>JAQPPZ010001538.1:0-1308426 GCA_028583015.1 Wollemia nobilis
ATTAGGTCTCTGTTGCTGTGTGGACTTCTTATAGGAGCAAAGCATTCCTGCCAAAATAACACATTTTTTTAAAAAAGTGAAGCACTTTGAATGAAATCATCATCCATGTAAGAAATATCAAATACTTACATGAAAGATAGCAACAACTTTTGAAAGCAGTTGAATTGTTTTACGGTTCTTTGTCTTGCCATGAATAATCTGCCAATTTATAGGAGAATCTAGCTTCCAGTCCATATTTGTATTAGTTGTCTTCTTTGGTATATTTTTAGGTAAAGTGAAAGGTCCATGGACAGCCAATCTTTGGAGTTTAGCATATAATTTTTTACATTCCTTGTTGCAGAACCACTCCCCCTTTGGAATATTCTGAAACAGATATAAGTTCTCTTAAAACTATAAAGTAATAAAACTAACATTTACTAGAATCTTAGCCCATTGTTCAACTATGTATTGAAATATCAAGCATTCTACAAGTAAAGTAAATAATTTTACATCTAGAATTTTTTTAAGAATGTAACATTTGAAACTTGTTTAAGAATATAATTATACCTTTAAATCATCCATGCCACTATCTATTAAACAGTTGATATGAAACTCTCTTTCACACTATCCATACAACAAAAAATAAATTAGTATTCAAATGCTCTATATAAGTGAAACTGACTCTTATTGAAAATATAAGTTAGGATAGTGATTATACTTGATCACAAAGGATAATTGTTTTCTCTTCAAAATTGAATCTCTGAAATGAGTTGCATCTGAAATCACATGAAAAAACACATTTCTAGAACTTAGCATTTAAAATGAATTTATTATGTGCTCAAAAGAAACATAATTAATCATGATGCAATCAATTATATATTATGAAAGTAAGTAGTACTTATTCCATATATGACAAAGAAAGTTCAAAATAATATCTATTATTTTTTAAGCCAAGAATTATGGGTTTTAGCTAGCCAAATTTGTTCTTTACTTTAAATGCTAAAGCTTCTATAAGTCTTTCGGGAAAGAGAAGACAAGATATTCTAGCATATAATGATTGATTGAATGTGGTTATTACTTTCTTTTATAGTGATAGTTTGTAACTATTAGTTTATCTAAACCAAAACTAGGTAGAACCATATAAAGTCACATTTTGTAACCAATAGCTTACCCAACATAGAACTGAGCAAGTCCATATAAAATCACATTTTAATTGATAATTTCGTAACTTCTTAAATGTTAAAAAATCCAAATAATTTCGATTCCATTTTGCTTCCTCCTATGAATTTATCTTTGGATAAAGGTTATTATACTCCCTAATATTCTTTACATAAAGGTTATTTTCCTCCCTAGTAGTATTTACATAAAGGTTATTCTCCTCCCTACTAAAATTTTGAAAGAAATAATTTAATACCAAAGAAAATTAGAAATACAATTTGAACCATATGTTGAGTTAAATACAATATAGAGTATTTGAGCTAGGGTTGTGAACACTTTATTGTTGTTACTACCGTTTCCCTCCTCTTGGCACTAGAGCCATCCATGGTTTCTACCTCCTATTAGGGTAAGCTTTTAGGTCGTGTTCCCATGAAGAAAATAATACTCAATTGGGAAATATTATCACTGATGTTGTGGTAAACATAAAGCATATCAAGAAAAGAATGGATCTTCACATTATCAAAATATGAGATGAAGCTCCCACTATATATCCCATGTGAACATATTCATGAAATAATAGTGGATCTCTCATAGCGTGCACTAGTGGGTAAGTTCCTTGGAGTGTGGCCATCATCCAAAACATTGGAGTAGTGGATGGATAAATAATAGAACTCAAAAATATTTGGTAACATTAAAATATCTATGTGCAATAGTTGATTTTTTATTGCATACTTCACTAACAAAGAGAACAGGTATAAAATATTGGAACCCTCCTTTTGTTACTCTTGAAGAAACTATGTCCAAGGGTCAAGTATTGGTCCATCATCCCTTTATACCCTTGTACTTGTGGTATGAAGATGCATTCCAGGCCATTGGAAACACACATGGGCTGCACCCAACTAAAGATTTTTTTGTTGTCCATATTTTCTTGGAAGTGGATCTCATCAAAGGGTTCCATGAATCTATCAACTTGAGGATGGAAGAATTAATATTCTCTCAAAAACATGATTCCAAATAGATTCCAATATTATGCAGCTTATGCTATTAAAATGGCCATTTTCTAATATATTACCCAAGAAACACAAGGAAAAATATCACTCAAGGTGGCTCCAATGAAGAATTCCAACTAACTTATTAAAAAAAAAACATAAATGTCCAACAACTAGCCCTATCCAATGAGGAGACACTCACATCCAACCCGTATATGATTTTAAACAAAGTAGTTTATGAAGAAGAAGCAAATAGTGAACTAGAAAAAGAGATTACTCAATAGGATAATGTGGGATAATAACTAGAAGAGTATATCCCTCCCATAAAACCATAGGTATGAAGCACTCCTATCCCAAGAAATTAATAAACGTTACAAGAAATGGAACCCCCTTCTCTTCCCTTTTCAAGTAAAAAACTCAACCCACTACAGGGAAGAAAATAAATATGGACATGCAAGGATAGAAGGTAGAGGGAAACATTGTGGTTGGTATACAAGCCATAATGGTCCTATAACCAAAACAAAATCAGGTAAATGATGTTATTTTTTTCTAGAATACAAGAGGTTTAGGAGATACTAAAAAGTATCTATCATAAGGATCTCTCACAAAATAGAAAACTAGACATTCTTCTAATATAGGAAATTAAATCAACAAGTTTAGATGCTATGAGTATAGTTGAAAAGTTCTATACCTCTTGTAAATGCATCACTATCCCATGTGTTGGAGCTTTATTAGGGACTATCATTGTTTGGTCCTCCAATTTCACCCTGGAAGGCTAGTTTTTGAATGCTAATTGGATCAAAACCACACTAAGAGAACAGTCCTTTGATTTTTAATCACTATCACTAATGTGTATTTTCCAAACCATTTCTTGGATAAAAGAGCATGTTGGACCTCCATATATAAAAATTATGATCAACATCCTCCAAAAAATTGGGTTCTTGGAAAGACCTCATCCTTGT
Source organism: Wollemia nobilis (assembly GCA_028583015.1). NCBI lineage: Eukaryota > Viridiplantae > Streptophyta > Pinopsida > Araucariales > Araucariaceae > Wollemia > Wollemia nobilis. Next base: position 3,089 of record JAQPPZ010001538.1, read on the forward strand.
GTTTAAGTCAATTTGAAAATAAATGGGCTCTTCCTATAGGAGATAGTCATAAAAAGTCATGAAGGACATTATGAACAACAATGATCTGAAAGAAATTAATCCTAGGAGGGAAGAATGTACCTCGTCTAACAAGAGAATTACGTTTGATTTTATAACATCTAGATTAGACAATTTTTTAGTCTCTAAGAGGCTTTTGGAATTGTTAACACTCTCTCATTTAGAAATTCTTTCGAACCTCACTTGTCATCACAAGCTCATAAGTTTATCATTAAATCAAAAGATTCATTGGGATCCTATTTCTTAAGGAGGAAGGATTTGTTCAAATGGTTAGTCAATCCTAGTAGAAGCACACTCATCTTATTCCTGGATAGTAGTGGATTAAAATAATCCAACACACAAAGGCATGTATATAAAAATGACTCTAATTCCACAATAAAATACAAAGTATTCTTGATCTTAAGATCCAAATCAAAGTAATTCAAAGCAAAATAGAAGAAGAGGACCTACATAAAAATATTTTAATACAATAACAATGTTCCATCCAGTTGCTTAATGTTCTACACAAATAACAAATCATATGGTGGATAAAACCTAAAATATTTTGCCTTTTTATAAGAGATATAAATGCTAAATTCTTCTACAATAAAACCCAATAAAGAAGATATTTTAATACCATAACAAAGCTCCAAATTACTGATGAAAAAATCTTTGAATCAATGAAAGATATTAAAAGAACATATTCTTAATCGTTTCATGTAGTTATATTAGAAGGAAAATGTGAACCAACAAAAGACATTAAATAAATTCTTGATGAATATTCCTTAAATTATTTACTAGAAACAAAATAAATATTACTACAAAATCATGACAATGGAGGAGCTAAAAACTATTATCTTTAGCATGAGAAGAGATAAAGCCCCCATTCTTTATGGTTTTAATGTATATTTTTACTAGGATTTTTGGTAGGTCATAAAAATAATCTTTTAGTAATGGTGAAAGACTCCAAATAACATCATAGACTCCATGGGGGGATTACTTCTTTATTTCTAGCCTTGATTCCAAAAGAAGCACAAGTAGTGAATATAGGTAGATATAGGCCTATCTCGATATGCAATACTTCCGACAAAATAATTACCAAAACAATCTTCAAGAGGCTTGAAAATCTTATTCCAGTTCTAGTTTTAGAAGAATAAACTAGATTTTTTCCAAGTAGAAACATTTCAAAAGGAATCATCCTCATCCAAGAAACCATCCAATGTAATAAATAAGTCAACAAAAATGTCATGGCTATCAAATTGGATATGGATAATTATTTTGATAGGCTAAACCCCAATGTAATATATGGCACCCTCATAAGTTAGGAATTGATGAAAATAATATGGGATGGATAAAGAAATGCATCAACTATCCCTAAATTGCCCCTCTAGTCAATGGTAACCCATCAATTTTTTATAGACTCTTAAATAATCTAAGGCAAGGGTGTTGTCTTTCATCCTATCTATATATCATTTTAATAGAACTTCTGAGATGAACCTTGGAGCACAAAAGGCAATCAAATATTCTCCTCAGAATACCCACCTTCCAAGGTGGAAATGAACTAAACCATATCTAGTTTTTGGATGACACCATTCTTTTGGTAAGGGCTTCACCTTAAATTACCTATAGTTTTGTCGTGGTTCTTAAATTTTACTCTATTTCAAAAATTTGAATGGTGAATAATAGTAAATATGTTATTTAATTATCTTATTCCCATATCAAGGAAGCTACAAAAATATCTAGGAATTTGGGTTACAACGTAAGTCCAATTGAATCCTTATTTTACCTAGTAGTGTCTCTCTCTTTTAATATTCCAAAATCTAAATAATGGGTAAAGATCTTGTGTAAAATAAATGCTAAAATAAATAATTGGGTCAATATAAGTTTAACCTCTCCTATGTAGATTCTGCTTATAAACTTTGTGCTCTTCATCCTACCTATCTACTAAATAAGCATTATCAATGCATCCAAGAGTGTTATGAACAAAATGAAATAGATCATTAAGAAATTTATGTGGTAAGGGGGCAAACATGATGGAAAAATCAATTTCTACCTTGCTAAATGGGAGTAAAAAACTAAGAGAATAAAGGAAGGGTGTTTAGCTTGAGGTATTTGCATGACCACCAAGTGGCCTTGGTAGTTAAAATTATTTAGAGAATTATCTATGACAAAGACAAATGTTGATATTCCTTCCTATAACAAAATACAATCACTATATGTCAAATGGCTATTTTATATGTAAATCCTTGGTGATAAACTTAAATATAGAGTTTCATGGTGTTAATTTCTAACCAGTTATCTTAGATGCCTAGAAATTATGGTAAAAATCAACTCTTTGAGAAAATTTTATGTCAATTTAGGTCATAAATTTTTCACCTCCTAAATGATTGGATTAAAAAATGAAACCTATGTTTTCTCAATAAATTGGTTAACTTATATAATATCCATAGCATCAATTCAAGGTACAATTTGAACATTCCCATGGATTTAAATGAGGACTAGATCTCCTTCATATCTTCTATGTAGAGAAGGCTCCTTTTGGATCCCAATAACATTGACAAACTCATATGGGGTAACATTAATGACTTAAGGACCTATTTAGTTAGCAAGGGTACAATATTCTCAATGGTAACTCTCTAACTAAACCTAGATGGAAATATATTTGGGACAAGGATGCAATTCTTAGAGTTAATTTCTTCTACTAGATAGTGATGGAAAACTAGCAGCTCACTTTTGAAAACTTAAGGAAAAGAGGCATTGTGTATCCAAGTTATTGTATCCTTTGTAAAGAAACTAAAAAAATTAATATGATATTTTTATACAATGTGTGTATGTTAGAGAAGTATAACAATCTATATTGAGTAATATCACTTCCTAAATTGCTTTTCCTAGCTACTTTCAAGTAACGATGGATATATCATCATTTATCAAACTAGTTGGCCTATGGCTACTAAACTTCTAGGTATCGTATACCTATTCAAGGGGATTTTAAAGTATCAAAATACTCTCATTTTTAAGAATAAAAATAAAATTTCATGGATTCATGGATCACAACTAACTTAGTTTGTTCCCTTCTCAAGGAGATGACCTCAAACAGCAAAAATCCCTCCATAAAAGGAAATTGAAAGAAGGATGTTTCCCCTCTTCTCAACACTAGTTACAAATTTTTCTTTAACAAGGTCTCAAAGGAAAACCCAAGAGCTACTGATATAGGGGAATTATTTTCTTCAGTAAAAACCTCACTTAAGATATGCAAAAGGTCTTGGAATCACTATGAACAATAATGTGAAGATAAAAACTTTGAAATTCAGAATTTCTTTAGACAAAGATGAGAGGATTGATGAATTAAATGTTTTAATATATTCTCAAATAATTGTCAATGTTGCCACAAAGGCCCAATTTAAATTATTTATTACTGCTTATTATTTCCAATGTAGTAACAAAATCATGAACCTTTTCTCTTAGGTGAAATTCCAATACATCGAAAGGAAGTACAAAATGGAGGTATATACAATGGCAAATATGGATACTATGCTTCAAACTAGAATCTTGCAATTATGGTGCACATAGTACCCAACTAACATGTAGTGCTACCTATGCTAAGCCAACTTGTAGTGCTAAATGAACATATTTGATTTGGGATAAGTAGTAGTCAATGAGAATTCCTAGTTATACTAAAAATGTATAAATTGAGCATAGTAGGAGTGTAAAGTCTGATGGCAACATGGTGAGATTCTGGGGAGATGAACTGCCCGACAAACCTATTTCCAGCAAGGTCTTGGGGGTCCCATCGGCAGGATTTTTTGAACATTTGGTCTTGAGGCATTCCAAGAGTCAAACATTGTTGAAGGGAAACAATTCAGGTAAACTTTCTTTTGCTTAGGCTCTTCTAGGGGGAAAAACCCTAAGCCAGACCTGGGTTGCTTCGTTTAACCTTCAAGGGAGGAAATTTTCCAGCCCTGAGGATGTTATGTCCATGTTTTTCACCATGGACTTGATGTCGCTGGTCAAAAAATTCATTGGAGGAAGGCTAGATTTGGAGACTATCCATAAGTGGTCGTGTTCAAAGTGGAAGACCGTCGACCACCTAAAAATCATTGCCTTATCATGAGGGTTCTTTGGTATTCACTTAAATAGACCTGATGATACGAGTCATATCCTCACAGGTAGCCCATGGTTCTTGGGCTGACAAAGTTTATTTCTGAGAAGATGGTCTGAATATTTCAACCCTGAAACTCAGTCCATTAACTTTTCTCTAATCTGGGTTAGAATACCTAATCTACTCGGGCAGTTTTGGCATGAATCAATCCTGAATATCATCGTCAAAATCATTGGAGACCTGGTAGCTCTCAACCATGCCACCTTGGCAAAAACAAGAATAATAGTTACTAGGGTTTATGTCAACACAAACCTGGACTCGGAGCTCCCAACCTATATCGAGCTATAGTATAGGTCTTTCTATAAGAATTAGGCCTTCGAGTACGAGAACAAACTGGATTTCTATGTGGAGTGCCACACTCAAGGTAACCTAAGGACCCAGTGTCCTTATTTAAATAATATGATAGCCCCTACTCCCGAGGGACCCCGTCCAACCTCCAAATACCAAAAAAAATAAAATCCCCCTAGCGGGTTCAAGCAGTCCAAAAATAACTGTTTCAATAAAGGGATTACCATTCAGGAGCCAGCACCTGAGAAGAACTCAATAGATCTACCTCCTCTAGTAGAAAAGGGCAAACAAAATTCCACTAAGCATGATAATGGGGAAAGCTTTTTTTCTTTCACTAATAATTTTGGATCCCTGGCTGAAGACCAGTCACTCCGGGCGGAGGAAGGGGGGATTGAGGTTCATGATGACCTATTGCTCTTGGAGGAGGATGGAGGAACTGATACCCAAATATTCTCATCTTAGTTCAACAATGATTCTGGCTTAGTCCCATAAAGTGAAACCCCAACCAAATCTGGTCCTTCCTCTATCCCGATTCAACTTGCAGGAAAAAAGTTTGAAGACCATCTTAGGTCTAAGGACTTTTAGAATCATAAAATTAATTTGGATAGAACCAGTCCTATCTTACGGTAAATATTATCAAGCAGGTTTAGCCCCAAGGAAACTAGGAGTACCAAGAAGTCACTCATTGACTATGGGAGTGATAAAAATAAGGGGAGAACCTCTGCAAATGAGTTTTGGAAATGCGACATCCAGGATGCCATTGCCAATGGATCTCAGAGAACTCTCTTTGGTACACTCACAAATAAGAATGGAATCAAAATCTTAGGACCAAAACCCCCCCAACCTCTAGGCATGGGGAGGGGCAAGAACTCAAAATATTCAAAATAAAGATCCTCTCATCGAATGTGAGAGGCCTTAATGGGGTAACCAAAAGAAGGGTAGTTACCTCATTGAGGAAGGAGCATAAACTAACAATTTTTTTAATCCATGAATCTAAATTGGATGATAAAAATACAGTTTTTGTTTCCAAAGCAATTTGGGTCAAAGGGGAGATGTTTTTTATCCCGGATAGAGGTGCTTCAGGAGGGCTTATGTGCCTCTGGAACCCAAATAAACTAGAGGGAATATTCATCCATTCGAGTGACAAATCGTTATCAATCCTCTTTCATGACAAGGATAGTAAAAAATCATGGATTGTAACAAACATTTGTGCTCCTAATTCAATTGCATAGAGAGCCCAGCTCTGGAATTTCTTAAGCAATCTCAAACGCTCTTTCAACAAAGTTTCGTGGATTGTTGCAAGGGATTTCAACACATTATAATTTCAATCAGATAAAAGAGGAGGGTCTTGCTACCCAGCAAAAAGTATGGAAGATTTTAATGATTTTGTCAATCTCAATGACTTAATGGATGTAAAATTAAATGGGTTGAGGCACACTTGGAGCAACAGGAGGTGTGGACCTAACTTAATACAAGAAAAGTTGAACAGGGTTTTATTTTCTCAAGAGGCTATTCATGTTTTTGGAGATGCATGTTTAAGTGTCTACCCAAAGATTACGTCTGACCACAGTCCCATTCTACTTGAGGTGGATATAGTGAACCCATTCATAAAACCTTTCAAGTTCGAAGCAATGTGGGTTCATCACCCACACCTCAGGTCTAGAATCATCAAATGGTGGAGTGAAGCAAGCTAGGAAAATAGAGATTACCCCTCTTTTAGATTAATCTATAAACTCAAACATGTCAAGGATGGCCTCAAAATCTAGAATAAATAGGTATTCAACAACCTCTTTGAGAACAAACAAGCTATATGTGAGAGGTTAATGGAAATTGAATGCAGGATCCAAAATGGTCTGGCTGATGATAACACGAGATCTGAAGAAAAAGAGGCTTTAGATGAATATCATAACATCATCGCGTATAAGGAGATATTTTGGAGGTAAAAGTATTGAGCCTTATGGCTCAAATTTGATGATGCCAACACAAAGTTCTTCTATGCAATCGTACTGAGAAACCGTAGCAACAATAGAATCTCTAAACTCATCTTAAGTGATGGTACACTTTATTTAGACCCATTTGAAATTATAAATGAAGTTGTGTCTTATTTTTCATTCTTACTTGGTGAGTCACACCCAAGTTTTGAAAGGGCTAGAAACTTCATGCTTCATCATGTTCCCCACTCTATTTTTGAAGAGGTGAATCATCAATTGCTGGTCCTACTCAACAATTATGAGATAAAACAGGCTCTTTTTGACATGGACCCGAACAAGGCTTCTAGGACTAATGGGTTCTCTCCTTAATTCTTCCAAATGGTTTAGGATATTGATGGGGAGGATGTCCGTTAGGTTGTCAAACAACTCCAGTCCACAAATTCAGTTCCTCATGGAATAAATACCATGTTTATTGCCCTAATCCCAAAGAACCCTAAAGCCAAATCAATACCTGATTACAGGTTTGTCGGTCTTTGCAATGTGGTCTACAAAATTCTATCCAAGACCATTGCCAATAGATTAAGACTAGTATTACCATCAATCATAGATAAGTTCCAGGGAATATTTGTAAAAGGGATATCCATTCTAGATGGAGTTATCATTATCCACAAAGCCTTACATTATACAAAAAGAACAAAAAAATTGACCTTCTTACTTAAATTAGATATGAACAAAGCCTTTGATAGGGTGAACTAGGACTTTCTTGAGGCTATTCTCCTAAAATTTGGGTTCCATCCCGATTCGGTTGAGTTGATCAAAGGGTGCATATCTAACTCATGGTTTTCAATTTTGGTCAATGGCTTACCGACATGTTTTTTCAAAAGCAATAGAGGCTTAAGGCAAGGAGACCCCATCTCACCTCTCTTATTTATCCTAATGGTTGAAGCCCTTAGACGGTCGATTTCAGTGGCCATGAGAGTGGAAATAATATTCGAAGTAAAGGCAGCATCCCTAACTGAACTTTTTTCTCATCAGTAGTTCGTGTATGACACCATTCTCTCCACATATGCATCTATTATCGAGGTGAAGGTAATTATATATATCCTCAGGATGTATGAGGAGGTTGTTGGACAAAATGTGAACTTCAATAAAAGTATACTTTATTTTCTCAACACCCCATTACAATGCCAAAGAAAATTTTCCAGAATCCTAGAGTGTGCCATATCACCTTTACCAAATTGCTACCTTGGACTCCCTCTCTTCTCAAGAGTTGCCAGCCCCACCATGTGAAACGAAGTTATAGATAAGATACATAGAAAACTTGTCGGGTGGAAATTAAATCTGTTGAATCAATAAGTGAAAGCTATCCTAATGCAAACTTCTATCCAAAGCATATATATTTACTTTATGTCCATTTTTAAAGCCCCTACCTCTGTTCTCAATAAAAGTGAGAAGATCCAAAAGATATTTATTTGGTCAGGTTTAGAGAATAGAAATCGCTTCCATTTGATAAGTTGGGATAAGTTTTGCAAGCCCAAGATCATGGGAGGAATCAGGCTCTGAAGAATCCATCACCTTAATATGGTGTTAGTGGCAAAGTAGGCTTAGCGTCTCCTACGGAATGATGACACTGATTGGATACACATTTTAAAAAGAAAATATTTGCAAGGCATAGATTTTATCAGCATCATAGTATCCCAAGGTGGGTCTTCCTTTTGTAAATTGATTTTAGCCTCAAGGAGTCTTATGAAATAGGGTCTGATATGGAGGTTAGGTGATGGGCGAAGAGTCAAATTCTGGAATGACAAGTGGATCACTGATAATCCCTTTATTTTGGACCCATTTTTGGTGGGCCTCAAGCAGTTCACTGATGTCATTTTTGGGACTAAGTTGTCTAACTTTATCACTCTTCATCATGGAAGGAAAACTTGGAAGCATATCCAGTGTCCCAACCAGGAGACCGAATCTTTAGGACTTCAAATCCTATTGAATTGTACACTTATTCCTTCAGACAACACCATCAATGATTTGATTTGGGAAACTTTAGATTCTGGTGAGTTTACTATTAAATTAGCTTATTTGCTAACTATTGAGGAGGTGGATGCAGGATTCCCTTTTAAGAGCGTTTGGCTCAAGAACCTCATTCTCAAAATTTCCTACTTTGCCTAGCTCACCGTCCAAAAAAAAATCCTAACCACCAATAACCTCATCAAAAGAGGTCTGACTATCCCAAATACATGCTACATGTGTCAGTCCGACTAAGAATCCCCTGCCCATTTATTTTTGATGTGTCCTATGTCATCCTCTATTTTATATCAATTGCTAAAATCATTTGGAGTCTCGTGGCCCAACCTGCTTCCTTAATAGATTTATTCCTTCGGTGGTCCAATCCTTTAAAAAATTATCATCTAATTTTTTTATGTTCATCATGTCTACACCACTATTTATGGTAAATTTGGCTTGAAATAAATAAGTGCGTGTTCTCAAATCTTAGGAAAGACTCTCTGTGCATAGCCAAAAAAAAATTGAGCTTCGCAAAAAAAAATTCTAGCCTCATAAGTTTATCCGAGACCCCAACAAGCTGTGTTGAGAACATCATTGCCAAATATTTAGATTTCTCTCTTGAGGTCACCTCTGGTCAACCACTTGTCAAAACCAGATCCACTTGCAAATGGACTCCTCTACCTCATGGTTGGTTGAAATTGAATTTGTATGGTGCTGCTAAGGACAATCCTAGAATGGTAGGTGCTGGAGGTATCCTTGGAAATCATCTTGGATATGTCATCCTTGCTTTCTTAGAAGGAATTGGAGTTAAATCCAACCAATTTGTAGAGTCCATAGCCATGTGGAGAGGGTTGTTGTCACAAAATTTCCTAGGAAAACTTATTGTTGAAGAAGATTCCTTAAGCACTATCAACTACATGAAGAAGGATAAAGACGACATGGCCTATAAAATTAAGGACCTTATTATTGAGGTAAATACCCTTGATTCTAAATGCCAAGAAATCATGTTTCAACATAATTTTGGTGAAGGCAACCAGGTGGCTGACAGGTTGGCCAAAAGAGGGGTGAATATGCAAGACCTCGTGACGTGGACTAACGACTTGCCTGATAAAATTTCCATGGTGGTGGAAAGGGATAAAATTCCCCAAGGTAGCGAAACATTGTAAGTGGTACTTCTATCTTGTGTGAGGTTTCCTTATGTTGGCTAGATTTAAGCCTGTGTGCCTAGTTTGTGGGTTCTTCTTTTTGGTTCAGGTGTTTTAAGGCGTGGGGGCCTCGTGTCTATTTTTATCTTGTGTAATGGTTCTTGAGCGAGGAGCTTTCCTCAAAATGTTGTTGTTGTGTTTATGGTCAAGAATGACTATTGCTTTCCCTATTATAGTAAGCTTTAGAGGGGTTGTGCTTTAAAACCCTGTTAATACAAATATGTTAAATTATCAAAAAAAAGTATAAATCATTCACAATTTGATCTTACCTAGAATATGACTATATAGTTAGCATAGATTATTTAAATTTAGTAAGATATGTCCAAGTCCTTTTGATGACTCTAAAAAAGCCTAAGTACAAGTAATTTGTTTATGCTCTACATGCCTTTCAACCTTATCCCTATATAATAATAAATAATATATTTATTTTTATTATGTTGATTTAAATAAATAAATAAAACCCATCCATCAATATTACTAAAATAACATAAACAAACTTTAAAGTTCAAACAATAGAAAGCATACCTGCATATGACACAACCACCTTTGTTTGTTGCCTTTACTACATGAGAACGGGGAGAACGCTTCTTCTTAGTTAACCAACCTCCTATCCTTCTTGAAACTTGGGAATTTTTACCCATGTTGGACCCAAAATGATTATGATGCTCACAATCAAGGTAATACCTCTTCACTTTATTCGTAAATTGATTCAACCGTGTGCAACCTGTCATGCATATACAAACCAAACAACTTTTACATACTCTTATTATGAAGTGGTAGAAATTCCATTATAGTTGAGCATTACAAAATAGAAATCCATGGAGAGGGATAGAAGTTATGAGTCCAAAACCAAAGGAGGGACACAAACTAAACATAAAATAACAAAACATTACCAACTATTCAAAGCATTAGTATGATATCATATATGTGGAAACTTAAAAATTCCTAAATTTTGTTTGATTTTTCTTTCTATTTTGTGATGGAATAAAAAATGAAAACATCACTCTAAAAAAAAAAAATCACATTGAAGGACTTAAAGCACCCACAATTTTGGGTCTTTGGCTCATGTATAAATTTTCATATTAATATTATATCTTAAATTTTGCTTACCTTACAAGCCTCACTGTGTACTTTTCATTTTAAAGTGACAAGGTATGTTTAATTGTAATGCAAGTATTATTTTCTCATTAGAAAATCATTTCAAGACAAAGTATATCACTAGTTACCAATTTATGCAAAATATTTAGTTCTAATTGTGCAACACATGTCACTTTGTATAATTCAGACATAGGTATATACATTAATCCTTTTTAGGAAAAGTACCAACTTGTTGATCTATATGATTATTTATCCCTTATATTAAATTTGCATTTTTATAATTCAATACTTGCAAGAATTGGGATCATGGAGCAAGACAGAAGATTTATACCATGGATCATGTTAAATTGCTAAATTATCCAACACATACGTAATATGTGGAGAATGAAACCATCATACCAATTTAAAATTTCATGGTGGATATTTGACAACAAATTACACCCAAAACGTATTTCATACATTAGAAAATCAATAACCAAATAATAATATACCAAGAAAAGGCCAAAATATCTTAAAAGACTCACTTGAAAAGTAAACTATACAAGTAAAATTGTAGCCACTCACCTAAAAAGGACTCACTAGTAACTTAGATAATAACATAGAAAGATAATATCAACATATGATAATAATAATATACCAAGAAAAGGCCAAAATATCTTTAAAAAACTCACTTGAATCAAGTAAACTATACAAGTAAAATTGTAGCCACTCACCTAAAAAGGACTCACCAGTAACATAGATAATAACATAGAAAGAGAATATCAACATATGGTAGTAGAGTAAACAACCTTAACAAATTGAAAGGTAAAATAGATATAAGAAAAAAAGTTCTAGGACACAAGCAATCATTTTGTGTTTGTTAAAACAGAATTATCAAATAACACTCACCATTGTGAAAAGACGTTCTGCAATCGTCACACAAAACTTGAGTACCACCACTTCCGCATACAACACACACATCATCATTATGATCTGTAAAGATTTGCACCTTATCATGTACAGATCTTTGGTTTATGATGGACAGTGCATATTGATGAAGAGACTGGCCATTTGGAAGGAGGATGCTATAATAACTGTTCAATACATATTAGTCTAATTTAGTTTCTCAATACAATTCGTGGCAACATTTTAATTACAATGTGTATAAGTCTAATTTAGTTTCTCAATACAATTCATGGACACATTGTAATTACAATGCGAACTAGAACTTACGGATTTTTTCTTCGAGAGTATCCACAATGCCTCTCAAATTGAGTATAATTCATCTGTTTGAAATGCAGAGTAAGAAGTAAAAAATCTCACCATGAAACACAAAGCATTTGTAAATTAAACAACCAAATACTTATACATCCATACCCACCTCTTTCATACAACAATTACAAAGAATTCCAAGCCCTTGCTTGCGTCCACTCTTTATAGCCTATACACAATCCATCATGTTTCAATGGAAAACCTGATAGGATTATTAAATAAATCAACCATAAATTTTTATGAAACTAAAATCAATTCATGCCATTAATACCTTCCCTTCTGCATGGTAAGCCAAAGCAATTCCATCTTCCAGAACACCTGGCTCAAAGAGTATCTTATGAATATTTCTGTAAAACAAATTTAAATTATACAACGAGTGATTAATAACTTTAAAAATACATTGCACCATTTAAATATTAGATGTTCTTCCTGGTTCATAATTAAACAATAATAGTAGGTTCAACGGCGATGAGAAAAAATATTGATATTTACTTTTGTTTTGTGATAACTGGAAACCTGCATTTAAAATTTGGTTTTGGTGTCAGTAAAAAAGAAATTAAAAAATAGTAGGTCAATTAATTTGCAAAAATACATTGCATCAATTAATTATCAGCATTCATTTGATATCTTCATGCTTCCTGAAGGAAAAAGAATAATATTTACTTTTGTTTTCTTGTGACTTGACGAACTCGATGAACTTGCTGAATTGATTCTTTTATTTTTCTTTCTTGGAACTTTGAAACATTGCGACAAGACCTGCATTTGAAGTTTGGTTCTAGTGTAATGGTTATAGTGTCAACACGAAAAGATTTAGATAATACAGTCTGAATATTAAAAATAAAAAAACAATTACCTTCTTGTCATTTTCGTTTGCAGTTTTTTTTTCAAAATTTCAAAGAGTGTCTGCATGGAGAATGTTGTGTTAGTGATATATCACAAAGAATACAATATTTTTTTAAAAGTTATATGTTTTTCTTTTAAGTTATGTGAAATTTTTATTAGATCACTTTTATTAAAAATAAAAAATAAAACATTATATTGTTTTTATTACATTAAATTAATTAAATTATAATTAATTTACTTTTTTATTAAAATATTTTTTATCAAAGATATTTGTCATCTTTTTGACTCTTAAGTTTTCACAATTAACTTTCTTATATCATTTTATACAAATATCTTTTGAAATTTAAATTTTACCAAAATAAAATCAAATACTATGAATGGCTAAAATATGTGCATATTTTCTATAACAATAATACTTTTTTTAGTGTTTTTATATAATTTTAAAATATTGTTGATTCATGTTTATGTGGAATTTAATTAATCTTGGGCAAGTCAAAGTTTAAGTAAATCTATTTAGATTTTACATATAGTATCAGAGATAATCTGTGAGCTGAGTTGTTTCAAAGTTGTAGCTTCGGAATATTTAGTTGTCATTCTACGCGCCAAATGAGATTTCAAGAAAACCAAAACTCTAAAAACGGTCAACTTCTTTTGAGTTTCTGTTTTTGGTTTCCTCACAGAGTCACAAGCCTCCACATTCGTGAAAAGACGGCGGAGCTTTAGATGTATTCTTCCATTCCATCCATTATCAAAGTAGCAACGATGGAAAGAGTTCACTTTCAACGGTATTTGGTACGCTTGGTAAGGAAGGGTCTTGGGAAGGTGTTGCCTTGGAACCATATTCAAAGTGTTCGGGCCTTGGTTCTATTCTATCCTTGGATTATGGAAGGGGATTTTAATGCTATATCTATTATTGATGAGAAGCGGGGAGGTGTGGGTACTTTGGGGCCTACCTCTAGGCTCCTTAATGATAATATTCAGGTTCTTAATCTTGTAGATGTTAAGCCGATGAATGGTGTGTTCACTTGGACGAATAGACAATGTGATTCTAACTCGATCTCTGAGAGGTTGGACAGATTTCTTACTTCTTCATATTGGGTTAGCAATTATTGGGTTATTAATTCGGAGGTTCTTGACTGGAGGGGATCGGACCATTGGCCTATTAAACTTGCTATCTCTCAGCAAGGAATGGGTCATCATATAAGTTTTAAATTCTAGTTAATGTGGCTTAGGGATCCCTCTTTGTACAACTTGATGAAAGTATAGTGGATTCAGGGTTGTCCTTCCCACGGTACTGCTATGTAATCTTTTGTTAAAAGGCTCCAATTTGTGAAATTTCAAGTCAAAAAGTGGAACAGACAGTGTTTCAAGAATTTGTTTTAGGCTAAAGCTTTGGCCCAAAGTAGGCTTGATGTTATCACCAGATATATCAAAGAGCATGGGCTTATGGTGTAGAATCTACAGGAGGACTCTGAAGCTTTGCATGAGCTTCAAGAGTGGGATCTTCGAGAAGAAATTTTTTGGAAGCAAAAGGCCAGAGTGGAATGGTTACAGGAAGGATATCGTAATACAACTTTTTTCTTTAACATTGTTAAGGCTCGAAGATATGGCAATGGTATTTCTTCAATTATTTCTTCTCAAGGTATTCAGTTGTCTGCTTCTCAGGATATCTCTTGGGAGGCTGTTCAGTTCTTTTCTTTCTTATATTTCAAGGATTCTTGTGTGGATCACGCTGATGATCATACTATTTTGCGTTGTATTCCTTTTGTTATTTCAGAAGATATCAATGTACGTCTTCTTCAACCTATTTCCATTGATGAACTAGAAATGGTAGTTTTCCTTATGAAGACTAGGAAAGCTCCAGGGCCTGATGGATTCCCTGTTGAGTTCTTTCAATACTTTTGGAAAATTATTAAATCTGATATTATGAAGGTTGTTCTTGAGTCCTTTCATAACCATCAATTGTTGAAAACTTTGAATTCCACTTTTTTGGTTCTAATTCCTAAAAGCGAGGGGGCTAGCTCCTTTGATCAATTTCAGCCTATTGCTCTCTATAATGTGGTGTATAAAATTATTACAAAGCTAATTGTGGAGTGTCTCAAGCCTTGGCTGGATAGAGTTGTTTATGATGAGCAAGGTGGCTTTGTGGCTGGTCGATAGATTCTGGATGGGGTGGCTATTTCTTCTGAGGCTATTCATTCTATGAGCACTTCTAAGCATAAATTTATGTTTTTGAAGCCAGATATGGTGAAGGCTTATGATAGGGTGAAATGGTATTTTCTTCACAAAATCCTCTTGGTCTTTGGATTTGATCCTTCCTGGATTGAGTGGATTATGAGTTTTATTACGACTCCCTCATATTATGTCCTAATTAATGGAGAGCCCTCTCCTCTATTTCATGCTTCCCAAGGTCTTCGGTAGGGGGATACTTTATCTTCCTACTTGTTTATAATTATGGTTGAATATTTGGGTCGTTTGCTTAAAGATCAGGTTCACCAGGGTCTTATTCATGGGTGAAAATGGGAGACTAGTAGGTCGGCTATTTCTCATCTTCAGTTTGTTGATGATACTGCTCTCTTGGGTGTGGCTTCTATTCATGAAGCAACCAACTTTAGACGTGTGCTGGATATGTATTTAGTTGTCTCTGGTCAGAATATTAATGAGCATAAGTCTACTATTTTCTTTTTTAGTACGGATCCCAGGATTCAAGCTAGAATCGTTCAGATTCTCAGGTTTCAAGTTGGGACTCTTTCCCTTATGTACTTGAGGATTCCTATTTTTGTTGTTCCTCTACCTAGGTCGGTTTGGACTAACATCCTTGATAAATTCCATAGTCAAGTTAGTCATTGGACTCACAGATGGTTGACTTTTGCTGGTTGTATTTTACTTCTGAAGTCGGTTGTTCAGGATTTATCGGTGTATAGATGCCTTATTCAGATTGCTCCGACAAGTTTTCTTCATGATCTGGATTCTCTTTCTAGGAAATTTTTATGGGCTGGTAATCTTGATTCCTCAAAATGGAGTCTTGTTAATTGGGAGAATATTTATCGATCGAAGCAGGAAGGGGGATTGGGTCTCCATCTAAGCTCTATTTTGGGACTGCTTTGGCTGCTAAGCTGTATTGGTGTTAGTGTAGTAATCAGGAGCAAACTTGGGCTAGGATTATCTCCCACAAGTATCTTAGGGGGGTGGAAGGTTCTAAGATTCCTAGATACAGCTTGACTAGTCAAGGATCATTTGTTTGGAATACTCTGAAGAAGGGTGGAGAGTTGGTTAAGTAGAGGTTGTTATAGATTTGTTATACTGGGTCTTGGGATATTTTTTGGCATGATTCTTAGGATGGCTTTTCTCCTCTCCTTAGTGAGTTTCCCCATCTTCAAGATCTTGCTCAATGCTTTTTGGATTCTAGATGGGTGAGGGTGGCGGATTTCAAAATTGTTAAGTCCTTTGATCAGATGGTTAGTTTCCAGTGGAAGGATCCTCGAGAATGGCATGTTGGTGGCACTATGGATGCGAGGGCAGAACTGGCCCATATTTTGGCTAGCTTTCCCTGCTCTTATCTGCCTGGGGATGATGTGCTAGCATGGGGGAGGGATAATAAAAGGATATTTTTTGTTGTTCTTGGTTATTGTATTTTGGATCGATAGCGGTTTGGGAAGGATGCGGTCCCGTGGTGGAAGCAAGTTTGGAATAAGTTTATTTGGCCTAAGTGTAGTTTTATGTGTGGTTGGATACTCATAATCGATGTCTCACTTGGGATAATCTTCAAAAGCGTGTTTTTGCTAGCCTCTCTTTATGTTATAACTATGGGAAGAATGAGGAGTCTATTGGGCATTTACTTCTCCAATGTGACTTTGCTTGTCAACTCTGGCATTATTGGTGGGGAGTGTGGAATCAACCTTGTTCGCATGCTTCATCTATAGTTGATTTTTTGAGGATTATGGGTCGGCATCCTACAACGGCTTTCTTTTTACAAGTTGGGTGGAGCATTGGTCCTTCGTGCATTTTTAGGCAGATTTGGCTTGAACGAAACTGCCAAATTTTCCAAGGGAAGGAGTTAACTGCTTCTCAGGTCTGGCAGAGGATTTTATGAATGATACAGGAAACTGTGTCTGCAAAATGTTAGATTATTTCTCCTGTGGACCAAGCGGAATGTTAGATCATGGAAATATTAGGTTTGTTGGTTAATGGTCCTAGTCCTAATGTCTCTTGTAGATGGATGGGTCATAGTAATCAGGTGTGGAGGGCTGGTAAATGGAATACACCTCCTCCAGGAGTGCTAAATATTAATACGGATGGATCTTCCTAGGGTAATTTGGGTAATGTTGGTATTGGTGGTGTGGGGCGGGACAGTAGTGGTATTGTCCAATTTTTTTCTCTTGCTTTAAGGGATATCATTCTAATAACTTCATGGAAGCTCTTGCAATTTTATATGCTTTGGAGCAAGGGTATGCTTTGGGTTGGTGTCATATTATTTGTGAATCTGATTCTTAGATTGTTATAAATTTGTTGAATTTTGGCGATAGTCTTCATGGGAGTTGGCGGTTGAGTTGGATTGCTCAAAAAATTCTCAATATCTCTACTCACTTGGAGTTCATTTCTTTTGTGAATATTCCTCGAGAGTGGAATGGGGTAGCGGATTTGTTAGCTAAATGGGCTTTTGAGATTCAGGATGGTTGGGATGTTCAAAATTGGACTCAACTTTCTTCTGATTGCTCTCAATATCTCTCTTATTTATTGAGAGTTGATTTGTCTGTATAACTTCTTCCTTTTCTTTGTATCTTGGATGTTTTGTTGAGTTACTAAAAATTTTACCCTCTTTTTCTGTTGGAATTATTAAATCAACCATCACGCCTGCAAGATCTTTGGCACGAAGCATTATTAAAACACCTTCGAAAGATGCTTCGTTGGGAAGCAAAATTAAGACGCCCCCTAAAATCACTCCACCATGAAGCACTTATAAAACGACTTCGAAAAATGCTTTTCCGCGAAGCACATTTAACTCACCCCATAAAAGCACTTCACCACGAAGCATGTTTTAAATGTCCTCAAAAAATGCTTCGCCGTGAAGTAAATTCATTTTGCCCTCCGAAGTGGAAATCAGTAGAAGCAAAAATCAAGCGCGAGAATCGACGCATTAATTTCTCGATCGTACGAGTAGTTGGGGTTGTTCGACAATTGGTCGAAAACCCATTTTGGCATTTAAATTCTATCAGCCGATTGGTGGATTTATCCCAATATTTTGTCCTCATCCCACGTCTATAAATACCGGGGCATTTGTCATTTTGTGTAGTTGGAGAAGAGGAGGATAGAGGCCAGAAGAGAGCAGCAGAGAGGATTGGAGAGCCCAGAGTAGCCGCAGAGCTAGGGTTTCGACCAGCAGAGTAGCAGAAGGGTGAAACCAGTAGCCGCTTACAACCGGAGTGTGGAGCAGCAGTCTCCAAGTAGTTTGTGTGTTTATCCTACAGATTTCTATCTTGCAGAAGTTTGTAATCACTTCAAAAGGAAGCTTTTGTAAATCCGACATTACTTCAATATATATAAGATATTTATTCTACAAATTCTTGACTCTGTGTATTTATTCTCTGTCTCGAAGAACGCCAGTGACGGTTTGCCTCGAAGCGGTAAATCACCCATTCGATCCGAAGGGAAAACTTATTTGTCTATTTATTCTACAGAAGAAGCACTTCGGCACTCTGTCTCCCCGAAGTGAAATCCAGCAGCCACTTCATCGAAGTTGTCATAAGCTGCAAGTGCTTCACAGCTTTCCTGTCCGAAGCAGTCACTTCGGTTGGAAAATTCCTGAAGTGATTTTACTTCGAAAGCAAACCATGCGAAGCAGTTGCTTCACTGGGAATTTCCCCGAAGCAGTTTCACTTCGGCACACTATTTCCCCGAAGTAGTTTTACTTTGGGAAAATATTCCCCGAAGTATTCACTTTGGGAGTATTTTCCCCGAAGCTCCTCCCTCGCGTGAGAAATTTGTGAAGTGTTTTTGTGACATGATTTTAACGTGATTTAATTTCAATTAATTCCTTCAAATTGGTATCAGAGCCTGTGGTGTCATGACGCGGAGATAGAAGCATGGCTTCTAGAAACAATTCCCTGCAGTTGCAGATCCCACGATTTAATGGCAAGAACTATGATTACTGGAGCATCCAGATGAAGATTTTGTTTGGGTCTCAAGATTTGTGGGACTTCGTCGAGAATGGTTACCCGAAACCGACAGATGCAGCAGCACTGGTCGCCCTCTCCCAAGCTGACAGAGATATTCTAAAGGAGAACCGGAAGAAAGACCAAAAGGCCCTATTCTATATCATGCAAGTGGTTGAGGAGACCATCTTCCCGTGGATCGCATCAGCCACCAAGGCCAAGCAGGCCTAGGATATTTTGGCCAGCTCGTACCAGGGCACCAACAAAGTGAAGTTGGTAAAACTACAGATGCTCAAGAGGGAGTTTGAGAACCTGCAGATGAGTGAGTCCGAGACGATGAGTGACTTTCACCCAAATGATAGATGTCATCAACCAGATGTGGTTGAATGGTGAAACTATGCAAAATCAAAGGATCATGGAGAAAATTCTGTGAAGTCTACCAGCTAAATTTGACTCTTTTGTGATTGCAATAGAGGAGTCAAGGGATCTGACAACCCTTTCAGTGGATGAACTCATGGGCTCTCTACAGACACATGAGCAGAGGCTGAGCCGCTCAACTCAGTCCTCTCTAGAGCAAGCTTTCAAAGCGCAAGTCTCAGTTCGAGACAGCAGCAGACAAGACTCCCACCATAGCACCTCTAGTTCTCAAGGTGGAAGAGGTAGAAGTAGGCGTGGGAGAAGCAACAAGCAAGGAGGGAGATCAAACCCTCATGACAGTGAAACCAACTACAACTTTCATCAGCAAGGAGGAAGAGGCACTAGCAAAAATTAGCAAAGGGGATCTAGTCAGAAGAAGGACATGTCAAATGTCCAATGCTACTACTACAAAAATTTTGGCCATTACATCTCACAGTGTAGAACGAGGATGGCGAACGAGAATCAGCAACAAGCCCATTATATGGAAGAAGTTGGAAATGCGGTAGGAGGAAATATGTTGTTGACTTGTAGTGTTGAAGAGGAGAGCAAGAAAAACATTTGGTATCTTGACAGTGGGTGTAGCAACCACATGACTGGGAACAGAGAGATGTTCTCACAATTGGATGAATCAATCCAATCCAAAGTCAATATGGGGAACAACAGCAAGGTTCCCATGATGGGGAAAGGTAAAATCCTCATCCGCACCCGGCACGGAGAAAGAAAACAAATTTGTGATGTTTATTATGTGCCTATGTTGAAACACAACTTGCTGAGTGTTGGACAACTTGTGTAGAAGGGACACACTGTTCAATTCAAAGACAGTGTATGTTCCATCAGAGACAAAGTGCATGGACAAATTGCAATAGTGTCCATGACAAAAAACAAAATGTTTCCACTATAGATTCAGAATGAATCATTAATGTCTCTGAGTGCAGTTATGAAGGATGCTACCTGGTTGTGGCATCTCAGATTTGGTCACTTGAGTTTTAGTGGCCTGAATTTGTTGCACAATAAGCAGATGGTGAAGGGTTTACCCCTTATTGAGCAATCGAACCAAGTTTGTGAAGGTTCCCTGGTCGGTAAGCAGCACAAGGATGCATTCCCTATAGGACAGTCTTGGAGAGCATCACAACCATTGGAACTAGTGCACTCAGACATTTGCAGTCCCATGCAGACCAGTTCATATATCGGCAACAAACACTTCCTGACTTTCATTGATGACTTTACCCGAAAGACATGGGTTTATCCCATTAAGCTGAAGTTAGAGGCATTTGGGAAGTTTAAGGAGTTCAAGGCTCTGGTTGAGAAACAGAGTGGCTATCAATTCAAGACTCTCAGAACTGATGGAGGAGGAGAATACATCTCCAACGAATTCCACAACTTCTATAAACAGTATGGAATTCAAAGGCAGTTCACTGTGAAAAGTTTGCCATATGATTTCTGGGTAGAAGTAGTGTCATGTGCAGTTTATCTGTTGAGCAGATGTCTCACCAAGAGTGTGAAGGGAAAAATTTTGGAGGAATCCTGGAGCAATTTGAAGCCAAGTGTGGCTCATTTGCAAGTTTTTGGGTGCATAGCATATGCACATGTTCCAGATGAGAAAATGCAAAAGCTTGATGACAAAGCTAAAAAATATATTTTCACGGGGTACAACAAATAAGCAAAGGCATACAAGCTATACAATCCTGTGACGAAGAAACTTTTCATCAGTCGAGATGTGAAGTTCTTGGAGGATGAATCCTGGAACTGGAAGTCAAAGACTGGTCAGCCTGAACCAACAATTGTTGAACCTGTAAACTTGGAGGAAGATAGTGTGCAGCCACCTGTACCTTCAAGCAGCAACAGTGGTGCCAGCAGCAGCATAGCCTCATCATCCTGGTCACCTCTTGCAAGCAGAATTCAAAATTTGAGGACACCCACGAAGACTCGAAGCTTGCAAGACATTTATGAGGTAACCCAAAATCAGTCAGAAGAAGAATATTCTAATTTTGCTTTATTTACTGAATGTGATCTAGTGGAGTTTGAAGAGGCAAGTCAGAATCACAAATGGGTGAATGTGATGGATGAGGAGATAGCAGCCATTGAGAAGAATGAGACATGGCAGCTGACAGATCTTCCAGCAGGAAAGAAGACCATTGGGGTCAAGTGGGTGTATAAAACAAAGTTTAATGCCCAAGGAGAAGTTGACAAGCATAAGGCCAGATTAGTGGTGAAAGGCTACAAGCAGAATTTAGGAGTTGACTATCATGAGGTGTACGCACCTGTAGCCCAACTTGACATAGTCATAATGATTCTGGCACTGGCAGTTCAGAAAGGCTGGAGTGTGTACCAGATGGATGTCAAGTCTACCTTCCTAAATGGAGTGTTGGAAGAAGAGCTCTACATAGACCAGCCACCCAGATATGAAATACAAGGGCAAGAAGACAAGGTCCTAAAGCTAAAGAAGGCCCTGTATGGGCTTAAGCAAGCACCCTGGGCATGGTACAACCGGATTGACGACTATTTTTAGGAGAATGGGTTTCAAAAATGCCCATATGAGCACACCTTATATCTGAAGATAAATGCAGAGAGTGAGATGGTAATCGTCTGTTTGTATGTGGATGATCTGATATATACTAGCAATAGTAGTAGCCTATTTGCGTAGTTCAGAATAGCCATGAAGACCGAGTTTGAAATGACAAACATGGGGCTGATGAAATTTTTTCTTGGCATTGAAGTTGTCCAATCAGCAAATGGCATCTTCATTTCTCAAGGCAAGTATGCAAAGGATGTCCTGAAGCATTTTAAGATGGAGGACAACAAGCCTGCCATCACCCCGGTAGCCACTGGCTTGAAGTTGAGCAAGACTGATAATAGCATAAGTGTTGACCCAACTCTCTATAAAAGGTTAGTTAGAAGCCTGATGTACTTGACTGCAACTCGGCCAGATCTGATGTTCGAAGTCAGTCTGATCAGTAGTTTTATTAAGACTCCGAAAGACACTCACTAGAAAGCAGGCAAGATAATCTTGTGATATGTCAATGGCACAAGAAATCATGGACTCTACTATGCCATACAAGACCACCTTGAGTTGATTGACTACACTGACAGTGATTGGGCCGATAGCGTAGATGATCGAAAGAGCACTTCGGGCTATGCCTTCCATTTTGGATCCGAAGTTGTCTCTTGGTCCTCGAAGAAGCAGCCAATAGTTGCTTTATCTACAACAGAGGCAGAGTGTGTTGCTGCCACCCCAGCCGTCTGCCAGGCAGTCTGGTTGAGAAGAGTTCTAAGTGAACTACATCATCCGCTCGAAGCAGCAACAACAATATTTTGTGATAATAACTTTGCCATCGCGCTCTCGAAGGACTCAGTATTCCACGGTCGGATGAAGCACATTGATATCCGATTTCATTTCATCAAAGAGCTGGTGAAATTTGATGAAGTACAGTTGCAGTTTTGTAGGTCCAAGGAGTAGCTGGCTGACATCTTCACAAAACCCTTGAAGGAGGACTTCGCCAGACTGTGAGAAATGTTGGGCGTCAGAGAACTCGTGAAGTTTGGTTTAAAGGAGGGTGTTGGAATTATTAAATCAACCTTCATGCCCGCAAGCGCTTCGGCGCGAAGCATTATTAAAACACCTTCGAAAGATGCTTCGTTGCGAAGCAAAATTAAGATGCCCCCTAAAATCACTTCGCGAAGCACTCATAAAATGACTTCGGAAAATGCTTCGCCACGAAGCACATTTAACTCACCCCCTAAAAGCACTTCGCTGCGAAGCATGTTTTAAATGCCCTCAGAAAACGCTTCACCGCAAAGTAAATTCATTTTGCCCTCCGAAGTGGAAATCAGCCAAAGCAAAAATCAAGCACGGGAATCGACGCATTAATTTCTTGATCGTGCGAGTAGTTGGGGTTGTTCGGCAATTGGTCAAAAACCCATTTCGGCATTTAAATTATGTCAGCCGGTTGGTGGATTTATCCCATCCTTTTGTCCTCATCCCCCGTTTGTAAATACCGGGGCATTTATTATTTTGTGTAGTTGGAGAAGAGGAGGATAGAGGCCGAAAGAGAGTAGCAAAGAGGATTGGAGAGCCCAAAGCAGCCACAGAGCTAGGGTTTCGACCAACAGAGTAGCAGAAGGATGAAACCAGCAGCCGCTTACAGTCGAAGTGTGGAGCAGCAGTCTCCAAGTAGTTTGTGTGTTTATCCTACAAATTTCTATCTTGCAGAAGTTTGTAATCACTTCAAAAGATTTTTTAAAATTCTTTTCTAAAAATATAAAAAATTTTTTTTCCCCAATTCCCCCCCTCTTTTTTTCTCCCCCCCCCCCGCCCCCCCCCCCCCCCCCCCCCATATTTTTTTTTTTTTTTTTCCCCCCCCCCCCCCCCCCCCCCCCCCCCCCCCCCCCCCCCCCCCCCCCCCCCCCCCCCCCCCCCCCCCCCCCCCCCCCCCCCCCCGGCGCAGCCCCACACTATTTCCCCAGTAGTTTTACTTCGGCAAAATATTCCCCGAAGTATTCACTTTGGGAGTATTTTCCCCAAAGCTCCTCCCTCCCGTGAGAAATTTGCGAAGTGTTTTTGTGACGCGATTTTAACGCGATTTAATTTCAATTAATTCCTTCATTTTCTAAGAAAAAAAAAGCAAGGAATTCAGCACGTCCCCACCTTCAATAACTATTATGCTCATCCATTGCCTCCTTATAGAGGAAACTCTTGGTAAAAACAACAACAACAAAAAAATTATTTTTATTTTACATTACACTGTTCACTCGTTCAAATTAAGCTTTTTGTTGTTTAGGCAGATAATACATCATATCAAAGTGGAGGTGAACACCAATGATGATATCTGTTACAGGGGCGTTTCCATGTGGAGAGCACGATTGGGAATGATTTTTTTTTGTTGCAGGCTCGACTCCCAGCTCAACATGGAGAACAAATTCTACAGGGCCAAGGAAAGAGAATCGAGGCAACCAGTTCGAAGGACAACTAGATACTCTCCTCTATATAAAACAAACGAAAACTAGACTTTTAAAATAGATCGTGATAAGGTTATAGTCATAGGTAATTCAAGAACTAATTACCAAAATATGTGCTTCATGCATATAAATATGTGTGTGTTTCCTTATTTTGGTAACGGATTTCTTTGGTTTAATGTAGAATATGGCGAGAATGAGAATGAGAATGAGAATGATGCAGTATGCAACTTGAAAAGCGCGATGAAGAAGAAGGACGCACCAGCAAGGTTTCTCAGGTGGAAAATATGTCACGTACACCCTTTATCGAATACTATAATCTCACCCATTCGAATTACAGGTTCGAATTGTATAATCTTACCCATGTATATTGGGTTTGATGTTGGAGAAAGTATTGAGAAAGTTACCACATTTGATAAGTTTACAGCTTTTTACTTCTCCTCCTCGTGTTCCACATTTACATGTATGTTATCAACGTTTATTTTGAGGGATCGTATTATTTGCAAAATGTTCCGACTTCAACTTTGTCCGAGAAATCAAATCTCTTTGTCGAGAAATTAAATCCCACATTTTAAAATTCTTTACCGGAGCTTTGTGCAAGACAAAGGACGACTCAAATAAACATGCAGGCGACAAAATAAAAGATACAAAATATATGGCTTATTTGTTAAGAAGAAGCTATTCGCTTTGCTGCTATGTCAGCATCGTTGCTTAAATCTTCGTAATATTTTGAAATGAAAACATTCTTCATTCTGTCCTAGCTCACAACACTTGCAGTAGGGGTAATGATGGTCACCCGGTATGACCTGGAGAATGATTGATTTTGAATTACCAACAATAGTGATTTGCCTGTATATAGCCATGTATTTGAGGACTATTTCAGTTGACACAATATTGGATAGTTTGGGCGCTTGCAGTGGAAGATATCGAGACTACATAGACTACATGATTGACAGTAACCACAGACCAACATGAAACAATGTATTTAATGGATTAATGATAACGATATTCTCGTGTGGGACGATGATTATTTTCTTTATACAATTCAACTTTTCTTTTCGAAGAACCACGTCTAATTTGATGAAGCACTGTTTATACAGAGCCATCCTGAGTGTATATTGCACTCATACAATGAAAACAAGGTGTACATTTATCCACCAAAGATGGTGCTCCTATCCGAGGTTAAAGTACCTCATCACTACCGCTGTAACAGCAAAAATAGACAACTGCGCTTGTCTGAGATTTCCTGCGTATAAGTGTTCGTCACTGCAAGGGGCCCGCTTTGGCAAGGAACCAAAACCTCTGAAGCTCCAGTCAATGCTATATGACTTCCCTATTCTATTTATGCTGACGATCGATGTCACTGGACAATGTTTTTTTATTAGAAATTCGCTATGAAACATTAACCAAAATGGTAATAGCCGTTTATGTGCAAAATGTCACGACTGCACCATCTAACATCATTATCATTCCACATATCATCACCGCATTTACCAACTGATTCAATTTGATGGCTGAGTTGTGGCTAATCAAATCCGACTTAATCAAATCCCACATTTTAAAATTCTTTACCGGAGCACAAAGGACGACTCAAAAAATAAAAGATACAAAATATATCCTTTATATTAATATATGGCTACAGCCTGACTTCACAATCGGAAGCATTTTTCCAACCCTTCCCATGGTCAATCAGAAGTATTTGGAAGTGATTTGTGGGGGAACTCTTCTCGATAAACGGAATTCTACAGCAATCAGCATAAACAAAAGGGCAAGTCTGACAACAGTTGAAAGTATATCTCTGACAAAAAAAAATCTTTATCTCTGAGAAAAAACATTAAAAAACTTCTGACAACCGTTGAAAGTATATCTCTGACCAAAAAACTCTTTATGTCTGAGAAAAAAAATTAAAAAACTTATTTCAAAGAAAACAATTTTTATCCTAAAAGTTAATAAGATTTTTATAAAAAAATAAAATAAAATCTATTTCATAGATGGTTAAATTACCTACCTGTTAAAAAAAAGCTTTGTCCTTTGCCCTTAGAATTCTGCAGAAGAGCTAAAATGTTAAAAAAGATGCCTCTGGAAAAAAAAAATTAAATCTCAAAGTACAGTACCTGATCTTTGAAGACCTGATCTTTATCTTCAAAAGGCTATAGGGAAAAAAATCTCAAAGTAAAGTACATACCTGATCTTTATCTTCAAATTTAAGAATTAGATGAATTATATCACAAAAGGCTATAGGGTTTACCAATTATATTAACCCTATATTTTAAAAACCATATAGAGGTTAACTTTAGTCAAACTTCTTTTTTTTAATAATATTTCTTATATACATCTACTATGAGGATTAAACTCGAGTCAAATTTTTATAAAACTTTATTTTAATTTTTAGGAGTTAATTAAATTCATTAGAATTACTATATAATTTTAATTATATAAGAATTGATTAATTTCTTTCAAATTATTATAATATATTAACAAATAAACATTATATATTTTTAAAAATTGACTATGAGGGTTGGATTTATATTTTAAGTCTTTTAATTATATTGTTATATATATTTTTCGTAAAGTGAGGGAGACTCCGGATGGCTCGGCGGGTTGGTATTGCAATCATCAAACTCGCACACACTCAATGGACTCAGGTCAAACTACTACCTTTGTCCAGATTGAACACGCTCCAGAGGTTTGAACCTAGGTCTCCTCTTGGTAAGTGGCCAAAGTCTTATCAATCCACCTAACCCTTAGTAATACATATTGTATAAAAGTAAATTAAAATATTAATTATTTTAAAAATAAATAATTTTAATTATAAATATTTAAGTTAAGTATTAAAATTTTTAGTGGTATAAAAATCTTTGTTGTAGGTATAGGTCAGTTGCTAATTGTAGAGTCATAAAGAGTTACCTAGGTTCAATTCTTTGGACAATCGGGTCAGTTGACTTTATCTTTACTTTTAAATTAGGATTTATAATGGTTCTCTATGAAACCAAAAATAAAAATATAATTTTGATTGTTCAACCAATACTTTAACCATCACGTAACCAAACCCATTAAAAATAATGATTTTCATTCACTCAACCATTACTGACGTGACCAAACCCATTAAAAAAAATCTCTCTTTCTCTTTGTATGTTTATATAAAACTTATACCAAATTAATAACTTGTAATGCAAAATATGTTCTTCTCGTAGTATACATATATTTTATCATTCTTTTATAATGTTAACATTATTTTTTTATATATGTTTAAATAAAATTTATATCAAATTAATAATTTGTAATCTATTCTATGATATATGTTCTTTTCACACCATACATATATTTTATTATTATTTTTAAATATTAACATTGTCATTCCGGTGGGAGAGGTGGTGCTGTCACTATTCTTGTTTCGAGGTGGTACTCGAGTATTGTTTTTTGGGGATGTGACCCATCTAATCAAGTGGTATGGACTTTATTGGAATTGAATGGTAAGACTTTTGGAATAATTAATGTGTATGCCTCCACTGAGCTGCCTGACAGGTGTACTTTATGGTGGTGGATGGCTATTAATTTACCTTTCGCCACTTGGAAATTATGTGGTGATTTTAATATGGTTGAAAAAGCTTTTGATAAAAAGAGTTTGGCACCTAACCGTTGGTGTGCTGGAGAGCGGGAAGCTTTTTATTTTTTGAAAAATAAGTTGAGTCTTTCTGACCCTATTATTTGTTATTCCCCTGCTGATTTTTATGACGCACAATGGTATACCTGGTCTAAATTTCAAGAAGGGGATGCTAGGGTTTTGAAACGCCTGGATAGAGCTATGCTTTCTGTCGATAATCATTTTAAATTTGCTCGTTTATCCCCTTCCTTGCCTACAGTTTTCATTTTCCTAGGCTCTACCTTGTCGAATCATGTTCCTATTATTTTTTCAATTGAGTCTACTCAGAGTTCCTCACGAACTTTTCCCTCCCAATTTTATTTGAATGTGTCCTTTCTGCATCATCTTGCTATGAAAGCTCATATTTTTCGAATGTGGAATATTTTACCCAAACCTTCTTCTTATTATGGTTGGATTGAATGGTGGAATTCTACTATAACCCGCACCACTTCTCTTCTTCGCTCTTTAGGAGTTGAGGTTGCCAAAAGAAGAAAGAAATCTAACCAAGTTCTGCATTCTGAGTTTGCAAAAGCCACACTCCATTTAGAGGCTGCCCCCTTTTTCTCGGATCTACAAGCTTATGTTGCAACTCTCCGCCATGAGCTGAGGAAAATTGACCTGTATGAAGCAAAAGGGGCTCAATTAAGATCCATACTCCACTGGTTGAAAGTGGGTGATAGAGTAACAAAAGAGTTTTTTCAACGGCTTTAACCTCCTGCATATACTACTCAGTTTGAAGCCATCCAAGTTAATGGACCCTATCTCACTGCTTTATCATATATAACCTCTGCTTTTGTCAAGCATTATGAGCATGTTTTTGCCTCTCAAGGCCTTTCTGCTACTTGTCAAGTTGTTGTAGATGCTTGTTGTAATGTCATACCTCCTAAGCTCTCTGAGGCTTAGAGGGATTTTAGTGATACTCCTTTGACCCTTAGTGATCTTGAAGCTGCTTTATCTCAAATGGCCAATGACAAAGCACCTGATCTGGATGGCTTTCCATGTGAATTTTATAAGGAGTGCTAGGATTTTGTTGGTTTCGATCTCCTTAGAGTCTATTAGGAAGCTATTTTAACTGGTTCTTTAGGATCCATTATTAATAAAGGCAATTTTAAGTTCATTTCCAAGGGATGAGATCCTCATATTCTTACCAATTGGAGGCCTATCACTTTGCTTAATGTTAGTTATAAGATTATTGCTAAAGCTTTGGCTCTTAAGATTCGACTTCTTCTCCCTCTTATCATTCGGTCGGAGCAGATTGGATTTGTTCAGGGGAGATACATTCTAGATAATGTGATTGGAGTCTGGGAAGGAATGGAATGGGCCTCCTTTTCTGGTCAAGATGTTTTGTTTATAAAAATTGACTTTGAAAAGGCATATGAAAATTTTGAATGGTTCTTTATTACTGTGATGCTTAAAGCTTTGGGTTTTGGCTAGTTTTTTATCAATTCAGTTCTCATGTATTTAGAGATGCTTTCGATGTGCTTACACTTGATGGTTGCCCATCCCAACGCATATAATTAGCCAGATCTATCATACAATGTTACCCTTTGGCTCCTTCCCTATTTATTCTTGCTTCTGAATCTTTTGGTTATCTGCTTGCTGATAGAGCCTCAAAAGGTCTTCTTAAGTGCATTGCTTTGCCTTATTTGAATTCGCAACTAATCAATGGATATTTTGATGATGATTATTTTCTTACTGTAGCATAGGATGAGCAATCTGTTTGTCAAGATCTTGATTGCATTGATATTTTTTATCAAGCTTCTGGCTCTAGTATTCAATGGAGAAAAACCTCCTGCAATAGATAATCTCGAAGGGTTATGCCTTCTTGGTTAGCTATTAAACCCTAGAGATGGATTCAACCTAGGGAAGTTTTTAAATTTCTTGGTATTCCCTTTGCTTTTCAAGGAAATCCTGCCAGACTTTGGGATTATGTGGTTGATAAAGT
Source organism: Wollemia nobilis (assembly GCA_028583015.1). Taxonomy (NCBI): domain Eukaryota; kingdom Viridiplantae; phylum Streptophyta; class Pinopsida; order Araucariales; family Araucariaceae; genus Wollemia; species Wollemia nobilis. The sequence continues at coordinate 33,014 of JAQPPZ010001538.1, forward strand.
TAAAAAGAAGCTTCTGTATTGGTCTTCTAAGAAGCTTTCTTTAGCTGGAAAGTTTCAAATTTGCTCTAAGGTTTTGGCTTCTACTCATGTTTACTATTCTTCATGTTGGGTTCCTTTTGTTGCTTGTTATGCCAAGTTGGACAAATTGCTTCGATATTTCCTATGGTCTAATTCTGTTGGAAAGAAAGGGTTTCACAGGGTGGCATGGGAAATTTTTTGCCTCCTGAAGAAAGCTGGTGGCTTGGGTCTTTTTGACTGTCAAAAAAATTTTTTGCTCTTTGTGCTAAATGGATTTGTAGGGCACTTCAAGGGGATGAAATCTGGATGATTTTAGTCAGACATTGTCTTTCTACTGGTCTACCTTATGGTAGACGTGTATGGAAAGGTTTAAACCCTCAAACCATTCTTACTGCATCTGTACCTATTAAAATTTTAGGCTCTTTTGTTATTCACAGTACTTGGAAATCTTGGGAGGCTCTTAAACCCTGTATTTCATGGAATGGAGGTAAGACTAAGGTTGGTGCTTTTGTTCCCCACCTTAATGTTTGTTGGTCCTCTGCTATTTTTTATCAAGGAGCACCTCTTGCTCAGGTACAGTGGATTCGAGTTCAATGATTTTTTAGAAAGGATATTGCTTACCTGTCTGATTTCATGAATTTTCATACTAGAGATTGGATCCCTTGGAATCATTTTATGCAATATTTCAGCTTATCTCCTATAGATAAGAGTACTTATGATGTTGTTGTGGATTCCACTCCTCTTATGATTTGGTCTAAGGTTTTTAGACATTATCAAAAACCATGGTGGTCTGACTGGTCTTGGCCTAATAAGCTTTATTTTATAAAATACAAACCCTCCTTGGGGTATTCTTGGCTATCTCTAATGGTTCCCATGTTAGATAAATTGAATGCCTAGTGGGACTTAGTCTCCTTGCAATCTCGATGGAGCGTAATATTCAAGGTTGTTTGGACCAAATTTCTTGACCCCAAACAAGCATTTTTTTCTTGGAGCTTATTGTTTAAGGGTCTTCCTATGGGGCAAAGGCTTCGGTATATGGGTGTTGACAATATTACTTGTATGAATTGTGAAGTTGAGTAGGACATTCTTTATTTGTTTTGGTCATGTCCTCGAGCCAAAGAAGCTTGGGATTGGATTCTTTCTTCCTTTAGTACCTACATGCTTGATACTTGTTCTTGGGTGTATGTTTTACTTGGTGACCCTCTCAGATTTAACGATAAACTTGGTGCAGTTTGGCAAAATTTTAGAGTGGGAATTTTGTTTCATCTATGGGAAACTCGGAATAAAGTTGTTTTCCATCAGCAAGAACCTTATTTGCATTTTTCTCTTGCTAACAGATATATGGTTTTTTATGATTGTTGTTTTTAGATTCATATCCAAGTGGAGAAGGTGAATGTGGAGTTGTAGTATTTATGCACTTTGATGGACCACTGTAAAAATGCACCATGCACGGTGATTCACGTGCCTCGTGATGCTCCTCCCACCCGAAGGTGTCCTTAGTCTGTTGGTGTTGGGTCCCGAGACAACGGCCATTCACGTTCAGGTGGCAATGCTCAACACTAGCTACAACCTCCTCCTACTGCTAAATGCAACTTTGTAGGTGGTGCTTCTTCTTCCTATCCTAATTCTGGGTGGGATGTTTGTCCCTCGACTTTTGTTCATACCAATGCATGGGATTTGGCTGCTCGTTTTGTGCCTTTGACTCCAACGGTTAGTTGGGGAGATGGTTCTTCTTATCCTCCCCCGTAGGTTGTCGCGCCTCATGGGTAAACATAGATTCAAGAGGGTAATGGTGTTGTTGATGATGGTTGGGGATATTTTGATCCGGATAATGGTGGTAGTTGCGGCAGCATCGAATAATGCTTAAATGTTTGTAGGCCTACTTTATTTTTATGTCTACGATGTAATAGCTTAAAGTTGTTTTGTTGTTGTCTTCCTAACTACGTGGTCAGCAGTTAGTGTGGTTTTGGACTCGGGGACTTGAGATGTGATCAATTCCACCCACCCTTTTTGTATGATTAAGCCTCTTTAATATAAATCTTCTTCATTACTAAAAATATTAACATTGTTATCTCTTTATATATATGTTTAAATGAAAATTATACCACTTTATATATGTTTAAACAAAAATTATATCAAATTAACAATTTGTAATTCATTTATCAAGTGGTATTAGCTCAACCAGTTAAATATATTTCAAGGAGGAGACAGAGGTTCTAATTTTACCAAATAATATGTTTTGCTTTGAGCATACATATATTTTATTACTCTATTAGAATATTAATATTGTTATCTCTTTAAATTTATTTAAATAAAACTTATACTAAATTAATTATTTGTGATCCATTCATTAAGTGGCATTGGCTCAACCGGTTAGATTCCTTAACATTTCCATGAGGAGACATAGGTTCTAATCTTGACAAATGATACATGGATGATATCCAAACCAAACTTTGTTATAATACCACTATGGTGATAATATTGGGTGGGACCGGTTTCAATCCCATATAACCCATTAAAAAATTATAATCCATTCTAAATATGTTCTTTTACATTATATTAATTTAAGAACATACATATATTTTACATATTTTATTATTTTTTTTAAATGTTGACATTGTTAATATTAATTTTCTCTTGGTCCCATGGGGGATAGTGCAACGGTTCAGGCTTTGGCTCTTATTCAAGAGGTCCAATGTTCAAATCGCAACGTGGATGAGTGTGTGAGGAGGTGGATATGTGGTGACTATGTGTTAAATTCCCTATTGATAAGCATAGCTCTCAACATTATGAGGGGTCATGGTTGGGAGGAAATTGCTCAGCCCTGTACATTGGTTATTGGGATTTCATACACTAACCAAATAAAAAAATAAAAAATATTAATTTTATCCCAAGGGCTAGATGGATTGGTAAGTGCTTTTTTGGCTAGTCATTTACCAAGAGGACACCCAATTTCAAACCTTAGGGGTAACCTATTTGTAAAGATAGTAGTTTGGTCTGAATCCTCTAAGTGCACGTTAGAAAAATGATGACAGTATGAATTCTGAGTGACCTATGGTCCCCTTCATGTTAGGCTAACAATAACAAGTTGGAATATGTTTTGTGGGAGTAACCCCTATTATTTGAATCTTATGCTTGCCAATTACTAAAAATAGTGTGTTTGTAACCAACACTTATGTAACAAAAAAAAAAAAAAAAAAAAAAATTAAATTTATATTTAACTAGATTGTGTTTTTTTTTATGTTCATTTAAGAGCATATATATATATTTTACATATTTTATTATTCTTTTAAAATCTTAAAACTCTTAATATTTATTTTCTCCTTATCTATAAGGTATTAAGTTTAAATTTAATTAAATTGTGTTTCTTTATATTTCTTTTAGTGTGATATTTATTAAAGAAACAAAATAATCTCTTTTCACCTTTTAGCATTTACAAAGAAATATTTTCTCATGTTGAGAGTTTTTATTAAACAAAAATAATAATCTCTTAACACTTTTTCACCTTTTGGCCTTTACAAAAAGATATTTTATAATGTTGAAAATTTAAACCAATGTACTTATAGGATATGCATCAATAATAAGAGGAATATCACTAAAAAAGTGAAGGGATACAAATATTTAAGAGTATAAGATACGATAAAATAGGAATAAAATATTGTGCATATAAGGTTGATGTTTAAATGAGATTTTTTTCATAGAATGGTCCAAAAACGTTTATGTTGCTTTCCCAATTTTTTGATAGAATGGTCCAAAAACGTTTATGTTGCTTTCCCAATATATTTATAGATGGGCGTATGATGTACTAAAAAGGTTGTAGGGATAAATCATAACATATATAAAAATAATTTATGGATCATGATGTTGTGTCTAAGAACATAGATCCCAAGTTCATGGATCTTTAGAGGTTCTTGTAGGTATTTCTTTCGACGGCCTTTGTGTTGGACAAGAAAAAGTTTTAATTTTCTTTATTTGATAAAAGGATTTTTGAGAGGATACCCAAATCTTAATACATATGAATTAGATAAAGATCAAGGAAAAATCCATATCTTTCTCTATACAAAACTCAAACCAAAAGGAAACAAAAATCCTTGGTAAGAGTAGGGGGACTTGCCATCTTCCAATAGACTAACATCCAACTATTTTACCAGTAAAGACTTCAATTTTTAAAAGTTGATGTGAGTGAGATTCTGGCTGTTAGGGGTTTTGTTACCAGTCCTGGAGATGTTTGGCCTAAGAATGTAGATTATGTGTTTGTGGGTCTTGAGATGTTCTTGTAGGAAATCACTTTTGCAACTTTTGTGTTGGGCAAGAATAAGATTCAAATTTTAGATGCTAATATGAGCAAGATCTTGGCTACTAATGGTATATTTGTTGATACTAATTTGTCTAAGAACATGAATAATGTATTCATGGGTCCTCAGATGTTCTTGTAAATATTTCCTTCTATTGTCCTTGTGTTGAGTAGGAAAAAGTTTCAAATTTAAAATGTTGATGTGAATAGAAATATGACTATTAGTGGTCTAGTTGTTGATCCTAGAGTTGATTTATCTGAGAACATGGATCCAGGGTTCATGGATCCTAAGATGTTCTTGCAAGCAAATCCTTCCATGATATTTATGTTAGGAGGGAAATTTTTTCAAATTTTAAATATAGAAGTGAGCGATATTTTGGCTATTTGGGATCCTTTTTCGACCTGTGACCTAGGCGGAAAATATCCTCTTATTTTAAATTCAAATGTGAGTAGGTTTCTTGAAAATCCTTGTGAGTAAAATCCTAGAGGTGTTCGATCTGTTGGTATTGTGCCTTCTGGCTATGATGTGCTTTTGTATTCCCCTCTTGAGGGGACAAACCCTATGGATGCTTTCATCCTTAAGTCGTAGTTTCTTGGGAGTAATACAAGGGGTCAAGATGATTCCCTATCTCTAGCTAAAAATACAAACCTGTCCTTGGGTCTACTTGAGATCTAGTTGCCCTTTGGTTTGGGCAAAAATATTTTGTTAGCGATGGTGGATTCAAATTTTTCTAAAGATATCAACTTCTACATGTATTTTCCTTCTGGCTATGTTGTCACTCTACATCTGCCTCTTGATAGAAAGGTTCATGTATCCAAGGAAGCTCAAGTAGGGAAATACTTGGTTTTTGAATCCAATATTCATGTATATCTCTTTGAGCTACCCTAATTTTATGAAATTAAGAAAGTACTTGTAGTTTCTCCATGGAAACCTAAATCTAGAGAGGCCCCCATAGGAAATTTTCAAATTTTTTATTTAAGTTTGAACAGAAATTTGCAAGGCTGTTAGGAAATATCCACCCCTTTAGGAATGCATTTCTTGGTTTGGATAGGAAATTTTTAAATTTTGATTTAAATTTAAATGATATTTTAGCTGTAATCACAGATCCTAAATCTCTTCTTGGGATTCCTATCTTGTCTTGGCCTTTTGCTATAGTAGTTTGGTTTAGATCCTTTGGGATCTAGATTTCTTTGTAGTGCTTCTATTATGTTCTCTCTACTTCTAGGATCCTATTGTTATCATATCTTATATCATTTTTCTTTTTTTCTCTTTTGTGTTTCTTTTACAACCTCTTTTTTTAAGGCTCTATTTCTATTGTAAAAGGTTCAAAGACATTTGCAAAATCACTTTTGTAATTTGTAAAAGGTTTGGGGACCCTTTCAAAACCCTTTCTTCCACCTAATAAAAAATATATATGAAAATAATCATCAATTTTTTGAGTTTATATGTTCAAGATATTTCATAATTATCCCATTTTAGTGTCTAATTTTTTCATCCAAAGTGTTCTACTCTATTTTTTGAAATAAAAAAATAAAAATATATACTCTATTAAATATACCCTGGATTGGTAGATAAGAAAAGTGTAGTGTATGTTCTCTTGCATGAGGTATGTAGGATTGACTTGTTATATATGTAGAAGGTAAATCTTAATTCTTCAAGGGTCATGGCCTAGTGGTAATGATACTAACTAGTTATGAAGGTATTCATAGTGGATTTTAGGAGTTCAATCCATGATGCACATACCTAACATGTTGCTTGTGGATGTAGGTTGGTAAGGTATTTGTTGACCAAGGCTCATACTTAAGAAAATTACAGATAAGTATCATATTAAATGTTGCATTGACTTGTGTGTAGAGTTGTATTGTGGGTTGTACCATGTGGCATAGGTCTATGCTCGCTTCCACCCACAAATAGATATTAGATCACATAGTGTTGGTAACTTGAGTCATAATTCAAAATAATTTACAAATAAATCCACCCACTCAAATATTATATACAAAGCACAAACATAGATGAAAGAGAGAAATATACAGTGGGAAAATATAGGCACCATAAATAGTTACTATATTATCCAATGATTAGAATCACAACACTCTAAAACCTCAAATACATAAATTAATTTAACCTTAAGGTGACATAATAAGAGAGGTTTAAGGCTAATTACAAATTTATAAGGCGAGTTTAGCCATAAAAAGGTTAACCATGATCCATATGGATTGTATAATAAAATACTACAATAATTTTAATACATTGTATAATGAATGCCCTTATACCTATCTTAGACTACACCATATAATATTGTACTTGACCATGAATCAATTTACACTTTCAACACCCTCTTATAATATAAATTAATGGGCCATGGAGAGAAGACATTGATGATAATAATATATTTCCCCCATAATGGATGTTCTAGTAGATCTCAACAATTGATATAGATTTGTTTGAATCCCTATCATCATTTGGAATATGTCTATATATCTTTAGAAATTCAACCCCAATCCTTTGTAGTTTTAGCAAGCATTCTTTAGTGGGCATCTTTCTCTCTTGCAGTATCTACAAATGGTCATCCTCTTCTTTGAATACTTAGTCTCAACCTTAGGCACTTGTGCCCTTTTGTCTTAGCCTCTTTAAATTTGAATTTCTTTTCATGATCTTATCTTTGTGAAGTGTCACCACAATTCCTTACTGCAACTTAAAAATGAACTAGTTAAGAAAATATTAACAAAAAATAATAGTTTTTTTAGATTCCAAGATCATATGAACCATGAGGTTGAACATTTGAAAAGAAGGTGAGAGATTATAAAAAATAATTTTATGCATTCTATATTATCTTTCTTTTTGCCTTTAGAAGATACAATATTTGCTCTCAATACCTTAAATATTATAATATAGTCCTCAAAATTATCAAACTTAGTTAATTTGAAAGAAGAAATTTATAATTCCAAGTGACTTACAATATTTTTAGATAAATTATTCAATTTTGACCATACCTTAATAGGTTCACTTTCCTCTTTTATGTGGAAATATATTTTGGTTCAAGTAGCAACAAAAACATACCAAGAGCTTCTTTTAAATTTGATTAGAAGCAAATCCATACATTAATATCTTATATATAAAGTGTAAAAAAAGATAAAAGAGAAATATATATGGGCACCAATAGGAACCATAAATAGTTTCTAAATTATCCATAGATAATAATCACAATAGTTTGATGATTAAATGGATTCATGAGGGTACTTATATCAATACCAAAACCCCAAATATATAAATGAACTTAACATTGAGCTAACATAAAAAATAGGCTTTAAGGTTAATTAAGATTTTATAAGGTGGGTTTAACCATAACAAGGTTAACTGCATCCCATAGGACTTACACAATAAAATATTATAGTAAATTAAATATATTTTACAATGAATGACCTTAGGCCTATCTAATATTAAATATTATATGTTGGGAAGCATGGTGTACTAGTTACCTCAATGGCCTAATGATGAAGAGTTTGGAACTTTGAATAGAGGTCCAAGGTTTGAATCATAGAGGGGGTAGGGTTGTACACCATGCTTTAGTAACTAGAGTATGATTAGTAAGAATATATTAGGTAAACAACATCCTCTATGAGGGTCATCTCATATGGTCTATGGTATTATTGACATGAAGAATTGCTTTACCCTTTACCCTTTTTTGTGGGTATATCTCTTCATCAATGATTGCTACTGTATCCTCTTAAAAGATGCACCACATGTTCTTGTTACATAATAGGCCAAAAATTTGAGTTGACCAAATACTATAATTTCATCTATTTAGATGATAAACTAGGGCTTAATAATATATCTTGCATAATATAACCCCTAACACCATATCAAGTCTATGAACTAAAGCCACTACTGTGTAGAGCTCAAAAAATTATGTGAACTAAAAAAAAAGATAAAAATGCTTCCATATGAAAATTTATGGCCTTTAGAAGTTTTGCCCTAATGAACATAAAAAAAAATTAAAGCTTCAAACCATAGATAAGAAAATTTCAATTGTTTGCTACCACTTGGAAATTCATTATTGACTAGTGCCTTCCACTTATTAGTTGCAAATTTAGTGCCTCTAAATCTTTACAACTATGATAATTGTCCTTTTTTGATTGGCTTGAATTTTGTATATATATTTAAAAAGGTTATATGTGGTATACAGTGATGCCTTGCCATATTGATCAATAAGTCATCCATATCTAAGTTAGAGATTTGATCTTGAGTTAGTCAAAAGCTAAGCCTTTCCCACTAACTAGTTTCCCTTGATAAGCATTAAGGCTCAAAAATTTTAAATCATATTTTAACCTTTCTTTCATGATTTAGACCTCCAAAGAAAATAATATTTATTGATAAAATTTAACATCATGATTCCTGCCTCCTAAAACACTTTTGTTGGTCCCTATGACAATGAGTTTCTTCAAGCATAAATAATTGGCCTATTAAAGAAGTCTATCCTTCTAACCAATGTCTCTTGGTGGGAGCAAAATGACATAGGTGAATGTACTAAACTCTACAACTCTTCTTGCTTTTATATCTTTCCACCTTGCTTCTTTCATCAAGCTACATATAATTTTTTTTCAAAGTCTTAATGTTTTTTTGATTAGGTGGGTTGCTTCCTTGGTAATAAACAATTGATTAGCCTCGACTCGAACCTACCACCTTCATGTTGTTTTGGCCCCATGAGAGCCATCCCATCCATGTTTGTACCTCTTACCATTAAAGTTAAGTGTGTTCTTCTCTAATATAAAACCTTATATAATGGTACCAAACCCCTAGCCAAAATTCATATGTGATATTGTTTTCTAAAACTCAAAAAATGATACCAAAAGCACTCTTTGAATCCTACAACCTTGGATCACATTTGGCCTTAAAACATAATATTTTTTATCTAAAATTGAACTCAAGCAATATAAAATTTTAGAGGAGCATAGAAGATAATGATGAAGAGATGAAACCTACAAGAAAAAAGAGAAATTTAGATGTAAAACCATGGAATAAATAACCTTCTTTGCTTTTTGTATTAAAAGTGTACATGAATCTTTGAAAAATAAATTTTCTTAAACATTGAAAGAAAGATCAAAATATTTGAGTTAAATTTTTGTGTGACCAAATAATGGGACTCCATACCTATTATATTACCATGTTATAAGTCACAATATTTTCTAAAAATGAATAGAAGCAATCAATACACTCAAATCCTATACAAAAATTTTAAATAAGGATAACAAATAGAAATATATAGTGGGAATTCATAGGCACCATAAATATTCACTATATTATCCATAGATAAAAATCACAACACTTCAAGGATTAAATGATGGAGTGGTAGTGATATTTATATGAATACTAAAATCCCAAATACATAAATAAATTAACTTAAGTCAACATAACAAAAGAGGCTTTAAGGTTAATTACAAGTTTATAAGTTGTATTTAACCATAGAAATGTTAACAATGGCCGATAGGGATTGCATTATAAAAATATTACAATAAATTAAATATATTTTATGATGAATTTCCTTAGACCTATCCAAGATTACATCACACAATATTATCTTTGGTCTTTAATTAGATTGAACATTCAACAATATGGTGGTTTCAAAGAGACCTATAGGTCATGTGGATAGTTGGACATATGTTGAGACTTGGAAACTAGGGGGTTTGTAGTTCAAACTTTCACCCCTTCCTTTTTTTGGAGCTATATATTAAGAGTTTTATTAGATATTTTTGTTAACATGGTGGGACATGAGTTTGATATAGCATACAATTTGAGGTTATACACCAATTATTTAGAATATAAAGTAGGAAGAATCCAATCCATAAATTCCAAATTTAAAATCAATAATATCTCATTCATCCAATCACCTATATAATTAGAAAATATATGACACCCCTTAATTAACTAAATCAACAATAATTTATATTAGTGGATTTGCTAGAGGTAATACTTTTTTATAAATATACCTACAAATTTTGTGTACAAATGGAACCCCCTCATTAGTGATATTAACAAAACTTGTCAATAGTGAACTCATTGGATGCAATGATTACTTTCCTAGTAACCTATACAATCAACATACAGGTGGCACCCCTTATCACCAAAATAAGCAACACTTTATTATAGAATATATTACAGTGTTGGGTACATATCAATGTACCACATTTGGTATATTACTAGAGTAGGCATTTACTTTAAAGTTATGTAGTTACTTCATCATGTAATAAATGCACAATTGTTAGAATGTGCAATGATGTAAATATACATGTAATCCACGTGTACATGAGTCATAGGATAGAGTCAAAGATAGAGTAAGGGTCAAGGAACCTATCTTCCTATATGAAGGTCTTATAGTGACTGAAATAGAGAGGGGAGATAATATAGAGAGTGCATAGTATATATTAGTAGTGTGATACAATGTAGTCTTTTCATATCAGTTTATGGAGTGTTCATGTCCTCCATTAGACTGCATTGTACTATTTTTTTGAGGTTTCATTAATGGTATATTTTTGAGTTATTGTAAAATTTTATCTCCTTATTTTCCTACATATTATAGTGTCATTATCATATAGATATCTTAGCTTTCTTATATTGCATCTTGTGGTTGCATTTCCTATATCATATACTCATTAAAATATAATAGTGGTTTCATAGCACATGGTAGATTAGATAGGATATAGGGGGATCCACAAGTGAGATTGAGAAAAATCCAAATGTCTCATTTCCAGAAATTCTAATATTGCATTTGGCTAGAGTATTTCCACAGGGTTATAGAAAACTTGTGAAGACTAGGACTCAGTATAAATTCCACTAGATTTATAAATCAACTAGTGAAGATAGGTTATCCTTAGATATAGAGTTTCTTCCATTACAATCCTAATACTTTGTTGTAGGAAAAAGAAGATTTAAAGAAATTTGGGAAGCTTCCTACAAAAGAGCTAGGAAGAATATCTTCTTTAGAATAAATCCAACACCATAAGAAACAAATAAAAGAATAATAAAATAATGAATATTTGGAGGCCTAAAAAAAAGGTCTCGTTACTATAGATTGCAGACCTGTAGAGTGCAAAAGAAGAAAAGGTCATAGGAACCTTGTTATAGATTTGAGGAAGAGAAGAAGACCCCAGTGAAGAGTCTCGATGAAGATAGAATATTGGTGATCTGAAATGTAGATTGAATACTTTACCCTAAATAAGTTGAATAGACCCTTTGACGGTCCAGTTAAAGAACTCCTAGGTTTGGAAGATTGGAGGATGGTGATATGCATTAAATATTGTAGATTGTAAAGTAGAAAATGACTAGCAAAAGCCCTATTCTTCATTTTTGAAGTAGTAGAATTCAAATATTCAAGAGGAATATCTCATTGCCAACACTTCCACAATAGAAGGTTAAAGGAAAGGTCTCATTGGGAAGACCAAAGAAGCTATGATATTGAAGATCTTGGAGAGGTCTTAAGGAGAAATAAGGAGAATTTTTGGTGAGCCTCATTGAAGGAGATTCAAAGAAGACCATTAAAGGAGTTCCTAGGATTAATCATTGGAGACATTTACCACCAAGGAGAAGTTCCTAATAAAGAAATAACTTGAGATAATTTTCACCATCTGAAAACAAGCCTAAGAGAGAAGGATTTGGCAAGGACTTTGCCAATTTTTGGAAGAGATTGGTGAAGACATAAAGACTTTTAAATTTTGGATAATAAGCCCTTGATTTAAGTCAAAATTTTATAAGGAGGCTGAAGGAGAAATGAGTCATACATTACTACCAAACCTAAGAGGTTTGAATATTGCCTTTGAAGGCTAGCAGGCTTGTTCAGAGATAGGGGTTTCCTAAATCTTCAATAGGAATACTGAAAGGGTTCTTGAAGGAAAATTTAGCTATGATTTGAATGATTTCTCTTCCAATTTGAAGTTTCAAGGATAAAATTTTAGTACAAAAATTGACTGCAAAAGAGCAACAATTAGGATAATATTACTAGCTATAAAACTTTAGATTTGCAGAGTGCATACTGAAGGAGAATTGCAGTAACCTACTATAGTTTTAGGTAGAAAGTTAGGGGTTTTTCAAGGTTTCAAATAGATTATTTAGAGATATATTTTAGAAAATAAAGTAGAGTTGCAAGTTCGTCCAGTTAATGGCAGCAATTTGGTGAATCAAATCAGTAAGACATCCAGCATCAGAGATCTTAAAGGTAAACAACTTGGGTGCAAAAGGTTCATTAGTTGAACTTTAATTTTTTGGTTTATTAAGATTTTTTAAGCACCATATTAGTTTAAAATTTACAAGGAGTGGATTCATATTATATTCTTCAAGGAAGTGCCGAAGAGATTTTCTCTTAATGTCATTACATGCACATTAAAATAGGAGTTAGATATATTTCAATAGAAAGAAAAGTATCATCTTCCTATTATTTAGTTGAAGTAAATAAGACTACATTAAAGTATAAATAGTTCATAGTGCATATTTTGAGTTACTTTATGGGTTAATTTATAGGATTAATAAGGAGAAACTATTATTGCACTATGTTAGTTATTCAAATTTCACTAAGGATTTTTAGTTAAAGTGAGCATTATTTTAAAGTTAACCCTCTAAAATTAGTTGCATGGTTAAGAGCTTGGATTTATTGGTGCTAAATTTATCCAAGTAAAGAGTTAGGTTTTAGTTTTGTCTAGCAAGGAGGGAAACAATAAAATACATCTTGCTCTCAAGGATTGGAGCAGAGAGCTAACATATCTAAGAAGCAAGGAATAGATTCAAAAGTAGATGTATAACTTTTGTGGAAAATAAGAGATTTAATCCTATCTATTGCAAAAGTGTTTGCATTACATTGGCACCAGTTTTATTCTTTTGAATATAGTGAAAGTGGAAAAAATAAATAGTGTCCTAAAAACACTACAATAGGTAGTAAAGTAGGTAGTAAAGTACAGTCTTAAAGCAACCATTTTAGGTAGAGAAATTTAGCCAACCTAGGACTCATAAGCATCAGGTTCGAGGTGTGTAAAGACACCAGGTCAAGGGCCATAGGTTTGTAGAATGATCGTTTATCATTGCAGATCTAGTGACCTACATCATAATCAAAGAATCCATGTAACGGAGTATAGTTAACTATAGCAAAGCAACATAAAATATTGAGGTGGAAGAAAGAAGTGTGTTACCCAAACCACTAGCTAAGAGCACAGTGTAGAAGCACTCAAAATCCACCATCACTATAAATGAATGACCAGCGAGAATGACCAGCGAGAACCATCAGTTCTTAGGTAAGACAAATGAGCAACTAGAGCCACTATTATAGTATGAAGAATACCAAATAATATCATCACATAGAAGCATCATGGATACACCATCGCTAAAGCTAACTTGATGAAGAAGGAATTCCATCCGATGCAAAGGAAAGAACATTAGAAACAATACAAACAACTTGCATTATATGGCATTAAAGTGTTGGAAATAAGAAGGTGTTGGAAGCATGATTTCATGCAAGGGAAGATGTTCCACTTACCATATCAAAGTAGGGAACATAATGAAATTTAGATTTTTAGACATCTTCCATAATGCCCATTACACAACGTATATGAAGGAGGATCCCAACGATGAAATAACACTCATATTAGAGCATTGAGAGTAGAAGTAACACTCATCATGGAGCGTTAGGGATAAGTAATAAATTATTTATGTAAAAGAAATATAACAAAAAAAAGACAAAAATAAAAAAAAAACAAAAAAAAAAACAAACATCTAAAAAAAAAAATTATAAAAAAAAAAAAAAAAACCAAAAAAAAAAAAAAAAAAAAAAAAAAACAAAAAAAAAAAAATTAAAAAAAAAAAAAAAAAAAAAACAAAAAAAAAAAAAAAAGAAAAAAAAAAAAAAATAAAAAAAACAATTGGATAAGAAAAAAAAAAAAAATACACAAAAAGAAAAAAAAAAAAAAAAAATAAAGAAAATAAAAAAAAAAAAAATAATAAAAAAAAAAACAAAAACAAACAACTCAAAAAAAAAAAACAAAAAAAAAAAAAAAAAAAAAAAAAAAAAAAAAAAAAAAAAAAAAAAAAAAAAAAAAAAAAAAAAAACAAAAAAAAAAAAAAAAAAAAACAAAAAAAAAAAAAAACAAAAAAAAAAAAAACAAAAAAAAAAAAAAAAAAACAAAACAAAAAAAAAAAAAAAAATAAAAAAAAAAAAAATTAACAAACACACAAAAAAAAAAAAAAAACAAAAAATAAAAAACACAAAAAAAAAAAAAAAAAAAAAAAAAATTAATTAACAAAAAAAAATTAAAAAAAAAAAAAAAAAAAAAAAAAAAACAAACAAAATAAACAAAAAAAAAAACAAAAAAACCAAAAAAAAAAAAAAAAAAAAAAAAAAAAAAAAAAAAAAAAAAACAAAAAAAAAAAAAAGAATATAACAATATACCAGAAGACAAAAAAAAATAAAAAAAACAACAAAAACAAAAAAAAAAAAACAAAAAAAAAAAAAACACAAAAAAAAAAAAAAAAAACAAAAAAAAAAAAAAAAAAAAACAAAAAAAAAAAAAAAAAAATAAAAAAAACAAAAAAATAAACACCCAAAACCAAAAAAAAAAAAAACAACAACCCCCAAAAAACAAAAAAAAAAAAAAAAAAAAAAAAAAAGATAATAACAAAACAAAAAACAACAATACAAAAAATATTACAAAAAAAACAAAAAAAAGAATAAAATAAAAAAACCAACATCCCCCAAACAAAAAAAAAAACAACAAAACATCCAAAAAAAAACAAAAAAAAAGACAAAAAAAACAAAAAAAAAACCAAAAACAACAAAAAACCCAACCAACCAAAAACAAAATACCAAAAAAAAAAAAATAAACCCAACAAACAAAAACACACAAACAACCAAGTATTATTTTTCATGAGAGACTGATATTCTACATCCATGGCAGCCTTCCACTATGGCTCACCAAGTGCATTTTGAACCTTTGTAGGTTCATTTGCATCCAATGTGGACATATAAACCCTTTCATCTTCCATATCTTCTTCTCTATCATTTTTTGTATCAACTAAAAAATCATCAAAGTGTTGGCAAAGTTCATCAACCTCTGAAGTAGATGCCTCTGCTCTCATTTGCTAAGTCATACTGCGAGTACATGGGCTATCTAGAGATATATCTGGAAGTGAATTCAAATTAGAATATCTCAAAGTGCTAGTATACCATTTTGGTACTTTCTGTTGTTGCTATTGAAGTTGAACCTTTTTCTTAGGTTCTTCTTCATATAGGTATACTACTGTAGACGTATCATTTGATGTGAAAGCTTCATCAAATACAACATCTCAACTTAAGTGTGTTTTCTTGGTCTTAGGATCAATCAGTAGATATCCTTTTTAATGCTCATCATAGCCAAGAAAGATACACTACAGGGTTTTCTCATCCAACTTCTTCCTTTTTTCTTTAGGTATATGCATAAATGCCTTACACCCAAAAAAATTTAGATGAGAAATGGAGGGCTTCTTACCACTCCAATATTCTTGAGGAGTCTTTCCTTGTAGAGCCTTTGTGGTAGCTCTATTAAGAAGGTATGTAGCTATATTTACTGCTTCTACCCAATACTGTTGCTCAAGATGTGCTCCCTTAAGCATACATCAAACCATTTCCATAATAGAACAGTTCCTTCTTTCAACTACTCCATTTTTTTGTGCAGTATAAGCAATTTTCAACTGTCTCTTAATCCCATGTGTATTCAAAAATTATGAAAAATATTTGGAGGTATATTCCCCCCCTCGATCTAAGCAGAGGGTCTTAATGAAACATCCTGAATCCTTCTCAACCTGCTTCTTTAACCGTTGAAAATATAGCAATGTCTCTGACTTCAATTGCAGGAATAAAATCCACATCTTTCGTGAGTGATCATCAACAAATAATTGAAAATACCTCTTACCACCATAGCTTTTGGGCATAGGACCGCACAGATCACTGCGTATCAATTCTAATGGTTTTGTAGCTCTAGAAGAGCTTGATTCAAATGGTACCCGGTGTTGCTTACCTACTAAGAAATATGGATAGACTAGTAATGTGGATGAAAAGTTGGGGAGACCTTTAACCATATCATATTTTATCAACTTGAGCAAATAACCATAACTTCGATGCCCATATCTTCTATGCCAGAGAGAAGTGGCCTCCTTTGTAGTTGTATATAGAGCAACATGAGGTGTTGAAAGAGCATCTAGAATGAATAAGCCATGTTTTTAGGAACCAGTTGCGACATGTTTAACTTGGTGGGTTACAAAACATTTATTCTTTCCTTTCACAACTTGAAACATAACATCCATTATTTTATCCAACATCTGAGGAATAGACAACAGATTATTGGCTAGTCCAGGGACATAGAGAACCTGCTCTATCTTATATTTTCCATCTGGAAAAGTAACAAAAACTTTCCCTTCACCTTTGAATTGGTAGACTTGATTGTCAGCAATGGTGACTGGCTTTCCTTCTTTCTCCTCAAATGTGTCAAACCATGATTTGTCTCCAATCATGTGCTTACTAGCTTTTGAATCAATATACCATACAACATCTATTTGGGAAGATGAAGTATTATTCATAAGCACCTTGTGTGCTCTTTCAGAGTTAGAATCTAAATCTGCCCTAGATGATTCTGAGTCTGAGTTGGAGTCAGCCATAGAAACATGTCCCTTTGTTTGATTATTATTCTTTTTATATTTTTGTTTCTCTTTCCCTTTATTTCGATAGGATTGATCATTTGGTTGCTTGTTTTTGAAACAACACCTATTGGTGTCATGATTATTCATATCATAAATATTACAATATTTGTCCTTATGCTGATTTTGTTTTCCTTTACCCTTGAAAGAAGAACCCTCTTTTTGAAACTGACCTTGTTTCTTACCCTTTTATTGAGTGTAAAGTGCATTGTATGGCACTTCATCTTTCTAAAACTGATTTGCCTCCTCAGTCTAAAGCAAATATACCAACTCTATAAAGGATACTTGTCTACCAAAAAATTTGAGAGAGGTGATTAACATATTAGATGAATCTATCAATGCTCTCAAGATGACAGAGTTTAAGACATCATCATCGACTAGATTTCCCATTGTATTCAATTTGGCTTTCAAGTCTGCCACTCTGCAAAGGAATATATCAACTATCTCTCCAGAATTCATACTGAGAGTATGTAGTTGAGTTTGAAGGTGTATAATGGTGGACTGATTCTTTCCTTCATACATAGTAATCAAGGCATCCCAAGATATCTTACTAGTTTTGGCATCATAGATACAAGGCTTAACCTCATCTGTAATAGCAAGCAAGAGAAACATGAGATATCTTTTGTCTTTCTTATCCCAAGCATCTTGGTTTGTTCCTTCTATTTGAGGATGTGATGTAGTGCCATTCATTACATCCCATAAATCTTCCACTTAAATAATTGCTTTCATCTTTGTCTTCCATGGAACAAAGTTAGAACCTTTCAACAACTATGAATTTGAGAGATATTTGTGAACAGTGTCCATTGTGAAGGTTCCTTATATCACCAATTGATCTCCCTTTCTTTATACCTATCGGATCTATACACTGTAACCACTCAATATATACTCGCCATTACGTGAGGGAGACTGTAGGTATATATGAACAGTATACCACTCAATATGTACCCGCCCTTATATGAGGGAGACTATAAGTACATATGAGAAGCATGATATATTGAACTTAGGTGATACTGAAAGGGCATCATGTTGTTAATGACATCTACCATAGAAAGTTTCTTCCGCATGCGTGGGACGTAACTTCCCCTAAACACTTTAGAAAAACCTTCGTCAATAGTTACGCCTAACAACAATCATGATGTGGGTATGAAATGGAGTGAACAATAGAATTGGTTTGCCTTATTTCTCCTCGATGATTGATAGAGAACAAGATCAGACATCATTTTTGTAGCTATATTAGGTGGCAGATATAGTATTCCAAAGCACGACAACATTACCTGTAAGTATGGACCAGAGGTATCACAGATATCGAATGTTGCTATGCAATAAATTGCACAAATAGGTATATAAATTTGGGGTCTTTTCTTTAGCTTTTAGTGTATGATTGTTAATGCGAGAAAATAAGGAATTTAAATGCAAATAAACAACCATAAATACCCATAAATTTGACTACCTTAGGTGTCGGTTTCCATTGAGAATGCACCTATTACAATACCAGTTTTCTAGTTTTTTTCAATTGTATTCCCCCTTTTTTTCTTAAAAATTTGTAAGTTGTCTTTCCAAATACTAGTTTTATTTCCTTTAGTATTCCTTCCTTTGTCTTAAAATTTTGCATAGAAAGAAAGTGTAAGATTCCCCCCTCTTTTTTTTTGTGGTGCAAAAGAAACAAGGAGAACAAGGAATAATAGAAAAACCTTTGAAAAACAACTTATCTCTCCAAAAAAAAACTTGGAAAGAAAAATACTAAGGAGAAAAAAATACCCAATAATTGAAGTCGTCAAAAAAAAATTGCTTTGGGTGTCAAAATATGGGTGTTGGGCATCAAACAACACATTCAAGGCATCAAACAGCGTACTCAAGGCATCAAACAGTGCACTCAAGGTGTCAAGCAGTGCACTCAGGGCATCAACCAGCGAACGCAAGGTGTCAATAGTGAACAGAGGCGTCAACAGTGAACAAGGGCATCAAAAATGGGTCACGATGTCAAATGAGTCACGTTGGGTGTCAAAAATGTCAACCCCATGAGAATCTAACCATGGACCTTGTCCACTTCACACCACAGTCTTACCACTCACACCACCGAATGGTTGGGAATGAAAATATACCTTGAAGGTCTTATTGTTCTCCAAGAATTTGAAGAAAAATTAAATATATTGGCTTTTATTATCCCACATTCGGTAGGATGGGTGCCTATGTGGTAAATAAAACATGAATCAGGCAACTAGTTAAGTGATTGCCTTCGGGCAATCATCACTTTCATATTTTGCCCTTCTCAACTGCCACTTGTCCTTCGTGAACCCCATCTTGTGCCCTGGAAATGCCATGTCACAGTGCTTACCCAATCACACTTGTCCACATCAGTCATAGTGCTTGTCCAATTACGCTTGAAAGCCACATCATAGTGCTTACCTAGTCACACTTGTTCGAGTCAGCCGTAGTGTTTGTCTAGTCACGCTTATATCCATGCTAGCCAAGGTCTCGAACTACGTGCTCTGTTTAGTTTTTATTTTTGTGTTGTCTCAGGCCTACGTCTGCATCCTTCACGTGCTCCATATAGTCTCTGCTTCGTGCTCCAATCGATCGGGTGGTATCTTCTATTGTCTTTGGATTGTGTTTGTGTCCTTCTGATCGCCAAGAAGTCTACGTCCTTTTGATCACCAATAATCGAAGAGGTTGGAGTAGTTAGCTATTCGAACAACCTTAACCAACTAATATTGGTCTGTGGATCTAGTACCATGTTGAATTCGGTGAAGCAAGGATTCATTGCAATTCAATTATAATATAAGGATTACAAATAAGTTGGTTTTATTAACCAACTTGGTGGTTATGTGTAACCAACCTGGAGAGCACCTACGTGCGCTATGTTTTTATAATCCCCCTTTAATGCATAGCCTAAACAATAATGGAATATGAATATAAGCATATGCTAACAATAAATGCACAAGTGTTAGAATATATAGTGATGTAAATGTGCATGTAGTCCATATGTACATGAGTCATAGGATAGAGTAAAATATATAGTAAGGGCCAAGGAACCTATATTCGTATATAAAGGCCTTATAGTGAGTGAAATAGAGAGGGGATATAATATATAGAGGGCATAGTATATATTAGTAGTGTGATACAATGTAGTCTTTTCATATCAATTTATGGAGTTTTCATGTCCTCCATTATATTGCATTGTACTATTTTTATGAGATTTCATTAATGGCATAAACCAAACTCTAAAAATACTATAAAGAAACTAAAATGTGGGAGAATATATCTAATAATATCTTGAAGAAATCAATGTGTAGTTTTTGTAATAAGAAAATACCTAAGGTAAAATTTTATTGGTAGAAAGTAAAGATGCCTAAGGAATTATCCAAGAAGAATTGGTGTTAATGCTTCTATATTATTTGCATATAGATATTATTATTGTGGGGAAGAGACCTCACATGCATATTTTGTTGTTCATTTAACCTAGTGGATCATATTTAGAAGATCAATATTTAAGGAAACATGACATATGATATAGTATAACTATCTTTTGACTAACTATAACAAAAAATATCTTGGTGAGCATGTAGTCATTAGAGACTATTATTTATTATAGATATCTAGATGTGATGAATTGACTCTTATATCCTTATAATTCAATAAAGTACCTCATATTTCAAGTATGGGCCCTACTCCTTTTTTGGTTTATCATGTCACTTATTACTAATAAAAGATGGAATATTTGCTTAACATATGATTAATTACATTAATGGTGGTTTTAAGATAACAACTTTAGGGTATTTTGATAAGTCTATTCATATGTATAATCTTGGTGGATACCCTCCCTCTTATTCTTCCTCAAAGAAGAATAGTTGTATTGCTATTATGGCCATGGCAGATGAAATCAAGAAGCACAAACATAATAGGTTTGTGCATATCAACTTTACATCCATAAGATAATTGATTAAAATTTAGACATAGAGGGTCTTCATTATATTAATCCCCTAAGGTTTTTGGGGGGATGAATTTTGGGGAAGCAACATCGAGATATTTTCTTAAAAGATAAAGTTAAACATACTACATAATAATTAGAGCTCATAAATAATTATATTTATGGATTGATGAATTCTTATTCTCTTTCTAAGAAAAGGTATTTTCTCATATTTGTTGACTATTTATCCAAAACCTTATAACCTCAAAAATTTGGATTTTTCTTATTAAAAGTATTGTACTAAATATCTCCCTACAAATAATAAAAAGAAAACCATAACTCTTTAGATTACTTTAAATTTTTAAATTTTGTAATAAAATCAAACATATTTCTTATTCAATTCATGGATTATATACAATGAAACAAAATCAAATTAGCCTGTAACTAGAACAACCTAAGATATTCAAACATAAGATATTCAAGATAACCTAAATAACCTAATCTAGGCATTTGCTAATAATATTACAGCACAAGCTTATTTGAAGGATAAGTTATGGTATACAAAATAATAAATGATGTAATAATATATGCTATACAACTATAGCCTAACATCCCTCTCTTATTACATTATTTAATGTACATTGAGAGATTTAAAACAACTTGAATTTGAAACATGCAAGTGCCTTAGTGAAGACGTCTACAACCTGTTCATCGATGGGAATGTACTGGAGCTTAATATTGTGCTTTGGAACTTTATCTTTAATAAAGTGATATTTTCTATCAATATGCTTGGTTCATTCATGGAACACTGGATTCTTGAAAAATTTTAAAAAACCTTGGTTATCGCAATTCAAGTGGATTGGAAGATTCTTTGGAATGCCCATACTTGAAACAATGCAACATAACCATATTACCTCGCACACTGCTCCTCGTGTTGCATGATACTCTGCCTTTATAGATAAAAATGCAACAACTTGTTACTTCTTGTTGTGCCAAGAGACAAGACAAGATCCAAGATGAAATACATATCCTAACATTAATTTTCAATCATCTATAGATCCAACATAATATGATTTCGTGTATCCTTTCAAGAAGAACTTATCATTCTTCTCATAATCCATGCCAGATTATGGTGTACCATAGATATAGTGAAGAACTCATTTTACTACTTTCCAATGACTAACCTTAGGTTCCTGCATGAACCTCGAAAGATAGATTACAAAAAAATTATATACGATCTAGGATTCATCATATATATGAGACTCCCAATAAACTATTGATAGAGAGTTTCATACTTCATTTGTGTAACCTTGATGTGGTTCTTTTTCTGCACAACTAAGCCAAGACATAATGGAGAAGTCTAAGATCTATCATTTCAAATGAATTTTTCAAGTTGCCCTTCACTACTACAATCATCTCTTTTGAACTGCCAATGATGATCAGATCATCTACATAGAGCACATGGAATACTATTTTAGAACCAACCTTCTTGAAGTAGATATTGGTATCTAATGGAATTCTCTTGAATCCATGTTGTAGATAGTGACAATCTATTTTTATGTACCAAGCTCTTAGAGCTTATTTCAACCCATACAAGGACTTTCTTAGTTTCTAAAATTTTTGTTCTTGTCCTTGTACAACAAATCCTTTAGGTTTATTCATGTACACTTCTTCTTATAAATCACCATTTAATAAGGCACTCTTCACATCCATATAATGAAGCTTCCATCCAAATTGTGTTGTCATTACATAGAGTACACAAATGGTAGTCATTTTTGTAGTTGGTGTGAATATCTCTTCATAGTCTATACCTCATTTTTTAGCATAGACCTTTGCAACAAGGTGAAATTTATGCTTATTAATAGTTCCATCTGCCTTATACTTGAATTTGTATACACATTTGCATCCAATGGGTTTCTTACCAGTAGGTAGATCAACTAACTCCCATGTTTTACTCTTCATAAGAGATATATTTTCAACATCCATAGTTACCTTCCATTGAGGCACACTAAGGTCTTCTTACACTAAAGTGGGGTCATGTTCCACAACTATAGTCATGAAACTATAGTCTCCTGGTTCAATCATGTCTTCTTCTCCTTCATCATCTGCAACTTCTACATCTTATACATCTTCAACCTCTTCTCTTTCATGATGAGATATACTTTGATTACGTGGTCGATCTAAAGTGATATCAAGTTGTGCATCCAATTTTACGTCTCTCATAGTGCTAGTATACCATTTTGGAGTTTTCTTCTATTTTGGGGGAGTCTTTGCCTTAGGCTCCTCAAAATCTAGGTATATAGTAGGAGATGTGTCTTTTTTTTTAGGTGTATCCAACTTGGGAGCTTCGTTGAATACACATCTTGACTTATATGAATCTTACTGGTTTTAGTTTCAATCAATCGATACCCCTTAGATTCTTTATAACCAATAAATATACATTACAGGGTCTTCTCATCTAACTTGTGCCTTTTCACCTTTGGAATGTGCATCAAGGCTTTGCAACCAAATATTCTAAGATGAGAAATGGAGGGTTGTATTCCACTCCATGATTTTTGTGGTGTGACTCCTTTAAGAGCTTTTGTGGGTGTTCTATTCAAAATATACATAGAAGTAGTAATAGGTTCTACCCAATATTATTGCCCAAAATGTGCACCTATGAGCATACATAGAACCATATCCGTGATGGAACGATTCCTCCTTTTAGCAACTCCATTTTGCTAATTTTTCTAGGAAGTACTAAGTTGTCTTTTATTTCATGTTTAGTGAGATATTTGGAAAACTCATTGGAGGTAAATTCCCCCCTTGATATGAGCAAAGGACATGGATTGTACATCTTGATTATTTCTCAACCAACTTCTTAAACTGCTGAAAATAAGAGAATGCATCTAACTTCAACTATAGAAATAAAACCCACATATTTCATGAGTAGTCATCAACAAACAACTAAAAGTATTTCTTTCCACCCCAACTATTTGGCATTGGTTTGCACAGATCAATGTGTATCAACTCCAATGATATTTTGGCTCTTGAAGAGCTCAATTCAAAAGGTACTCAGTGTTTCTTTCCTACTAAGCAATCCGAGCAAATAGGTAAAGTATGGAAAATTTTTGGAATACCTAACACCATCTCATGCTTACTCAATTTGAGTAGATAGCCTAAATTTAGATACCCATATATTTTATGCCATAAGGAAGTAGCTTCTTTTGTGTTTGTAGTCATGGAAACATGAGGAATAAATATATCATCTCATACAAACAAACCATATTTTTAGGAAGCCATTGCGATATGTTTACCCTTCTTAGTAATGTACCAACACTTTTGTACATTTTTGAAGTCAACCATCATATGTTTATCTAGAATTTGAGGTACAAACAACAAATTATTGGCCAATCCTAGGACATATAGGATCTTCTCAATTTGGAATTTTCCATCAAGAAGAGTTACTGAAACATTACCTTCTCCTTGGATTTTGTAGGTCTTATCATCAACAATTGTTATCGGTTTACCTTCTTTTGACTCAAATGAGTGAAACCACATTTTATCACCAGTCATATGTTTTTTGGCTCTAGAATCAATGTACCAAACATTATATTTCTATTTGGGATTCATTTGAGTCATGAGCACCTTGTGTGCCCTCTCATAATCATAATCTAAATCTTTGATAGCAACATTTCCCTTCTATTGTATATTCTTTCTTCATGGTTTATTTTTGCCCTTTTTTGGTGTGGTTACTTGTTCTTGAACAATACTGGTTGATGTCACGATTGTTCATATCACAAATATTATAGTGCCTCTTTTATTTTTGAGGTATATTTTGTGAGGAATTGGTATGGGGACCCTTTAAGGAAGACCCCTTCTTAAAGTGATAATTTTGCTTATTTCCATATTTCTTAAAAAGCAATGCATTGTTGGACACTTCATCTCTATGGTTTTTATCTGCTTTGTATTGTTGAAGAAAATTAACTAACTCTTCAAAAGTAACTTGCCTACTAGAAACTTGAAGGGAAGTGACCATCATTCTGAAGGAATCTAGTAAAGCTCTCAAAATTATTGAGGTTAAGAGCTTATCTTCTACTTTTTCACCCATTGCATTCATCTTAGCTCTTAGGTCTGCAACTCTACAAATAAATAATTCTACACTTCCTCCATTTTCATGTTAAGATTATGAATTTGGGATTGAAGGTTAAGGATTGTGGATTGATTCTTTCCTTCATATATTTTGCACAATGTATCCCATGCATATTTTGTGTGCTCTTTGTCATAAATGTGTGGTTGAACTTCACCAACAGTGGTAAGAGTTATGATCATTTGTACTCTTGCATCAACATCATCATATGCTTCTTTTTTATCATCTACTATAGTTGGACATTTGAATTTTTCTGTCACAACATCCAAAATATTTTCAAGATACAATATTACTCTCATATTTTTTTCCATTGAGAAAATTTTAGATCTTTGATAAGTTGTGAATTTGTCAAGTATGTTGTTACATACCAAACATAATACAGTCATCGGTTATATTATGAAAGATCTCATTTGATTATATAAGTCTAATTGTTTATTTTAAATTAGGAATAATTTTTTATCAAACTTCATTTGTGACATTCGCATACTGCCTATATGGCAAGGGTGAGCCCACCTAAAGTGGTGATCTATATTTCTTTATTTGCAATCCAATTATTCGTTCATTATATTCTCAAGATTGGTTGTTGATTATAGTTCATAAAATAGTTTGAATTAATTATGCTTACATTGTGAAGAGAGGATAGAAATATCCTTACATGTGGTATCATATTCAGCGATCGAAAGCGTGGGTGATTCCACCACAAGGTGTTGTTCGGATTGTCAAAATCATAGGTCACTGTGTTCGTCAGCCGTGATACAGCTAACTCAGCCAAATGTTTATGTCGTCTCTACTAATTAGCCGCACCAAAGACTGGGTTGGAACACCTAAAATTAAATAATCAAATCATTTTCGAGTGACATACTACCGTTTCAGGAGTTTTCAAAATTGTAGTTGAAATATTATGCTCTTCTGGTAAACAAATCACAAGATGCCAACCCTAGACAGGTACAACAGTCACACAAGTCTTACCCAGCACATGACAGAAGGTGAAATTAGGATTTTTTAAAGCAATCGGCCATTGCAGTCATCTCTGCCTACAAATCCTTTGAAGATCCAAATTGCATAGGCAGCAAACGTTGAATTCGAAGCGTCTCTCGCATCCAAACTCACTTCCAGCAAAATTAACATTGGGGAATCGTGCACCAATTAAAATAGTTTATTAAACTCGAAACCTAAGTTTAAAATACGTGGTTTGCATCTATTGAAATGTGACTTCGGTCACATTCTTGGCTTCTCTCATGTGTGCATCAGTCGTCTGTCGTCCTCGTTGTCCACCATCTGCATCTAGTCCCATAGTCCAGCTGTCTGGTTCGTCTGTCATGTTCGATCTTCTGTGTGTCAGGTCTACATCCTATCTAGCTATCACTTGTTTCCTTTGTCCATCTTTTGCCTTGTCAGTCTGGTCGTCATGGTCTTGTGTCCAGTTGTCTAGTCAGTCTTGTTTTTCGATCAGTGGTCTTGTGTTGGTATTCGTTATTGTCATGTTGGTCCTCCTTGTGTTGCATCCTCTGTGTGTCGTGTTGTGTCTTGTTGTGTCTATTTTGTGTCGTTCATTTTGCATCCTTGGCTTCTGTCACTTCTATCCGTTGTGTCTTGTCATCTCATTTTTGTCTGTCGCATATGTCCTCGTTGTCAGTCATCTTTGATCGGTCTTGTCCATAGCAATCTGTGGTTATTGGTCAGTCCAGTGTCGTGTGGTATCATCGTCTCTTTGTCGCTGTCGTGTCTTGTATATCATCAAGAAATTACATGAAATTTGTCAACATAAGTTGTCAAATTTCTGTCAGAAGTTACTAAAATTCATCCAAAGTTGTTGAAAATTGTGATTTTCAAAGTTGCTAAAAACTGTTGTAAAGGAGGTGAGCCAAACAAAAAATTCAAGTCCACGCCACAGTTGGAGTGGCACTTAAGGCAGAAAAACAACAAATTTTTTGCCAAAAGCCAACCCTAATTTTGCAAAAATTGAAGCTCAAGGATTACTAAACAGGAAATTTTAAACAGTGCATGAGTAGAAGTTGGATCAAAGGATCTGATGGTCGATTAACAATCTCGAAAGATCCCAACAAAGAAAAGTCAAACATAAGAACTCATGGAAGCCAAGGTACAAATAATTCTCCTTCTCCTTTCAAAATTGGAATTTCTAATTTGAGTCATCCACTGGTTGACCCCATGGCTGCTAACCCTTCCCCAACTCATGACAACGTCACACAAGGAGAATCAAGCAACTCTGCCATTACCACTGATGAAGCTCTTCGACAATTACTAGATGGTATGGTCCAACTTAATATCAACATAACTAAACTATTGGACACACAAAATTGACCTAATCCCAAAACTAATTCCCAAAATCACTATCACGAACAAAGGGATGAGGAAAATAATGACCAGGATGAAAATTTGGAATAGCAAAGAGGCAATCCGGATAATTACAGGAATCACCTTCATCGACAGAGATATAACCAAGATCAGGATAGGGATATGGGTTATCACCAACCAAGAGGCCCTAATAATTTTCCACGCATTGATATGCCCACTTTTGAATGTCATGATCCTCGTGGTTGGATAGCAAATATGGAAGGCATTCTAGATTTATGCCAAATTAGGGATTCTGATAAAGTCCCTTTCGCGGCATCAAAATTAGGCACTAAGGTTTACCAATGGTTCGTATGGCTTAAACGTGAGAAAGGAGCTACTGTTTGCTGGAATAATTTCACTACCTATTTTTTAGAAATATTTGATGAAGGAGCTACATCATCATACACAGTAAGACTGTTATCTCTTAAACAAGAAAGATCAGTTAGTGAGTTCGTCTCTGAATTCACCAGTTTACTACCATATGCATTACACCTCAGTCCAAACATAGTGGTAGGAGCTTTTCATAATGGATTGAAAGAAAATATTAAGGTGGAGGTGGACATTCAAAATCCAACCTCATTGAACGATTGCATAAGAATAGCCAAGCTAGATAAGAAGAGAGCTCAGTTGTATACACAGCATGAAATTTATAGTCATCCTTCGTATGGCAACAACTCTTTTCATAGAAATGATCAACAATCATGATACTTCTACTAAAATGTCATAATCACCATCCCAAAGAACAAGCATGTGCACAAAAACAAAACTTTCATATTGAGTGTGCTCAATATGAAGAAGAAGAGGAAGAAGCATACCATCAGGAATAACCTATTCAAGAAGAACTATCGATTTTTCTAGAAGAGAAGGAAGAGGATACTATGGCTATTTCCATACATGCCCTCATGGGGTTAACAACCCACCATACAATCAAGGTACCGGGATTTCTCCCTCCACAGAAAAAGGTGAATGTGCTAATTTGATTCAGATCCTACCCACCAATTTTATCGACATCAAAATAGCAAAAACTTTGAATTTATCCATTTCCAACAAAGACAAATTCCAGGTTCTAGTAGCCAACGGAGTGAATGCTCAATGTATTGGGAGAACATATCAAGTTTCCATTAAAATGGGAACTTATACATGGTATGGATCTCTCTTCGTAATGAATTTAGGGAACTCTAATGTCATTTTGGGAGTCGAATGGTTGGAAACACTAGACACGGTTAGCTTCAATTTCAAAAAATTATTTATGGAATGGAAGGAAAACGGACAGGTCATTCACTTACAAGGTATTACTAATCCTCCATCATAGATGGCGAGCTCTCATAGTATGGAGAAAATATTAAGGGTGGATACGGATTCATAGCTCAAATTAATTGTTTGGAAAAGTAATCTCGAGCAACTTTGGGTATTTTTACCCCAGATTTACAGGACATCATAGCACATTACGAGAGGTCTTCCAAGAACCAAAGGGACTACCTCCCCAAATATCCCATGACCATGCCAGACAGTGTCTCAAGAAGGTGATCGGCCAAAAAGTGAAATCTCAGTCAGAAGTAGAAATATCCTTACATATGCTTTAGCAGTGACCATTGTGAATGTTCCTTATATCACCAAATTGATCGCCCTTTCTTTATACCGTGAAAGTAGTATTAAAAGGGATTCACTACTATCTTTAACACCTGCTTAAAAAACCTTACACATACGTAGGATGCCAAGTTCCTTAAATACTTTGGAAGATGATTTAGTTGGAGGATTTATGCCAAGTAACAATAGTGAATGGGGTAAAAAATGGAGTGAATATCAAATAAAATTGGCTTTCCTTATTTCTTCCTAATGATTTATAGAGAACAATAGCTCAAACATCATTGTGGAAGCTATATTAGGTATTATATATAGTATCCCAAAGCACTATAGCATCACCTATAAGTGTGGGCCAGAGGTACCATAAATATTGAATGTTAGTTTGTGTAATAAATTGCACAAAATAAATGGGTATAAATTTGGGGTCTTATTGCTGATTCAATACAAATATGTTAATGTATAAAATAAAGAATTTAAATTCATCATACATCTATTTTTATCATGCCCACAAATTCATTCTTTTGGAAGGTGTCAGATTCAACCAAAAAATACACTTTTTACAATGCTAATTAGGTGTCAGATTCAACCGAAAA
The DNA here is from genome assembly GCA_028583015.1 of Wollemia nobilis. NCBI lineage: Eukaryota > Viridiplantae > Streptophyta > Pinopsida > Araucariales > Araucariaceae > Wollemia > Wollemia nobilis. Next base: position 62,600 of record JAQPPZ010001538.1, read on the forward strand.
TGCACCTTTTTACAAAAAAATGTTTGCAATAGTTTTGATTTACAAAATTATATTCAATTATTTTGCCCTTGTTTTGAATTTTATTTGCAAAAAGCAAAACATTTTGTGGTGTATCCCCCTTTGTATTTTTGTTTTGTAAAATAACAAGTTTTGTGCAAATTTTATTTTATAGCCCCTTTGTGAAGTTTGCAAAAAAATCAATGCAATGTGGTTTGAATTTTCTTTTGCAAATAAATTTGTTACTACTTTTGTTTCATCTCTAATTTTACAAAGAATCAATCTAGTTTGATCTTAGGTTTGCAAAATAATAATGTTGTAGTGGAAACAAAATAATTAGAATAATAAATTTGAACCCTACTTATACTTTAAGTTCTAAAAATTATTTTTATAAATATTATGCAAATAAAAATATAAAATATATTATTCATATAGATAGAAAAAGGCATACAACAATACCATGACATTAATTTAAATATTTTATTATTTTCTTAATACTAAATCATGTCTAGATGTAAGTATTAAACATAAGGCATAACCTATGGGAAAATACTTTAGTAAATATTTGTAAACTTTATGCAACTAAGTTGAACTTTTTTCAACATCTACAGACCACATAGAATTGAAGTTGGGGCAGTCGATGTAATGATGTTGAGGTTCATATTTATTTGGTGATAAATATTTATGTATAATGTGATTCTTTTTTTAAATAAATAAGATAACTTAATGTGAATTTTCTACAAAAGTTGGAAAGATATGTCATCCAACATTGATGAATGAAGGACAAAAAAGCAAAAGAATTTGTTAAATATTTGTGCACTTTTTCTCCAACATGAAATTTACTTCAAAATGGGTTATGCACAGCTCCTTTGTGTACCTCTCAAACAACTACAAGTACAACCTAAAATAAGATGAGGTAACAATTGTGATTATTTGGAGGGGTGCTAAGGATAAATTTATTTGGGAGTTGAATAGCTCAACAGAATGCACAATAAGGAGTGGATATAATGTTCAACACCAACATAATAATAATGTCACTAGAATATAGAGAGATATTTGGGATATCCTAATAATTACTAAAGTCAAAATGTTTGTTTGGATGGTAGGTCATAGAATAATTTTATCCTAGGATAACCTTATAAAAAGGGGTTCTCATGGTTCCTCTCAATGTGTTTTCTATAATAAGAAGGATGAGAGTATAAAACATCTCTTGGGACATTGCTCAATAGCTTGGAATCTATGGCAATGGATTCTTAATATGTTTGGTAAATGCATGGTGATGAATAGTAGAATTGAAGATTGGTTAAAACAATGGAAGAGCACTTATAAAAGTGAGGCTTTATAGCAATGTACCACCTTTGGTACATTACTATAGTAGGATTTTACTTTAGAGTAAATTTATGTAGTTACTTTAGCATGTAATAAATACACAAGTGTTAGAATGTGCAATGATGTAAATGTGCATGTAATCCACATGTACATGAGTCATAGGATAGATTCAAAGATAGAGTAAGAGCCAAGGAACCTATATTCCTATATGAAGGCCTTATAGTGAGTGAAATAGAGAGGGGAGATAATATAGAGAGTGCATAGTATATATTAGTAGTGTGATACAATGTAGTCTTTTCATATCATTTTATGTAGTGTTCATGTACTCCATTGTACTTCATTGTACTATTTTTGTGAGCTTTCATTAATGGCATATTTTTGAGTTATTTAAAATGTTTATCTCCTTATTTTTCTACTTATTATAGTGTCATTATCATATAGATATATTAGCTTTATTATCTTGCATCTTGTGGTTGTATTTCCTATATCATATACTCATTAAAAGATAATAGTGGCATCATAGCACATGGTAGATTAGATAGTAAATAGGGAGAGCCACAAGTGATATTGAGAGAAATATAGAAATCTCGTTTCCAAAATTTTTTATATTTCATTTGGCCAGAGTCTTTCCATAGGATTACAAAAAACCTGTGAAGACTAGGACTCAACATAAATTACACTAAATTAACAAATCAACTAGTGAATATTGATTATATCTAGATATAGAGTTTCTTCCATTGCAATCCTAATACTTTTTTTTAGTAAAAATAAGATTCAAAGAAAGTTGGGAAGATTCCTACAAAATATCTAGGAATAATATCTTCTTTAGAATAATCAAACACCATAAGAAACAAATAAAAGAATGAATATTTGGAGGTCTAAAGAAAATCTCTCATTTCTAGATATTGTAGACTTGTAGAGTGCAAAAGGAGAAAAGGTCATAGGAACCTTGTTATATATTCGATGGAGATTAGAAGACTCCATTGAAGAGTCTCGATCAATATAGGATATTTGCGATCTCCAATGTAGATTGAATACTTCACCCTAAAGAAGTTGAAGAGACCCTTTGAAGGTCCACTTAAAGAAATCCTAGTTCTATAAGATTGGAGGATGGTGATATGCATTAAAAATTGTAGATTGTAAAATAGATAAGGACTATAAAAAGTCCCATTCCCCATTCCTAAAGTAGTATACTTTAAATAATCAAGAGGAATATCTCATTTCCAACACTTCCACAATAGAAGGTTGAAGGAAAGGTCTCATTGGGAAGACTAGAGAAGCTACAATATTGAAGATCTTGGAGTGGTTTCAATGAGAAACAATGAGAAGGCTTGGTGAGCCTTATTGCAGGAGATTTAGAGAAGGCCATTCAAGGAATTCATAGGAGAACTCATTGGAGAAATTTACCAACAAGGAGAAGTTCCTAATAAAAGAAGAACTTGAGAGAATTGTCACCATCTGAAAACAAACCTAAGAGAGAAGGATTTGCTAAGGACTTTGCCAAATTATGGAAGATATTGGTGAAGACCTCATTACTTTTATATTATTGAGAAAAATACCTTTATTTAAGTCAAATATTATTGATAAAAAGACCTTTATTTAAGTCAAATTTTGACAAGGAGGTTGAAGAAGAAAGGAGCCATATATTACTACCAAACCTAAGAGGTTTGAAGATTACCTTTGAAGGCTAGCAAGCTCATTCAGAGATAGGGGTTTGCTAAATCTTCAATAGGAATACTAAAAGGGTTCTTCAAGGAAAACTTAGTGTAGATTAAAAATACAACGCCAAACAAAAGATAAAACCACAATAATGGAATACAGGAAAGTTGCACAAAACAAACGATTTATATTAATCGATGGAGTTTAAAAACTCCTTTTTGAATACAACTAGGCCTGTAACCCTTTTTGTTTATTTGTGATACAACTTGAAGGTTATGCTAGGGTTCTCCGAAACCCTTAGCCGGCAAAATGGTGGCGCTTATGAAGAATGTATCTTCAATCCACACGAGTGAGTGGGCTTTGTTGTATCCCTTTCTTGGACCACTCGGCCCATCTCATCCGCATAAATCGGGATCTCTGTTCAAAACCCCGCACACATTAACACTATCAAGGAGTTAGAAATTAATAAGAGGGCCCCTCCTTGTGACCCCCGAAAACAATCTAAAACCTTAGAAGAACGAAATGCAAGAATTCAATAACGAGATCAATAAAAGAAAACAAGTTACTTACTTTAAACTAATTTATACATTTCTAAAGTTCCCATAACAGACACAGAAGTAATGTGGCTATCAAATCCCGAAAAAGGCACCCGGTGTGCCCTCCCTCTGAATGCCCGCGTGCTTTTGGATTAAGGTTTCAGACGTCGGTCTGAGTCTGTGGTTGTGGGTAAACGCCCGCGGGCACTTGGTAAACGCCCGTGGGCACTTGGTAAATGGGTAAATGCCCACGGGCACTTGCGACAAGAATGGGGGATTCTGTAGAATGTTGCAGAAGAGATGACGACGAAAGCGACGATGAAAGCGACGATGGATGCGGCGAAAGGGTAGCAAAAGAGAGATAGAGGAGATAGCAGTAGAAGAATTAGAATCAGAGATAGCGCATAGGAGATAGGGTTTGAGCCATCAAGGTGACTCTATTTATAATCCACTCTTAGGGCACACTTTAGGGTTTTAATGACACTTTGAACGTGTGGCTAAGATTAAAGTGGATCTAAGGGTAGAGAATAAATTTAGGTTGTGAAATGGATTAAGATGGATGGACGGATGAGATTAAATGAAGGATGGACGGCTCAGATTAAATCACTTAAACTATTATTTAAATATATATATTAAAATATTAAAATATTAAAATATATATATAAATATTAATTTAAATAAATTTGGGGATGAAAAATGGCAGGAAAGGTGAAATTGGGCCAAATAATGGCGGGAAAGTGTGGATTTGGGCCAAATAATGGCGGGAAGGTGGATGACCGACACGTGGCTGACAGGAAGGTATAGATGACTTGCAAGTGGCTGGATTTTGGTGTCTACACTTAGCTATGATTTGGATTTATCTACCAATTTCTTGAGATTCAAGAATAGCATTTTAGTACAAAAATTGACTGCAAAAGGACAGCAATTAGGACAACATTACTATTTATAAAACTTTATATTTACAAAGTGCATACTGAAGGATAATTGAAGTCGCCTACTAAATTTTTAGGCAGCAAGTTAGAGGGTTTTCAAAGTTACAAATAAGTGAGTTAGAGAGCTATTTCAGACAACCAAGTAGAGTTATAAGTTCATGCAGTTAAGGGTAGCAATTTGGTGAATCAAATCAGTAATACATCCACCATATTCAGAGAACTTAAAGGCAAGAAACTTGGGTGCAAAAGGTTCATTTGTTGAAATTTAATTTTTTGGTTTATTAAGATTTTTTAAGCACCATATTAGTTTAAAATTTACAAGGAGTGGATTCATATCATAGTCTTCAAGGAAGTGCAAAAGAGAGTTACTTTTAAGGTTATTACCTGCACATTAAAATAAGAGTTTGATATATTTTGATAGAAATAAAAATATCATCTTCCTATTGTTTAGTTGAATTAAAGAAGACTACATTAAATTATGCATAGTTTATAGTGCATATTTTGAGTTATTTTAATGGTTCATTTATAGGAGTAATAAGGAGAAACTATTATTGTACTATATTAGTTGTTCAAATTTCACTAAGTATTTTTAGTTAAAATGAGCATTAGTGAAAAGTTAAACCTCTAAAATTAGTTGCATGGTTAAAATATTAGATTTATTGGTGCTAAAGTTATCCAAGTAAACATTTAGAGTTTAATTTTGTCTAGCAAGGAGGGAAACAATACAATACACCTTGCTATAAAATATTGGAGCAGAGAGCTATCATATCTAAGAAGCAAGGAATAGCTTCAAAAGGAGACGTATAAATTTGGTAGAAAATAAGATATTTAATCCTATCTATTGCAAAAGTATTTCATTACTTTGGAACTAGTTTTGTTCTTTTGAATATAGTGAAAGTGGACAAAAGAAATGGTATCCTAAAGAAACTACAACGGGTAGTAAAGTACATTCTCCAAGTGATCATTTTTGGTAGAGAAAGTTATCCAACCTAGAGCTCATAAGAATTAGGTTTGAGGTGTATAAAGACACCAGGTCAAGGGCCATAGGTTGAAGGAGCACTTATCACATTGTAGAACTAGTGACCTATATCATCATCAAATAATCCATGTAAGGGAGTATAGTTACCTATATAAAATAAACATAAAATATTCAGGTTGAATAAATAAGTGTGTTATCCAAACCACCAACTAAGAGCATGGTGTAGAAGCACTTGAAAGCCACCATCATTGAAAATTAATGACCAACTAAAACCATTGGTGCTTTATTAAGACAAATGACCAACTAGAGCCACTATTATAGTGTGAAGAATACCAACTAAGATAATCGCATAGAATCATCATGGATACACCATCGTTAAAGCTAACTTGGTGAAGAAGAAATGTCATTAGTTGTAGAGGAAAGAACATTGGAAACAAGACAAACAAATTGTATTAGTTGTAATTGAAGCGTTGGAAATAAGAAGCTATTGGAAGCATGATTGCATGCAAGGGAATATGTTCCACTTACCATATCAAAGTAGGGAACACAATGAAAGTTAGGTTTTTATACATCTTCTATAATTCCCATAACATAACGTCTACAAAGGAGGACCTCAATAAATGAAGTAACACTCATCTTAGAGCATTGAGAGTAGAAGTAACACTTATCATGGAGCATTGAGGGCATCATAGAGCATTGAATATGAGGTAATTATCACATCGTGGAGCATTGGCGTAAATATTGTAATCTCCATTTATTTGAGCAACATAAGTATCAAGAAGTAACATAACCTAAGTAATGCAACCAACGAAGTGCATTAATAACTTGAGTTAATAAGCGCATATTATGCAGAATAGATGAGCTCAGAATCAGCATTCAAAAGTTTGTAGAAAGAGAATTCAAGGCACATAGCTCAAGGGAATCAAAGGAGCATTAAAGAGGATATTCATTCAAACTATCATCCAATAGAAAGGGATATTACTATCATACATCTCAAAAATATAACATTTACCTTGAAGGTAGAAGTTAATTCAAAGCACTCATTCAAATTCAAAAAGGTATTACTTCTACGTAATACTTCTAGGTTGGAATTATTATCACTTACATTGAAATTCAACCTTAGTTAAGTTGAAAGCAAATTTAAAGGAGCTTATCGTTAATAGTATTTCAAAACCATATTAGTTGAAATACAAGAATATTAATATTTACAATCAAATATATTAGGATCTATAAGGATTACTACTTGGTAAACAAAACCTTCTTATATTGCAAATATCATAAATTTCTAATATTCCAAATTAGGAAGATATAAGGTATGCTACATCAAACATAGATTATTGGAATTTAGAAATATTACACTATTGGATATTAAGGGGTATAAAAAGAAGTTCATTATTTACTTAAAGGGGTTGGAATTATTTACTTACACTTGTCTCACACTCATACTAAAGGGATAAAAAAATCCAATCATAGAGAACTTCAAATTGATAAGTGCATAGTTCATTAAGAGAGATAAGGTGAAATAGGATTTGATTATTATTATTTGTAAAAAATTATAAAATAAAATCAAAAGGTGAACTATTACCAAGATTAGAATATATTCTAATGACTAGGGAGCTATAAGGATGTCTACTCCAAAGAACACATTAAATAATATTATTAGAAAAGGAGTAAGGAAAATACCAGTATGGCTTAAAAGCATGATTGATGTTTCAATAAACTCAATGGATAATAATAATGACACAAATTGAAGAGAAAAATAGATAGAATTTAAAAAGGTTTCTAAAAACTTAGAGTAATAGTTTAGTGAAAGTAGATTCTTCAGGTACACCTCCTAGTGAGACAGTAAAGGGAGTTAATGATTACTATACTAATATTGAAGATCATATTCAAAATAATATCATATAGATTTATGGAAAATGTAAATATAGAATAGCTTCAATTGTACACACATGGTTCAACTATTTCATCAAATAAATAGATAAACATGATATTCCTAAAATAGATAACAAAGATATTGGGATATCTTTACTATGCACCTACTGCAAAAAAATTGGTCATGAGAAGGTTAATTGTTGGATTTTCTATCCATGTAAATATTGTGGAGGAAAATATCATCCATCTTACTATTGTTACAACAAATAAAAATACTATAAAATATTCAAGGAGAAACTAATATTCATATTAGACTATTTCTTCCAAGCTCTTATTTCAGAAGCATCCACTAACAATAAGCTCAAGCTTAACTTTTGTGAAGATCAAGGAAATAGGTCATACAAGAAATCAATGAATATAAAAGGAAGCAGTTATGATCCACTTATGACTTGCAAAAGTATGATATCACTAGTCTATCAAGGATGCCTATAAGACTACGAGATCAAATATTCTCAAAAAACAAAAAAAAAAAAAAAAAAAGAAAAAAAAAAAAAAAAAAAAAAAAAAAAAAAAAAAAAAAAAAAAAAAAAAAAAAAAAAAAAAAGAACAAGAAGAAGAAGAAGATCAAGTTGAATATTATTCTAAATATGAAGATCCATATTGAAGAATAAATTATTCAATACCCAAATAATGTAATACAGGGGGGTGTTAGATAATATATTACATTATTGGATACATATCAATGTGCCACCTTTGATACATTACTAGAGTAGGAGTTCACTTTAGAGTAAAGTTATGTAGTTACTTCGACATATTATAAATGCACAAGTGTTAGAATATACAATGATGTAAATGTGCATGTAGTCCATATGTACATGAGTCATAGGATAGATTCAAAGATAGAGTAAGGGCCAAGGAACCTATCTTCCTATATAAAGGCCTTATAGTGAGTGAAATAGAGAGGGGAGATAATATATAGAGTGCATAGTATAGTTTAGTAGTGTGATACAATGTAGTCTTTTCATATCAGCTTATGGAGTGTTCATGTCCTCCATTATATTGCATTGTACTATTTTTGTGAGCTTTCATTAATGGCATATTTTTGAGTTTTTTTTGGTAAGTTAAATATTTTTAGTAAAGAGAGGGTATTTGAAAGGCGCCCTAATGCCTTAGTACATTAGAATAGAAAAATGATGTGTCAACCATAAAAAGAGCATCCTTGAGGAGCAGATTAAACAATAGATAACAAAAAATAGTCCAAAAAACAAAAGGTGGAAGTCCCAAAGGGATGAAAACAATAAAATGGAAACTACTTAGACGATAACAGGCTCATCAACATCCTCCTTATTGGCTTTCTTGACCTCTTCCTTAGGGAAATTCTTGAATATTTTCTTAGCAATCTCCACTACCTCATACTCTATCTTAGAATTAGCAGCAGCAGTGGATTTTATAGTGGTATCTTCTTTAAAGTTGTCACTATAGAACATGATACTAAGAGCATTTCTATGCTCTTTCAACTACAATATGGCTCCTCCAATAGCAGCCTAGGTGGTTTCCAAGTGAGCAATAGTAGATGATGTAGTCTTGATTACGTACTTCTATAGAAACTTCTCCACTATATCATTAGGATCATCCTCATTGGCTTCCTTCAATTTCCCTGTACTCTGAAGCTCTTTGTTTTTAAGCCTTTGATAACTCCTCGTAGGAGTAACCTCCACTTTGACCCTCTTCCTTGCAATATTAGGACCTTGCTTTTTGTCCTCCATCTTCTTTCTTTTGGGTCCTCACACTCTAGAAGTTGGGGTGGAAGAAATGTCATCCTTTGTGTTATCTACTTGTGTATCTTGAGTCACAATGTTGCTCTTTGGAAACTTTTCTAACAAGAATGTGTACAACACCTTGAAGAGGCCTTGATGAGAAGGCCAAGCATCTTCCTTATTATACTGAGTTGAGGTAATGGTATAGTCCATTGATATATAGAGGAACTCTAGAATATTTAGCACCTTAGATTCTCTGAAATGATTCACAAATGAGATATGAAAACTGCAGAGCTAAGAGTTAGGATCGTCCATCGTTATGTACTCCATAACGAGTTTCATGAATTCCTTCCAAGGAGTAGGAATATCACTATGAAACATCCCCTATTTTATGATTCTTCTTAATGGAAAATTCAATTTAAATTGGCTCAACTCAGCATCCCAGTTGTGTTTGTCTCTTCTCACAGTGTGTCCAATAACTGGTTACCCAATGATTTTTGCCAAGATATCTACATCCACCAGAAATTCAACATCATGGATGATAACAATCCCCTTATCCCAGGTAGAGGAAAATGCAATATTAATATCCCAATCAGTTCTATAAAATAGCTTGATAAAGGGTATAAATCCCCTGTCATTGAGAACTGCTTTCATGATAGGTTCGATGGAGAGAGTGTAAGGCTCAAAGAAACTCATCTTCTCAAAACTTGAAACTAGGGAGTAAAAAATTTTTGAAGTGGTATAGGGAAGATGAGGATAAATAGGGGATATGCAGAGAACCTTTAGATTAATGCTTATGTAAATCCAAGGTGATATTAGACATTTCTGGAAATCCTTCACCTTTCCACTCACAAGAAGCCCAGATCTAGGGAAACCCACATGCCAAAATAATAGGCCAAAGCATGACATTATTTACACAGTGTGAGTTTCCAATAGAGATAATCTCAAAAGAAAATAGAAATGCACACCCAAACATGGGATGGTTGACTAGTCAAAAAGTATGGGTAACCAAACATAGAGATAACACATACCCAAACAAAAACCCAATGTATTGGGATGCAAAAATGAACATGTATGGAAAGGGACCTGGGAAAAAAATTAAAAGGACAAAGATGTGAGTATAGCCATAGATTAAATGGAAGAGGGTACACATGGAAAAAAATCCCGCTATCATGGAAAAAGGTGGAAGAAAAATCCCACAACACAATTTTAAATAGATCCCAGACCTAAAAAAAATGGAATAAGGCAGTGACACAAAAATATGGCACAAGGATTAAGCAAAGTGCAAGGGGAATGTGCGAAAAAACCATTTCCAAGATATTACATTGAAAATATAAATGCCTAGGGAAGAGAAAACTATAAGTTATCATGGGAGTAAGAAAATCGCATGAAGTATTAAGGCATGGAGATCTCCTCCTTTTCGATTTCATAGGTATACAATGATGAATATCATACATTAAATGATGATGATTGTGCATTTTGGTAAGCTTGTTATTTATCCAACATGGCAATTTCATTAACTTCACGTGGAAGAGTATCAGTCCAGGTCAGCATCCCAGGGGTAAACACACCAATGTTGGCCAACTTGTCTGTGACACCATTAGCTTCCCTAAATATGTGTTGAATTATGACTTCATGTTGGAGTTGTATTTAGCTTCTAGCATCCTTAATGAGATTTCTAACCTTCCATGCTGGTGGTCTAGAATTTTTAAGGTATTTAATAACATTTAACGAATCCCCTTTGATGATAACTTTTCCTGGGAATTATTTGATAAATTGTAGTCTCCTCCACAATTGTATCCATTGTGATATGTTTACCCTTCTTAGTAATGTATGAATGCTTTTGTACATTTACAACTTTGAAGTCAACCATCATATGTTTATCTAGAATTTGAGGTACAAACAACAAATTATTGGCCAATCCTAGGACATATAGGACCTTCTCAATTTTACATTTTCCATCAAGAAGAGTTACTAAAACATTACCTTCTCCTTGGATTTTATAGGTCTTATCATCAAAAATTGTTATCGATTTGCCTTCTTTTGACTCAAATGAGTGAAACCACATTTTTTCACCAATCATGTTTTTATTGGCTCTAGAATCAATGTACCAAAAATTATATTTCTATTTGGGATTCATTCGAGTCATGAGCACCTTGTGTTCCCTCTTTGAATCATAATTTGAATCTTCGATAGCAACATTTCTCTTCTATTGTATATTCATTCTTCATGGTTTATTTTTACCCTTTTTTTGGTGTGGTTGCTTGTTCTTGAACAATACTAGTTAATGTCATGATTGTCCATATCACAAATATTACAGTACCTCTTTTGTTTTTGAGGTATATTTTGTGAGGAATTGGTATGGGAACCCTTTAAGGAATCTCCCTTCTGAAAGTGATCATTTTGCTTATTTCCTTATTTCTTAAAAAACAATGCATTGTTGGACACTTCATCTCTATGGTTTTTATCTACTTTGTGTTGTTGAAGCAAATTAACTAACTCTTTAAAAGTGACTTACCTACTAGACACTTGAAGGGAAGTGACCATCATTCTGAATGAATCTAGTAAAGCTCTCAAAATGATTGAGGTTAAGAGCTTATCTTCTAATTTCTCACCCATTGCATTCATCTTAGCTCTTAGGTCTGCAACTTTACAAAGAAACACTTCTACACTTTCTCCATTTTTCATGTTAAGAGTGTGAAGTTGGGATTGAAGGTTAAGGATTGTGGATTGATTATTTCCTTCATATATTTTGCACAATGTATCCCATGCATATTTTGTGTGCTCTTTGTCATAAATATGCGGTTGAACTTCATCAATAGTGGTAAGAGTTATGATCATCAATGCTCTTGCATCAACATCATCATATACTTCTTGTTTATCATCTACTATAGTTGGATGTTTGACTTTTTCAGTCACAACATCCCACATATTTTCAACATGCGGTATTACTCTCATATTGTGAAGGTTCCTTATATCACCAAATTGGTATCCCTTTCTTTATACCATGAAAGTAGTACTGAAAGGAATTCACTACTATATTTAACACCTTTTAAAAAACCTTACACATACGTAGGATTTCAAGTTTCTTAAATACTTTGGAAGATGATTTAGTTGGAGGATTTATGCCAAGTAATAGTAGTGAATGGGGTAAAAAATTGAGTGAATATCAAATAAAATTAGCTTTCCTTATTTCTCCCTAATGATTTATAGAGAACAATAGCTCATACATCATTTTGGCAGCTATATTAGGCATTATATATAGTAGCCCAAAGCTCGATAGCATCACCTATAATTGTGGGCCAGAGGTACCGTAAATATTAAATGTTGGTTTGTACAATAAATTGCACAAAATAAATGGGTATAAATTTGGGGTCTTATTGTTGCCTCAATACAAATATGTTAATGTATAAAATAAAGAATTTAAATTCATCATACATCCATTTTTATCATGCCCACAAATTCATGCTTTTGGAAGGTGTCAGATTCAACCAAAAATGCACTTTTTACAATGCGAATTAGGTGTCAGATTCAACCAAAAATACACCTTTTTTAAAAAAATGTTTGCAATATTTTTTATTTACAAAATGATATTCACTTCTTTTGCCCTTGTTTTGAATTTTTTTTTTTGTAAGAATACTTCATATTAAATAATCGATAGCAGAGTACATCAAAGGCAGACAACAGATAAACTAATATTACATCAGCTTACAAAAAAATAGTAAGCAGTCTGATCTAAGTGACCTGTTAACCTTAGTGCAATCCTTCAAAATATCAAATCTGAAAACTTTAAGTTGATCAGTAAGCAAAGCACGAGCTCTACTAATGGTGGCACTCACAGTTGAGCTCTCATTAGTGAAAACCAAACTACATCTATCTTTCCACATTGTGAAAAGTATGGAAAGTTGAATAATATGCCAGCAAATCCATCGATGAATTGCACACTTTGGTTGATCCCCAAAAATCACCATTTCCCAGCCCAACTGCTCCTGTAGCACTGATCCATAAATCCATTCAGCACCTTCCCAAACCAGCCTAGCCCTTGGACAATCCCAAAAAATATGCTTGACAGTTTCACTTCTTCCACAATTAGGACAACTGTCAGAAGAAAGGAGCCACTTCGCAAGCCTAGCCTTAGTTTGAAGACCTTGCATAATAATCAACCAGGAAAAAACTTTCAGTTGCATAGAAACACAAAATTGCCACACTCCAGCCAACCTCTTCTTCCATTTTTTTTGAGAACATAAAATATCCCATCTAGAATTCAAAATATCACCCAAAGAAAATGGAGGAATCAAAGACTGATAAATCTTAGAGGACTTAAAACACCAGATAGGCTGCCCAAAATTCCACCTCCAATCTCCCCAAATAGGACCAGGCAGACCATTTGTAAGCTTATATAGTTGAGCAGAAGGAAGAAGACCCTGCAATAGCTGAACAACCAACTTATCTGTTGATTGCAACTTGAACTTATTCTTCAAATGATACCAAGGAATCCATTGATCAGTATTAATATCCCATAAATTTTCCCACCTTAATATACCTTTTTTACTCAACCTCTTGTAGTGAATATCAGGCAAATCAGAAGCAAAAACACCATTAGCCTTCCAAAGACAAATTGCTCGTGAGGAAAGGGTCCAACCACTACTAGCATCCTAAAAATTCTAGGATAATATTTTAGAAACAAATTTCCAAGCTTCCCAGATCCTCCTAACCAAAACACTGCCCCTGATTTTAAACTTTCCTGGATGACCCACAATATCTTCAAGGCTAATATGTTTTGAATTTTATTTACAAAAAGCAAAAAAAATTGTGGTGTATCCCCCTTTATGTTTTTGTTTTGCAAAATAACAAGTTTTGTGCAAATTTTGTTTTGTAGCCCCTTTGTGAAGTTTGCAAAAAAATCAATGCAATGTGGTTTGAATTTTTTTTTACAAATAACTTTGTTACTCCTTTAGTTTCATCTCTAATTTTACAAAGAATCAATCTAGTTTGACCTTAGGTTTGAAAAATAATGATATTGTAGTGGAAATAAAATAATGATATTAACAAATAACTTGAGACAATTTTCACCATCCGAAAACAAGCCTAAGAGAGAAGGATTTGACAAGGACTTTGCTAAATTTTGGAAGATATTGGTGAAGACGTCAAGACTTTTAGATTCTGGAGAAGAAGACCTTGATTGAAGTCAAAAATTGACAAGGAGTTTGAAGAATAAATAAGCCATACATTACTACTAAACCTAAGAGGTTTGAATATTGTCTTTGAAGGCTAGTAGGCTCATTAAAAGATAGGGGTTTGCTAAATATTCAACAAGAATACTGAAAGGTCTCTTAAAGGAAAACTTAGATACAATTTGAAGGATTTCTCTACCAATTTTGAGTTTCAAGAATGAAATTTTAGTACAAAAATTGACTGCAAAAGGTCAAAAATTAGGATAACAATACTAGCTATAAAACATTAGATTTACAAAGTGTATACTGAAGGAGAATTGAAGTCACCTCCTATAGTTTTAGGCAACAAGTTAGAGGGTTTTCAAGGTTACAAATAGGTGAGTTAGAGAGCTATTTCAGACAACCAAGTAGAGTTGCAAGTTCATCCATTTAAGGGCAGCAATTTGGTGAATCAAATTAGTAAGACATCCACCATCGAAGATCTTAAAGGTAAGCAACTTGGTTGTAAAAGGTTCATTAGTTGAAATTTAATTTTTTGTTTTATAAATATTTATTAAGCACCATATTAGTTTAAAATTTGTAAGGAATGGATTCATATTATAGTCTTCAAGGAAGTGCAGAAGAGAGTTTCTCTTAAGGTTATTACCTGGACATTAAAATTGGAGTTAGATACATTTCAACAGAAAGAAAAATAGCATCTTCCTATTGTTTAGTTCAAGTAAATAAGACTACATTAAAGTCTACATAGTTCATAGTGCATATTTTGAGTTACTTTAAGGGTTCATTTATAGGAGTAATAAGGAGAAACTATTATTGCACTATATTAGTTATTCAAATTTCACTAAGGGTTTTTAGTTAAAGTGAGCATTATTACAAATTTAAACCTCTAAAATTAGTTGCATGGTTAAGAGCTTGGATTTATTTGTGCTAAATTTATCCAAGTAAAGAGTTAGAGTTTTTTTTTGTCTAGCAACAAGGGAAACAATACAATATATATTGCTCTCAAGGATTGGAGCAGAGAGCTGCCATATCTAAGAAGTAAGGAATAGCTTCAAATTAGACGTATAACTTTGGTGGAAAATAAGAGATTTAATCCTATCTATTGCAAAAGTGTTTCCATTACATTGGCACCAGTTTTGTTCTTTTAAATATAGTGAAAGTGGATAAAATAAATAGTGTCCTAAAGACACTACAAGAGGTAGTAAAGTATAGTCTCCAAGCAACCATTTTAGGTAGAGAACTTTTCCCAACCTAGGGCTCATAAGCATCAAGTTCGAGGTGTGTAAAGACACCAAGTCAAGGGCCATAGGTTAGTAGAAGGAGCACTTATCATTGTAGAGCTAGTGACCTACATCATCATCAAAGAATCCATGTAAGAGAGTATAGTTACCTATAGCAAAGCAACATAAAATATTGAGGTGGAAGAAATAAGTGTGTTACCCAAACCACCAACTAAGAGCACAGTGTAGAAGCACTCAAAAGCTACCATCACTATAAATGAATGACTAGAAAGAACCATCGGTGCTTAGGTAAGAAAAATGACCAACTAGATCCACTATTATAGTGTGAAGAATACCAACTAAGAGCATCACATAGAATCATCATGGATACACCATCACTAAAGCTAACTTGATGAAGAAGGAAAGCCATCAGTTGCTGAGGAAAGAACATTGGAAACAATCCAAACAACTTGCATTAGCTAGCATTGAAGTGTTGGAAATAAGAAGGTGTTGGAAGCATGATTGCATGCAAGGGAATATGTTCCACTTACCATATCAAAGTAGGGAATTTAATGAAATTTATATTTTTAGACATTTTCCATAATGCCCATCACACAACGTAGACGAAGGAGGATCCCAACAATGAAGTAACACTCATCTTAGAGCATTGAGAGTAGAAGTAACACTCATCATGGAGCATTGAGGGAAAAAGTAATGCTCATCATGGAGAATTGAAGATGAGGTAATTATCACATCATGGAGTGTTAGAGTAAATATTGCAATCTCCATTTATCTAAGCAACATAAGTATCAAGAAGGAACATAACCTAAGTAATGCAACCAGTGAAGTGCATTAATAACTTGATTGAAGAATTGTGTATTATGTAGAAAATATGAGCTCAAAATCAATATTTAAAAGTTTGCAAAAAGATAATTCAAGGCGCATAGCTCAAGGGAGTCAAAGGATAATTAAAGAGGATATTTATTCAGACTACCATCCGATAGCAAGGGAGATTACTATCATACATCTCAAAAATATAACATTTGCCTTGAAGGTTGAAGTTAATTCAAAGCACTCATTTAGATTCATAAATGTATTACTTCTACATAGATTAATATTTTCTTTTCATAAGGAGAAATAAGGAGTAGCATATAAGGTTGGAATTATTATCACTTACATTGAAATTCAACCTTAGTTAAGTTGAAAGCAAATTGAAAGGAGCTTATCGTTAATAGTATTTCAAAACCATATTAGTTGAAATACAATAATATTAATATTTGCAATTAAATATCTTAGGATATATAAGAGTTACTACTTGGTAAACAAAACCTTATTATATTGCAAATATCATCAATTTCTAATATTCCAAAATAGGGAGATATAAGGTATGCTACATCAAACATAGATTATTGGAATTTAGAAATATTAAACTATTGGATATTAAGAGGTATAAAAAGAAGTTCTTTATTTACTTAAAGTCGTTAGAATTATTTACTTATACTTGTCTCATACTCATACTAAAGGGATAAAAGAAATCCAACCATAGAGAAGTTCAAGTTGATAAGTGCATAGTTCATTAAGAGAGATAAGGTGAAATAGGAGTTGATTATTAATATTTACAAAACATTATCATATCAACTCAAAAAGTGAACTATTACCAAGATTAGAATATATTCTAATGACTAGGTATCTATAAGGATGTCTAATCCAAAGAACACATTAAATAATGTGATTAGAAAAGGAGCAAGAAAAATACTAATATGGCTTAAAAGCATGATTGATAATTCAAAAAACTCAATGGATAATAATAATGACACAAATGGAAGAGAAGAATCGATAGAATTTAAAATAGTTTCTAAAAACTCATAGAGTAATAGTTCAGTGAAAGTACATTCTTAAGGTACACCTTCTAGTGAAATAGTAAAGGGAGTTGATGATAACTATACTAATATTGAAGATCATATTCAAAATAATCTCATACAAATCTATGGAAAATGTAAAGATAGAATAGCTTCAATTGTACACACATGGTTCAACAATTTCATCAAATAAATAGATAAACATGATATTCCTAAAATAGATAACAAAGATATTGGGATATCTTTACTATGCACCTACTGCAACAAATCTGGTCATGATAAGGTTAATTGCTAGATTTTCTATCCATGTAAATATTATGGAGGAAAATATCATCCATCTTAGTATTGTTACCACAGTTAAATACTATAAAATATTCAAGGAGAAACTAATATTCAAATTAGATTATTTCTATCCATTAACAATAAGCTCAAGCTTTAATTTTGTGAAGATCAAGGAACTGTTCATACAAGAAATGAATGAATAGAAAAGGAATTAGTTATGAGCCACTTATGACTTGCAAAATTATGAGATCACTAGTCTATCAATCATACCTATAAGACTACAAGGTCAAATATTATTCCACATACTCAGAAACAACAAAATATAATGAAATGAAAATTACAAGAAGAAACAACATGAAGACACAAGCAGAAGAAGAAGAAGAAGAAGACCAAGTTGAAGATTATTCTAAATATGAAGATCCATATTGAAGACTAAATATCCAAATAATGTAATGCAGGGGGTGTTAGAGAATATATTACATTATTGGATACATATCAATGTACCACCTTTGGTACATTACTAAAGTAGGAGTTTACTTTAGAGTAAAGTTATGTAGTTACTTCAACATCTAATACATGCACAAGTGTTAGAATATACAATGATGTAATTATGCATGTAGTCCACATGTACATGAGTCATAGGATAGATTCAAAGATAGAGTAAGGGCCAAGGAACCTATATTCCTATATAAAGGTCTTATAGTGAGTGAAATAGAGAGGGGAGATAATATAGAGAGTGCATAGTATAGATTATTAGTGTGATACAATGTAGTCTTTTCATATCAGTTTATGGAGTGTTCTTGTCCTCCATTATATTGCATTGTACTATTTTTGTGAGCTTTCATTAAGGGCATATTTTTGAGTTATTGTAGAAGTTTATCTTCTTATTTTCCTACATATTATAGTGTCATTATCGTATAGATACCTTAGCTTGCTTATCTTGCATCTTGTGGTTGCATTTCCTATATCATATACTCATCAAAATCTAACTCTCTTGGCATTAGAATTTTTTGTTGAAGGTCAATAAAAATTTTAAATTTTCTTAAAGGTTTTTGTGGTGTTATGTGTGTCACTAAGGGCTAAATATTTGGGGTCCATATCTCTTTACTATGAAAGTGTCATCATCTTCCTTTTTTAAATCACACAATTTCTTGAGATCTCTTTTGTGGCGGTATTATTTCTAGTATGTCTACATATATAATACTATATTTTTGTAATAATACAATGCATCGATTATATATGCGCTTGTTCAATGGGTCATATTGTACCTCATATGGATCAATATAATATCTTTTGCATAATAAGGGTCTATTAATATATGTTAATAAAGTTCCAACTGGTGATCATTCTATAGAGAAGAAGGGTGTATACAAGGTCAAGGAGAAAGAGGAATATGGTATGATTGTAATTCATGTGGAAAAAATTTATGGCAATAACATTACCAATTGCTTTGATCCTAAGTAATTTTTGTGTAACATCAAGAAGATTTGTGACCATATTTATTCCTCTCAAATACATTATTGAAAAGTAGAGCTTGGTACTTTGAATATGGATAGTTTTGAGACAATTGAGGAGTATCAATTGTTGAACAAATTATAAGAAGACATCTATAATTCTAAAGGAATTTATGAGATGAAGGTTGGTCCTGAAGACCTAAATTATATATCCAACAATGTTTTAGAATCCTATGAGTTTGTATTTATCTTATTTGATATGATTCACATGTTTATTCTCAATCACTTAGTTCCTTATATTGAGGTTGTGTTTTCTTATATTCTCCACCATTAATATTAGAGTATATATATAACTAGAAAATATATCTATATTTAGAATTATGCAAAGAAAGTACATAAACCAAACTCTAAAAATACTAGAAAGAAACTAAAATGTGGTAGAATATATCTAATAAGCTCTTGAAAAAATTAATGTGTAGGTTTTATAATAAGAAAAGACATAAGGTAAAATTTTGTTGGTAGTAAGTAAAGATGCATAAGGAGTTATCCAAGAAGGATGGGTGTTAATTATTCTATATTATTTGCATATAGATATTATTATTGTGGGGAAGAGACCTCACATGCATATTTTTTTGTTCATTTAACCTAGTGGATCATCTTTAGAAGATCAACATTTAAGGAAACATGACATATGATAAAGCATAACTATATTTTGACTAACTATAACAAAAAATATCTTGGTGATCATGTAGTCATTAGAGACTATTATTTATTATAGATATCTAGATGTGATGATCTGACTCTTATATCCTTATCATTCAATAAAGTACCTAATATTCCAAGTATGGGCCCTACTCCTTTTTTGGTTTATCATATCACTGATTACTAATAAAAGGTGGAATATTTTCTTGACAGATGGGTGATTAAGGACATTAATGGTGGTTTTAAGATAACAAATTTAGGGTGTTTTGATAAGTCTATTCATATGTATAATCTTTGTGGATACCCTCCCTCTTCTTCTTCCTCAAAGAAGAATAATTTTATTGCTATTATATCCATGGCAAATGAAATCAAGAAGCACAAACATTAGAGGTTTATGCATATCAACTATAGATCCATAAGATAATTGATTTAAATTTAGACATAGAGGGTCTTTATTATATTAATATCCTAAGGGTTTTGGAGGGATGAATTTTTTGGAAGCACCATCGATATCTTTTTTTAAAATATAAAGTTAAACATACTACATAATTAGAGCTCATTCATAATGATATTTATGGATTGATGAATTTTGATTCTCTTTCTAAGAATAGGTATTTTCTCATATTTATTGGCTATTTATCCAAAACATTATAACCTCAAAAATTTGAATTCTTCTTATCAAAAGTATTTTACTAAATATCTCCCTACAAATAATTAAAAAAATATAACTCTTTAGATTATTTTAAATTTTTAAATTTTGTAATAAAATTTTACATATTTCTTATTCAATTCATAGAATATATACAATGAAACATAATCAAATTAGTCTGTAACTAGAAAAACCTAATATATTTGAAAAGAATATATGCGAGATAACCTAAATAATCTAATCGAGACATTTGCTAATAATATTTCTTGTTGAGACAATGGCAGGGGCCTACTGGAATGTATTCAAAAATTTTATGGACACAATCTCGTGTTCTCTAATTGGATGGTGGCTACTTGGAATGATGGCTAGATAAGAATTGGTTCGTGGTCTTTCTAGGTCTTCTCCCCTTATTCTAAATTGGATATCCTACCCAGAGACTATCATAGAGATAAAATTGTTAAAGACATTTATGCGTCGGAGGACACTCTTGATAGTTTGAAACTCATTGATATCAAATAAATAGTGATTTGGAGTTGTTTGAAGAATGCTCTAGATTTTTTATAGGATATCTTGTGGTTGAATTCTTAAGTGACTTAGGAGGTTGGTATGATGGGGTAGAACTATCTCAGTTCTCCCCTTTGTCACTTTCTCTTTTGTAGTTTTTTTATTTGTTTGATTTTCTAGTTTGTTTCACCCCAATGGGGTATTTAATTCTTTGTCCTTTTTGATGCTCACCTTATTGGTGTGTTTGATTGTATAGGTTGTGTAATTACTATCAAAACCCTCTTCCTTTTAATAATATAAAAAAAAAATTAGAAGAATTTAAATTCAAGCACTAGTTCAGGGAAGGTAACAAAGTTGTAGACTTTATGGCTAATCAAGGTCTTACACAACAAGATCTTCATATTTGGATAGTTAATTTACCAGATAGCCTTATATCATTGGACAATGATTTTAGATAAATTTTAAACTGCAATAATAATACTTAGAGTGGGTGGCTAGAACCCTCCCCATTAGATGTTGTTTTTTGATTGTTTTGGTTGGGCTTGAGTACCTAGTTTTTGGTCTTTGTTTATCCATGTAGGCTTGTGTGCCCAAATTTTATCTCTATTTGTCTTATCTGTCTATGTTTTTTTTGCTATTATATGTTGGTCTAGGTGTAGGTAGTTTTGTCTAAGTGTTGGTTGGCTTAAATGTTTGAAGTGGCCTCAATCTCCTAGTGGTTGGAGATTAACTTCTTTTTGTTCTAAGGTTTGGAGGTCCTTTCAAAAACCCTTTCATACATATAATCAAAAAAAGTGTTGTAATAGTAGTTTGATTTAGTAGTGGTGATGCTTAATGCTTACTTTGAGTTTATAAAAATAAAATTACACTATAATTTATTATATCTAGACTTAGACATTTCAATATATACATTGATAATAACTTTTGAATTTAAAATAACTTTTAATTTTTTGCTAGATTATTGATGTTAGAATACTATTTAAATAGTTATTTGTTTGAAATCTTCTTTATAGTAGTTTTTGGAATGCTAAAACTTAAATAGTGAAACTCAAACTTTGAGCCAATGGTCTTTAAATCAAAAATCTCAAACTTAGAAACTTACACCATGGGATCAAAATGGTTTTCAAACCACTTTTTATATAAACCCAATCAAATGGCATGAGATCAAATGGTTAAAAATATGGACTTAAAAAAACATAGGTTTAGATATTGTTAAGCAATATATGCATAAATATAAAATATTATGGGTATTGAGTTAGTATCCTTATCTCTTGGGATTGTGGTCGCATAGGTAGAGTGATGGGTCATTCATTTGATCAATATAAATAAGGTCGAATGGAATCAACATTGGTGTATGGGTTGGGGTGATTCCTCTTATGCTAGGCTTGATGGGAACTACAATTTAAAATACCTTCCCAAATGTCCAACCATGTCATTGATTGATGGTCTAATGGTGATAAGAATCATATAATTTTACTTCAACACAAGGAAAAATCTATTTTTAAATCATAGTAAGTGTTGTAATGGTTGTTTGATTTAGTAGTGGTAATGCTTAATATTTAATTTGAGTTGATAAATGAAACTACAATATAATTTATTATATATATACTTAGAAAATTCAACATATACATTGAGAATAACTTTTGAATTTAAAATGAGGTTTAATTTCATGTTGGATTGTTGATGTTAGAAGTTAAATATTAAAAAACTTCATAGTAGTTTGGGTTGAATACTAGAGCTTAAATAATAAAACTTGAACTTTAAACCATGGTATTTAAATCACAAATCTTAAACTTAAATAATTATATCATGGATAAAAATAAATTTTAAAACACTTTTTATGTAAACCCAATAAAATGGCATGAGATCAAGTGGTTAAAATTGGACTTTAAAAAAAAAAATACAGATTCATATTTTTTAGGCTATATACACATAAATGCAAAATAACACTATGGGTAAGTTAATATTAATCCATAAAATTTATTGGTTGGGATAATAGCACAATGAATAAGGCAATTCCTTCTTGGTATTAAATTAGTCTCCTTATCTCCTCACACTATGACAACATAGCCAAAGTAATGAGGTATTCAGTTGATCAAAGCAAATAAGGTTGAATAGAATAGACATTGGTGTATGAGGCATGATGGGGACTACAAAATATAATTTTTTTAATAAAATTCCAATTACTTGAAGGTCCAACCATGTCATTAATTGATGTTCAGATGTTGGTAAGTACCATATCCTCTTCCTTCAATATAAAAAAAGTTCTATTTTTGAAACTTAGGTCTCATGAGACTAGTTGTACCAAACATGGGATAAGTAGTTTAGTAAAACTCAAGCGTTGAACCATGGTATTTAAATCATAAATATCAAACTTAGAAACTTAGATCATGGAATAAAAATGACCTTTAAACCACTTTTTATATAAACCCAATCAAATGGCATGGTATCAAGTGGTCAAAATTAGACATAGGTTCAAATTTATTAGACAATATACACATAAATGCAAAATAGTACTATGGGTAACTTATTATTAGTTCATAAAAAATTTGGTTGGGGTAATAGCACATTGGATAAGGCAATTCCTTCTTAGTATTGAGTTTGTCTCCTTATCTCCCATGACTATGGCAACAAAACCAAAGTAATGGATAGTTCCTTTGAACAAATCAAATAAGGTTGAATGAATTAGATATTGGTGTATGGGGTATGATGGGGGCTATAAAATAGAAAGTTTTTAATAAACTTCCAAGTCCTCAAAGGTCTAACCAAAGGCCCAATCATGTCATTGATTGATGGTCAAATGTTGGTAAACACCATATCTTCTTTCTTCAATATAAGAAATGTTTTGTTTTTGAAGATTAGGTAACTCAAAAGACTAGTTGCACCAAACATGAGACAAGTAGGATATTTTAAACCAAGGGTCAAGTTAAACCATTTTTTAAACCAATGAAACTCGCCTTCTAAGAATACTGAATACATCTGCTGAAACTACTTCAGAACTGCACCAACAAAAAACTTTATGATGATTGAGTGCATCAAATAGCAAATAGCAAACAAATTACATCTATTGCACAACATTAGACGGTAGGAAAACTTCTGATGTGAGGAATAGGGATAAAGAGAGAAAGGATAGAGATGGTCTACTTTACTGTCAGAAGCGCGCAATACATTCCTCCATAGTGATCTTCATTCTCTATGCTCCTACTGTAAAACAAGTACCCAAGAACAGTTTCAGCACATTTCCAATGTTTGAGAAAGACACATAAACTCAAAGATACTTTTGCTCAACTCTAAAACAAGTAGAAATTCTGGTATGCATAATGTTTTTCTAATATGTACTACAATAGAAATGGCCAAAAACAATATACAGAAATAACTCTTATCCTATATACCATAAAGAAAATGAAAACAGCTTTGAATAAAATTAGTTTTACTTGTCAAACAAAAATAAGTATCAGGCAAATAAAACTGAAACTTAACACAACATAATAAGTGAAGGAAACATATATGTTAGATCACCTATGCACCATGTCATCTATTAGATCTTTTTTTTTGTCTAGACTTCTTATAGGAGCAAAGCATTCCTGCCAGAATAACACATTTTTTTAAAAAAGGTGAACCACTTTGAATTAAATCCTCATCCATGTAAGAAATATCAAATACTTACATGAAATATAGCAACAACTTTTGAAAGAAGTTGAATCATTTTAGAGTCTTTTTTTTGGCCTTGAATAATCTACTAATTTATAGGAGAATCTAGCTTCCAATCCATATTTGTATCAATCGTCTTCTTTGGTATATTTTTAGGTAAAATGGAAGGTCCATGGACAGACAATCTTTGGAGTTTAGCATATAATTTTTCACATTTCTTGTTGTAGAACCACTCCCCTTTTGGAATATTCTCAAATAGATATAAGTTCTCTTAAAACTATGGAGTAACAAAACTAACCTTTACTAGAATTTTAGCCCATTGTTCTGCTAAGTATTGAAATATCAAGCATTCTACAAGTAAAGTAAATAATTTTCCAACTAAAATTTGTTTAAGAATGTAACATTTGAAACTTGTTTAAGAATATAATTATACCTTTAAATCATAAATGCCACTTTCTATTAAATAGCCAATATGAAACTCTCTTTCACACTATCAATACAACAACAACAAAAAATGTATTCAAATGCTCTATATAAGTGAAACTGACTCTTCTTGAAAATATAAGTTAGGATAGTAACTATACTTGATCACAAAGGATAATTATTTTCTTTTCAAAATTGAATCTCTGAAATGAGTTGCATCTGAAATCACATGAAAAACACATTTCTAGAACTTAGCTTTTAAATTGAATTTATTATGTGCTCAAAATAAACATAATTAATCATGATGCAATCAATTATATATTATGAAAGTAAGTAGTACTTATTCCATATATGACAAAGAAAGTTCAAAATAATATCTATTGTTTTTTAAGCCAAGAATTATGGGTTTTAGCTAGCCAAGTTTGTTATTTACTTTAAAGGCTAAAGCTTCTATAAGTCTTTCGGGAAAGAGAAGACAAGATATTCAAAGGTATAAATGATTGAATGTGGTTATTACTTTCTTTGATAGTGGTAGTTTGTAACTAATAGTTTATCTAAACCAAAACTAGGTAGAACCATATAAAGTCACATTTTGTAACCAATAGCTTACCAACATAGAACTGAGCAAGCCCATATAAAATCACATTTTAATTGACAAGTTCATAACTTCTTATATGTTAACAAATCCAAAAAATTTCAATTCCATTTTGCTTCCTCCTATAAATTTATCTTTGGATAAAGGTTATTCTACTCCATAATAGTATTTACATAAAGGTTATTTTCCTCCCTAGTAGTATTTACATAAAGGTTATTCTCCTCCATAATAACATTTTGAAAGAAAGAATTTAATACCAAAGCAAATTAGAAATACAAGTTGAACCATACATTAACTTAAATACAATATAAAGGATTTGAGCTAGGGTTGTGAACACTTTATTGTTGTTACTACCATTCCCCTCCTCTTGACACTAGAGACATCCATGGTTTCTACCTCCTATTAGGGTAAGATTTTAGGTCGTGATACCATGAAGAAAATAATACTCAATTGGAAAATAGTATCCCTGATGTTGTGGTAAACATCAAGCATATCAAGAAAATAATGGATCTTCGCATTTTCAAAATATGAGATGAAGCTCCCACTATATATCCCAGGTGAACATATTCATGAAATAATAGTGGATCTCTCATAGCGTGCACTAGTGGGTAAGTTCCTTGGAGTGTGGCCATCATCCAAAACATTGGAGTAGTGGATGGATAAATAATACAACTCAAAAATATTTGGTAACATTAAAATATCTATGTGCAATAGTTGATTTTTTATTGCATCCTCACTGAAAAAGAGAATAGGTATAAAATATTGGAACCCTCCTTTTTTTTCTCTTGAAGAAACTATGTCCAAGGTTCAAGTATTGGTCCATCATCCCTTTCTACCATTTCACTTGTGGTATGAAGATGCATTCCAGGCCATTGGAAACACACATGGGCTACACCCAAATAAAGATTTTTTTTACTATCCACATTTTCTTGGAAGTGGATCTCATCAAAGGTTTCCATGAATCTATCAACTTGAGTATGGGAGAATTAATATTCTCTTCAAAACATGATTCCAAATAGATTTCAATATTATGCAGCTTATGCTATTAAAATGACCATTTTCTAATAGATTTCCCAAGAAACACAAGGAAAACTATCACTCAAGGTGGCTCCAATGAAGGATTCCAACTAACTTATTAAATAAAAAATATAAATGTCCAACAACTAGCCCTATCCAAGAAGGAGATACTCACATCCAACCCATATATGATTTTAAACAAAGTAGTTGATGAAGAAGAAGCAAATAGTGAACTAGAAAAATAGCTTACTCAATAGGAGAATGTGGGATAATAACTAGAAGAGTATATCCCTCCCATACAACCATAGGTATGAAGCACTCCTATCCCAAACAATTAACAAACATTATAAGAAATAACCCCATTCTCTCACCTTTTCAAGTAAAAAACTTAACCCACTAAAGGGAATAAAATAAATATGGGCATGCAAGGATATAAGGAAGAGAAAAACATTGTGGTTGGTATACAAGCCATCATGGTCCTAAAACCAAAATAAAATCTGGTAAATGATGTTAGTTTTTTCTAGAATACAAGAGGTTTAGGAGATACTAAAAATATCTATCACAAGGACCTCTTACAAAATAGAAAACTAGACATTCTTCTAATATAGGAAATTAAATCAACAAGTTTAGATGCTATGAGTATAATTAAAAAATTCTATACCTCTTGTGAATGCATCACTATCCCATCTAGTGGAGCTTCAGTAGGGACTATCATTGTTTGGTCCTCCAATCTCACCCTGGAAGGCTAGTTTTTGAATGCTAATTGGATCAAAACCACACTAAGAGAATAGTCCTTTTATTTTTTCAATAACTATCACTAATATGTATTCTCCAAACTATTTATTGGATAAAAGAGCATGTTGGACCTCCATATATAAAAATGTTGATCAACATCCTCCAACAAATTGGGTTCTTGCAAAGACCTCATCCTTGTGCTAAGTCAATTTAAAAATAAAGTGGGTATTCCTATAGGAGATAGTCATAAAAATTCATGAAGGAAATTATGAACAACAATGATCTAAAAGAAATTAATCCTATGAGGTAAAAATGCACCTCATCTAACAAGAGAATTGTGTTTGATTTT
Source organism: Wollemia nobilis (assembly GCA_028583015.1). Classification (NCBI taxonomy): domain Eukaryota; kingdom Viridiplantae; phylum Streptophyta; class Pinopsida; order Araucariales; family Araucariaceae; genus Wollemia; species Wollemia nobilis. The sequence continues at coordinate 90,278 of JAQPPZ010001538.1, forward strand.
ATAACATCTATATTAGACAATGTTTTAGTCTCTAAGAGGCTTTTGGAATTGTTAACACTCTCATTTAGAAATTATTTCGAACCTCACTTGTCATCACAAGATCATAAGTTTATCATTAAAACAAAATATTCATTGGGATCCTATTTCTTAAGGAGGAAGGATTTGTTCAAATGGTTAGTCAATCCTAGTAGAAGCACACTCATCTTCTTCCTGGATAGAAGTGGGTTAAAATAATCCAACACACAAAGGCATGTATATAAAAATGACTCTAATCCCACAATAAAACATAAAGTATTCTTGATATTAAGCTCCAAATCAAAGTAATTCAAAGCAAAATAGAAGAAGACCTACATGAAAATATTTTTATACAATAACAATGTTCCATTCAGTTGCTTAATGTTCTACACAAATAAAAAGTCATATGATTGATAAAACCTAGAATATTTTGGATTTTTATAAGATATATAAATGCTAAATCATTCTAAAATAAAACCCAATAAATAAGAAATGTTAATACCCTAACAAAGTTCTAAATTACTGATGAACGGATATTTTAATCAATGAAAGATATTAAAAGAACATATTCTTAATCATTTCATGTAGTTATATTAGGAGGATAATATGAACCAACAAAAGATATTAAATAAATTCTTGATGAATATTCTTTAAATTATTTGGTAGAAATAAAATAAATATTACTATAAAATCATGACAATGGAGGAGCTAAAAACTATTATCTTTAGCATGAGAAGAGATAAATCCCCCATTATCTATGGTTTAAATGTAAATTTTTACTAGGATTTTTGGTAGGTCATAAAAATAATCTTTTAGTAATGGTGAAAGACTCCAAATAACATCATAGACTCCATGGGGGGATTACTTCTTTCTTTCTAGCCTTGATTCCAAAAGAAGCACAAGCAGTGAATATAAGTAGATATAGGCCTATATCGATATGCAATACTTCCTAAAAAATAATTACCAAAACAATCTTCAAGAGGCTTGAAAATATTATTCCATTTCTAGTTTTACAAGAATAAACTGGATTTGTTCCAAGTAGAAAAATTTCAAAAGGAATCATCCTCATCCAAGAAACCATCCAATATAATAAATAAGTCAAAATAAATTTCATGGCTATCAAATTGGATATGGCCAATTATTTTTATAGGCTAAACCCCAATGTAATCTATGACACCCTCATAATTTAGGAATTAATGAAAATATTATGGTATGGATAAAGAAATGCATCAATTATCCCTAAATTGCCCCTCTAGTCAATGGTAACCCATCAATTTTTTCTAGACTCTTAAATAATATGAGGCAAGGGTTTCCTCTATTATTCTATCTATATATCATTTTAATAGAGCTTCTGAGATGAACCTTGGAGCACAAAAGGCAATAAAATATTCTCCTCGAAATACCCACCTTCCAAGGTGGAAATGAACTAAACCATATCTAGTTTTTGATGACACCATTCTTTTGGGAAGGGCTTCACCTTAAATTACCTATAGTTTTGTCGTGGTTTTTAAATTTTACTCTATTTCAACAAGTTGAATGGTGAATAATAATAAATATGTTATTTAATTATCTTATTACCATCTCAAGGAAGCTATAAAAATATCTAGAAATTTGGGTTACAAGGTAAGTCCAAATGAATCCTTATTTTACCTAGTAGTGTCTCTCTCTTTTAATATTCCAAAAGCTAAATAATGGGTAAATATCTTGTATAAAATAAAGGCTAAAATGAATACTTGGGTCAATATATGGTTAACCTCTCCTACATAGATTATGCTTATAAACTTTGTGCTCTTCATCCTACCTATCTACTAAATAACCATTATCAATGCATCCAAGAGTTTTATGAAAAAAATGAAATATCTCATTAAGAAAATTAATGTGGGAAGGGGACAAACATGATGGAAAAATCAAGTTCTACCTTGCTAAATGGGAGTAAATAACTAAGAGAATAAAGGAAGGGTGTTTAGCTTGAGGTATTTGCATGACCACCAAGTGGCCTTGGTAGTTAAAATTATCTAGAGAATTATCTATGACAAAGACAAATGTTAAGATTCCTTCCTATAATAAAATACAATCACTATATGTCAAATGGCTATCTTAGATGTAAATCCTTGGTGAAAAATCTTACATATAGAGTTTCATGGTGTTAATTTCTAACCAGTTATCTTGGATGCCTATAAATTATGGTAAAAATCAACTCTTTGAGAAAATTTTATGTCAATTTAAATCATAAATTTTTCACCTCCTAAATGATTGGATTAAAAAATTAAACCTATATTTTCTTAATCAATTGGTTCACTTTTATAATATCAATAGCATCAATTCAAGGTAGAATTTAAAAATTCCCATGGATTTAAATGAGTACTAGATCTCCTTCATATCTTCTATGGAGATAAGGCTCCCTCTGGATCCCAATAACTTTGACAAACTCATATGGGGTAACATTAATGACTTAAGGATCTATTTAGTTACCAAGGGTACAAGATTATCAATGGTAACTCTCTAACTAAACCTAAATGGAAACATATTTGGGACAAGGATGCAATTCCTAAAGTTAATTTATTCTACTAGATAGTGATGGACAACTAGCAGCTCACTTTTGAAAACTTAAGGAAAAGAGGCATTGTGTATCCAAGTTATTGTATCCTTTGTAAATAAACTAAAAAATTAATATCATATTTTTATTAAATGTGTGTATGTTAGAGAAGTATAACAATCTATATTGAGTAATATCACTTCCTAAATTTTTTTTCCTAGCTCCTTTCAAGTAACGACGGATATATCATCATCTATCAAACTAGCTGGCCTATGGCTACTAAACTTCTAGGTATCCTATACCTATTCAAGGGGATTTGAAAGGCTCAAAATATTCTTATTTTTAAGAATAAAAATAAAATTTCATGGATCACAACTAACTTAGTATGTTACCTTCTCAAGGAGATGACCTCAAATAGCAACAAGCCCTCCATAAAATTAAATTGGAAGAAGGATGTTTTCCCTCTTCTCAACACTAGTTACAACTTTTTCTTTAACAAGGTCTCAAAGGAAAACCCAAGACCTACTGGTAGAGGGGAATTATTTTCTTCAGTAAAAAACCTCACTTAAGATATGTAAAATGTTGATAAGGCAACACTTGTGAGGCAGGAAAATGAGCTCTGGAGATTTTTTTCTCTGAACTAGGGTTTCTAGATTTTCAAAAAATCTCTGGCTTCTGCTGGCTTGCAGAAGTGTCTTTGGGGTACGGTGGATCTGAAGGTTCGATCGGTGCCCCAGGAGGGTCCAATGGGGACTTCTTCGGATCCTTTTCTAGGAAGTACCAGTTCTTATGCTGATTTGTTTAAAGAAGATTCTCCTCCGAAGAATGTCGAAGCCCAAAAGATGGCATATAAAAAGCTCTTCACGACTGCTGGGACTAGGTCTTCAGCATGTCGTGTGAATGGTTGTTTGTCGTAGGCCGAATCTAGGCCAAAAATCATCATTGAGCCCAGCATGGTTGAAGAGTCAGTCCTCTATAGAGCTAACCATGATTTAATCTGCAAGTTCATGGGTATTCGCCCTTCCCTGAGCTTTATGCATTCTTGGATCTGCCAAAACTGGGAGACCCACGGTGAGTATTCATTGTGGTTTATTATTAATGGTTATTTTATTGTCAGCTTCTCAACTCTGTCTAATAGAAATAAGGCCTTTGAGTCAGAGAAGAAAAACCATGGCCCGACAGGGCTATTTGTTCAACCATGGAGGGTAGGATTCGATCCTCGTGTTGAACCTACTGTTGTCCTAGTGTGGATTCGACTTTATGCTCTTCCAATGGAATTCTGGGGTGAGCAGGTATTGGCAATTTGATTGGTAGACATATGGGTGTTTCCAGAGACACTATTGAAGGGAGCATGGCGGTGTATGCTCGAATATGTGTGGAGATGGATCTCAGCCAGCCTTTGTCGATAGAGTTGGAAATTGAATTGGTAGGTCTTTCCTGGATTCAATAGCTGGACTATGAGGCCCTACCCTTCAGATGTAGGGTTTGTCACAAGCATGGACATTTGGCCCATTTCTATCCTATTAATATGAATGCCAATATGGAGGCCCCTACAAGAATGCCAAACCTGCCTAAAGAGGATAAGGTTGCACCTAATAAAGATCCTATTAGCACCGATCAAGGCCAGGAATCTCAAAGAGAGGGTTTTGAATAGCCCAAAAGAAAAATATGGACAAAGAAAAATGAGGGAAAGGAGCAATCTCATCTCAGGCCTGCCAATAGGTATGAGATTTTTAAGTCATTGGTTGATGAAGAGGATCAATCTATGGAGGGCTTGGAGGGTTTCAAGGAAACTTCTTTTGTTCTCGGGCAACTCCCCCTCTCATCTTCTCTCGTCATACAGTAGGTAGTTGATCCCTCTAAGGTATCATAGCTAGTGTGTTCTGGTGCCTTAGTAGTCCATAACTAGGAGCAGACAGTATCTCAGGATGTTTGCATGGGGATAGTAGAGAAGAATAGGGAAAGGCCATCTTTGGGGATAACCCAGGTAGAAAAAAGATCAAAAAATAGCAATTCTCAAGGAGCAGGTAGAAGATCCAATAAGGAGCTGCTAGCAGCCCAGGGAGACAAATTGATCATGGGAGGATCGGTGAGGACAATTGACTCTTATTGCTCCCAGGGTAACCCATGATTATACAATCTTGGAATGTGAGGGGTTTAAACAGCAGAACCCATCAATCTAATGTTCAAATATTATTATAGAATAGCAATACTAATTTTTTGCTTTTACAAGAGACTAAGATGTCTTTGGATCTTATGTCTAAAATAGTCAACAGAATTTGGAGGGGTGCTGGTCATATGGATGTGGCTTCCCAAGGTGCCTCAGGGGGGATTTTTACTCTGTGGAACTCTCTGGAATGGTCTGCAATAGAACACCTTGCCTGGAGGGGTGTTCTCACTTCTCTTTTTAGGAATAATTTCTTTGCGAAATTCGTTCTAATCACCAACTTTTATGGATCTCAAAACCTAGAGGGTCAGAGGCGGCAGTGGAAGGCTATGCATGACATGCAAGCATCAAGGGAAGATCTAGACTAGATTATAGCAGGGGACTTTAACGCTAAATTATCTTCTAGAGACTAGGAATGGGGAACACCTCTTTTGGATCCAGGGGACCATTTCATGATTGCTCAAGTCCAGGCTTTGCACTTAGTGGACATTAAATGTCCTGGCAATAACTTCACTTGGACTAATAAAATGCGGGAGCCACATAGTAGGAAGGTGAAGCTAGATCACTTTCTACTTTCAGAGGAGGCATTTATAAAATGGAATATCAATTTTTATATTTTAGCAGGCCTTGTTTCTGATCACTGTCCTATTTTTTTGGAAGGCGAGACTAGAATGGGGCACTAGCACAAACCTTTCAGATTTGAGAATTTTTGGCTTCAGAAAGAAGAACTTCGGGAGAAAATCCCATAGTGGTGGGAAGAAGGTCGCCCAGCTTATGGGAGAGCAATGTTCAAAATCCACAAACAACTTCAATATGTCAAAACTCAGTTGAAGTATTGGAGGCGTTCTAATAAAACTGACTTCCAAGCCCAAAGAGCTTCATTGGTGGCCCATTGGGATGAGGTCCAAAATCAGTTCAGAGAAGGAGTAATATCTGACCAACTCAAAGTTGAGGATGATGCCTTGCGTACAACGGTTGAAGACATTGAAAACCAGGAGGAGATCTATTGGAAGCAGAGAGCAAGAACCTCCTGGTTATTAGAAGGGGATAGAAATACAAAATTCTTTCATCGAACTATTTGTGCTCGAAGACAGATGAATAAGATGGAGGTCCTTCAAGATGAGAACAATCATTCCTTTGATACTCTTCCAGGTATACATTCCCATGCTATGGATTATTTTTCTAAGTTTTTTAAGGAAAGTGTGGTTCAAGATGTAGAGGCCCAAAATGAAGTTATTTCTGTCATACCTGCTATTATTTCAGAGGATGAAAATCAGGCCCTCCTCAAACCCATTGATAGGGATGAATTGAAAATGATGGTCTTTGGAATGAGCACTGGTAAAACTCCTAGTCAAGATGGCTTCCCAATTGAGTTCTTTCAGGCTTTCTGGGACTACTTAGAGGAAGATGTAAGGGATGTTGTTGAAGAGTCCAAAGAAAATAAGAGAATGCTTAAAGCTATAAACCACATGTTCATTACCTTGATTCCAAAAGGGGAGGAAGGGGTTCATATTTCAGATTATAGGCCTATTGCCTTATGTAATGTATTGTACAAAATAATCACAAAGGTAATGGTTGTGTGCCTAAAACCTCTTCTTCACAACATTATCTCCTCCAAGCAAGGGGGCTTTGTTGAGGGACGACAGATTCTGGATGGGGTGGTTGTGGCCCAGGAAGCAATCCATTCAATGCACACTTCTGGTAATAAAGGGATGTTCATTAAATTGGACATGTCAAAGGCTTATGATAGGGTTGAATGGAGTTTCCTGGCTAAAATGATGGCAGCCTTCGGCTTCTCTCAAGGCTGGATTGAGTGGATCATGAGCTGTGTCTCTTCCCCGACTTACTTTGTGCTTATCAAGGGCCTTCCTTCACAACCTTTTGGAGCTTCTCGGGGTCTGCGCCAGGGGGATCCCTATTCCCCTTATCTTTTTCTCATTCTAGCTAAAGGTCTTGGTAGACTTTTCTTGAGGAGAAGATAGCAAGGCATATTATTGGGTATTAGGGTGGGGGATGAAGTTTTATCGCACCTACAGTTTGTGGATGACACTGGTTTGATGGGAGTGGCCAGCATCAGGGAAGCAAGAACAATTAGGGATACTCTTAATGTCTATCTCAAGGCTACTCAATAGGCCATTAATGACAGGAAATCCAAAGTGGTCTTTTTTAATCTGGAGCAAAGGCTTCAGAATAGAATTTTAGAAATCTTGGGATTCACTAGGACTTCTCTCCCTGTGGTTTACTTGGGGATCCCCTTGCATTTCAAGAAGCTAAAATTAGACACTTGGAGGAATTTGTTGGAGTGTATCAAGGACAAAATTAATCACTGGTCTCACAAGTGGTTAAGTTATGGTGGCAGATTAACGTTCTTACAGTCAGTCATTCAAGCCATGCCAATCTACAAATTTTCTATCCTGGCTACCCCGCTTACAATATGGAAAGAGTTGGACAGGATGGCTAGGAAGTTTTTGTGGGAAGGAGCTAAGGGAGAGAGAAAGTGGGCCTTAGTGGGTTGGGATAAAGTCACCCACCCCAAGGTAAAAGGTGGGTCTGGACTGAGAGGGTCCAAGTTAAATAATCAAGCCTTGGCTGGAAAGTTGTACTGGAGGTGGATTTCCCAAACAACTTCCTTATTCAGTAGAATCCTAACTAGTAAATATTTGGGTCAAGTTAACCCTAATGATGTGGGCCATTTCCCTCTGGATGGTACTGGATCCTTAGTGTGGCAGGCTCTCAAGCTAGGATCTCAAGTTATTAAAGACCAATTGTTTTGGAAAGTGGGGAGAGGGGAGAAGGCTCATTTTTGGACCGATTCATGGGATCAGTATCCACCCATCATTGTTGAATTCCTCGAGTTACTTCCAATAAAATATTCCATATAAACCAAGGGTTGGGTCCAAATTGAAAGTTATTTCAACACTACTCAGCTGGGGGAGTATAAGTTTAAGAAGTTTAAGAGGTTGGAGGAGTGGCCAATTCCAATCCCCCCGGAGTTGGCGCCCATCTTGACCAAAATCTTGACAGAAAGGTTTCTCACTAGGAGAGACGAGGAGGATGAATTAGCTTGGGGCTATGGGAGCCTTGGTGTTTATACAGTGAAGGATGGATATGACAAGATCCTCCCAGAGCCTCCCCCCCATTCTTATCTAGCTGAGGATTGGAGAAAGATTTGGCACCCCAAGGGCTGGCCGAAAGCAAACTTTTTTGCCTGGCAGTTTATGCACAATGGTATTCTCACTTTTGAAAATCTCAAATGTAGAGGAATCATCAGCCCTTCTCAATGTTTTTTATGCCACAAGAACGAGGAAACATCTGATCACCTGATTTTTGCGTGCCCTTTCACGCGTTAGATTTGGAAGCAATGGTTCTCTCACTATAAAATCCAGGTTAATGGTGACATGAATCGGTCTAATATTTGGGAAAGATGGAAGCGGGGTAGATTTAATTCCAAATATCTTAAAATTGGGTGGGATCTTGGCTTAAACTTCATTTGGTGGCAAGTGTGGTTGGAGAGAAATACTAGAATTTTTAGAGAAATGTTTTCCTCGCTAGATGGAGTTTGGTAGGTCATCTGGAGCAAAGTCATAGAAACTGTTGTCGTCTACGCTAAAGAGGAAACTCAGGTTGGTCCTGGGACAATGGAAGAGGGAGTTAAAAAGCAAGAGGGACAGGACAAATCTAGTTGGAAACCACCCCCAGAAGGTTGGATTAAAATCAATACTGATGGTGCTACAAAGGGCAATCTAGGTAGTGCTGGAATTGGCATGGTCTGTCAGAATCATGAGGGATCAGTGCTCTATTGGGAACTACAGGGCTTGGGTAGAGCCACAAATAATGAAGCAAAATCCATTGCTATCAAATCTGCTTCTATTTGGGTAGTTACTCAGGGCCACAGGAGGATAATTCTTGAATCTGATTCTCAAATTCTGGTTGGAGCTCTAGACTGCATGAGGAACTTTGCGTTGAAAGCTTGGAGGTTGAGGATTCTGGTCTCTCAAATAAAGGAATTATGGAGGGAATTATATGATGTGATTCTAGTTTATGTGAGCAGATATTTAAACAAAGCAGCTGATTTCCTGGCTAAGATGGATGTTGAGAAAGAGGTAGGGGTGCAGCTGCACAGTGACATGCCTATTGAAGATGAGGTGATTAGGCAGGGCCTTGAAATATCCTTGAGACAATGATCAAAGAAAAATCTAAGGGTGGTTTTTGTCATGATTTCATGACCTATTGTGCCATCGTGGCCATTGGAGGTAAGCTGTCGTGATATCACGACGTGTTGCGCTGTCGCGGCCGCTGGAGGAAAGCTATCGGGAAATCATGACATGTTGCACTATCGTGGCCACTGGAGGAAAGTTGTCACGATATCACGACATGTTGCACCATCACGGTCATTGGAGGAAATTTTTCATGATATCACAACATGTTGCGCCATCACGGTCGCTAGAGAAGAGTTGTCACAATTTTGCAACATGTTGCGTCGTTGCGGCTGCTAGAGAAAAGTTGTTGTGATATTGCGACATGTTGTGCCGTCGCGGCCACTATGGGAAAGTTGTAGTGATATCATGACATGTTGAGCTATCATGGCCATTGGAGGAAAGTTGTCATGATATCACGACATGTTGCACCATCATGGCTGCTGGATAAAAGTTGTCGTGATATCACATGTTACGCCATCACGGCCGCTATGGGAAAGTTGTCGCGATATCACGACATGTTGTGCCATCACAGCCAAGGGATGAAAGTTGCCGTGATATTGGGACATGTTGCACCGTCATGGATGCTAGAGGATTTGGTCATGATATCATGACATGTTGCGCCATCGCGGCCAAGGGAGGAAAGTTGTCATAATATTGCGACATGTTGCGCCATCGCAGCCGTTGGAGGAAAGTTGTCATGATTTCGTGACGTGTTGCGCTGTCGCGGCCGCTGGAGGAAAGTTGTCACGATATCGTGACATGTTGCTTCATTTTGGCCAAGAGAGGAAATTTGTCATGATTTCGTGACATGTTGCTCCATCGCGGCCAAAGGCGAAAAGGTGTCACGATTTCACGACCTGTTGCTCCATCGCAACCAAGGGAGGATTGTTGTCACAATTTCACGACAGGTTGAATTTTTGAGGCCAAGGGAGGATTGTTGTCACTATTTCATGATAGGTTGAATTTATGCGGTCAGAGGAGTCTTGTGTTGCGATTTCGTGACTTGCAGCTTTTTCACGGCCAAAGGTGAATATGGTGTTTGCTACACGATTTCGCAACTAGTTGTTGTAACAGACCATTCAGCTCCCTCAACTAGCTTGGTATTGGTTCAAGAGATTTGTCTCCATTGCAAATCTTCCTCTTCTCTTGTAATCATGTGCTTTCATTGTTTTCGGCTGGGATGTGTCTACTCCCAATTGTAACTGATCTTTGTTTTAATACAAGTTTTTTTCAATTTTTTCAAAAAAAAGATATGTAAAAGGTCTTGGAATCACTATGAACAATAATGTGAAGATCAAAGCTTTGAAATTTGGGCTTTCTTTATATAAATATGAGAGGATTGTTGAATTAAATGTTTTAAGATATTCTCAAATCATTGTCAATGTTTCCACAAAGGACCAATTTAAATTAGTTATTATTGCTTATTATTTCCAATGTAGTAAAAAAATCATGAACATTTTCTCTTAGGTGAAATTCCAACACATCGAAAGGAAGTACAAAATGGAGGTATATAGAATGGAAAATATGGAGGCTATGATTCAAACTAGAATCTTGTAATTGTGGTGCACATAGTACCCAACTAACATGTAGCGCTACCTATGCTAAGCCGACTTGTGGTGCTAAATGAACATCTTTGATTTGGGATAAGTAGTAGTCAATGAGAATTCTTGGTTATACTAAAAATGTGTAAATTAAGTGTAGTAAGAGTATAAATACTAATGGCAACATGGTGAGATTATGGGGAGATGAACTGCCTGACAAACCTACTGCCAGCAAGATATTGGGGGTCCCATCGGTGCGAGTTTCTAAATATTTGGTCTTGAGGTCTTCCAAGAGTCAGACATCGCTGGAGGGAAAAAATTTAGGTAAAATTTCTTTTACTCGGGCTCTTCTAGGGGGGAAAACCCTAATACAAACCTTGGTTGCTTCATTTAACCTTCAAGAGAGGAAATTGTCCATCCTTGGGGATGTTATGTCCATGTTTATCACCATGGACTCGATGCCACTGGTCAAAAAATTCATTGGAGGAAGGCCAGATTTTAAGACTATTCGCAAGTGGGCATGTTCAAATTGGAATATCTCTGGCCACCTAGAAATCATTACCTTATCATGAGGGTTCTTTGATATTCACTTAAATAACCCTGATGATACGATTCGTATCCTCACAGGTAGCCCATGTTTCTTGGGCCGACGGAGTTTATTTTTGAGAATATGGTCTAAATATTTTGATCTTGAAACTCGGTCCATTAAATTTACTCTAATTTGTATTAGAATGCCTACCCTACCTTGGTAGTTGGCATGAACCAATCCTAAAGATTATCACCAAAATCATTGGAGAGTTGGTAGCTATCGACCATTCCACCTCAGCAAGAACAATAATGATAGTTGCTAGGGTTTATGTCAATGCAAACCTAGACTTGAAGCTCCCAACCTATATCGAGCTATAGTACGGGTATTTATATAACAAGTAGACCTTCGAGTATGAGAACAAACCGACATTCTATGTGGATTTCCACACTCAAGACCACCTAAGGACCTAGTGTCATTTAAATAATATGGCGGCCCCTACTCCTGAGGGACCCTGCCCAACCTCCAAATACCAAAAAAACAAAATACCCTGAGTGGGTTCAAGTAGTCAAAAATCACCATTTCAATAAAGATATTATCATTCATGATCCAACACCTAAGAAGAAGTCAGAAGATCTACCTCCTCTAGCAGAAAAGGGTAAACAAAATTCCATTGAGCATGATAATGGGGAAAGCTATTTTTCTTTCACTAATAATTTTGGACCCCTGGCTGAAGACCAATCACTCTGAGTGAAGGAATGGGTGATTGAGGTTCATGACAAGCAATCTCTCTTGGAGGAGGATGGAGGAATCGATACCCAAATGTTATCATCTCAGTTCAACAATGATTCTAGATTGGTCCTGGAAAGTGAAACCCCAACCAAATATGGTCCTTCCTCTATCCCAGTTCAACTTGCAGGAAAAGAGTATGAAGACCGTCTCAGGTTTGAGGACTTTTAGAATCATCAAATTACTTCAGATAGAACCAATATTATCCTACAACAAATCTTATCAAGTAGGTTTAGCCCCAAGCAAACTAGGAGCACCAAGAAGTTACCCATTGACTATGGGAGTGAGAAAAATAAGGGGAGAACCTCTACAAATGAGTTGTGGAAATGTGACATGTAGGAGGCCATTGCCAATGGATCTCAAAGAACTCTCTTTTGTACACTCACAAATCATAATGGAGTTGAGATCTCAGGAACAAACCCCCCTAAACTCTAGGTAGGGGGAGGAGCAAGAACTCAAAATATTCAAAATGAAGATCCTCTCATGGAATGTGAGAGACCTTAATGGGGTAATGAAAATAAGGGTGGTTACCTCATTGAGGAATGAGCATCAACCAACAATTTTTTTAATCAAATAATCTAAACTAGATGACAACGATACGATTTCTATTTCCAAAGTAATTTGGGGCAAATGGGATATGGTTTTTAGCCCATCTAGAGGTGCTTTAGGAGGGCTTATGTGCCTCTAGAACCCAAATAAATTGGAGGGAATATTCATATATTCCTATTTAATTACAAGGGGTCATAGTTGGGAAGAAATTTCTTAGCCCTATGCATTGGTCATAAGGGTTTCTCACACTAACCAAATACAAAAAATAAAAAATATTAATTTTATCCCAAGGGCTAGGTGGATTGGTAAGTGCTTAACTGCTATGACAAATAAAAAATATTTATTGATAAAATTTAACATCATGATGCCTCCCTCCTAAAACACTTTTGTTGGTCACTATGACAATGAGTTTCTTCAAGCATAAATCATTGGCCTCTCAAATAAGTCTATCCTTCTAACCAAGGTCTCTTTGTGGGAGCAAAATGACATAGGTGAATGTATTAAAATCTACAGCTATTCTCGCTTGTTTATATTTCCAACTTGCTTCTTTCATCAAGCTACATATGATTTTTTTCAAATTCTTAATGTTTTGTTGATTAGGTAGGTTGCTTCCTTGGTAATAAAAATTTGATGTAGCCTCAACTCGAACCTACAACCTTCATATTTTTGTGGCCTCATAAGAGCCATCCTATCCATGTTTGTACCTCTTACCATTAAAGTTAAGTGTGTTCTTCTCTAATATAAAATCTTATGTAATGGTGCCAAACCCCCAGCCAAAATTCATATGTGACATTTATTTTCTAAAATTTAAAAATCGATATCAAAAGTACTCTTTGAATCCTACAACCTCGGATCACATTTGGCCTTAAAACATAATAATTTTGCTCTAAAATTAAACTCAAGCAATATAGAATTTTAGAGGAGCATAGAAGATAATGATGAAGAGATGAATCCTACAAGAAAAGGGGAAATTTAGATGTAAAATCATGGAAGAAAGAACCTTCTTTGCTTTTTGTATTAAAAGTGTACATGAATCTTTGAAAAATAAATTTCCTTAAACATTCAAAGAAAGATCAAAATATTTGAGTTAAATTTTTGTGTGACCAAATAATGGCACTCCATACCTATTATATTACCATGTTATAAGTCAATATTTTCTAAAAATAAATATAAGCAATCAATACATTCAATTCCTATACAAAAATTTTAAATAAGGATAACAAATAAAAATATATAGTGGGAATTCATAGGCACCATAAATATTCACTATATGATCCATAGATAAAAATCACAACACTTCAATGATAAAATGATGGAGTGGTAGCGATATTTACACGAATACTAAAATCCCAAATACATAAATAAAATTAACTTAAGTCAACATAACAAAAAAGGCTTTAAGGTTAATTACAAGTTTATAAGTTTTATTTAACCATAAAAAGGTTAACAATGGCCGATAGGAATTGCATTATAAAACAATTACAATAAATTAAATACATTTTATGATGAATTTCCTTAGACCTATCCAAGATTACATCACACAATATTATCTTTGGCTTTTAATTAGATTGAACATTCAACAATATGGTGGTTTCAAAGAGACCTATAGGTCATGTGGATAGTTGGACATGTGTTGAGACTTGGAAAATATGAGGTTTGTAGTTCAAACTCTCGCCCCTTCATTTATTTTGGAGCTAGATATTAATATTTTTATTAGATATTTTTGTTATCATGGTGGGACATGAGTTTGATATAGCAATAATTGGAGGTTGTACACCAATTCTTTAGAATATGAACTAGGAAGAATCCAATCTATAAATTCCAATTTTAAAATCAATATTATTTCATTCATCCAATAACCTATACAATTAGCAAATAGATGACACCCCTTAATTAACTAGATCAACAATAGTTTATAGTAGTGGATTTGCTAGAAGTAATACTTTCTTATCAAGATATCTACAAATTTTGTGTACAAATGGAACCCCCTCATTAGTGATATTAAAGAAACGTATAAATAGTGAACTCATTGGATGCAATGATTACTTTCCTAGTAACCTATACAATCAACATGCATGTGTCACCCCTTATAATCCAAGTAAACAACACTTTATTAAAAAATATATTACATTATTGCGTACATATCAATGTACCAAATTTGGCACATTACTAGAGTAGGTGTTTACTTTAAAGTTATGTACTTACTTTAGCATATAATAAATGCACAATTTTTAGAATGTGCAATGATGTAAATGTGCATCTAATCCACATGTAAACGAGTCATAGGATAGAGTCAAATATAGAGTAAGGGCCAAGGAACCTAGCTTCCTATATTAGGGTCTTATAGTGAGTGAAATAGAGAGGGGAGATAATATAGAGAGTGCATAGTATAGATTAGTAGTGTGATACAATGTAGTATTTTCATATAATTTTATGGAGTGTTCAAGTTCTCCATTATATTGCATTGTACTATTTTCATGAGCTTTTATTAATGGTAAAATTCTGAGTTACTATAAAATTGTATAGATATAAGAAAGCTAAGATATCTATATGATAATGACACTCCATATAGATATCTTAGCTTTCTTATATTGCTTTTTTTTGTTGCATTTCCTATATCATATACTCATTAAAATATTATAGTGGTATCATAGCACATGGTAGATTAGATAGGAAATAGAGGGATCCACAAGTGAGATTGAGAGAAATCCAAAAATCTCATTTCAAGAATTTTTGATATTGCATTTGGCTAGAGTCTTTCCATAGGGTTGTAGAAAACTTGTGAAGACTAAGACTTAGTATAAATTCCACTATATTGATAAATCAACTAGTGAAGATTGATTATCTCTAGATATAGAGTTTCTTCCATTACAATCCTAATACTTTGTTTTAGGAATAAATATTCAAATAAAGTTAGGAAGCTTCCTACAAAAGAGCTAGGAAGAATATCTTCTTTAGAATCAATCCAACACCATAAGCAACAAATAAAAGAATGAATATTTGGAGGCCTAAATAAAAGGTTTCATTTCTAGATATTGCAGATATGTAGAGTGAAAAATAAGAAAAGGTCATAGGAACCTTGTTATAGATTTGAGGAAGAGAAGAAGACTCCAGTGAAGATTCCCGATGAAGATAGGATATTGGTGATCTCCAATGTAGATTGAAGACTTCACCCTAAATAATTTGAATAGACCCTTCAAAGGTCCAGTTAAAGAAATCCTAGGTTTGGAAGATTGGAGGATGGTGATATGCATTAAATATTGTAGATTGCAAAGTAGAAAAGGACTAACAAAATTACTATTCCCCATTTCTGAAGTAGCAAAATTCAAATATTCAAGAGGAATATCTCATTGCCAACACTTCCATAATAGAAGGTTGAAGTAAATGTCTCATTGGGAAGATCAGAGAAGCTATGATATTGAAGATCTTGGAGAGGGCTCAAGGAGAAATAAGGAGAAGGCTTTGTGAGCCTCTTTGAAGGATATTCAGAGAAGGTCATTAAATGAGTTCCTAGGAGAACTCATTGGGTAAATTTATCACCAAGGAGAATTTCCTAATAAAGGAATAACTTGAGAGAATTTTCACCATCCAAAAACAAGCCTAAGAAAGAAGGATTTGGCAAGGACTTTGCCAACTTTTGGAAGAGATTGGTGAATATATCAACACTTTTAGATTATGTAGAATAAGACCTTGATTGAAGTTAAAATTTGACAAGGAGGTTGAAGGAGAAATGAGCCATACATTACTACCAAACATAAGAGGTTTGAATATTACCTTTAAAAGCTAGTAGGCTCATTCAGAGATAGGGGTTTGCTAAATCTTCAATAGGAATACTGAAAGGGATCTTGAAGGAAAACTTAGCTATTATTTGAAGGATTTCTCTACCAATTTTTGAGTTTCAAGGATAAAATTTTAGTACAAAAATTGACTGCAAAAGGGCAACAGTTAGGATAACATTACTAGCTATAAAACTTTAGATTTACAGAGTGCACAAGTGTTAGAATATACAATGATGTAAATGTGTATTTAGTCCACATGTACATGAGTCATAGGATAGAGTCAAATATAGAGTAAGGGCCAAGGAACCTATCTTCCTATATAAAGGTCTTATAGTGAGTGAAATAGAGAGGGAAGATAATATAGAGAGTGCATGGTATAGATTAGTAGTGTGATACAATGTAGTCTTTTCATATTAGTTTATGAAGTGTTATTTTCCTCCATTATATTACATTGTACTATTTTTGTGAGCTTTCATTAATGGCATATTTTTGAATTATTTTAGAAGTTTATCTTCTTATTTTCATGCATATTATAGTATCATTATCATATAGATACATTAGCTTGCTTATATTACATCTTGTGGTTGCATTTCCTATATTATATACTCACCAAAAGCTAAATCTCTTGGAATTAGAATTTTTTGTTGAAGGTCAATAAAAAAATTTAATTTACTTAAAGGTTTTTGTGGTGTTATGTGTATCACTAAGGGCTAAATATCTGGGGTCCATATCTCTTTCCTAT
This sequence comes from Wollemia nobilis, assembly GCA_028583015.1. Classification (NCBI taxonomy): domain Eukaryota; kingdom Viridiplantae; phylum Streptophyta; class Pinopsida; order Araucariales; family Araucariaceae; genus Wollemia; species Wollemia nobilis. Next base: position 107,121 of record JAQPPZ010001538.1, read on the forward strand.
GAAAGTGTCATCATCTTCCTTTTTTAAATCACACAATTTCTTAATATCTCATTTGTGGTGGTATTATTTATAGTATGTCTACATATAGATACTATATTTTTGCAATAATATAATGCATCTATTATATATTCCCTTGTTAAATGGGTCATATTGTACCTCATATGGATCAATATAATATCTTTTGCATAATAAGGGTCTATTAATATATGTTAATAAAGTTCCAACTAGTGATCATTCTATAGAGAAGAAGGGTCTATATGAGGACAAGGAGAAAGAAGAATATGGTATGATTATAATTCATGTGGAAAAAAATTATGGAAATAACATTATCAATTGCTTTGATCCTAAGGAATTTTTGTGTAACATCAAGAATATTTGTGACCATATTTATTCCTCTCAAATAAATTATTGAAAAGTAGAGCTTGGTATTTTGAATATGGATAGTTTTCATACAATTTAGGAGTATCAATTGTTGGAACAAATTATAAGAAGACATATAATTTTAAAGGAATTGATGACATGAAGGTTTGTCCTAAAGACCTAAATTATATCTCCAAAAAAAATTTAGAAGCCTATGAATTTGTATTTATCTTCTTTGATATCACTCACATGTTTATTCTCAATCACTTATTTCCTTATATTGAGGTTGTGTTTTCTTATATTCTCCACCATTAATATTAGAGTATATATAGAACTTGAAAATCTATCTATATTTAGGATTATGCAATGATGCAGGAGCATCCAGTGGCACCTGATGCAGAAGCATCTAGTGTCAGGAGGGCCACTTCTGAAAAGTTGGCCAAGGAGGGAAGACATCGCGATTTCGCGATGTGTCACGAAATCACGATAGAAAAAGTTGAAGAAGGCAAGGAGGAAGAAGTTGTCACGATATCGTGATAGAAAATGTGTCGCGATATCGTGACACAAGTGGTGGAGAAAAGCTTGAGGGGAGAAGCTGTCGCGATATCGAGATAGAAAATGTGTCACGATATCGCAACACAAATGGAGCAAGGGAGTCAGCAAGAAGAAGCTATCGTGATATCGCGACAGGAAATGTGTCATGATATCATGACACAAAATGGAAAATGAAGCAAGGGTGCCAAGGATGTCGTGATTTCATGACCCAAACAAGAAGGAGGAGGCTGCAAGCAAAGATGTTGTGATTTTGTGACATGTCATTGTTTCGCGACCCAAGAGCCAAAGGAGAGTATGGAGGGCAAAGATGTCACGATTTCATGACATGTCATGGTTTCACGACCTGAGGAAGAAAGAGGAAGCCAAAAGCAAAGATGTCATGATTTCATGACCCAAAGGCAAGATGAAGAGCGAAAGAGGAAGATGTCACAATTTCATGACATGTCGCAGTTTCGTGACCCATAGAAGAGAGAGATGGCACAGAGGAGAAGATGTCGCAATTTTGTGACATGTCACAGTTTTGGGACCCACCAAGGAAATAGAAAGCTAGGAAGAAGAAGTGTCACGATTTCACGATAGGTCATAGTTTCGCAACCAGAAGGCAAAGAAGGAGCCAAGGAAGAAAAATGTCATGATTTCGTGACATGTCGCATTTTTGCGACCAAAGGGCAAGCGAAGGAGCCCGAGGAGGAAGATGTCATGATTTTGCGATAGGTCACAGTTTCATGACCAGAAGGCGAGGAAGGAGCCAAGGAGGAAATATGTCACAATTTCATGACATGTTGCATTTTCGTGACCAGAGGGCAAGCAAAGAAGCCAAGGAAGGAAGATGTCATGATTTCACGACCTATCACATTTTTGTGACCAGCAGGCGAAGGAGAAGCCAAGGGAGGAAGATGTCACGATTTCGTGACATGTCGCATTTTCATGACCAAGAGGCGAAGAAGGAGCCAACAGAGGAAAATGTCATGATTTCATGACATGTCACATTTTCATGACCCAAAGAAGAGAGAGGAAGCAGAGAGGAGAATATGTCACGATTTCACGACATGTCACATTTTCATGACCCGAAGGAGAGAAAGGAGGTGAGGAAGAAAAATGTCACGATATTGCGATCAAAAGATAAAATGAGGAATAGAATGGAGAATATGTCACAAAATCATGACATGTTGTTTCACGACTCGAAAGGGACCAACGGTTACAGGGACCGTTACAGATGGGGGTCATGGAGTGACACGTGGCAGCATGAAACAACACATGGCACCAAGGTGCAGTGGGAGCAAGCGAAGACCAAGAGTCATGCGAAAGGCAAAAACGATGAGTGGTGGAATGGAAATGAAGAGTCATGCGAAGAAATCTGATAGTGAACAAGAGTTAGATGACAGTGACAGAGGCCATGTAGAGTGAAAGCATGGAGCAGTTATGATGATCCGCATTTTGTGTAATGATGATTCAGAGGGTTGGGACCTCTATAAAAACCCTAGCATTGTAATAGGATAGGGGTTGGAAAAAAAACACCAGTTGTAGTTGGAAAACTACAGAAGAGACTCGCAAAGTCGAGTCGCAGAGCCGAGGGCAGAGAGCCGACTTAGTGTGTGTGTTTTCCTTCCAGAGAAGCAGAATTAGGAAATTGCATAGAGAGTAGAAAACCAAGCCGAGCGCTGGTTGTTGTAAAGCCTGCGGGCTGTTACTGTGTAAATATTTGCAAGTTATTGAATGGAAAATCGGGTTTCTTGTTCTTGTAAAGTTTGTGTCCAATTTTTTGCTTGAAAATTTGGATATAGTAGATTGCAATTTTCTGTTCTACATCAATGGTATCAGAGCCAGAAGTTCCTGAGTGTGTAACAAATCGTCGGATGTGAGGTAGTTACACCAGGATCTATGGAAGGGCTTGTGAATGAGTGAGCAGAATGCCTCCAAGAGAGAAAGGAGAAGCTATGATCACAAGGAGAGTCTTGTTGAATGAGGAAAGGGAGCCAGACCAGAGGAACAGCCTATTCTGCATGAGATGCAAATGCTCAGGCAAGGTCTATAACGTCATTATTGATAATGGTAGTACTAATAACTTGGTCTCTGAGGAGATGGTTTCCAAGTTACAGTTAGAGAGAAGAAGACACCCGCATCCATATTGGATTGCATGGTTGTAGAAGGACCATAGGGTTTTGGTCAATGAGCAATGCCTGGTGAAATTTAACATTGGGACTTACCGTGATGAGGTCCTGTGTGACATCCTGCCTATGGATGCATGTCACATGTTGCTTGGGAGGCCATGGAAATTTGACAGAAGCATGGTGCATGATGGGTATGCGAATACTTACTCTCTGAAGAAATATGGAGTGCGCCACAAGTTGAAGCCATTGAAGACAGTGGATGAAAAGATGTGCAGCAGTGCCAGAATCTACCCAGTAGAAGGCAAAAATGTTTCTGGGCCAAAGATGGAGAGTAAGCGGGCCACAGGCGAGGAAGTGTGCAAGGTGGTGACCAGACAGCACAGAAGTGAAGATCACTTCTCCACCAACCCCGGGTGTCTGATGCAGGAGCATCCAGTGGCACCTGATGCAGAAGCATCTAGTGGCAGGAGGGCCACTTCTAAAAAGTTGGCCAAGGAGGGAAGACATCATGATTTCACGATGTGTCATGAAATCACGACAGAAGAAGCTGAATAAGGCAAGGAGGAAGAAGCTGTCGTGATATCACGACAGAAAATGTGTCACGATATCCTAACATAAGTGGCAGAGAAAATCTTGATGGGAGAAGCTGTCACGATATCGAGACAGAAAATGTGTCGCGATATCGCGACACAAATGGAGTAAGGGAGTCAACAAGAAGAAGCTGTCGTGATAACATGATAGAAAATGTGTTGCGATATCATGACACAAAATGGAGAAGGAAGCAAGGGTGCCAAGGATGTCGCAATTTCATGACCCAAACAGGAAGGAGGAGACTGCAAGCAAATATGTCACGATTTCACAACCCAAGAGCCAAAGGAGAGTATGGAGGGCAAAGATGTCATGATTTCATGACATGTCACGGTTTCATGACCTGAGGAAGAAAGAGGAAGCTGAAAGCGAAGATGTCATGATTTCATGACCCGAAGGCAAGATGAAGAGCAGAAGAGGAAGATGTCATGATTTCGTGACATGTCGTAGTTTCGTGACCTGCAGAAGAGAGAGATGGCGTAGAGGAGAAGATGTCACGATTTCATGACATGTCACAGTTTCATGACCCACCAAGGAAAGAGAAAGCCAGGAAGAATAAGTTTCATGATTTCACGACAAGTCGTAGTTTCATGACCAGAAGGCAAAGAAGGAGCCAAGGAAGAAAAATGTCATGATTTCATGACATGTCACATTTTCACGACCAGAGGGCAAGTGAAGGAGCCCGAGGAGGAAGATGTCATGATTTCATGACAGGTCACAGTTTCATGACTAGAATGTGAGGAAGGAGCCAAGGAGTAAAGATGTTGTGATTTCATGACATGTCACATTTTTGCGACTAGAGGGCAAGCGAAGAAGCCAAGGGAGGAAGATGTCATGATTTTGTGACCTATCGCATTTTTGCAACTAGCAGGCGAAGGAGAAGCCAAGGGAGGAAGATGTCATGATTTTGTGACATGTCTCATTTTTGCGACCAGGAGGCGAAGAAGGAGCCAGTGGAGGAAAATGTCATGATTTCATGACATGTTGCATTTTCATGACCCAAAGAAGCGAGAGGAAGTAGAGAGGAGAAGATGTCATGATTTCGCGACATGTCACATTTTTGTGACCCAAAGGAGAGAAAGGAGGCAAGGAAGAAAAATGTCGCGATATCATGACATATCATGATATTGTGACCAAAAGAGAAAAGGATGAACAAAATGGAGAAGATGTCGCGACATCATGACATGCTGTTTCACGACTCAAAAGGGACCGACGGTTACAGGGACCGTTACAGATGGGGGTCATGGAGTGACACATGGCAGCACGAAACAACACGTGGCACCAAGGTGCAGTGGGAGCAGGCGAAGACCAAGAGTCATGCGGAAGGCAAAAATGATGAGTGGTGGAATGGAAATGAAGAGTCATGTGAAGAAATCTGACAGTGAACAGGAGTTAGACGGCAGTGATAGAGGCCATGTAGAGTGAAAGCATGGAGCGGTTATGGTGATCCACATTTTGTGCAATGATGATTCAGAGGGTCGGGACCTCTATAAAAACCCTAGCATTGTAATAGGATAGGGGTTGGAAAAAAAAACACCAGTTGTAGTTGGAAAACTGCATAAGAGACTCGCAAAGTTGAGTCACAGAGTCGAGGGTAGAGAGCCGGCTTAGTGTGTGTGTTTTCCTTCCAGAGAAGCAGAATTAGGAAATTGCACAGAGAGTAGAAAACCAAGCCGAGCGCTGGTTGTTGTAAAGCCTACGGGCTGTTACTGTGTAAATATTTGCAAGTTATTGAATGGAAAATCGGGTTTCCTATTCTTGTAAAGTCTGTGTCCAATTTTTTGCATGAAAATTTGGATCTAGTAGATTGCAATTTTCTGTTCTGCATCATGCAAAGAAATTACATAAACCAAACTCTAAAAATACTAGAAAGAAACTAAAATATGGGAGAATATATCTAATAAGCTCTTGAAAAAATCAATGTGTAGTTTTTGTAATAAGAAAAGATATAAGGTAAATTTTTGTTGGTAGTAAGTCAATATGCCTAAGGAGTTATCCAAGAATGATGGGTGTTAATGCTTATATATTATTTGCATATAGATATTATTGTGTGGAAGCTACCTCACATGCATATTTTGTTTTTCATTTAACCTAGTGGATCATCTTTAGAAGATCAACATTTAAGGAAACATGACATATGATAAAGCATAACTATCTTTTGACTAACTATAAAAAATAATATCTTGGTGAGCATGTAGTCATTAGAGACTATTATTTATTATAGATATCTAGATGTGATGAATTGAATCTTAAATCCTTATCATTCAATAAAGTACCTCATATTCCAAGTATGGGCCCTACTCCTTTTTTGGTTTATCATATCACTAATTACTAATAAAAGGTGGAATAATTTCTTGGCATATGGGTGATTAAGGACATTAATGGTAGTTTTAAGATAATAAATATATGGTGTTCTGATAATTCTATTCATATATATAATCTTGGTGAATACCCCCCATCTTCTTCTTCCTCAAAAAATAATAGTTTTAGTGCTATTATGGCCATGTCAAATGAAATCGAGAAGCACAAACATAAGAGGTTTGTACATATCAACTATAAATTCATAAGATAATTTAGTCGAATTTAGACATAGAGGGTCTTAATTATATTAATCCTCTAAGGTTTTGGGGGAAGATGAATTTTGGGGAAGCACCATCGAGATCTTTTCTTAAAATATAATGTTAAACATACTACATCATAATTGGAGTTCATTCATAATGATATTTATGGATTGATGAATTTTGATTATCTTTCTAAGAATAGGTATTTTCTCATATTTGTTGACTATTTATCCAAAACCTTATAACCTCAACAATTTGGATTCTTCTTATCAAAATTATTTTACTAAATATCTCCCTACAAATAATAAAAAAACATAACTCTTTAGATTACTTTAAATTTTTAAATTTTGTAATAAAATCAAAAAAAATCTTATTCAATTCATGGAATATATACAATGAAATAGAATCAAATTAGCCTATAATTAGAACAACCTAATATATTCAAACAAAAAATATTCGAGATAACCTAAATAATCTAAATTAGGCATTTGCTCATAATATTACAACACAAGCTTATTTGAAGTATAAGCTATGATATGCGAAATAATAATGATGTAATAATATATGCTATACAACTATAGCCTAACATCCCTCTCTTATTACATTATTTAATGTACATTGAGAGGTGTGAAACAACTTAAATTTGATACATGCAAGTGCCTTAGCGAAGACGTCTACAACCTATTCATCGATGGGAGTGTACTAGAGTTGAATATTATGCTTTAGAACTTCATCTCAAATAAAGTTATATTGTCTATAAATATGATTGATTCATTCATAGAACATTGTATTCTTGACAAGTTTCAAAAAACCTTGGTTAAATATTCTTTGTAATGCCCATACTTGAAACAATGCAACATAACCATATTGCCTCACACACTACTCCTTGTGTTGCATGATACTCTACCTTTGTAGATTAAAGTGCAACAACTTGTTGCTTCTTATTGTGCTAAGAGATAGGACAAGATCCAAGATGAAATACATATCCTGACATTAATTTTTAATCATCTATAGATCCAGTATAATTTGAGTTTGTGTATCCTTGCAAGAAGATATTATCATTATTCTAGTAATCCAAGACATATTTTGGTGTGCCACAGATATATTGAAGAACTCACTTTACTACTTTCCAAGGACTGACCTTAGGTTCCTGCATGAACCTCAAAATATAGCTTACAAAAAATTCAATATACGATCTGGTATTCATAAGATATATGAGACTTCCAATAAAATATCGATAGAGAGTTTCATCTACCTAAGGAGAGTTTTTGCATCAAAATAGTTGTAGCCCTGTTTCCATGGATTTTATTTTGACTTACAATATGTCATTCAATATTTTTAAATTAATGCTTTGGTATACTTCATTTGTGTAACCTTTATGTGGATCTTTTTCTGCACAATTTCTAAGCCAAGACATAATGGAGAAGTCCAAGATCTATCATTTCAAATGAATTTTTCAATTCACCCTTCATTGTTGCAATCATCTCTTTTGAACTACCAATGATGATCAGATCATCTACGTAAAGTACAAGGATTACTATTTCCAAACCAATCTTCTTGAAGTAGATATTGGCATCTTATGGACTTCTCTTGAATCCATGTTGTAGAAGGTGACAATCTATTTTTATGTACCAAGATCTTGGAGTTTGTTTCAACCTATACAAGGATTTGATCAGTTTGTAAACTTTTTGTTCTTGTTCTTGTACAACAAATCCTTAAGGTTTATTTAAGTAAACTTTTTATTTTAAATCACCATTTAATAAGGCACCCTTCATGAAAGCACGAGGATACAGAAACAAAAAAGGAAAATCTCCAAGTACAATGCAAAACGGAACTAAACTTAACACTAAGTCCTACGAACTGAAAATGCATGAAATAGGAAAAGCATAAATGAATTGAAACCCAAATTAAAAGCCAATGCGAAAAACAACCCTTTCTTTTATTGATATGTTTCGAAATTCGGTTACAATTCACCTCCTCCTTTTTTAGGGGCGAGGAGCATTAAATTTGTTTCTTTGTTACATCCATGGATAGCCATCCTTCTTCCGTGTGACCACATGTAATATGGGCGGACAAAAACGTCGCCACCACTTGTATATACGAATGTTGACTCCCTGCTGCTCATCCAATGTCTGGGTCCTACGTTCAAGGAAACAAAAAGACAATTAATAGCACTTGTAGAGGAGACGAAATACGCAATCTTAAAACTCAAAGCTAATGCATGCAAAGAATAAGTAAAGTGATAGTTAAAACAGATCCAAATCAGCTGAAAACTTCACAGAGGTGTGGGAACATCACCGGGAAGGCATTGCAAAAAGAATAGTCTACAAACTCGCCATGGATTCGTATTCATTCTGGGGCGGGACGAATATACCTGCAACAAAAATGCTAGATAGCGTCGCTCAAATTGTCACATCTGGACAGCTCTAGATCTCTTGCAAAAGTGGGGGTTATCTAATTGGGGGTATTTTGGGACGACCCAGATGGTCAGATTTCCCCAATTTGGCCTCTAACGCTCAGATTTTTATGATGCCCTCTACAAGTTAGTAAAGACAAAAAAATGATGAAACATGATAAGATTTGCTCAAAACGTTATGAAATTGAAATTGCAAACTATCTAAGCAGCATAAGATGAAATGCAAAAGAAAATGACAAAAGGAAAATCTTCCACTAATTCCTAATCATTCCTAAATGGGATGATTAGATCTGCAGTAGTGCGGGGGGGGGGGGCGCCAGGGGTACGCTGCCCGCTGTTTGGGGCCTGATTTTGACACCAATCCACTTGGGATGGGTCCAAAATATCTTGTAAAGTGTTTTCAGAAAATTGGGTGGTATGTTGTAGCAAAATTTCAGGTTTTGGGCTCAAGATTTGACCTTCCAATGGTCACCCAATGACCTCCTCTCTAAAAGAGATCACGGATGTGAAAGGCACAAATCAAACAAGGGTGTATGGGGAAGTAAAACGGTAGCACTTTGTTTCTCAAAAATGCTCCTTCTCTGTATCTTTTGGGGTGAGAAAACTCACCAATTTATAGACCTGGAGGTCTCTTTGAATGAGCATGCAGGGGTGCCACTTGGCAGCCATGCCCTTCCAGGGGAGGGAAGATTCTTCCCTGATTAGGGGCTTCATGACTGCCCTTGTAACTGCTTCTAACGCTTGAAAACGCTCACCCACACTCCCATGAAATGAAGGAAGCATTAAGTGGTGAATATAAGCTACCATTTGTTGAGGTTTGACTTTTTTCCTATCAAAACCGCTATTCATCCCACCCCGGAGCGAATACTGCTATTCGTCCTTGGGTGGGGCGAATACCATACAGTAATCATTCCTGGGTGAAACGAGTATGGAGAAGAGTACCTGAGGGTGCCAAATTGGCCTATGACCTCAAAAAACTACTATGAGAGTGGTTAGGACCACTATTTAACCTATGGGGGCTGCCCTGGGGGCTATGCGTGTCAATGCGATCAGTGTTTACAATCACATAATCGGATTGGTGTTGTTTTGGTGTCTATATATGCCCCTTTTTGGGAAGCATTGTGCATGGCACAGTCATGAGAAAAAATAGATAACCAAAGAACTAATGATTAGGGTTTCTCAGTAACCTAACCAACTTTGGATGCCCCAAGTAAAGCACGAGGATACGGAAGCAAAAAGGAAAGCAAAGATGCGATGCAAACCGAACCAAACTTAACGCTAAATCCTAGGAATTGAAAGTGCATGAAAAGAGGGAAAGCATGAACGAATCAAAACTTAAACAAGAAGCCAATAAAGAAGACAACCCTTTTTATTGATATGTTTCACAACTCGGTTACAATGCGCATCCTCCCCTTCCAAGGGCTAGGAGCGTTTAAGTATGCGTTCTTGTTACATCCATGGATGCCCTTCCTTCTTCCGCGTGCCCACATGTAAAATGGGTGGACCAAACATCGCCGCCACTTGCGTTGATGAGTCTTGACTCCTTGCTGCTCCTCCGATGTCCAGACCCTACGTTCAAAGGAACAAGAAATAGTTAGTAGCACCTGTAGATAAAATAAAGCATGCAATCCCCAAGCCTACGATAAGTGAATGAGAAAAATGAATTAAACTATGACTAAAATGAATCCAAATGCTCTAAAAATTTGACAGGGGCATCAAGACATCCCAAAGAAAATACTACAAATGGAACAATCAGGAAATTCCTCGCCGATTTGAATTCGCTCCGGGGCGGGACGAATTTACCTGCAACAAAATGCCGAAAAGGTACTGTCCCAAATGTCCTATCTAGGAAGCTCCAAACGACCTGCAAACTTGGGGTTAGCTAATTGGGGGTATTTTGGGAAGACCCAGATGGTCATATTTTCCCAATTTGGCCTCCATCAATGGGAATTTGATGATGCTACCTGCAAGTTAGTAAAGGCGAACGAAGATAGAAACATGATCAAAATTGTTCAAAACGAAATGAAATTTAAATGGCAACCTATCTAAGAAGCATAGAATTGAATGCAAAAATGAAAAGAAAGCAAATCTGCCATAGATTTCCAATCACTCCGAAGAGGGGCGATTAGGACTGTAGCAGTGTGGAAGGGGGGCGCCCGGGCAGGCCGCCCACCGTTTGGGGCCTGATTTCGGCACCAATCCACTTGGGATGGGTCCAAAACCTCTTGTGGGGTATTGTCGAAAAATTGGGTGGGATATTGTGGCCAAATGTTAGGTTTTGGTTCTGGATTTGTGCTTCCAATAACCACCCTATGACCTCCTCTCCAAAAGAGATCAAGGATGTGAAAGACACAACTCAAAAGGGTGTGGGTGTGAAAGTAAAATGACAGCACTTCGTTGCTCCAAAATGCTCCTTCTCTCGTATATTTTGGGGTGAGGAAACTCACCAATTTATAGACCTAGAGGTCTCTTGAAATGGGCATGCAGAGGCGCCACTTGGCAATCATGCCTTCCCAGGGGGAAGGAGATTCCTCCCTGATTAGGGACTTCATGACTGCCCTTGTAATTGCCTCTAACGCTCGAAAACGCTCACCCACACTCCCATGCGATGAAGGAAGCGTTAAGTGGCGGATCTGAGCTGCCATTTGTCAAGATTTGACTTTTTTGCCCATCAAACCTGCAATTCGCCCCACCCTGGAGCGAATCCTAATATTCGTCCCTGGGTGGGGCGAATCCCAGTTTGAATTCGTCCCTGGGTGGAACGAATATTGAGCAAAGTGCCTGAAGGTGCCAAATTGATCTCTGACCTTCCAAAACTATTGTGAGAGTGGTTAGGACCACTGTTTAACCTCTGGGGGCTGCCCTTGGGGCTGTGTGTGTCAATGCGATCAGTGTTTGCAGTCACATAATCGGATTGGTGCTGTTTTGGTGTCTACAGATGCCCCTTTTTGGGATGCATTGTGCAAGGCGCAGCGTCGAGCAAAAATAGATAACCAAAGCACTAATGATTAGGGTTTCTCAGTAACCTAACCAACTTTTGATGCCCCAAGTATGGAAAGGGCATGCATTCTTGAATCCTTGCTTTTGACGAGTGAAGGAACTCAATTCAAGTGTTAACCTTTTTCGGTGAGGTGTTACTTGAGCTTGGACATTGATCAGTCATGAATAGGCAAAGGGCGCAACCTTTTGTCTATGGGAACCTTGAGTTCATGATTCATGAAATGCCAAGTGTTTGATCAACTTGTGATTATTGCTTGTTTACTGCCCCAAGCAGGAGCGTGATTGTCTTTGTCAATGATTCTTTGAATGCATGCCATTTCCATAATTGGGTGTGTATTTGTTGATTGGTGACTAAGTGTGACTACCCCCTCAAGCGACGAATCGATGAGGGAATGACCTTCATGAGAAAAGCGACGAGTCGCTTGACCCAAGATGACTTATGCAAGGGTGCCTTCAGATGTTTAGCGTTACATGTGTGTGCAGTTTTTCGACATTTAGACCTATTTTTGGTGGGTGTTAACCCTTTTGGTGACGCATTTTGGAGCTAAAATTGTCAAAAATCCATTCTCCCATGGAGCAGTCCAGCTATGGTAGCCTTCTTAGGGAGTAGGATAGTGACAATTTGTGACCCCTACATCTATTTTGGATGCCAAGAATGTCAAGCACCAAGGCACCTTCGTTCGACAATGTTATTGCTATTTTTGGTTGGATTTTGACCCTTTTGGCGACGCCGTTTGGGGATGAAATTCTCGAAAATCTATCCTCCCGTGGAGCGGTCCGGCTATGGTAGCCTTCTTAGGGAGTAGGATAGTGAGGATTTGTGACCCCGACGTCTATTTTGCATGTCCGAAATGTCAAGTGCAAAAGCACTTTCATCGGGCAAACTTATTGCTAGTTTTGGTGCATTTTTGTTCAATTTTTGATGTTTTTGAAATTTTTGCCCTGAATTCATTCCTGGGTGGGACGAATATCAGCTTAGTATTCATCCCAGGGAGGGACGAGCGCTAACTAGAGTGCTCATCCTAGGGAGGAATGAATATAAGCTCAAAAAGCCTATTTAAAGGCCAAAACTAGGGTTTGGGCTCATTTGCATTCGAATTTTCTTGCGATTTGGAGCTCTGAGGAGGAGGAGGTTAATTCTGCGAAGCGAAGCGCTATCGAATTTCTCCCGACATCATGAGTGCACAAACCGGATCGAGCAACGGAGCCGAAGCGAGACCAGTAAGTGCTCCTCCTCATTTATTTGCTTTTGTTTGTTGTATTTTTAAAACTGCAAGTTAGTTGTTTATTTTTCTTTGTTATTTTGTTTTCCAAATTAAAATTGAAACCCTAAAACGTAGCTGAACACAAATCAAGACTGAGCTTAAAACTAAAAGAAAACGTAGTTTAAACTTAGGTTGAAATTTGTTTTTCTTTTTCTTTGGCTTTGTAAAAAATGAAACCCTAGTTTACATTTATTTCAAAAAGACACAATGAACTCTGAAATTTATTTTTCGCTTTACACTAAAGTAAACCCTAGGAAAAATTTTGTATTTTGCGATTTTGTTAAACTAAAACCCTAGGATAAACTGAACGCAAACCCTAGTTTTTTAGGCTGAACTTGTCAGTTTTAAAACGTAGGTGAAAACCCTAGGTTAAAAACTGTTATTTTAATTTTGTTTTGTTTGTGTAGACTTTGTCAGTTTTAAACTTAGAGTACAGAAACCCTAAGACTGACAACTGTATTTGAAAAATTGTTTTTGTTTTTTTATTTTGTCTATCAATTTTAAACTTAGAGTACAAAAACCCTAAGACTGACAAACTATTTTTGTTTTAAATTTTTGTGAATTTTGTTGCTTTTGAGTTTGTACAGTGTTTTATGCAGTGTTGTATATTCATGTTTTTGTTGTACAATTTTCATGATTTTAATGTTTTTGTGTTGTTTTCTTTTGCAGGTTGTGAAGAGTCGGTATCGTGTGCCTACTGCTTTCATTGAAGCATGGGAGGCGCTAACTATGGCTGACTAGGAGTGGCTTGATGCCCTTGGGCTCAAGAGGTGACTCGGCTAGAGCCTATGGTCAGGGATCGGGCCTATTCCGATGGCCTTGATCAACCTTATGTGGGATCCCTGGACCAACACCTTCCATATCTCCCAATAGGGGAGATGACAGTGACCTTGGAGGATGTCTATCGGATTCTATAGATTCCGATAGATGTACTGTCGATCAGGACGACACCGTGTGACCAGCGGACAGCTGTACTGATACGATGCTTTAGGCATAGGGAGGAGGTGGGTGTGGAGAGCCCAGTGGAGAGGGCAGAGGGTGACTACTAGATTGGTGGGATTTTGGTCCGATGGTGGTTGGAGAAGGGGGTGTTGGGAGTGAGGCACGTAGTACTTATGGGCCTCATTTCCAACATGTTGCTACCTGACTCGTCAGGTGCGAGGTTCCCATGGAACCTATTGGATGTGGTCTGTCGATTGGTTGAGTGCCCGACGGAGGCACCGTTGATCATGAGGTGGGGATAGACGCTACTGGCATAGCTCTATGGTGAGTTGTACGAGGTCCGCTATCGAAGGTGGAAGGGGATTAGCTACAGCTATCTATTGTAGAGCTGGGCTTGGCAACACATAGCGGTGGAGAGGCCGATTGGGTTACCATGGATGACTCGGGAGAGATGGTGGATAAGGATATAGGTTACGTGGCTCTATGGTGGTGGTCTGAGGAGCAGGGATAGAGTCAATGGTGGGTAGGTGTCGTAGGGCACTATGTCGATGCCTTCGCTCGGCTTGCTCTAGGGGAGGTGTTCTGGTGCCCCTATCGGGACTGTCCAGCCTGGCTTGAGGCTGGAGAGTGGCTTCGATGGGTACATAGGGGGTGGTGGCTGATTGGGCGGCATGGGACCGAGCAGGAGTTCTTCCCTTACAGTCGGGTGACATGATAGTTTGGGGTGCACTAGGGGTTGCCTGGTGAACCCATGGTCTATCGACATCGGGGGATGAGAGGACTCTGGACCGGCTAGTCATCATGCCACTTGGCGAGGATTCAGATGCGATGATTGATGTCCCAGACATGGATGACATCGGGACTACCATAGAGTATGACCAATGGTGGACACTACGATGATGGCAGGGAGAGGGGCCACTGGGAGGCACGAAGGTAGCAAGTAGGGCAGGGAGGGTGTCGAGGCACCAAGAGATGATTGGGGGGCTCCATTGGAGGATGCGGACATGGTGGAGGTAGATGATGTGGATGTGGATCTTGGGGTTCTGGATCAGCCGGAGATGTAGGACATCGGAGTAGTGGGAGCCGAGCAGGTTGTTGTTCCAGAGATGCCCATGCCTCAGGAAAATTTAGAGGACATGGAGGTAGGGGTGCATGCTGAGAATGCATGATTGGAGGGGCTGCTACGGAGGTGAGATGAGGAGCTAGGGGAGGCTCTACTAGAGAGGGATCTCTTACGTGCTCAGCTAGTAGAGCGGGAGAATGCATTGGCTGCACCATCGACAGGAGGGGGATACCGATGCTGCATGGGAGAGGGATCTCCTATGGAGATAGCCGGCAGAGGCATGACGATGTAGATCATGGCATGTACCATTGATGGGAGATGGAAGTGGTGTCGGCATTGGATGGATTTTGAGGGAGAGATTAGCCGCCTTAGGGGGTGGGTACCCTATGCCCTCCGGAGGTGGCTCATCATGCGTCGAGATGAGGGGCGATGATACTGAGCGATCAAGCATCATCTCAGCGTAGGCGATTGGATGAGGGGGGTCGAGTAGGCGTGATGCGGGGGCTAGCAGTAGCTACCCTGAGGGGTCCCATAGGACCCACACCATGGGGGGTAGTTCCCGTCGCACCGATCCTGCGTGATCATGGTGGTCGATGCCCTAGGCTTGGGGTTTTTGAGATTTTGGCTTTTTGCGGGGTCAGATGACCGGATATTGTAGCCTGTGGGCATTTTTGATGATATATATATAGATGATTGTATTTTTGTTACACATGTGTCATGATTTGATGTTATGCCTAATGATTGATGAATGTGTATGTATGCATGTTAATTTACATTGATGGATGCATGTGTTATGATGAATGCAAATGTTGCTTAATGTATATGATATGCAAATGGAAATGAATGAATTGAATTTGTGATTTTTGGTGGTGGCACCATAGACTGTTTAGAACTGATGGCTTTTTATCTTAGGCGATTATTGTGGTAAATGACATTTCATGTATGCATGTATTTTTTGTATTTTTTGATGGTGAAGTGAGGATGGAGGATAGCTTGGTTTAGAATGTAGTTAGGTTTTCTTGAGACTCGGATGTTTTAACTAACTATCCAAGACTGTATTTTTATCTTACAAGACTTTTGAACAAGGTATGAATCGGACTTGTCTTTGACCAAGTTATTTCACATCCCTGTGTGTGCAATTGAGTTCGTTTATGTGGTATTTGTCAGGATACCGCCAGTGCCAGATAGGCTATCAACCAAACCTATACTGAGGATCACCTAATTAGCCCCACTAACTCCTTTGTTGTATTTAGTTAGATTAATCTGTGATGCGATCTAGGATACCATAAGCTAGCTCATCCACATGCAAACATTGATCTGCACACAAGTTAATGCGATAGATATATCGTCATGCGGGAGGTTTGCCACGAGTGACCGATAGGCTATCAACCAAACCGATATTGAGGTTTATCTCATGACCTTCGGAATGCTGAGAGTTCCAAGGATTCAAGTTTGACTCCCTTCTTTTCTTCAATTGTATTGGGATACTTGCTCGATTATAGTGATAAAAATCACTATTTATTTTTGTTATTTTTCTTTTGAGCAAGGGATTTGAATAATGAGTGATGAGAATCACTATTGTTTGTGCCTTTTGATGTATGCACTTTGGTTGTGATGTCAAATTTTTGGAGTTTTGACGTTTTGCAAATTTGTATGATGTTTGCAACTTCTTTTGAGAACTTGGGATTCTTGGGGAATTGGGTAGGGAAGATTCTTGTCCTTTTGCCAACTCTCAGCATTCTTGGGGTCATTCGCATAGGGGGATGAGCAAGATAACCATTTCGCTTATGGTGACCTGGATTGCTTTGCAGGTTTCATCTTTCGTTCACACAACTTGGGAATTTTTATGTGTTTTAATTTGTGTTGGGATGCTACGTAACAAGGTGTGATCCAAGTAGAACTCTACCTTCGTAAAATCTTTCTGACTTTGTACAGTATTTGGCTAAAAAGCTATTGACAACTGAATGACGAAAACTCTTGATACATTAAAAGTCAACTGACTATAGTATGGCGAAAAGATGTGAATGGCGTTTATTTGTGATGGACTATTTATAAAGCGGAAAAATATGGAACAAGATGGATTTGCCAAGTAATTACAGTCTATGGTGCCCTGACTTGGATGACCACAAATATGCAATGTATGTGTGTGATGCCTAATGCAACTATATGTTTGTGTTTTTGGATGGATTGATATTTATGAGTATGAAGATGAGATGCAAAAAGACCTCTTTATTTTTGTGATGATTTTGAGCATGCATAGAAATGAGATGCAAATTTTTGTTATTTTTGATGATTTTATTTTTTTTGAATTTTCTTATTTTTGACCAAGCGATTGTGGGAATCCTTGGAGCTTTGGTTGACCAAGCGAATCCTTGGAGCATTTTGGGATGACCAAGTGATTATGGGAATCCTTGGAGCATTTTGGGATTGACCAAGTGATTATGGGAATCCTTGGAGCATTTTGGGATTGACCAAGCGATTTATGGGAATCCTTGGAGCATTTTGGTTGGGTTATGGCTCTTCTAGATATGGAATGGCCGCAAATGGCTGATGTTCAAGGGTTCTAGTTCCTTGATTCCATCAAGAGAGGCTAGCCGGTATGTTCTAGGTCCTATTTTACTATCAATTACATAGGGACCTAACCAGTTTGCCATGAACTTGTCCCTTAGATGGGGCGGCAAGCTAGAGTTCTATTGGTTCTCTTTTAAGACCAAGTCACCAACCTGAAAGTCCCTCAAGTGAACTTTCATGTTGTATGCTTTCTTCAGTCGCTCTTGATAGATACGTAAATGCTCGAGAGCATTAACATGTCGTTCATCGAGCAACGTAAGCTGGTCTAATCGGGCCTTCCATGTAGTGTCATCATCGATGAACTCTTGCATTGATATGCGTAGGGAAGGAATTTCCAACTCGAGAGGCATGACAACCTCGGAGCCATACACGAGCGAAAATGGAGTTGCCCTAGTGGGTGTCCGAATGCTAGTGCGATAAGCCCATAGGGCAAGTGGGATCTGAATGTGCCAATCCTTATGACTATCCATGACTATCTTTTTGAGGATGGCAACTAGCATTTTGTTTGACGCCTCTGCTTGCCCATTTGCCTGTGGATAATAGGGTGTCAAAAAACTATGCTGAATTTTGTACTTTGTGGTCAAAGCACGCACATCTTTGTTCTTGAATGACGTCCCATTATCCGAGATTATCTTGGATGGAATACCAAAATGACATATGATGTTATGCAAAATGAACTCCGCAATGCGGGTTCCAGTCGTAGAGGTAAGCGGAACTGCTTCCACCCACTTGGTGAAATACTCTGTGGCCGTTATGATGAACGTGTGATGGCCTGACGACGTAGGGGAGATCTTTTCGATTAGATCTAAGCCCCACTACAAAAATGGCCAAGCCGATTGGATCGGCTGCAAGGCCTGGGAAGGTACGTGTGTCAAATTAGCATGATGTTGACACTTCACGCACTTCCTTACATATGCGCTACAATCTCGCTCTAAAGATGGCCAATAATAGCCCATGCGAAGAATGCGCTTGGCGATAGCCATACCACTGAAGTGGCCACCACATGTACCATCGTGCGCTTGGGCGATCGCCCAAGTGGACTCTTGCTGGTCCAAGCATCGAAGGAGGATCCCTTCATAGCTACGATGGTACAAAATGTCTCCTAACAAGACATGCTTTGTCGCTTTCTGCTTGAATGCTCATTTTGTAGCATGCGTCAATCCAAGTGGGAGGTTACCTAACTTGAGGTAGTCCCTTATGGGTGAATACCAATCCTGCTGATCGGAAGCCTCGATGGTATGAACAGCCAATCCCTCTTGAAGTTCATCCCTAGCAAAAGCTGAGCGGGAAAGAACTTGTAAGAATAGTATTGTGTTGCTATTAAGGGGAGTAGGGGAGAACAAGGACCCCTAGTTGGCATGTTTCAGATGATCATGGATTCGAGAGAACCTATCCTGAGGTGGTTCAATCTGGATCATGTGGATTCCTGGCATCAAGTTAGAGCTTGCATGCTCCATCATGGATTGCGATAGTGTTTTGACTTGAATGGTTGTCATATCACCAGAAATGTCTTACGGGATTAGTGACCCCAAGGAGGCCATAGTGTCCGCAAAATGATTCGATGATCGAGGGAGTGCCTCGATGTCGTACCATTCAAGATTTGCCAAGAATTTGTCCACAAGGGCTTTGTAGGCCTACAGAACTGGGCATTTACATTGGAATACCCCTTTGACTTGGTTGACAATTAACAACGAATCACCAAAGATGTTCAATCATTTGATGTTCATGGTGATTGTTGTCTGAAGACCTATGAGCAAGGCTTCATATTCTGCATTATTGTTGGTGCACGGGAAGTCTAATTTAAATGATAGAGGCATTGGAGCCCCTTGCAGTGTGAAGAATACAATTCCCATGCCACCTCCTTGCTCACATTTAGAACCATCAAAAAATAGGGTTATGTCGGCCTGTGACTCAGGCTCATCAGAATCTGGCGATTCTGAGACATGGAAGACCCCATCATCGGGTAGTTCTATGACCAGAGGCTGATCATCTTCGAGAGGAGCCTCTGCTAGTTGATCGGCTATGACTTGTCCTTTGATGGATTTCTGTCCAATAAACTCTATGTCAAATTTCATCAACAACATAATCCATTTCGTCATGCGGCTACTATGATAAGTATGACTCATCATGTACCGCAATGGATTCTCCTTAGACACAACATACGTAGTGTTGCTCAGCATGTAGTGGCATAGCTTTTTGGTAGCAAACACCACTGCCAAGCAGAGTTTCTCAACGTATGCATAGTTAAGTTCGTAACTGACCAGGGTGCGGCTAAGATAGTAAGTAGCCTGTTCTTTGTGAAGTTCATTCTTCTGGGCTAGCATGGCGCCCAGTGCCACCTCAGTAGCTGAGATGTATAAGTAGAATGACACTCCTGGTCTAGGTGGTGCCAATACTAGTGGTGAAGCCAAGTATCATTTAATGTCATCAAAGGTTGACTGGCACTCGTCATCCCAGTGAAATGCTACCCCCTTATGCAATAATTTGTTCATGGGTCGGCACTTGTCAGATAGCTGCGCTATGAAGTGCTTGATTGATGTGACCTTTCCCTGTAGGCTTCTGAGCTGCTTGATGGTAGTTGGGGGAAGCATTTCAAGGATTGCCTTGACTTTGTTTGGGTCCACCTCGATGCCTCGCTTTGAGACTATGAAACCCAAGAGTTTTCCAGATGTGATGCCAAATACGCACTTCTTGGGATTCAGTCTGACTTTATGTTCCATGAGGCGATCGAGGATCTTGCTTAAGTCATCGATATGATCTGGGCGCAAAAGAGATTTGGCCAACAAATCATCCATGTAATCTTCCAAAGTTTTATGCATGTAATCATGGAAGATGTATGTCATGGCACGTTGGTAGGTGGCGCCAGCATTTTTAAGGCCAAAAGGCATGACCTTATAACAAAATGTCCCCCAAGGCATTGTGAACGCCATTTTTAGTTGGTCCTCGAGATTGATACGAATCTGATTGTATCCCGAGAAACCATCCATGAGGGATAGCATTTCATGACCTGTTGTAGCATCTACCAATGCATCGATGCTCGGCAAGGGGAAATCATCCTTAGGACTCGCTTTGTTTAGATCTCAAAAATTAGTGCATATGCGAATCCTCCCATCGAGCTTTTTGATGGGCACCATGTTGGACAGCCATGGCGGATAATCCATGCAGATGACAAACTGTGCATCCAACAGCTTTTGCAATTCATCTTTGACCATCAAGGCCACTGTTGGGTGCATCTTGCATAGTTTTTGCTTAACTGGCTTGACTGTCGGATCAAGCGTTAGATTATGCATGACTAGCTATGGATCTAGCCCCGACATGTCTCTGTAGGACCATGCAAAAACCTCCTTCTTCTCTTTGAGAAGGGTAATGTAGTCGGCTTGCTCTTCGGGGGATAAGCTTACCCCCAGCTTGATAATCTATGGATTCATTGGATCTGAGCCGATGTCTACGTCAGTCATCTCCTCGATCGACATGTGGGATCCATCCTCCAACTGGTGTGGAGTCGGGATCAAATGGATATCATTTGCTGAGTTTAAATCTACGTTGGGAACCTCGGGTTCCTCTTCAGCATGGAAGATATCCTGAGTTGACCTTGGGGTAAAATGAAGCATTTTACCGAAAGGCCAGTACTCTGATGGGGATGGAGGTGAATTGACGTGATCCTAGTCTATGGCATCTATGTCTAGATGCAATGACCATGCTGGATCGGTCGGATTGTGGATGGGGGCGGTTAAGTCAATGGAGATCATGTTGATGAAATGATTTTGGTCTCCATTACCATGGGTGTGGTGATTTGAACATTCTAGATGATTCCTGTGCTCTGGATCTGGCTCTGGAGGTATTGGCATGAATGGATCGGCCCTATGTGCTGATAGGAGGATAGGGTCTACCCTCGACACTGATATCACTCTAGGGTCTCGGGGTGGAAGGTGCTCTTCGTATACCTGGAGCGGCGGATCCAACACTTGGTCCCACCGCGCTGGGTCTACGTACCACTCATGCCCTGGCACTATGTTCAACTATTCAAATATGTCGTTAATCTCCAAGGGGTATGGTTGTTGCATCTGCCGCATGTGATTAAGATATGTCATTTCTATTTCATCTTCGTAATCACTATCGGAGATCCAAAAGCCCTCGTTGGCTTCGACAACTATTTGAGGCATTACAGGCTCATCCTGCTCGAGAAAATTAATCTGGCCCCATTGTGGTTGTTCCACTCTCCATGGGGGGACCTGATTCTCTTGACGTGGCACTTGGCTCGATTGGAGCCTCTAGAGGGAACATTGTCAAGAGGCTCTCTTGATAGTCATTCATGGGGATCACTTGTGAGTGATCACTATCTGATTCGAAGGGGTCATATGATGTTGGTTCATACTCTGACTCATCCTCCGAAGATCCCTCTTGACACTGTCTATACCCTCCTTGAAAGTGAGTCCCCAAACTTTCGCCTCTCTCTAGCAAAGGGAAAGGGTTATTGAGGTTAACAAGGGTGGTTGTTGACCATGGGAGGTAATCCCCCAATGTATACATTGTGTTAGGGTTGGCATAGGGATCTAATGCCAATCCACCCTTGTTGCCTATCCCTAGGCCTTGCATGTTCTCTACCAAGATGTCCAAGGGCAGGGGGTGGTTGAACCCCACGCCCGACTTGTCATAAGGCATTTGGTATCTTGGTTGGCAAAGGACACGCACTCCTTGCTCATACCTGCCTAACCCATATCCATGCCAATTGCATTGGCCAAGATATCTCAGAGCGAAGTCTAGGTTGGACAAATAGTTGACATCTTCTGCAAAGGGCTCTTCATCTTCGTCCTCTTGCATGCATGGCTCAGTACCATGATCAAGGCCCCCATACACAAAGTTTGTCTGGTTTGGCGGGTAGCCTAAAGGAACAATTGTACCGATGGGGAGGCGAGGTCTCCCCATGTCCTGCATGGACTCTAGTGTGGGCGTTGCTACAACATTCCACACCAGATACTCCCCTAGGCCCGTATTGGCCATTTCAACAGTGATTGTTGGTGATTGAGGGGGAGGGAACGGAAGCTCTTCCTGAATCCACTCCATGTTGGGTGAACTAGGAGCCTCAACTTCCATTCTGCTAGGCATCTCTTCAGTAGAGATGGTTGATACTATTGGTAGCACCGGTTGCGCCTCCTCCAGGGGTTTCTTCCCTTTGTCCTTCTATTTGGCCATGATAGGTGGCATCATTGGTGAAGGACCAGACGATGAAGATGGACCTGGCTAGGGTTTTGATGGATTTATCACCGGGGATGCTTGTAGAATCGGACCCTGTCTAGATGGATTTAACTAAAAATCCAAATGCATCGATGGAAGGGTCGATTGCGGCATCAGCTGCACCGCATTGCAATATTTGAAGGGTTCTAAGTCCGTCGGGACTACATGTACCTCCCCTTCAAATGTATACTTCAAACACTGATGAGCTATCGAAGGGACACACTTCATGTCCCTGATCCATGGCCGCCCCAGCAAGATGTTATAAGCCATCTCACCTTCCAAAATATGGCACAATGTAGGTATCGTCTTTTGTCCTACTTGAATGGGTAGGACAATTGTGCCAACTATCGAGCATATCGCATCATTGAATGCTCGCAGTGTATAGGTGGAAGCCGTGATGTGAGAGGCTAGCAACTTCAGATGTTTCAATGCCGCTGTGGTAATGATGTTACTGGACGAGCCAGTGTCTACCAACACCCTCTTATACGGGATCCCGTTGACCCGCATGATAACGTGCAGGGGTGGATCTGCCATGTCATCAGCCACTGATTTCACTTCATCTTCTCGAAAGGTGATGACTGGCTTCGTGCATCATTTGACATGTCCCACAAAGTTGTTGAAGGAATTCGCTTCATGGGGCTGCAACTCGATGGCTTTCAATATCTCCATTAGAGCCTCCCGATGGGGCGTTGATTGTTGTATAAGCTCGTATATGGAGAGCCTAGCCGACGTGGTCCTCAAGCTCTACGTGAGTTTGGTCCGAATCATGGCCGTGGGTCTAGGCGGAGGAAGTTGCGTAGGGTGTTATTGAGGTTGTGACGTCGATGGAACCTCTCTTGTGGCTGCCTCGGGGGCAGCTCCTGGGTACCTCTTGTTCCTAGTCACTATGCTTATCATTCCTACATACCCTTGCATGGGGCAATTCTGTTGCACCTCATTGACTTGAAGGGGTTTTTCCTATGCCTCATGGGCAGGCAAGGGGTCTCTGAAGACTCCCATCTGCTGGTTGTTTGGTGCTACGGGGTTGTCCACTGCCAACGTCTTATTGTCAATTAGGTCTTGTATCAAACCTTTGAACTTCCAACATGCATTCAGGTCATGTCCCCTTCGCCTGTGGAACCTACAATACAAGTCCTCCCGGTATCCCTTAGGCTTCGGTGCATTGGGATCTATGGTTTGAATCTCTGGAAGGTTGATCAAGTTTGCCGTTGACAAGCGGTCAAATAAGGAGTCCCTAGACTCTGTATAAGGTGTGTATTGTCGCCTAGGGTGACGCTGCTGATTTTGCTCCTGCTTCTGGTTTTCTCTTTCATAATTATTA
This sequence comes from Wollemia nobilis, assembly GCA_028583015.1. Taxonomy (NCBI): domain Eukaryota; kingdom Viridiplantae; phylum Streptophyta; class Pinopsida; order Araucariales; family Araucariaceae; genus Wollemia; species Wollemia nobilis. Next base: position 131,109 of record JAQPPZ010001538.1, read on the forward strand.
GGAGGCACCGCTCGATAGTTAGCCTTTTGAGGTTGTATTTCTTGTGCAGGCTTAGGGACATTTATAGCAACTTGATTGACCGCAATGGGTTTTTGTTGCGTAGTCCCTATTTTTGTGTTCTTGTTCCATTCTTTCTTCTTAGGTTTGGCAATCTCGCCATCCTGTATCTTGATCTCTTCGATGATTCTGGCTTGCGCCAGAGCTTCCTCTAAGGTGGCATATTGTTGCAGCTGCAATAGCACAGAGATCGATCTCAAACAACTTCTTGAGAACATTTGTGTAAGGTCGGACATAGGAGGGAGGTAGGGTAGCTTGGAAAGCAGAGTCCTCCATCGATTCCCGTAGGCCGCCATGGTTTCTTCCTCATACTTCCTGAGGCTGGCCAGGTCACTTAGTGATGCCTTCTTCTTGGTGTTGAAGGTGAAGCGTTCGAGGAACGCATCCACTAACTGATCCAAGTTACTGATGTTGTGCTTCGGAAATTGAGTGAACCAATCCGAGGTAGGGCCCGCGAATGTGGTTATAAATGTTCTTAGCAACAATGCATCATTGTCCTGAATGCCAAAGCATTGGCTCAGGAATCTAGTCACATGCTCTTGGGCATCCTCCTCACCCTTAAAGATTGCCAACTGAGGTAGCTTAAAGTGTTCAGGGTAAGGGGGTGCAGGCACTGACGGATGCACAGGATGACTACGGAGTTGGCGTAACATGGGCTTTTGGGGCCCAGAAGCTTTGGTTTCCATAGACTCCAAATGCTCTAGCAGCGCTTTGTATGCATCGAAAGATTTAATCTCTTCCTCTTTAGTTTGCTCCCGTTGTGGGTTGTGGGAGACTTGAGGCCTATGGAGGGGTGGCCGGATAGCAGCCCCTCCACCTTGATAGGGCATTTCGGCCCGCTCTTCTTCTTGTTCATACTCCTCATAGGCTTCTCGAGGAGTTTCTGGGTGAGACCTATGACCATGGGTGGGTCCCCGTGGAGGGAGCCCATCGTTGTTCCGAGGAGTGGCCTCCCGTTCAGGTCTAGGAGGTCTTGGAGGCAGCACTTGGTAAGGTCATGGGGACCTATCTCGTACCAAGGGGTTGCGCCTCTCATATGGTTCTGCCCTTTGGGTGCGAGGGGTTGGAAGCCTCTCAGGCATAGTGTTATGGAGCAGCTCATCTATTTGGCGCTGAATGCGCTCCTTGCTAAGGCGGTATAGATGCTCTAGCTGCTGTTGATCTTGCTCAAGCTGCGTAATCTATGCTTGGTGGGCGGCATGTCTAGCGACTTCCAGGTCGATCTGTTCTACCATATTGAGTCTAGGAGGCCTAGATGCCTCTCCTACGCATTTATCTCGGTCATGGTGATCCGAGATCTCTATAGGTCGCTTCCCCCTATCGAGGTTGGTGGCATTCACTCGAGGCTCTGGCCTCGAAAGATGATTTTGGTAAATAGTAGGTGTGGAGGCGCATTGCTCCCACGTTGTATATTGCTCTTGAGGAAGGTAGGGGTCTTCCTCATTTTCCCTTTCATAAGTGTGAAAGGGGTGGGCGGAGTTGGCTCGCCTCGCTAGAGGAGCCTTGTGCTCCGGATTTGTCCTATTGTTTCTAACAATGAGAGGGGGCAATGGAGGGATGACATAATCCTGTGGCCTCTCCTCATGGACCCTATGTTGTTCTAGCACTTCATCATATGGTGGCCACTCGTATCGAGCTTCTAAGGGAGCTTTCCCATTTATATTGAGTGCCACGTGTAAGGACTCATCTTGAAAGGGTCTATGCTGGATGGGAGTGCCCCTCGAAGGGGTGCCCCTATAGTCCCATTCTGAGATGCCATGATGTGGACTCTCTTGTGGGCCCGACCGCCAAGGCGGAATGACCAAGTCCTTGGGACTATAGCGGAGGTGACTTGTGCCCCCTTGTACACTCTCCGTAGCTTTCGCCCTTGCTTGGGCTTGGCTACGGGTGTACACCATGGTGGTGCTTTCCTACAAGATGCATAGATTTTTTTTTTATTTTTATAATTTTTATGCTACACTAAATAGAAAAGATCACACATGCAAAGCAATGATTATCTCGTTTAAATATTAAAGGTGTGCCTTAAATCTGGTTTAGTGTATTTTGATTTTGTTTTGAAAGCTTTTGTAAAGAACGTTTAAATGCAATATGATGGCTCTTATGACTCCCAAAAATGGTCGCCCCTTCGATATACCATTGCCAGGCCGATATACCAACCTCTCTATATACCCGCCCTTACGTGAGGGAAACTATAGGTACGTGAGAGCAGATGGTACATGGAACGTAGGCGGTACGGAAGGGGGATCACCCTATTTTTGACACCTACCATAGAAGACTTATCCTCATGTGCTGGGAATCACCCTAGCTACACTCGGTCAGTTTTCATTAGGATTTACGTCTAGCAACAGTAGCGATCGGGGTTTATGAATGCAAAATTCAAGCCAAGGTGGTGATGAAATCCACCGTTGGTCTTGATCAAGGGCTGGGGTTTTACGACCAGCTCCTTGGTGTTTATGTTGCCACGTGATGTGTGGGGTTCTTTTTATTTTGCATGAAAGAAAATAAACATGCAGCAAACTTTTCCTAAGCAAGCAAAAGGAAACCAAAAAATAGAAAAAGAAAAACAGAAAATGACAGGAAGAGTTCAGGACCCTTACCTCTTCTCTGCCCAAATCTGTTGGTTCTGAGTTTCTATCCTGAAACTGCATAGACAGAGATTCATCCTAGGGAGGAATGAATTACAGGACTGTATTCATCACAGGGTGGGGCAGATTCCCATTCGTCCCTGGGTAAGACGAATTCTAGCTCTGTATCCGCCTCAGGCTGGAACGAACAATAGTCCAACGTCTGAAAACTCGGTACCTGCAAGCAAAAACAACCAAGTTTTGATCAGATCTCTGATATTAAAAATAGAGGACAAGGTCCCACCATGATCGCCACTGAAAGCATGAGGATACGAAAGCAAAAAGGAAAGCGAAGATGCGATGCAAATTGAACTAAACTTAACGCTAAATCCTAGGAATTGAAAGTGCATGAAAAGAGGGAAAGCATGAATGAATCAAAACTTGAACAAAAGCCAATAAAGAAGACAACCCTTTTTATTGATATGTTTCACAACTCGGTTACAATGCGCATCCTCCCCTTCCAAGGGCTAGGAGCGTTTAAGTATGCATTCTTGTTACATCCATGGATGCCCTTCCTTCTTCCGCGTGCCCACATGTAAAATGGGTGGACCAAACGTCGCCGCCACTTGCGTTGATGAGTCTTGACTCCTTGCTGCTCCTCCGATGTCCAGACCCTACGTTCAAAGGAACAAGAAATAGTCAGTAGCACCTGTAGATAAAATAAAGCATGCAATCCCCAAGCCTACGATAAGTGAATGAGAAAAATGAATTAAACTATGACTAAAATGAATCCAAATGCTCTAAAAATTTGATAGGGGCATCAAGACATCCCAAAGAAAATACTGCAAATGGAACAGTCAAGAAATTCCTCACCGATTTGAATTCGCTCTGGGGCGGGACGAATTTACCTGCAACAAAATGCCGAAAAGGTACTGTCCCAAATGTCCTATCTAGGAAGCTCCAAACGACCTACAAACTTGGGGTTAGCTAATTGGGGGTATTTTGGGAAGACCCAGATGGTCATATTTTCCCAATTTGGCCTCCATCAATGGGAATTTGATGATGCTACCTGCAAGTTAGTAAAGGCGAACGAAGATAGAAACATGATCAAAATTGTTCAAAACGAAATGAAATTTAAATGGCAACCTATCTAAGCAGCATAGAATTGAATGCAAAAATGAAAGAAAGCAAATCTACCATAGATTTCCAATCGCTCCGAAGAGGGGCGATTAGGACTGTAGCAGTGCGGGAGGGGGCGCCCGAAGGCAGGCCGCCCACCGTTTGGGGCCTGATTTCGGCACCAATCCACTTGGGATGGGTCCAAAACCTCTTGTGGGGTATTGTCGGAAAATTGGGTGGGATATTGTGGCCAAATGTCGGGTTTGGTTCCGGATTTGTGCTTCCAATAACCACCCTATGACCTCCTCTCCAAAAGAGATCAAGGATGTGAAAGACACAACTCAAAAGGGTGTGGGTGTGAAAGTAAAATGACAGCACTTCATTGCTCCAAAATGCTCCTTCTCTGTATATTTTGGGGTGAGGAAACTCACCAATTTATAGACCTGGAGGTCTCTTGAAATGGGCATGCAGAGGCGCCACTTGGCAATCATGCCTTCCCAGGGGGAAGGAGATTCCTCCCTGATTAGGGACTTCATGACTGCCCTTGTAATTGCCTCTAACGCTCAAAAATGCTCACCCACACTCCCATGCGATGAAGGAAGCGTTAAGTGGTGGATCTGAGCTGCCATTTGTCAAGATTTGACTTTTTGCCCATCAAACCTGCAATTCGCCCCACCCTGGAGCGAATCCTGAATTCGTCCCTGGGTGGGGCGAATCCCAATTTGAATTCGTCCCTGGGTGGAACGGATATTGAGCAAAGTGCCCGAAGGTGCCAAATTGATCTTTGACCTTCCAAAACTATTGTGAGAGTGGTTAGGACCACTTGTTTAACCTCTGGGGGCTGCCCTTGGGGTTGTGTGTGTCAATGCGATCAGTGTTTGCAGTCACATAATCGGATTGGTGCTATTTTGGTGTCTACCCCAAGTATGGAAAGGGCATGCATTCTTGAATCCTTGCTTCTGACGAGCGAAGGAACTCAATTCAAGTGTTAACCTTTTTCGGTGAGGTGTTACTTGAGCTTGGACATTGATCAGTCATGAATAGGCAAAGGGCGCAACCTTTTGTCTATGGGAACCTTGAGTTCATGATTCACGAATGCCAAGTGTTTGATCAGCTTGTGATTATTGCTTGTTTGCTGCCCCAAGCAGGAGCGTAATTGTCTTTGTCAATGATTCTTTGAATGCATGTTGTTTCCATGATTGGGTGTGTTTTTGTTGATTGGTGACTAAGTGTGACTACCCCCTCAAGCGACGAATCGATGAGGGAATGACCTGCATGAGAAAAGCGACGAGTCGCTTGACCCAAGATGACTTAGGTAAGGGTGCCTTCAGATGTTTGATCTTTGAATGTGTGTGCAGTTTTCCCGACATTTAGACCTATTTTTGGTGGGTGTTAACCCTTTTGGTGACGTCGTTTTAGGGATGAAATGCTCGGGATGGAGTGGTCCGGCTATGGTAGCCTTCTTAGGGAGTAGGAGAGTGAGGATTTGCAATCCCGACGTCTATTTTGCATGCCCGGAATATCAAGTGCCAAAGCACTCTTATTGGACAATTTTATTGCTTTGTGTTTTCATTTTTTTTTTTTTTTTTGTTTTTTTGTTTTTCTTGCTTTGTAATCGTTCCTGGGTGAGGCGAATACTAGGCTGGTAATCGTCCTAGGGTGGGACGAGCGCTAACCAGAGCGCTCATCCTAGGGTGGAACGTTTACAAGCAAAAAATCCTATTTAAGGGCCAAAATTAGGATTTGGGGTCATTATCATTTGATTTTTTTGGTGATTTTGGAGCTATGAGGAGGAGGAGGTCAATTCTACGAGGCGAAGCACTACCAAATTTTTCTTGCCACCATGAGTTCAAGAAATGGATCAAGCGATGGAGCCGAAGCGAGACCAGTAAGTGATCCTCCTCATTATTTGTTTGTTTGTTACAGTGTAAAAAAACAAATCGTAATTTGCTTTGTTTTTGCTATTTTTGTCTTTTGTATTTGGTTTTTATTAAAAACCTATACATCAAAATTTAAAAACTTAGTTAAACCTAGTTTAAAAATTTTTTTTTATGTGTTGGTTTTATCATTTATCAGGTTAGAGTTAAAAACCCTAGAATTGACAAACCATTTTGTTGATTTTTTTGTTTTTGTTTAATTTAATTTATCGTTAGTTAAAAACCTAGAACGACAAACCATTTTGTTATTTTTTTTTTAATTAAAAACCTAGAAAATTTTGTTGATTTTTTTGTTTAATTTATGCATATTCCATGTTTTTTTTAATTTTTTTAATGTTTTTGTGTGTTTTCTTTTGCAGGGTTGTGAAGAGCCGGTATCGTGTGCCTACGGTGTTTACTGAAGCATGGGAGGCACTGACTTTGACTACTGGGAGTGGCTTGATGCCATTGGGCTCAAGCAGGTGACTCGTTGGAGCCGGTAGTCGAGGATCGGGCCTATCTGACAGCGTTGATCAACTTGTGGGATCCTCGGACTAATACCTTCCATCTCCCAATAGGGAGATGACGGTTACGTTAGAGGATGTCTATCGGATTTTGTGGATTCTGATAGATGGATTGTCGATCAGGACGATGCCACGAGACCAACGGACAACAGTGTTGACATGCTGCTTCGGGCATGGGGTGGAGGTGGGTGTGGATAGTCCAGTGGAGAGGGCAGAGGTTGACTGCCAGATTGGTGGTATTCTGGTACGATGGTGGCTTGAGAAGGGGGTGTTGGGAGTGAGGCACGCATTGCTGATGGGCCTCATTTCCAACATGCTGCTACCCGACTCTTCGGGCGCGAGGTTCCCATGGAACCTATTGGAGGTGGTGCTTCGATTGGTGGAGTGCCCGATGGAGGCACCAATGATCATGAGATGGGGACAGACATTGCTGGCACAACTCTATGATGAGTTGTACGAGGTCCATTGCCGGAGGCGAAAGGGTATTGGATGTAGCTTCTTGTTGCAATGTTGGGCGTGGTAGCACATAGCGGTGGAGAGGCCAGTGGGGTTACCATGGATGACTCGGGCGGAGATGGTGGATAGGGATATAGGGTATGGGGCTCTATGGCGGTGGTCTGAGGAGCAGGGACAGAGTCGATGGTGGGTAGGTGTCGTAGGGCACTATGTGGATGCCTTTGCTCGGCTGACTCCAAGGGAGGTGTTCTGGCGCCCCTACTGGGACTGTCCAGCCTAGCCTGAGGCTGGAGAGTGGCTTCGATGGGTACGGAGGGGGCGATGGCTGATTGGGCACCATGGGACTGAGCAGGAGTTCTTCCCATATGGTCGGGTGACATGATAGTTTGGGGTGCACCAAGGGTTTCCTGGTGAGCCCGTGATCTATCGAATGGGGGCCGACCATTGCAGCCACTAGGTGAGGATTCAGATACGGTGATTGATGTCCCAGACGTGGATGACGTCGGGACTACCATGGAGTATGATCAGTGGTGGACTCTACGATGATGGCGGGGAGAGGGACCACTGGGAGGCATAGAGGCAGCAGCAACAGGTGACGAGGGTGTAGAGGCACCGGGTGAGGGTTGGGGAGCTCCGCTAGAGGATGCGGACATGGTGGAGGTAGATGATGTGGGTGTGGATTATGGTGTTCCAGATCAGCCGGAGATGCAGGACGCCCCAGAGCAGTGGGAGCCAGAGCAGGCTGTAGTCCTAGATTCGCCTATGCACCAGGCAGTGGCGGAGGACACGGAGGTAGGGGTGCACTGAGAATGCACGATTGGCGGGGCTACTACGGAGGCGAGATGAGGAGCTAGGGGAGGCTCTGCAAGAGAGGGATCTCTTGCAGGCTTAGCTAGCAGAGTGGGAGAATGCATGGGCTATGCACCACCGGTAGGAGGGGGATACCGACGCTGCATGGGAGAGGGATCTCCTACGGACGCTGGCGCAGCACGATGATGTAGTAGCGATGTACCATCGATGGGAGGTGGAGTGGTGTCGACACCGGATGGATTTGGAGGGAGAGATCATCCACCTCGGGGGCGGGTACCTGAGCCCTCTGGAGGTGGCTCTTCACGTCGGACGAGGGGCAGTGATACTGAGCAGTCAGCATCATCTCATCGTAGGCGATTGGATGAGGGAGGGGGTAGTAGGCATGATGCGGGGGCTAGCAGCAGCTGCCCTGAGGGGTCCCATAGGACCCACACCATGGGGGGTAGTTCCTGTCGCACCGATCCTGCGTGATCATGGTGGCCGATGCCTTAGGCTTTGGGGATTTTTGAGCTTTTGGATTTTGTTGTGGGGTCATAGGACCGGTTCATTGTAGCCTGTGGGCATTTTTGATGATATATACAGATGACTTTATTTTATTTATGCACATGTCATGATTTGATGTTATGCACGATGATTGATGAATATGGATGTATGCATGTTAATTTATATTGATGGATGCATATGTTTTGATGAAATGCAAATGTTTCTAATTTATATGATATGCAAATGGAATGGATGAATTGAATTTGTGATTTTTGGTGGTCGCACCATAGACTGTTTAGAATTTATGGCTTTTTGTGTTGGGTGATTGTTGTGTGACCTGACTTTCTTTATGTATACGGGCTATTTTTTTGTATTTTTTGATGGCAATGTGAGAATGAAAGATAGCAAGTTGGTTTAGAATGTAGGTAGGGTTTTTCGAGACTCAGATGTTTTAACTATCTAGCCAAGACTCGTACTTTTATCTTACGAGACTTTTTAACAAGGTATGAATCGGACTTGTTTTTGACCAAGTTATTTCACATCCCTGTGTGTGCAATTGAGTTCATTTATGTGGTGTTTTTCGGGATACCGCCAGTGCCAGATAGGCTGTCAACCAAACCTGTATTGAGGATCACCTGATTAGCTCCACTAACTCCTTTGTTGTATTTAGTCAGATTAATCTGTGGTGCTATCATAGGATACCATAAGCTAGCTCATCCACATGCAAACATTGATCTGCACACAAGTTAATGTGACAGATATATCGTCATGCGGGAGGTTTACCACCAGTGACCGATAGGCTATCCACCAAACCAGTACTGAGGTTTGCCTCATGACCTGTCGGAATGCTGAGAGTTCCAAGGATTCAAGTTTGACTCCCTTCTTTTCTTCAATTGTATTGGGATACTTGCTCTTTTGTAGTGATAAAAATCATTATTTATTTTTTTTGTTTGTTTCTTTTGAGCAAGGGATTTTGAATAGTGAGTGATGAGAATCACTATTGTATGTGCTTTTTGATGTATGCACTTTGGTTGTGATGTCAAATTTTTTGGAGTTTTGACTTTTGCAAATTTGTGATGTTTTGCAACCTTTTGAGAACTTGGGATTCTTGGGGAATTGGGTAGGGAAGATGCTTGTCCTTTTGCCAACTCTCAGCATTCTTGGGGTCATTCGCACAGGGGGATGAGCAAGATAACCATTTCGCTTATGGTGACCTGGATTGCTTTGCAGGTTTCATATTTCGTTCACACAACTTGGGAATTCTTATGTGTTTTAATTTGTGTTGGGATGCTACGTACCAAGGTGTGATCCAAGTAGAACTCTACCTTTGTAAAATCTGTCTGACTTGGTACAGTACGTGGCTAGAAAGCTAATGACGACTGAAGGATGAAAACTCTTGATACATTAGAAGACAACCGACTATGATGTGGGAAAATAACGTGAATGGCGGTTATTTGTGATGAATTATTGATAAAGTGGAAAAATGTGGAAAATGATGGTTTTGCCAAGTAATGGCAGTCTATGGTGCGTTGACCTTTATGACCACAAATATGTAATGTATGGATGTGATGCTTAAGGCAGCTATATATTTTTGTGTTTTTGATGGATTGATTTTTGTGAATATGAAGATGAGATGCAAAAAGAGCTCTTTATTGTTGTGATGATTGTGAGTATGCATGGAAATGAGATGCAAATTTTTGTTATTTTTGATGATTTTATTGTTTTTGAATTTTCTTATTTTTGACCAAGCGATTGTGGGAACCCTTGGAGCTTTTGGTTTGACCAAAGGGGTAATGGGCACCTTTGGGGCATTTTTGGGTTTGACCAAGCGATTATGGGAATCCTTGGGGCTTTTTGGGTTGACCAAGCGATTATGGGAATCCTTGGAGCATTTTGGGTTGACCAAGCGATTATGGGAATCCTTGGAGCTTTTTGGTTGGGCTATGGCTCTTTTAAATATGGAATGGCCTCAAATGACTGATGTTCAAGGGTTCTAGTTCCTTGATTCCATCAAGAGAGGCTAGCCGGTATGTTCCAGGTCCTATTTTACTATCAATGACATAAGGACCTAACCAGTTTGCCATGAACTTGTCCCTTAGATGGGGCGGCAAGTTAGAGTTCTATTGGTTCTCTTTCAAGACCAAGTCACCAACCTGAAAGTCCCTCAGGTGAACTTTCATGTTGTATGCTTTCTTAAGTCGCTCTTGATAGATACGTAAATGCTCGAGAGCATTAACGCGTCATTCGTCAAGCAACGTAAGCTGGTCTAACCGGGCCTATCATGCAGTGTCATCATCGATGAACTCTTGCATTGATATGCGTAGGGAAGGAATTTCCAACTCGAGAGGCATGACTGCCTCGGAGCCATACACCAATGAAAATGGAGTTGCCCCAGTGGGTGTCCGAATGCTAGTGTGATAAGCCCATAGGGCAAGTGGGATCTGAATGTGCCAATCCTTATGACTATCTATGACTATCTTTTTGAGGATGGCGACTAGCATTTTGTTTGACGCCTCTGCTTGCCCATTTGCCTACGGATAATAGGGTGTCAAAAAACTATGCTGAATTTTGTACTTTGTGGTCAAAGCACGCACATCTTTGTTCTTGAATGACGTCCCATTATCCAAGATTATCTTGGATGGAATACCAAAATGACATATGATGTTATGTAAAATGAACTCCACAATGCGGGGTCCAATCGTAGAGGTTAGCGGAACCGCTTCCACCCACTTGGTGAAGTACTCTATGGCCGTTATGATAAACGTGTGATGGCCTGACGATGCAAGGGAGATCTTTTCGATTAGATCTAAGCCCCACTATAAAAATGGCCAAGCCGATTGGATCGGCTGCAAGGCCTGAGAAGGTACGTGTGTCAAATTGGCATGATGTTGACACTTCATGCACTTCCTCACATATGCGCAACAATCTTGCTCTAAAGATGGCCAATAATAGCCCATGCGAAGAATGCGCTTTGCGATGGCCATACCACTGAAGTGGCCACCGCACGTACCATCGTGCGCTTGGGTGATTGCCCAAGTGGACTCTTGCTGGTCCAAGCAATGGAGGAGGATCCCTTCATAGCTATGACGGTACAAAATGTCTCCTAACAAGACATACTTTGCCGCTTTCTGCTTGAATGCTCATTTTGCGGCATGCGTCAATCCAAGTGGGAGGTTACCTAACTTGAGGTAGTCCCTTATGGGTGTATACCAATCCTGCTGATCGGAAACCTCGACAGTCTGAACGGCCAATCCCTCTTGAAGTTCATCCCTAGAAAAAGTTGAGCGGGAAAGAACTTGTAAGAATAGCGTTGTGTTGCTATTAATGGGAGTAGGGGAGAATAAGGACCCCCAGTTGGCATGATTCAGATGATCGTGGATTCGAGAGAACTTGTCCGTGGATGGTTCAATCTGGATCAAGTGGATTCCTGGCATTAAGTCAGAGCTTGCACGCTCCATCATGGATTGCGATAGTGTTTTGACTTGAATGGTTGTCATATCACCAGAAATGTCTTGTGGGATTAGTGACCCCAAAGAGGCCATAGTGTCCGCAAAATGATTCGATGATCGAGGGAGTGCCTCGATGTCGTACCATTCAAGATTTGCCAAGAATTTGTCCACAAGGGCTTTGTAGGCCTGCAGAACTGGGCATTTACATTGGAATACCCCTTTGACTTGGTTGACGATTAACAGCGAATCACCAAAGATATTCAATCATTTAATGTTCATGGTGATTGTTGTCTGAAGACCTATGAGCAAGGCTTCATACTCTACATTGTTGTTGGTGCATGGGAAATTTAATTTAAATGACAGAGGCATTGGAGCACCTTGCGGTGTGAAGAATACTATTCCCATGCCACCACCTTGCTCACATTTAGAACCATCAAAAAATAGGGTTATGTCGGCCTGTGACTCAGGCTCATCAAAATCTGGCGATTCTGAGACATGGAAGACCCCATCATCGGGTAGTTCTATGGTCAGAGGCTGATCGTCTTCGAGAGGAGCCTCTGCTAGTTGATCGGCTATGACCTGACCTTTTATGGATTTTTGTCCAATAAACTCTATGTCAAATTCCATCAACAACATGATCCATTTCGTCGTGCGACTACTATGATAAGTATGACTCATCATGTACCGCAATGGATTCTCCTTAGACACAACATACGTCTTGTTGCTCAGCATGTAATGGCGTAGCTTTTTGGTAGCAAACACCACTGCCAAGCAGAGTTTCTCAACGTATGCATAGTTAAGTTCATAGCTGACCAGGGTGCGGCTAAGGTAGTAAGTAGCCTATTCTTTATGAAGTTCATTCTTCTGGGCTAACATGGCGCCCAGTGCCACCTCAGTAGCTGAGATGTATAAGTAGAATGACACTCCTGGTCTAGGTGGTGCCAATACTGGTGGTGAAGCCAAGTATTGTTTAATGTCATCGAAGGCTGATTGGCACTCGTCATCCCAGTGAAATGCTACCCCCTTGTGCAATAATTTGTTCATGGGTCGGCACTTGTCAGATAGTTGCGCTATGAAGCGCTTGATCGACGTGACCTTTCCCTGCAGGCTTTTGAGCTGCTTAATGGTAGTTGGGGGAAGCATTTCAAGGATTGCCTTGACTTTGTTTGGGTCCACCTCGATGCCTCATTTTGAGACTATGAAACCCAAGAGTTTTCTAGATGTGATGCCAAATACGCACTTCTTGGGATTCAGTCTGACTTTATGTTCCATGAGGCGATCGAGGATCTTGCTTAAGTCATCGAGATGATCTGGGCGCAAAAGAGATTTGGCCAACAAATCATCCATGTAATCTTCCAAAGTCTTGTGCATGTAATCATGGAAGATGTATGTCATGGCACGTTGGTAGGTGGCGCCAACATTTTTAAGGCCAAAGGGCATGACCTTATAACAAAATGTCCCCCAAGGCATTGTGAACGCCATTTTTAGTTGGTCCTCGAGATTGATACAAATCTGATTGTATCCCGAAAAACCATCCATGAGGGAAAGCATTTCGTGGCCCGTTGTAGCGTCTACCAATGCGTCGATGCTCGACAAGGGGAAATCATCCTTAGGACTCACTTTGTTTAGATCTCAAAAATCAGTGCATATGCGAATCCTCCCATCGGGCTTCTTGATGGGCACCATGTTGGACAGCCATGGTGGATAATCCATGCAGATGACAAACTGTGCATCCAACAGCTTTTGCAATTCATCTTTGACCATTAAGGCCACTGTTGGGTGCATCTTGCATAGTTTTTGCTTAACTGGCTTGACTGTCGGATCAAGCGTTAGATTATGCGTGACTAGCTATGGATCTAGTCCCGGCATGTCTTTGTATGACCATGCAAAAACCTCCTTCTTCTCTTTGAGAAGGGCAATGTAGTCGGCTTGCTCTTCGGGGGATAGACTTACCCCCAGCTTGATGATCTATGGATTCATTGGATCCGAGCCGATGTCTACGTCAGTCGTCTCCTCGACCGACATGTGGGATCCATCCTCCAACTGGTGTGGAGTTGGGATCAAGTGGATATCATTTGCTGAGTTTAAATCATCGTTAGGAACCTCGGGTCCCTCTTCAGCATGGAAGATATCCTGAGTTGGCCTAGGGGTAAAATGAAGCATTTCACCGAAAGGCCAGTACTCGGATGGGGATGGTGGTGAATTGACGCGATCCCAGTCTATGGCATCTATGTCTAGATACAATGACTATGTTGGATCGGTCGGATTGTGGATGGGGGCGGTTAAATCAATGGAGATCATGTTGATGAAATGATTTTGGTCTCCATTACCATGGGTGTGATGACTCGGACTTTCTGGATGTTCTCTGTGCTCCGGATCTGGCTCTAGAGGTATTGGCACGAATGGATCGGCCCTATGTGCGGATAGGAGGACAGGGTCTGCCCTCGGCACTGATATCATTCTAGGGTCTCTGGGTGGAAGGTACTCTCCGTATACCTAAAGTGGCGGATTCAACACTTGGTCCCATTGCACTGGGTTTACGTGCCACTCATGCCCTGGCCTTATGTTTAGTTGTTCATGCACATCGTTAATATCCAAGGGGTATTGTTGCTGCATCTACCGCATGTGATTGAGATATGCCATCTCAGTCTCATCTTCATAATCACTATCGGAGATCCAAAGGCCTTCGTTGGCTCCGACAACTACTTGCGGCATTAAAGGCTCGTCTTGCTCGAGCAAATTGATGTGGTCCCATCGGGGTTGTTCCGCTCTCTACGGGGGGACTTGATTTCCTTGGAGTGGCGCTTGCTCGATTGGAGCATCCAAAGGGAACATTGTCAAGAGGTTTTCTTGATAATCATCCATGGGGATCACCTGTGAGTGATCGCTATTTGATTCGAAGGGGTCATACTCTGACTCGTCCTCTGAGGACCCTTCTTGACATTGTCTAGACCCTCCTTGAAAATGAGCTCTCGAGCTTTCTCCTCTCTCGAGTGAAGGGAAGGGATTGCGAGGGTCAACAAGGTTGATTGTCATTAATGGGAGATAATCCCTCAATGTATATGTCGTGTTAGGGTTGGCATATGGATCTGATGCCAATCCCCCCTTGTTGCCTATCCCTAGGCCTTGCATGTTCTCCACCAAGATGTCCAAGGGTAGGGGGTGGTTGAACCCTACTCCTGACTTGTCATATGGCATTTGGTATCTTGGTTGGCAAAGAACACGTACCCCTTGCTCATATCTGCCTAACCCATATCCATGCCAATTGCATTGGCCAAGGTATCTCAAAGCAAAGTCTGGGTTAGACAAATAGTTGACATTTTCAGCAAAAGGCTCTTCATCTTCATCCTCTTGCATGCATGGTGCAATGCCATGATCAAGGCCCCCATACACAAAGTTTGTCTGGTTCGGCGGGTAGCCTAGGGGAACAATAGTGCCGATGGGGAGGCGAGGTCTCCCCATGTCCTGCATGGACTCCAGTGTGGGTGTTGCTACAATATTCCACACCAGATACTCCCCCAGGCCCGTATTGGCCATTTCAATGGTGATTGTTGGTGGTTGAGGGGGAGGGAATGGAAGTTCTCCCTGAGTCCACTCCATGTCGGGTGAACTAGGAGTCTCAACTTCCATTCGGCTAGGCATCTCCTCAGTAGAGATAGTTGATACTGATGGCGGTGTCTCTTCCAGAGGTTGCGCCTCTTCCAGAGGTTTCTTCCCTTTGTCCTTCTGTTTGGCCCCCATAGGTGGCATCATTGGTGGAGGACCAGACGATGAAGATGGACCCGACTGGGGTTTTGAAGAACTTGCTAACGGGGATGCCTATGGAATCGGACCCTGTTTAGATGGATTCAATTGGAAATCCAAATGCGTTGATGGAAGGGTCGATTGCGGCATCAGCTGCACCGCATTACAATACTTGAAGGGTTCTAAGTCCGTCGGGACTACATGCACCTCCCCTTCAAATGTATACTTTAAGCACTGGTGAGCTATCGAAGGGACACACTTCATGTCCCTGATCCATGGCCGACCCAACAAGATGTTGTAGGCCATCTCACCTTCCAAGATGTGGCACAATGTAGGTATAGTCTTTTGTCCCACTTGGATGGGTAGGACTATTGTGCCAACTGTCGAGCATATTGCATCATTGAATGCTCGTAGAGTGTAGGTGGAAGCTGTGATGTGAGATGCGGGCAACTTCAGATGTTTTAGGGCCACGGTTGTGATGATATTACTGGACGAGCCAGTGTCTATCAACACCCTCTTATATGGGATCCCGTTGACCCACGCGATAACGTGCAGGGGTGGATCCGCCATGTCATCAGGCACTGATCTCAATTCATCTTCCCGAAATGTGATGACTGGCTCAGTGCATCATTTGACATGTCCCACGAAGTTGTTGAAAGAATTTGTTTCATGGGGCTGCAACTCGATGGCTTTCAATATCTCCATTAGAGCCTCTCGATGGGGCGTTGATTGTTGTATGAGCTCGTATATGGAGAGCCTAGCCGAGGTGGTCCTCAAACTCTGAGTGAGTTTGGTCCGAAGTGTGGCCACTGGTCTAGGTGGAGGAGGTTGTGCAAGGTGCTGTTGTGGTTGTGACATTGTTGGCACCTCTCCTACAGCTGTCGCAGGAGCATTTGTGCTCGGGTACCTCCTATTTTGAGTCACTATACTGATCATCCCTACATACCCCTGCATGGGGTAGTTTTGTGTGACCTCATTAACTTGTAGGGTCTTTGCCTATGGAGCATGAGTAGGCAAGGGGTCTTTAAAGACCTCCATTTGTTGATTGCTTGGTGCCACGGGATTATCCATCGCTAGTGTCTTGTTATCAATTAGGTCTTGCACCAAGCCCTTAAACTTCCAGCAGGCATTTAGGTCATGTCCCTACCATCTATGGAACCTACAGTACAAGTCCTCCCTATACCCCTTAGGCTTGGGAGCATTGGGGTCTATGGTTTGAATCTCTGGCAGGTTGATCAAATTTGCCGCTAACAAGTGGTCAAACAAGGAGTCCCTGGACTCTGTGTAGGGTGTGTATTGTCGCCTAGGGCGATGTTGCTGACTCTGTTCTTGCCTCTAATTTTCTCTGTCATAGTTGTTAGGAGGCACCGCCTGATAGTTAGCCTTTTGGGGCTATGTTGCTTGTGCAGGCTTAGGGACATTGATAGCAACTTGATTGACCGCAGCGGGTTTCTGTTGTGTGGTCCCTATTTTAGTGTTCTTAGTCCACTCTTTTTTCTTAGGTTTGGCTATCTCGCCATCCTGTATCTTGATCTCTTCAATGATCCTGGCTTGTGCCAGAGCTTCTTCTAAGGTGGCATATTGTTGTAGCTGCAATAGCATAGAGATCGATCTCAAATAGCTCTTTGAGAACATTTGAGTGAGGTCGGACATAGGAGGGAGGTAGGGCAGCTTTGAAAGCAAAGTCCTCCATCGATTCCCATAGGCCGCCATGGTTTCTTCCTCATACTGCCTGAGGTTGGCTAAGTCACTTAGTGATGCCTTCTTCTTGGTGTTGAAGGTGAAGCATTCGAGGAATGCATCCACTAACTGATCTAAGTTGTTAATGTTGTGCTTTGGTAATTGAGTAAACCAATCCGAGGTAGGGCCTACGAATGTGGTTATAAATGTTCTTAATAACAAAGCATCATTGTCCTGAATGCCGAAGCATTGGCTCAGGAATCTCGTCACATGCTCTTGAGCATCTTCCTCACCTCTAAAGGTTGCCAACTGAGGCAGCTTAAAGTGTTCAGGGTAAGGGGGTGCTGGCACTGACGGATGCACAGGATGACTACGGAGCTGGCGTAAAGTGGGCTTTTGGGGCCCAAAAGTTTTGGTTTCCATAGACTCCAGATGCTCTAGCAACGCTTTATATGCATCTAAAGATTTAATCTCTTCCTCTTTAGTTTGCTCCCATTGTGGGTTGTGGGAGACTTGAGGCCTATAGAGGGGTGGCCGGATAGCAACCCCTCCACCTTGGTAGGGCATTTCGGCCCGCTCTTCTTCTTGCTCATACTCCTCGTAAGCTTCCTGAGGAGTCTCTGGATGAGACCTATGACCCTGGGTGGGTCCCCGTGGAGGGTACCCATCATTGTTCCAGGGAGTGGCCTCCCGCTCAGGTCTAGGAGGTCTCGGAGGTAGCACTTGGTAAGGTCATGGAGACCTATCTCGCACCAAGGGGTTGCGCCTCTCATACGGTTCTGCTCTTTGGGTGCGAGGGGTTGGAACCCTCTCAGGCACCGGGTTATGGAGCAGCTCATCTATTTGGCACCGAATGCGCTCTTTGCTAAGGCGATATAGATGCTCTAGCTGCTGTTGGTCTTGCTCAAGCCGCGTGATCTACGCTTGGTGGGCGGCATGTCTGGCGACTTCCAGGTCGATTTGTTCCACCATCTTGAGCCTAGGAGGCCTAGATGCCTCTCCTATGCACTTACCTCGGTCGCGATGATCCGAGATCTCAATAGGTCGCTTCCCTCTATCGAGGTTGGCGGCATTTACCCGAGGCTCTGGCCTCAGTAGGTGATCATGGTATATAGCGGGTGCGGAAGCGCATGGCTCCCACATTGTATATTGCTCTTGAGGAATGTAATGGTCTTCCTCGTGCTCCCTTTCGTATGTGTGAAAGGGGCGGGCAGAGTTGGCTCGCCCTGCTTGAAGAGCCTTGTGCTCTGGGTTTTGTCTATTGGTTCTAACAGTGAGGAGGGGTAAATGAGGGATGCCATAATCATGTGGCCTCTCCTCATGGACCCTATGCTGCTCTAGCGCTTCATCGCATGGTGGCCACTCATATCGAGCTTCTAAGGGAGCCTTCTTGTCTATGTTGAGCGCCACGTGTAAGGACTCCTCCTGAAAGGGGCTATGATGAACGGGCGTGTCCCTCAAAGGGGTGCCTCTATAGTCCCATTCTGAAATGGAACGATGTGGACTCTCTTGTGGGTCAGGCCACCAAGGCGGTATGACCAAGTCCTTGGGGCTATAGCGGAGGTGACTTGTGCCCCCTTGTACACTCTCTGTAGCTTCCGCCCTTGATTGGGCTTGGCTACGGGTGTACACCATGGTGGTGTTTCTCTACAAGCTATGTAGGTTTTTATCTCTTTTTATGATTTTTTTGCTACACTAAACAGAAAAGATCACACACACACAAAGCAATGATTATCTCGTTTAAAGATTAAAAGTGTGTCCTAGACCTGGTTTAGTGTGTTTTGGTTTTTGTTTTTTTTTTTTTTTTTTTGAAGGTTTTTGTAAAGAACGTTTAAATGCAATATGATGGCTCTTATGACTCCCAAAAATGGTCGCCCCTTCGATATACCATTGCCAGGCCGATATACCAACCTCTCTATATACCCGCCCTTACGTGAGGGAAACTATAGGTACGTGAGAGCAGATGGTACGTGGAACGTAGGCGGTACGGAAGGGGAATCACCCTGTTTATGACACCTACCATAGAAGACTTATCCTCATGTGCTGGGAATCACCCCAGCTACACTCGGTCAGCTTTCGTCAGGATTTACGTCTAGCAACAGTAGCGATCGGGGTAATGGATGCAAAAATTCAAGCCAAGGTGGTGATGAAATCCACCGTTGGTCTTGATCAAGGGCTGGGGTTTTACGACCAGCTCCTTGGTGTTTAATTTGCCACGTGATGTGTGGGGTTCTTTTTATTTTGCAAAAAGGAAACAAGCAAGCAGTAAAAGAAAACTTTCCCTAAGCAAGCAAGTAACCCAAAAATAGAAAAACTGAAAACAAAAAATGACAGGAAAAGTTCAGAATCCCTACCTCTTCTCTGCCCAAATCTGTTGGCTCTGAGTTTCTGCCCTGAAACTACGTAGAGAGCTATTCGTCCCTGGATGGGATGAATAACAGAACTGAATTCGTCATAGGGTGGGGCGCATTCCCATTCGTCCCTGGATAAGATGAATTCCAGCTCTGTATTCGCCATAGACTGGAACGAACAACAGTCCCGCGTTCAAAAAAAATGATACCTGCAAGCAAAAAGCAAGTTTTGATCAGATTTTTGATCTAAAAAAAATAGAGGACAGAGTCCCACCGTGATCGCCACTGAAAGCACGAGGATACGGAAACAAAAAAGGAAAAGCTCCAAGTACGATGCAAAATGGAACTAAACTTAACGCTAAGTCCTACGAATTGAAAATGCATGAAATAGGAAAAGCATAAACGAATTGAAACCCAAATGAAAAGCCAATGTGGAAAACAGCCCTTTCTTTTATTGATATGTTTCAGAATTCGGTTACAATTCGCCTCCTCCCTTTTTAGGGGCGAGGAGCGTTAAATTTGTTTCTTTGTTACATCCATGGATAGCCATCCTTCTTCCGCGTGCCCACATGTAAGATGGGTGGACCAAAACGTCGTCGCCGCTTGTATATACGAATGTTGACTCCCTGCTGCTCCTCCAATGTCTAGGTCCTGCGTTCAAGGAAACAGAAAGACAATTAATAGCACCTGTAGAGGAGACGAAACATGCAATCCCAAAACTCAAAGCTAGTGCATGCAAAGAATAAATAAAACGATAGTTAAAATAGATCCAAATCAGCTAAAAACTTCACAGAGGCATGGGAACATCACCGGGAAGGCATTGCAAAAAGAACAGTCAGGAAATTCGCCATGGATTCGTATTCGCTCCGGGGCGGGACGAATATACCTGCAACAAAATGCCAGATAGCACCGCTCAAAATGTCACATCTGGACAGCTCCAAATCTCCTGCAAAAGTGGGGGTTAGCTAATTGGGGGTATTTTGGGATGACCCAGATGGTCAGATTTCCCCAATTTGGCCTCTAACACCCAAATTTTGATGATGCCCTCTGCAAGTTAGTAAAGACGAAAAAATGATGAAACATGATAAGATTTGCTCAAAACGTTATGAAATTGAAATTGCAAACTATCTAAGCAGCATAAGATGAAATGCAAAAGAAAATGACAGAAGGAAAATCTGCCATAGATTCCTAATCGTTCCTAAAGGGGACGATTAGATCTGCAGCAGTGTGGGGGGGCGCCCGGGGCAGGCCGCCCACCGTTTGGGGCCTGATTTCGGCACCAATCCACTTGGGATGGGTCCAAAATCTCTTGTAAAGTGTTGTCGAAAAATTGGGTGGTATGTTGTGGCAAAATGTCGGGTTTTGGGCTCAAGATTTGACCTTCCAATGGTCACCCAATGACCTCCTCTCTAAAAGAGATCACGGATGTGAAAGGCACAAATCAAACAAGGGCGTATGGGGAAGTAAAATGGCAGCACTTCGTTGCTCAAAAATGCTCCTTCTCTGTATATTTTGGGGTGAGAAAACTCACCAATTTATAGACCTGGAGGTCTCTTTGAATGAGCATGCAGAGGCGCCACTTGGCAACCATGCCCTTCCAGGGGAGGGAAGATTCCTCCCTGATTAGGGGCTTCATGACTGCCCCTGTAACTGCCTCTAACGCTCAAAAATGCTCACCCACACTCCCATGAAATGAAGGAAGCGTTAAGTGGTGGATCTGAGCTGCCATTTGTCAAGATTTGACTTTTTGCCCGTCAAACCCGCTATTCGCCCCACCCTAGAGCGAATACTGCTATTCGTCCCTGGGTGGGGCGAATACCATACAGTAATCATTCCTGGGTGAAACGAGTATGGAGCAGAGTACCTGAGGGTGCCAAATTGACCTCTGACCTCCAAAAACTACTGTGAGAGTGGTTAGGACCACTGTTTAACCTCTGGGGGCTGCCCTGGGGGCTGTGTGTGTCAATGCGATCAGTGTTTGCAGTCACATAATCGGATTGGTGCTGTTTTGGTGTCTACACTTCACATCCATCTGATGAATCTTCCATTTGAATTGTGTTTTCATTGCATAGAGTACACAAATGATAGTCATTTTTATAGTTGGTGTGAATTCTCTTCATAGTTTATGCCTTATTTTTTAGCATAGACCTTTACAACAAGGTTAAATTTATACTTATTAATAGTTTCATCTGCCTTATACTTGAATTTGTATACACATTTACACCCAATGGGTTTCTTACTAGTAGGTAGATCAACTAACTCCCATATTTTATTCTTCATAAGAGATATATTTTTAGCATCCATAGTTTCCTTCCATTGAGGCACACTAAGGGCTTCTTGCACTGAAGCGGGTTCATGTTCCATAATTGTAGTCATGAAAATATAGTCTCTTGATTCACTCATGTCTCCTTCTCCTTCATAATATGCATCTTCTACATCTTTTGCATCTTTGACCTCTTCTCTTTCATGATGAGACATACTTTGAGTATGTGGTCGATCTGAAGTGAGATCAAGTGGTGCATCCAATTTTACATCTTTCATAGTGCTAGTATACCATTTTGGAGTTTTCTTCTATTTTTGGTGAGTCTTTGCCTTAGGCTCCTCAAAATATAGGTATATAGTAGTTGATGTATGTTTGCTTGTTTTAGGTGTATCCAAATTGGGAGCTTCGTCAAATACCACATCTTGACTTACATTCTTCTTCTTGATTTTAGGGTCAATAAATCGATACCCCTTGGATTCTTCATATCCAAGAAAGATACAATATAGGGTCTTTTCATCTAACTTGTGCATTTTCACCTTTGGAATGTGCATGAAGTTTTTGCACCCAAATATTTTGAGATGAGAAATGGAGGACTTTATTCCAGTCCATGCTTCTTGTGGTGTGACTCCTTGAAGAGCTTTTGTGGGTGCTCTATTCAAAAGATACATAGAAATAGTGATAGATTCTACCCAATATTATTGCCCAATATGTGCACCTATGAGCATACATAGAACCATATCCACGATGGAACGATTCATCCTTTCAACAACTCCATTTTTCTAAGGGGTGTAAGAAGTAGCAAGTTGTTTTTTATTTCATGTTTAGTGAGATATTTAGAAAAATCATTAGAGGTAAATTTCCCCCTTGATCTAAATAGAGGACATTGATTGTACATCCTGATTATTTCTCAACCAACTTCTTAAACTGCTAAAAATACGAGAATGCGTTTCACTTTAGCTATAGAAATAAAACCCACATCTTTCATGAGTAGTCACCAAAAAACAATTGAAAGTATTTCTTTCCACCCCAATTTTTTGGCATTGTTCGACATAGATCGATGTGTATCAACTCCAATGATATTTTGGCTCTTGAAGAGCTCAATTCAAAAGGTACTTAGTGTTTCTTTCCTACTAAGCAATCCGAGAAAATAGGTAAAGTATGAAAATTTTTTGGAAGACCTAACACCATCTCATGCTTACTAAATTTGAATAGATAGCCTAAATTTAGATGCCCATATATTTTGTTCCATAAGTAAGTAGCATATTTTGTGTTTGCAGTTATGGCAACATGAGGAATAACGATAGCATCTAATACAAACAAACCATATTTTTAGGAAGTCGTTGCGATATGTTAACCCTTCTTGGTAATGTGCCAATGGTTTTATCCATTTATAAATTTGAATACAACCACCATATATTTATCTAGAATTTGAGGTACGAACAACAAGTTTTTGGTCAATCCTAGGACATATAGGACCTTCTCAATTTGGTATTTTCCATCATGAAGAGTTACTGAAACATTACCTTCTCCTTAGATTTTGTAGGTCTTATCATCAATAATTGTTATCGGTTTGCCTTCTTTTGACTCAAATGAGTGAAACCACCTTTTGTCACTAGTCATGTGTTTGTTGGCTCTAGAATCAATGTACCAATAGCAACATTTCTCTTCTATTATATATTCATTCTTCGTGGTTTTTTTTTGCCCTTTTTTTGTTGTGGTTGTTTGTTCTTAAACAACACTGGTTGATGTCATGATTGTCCATATCACAAATATTGTAGTATCTATTCTATTTTTGAGGTATCTTTTGTGAGAAATTGGTATGGGAACTCTTTAAGGAAGACCCCTTCTGAAACTGATCATTTTGCTTATTTTTATATTTCTTAAAAAATAATGCATTGTTGGACACTTCATATCTATGGTTATTATCTGCTTCGTGTTGTTGAAGCAAATTAACTAACTCTTCAAAAGTGACTTACCTATTAGACACTTGAAGGGAAGTGAGCATCATTCTAAAGTAATCTGGTAAAGCACTCAAAATGATTGAGGTTAATAGCTTATCTTCTACTTTTTCACCCATTGCATTCATCTTATCTCTTAGGTCAGCAACTCTACAAAGAAACACTTCTATACTTTCTCCATTTTTTATGTTAATAATGTGGAGTTGGGATTGAAGGTTAAGGATCGTGGATTGATTCTTTCCTTCATATATTGGAATTGTAGAGAAAAAAAATTGGAAACAATACAAACAACTTACATTAGTTGGAATTGAAGCAATGGAAATAAGAAGGTGTTGGAAGCATGATTACATGCAAAAGAAGATGTTCCACTTACCATATCAAATTATGGAACACAATGAAAGTTAGGTTTTCAGACATCTTCCATAATGCCCATCACATAACGTATATGAAGGAGGAAACCAAGGATAAATTAACACTCATCTTAGAGCATTGAAAGTGGAAGTAACACTCATCATGGAACATTGAGAGCAGAAGTAATGCTCATCATGGAGCATTGAATATGAGGTAATTATCATATCATGGAGCATTGGAGTAAATATTGTAATCTCCATTTATCTTAGTAGCATAAGTATCAATAAGGAACATAACCTAAGTAATGGAACCAACAAAGTGCATTAATGACTCAAGTGAAGAAGAACATATTATGCAGAATAGACAATCTCAGATTCAGCATTCAAAAGTTTTCATAAAGAGAATTCAAGACACATAGCTCAAGAGAGTCAAAGGAGCATTAAATAAGACATTCATTCAAACTATCATCCAATAGCAAGGGACATTACTATCATACATCTCAAAAATATAACATTTACCTTGAAGGTAGAAGTTAATTCAAAGCACTCATTCAGATTCAAAAAGGTATTGCTTCTACGTAGATTAATATTTGCTTTTCACAAGGAGAAATAAGGAGTAGTACATAAGGTTGGAATTATTATCACTTGCATTAAAAATCAACCTTAGTTAAGTTGAAAGCAAATTGAAAGGAGCTTATCCTTAATAGTATTTCAAAACCATATTAGTTGAAATACAAGAATATTAATATTTACAATTAAATATCTTAGGAGATATAAGGGTTACTACTTGGTAAAAAAAACTTCTTATATTGCAAATATCATAAATTTCTAATATTCCAAATTAGGAAGATATAAGGTATGCTACATCAAATATATATTATTGTAATTTAGAAATATTAAACTATTGTATATTAAGGGGTATAAAAATAAGTTCATTATTTACTTAAAGGGGTTGGAATTATTTACTTAGACTTGTCTCATACTCATACTAAAGGGATAAAATAAATCCAATAATAGAGAATTTCAAATTGATAAGTGCATAGTTCATTAAGAGAGATAAGGTGAAATAGGAGTTTATTATTATTTACAAAACATTATAAAAGCAACTCAAAAGGTGAACTATTACTAAGATTAGAATATATTATAATGACTAGGGAGCTATAAGGATGTCTACTCCAAACAACACATTAAATAATGTGATCATAGTGTGATTAAATATGTGTATTCATGAATTTCTTTCTACTGAATAGAAAGAAAAAATTTTAAATGTGTCTTGTTTAGAAAGCATACACATTGTACCTGAATTTGTTGATGCAGAATGTGAAGAATATCTCTTTGAGGGGACAATTTTTGAAGAGGAGATATAATCTCCAAATTTTTTTGTTGGAACATGTCTCATGGAGGAGGCATCAAATCAAAAAAAATTGAAGAGGAAACTATTCTCATGGAAGAAAATGTTTAAGACAAAGAGCATGATGATGTTTGTTTTACAAAAACAAACCCAAAATTTTTAAATGATGGAGCATCATTTTTTATGGAAGAATGTTTGCTTGCAAATATTGAAGATCATTCAGCAGGCATGGATGATTGCTTTTTTTAAAAATCAAATTTAAATGAAGATGCAGAAGAAACACTCACATTGGAGTGTTGCTTGCTTGAAGACCATTCACATGGAATGGATGAATATTTGGAAACTCAATCATATGGAGTGAATGTTGATTTTCTTAACAAGTCACAAATTGTATGGAATTTTGATCCAAGTGAGGTTGTGAATGAAGAGGATATGAAAGCTATTAGCTTGTTGTTGGAGGATCACTCATGAAGAGTGGTGACTGTTTTGTTTGAAGAGAAGAATAGCAAAGAATATCTCATTGAAGAGATGATTGTCTTAACAAGTCATGAATTTTGTGGAATTTTGATCCAAGTGAGTTTGTGAATGAAGAGAAGATGAAAGCTATTAGCTTGTTCTTTTAGGATCACTCATGAAGAGTGATGACTGTTTTGTTTGAAGAGAAGAATAGCAAATAATATCTCATTGAAGAGATGGAAAATATAAAAGAGAAAAATATTGATAATTTTCACTTGTAATGACTATGGAAACATCAATGATGAAAACTAAAAATTGTCTTTTATGGGCAATTATGAAAAATAATGGGGATCACTCACTTGGAGTGACAAAAATGAAGAATAAGATTTGTCTTGTAGAGGCAACATTGTATGAACAAAAATTAAGGAGAAGAACTCTTGTTGAAGAGTTAATGGTTGCTTCAAGAGCAACAAATAGTGAAAGAAATTTGCAGCAGTTTGACTTCATGGGAAGCTCAAAAGAAACAAAGGAAGGATGGGAATCTACTCTCATAAATAAAATCAGAGGTGATGATTTTTTGTTTGATTATTTTTTTATTGATAACTTGTGTTATGTGAGTAGGAGCTTGAAGAAGATGAACAATTTTAATGCTATTGTTATGTATCAAACAAATGGAAAATGTGCTATCAAAGCATCATTAGAAAATAAAGTGAATTTTAAATATTGTCTTATACAGACAACATTGAAGAGAATTATTTCATTTGTAAAGTACATGGATAGTATTGTTGTGAGTATGGTATGGAATCTCAAGGTGAGAGATGTGTTTGAAATTCCTTGGAAGGAGGAAGCTTGTATAGTAGTTATGAAGAGTGATGATTTGTATGAGAAGGTGTATTCCTTAGTTGCATTAGTAATTAATCATTTCATACCTATGATTTTTTTGAAAATTTGTGTAGAGATATGTGAAATTTTAGTGTGGTTTAATCATCTATATGATATGGTTAATTTTTGTAAATACTTAGGAACAGTATCAGGTGGAATATGGTTTAGAGACCATAATGAAGATGTACAAAAATGGTTATTGAAAAAAATTGCTATTGGCATTCATGGAATGTCAATGAATGATTTTTTTGACAAAGGGAGAGTTGGTCATCAAAAGGCACTCAATCCTTTGCTGTAAAAAGTAACAGTGATGGATGATAGTTTGCATTAGAATAAAAAGTGAAAGTGTGGTGGATTTTTGCAACAAAAGTTTTTTGTTTTTTGTAATTTTTTGTTACAAAACTAGAAGAAGCATCAAAGAATACCAGCTGAATAGTTTGTGATACTTATGAACTCCTGAAATGAGTTTCTTTAACATAAATGATGATAGGTTTGATGTGTAGACCAATTGGTACCCCCAAACCCCGTAAGGGGGCAGAAGTCCAAGGTTCAAATCTTGAGCCTCATTGGACTGAACACTTGTCCCCTTCCTAGTGCTTTCAGTGATGTAAAAGGTTTAAAATGATTATGGCATGGTGGTTATAGGGGCGGACTACGTGAATATCTGTGTGGCGGCTTTGGAGGTGGATAGCGCAAAATACTATGGCAACCATAAAATTGTTAGTCTCACAATGACACTGAGAGGGGGGTGAATCAGTGTAGCTCTTTAAAACTTAAATCTTCAACTCTTAAAGCCGAAACAATGAAAACTTAAAACCAAATAAAGCAAGTATAACAAGAGAACATCACACAACACAAGATGTACCGAGGTTCACCGATTTGGCTACATCCTCAAAATGACTGTTTGGACTCCCATCCAAATCCAGCCTTTGCAAAGCACCAACTTTACAATCAATTTACCAACACCCACTGGAAGGAGCACCAACCCCTGATTTATCTGCACCAATAGAAAGGAGCACCAACCCCTGATTTATCTGCACCAACAGAAAGGAGCACCAACCCCTCTACCAAGCACCCACTTGATTTTGATATTGATAATAAAATGACATATATGAATCTTCTCTTCTCACAAAAAATTGACCATTCTCTTAGCTCGTTCTGTCAAATGCTAAATGCTTTTTGGGTATTGTGCAGAACTCTGTCTATGACCTCCTCTCAAAATTTCAGCCAAAAATGATATCGTATGAGAAAGTTATGCCCAAAATACTAAAGTGACATTTTTCACCTTTTTCCCAAAAACACGGATTTTCACTCTTTATTTTTCTCCACACACTCTTCTCACTTCACAAAATAAAATCCCCCGACCGAAATTCTCCAAGCAACACTCCTTTTATAACTATATTTTCTCTTTGTAACTCCTTTTGTAACTTCCATATTCTCACATGCCACCTATCAATTGTAACTCCTTCTTTCATATTCTCATATGCCACTTGTCAATTGTAACACCTTCTTTATGTAACTCCTTTATGACACAATATTCTCCTATGCCACTTGTCAATTGTAACTCCCTTTTTATATTTTCAACCTAGTCCATATTTTCTACAGTCCTCTGGTCACATCTTACTTTCAACTGTTCAAATCTGGAGAAGACATTTCGTCAAACACTTCACGGCCAACTACAATGCACCTTACTCAAACTCATACTTCGGGACCACGTGACAACTCAAACCAAAAAACAAAAGATGATCTATTTGATGCCTTGAAGGTGTAACAACACTGAAACTGAAACTCTAGCGACTCTTCAAGGTCGAAACGGCCAACTAAAGGATTTTGCACAAGTGGCACAAATTGACATAAAAGAGACCTGTAACGTTTTTGCAAAAATCATAACTCTCACCTCGTAACTCGGTTTTCTCTGAAATTTGAAACGTAGAATCTTTGCAACATTGACTATGTCCAAACCAAAACTCACTACCTAACTCCTTACGGTTTTCCTGTACCACTTCCACAAAAACTGCTACTGACACACTTTTTCCAAAAAGGCTTTTCGTTTCTATTTTGTGGCCCTTCGTTTCCTTTTCTCCACATGGGCATGCATCCGCTTCTTTCCATGTGTAACGACCATCTTAGATGATTTCAAATCATTAAATATTCCTTATGTAACGTTTTGTCTTATTCATTGAATTTTGTCCTTATGTGACAAATTACCTTATTCAATCTTCGATTTATTCCTTATAGGTCCACGTCACTATGCAGTCTTCAGTTTCACTATCCTGGTGTTCATCACTAATATCAGATGCACTGTCAACTACTCTGTTCCTTTGGCAAAAATGCAACATGTCGCGATATCGTGACACTTTTGTTTCTCTTCCTGCCTGCCCTTTTTGAGTCGCGAAAATGCAACATGTCATGATATCGCGACACTTTTGTTTCTCTACCTTCCTACCCTTTTTGAGTCGCAAAAATGCAACATGTCGCGATATCGTGACACTTTTTTTCTCTACTCTTTCTCTCTCTTTTGAGTCACAAAAATGCAACATGTCGCGATATCACGACACTTTTTCTTTCTTGCTCTTTCTCTTTGCTTTGGACTGCAAAAATACAACATGTCGCGATATCGCGACACTTTTTTCTCCTTGCTCTTTCTCTTTGCTTTGGACCACAAATGCAACATGTCATGATATCGTCGACACTTTTTTCTCCTTGCTCTTTCTCTTTGCTTTGGACCGCAAAATGCAACATGTCGCGATATCGCGACACTTTTTTCTCCTTGCTCTTTCTCTTGCTTTGGACCAAGAAAATGCAACATGTCACGATATCGCGACACTTTTTTCTCCTTCTCTTTCTCTTCTCTTTGGACAAAATGCAACATGTCGCGTGATATCGCGACACTTTTTTCTCTTTGCTTTTTCTTTGATCTTTAGCATATGGGCCACTTCGGTCTTCTTGGAAAATATGCAAAAAGGTGGGTCCCCAATTCAACTTTGCACAAACAACCTATAACAACTTCACCCAAACATCAAAAACATCCTCATAAGCATTTAACATCACTGTACATACTCTGAATAACCTCTGAACTCCTGTCCACTGCATCAACCGATCTATCTGACTGTGTTGACAACAATGACAATATTGTCGCTGCACCTTGCTCAACAATCTCCCCCTTTGGAATTGTTGGCAACACACGTGCAATTTCCTGTAACTCTTCTCCCCCTTTGACAACAATACCAAAGGGTTGCTGCAAACTCCCCCGAGTCCATGCACAACATTCTCGGGCAAAAATTATTACACTTAGCAAAAATCACAAACATGAGCAAAAAGATAAACAAATACACAAATGCTCCCCCACGAGAATGTGGTCCCGATAGCTAGTCAATTCTTGGGAAGCATGACCACTCCCAATTTATTGCGAAGGTACTCAAAGACTTCCTTGGGCAACGGTTTTGTGAAGATATCCGCTACTTGCTCTGTTGTTGGAACAAAATCCAACTTAACCTCACCTTTCGCAACTTTCTCCTTCAAAAAGTGATACCGGATAGCAATATGTTTTGTGCGAGAATGCATAACCGGATTCTTTGAGATGTTAATGGCACTGGTGTTATCACACTTAACTAAAATTGGCTCACTGAAGTTAATACCAAGATCTTTCAGGGTTTGTTTCATCCATAATACCTACGTACAACACGTTGTCGCTGCAATATATTCTCGCCTCTACTGTGGATAAGGAGACCGACTCTTGTTTCTTACTATGCCATGCGACCAACTTGTCTCCAAGATAGAATGCACCTCCACTGGTACTCTTTCTGTCATCTACACATCCTGCCCAATCTGCATCCGAATACGCAATAAGGGTGAAGTCCTTACCTTTCGGATACCATAACCCATACTCCATAGTACCCTTGAGGTACCGAAGAATCCTCTTCACTGTTGTCACATGAGTCTCCTTGGGACTAGCCTGAAATTGTGCTACCATGCATACTGCCTGCAAAATATCTGGTCTGGTAGCCATCAAGTACAGTAAGCTCCCAATCATAGATCCGTACATGGTTTGATCAACATGTGGAGATTTGTCATCCTTGCTCAACTTGCAACCTGTCATCATGGGAGTGCTAACTGGCTTACAATCCTCCATTGTGAACTTTTTAACATCTCTTTCACATATTTAATTTGAGAAATAAATATGCCCTTCTCATTTTGATTAACTTGCAACCCGAGGAAATACGAAAGTTCACCAATCATTGACATTTTTGGATAGTTGGGATCCTCATGCATTTGATCACGCAGTCGAGACACTCGGCATCAATGCTATATTCCATAGCTTGCAGAACCATGTGATCGAGAAACAGACTGACTATGAACCGGATGAACTTACTCCACAAGAAGTGACTGATAACAAAGGTGATGATGCATCTAACGGTCATAGTGACAGTGTAGTTGAGTACTTTCCTTCATTTTTAGAGCCTGAACTTATCATCATTAGTGATGATGAAGAGGAGGTAGCTGAGAACAACTATGAACCTGAAGAACCTGCCTTCATTGTCATCAGTGATGATAGTGACAATGGCTATGAACCTACTTCATACAAATCAAAAGAAATCGGATACCCGGATATTGGTGACCCGATGGTGATTGAACAAAACATTACACACGCAGTTGAGAAAATGTGTAACGATCAAATGTGGATCGATCTGAATTTGTCTCCCTGAATATTTGTACTCAATTTGTATTGATGTAACTTCCTGCTCATGTAGGCACCTTGAATGCAATAATAAAATGTGAGCTTTCCGATTTTGCACATGAATTAAATATTTTCACCAAAGCATCATAATAGATCTAACAATCTTCACATCAATGTGCAACACAAATACACACTGCTTTTATCAAAACACATCTATGCAGCTTAGGGCAACATTCTTTCACTAAACCAAATTATCTGAACTGTTATAATCCATAACTTTGAACCATGGCAGTAAGAACCATCAAAAGTACAACACTGACATATAGCAATACTACCAATGGTGACAAGTCTCAACTTAATCACCACCCTTCATGGCACCTCCACAAACAACTACATGAACTAAAACACACTTTGACAACTATACGACAACTTCCCCTGACTACTTGCCTTTCATCCTCAGATAACCAAACAACATAGGAGCATTAAAATAAAACTTTAAGATTGCTCCCCCTGAGGATGTGCTAACTGGAGCTGCTTAGTGCAATAGAGGAGTAGTCTCCTTCAATCCAAGGAGACATGATTTCCTCTCTTCTTTCTTTCTCCAAACTTTCTTGAACTTGGGCTTGAGTTTTTCAACTGCATCCCTATTTTGAACCTTTTCGTGAACTTGAACATTTCTCTTGGGTGGTTGTCTCTTGTGCATCCTTGATGGATGATTATTTTCCTTTCTTTGATGCACATGATTTCTTCCCTCGTCCGTGTTGCATTCTTTGTGTCTGATGAAATCTACTGTCTTGCCTTAGATTAGATACAAAAGTTCTTGGACAAAACCTTGCTATGTGCCCATGACCATTACATTTAAAACATTGCACATGGTGTTCAATCGGAAAAACAGATGTATTTCTACCAGCATAACTCTTTGATCTATTATTCAATCCACAATAAATTGCCTTGTGACCATAATGGTTGCATCTAAAACAATAGCCATTAAAAGCATTATTATGAATAAAGTGAGAGTGATAGAACCTCTTTTGTTGTGGTTGCTTTGTTGTAGATCTCCTTTGAGATTTTCTTCCTTTTGAAGATTCAACTTCAAACTTTTCTTGCTTTGATCCTTCAGCAGTGGACTTCTTCTTCTCTGTAGATTTAGAAGATGAAGGTTGTTCAACTTCACATCCAAGACCAAGCTTAGCCATGGAGCTTCTTTGTTGCCTTATCATTTTATCTAGCAACTCTGTGCTCTTCTCAAATTTGAGATTTGTATTGGCCTCTTCTAGTTGTTTCCTCAATAAAACAATCTCCTCTTCTTGTTTGCAGACAAACAATCTCTTTCTCATTGATCTGTGACCTGAGAGTTTCTTCAATCCTTTTGGACTCTTCTACTTGCAACTTTAGATCACTAATAACTTTGTTAGATTCCTCTTCACGTTTGCTACATACATCGCCTTTATCATCCAGGTGTGACTTCAAGGCTTCTTCTATTTTCTTGGCTTTATGAATTTGTAAGAAGAGATCTTCAATATTATCCCCATATTCTTCCAACTTCTTGGACAGTCTTTTGTTCTTTTTCCTTTCTATATCCAACTCTTCAAGTGCAGCGATCAACTCACCTTCTAGATCTACTTCAACCTCAAGGTTTTCATCACATACTTTAGAATTCACTCCTATCTTTTCTAGTTCAATTTTCTCTTCCACAGAACTGAAACTGATTGAGATGCCTTATTGGAGGAGGATCTATTCTTCTTACCCATTGCGTACTAATCCAAGATCAACCCTAGCTGATTTAGCCTGACAAGGGAAACTGGCTCTGATACCAATTGTTAGTCTCACAATGACACTGAGAGGGGGGGTGAATCAGTGTAGCTCTTTTAAAACTTAAATCTTCAACTCTTAAAGCCGAAACAATGAAAACTTAAAACCAAATAAAGCAAGTATAACAAGAGAACATCACACAACACAAGATGTACCGAGGTTCACCGATTTGGCTACATCCTCAAAATGACTGTTTGGACTCCCATCCAAATCCAGCCTTTGCAAAGCACCAACTTTACAATCAATTTACCAGCACCCAATGGAAGGAGCACCAACCCCTGATTTATCTGCACCAATAGAAAGGAGCACCAACCCATGATTTATCTGCACCAACAGAAAGGAGCACCAACCCCTCTACCAAGCACCCACTTGATTTTGATATTGATAATAAAATGACATATATGAATCTTCTCTTCTCATAAAAAATTGACCGTTCTCTTAGCTCGTTCTGTCAAATGCTAAATGCTTTCTGGGTATTGTGCAGAACTCTGTCTATGACCTCCTCTCAAAATTTCAACCAAAACTGATATCGTATGAGAAAGTTATGCCCAAAATACTAAAGTGACATTTTTCACCTTTTTCCCAAAAACACGGATTTTCACTCTTTATTTTTCTCCACACACTCTTCTCACTTCACAAAATAAAATCCCCGACTAAAATTCTCCAAGCAACACTCCTTTTATAACTATATTTTCTCTTTGTAACTCCTTTTGTAACTTCCATATTCTCACATACCACCTATCAATTGTAACTCCTTCTTTCATATTCTCATATGCCACTTGTCAATTGTAACACCTTCTTTATGTAACTCCTTTATGACACAATATTCTCCTATGCCACTTGTCAATTGTAAATCCCTTTTTATATTTTCAACCTAGTCCATATTTTCTACAAGTCATTGCTGGTCACATCTTACTTTCAACTGTTCAAATCTGGAGAAGACATTTCATCAAACACTTCACGGCCAACTACAGTGCACCTTACTCAAACTCATACTTCGGGACCACGTGACAACTCAAACCAAAAACAAAAGATGATCTATTTGATGCCTTGAAGGTGTAACAACACTGAAACGAAACTCTGGTGACTCTTCAAGGTCGAAACGGCCAACTAAAGGATTTTGCACAAGTGGCACAAATTGACATAAAAGAGACCTGTAACGTTTTTGCAAAAATCATAACTCTCACCTCGTAACTCGGTTTTCTCTGAAATTTGAAACGTAGAATATTTGCAACACTGACTATGTCCAAACCAAAACTCACTGCCTAACTCCTTACGGTTCACCTATACCACTTCCACAAAAACTGCTACTGACACACTTTTTCCAAAAAGGCTTTTCGTTTCTATTTTGTGGCCCTTCGTTTCCTTTTCTCCACATGGGCATGCGTCCGCTTCTTTCCATGTGTAACGACCATCTTAGATGATTTCAAATCATTAAAGATTCCTTATGTAACGTTTTGTCTTATTCATTGAATTTTGTCCTTATGTGACAAATTACCTTATTCAATCTTCGATTTATTCCTTATAGGTCCACGTCACTATGCAGTCTTCGGTTTCACTATCCTGGTGTTCATCACTAATATCAGACGCACTGTCAACTACTCTGTTCCTTTGGCAAAAATGCAACATGTCGCGATATCACGACACTTTTGTTTCTTTGTCTGCCTTCTCTTTTTGAGTCACAAAAATGCAACATGTCGCGATATCGTGACACTTTTGTTTCTCTACCTGCCTGCCCTTTTTGAGTCGCGAAAATGCGACATGTCGCGATATCGTGACACTTTTGTTTCTCTGCTTGCCTACCCTTTTTGAGTCGCGAAAATGTGACATGTCGCGATATCGTGACACTTTTTCTTTCTTGTTCTTTCTCTTTGCTTTGGACCGTGAAAATGCGACATGTCGTGATATCGTGACACTTTTTTCTCTTGCTCTTTCTCTTCGCTTTGGACCATGAAAATGCAACATGTCGTGATATCGTGACACTTTTTTCTCCTTGCTCTTTCTCTTTGCTTTGGACCACGAAAATGCAACATGTCGCGATATCGCGACACTTTTTCTCCTTGCTCTTTCTCTTTGCTTTGGACCGCGAAAATGCAACATGTCGTGATATCGCGACACTTTTTTCTCCTTGCTCTTTCTCTTTGCTTTGGACCACGAAAATGCAACATGTCGCGATATCGCGACACTTTTTTCTCCTTGCTCTTTCTCTTTGATCTTTAGCATATGGGCCACTTCGGTCTTCTTGGAAAATATGCAAAAAGGTGGGTCCCCAATTTTGGGGTACGTTGTGGAGCAGACTACAACATGACGATTTTTTCAACTTTGCACAAACAACCTCGTAACAACTTCACCCAAACATCAAAAACATCCTCATAAGCATTTAACATCACTGTACATACTCTGAATAACCTCTAAACTCCTGTCCACTGCATCAACCGATCTATCTGACTGTGTTGACAATAATGACAATACTATCGCTGCACCTTGCTCAACAAAAATATCGGATAGCCTGCTCGAATTCATGGCGGCTACTAATTCCATCAAGGAGGAGAATGTTGGAAACTGGCCTTAAATAGAATTGAACAGAAATTTAATGTAGTTGGCAATGCGGAGGTAACATTGGTATGCATTAGAAATGGTTCATAAGGTCCTTGACGCTTGTAGCATCCGATCAACAACAGTCTCTAAGTTTAGTTTGATCTATTAGTGTTCTTTGGTTTGATTTACCATAAGAATATTGTTTGTTTACTACTATCTTGTTTTGTAGTGGCTTGTAAGAGTCAATATAAGTTTGATTAATGTATTTCATAAACAATAAATAGAGATCTATTGAGAGAGCTTCGTGTAGTAGAGTAGAAAGCTCTATGATAGCATAAGTGTGCAGTATGCTATTCTACATAGAATACATCATTGCTTTGTTAAGTGTTGTATTAGATTGATAATACTTTGGTGGATTCAATGTGTAATGTATTGTAAATTGCTTCTATTGTGTTTATAAAGTATACAACAATTTTAAAAATATTTTTTATTCATATTTATGTGGAATCTAATTAATCCTGGGCAAATCAAAGTTTAAGTAAATCTATTTAGATTCTACATATGGTATCAGAGCTAGTCTGTGAGCTGAGTTGTTTCAGAGTTGTGGCTTCAGAAGATTTGGTTGTCCCAAAACTTGGTTGTGAATTTGTAGATATTTATTAAGTCTTTGCAAAAGGATTATTTATTGTTCTTTGTATGTTGGCCACCATGTATGTAGATCTGGAAGTGCTAGAATTTGATGGGGAAGAATATGCTCTCTCGAAAATCAAAATGAAAAATTTCTTGATTGCAAAAGAGCTTTAGAACACCATTCTTGATGGATATGAAGAACCATATTGGAGCAAGTTGGAAGGAGAAGAAAAAAATAAAGAAGGAACAACAGTACTAAAATGGATTGGCTCTCATGGACATTAGAAGAGGTATGAAAAAAAAAATTCCCTCTCATTGCTAGTTGTAGATCAGCTAAAAAAGCATGGGATATATTGTAAAATATGTATGGGTGTAATGAGAATGCTTGTGAGCTTGTGTGTGACAATCCCGAATATTGTATGACAAAGGGGGAGCCTTATTTTTTGAAGAATCTTGTTCTTATGAAGAACTTTGTGAAGATTTTGAATAGTCTTGTGAGTTTTCTATTTTGAAAAACATGTATTGTAAAAGAGGAACATATAATTGTGATAATAAAATATTTCTTGTAGAGGAAGAAAATAATATGTGTATTGATGAATTTCTTTCTACTGAAGAGAAAGAAGAAATTGTAAATGTGTCTTGTTTAGAAAGCATACATGTTGTACCTGACTTTGTTGATGTAGAATGTGAAGAATGTCTCTTTGAGGGGACAATTGTTAAAGAGGAGATACAATCTCCAAATTTTGTTGTTGGAACATGTCTCATGGAGGAGGCATCAAATCAGAAATTTGTTGAAGAGAAAACTATTCTCATGGAGGAGAATGTTGAAGACAAAGAGCATGATGATGTTTGTTTTACAAAAATAAACCCAAAAATTATAAATTATGGAGCAGCATTTTTCATGGAAGAATGTTGGCTTGCATATGTTGAAGATCATTTAGTAGTGATGGATGATTGCTTTTTTGAAAAATCAAATTTAAATTAAGATGAAGAAGAAACATTCACATTGGAGTGTTGCTTGCTTGAAAATCATTCACATGGAATGGATGGATATTTGGAAACTCACTCATCCAGAGTGAATGTTGATTGTATTAACAAGGCACAAATTTTATGGGATTTTGATCCAAGAGGTTATGAATGAAGAGGATATGAAAGCTATTTGCTTGTTGTTGTAGGATCACTCATGAAGAGTGATGACTGTTTTGTTTGAAGAGGAAAATAGCAAAGACTATCTCATTGAAGAGATAGAAAATGTAAAAGAGAAAAATATTGATTATTTTTCATGTTGTAATGACTATGGAAACATCAATGATGAAAACTAAAAATTGTCTTGTACAGGCAATTGTGAAAAAATATGGGGATAACTCACTTGGAGTGATAAAAATGAAGAATGAGATTTGTCTTGTAGAGGCAACATTGTGTGAACAAAAATTAAGGAGGAGAACTATTGTTGAAGAGTTAATGGTTGCTTCAAGAGAAACAAATAGTGAAAGAAATTTGCAACAATTTGACTTCATAGGAAGCTCAAAAGAAACAAAGGATGGGAATCTAATCTCATAAACAAAATCAGAGGTGATGACTTTTTATTTGGTTATTTTTTTATTGATAACTTGTGTTATGTGAGCAGGAGCTTGACGAAGATGAACAATTTTAATGCTATTGTTATGTGTCAAACAAATGGTAAATGTCTTATCAAGGCATCATTTGAAAACAAAGCTAGATTTGAAGATTGTCTTATGCAGACAACATTGAAGAGAATTATTTCATTTGGAAAGGACATGGATAGTATTGTTGTGAGCATGGTATGGAATCTCAAGGTGAGAGATGTGTTTGAAATTCCTTGGAAGGAGGAATCTTATATAGTAGTTATGAAGAGTGATGATTTGTATGAGAAGGTGTATTTCTTAGTTG
Source organism: Wollemia nobilis (assembly GCA_028583015.1). Classification (NCBI taxonomy): domain Eukaryota; kingdom Viridiplantae; phylum Streptophyta; class Pinopsida; order Araucariales; family Araucariaceae; genus Wollemia; species Wollemia nobilis. The sequence continues at coordinate 169,091 of JAQPPZ010001538.1, forward strand.
CATTAGTAATTAATCATTTCATGGCTATGTTATTTTTGAAAATTTGTTTAGAGATATGTGAAATTGTAGTGTGGTTTAATCATCTATATGAGATGGTTAATTTTTGTAAATACTCAGGAAGAGTATCAGGTAGAATATGGTTTAGAGATCATAATGAAGATGTGCAAAAATGGTTATTGAAAACAATTGTTATTGGTATTCTTGGAATGTCAATGAATAAATTTTTTGACAAAGGGGGAGTTGGTCATCAAAAGGCACTCAATCCTTTGCTGGAAAAAGCAATAATGATGGAGGATAGTCCTTATTAGAATGAAAAGCGAAAGTGTGGTGGGTGCCTGCAACAAAAGTTTTTTGTTTTTTATAATTTTTTGTTAAAAATTTGAAAAAAAAATTAGTTGAACAGTTTGTGATGCTTCTGAACTTCTGGAATGAATTTCTTCAACATCAAGGTGGAGAATGTTAGAGACTGACCTTAATTAGAACTGAACGAAAATTCAATATAGCTGGCAATGTGAAAGTAACGTTGGCATGCACAATAAACAGCTCAGAAGATCCTTAACGTGGCAGGAATGATAGCATCCGATCAACAACAATCTCCAAGTTTAATTTAATCTGTTAGTATTTTCTAGTTTGATTTATCACATGAATATTGTTTGTTTACTACTATTTTGTTTGTAGTGAATCCAAAACTCAAGTTGGAACACATACAGAGTTAATACAAAGTAACAAAAAATTCCAAAGAAACATGAAGTCAACTCCCACGCATGAGAACCATGCTATTGCCAAGTGTTCCTAAAAGTACAAAGTATGAGCATATTTATTAAAAAAAAATTAAATTCAAATCATACACAAATCATACCTTACATGTATATGAGCGTATTGATAATAAAACATTATTGCAAACTACCAAAAACCTATGCGTCAAATGAGATTCTAAGAAAACTAAAACTCTAAAAACGATCAACTTCTTTTGAGTTTCTGTGTTTGGTTTCCTCACAAGCCTCCACATTCGTGGAAGGATCGCGGAGCTTTAGATGTATTAAGAAATGGGCTCCTGCTGCGTTACTGGTTGGATTGTCGCTACCATCACCTGCTGGAGATATCCCTCCCACCGAACTCGTTGGAGGCAGACCCAGTTGGAGGCAGATATGAGGGAAAAACTGCACTTGGAGTTGGAGATATGAGGGAAAAACTGCACTTGGAGTTGGAGTCGAAGTTGAAGGCGCAGGAGAAGGAATGCTTTCTGTTGTTGGCGGTACACCATTGTTCGAACCTCCTGCAACTATTCCAAATCACCAAATTACTTATATACATCACCCACAGATTCTATTTTAAAATTTATATATAACAGGCACAAATATATATATATATATATATATATATATACAGGTAAAATTGTATGCACCTGCAGACGGAGAAGGAGATGGAGCACCCACAGCTGCTCATCATAACAACAACGTAAACAATTAGAATTTTTTTTTTTAATAAATCCTATTACTTGAATAGTGTGTGGATAGCAATTTAAAAAAATAAAACTAATAAATTACGAGGTCTTAACAGAATTGTGGGTATAGAACACAAGTAGTGAAGACATCAAGGGTACCCCTCGACAGTCATAGTGCCACTCATTCTCTGAAATCCCGTATGCGTGAGTAACATCTTAATAATAATAAAAAAAATAATAATAATAATAATTACCTTTACATTGGGAGAGGGGTGGAGTAGTCACGTTGCAGGCGCCGGGAAGCGCGAGAGCCCGCGTTTGATTGATGGGAATGCCCAGCGGATTCATAGCAGAAAAAACCTGGCATAGACATACAGCGTTGGTCTTTACACTAGAAAAAATTACATGTCAACAGAAATTTATGAGGACTATAACTTTTTATTGGCTGTTAGGTTACTGTTTAAACTTTTATTTGTTCATTTTTAGTAGGCATTTTACTTAAGGATCAAGTCCCCTCCTCCCGCCATTCTTACATTTCACATATAACACCCCAGTTGTATAGCCATGACCACTGTGAGACTTTCTTCAAATGTATAAGTCATTAATGCTATTGCAACGATGTTGTTGTTGTAAGAAACTTTCTGAAGCTGTTGTAATACCATTATGGGGTCACAATGTATTATTGATAAACCATTTCAAAGTTATATAACCAATTAAAAGGAAAAGAGAAAAAAATGAAGCTTGTAATAACTACTTAAAATATGTGCCCCTCTAATAATTTGAAGCCTAGTGTTGGAATTATTAAATCAACCTTCACGCCCGCAAGCGCTTCAGCGCGAAGAATTATTAAAACACTTTCGTAAGATGCTTCGCTGCGAAGCAAAATTAAGACGTCCCCTAAATTTACTTCGCCGCGAAGTAAATTCATTTTCCCCTCCGAAGTGGAAATTAGCCGAAGAAAAAAAAAATTAAGCACGGGAATCAATGTATTAATTTCTCGATCGTGCGAGTAGTTGGGGTTGTTCGGCAATTGGTCGAAAACCCATTTCGGCATTTAAATTATGTCAGTCGGTTGGTGGATTTATCCCGCCCTTTTGTCCTCATCCCCCGCCTATAAATACCGGGGCATTTGTCATTTTGCGGAGGGAGAAAGAAGTGAGAGGATAGCGGAAGGAGCAGAGCAGCAGAGAGGAACAACGAGCCCAGGGCAGCCGCAGAGCTAGGGTTTCGACCAGCATTACAGCAGAACCAGCAACCGCCAATAGCCGGAGAGTGGAGCAGCAGTCTCCAGATAAAACCCATGTTTTTATCCTGCATATGTTTATATTGCAGAAGTTTGTAACCGCTTCAGAAGGAAGCTCTGTAAATGTGGCATTATTTTAATATATAAAATATTTATTTGCATATTTGGGTCTCTGTGTGTGTTTGCTCTTGGCCTCGAAGTATTGCTTATCTGCAAACATTCCTCAGCTAGGGTTTGCCCCGAAGTGGCAAAATACTCGTTCGATCCAGAAGGGAATCGAGTTTGTCTATTTTGCTGAAGAAGTATTCTAGGACTCTATCTTCCCGAAGTAGATTCCAGCAGCCATTTCGTCAAAGCTACTGAATTGTCATGAGCTGTCGTGCTTCACAGCCTTCCTGCCCGAAGCAGTCACTTCGGGTTGAAAATTCCTGAAGTGATTTCACTTCGGAAGAAAACTGTGCGAAGCAGTTGCTTCGCAGGATATTCCCCGAAGTAGTTTTACTTCGGTAGTTTCTTCCCGAAGTACTTACTTCGGGAGTATTTTTCCCGAAGTAGATTTACTTCGGCAATATTTCCCTCAAAGTGAATACTTCGGGAGCATTTTCCCCGAAGCTCCCTCCCTCGCTGAAAAATTCTCGAAGCATTTTTATTGACATGATTTCACGCGATTCAAAATTTTAATTAATTCCTTCAAATTGGTATCAAAGCTTGTTGTGTCGTGATGGGGAGATAGAAGCATCACTTCTGGAAACAATTCCCTGCAGTTGCAGATCCTGCGATTTAACGACAAGAACTACGATTACTGGAGCATCCAGATGAAGATTTTGTTTGGGTCTCAAGATTTGTGGGACTTTGTCGAGAATGGTTACCCAAAATCAGCAGATGCAGTAGCACTGGCCGCCCTCTCCCAAGATGACAAAGATCTTCTGAAGGAGAACCAAAAGAAATACCAAAAGGCCCTATTCTATATTATGCAAGCGGTTGAGGAGATCATCTTCCCATGGATTGCATCAGCCACCAAGGCCAAGTAGGCCTGGGAAATTCTGGTCAGCTCGTACCAGGGCACCAACAAAGTGAAGTTGGTAAAATTGTAGATGCTCAGGAGGGAGTTCAAGAACCTGTAGATGAGTGAGTCCGAGTTGATGAGCGACTTCTTCACCTGGATGATAGATGTCATCAACCAGATGTGGTTGAATGGTGAAATAGTGCAGAACCAAAGGATCGTAGAGAAAATTCTGCAAAGTCTGCCAGCAAAATTTGATTCTGTGGTAATTGCAATAGAGGAGTCAAGGGATCTAACAACCCTTTTGGTGGACGAGCTCATGGGTTCTCTGCAAACACATGAGCAGAGGCTGAGCCGCTCAACTCAGTCCTCTTTGGAGTAATCATTCAAAGCGCAAGTCTTAGTCCAAGACAACAGCAGACAAGACTCCCACCATAGCACCTCTAGTTCTCAAGGTGGAAGAGGCAGAAGTAGGCGTGGGAGAAGTAACAAGCAAGGAGGGAGATCAAACCCTCATGACAGTGAAACCAACTGCAACTTTCATTAGCAAGGAGGAAGAGGCACTGGCAAAAATCAGCAAGGTGGCTCTCAGCAGAAGAAGGACATGTCAAAAGTCCAATGCTACTACTGCAAAAAGTTTGGCCATTATATCTCACAGTGTAGAAAGAGAATGGCGAACGAGAATCAGCAGCAGGCCCATTATACAGATGAAGCTAGAAATGCGACAGGAGGAAATATGTTGCTGACTTGTAGTGTTGAAGAGGAGAGCAAGAAAAACATCTGGTATCTTGACAGTGGGTGCAGCAACCACATGACTAGGAATAGAGAGATGTTCTCACAATTGGATGAATTAGTCCAATCTGAATTCAATATGGGGAACAACAGCAAAGTTCCCATGATAGGGAAAGGAAAAATCCTCATCCGCACCCGGCACGGAGAAAGAAAATAAATTTGTGATGTTTATTATGTGCCTGGGTTGAAACACAATTTGTTGAGTGTTGGACAGCTTGTGCAGAAGGGACACACTGTGTAGTTCAAAGACGGTGTTTGTTCCATCAAAGACAAAGTGCATGGACAAATCGCAACCGTGTCCATGATGAAAAACAAAATGTTTTCGCTGTAGATTCAGAATGAATCATTATTGTCTCTAAGTGCAGTTGTGAAAGATGCTACTTGGCTGTGGCATCTCAGATTAGGTCACTTGAGTTTCAGTAACCTGAATTTGCTGCACAAGAAGCATATGGTGAAGTGTTTACCCCTTATTGAGCAACCGAACCAAGTTTGTGAAGGTTGCCTGGTCGGTAAGCAACACAGGGATGCATTCCTTGTAGGACAGTCTTGGAGAGCATCACGACCATTGGAGCTGGTGCACTCAGACATTTGTGGTCCCATGCAGACCAAGTACATATATCGACAACAAATATTTCTTGACCTTCATAGACGACTTTAGCCAGAAGACATGGGTTTATCCCATTAAGCTAAAGTCAGAGGCACTTGCAAAGTTTAAGGATTTCAAGGCTCTGGTGGAGAAACAGAGCGGGTATTACGTGAAGACTCTCAGAACTGATGAAGGAGGAGAATACATCTCCAATGAATTCCATAACTTCTGCAAGCAACATGGAATTCGAAGGCAGTTCACTACCAGATACACACCGTAGCAGAATGGCGTAGCTGAGAGGAAGAACAGAACTATCATGGAGATGGCACGGAGCATGTTGAAGGCGAAAAGTTTACCACATGAGTTCTGGGTAGAAGTTGTGTCATGTGCAGTTTATCTGTTGAACCGATGTCCCACCAAGAGTGTGAAGGAAAAAATTTTGGAGGAATCCTAGAGCAATCAAAGCCAAGTGTGGCTCATTTACAAGTTTTCGGGTGCATTGCATATGCACATGTTCCAGATGAGAAAAGACGGAAGTTGGATGACAAATCTGAAAAATGCATTCTCACGGGGTACAACGAACAAGCAAAGACATACAGGTTGTACAATTCAATGATGAAGAAACTTGTCATTAGCCGTGATGTGAAGTTCTTGGAGAACGAAGCCTGGAACTGGAAGTCAGAAACTGATCAGCCTGAACTAGCAATTGTGGAACCTATAAACTTGGAGGAAGATAGTGTGCAGCCACCTATACCTTCAAGCAGCAATAGTGGTGCCAGCAGTAGCACAGCCTCATCATCCCGATCACCTCCACTTGCAAGCAGAATTCAAAACCTGAGGACACCTACGAAGACTCGAAGCTTGCAAGACATTTATGAGGTAACCCGTAATCAAATAGATGAAGAATATTTTGACTTTGCTTTATTTACTGAGTGTGATCCAGTGGAGTTTGAAGAAGCAAGTCAGAATCGCATATGGGTAAATGTGATGGATGAAGAGATAGCAACCATTGAAAAGAATGAGACATGGCAGTGGATCGATCTTCCAGCGAGAAAGAAGACCATTGGGGTCAAGTGGATGTATAAAACAAAGTTCAATGTCCAAGGAGAAGTTGACAGGCATACGGCCAGATTAGTGGTGAAAGGCTACAAGCAGAAATTAGGAGTTGACTATCATGAGGTGTATGCACCTGTAGCCCGACTTGACACAATCAGAATGATTCTGGCACTGGTAGATCAAAAGGGATGGAGCGTGTACTAGATGGATGTCAAGTCTGCTTTCCTGAATGGAGTCTTGGAAGAAGAGGTCTACATAGACCAGCCACCCGGATATGAAATACAAGGGCAAGAAGACAAGGTCCTGAAGCTGAAGAAGGCCCTATATGGGCTGAAGCAAGCACCCCGAACATGGTACAATCGGATTGATGGCTATTTTTAGGAGAATGGGTTTTATAAATGCCTATATGACCACACCCTATATCTGAAGACAAACACAGAGGGTGAGATGATAATCATCTTCCTATACATTGACGATCTGATATATACTAGAAACAGCAGCAGTCTATTTGAGGAGTTCAAAACAGCCATGAAGACCGAGTTTGAAATGACAGACATGGGGCTGATGAAATTATTTCTTGGCATTGAAGTTGACCAATTAGAATATGGCATCTTCATTTCTCAGGGCAAGTATGCAAAGGATGTCCTGAAGCGTTTTAAGATGGAGGACAACAAACCTGCCATCACCCCGGTAGCCACTGGTTTGAAGTTGAGCAAGACTGACAATAGCAGAAGTGTTGATCCAACTCTCTACAAAATATTAGTTGGAAGCCTGATGTACTTGACTGCAACCAGGACATATTTAATGTTTACCATAATTTTAATCAGTCGGTTTATGGAGTCACCCAAGGATACTCACTGGCAAGCAGACAAGAGAATTCTGCGATATGTAAATGGCACAAGGAACCACAAACTTCACTATGCCAGATAAGACCAGCCAGAGTTAATTGGCTACACGAATAGCAATTGGGTTGGTAGCGTAGATGACCGAAAGAGCACTTCGGGACATGCCTTCCATTTTGGATCCAGAGTTGTCTCTTGGTCCTCGAAGAAGCAGCCAATTTTTGCTTTATCTATAGCAAAAGCAGAGTACGTTGCTGCCACCTCAACCGCCTGCTGTGCAGTCTGGTTGAGAAGAGTTCTAAGTGAACTACATCATTCGTCAGAAGCAGCAACAACAATATTTTGTGACAATAACTCTGACATCGCGCTCTCGAAGGACCCAGTCTTCCATGGCCAGACAAAGCATATTGATATCCAGTTTCATTTCATCAAAGAGCTAGAGAAATTTGCCAAAGTACAGTTGTAGTTTTGCAGGTCCAAGGAGCAGCTAGCTGACATCTTCACAAAATCCTTGAAGGAGGAGGACTTCGCCAGACTGCAAGAAATGTTGGGCGTCAGAGAACTCGTGAAGTTTGGTTTAAAGGAGGGTGTTGGAATTATTAAATCAACCTTCACACCCGCAAGCGCTTCAGCACAAAGCATTATTAAAACACCTTCGAAAGATGCTTCGCTGCGAAGCAAAATTAAGACGCCCCCTAAAATCACTTCGTCGCGAAGCACTTATAAAATGACTTCAGAAAATGCTTCGCCACGAAGTAAATTCATTTTGCCCTCCGAAGTGGAAATTAGCCGAAGCAAAAATCAAGCACGGGAATCGATGCATTAATTTCTCGATCGTGCGAGTAGTTGGGGTTGTTCGGCAATTGGTCGAAAACCCATTTCGGCATTTAAATTCTGTCAGCCGGTTGGTGGATTTATCCCGCCCTTTTGTCCTCATCCCCCGCCTATAAATACCGGGGCATTTGTCATTTTGCGGAGGGAGAAAGAAGTGAGAGGATAGCAAAAGGAGCAGAGCAACAGAGAGGAATAATGAGCCCAGGGCAGCCGCAGAGCTAGCGTTTCGACCAGTAGTGCAGCAGAACCAACAGCCGCCAACAGTCGGAGAGTGGAGCAGCAGTCTCCAGATAAAACACGTGTTTTTATCCTGCATATGTTTATATTACAGAAGTTTGTAACCGCTTCAGAAGGAAGCTCTATAAATGCGGCATTATTTTAATATATAAAATATTTATTTGCATATTTGGGTCTCTATGTGTGTTTGTTCTCGGCCTCGAAGTATTGCTTATCCGTAGATATTCCTCAGCTAGGGTTTGCCCCGAAGTGGCAAAATACCCATTCGATCCAGAAGGGAATCGAGTTTGTCTGTTTTGCCGAAGAAGTATTCCGGGACTCTGTCTTCCCGAAGTAGATTCCAGCAGCCATTTCGCCGAAGCTACCGAATTGCCGTGAGCTGTCGTGCTTCGCAGCCTTCTTGCCCAAAGCAGTCACTTTAGGTTGAAAATTCCTAAAGTGATTTCACTTTGGAAGAAAACGCATGCGAGCAGTTGCTTCGCCAGGATATTCCCCGAAGTAGTTTTACTTTGGCAGCTTCTTCCCGAAGTACTTACTTCGGGAGTATTTTTCCCCAAAGTAGATTTACTTCGGAAATATTTCCACCGAAGTGCATACTTCGGGAGCATTTTCCCCAAATCTCCCTCCCTCGGTGAAAAATTCCCGAAGCATTTTTATTGACGCGATTTCACGCGATTCGAAATTTTAATTAATTCCTTCACCTAGAAGGTGGATGAGATTTGGAAACTATTCACAATTGAAAGTTGAAAGGAAAAACGATAAACTGCATTGCCACCCGAAATTGAAGACATTGGAACTCCTTAATAATAAGGCGGTGCCACAAATCTTACAAAGATCCGAGGCGGACCACCTCGTAATGGGGTCGATATTAGTCCCTACGCCAGACCTCAACTGCTTTAAGGAAAAACAAAAAACTGCATTGCCACACAAAATTGAAGACATCGAAACTCCTTAATAATAATAAGGCGGTGCCGAAAAGCTTACAAAGAGCCGAGGCAACCCACCTCGTAATGGAGGTCGATATTAGTCCTACGCCAGACCCCAACTGCTTTGCGTCTTTTGAGCACTAGACCTTAAGACCGACATAGGAAGATAGCATTGTGATTGGTGTTGTTTGATGGCTTTAGGAGGGATCAATCTAGACACCGTTTTTTATTGACAAAAAAAACCCGCCTTGTTTCGGTCTAGGAGGTAGGAAATTAGGGAGAAGAGGGATGCTAATCAGTCCGAGACTATCGAAAATCGGGGAGGTGAGGGGATACTAATCCGTCGGACACTCTGGGCTACTTGCATCTCTCGGCCGCAACACCAAAAACTGAGATGGATGGATGGTTTTGATGGTAGTTTTGTACTCATTGATCTTTGTTTAGGAGGTAACACATGTTCTAATTTAATGTTTATTTGTATTAGCATGAAGTAACATCTGTATCGTATACCTATACCTTTACTGGGCACATCAAATATATAGTTATACATATTATACTTTGTATATTACAAATAAAATCTATGGTTTATATGGTTAAAAATAAAAGTAAAATTCTATTGACAACATAAAATTAAAATGATAATTTACTATTTTCAAATTCCAGGCCTGCTCACAATCCCCCACATTCGCGGAAGGATCGCGGAGCTTTAGATGTATTCTTCCATTCCATCTGTTATCAAAGCAGCAGCGATGGAAAGATTTCACTTCCAACGGTATTTGGTACACGTGGTAAGGAAGGGTCCGGAGCTTAATGGCTCTCATGCAAGCAACGCCTTAATTTCATCATTCACATACACGGCGTGGTTTTGTGCTTGTAAAAAAAATTGTTATCTGTGAATTTGTATCACACACCCCCAATTTTTATAAAAAAGTTGCAAATTCGAGACCACACTAGGAAACAAAAGCAAGGAATTCAGCATGTCCCCACCTTCAATAACTATTCTGCTCATCCATTGCCTCCTTATAGAGGAAGCTCTCTCGTAAAAACAACAACAAAAAAAATCTTTTAATTTTACATTACACTGTTAAACTTTTTGTTGTTTTGGCAGATAATACATCATATCAAAGTAGAGGTGAAGACCAATGATGATATCTGTTACAGGGACGGTTCCATGTGGAGAGCACGATTGGGAATGTTTTTTTTTTGCAGGCTCGACTTCCAGCTCAACATGAAGAAGAAATTCTACAGGGCCAAGGAAAGAGAATCGGGGCAACCAGTTCGAAGGACAACTAGATACTCTCCTCTATATAAAACGAAAACTAGAACTAACTACCAAAATATGTGCTTCATGCATATAAATATGTGTGTGTTTCCTTATTTTGGTAACGGATTTCTTTGGTTTAATGTAGAATATGGCGAGAATGAGAATGAGAATGAGAATGCAACTTGAAAAGCGCGATGAAGAAGAAGGACGCACCAGCAAGGTTTCTCAGGTGGAAAATATGTCACGTACACAATTTATCGAATACTATAATCTCTCACCCATTCGAATTACAGGTTCGAATTGTATAATCTTACAATGAATATTGGGTTTGATGTTGGAGAACGTATTGAGAAAGTTACTACATTTGATAAGTTTACAGGGCTTTACTTCTCCTCCTCCTGTTCCACATTTACGTGTATGTTATCAACGTTTATTTTGAGGGATCGTATTATTTGCCAATTAAGAATTATAAATGAATTAAAAGGCTATAGGGTTTACCAATTATATTGCAAAAACTATATATTGGGTTAACCTTAGTCAAACTTATTTTTTAAGTAATATTTTTTATACATGAAGATTAAACTATAATCAAATTTTTATAATTAAAATCTCTTTCTCTTTGTATGTTTATATAAAACTTATACCAAATTAATAACTTGTAATGTAAGATATGTTCTTCTCTGAGTATACATATATTTCTCTTTGTATGTTTATATAAAACTTATATCAAATTAATAACTTGCAATGTAAGATATGTTCTTCTCAGAGTATACATATATTTTATCATTCTTTTATAATATTAACATTATTTTTTTATATATGTTTAAATAAAATTTATATTAAATTAATAATTTATAACCTATTCTAAGATATATGTTCTTCTCACACCATACATATATTGTATTTTTTTTTTTATTTTAACATTGTTATCTCTTTAAATGAAAATTATACCACTTTATATATGTTTAAACAAAAATTATATCAAATTAATAATTTGTAATTTATTTATCAAGTGGTACTAGTTCAACCAAGTAGATATATTTCAAGGAGGAGACAGAGGTTCTAATATTGCCAAATAATATGTTTTGCTTTGAGTATACATATATTTTATTACTCTATTAGAATATTAGTATTGTTATCTCTTTAAATATATTTAAATAAAACTTATACTAAATTAATTATTTGTGATCCATTCATCAAGTGGCATTAGCTCAACCTGTTAGATTCATTAACATTTCCAGGAGGAGACATAGGTTCTAATCTTGTCAAAGGATACATGAATGATATCCAAACCAAACTTTGTTATAATACCACTATGATGATAATATTGGGTGGGACCGGTTTCAATCCCATAACCCATTAAAAACTTATAATCCATTCTAAATATGTTCTTTTGCATTATATTCCTTTAAGAACATACACATATTTTATTTTTTATTTTTAAATCTCGACATTGTTAATATTAATTTTCTCTTGGTCTAATAGGGGATAGTGCAACGGTTTAGGTTTTGGCTCTTCTTCAAGAGTTCAAAGGTTCAAACTGCAACGTGGATGAGTGTGTGAGGAGGTGGATATGTGGTGGCTATGTGTTAAATTCCCTATTGATAAGCATAGCTCTCAACATTATGAGGGGTCATGGTTGGGAGGAAATTCCTGAGTCCTATACGTTGGTCATTGGGATTTCTTACACTAACCAAATAAAAAAAATAAAAAATATTAATTTTATCCCAAGGGCTAGATGGATTGGTAAGTGCTTGTCTGGCTAGGCATTTATCAATAGGGCGCCCAAGTTCAAACCTTAGGGGTAACCTATTTGTAAAGATAATAGTTTGGTCTGAATTCTCTAAGTACACGTTAGAAAAATGATGACAATATGTATGAATTCTGAGTGACCTGTGGTCCCCTTCATGTTAGGCTAACAATAACAAGTTTGAATAGGTTTTGTGGGATCAGGCCCTATGATTTGAACTCTGTGCTTGCCAATTACTAAAATTAGTGTGTTTGTAACCAACTCTTATGTAACAAAAAAACAAAATAAAGTATTAAATTTATATTTAACTAGATTGTGTTCTTTTTTTATATTCATTTAAGAGTATATATATATTTTATTATTCTTTTAAAATCTTAACACTGTTAATATTTATTTTCTCCTTATCTAATGTATTAAGTTTAAATTTAATTAAATTGTGTTTGTTTATATTTCTTTTAAAATGATATTTATTAAAGAAACATAATAATCTCTTTTCACCCTTTAGCCTTTACAAAGAGATATTTTCTCATGTTGAGAGTTTTTATTAAACAAACAAAATAATCTCTTAACACCTTTTCACCTTTTGACCTTTACAAAGAGATATTTTATCATGTTGAAAATTTAAACTAATGTACTTATAGGATATGCATCAATAATAAGAGGAATATCACTCCAAAAGTGATGGGATACAAATATTTAAGAGTATAAGATACTATAAAATAGGAATAAAATATTGTGCATCTATTACCTAAATGTAATAATATAAGGTTGATGTTTAAATGAGATTTTTTGATAGAATGGTCCAAAAACTTTTATGTTGCTTTCCCGATATATTTATATATGGGTGTATGATGTACTAAAAAGTTTGTAGGGACAAATCATAACATATATAAAAATAATTTATGGATCATGAGTTGTGTCTAAGAACATAGATCCCAAGTACATGGATCTTGAGAGGTTCTTGTAGGTATGTCTTTCGATGGCCTTTGTGTTGGACAAGAAAAAGTTTTAATTTTCTTTATTTGATAAAAGAAGGGGTTTTGAGAGGATCCCCAAATATTAATACATATGGATTAGATAAAGATAAAGGAAAAATCCATATCTTTCTCTATACAAAACTCAAACCAAAAGGAAACAAAAATCATTGGTAAGAGTAGGGGGACTTGCCATCTTCCAATAGACTAACATCCAACTATTTTACCAATAGAAAATGCTTCAATTTTTAAAATTTGATGTGAGTGAGATTCTGGCTGTTAGGGGTTTTGTTACCAGTCCTGGAGATGTTTTTCCTAAGAATGTAGATCATGTGTTTGTGGGTCTTGAGATGTTCTTGTAGGAAATCACTTTTGCAACTTTTGTGTTGGGCAAGAATAAGATTCAAATTTTAGATGCTAATATGAGCAAGATCTTGGCTACTAATGGTATAGTTGTTGATATTAATTTATTTAAGAACATGAATAATGTGTTCATGGGCCCTCAGATGTTCTTGCAAACATTTCCTTCTACTATCCTTGTGGTGGGTAGGAAAAAGTTTCAAATTTAAAATGTTGATGTGAATAGAAATTTGACTATTAGTGGTCTAGTTGTTGATCCTAGAGTTGATTTATCCAATAACATGAATCCAGAGTTCATGGATCCTAAGATGTTCTTGCAAGCAAATACTTCCATGATATTTATGTTAGGAGGGAAATTTTTTCAAATTTTAAATATAGAAGTGAGCGATATTTTGGCTATTTGGGATCCTTTTTCTACCTATGACCTGGGTGGAAAATATCCTCTTATTTTAAATTCAAATGTGAGTATGTTTCTTGAAAATCCTTGTGAGGAAAATCTTGGAGGTGTTCGATCGGTTGGTATTGTGTCTTCTAGCTATGGTGTGCTTTTGTATTCCCCTCTTGGGAGGACAAACCCTATGGATGCTTGCATCCTTAAGTCCTAGTTTCTTGGGATTAATACAAGGGGTCAAGATGATTCCCTATCTCTAGCTAAATATGCAAACCTGCACTTGGGTCTACTTTAGATCTAGTTGCCCTTTGGTCTAGGAAAAAACATTTTTTTAGCGATGGTGGATTCAATTTTTTCTAAAAATATCAACTTCTACATGTATTTTCCTTTTGGCTATGTTGTGGCTCGACATCTACCTCTTGAGAGAAAGGTCCATGGATCTAAGGAAGCTCAAGTAGGGAAACACTTGGTTTTTGAATCCAAAATTCATGGATATCTCTTTGAGCTACCCTAATTTTATGAATTTAAGAAGTACTTGTAGATTTTCCATGGATTCCTGAATCTAGGGAGGCCCCCATAGGAAATTTTTAAATTTTTTATTTAATTTTGAACAAGAATTTGCAAGGTTGTTATGAAATATCCACCCCTTTGGGGATGCATTTCTTGGTTTGCATAGGAAAATTTTAAATTTTGATTTAAATTTAAGTGATATTTTAGTTGTAATCACAGATCCTGAAACTCTCCTTGGGATTCCTATCTTGTCTTGGCCTTTTGCTAAAGTAGTTTGGTTTATATCCTTTGGGATCTATATTTCTTTTTAGTGCTTCTATTATGTTCTCTCTATTTCTAGGACCCTATTGTTATCAAATCTTATCTCATTTTTCTTTATTGCTCTTTTGTGTTTCTTTTACAACCTCTTTTTTGAATGCTCTATTTCTATTGTAAAAGGTTCAAAGACCTTTGCAAAATCTCTTTCGTAATTTGTAAAAGGTTTGGGGACCCTTTCAAAACCCTTTCTTCCACCTAATTAAAAAATATATATGAAAATAATCATCAATTTTTTGAGTTTATATGTTCAAGACATTTCATGATTGTCCCATTTTAGTGTCTAATTTTTTCATCCAAAGGGTTATACTCTATTTTTTTAAATAAAAAAATAAAAAATATATACTCTATTAAATATACCCTATATTGGTAGACAAGAAAAGTGTAGTGTATGTTCTCTTGCATGAGGTATGTAGGATTGACATGTTATATATGTAGAGGGTAAATCTTAATTCTTCAAGGGTCATGGCGTAGTGGTAAGGATACTAACTAGTTATGAAGGTATTCATAGTGGATTTTAGGATTTCAAGCCATGATGCACATACCTAACATGTTGCTTGTGGATGTAGGTTGGCAAGGCATTTGTTGACCAAGGCTCATACTCAAGAAAATTACAGATAAGTATCATATTAAATGTTGCATTGGCTAGTGTGTAGAGTTGTATTGTGGGTTGTACCATGTGGTATAGGTCTATGCTAGCTTCCACCCACACATAGAGATTAGATCACATAGTGTTGGTAACATGAGTCATAATTCAAAATACTTTACAAAGCAATCCATCCACTCAAATATTATATACAAAGAATAAAAATAGATGAAAGAGAGAAAGATACATAGGGAAAATATAGGCACCATAAATAGTTACTATATTATCTAATGAT
The DNA here is from genome assembly GCA_028583015.1 of Wollemia nobilis. Classification (NCBI taxonomy): domain Eukaryota; kingdom Viridiplantae; phylum Streptophyta; class Pinopsida; order Araucariales; family Araucariaceae; genus Wollemia; species Wollemia nobilis. The sequence continues at coordinate 184,499 of JAQPPZ010001538.1, forward strand.
AAGAATCACAACACTCTAAAACCTCAAATACACAAATGAATTTAACCTTAAGGTGACATAATAAGAGAGGTTTAAGGTTAATTACAAATTTATAAGGTGGGTTTAGCCATAACAAGGTTAACCATGATCCGTATGGATTGCATAATAAAATACTACAATAATTTTAATACATTGTATAATGAATGCCCTTAGGCCTATCTTAGATTACATTATATAATGTTGTCCTTGACCATGAATCAAATTACGCTTTCAACACCCTCTTATAATCTAAATTAATGGGCCATGGAGAGAATACATTGATGATAATAATATATTCCTCCCATAATGGATGTTCTAGTAGATCTCAACAATTGATATAGATTTGTTTGAATCCCTCTCATCATTTGGAGTATGTCTATCTATATTTAGAAATTCAACTCCAATCCTTTGTAGTTTTAGCAAGCATTCTTTAGTGGGTATCCTTCTCTCTTGCAGTACTCGCAAATGGTCATCCTCTTCTTTGAAGACTTAGTCTCGACCTTAGGCACTTGTGCCCTTTGGTCTTAGCCTCTTTAAATTTGAATTTCTTACTGCAACTTAAAAATGAACTAGTTAAGAAAATATTAACAAAAAGTAATAGTTTTTTTTATATTCTAATATCATATGAACCATGAGGTTGAACATTTGAAAAGAAGGTGAGAGATTATAAAGGATAATTTTATGCATTATACATTATCTTTCTTTTTGCATTTAGAAGATACAATATTTTCTCTCAATGCCTTAAATCTTATAATATAGTCCTCAAAATTATCAAAATTAGTTAATTTGAAAGAAGAAATTTCTAATTCCAAGTGACTTACAATATTTTTAGATAAATTATTCAATTTTGACCATACCTTAATAGGTTCACTTTCTTATTTGATGTGGAAATGTATTTTGGTTCAATTAGCAACAAAAATAGACCTAGAGCTTCTTCTAAATTTGATTATAAGCAAATCCATACATTAATATCTTCTATAGAAATTGTAAAAAAAGATAAAAGAGAGAAATATATATGGGCAACAATAAGAACCATAAATAGTTTCTAAATTATCCATAGATAAGAATCACAATAGTTTGATGATTAAATGGATTGATGAGGGTACTTATATCAATACCAAAACCCCAAATACATAAATGAACTTAACATTGAGCTAACATAAAAAAGAGGCTTTAAGGTTAATTAAGAGTTTATAAGGTGGTTTTAACCATAATAAGGTTAACTGCATCCCATAGGACTTACACAATAAAATATTATAGTAAATTAAATATATTTTACAATGAATGACCTTAGGCCTATCTAATATTAAATCTTAGAAGTTGGGAAGCATGGTGTACTAGTTACCTAAATGTCCTAAGTATGAAGACTTTGGAACTTTGAATAGAGGTCCAAGTTTTGAATCCTATAGGGGGTAGGGTTGTACACCATGCTTTAGTAACTAGAGTATGATTGGTAACAATATATTAGGTAAACAACATCCTCTATGAAGGTCATCTCATATTGTCTATGGTCTTATTGACATGAATAATTGCTTTACCCTTTACCATTTTTTTTTGGTATGTCTCTTCATCAATGGTTGCTACTTTATCCTCTTAAAATATGCACCACATGTTCTTATTACATAATAGGCCAAACATTTAAGTTGACCAAATACTATAATTTCATCTATTGAGATGATAAACTAGGGCTTAATGATCTATATTACATAATATAACCCCTAACATCATATCAAGTCTATGAACTAAAGCCACTACTATGTAGAGCTCAAAAAATAATGTGAACTAAAAATAAGGATCAAAATGATTTCATATGAAAACGTTATGGCCTTTAGAAGTTTTGCCCTAATGAACCTCAAAAAAAAATAAAGCTTCAAACCATAGATAAGAAAAATTCAATTGTTTGCTACCACTTGGCAATTCATTATTGACTAGTGCCTTCCACTTATCAGTTGCCAATTTAGTGCCTCTAAATCTTTACAACAATGATAATTGTCCTTTTTTTATTGCCTTGAATTTTGTATATATTTAAAAAGGTTATATGTGGTATACAGTGATGCCTTGCCATATTGATCAATATTTCATCCATATCTAAGTTAGTGATTTGATCTTGATTTAGTCAAAATCTAAGCCTCTCCCACTAACTAGTTTCCCTTGATAAGAATTAAGGCTCAAAAATTTAAAATCATCTTTTAACCTTTCTTTCATAATTTAGACCTCCAAAGAAAAAAATATTTATTGATAAAATTTAACATCATGATGCCTCCCTCCTAAAACACTTTTGTTTGTCACTATGGCAATGAGTTTCTTCAAGCATAAATCATTGGCCTCTTAAATAATTTTATCTTTCTAACCAATGTCTCTTGGTGGGAGAAAAATTACATAGGTGAATGTAGTAAACTCTACATCTCTTCTTTCTTGTATATCTTTCCACCTTGCTTCTTTCATCAAGCTACATATATTTTTTTCAAAGTCTTAATATTTTGTTGATTAGGTGGGTTGCTTCCTTGGTAATAAAAAATTGATGTAGCCTCGACTCAAACCTACCATGTTTATCTTGTTGTGGCCTCATGAGAGCCATACTAGCCATGTTTGTACCTCTTACCATTAAATTTAAGTATGTTCTTATCTAATAGAAAACCTTATATAATGGTTCCAAACCCCTAGCCAAAATTCATATGTGATATTTTTTTCTAAAACTCAAAAAATGATACCAAAAGGACTCTTTGAATCCTACAACCTTGGATCACATTTGGCCTTAAAACATAATAATTTTTCTCTAAAATTGAACTCAAACAATATAAAATTTCAGAGAAGCATGGAAGATAATGATGAAGAGATGAATCCTACAAGAAAAAAGGGAAATTTAGATGTAAAATCATGGAAATTTAGATGTAAAATAATGGAAAAGAACCTTATTTTCTTTTTGTATTAAAAGTGTACATGAATCTTTGAAAAATAAATTTTCTTAAACATTGAAAGAAAGATCAAAATATTTGAGTTAAATTTTTGTGTGACCAAATAATGGCACTCCATACCTATTATATTACCATGTTATAAGTCACAATATTTTCTAAAAATAAATAGAAGCAATAAATACACTCAAATCCTATACAAAAATTTTAAATAAGGATAACAAGTAGAAAGATATAGTGGTAATTCATAGGCACCATAAATATTCACTATATTATCCATAGATAAAAATCACAACACTTCAAGGATTAAATGATGGAGTGGTAGTGATATTTATACGAATACTAAAATCCCAAATACATAAATAAAATTAACTTAATTCAACATAACAAAAGAGGCTTTAAGGTTAATTACAAGTTTATAAGTTGTATTTAACCATAAAAATGTTAACAATGGCCGATAGGGATTGCATTATAAAAAAATTACAATAAATTAAATATATTTTATGATGAATTTCCTTAGACCTATCCAAGATTACATAACACAATATTATCTTTGGACTTTAATTATCTTGAACATTCAAAAATATGGTGGTTTCAAAGAGACCTATAGGTCATGTGGATAGTTGGACATGTGTTGAGATTTGGAAACTAGGGGATTTGTAGTTCAAACTCTCGCCCCTTCCTTTTTTTGGAGCTAGATATTAAGAGTTTTATTACATATTTTTGTTAACATGGTGGGACATGAGTTTGATATAGCATACAATTGGAGGTTATACACCAATTCTTTAGAATATAAAGTAGGAATAATCCAATCCATAAATTCCAAATTTAAAATAAATAATATCTCATTCATCCAATCACCTATACAATTAGCAAATAGATGACACCCCTTTAATTAACTAGATCAACAATAGTTTATATTAGTGGATTTTCTAGAGGTAATACTTTCTTATAAAGATACCTACAAAGTTTGTGTACAAATGGAACCCCCTCATTAGTGATATTAATGAAACGTGTCAATAGTGAACTCATTGGATGCAATGATTACTTTCCTAGTAACCTATACAATCAACATGCAGGTGGCACCCCTTATCACCCAAATAAAAAATATTTTATTATAGAATATATTACATTGTTGGGTACATATCAATGTACCACATTTGGTACATTACTAGAGTAGGCGTTTACTTTAAATTTATGCAGTTACTTCATCATGTAATAAATCCACAATTGTTAGAATGTGCAATGATGTAAATTTGCATGTAAACCACATGTACATGAGTCATAGGATAGAGTCAAAGATAGAGTAAAGGCCAAGGAACCTATCTTCCTATATGAAGGTCTTATAGTGAGTGAAATAGAGAGGGAAGATAATATAGAGAGTGCATAGTATAGATTAGTAGTGTGATACAATGTAGTCTTTTCATATCAGTTTATGGAGTGTTCATGTCCTCCATTAGACTGCATTGTACTATTTTTTTGAGGTTTCATTAATGGTATATTTTTGAGTTATTGTAAAATTTTATCTCCTTATTTTCCTGCATATTCTAGTGTCATTATCATATAGATATCTTAGCTTTCTTATATTGCATCTTGTGGTTGCATTTCCTATATCATATACTCATTAAAATATAATAGTGGTTTCATAGCACATGGTAGATTAGATAGGATATAGGGGGATCCACAAGTGAGATTGAGAAAAATCCAAATGTCTCATTTCCAAAAATTCTAATATTGCATTTGGCTAGAGTATTTCCATAGGGTTATAGAAAACTTGTGAATACTAGGACTTAGTATAAATTCCACTAGATTTATAAATCAACTAGTGAATATAGGTTATCCCTAGATATAGAGTTTCTTCCATTACAATCCTAATAATTTGTTGTAGGAAAAAGAATATTTAAAGAAATTTGGGAAGCTTCCTACAAAAGAGCTAGGAAGAATATCTTCTTTAGAATAAATCCAACACCATAAGCAACAAATAAAAGAATAATAAAATAATGAATATTTGGAGGCCTAAAGAAAAGGTCTCGTTACTAGAGATTGCAGACCTGTAGAGTGCAAAAGAAGAAAAGGTCATAGGAACCTTGTTATAGATTTGAGGAAGAGAAGAAGACTCCAATGAAGAGTCTCGATGAAGATAGGAGATTGGTGATCTCCAATGTAGATTGAATACTTCACCCTAAAGAAGTTGAAAAGACACTTTGAAGGTCCATTTAAAGAACTCCTAGATTTGGAATATTGGAGGATGGTGATATGCATTAAATATTGTATATTTTAAAGTCGAAAAGGACTAGAAAAAGTCTTATTCCTCATTTTTGAAGTAGTAGAATTCAAATATTCAAGAGGAAGATCTCATTGCCAACACTTCCATAATAGAATGTTGAAGGAAAGGTCTCATTGGGAAGACTAGAGAAGCTATGATATTGAAAATCTTGGAGAGGTCTTAAGGAGAAACAAGGAGAATTTTTGGTGAGCCTCATTGAAGGAGATTCAGAGAAGGCCATTAAAGGATTTCCTAGGAGTAATCATTGGAGAAATTTACCACCAAGGAGAAGTTCCTAATAAAGAAATAACTTGAGATAATTTTCACCATCCGAAAACAAGCCTAAGAGAGAAGGATTTGGCAAGGACTTTACCAAATTTTGGAAGATATTGGTGAATACATCAAGAATTTTAGATTCTGGAGAAGAAGGCCTTAATTGAAGTCAAAATTTTATAAGGAGGTTGAAAGAGAAAGGACTCATACATTACTACCAAACCTAAGATATTTGAATCTTTTCTTTGAAGGCTAGTAGGCTCATTCAGAGATAGGGGTTTGCTAAATATTCAATAGGAATACTGAAAGGGTTCTTGAAGGAAAATTTAGCTAGGATTTGAACGAGTTTTCTTCCAATTGTGAGTTTCAAGGATAATATTTTAGTACAAAAATTGACTGCAAAAGTCCAACAATTAGGATAACATTACTATCTATAAAACTTTAGATTTATAAAGTGCATACTGAAGGAGAATTGAAGTCACCTACTATAGTTTTAGACATAAATTTAGAGGGTTTTCAAGGTTACAAATAGATGAGTTAGAGAGTTATTTTAGACAAGCAAGTAGAGTTGCAAGTTCATCCAGTTAAGTGCAGCAATTTGGTGAATCAAATTAGTAAGGCATCCACCATCAGAGATCTTAAAGGTAAACAACTTGGGTGCAAAAGGTTCATTAGTTGAAATTTAATTTTTTGGTTTATTAATATTTTTTAAGCACCATATTAGTTTAAAATTTACAAGGAATGGATTCATATTATATTCTTAAAGGAAGTGCAAAAGATATTTTCTCTTAAGGTTATTACCTGCACATTAAAATAAGATTTAGATATATTTCAAGTAAAGAAGACTACATTAAAGTCTACATAGTTCATAGTGCATATTTTGAGTTACTTTAAGGGTTCATTTATAGGATTAATAATGAGAAACTATTATTGCACTATATTAGTTATTCAAATTTCACTAAGGATTTTTAGTTAAAGTGAGCATTATTGTAAAGTTAAACCTCTAAAATTAGTTGCATGGTTAAGAGCTTGGATTTATTGGTGCTAAATTTATCCAAGTAAAGAGTTAGAGTTTAGTTTTGTCTAGCAAGGAGGGAAATAATACAATACATATTGCTCTCAAGGATTGGAGCAGAGAGCTAACATATCTAAAAAGCAAGGAATAGCTTCAAAATTAGACATATAACTTTGGTGTAAAATAAGAGATTTAATCCTATCTATTGCAAAAGTGTTTGCATTACATTGACACCAGTCTTTTGAATATAGTGAAAGTGGAAAAAAAATCAATAGTGTTCTAAAGACACTACAATAGGTAGTAAAGTACAGTCTCCAAGCAACCATTTTAGGTAGAAAAATTTAGCCAACCTAGGACTCATAAGCATCAGGTTCAAGGTGTGTAAAGACACCAGGTCAAGGGCCATAGGTTTATAGAAGGAGCACTTATAATTGTAGAGCTAGTGACCTACATCATCATCAAAGAATCCATGTAAGGGAGTATAGTTACCTATAGCAAAGCAACATAAAATATTGAGGTGGAAGAAAGAAGTGTGTTACCCAAACCACCAGCTAAGAGCACAGTGTAGAAGCACTTAAAAGCCATCATCACTATAAATGAATGACCAGTGAGAACCATTGGTGATTAGGTAATAAAAATGACCAACTAGAGCCACTATTATAGTGTGAATAATACCAAATAAGAGCATCACATAGAAGCATCATGGATATACCATTGCTAAAGCTAACTTGATGAAAGGAATGTCATCAGATGCATAGGAAAGAACATTAGAAACAATCCAAACAACTTGTATTAGTTGGCATTAAAGTGTTGGAAATAAGAAGATGTTGGAAGCATGATTGCATACAAGGGAAGATGTTCCACTTGCCATATCAAAGTAGGGAACATAATGAAATTTATATTTTTATACATCTTCCATAATACCCATCACACAACGTATACGAAGGAGGATCCCAACGATGAAATAACACTCATCTTAGAGAATTGAGAGTAGAAGTAACACTCATCATGGAGCGTTGAGGGTAAAATTAACACTCATCATGGAGCATTGAATATCAGGTAATCATCACATCATGGAGTGTTGGAGTAAATATTGCAATCTCCATTTATCTGAGCAACATAAGTATCAAGAAGGAACATAACCTAAGTAATGTAATCAGTGAAGTGTATTAATAACTTGATTTAAGAAGTGTGTATTACATATAATAGATCAGCTCAGAATCAATATTCAAAAGTTTACAAAAATATAATTCAAGGCGCATAGATCAAGGGATCCAAAGGAGCATTAAAGAGGACATTTGTTTAGACTATCATCCAATAGCAAGGGATATTACTATCATACATCTCAAAAATATAACATTTGCCTTGAAATTTGAAGTTAATTCAAAGCACCCATTTATATTTATAAAGTTATTACTTCTACATAAGGATAAATAAGGAGTAGCATATAAGGTTGTAATTATTATCACTTACATTGAAATTCAACCTTAGTTAAGTTGAAAGCAAATTGAAAGGAGCTTATCGTTAATAGTATTTCAAAACCATATTAGTTGCAATACTATAATATTAATAATTGTAATTAATTATCTTAGTATATATAAGAGTTACTTCTTGGTAAAACCTTATTATATTGCAAATACATCAATTTCTAATATTCCAAAATAGGGAGATATAAGGTATGCTACATCAAACATAGATTATTGAAATTTAGAAATATTAAACTATTGGATATTAAGGGGTATAAAAGGAAGTTATTTATTTACTTAAAGGGGTTGGAATTATTTACTTACACTTGTCTCATACTCATACTAAAGGGATAAAATAAATCCAACCATAGAGAATTTCAAATTGATAAGTGCATAGTTAATTAAGAGAGATAAGGTGAAATAGGAGTTGATTATTAATATCTACAAAATATTATCATATCAACTCAAAAGGTGAACTATTACCAACATTAGAATATATTCTAATGACTAGGGATCTATAAGGATGTCTAATCCAAAGAACACATTAAATAATGTGATTAGAAAAGGAGCAAGGAAAATACTAACATGGCTTAAAAGCATGATTGATAATTCAAAAAACTTAATGGATAATAAGAATGATACAAATGGAAGAGAAGAATTGATAGAATTTAACTTAGTTTCTAAAAAATCACTGAGTAATAGTTCAATGAAAGTACATTATTCAGGTACATCTTCTAGTGAAATAGTAAAGGGAGTTAATGATAACTATACTACTATTGAAGATCATATTCAAAAGAATCTCATACAAATATATGGAAAAGGTAAAGATAGAATAGCTTCAATTGTACACACATGGTTCAATAATTTCATCAAAGATAAATATAATATTCCTAAAAAAAATAAAAAATATATTGGGATATATTTACTATGCACCTACTACAACAAATTTGGTCATGAGAAGGTTAATTACTAGATTTTCTATCCATGTAAATATTATGGAGGAAAATATCATCCATATTACTATTGTTACATATAAAATATTCAAGGAGAAACTAATATTCAGATTAGATTGTTTCTATCCACTAACAATTAGCTCAAGTTTGACTTTTGTGAAGATCAAGGAAACTGGTCATACAAGAAATCAATGAATAGAAAATAAAGTCATTATGATCCACTTATGACTTGTAAAATTATGAGATCACTAGTCCATCAAGGATACCTAGAAGACTACAAGGTCAAATATTCTTCCAAATACTCAAAAACAACAAAAGACAGTGAAATGAAAATGACAAGGAGAAACAACATGAAGACACAAGCAAAAGAAGAAGAAGAAGTAGATCAAGTTGAAGATTATTCTAAGGATGAAGATCCATATTGAAGACTAAATTATTCAATACCAAAATAATGTAATACATGGAGTGTTAGAGAATATATTACATTATTAGATACATATCAATGTACCACCTTTGGTACATTACTAAAGTAGTTCACTTTAGAGTAAAGTTATGTAGTTACTTCGACATATAATAAATGCACAAGTGTTAGAATATACAATGATGTAAATGTGCATGTAGTCCATATGTACATGAGTCATAGGATAGATTCAAATATAGAGTAAGGGCAAAGGAACCTATATTCCTATATAAAGGCCTTATAGTGAGTGAAATAGAGAGGGGAAATAATATATAGAGTGCATAGTATAGATTAGTAGTGTGATACAATGTAGTCTTTTCATATCAGTTTATGGAGTGTTCATGTCCTCCATTATATTGCATTATACTATTTTTGTGATATTTCATTAATGGCATAAACCAAACTCTAAAAATAGTAGAAAGAAACTAAAATATGGAAGAATATATCTAATAAGCTCTTGAAGAAATCAATGTGTAGTTTTTATAATAAGAAAATACATAAGGTAAAGTTTTGTTGGTAGAAAGTAAAGATGCCTAAGGAATTATTCAAGAAGAATGGGTGTTAATGCTTCTATATTATTTGCATATAGATATTATTATTGTGGGGAATGTGAGACAAGCAAAGTCTCCCCAAGATCGAAGAATGCTCCACAAGATCAATCACACACAAAAAAGGAAAAACCACAACACCAATATTAAGTGGTAAAACCCTACTTCAAATGAAGAAGGGAAACATCCACTATGAAGCTCACTATATTACTCAATGATTCAATAGTACAAGAATGCTTCAATGTTATGCAACAATATGCATCAACATAACCTACAACACAAGTCAATATGACAAGATACGATAAGATATGATAAGATCTGATAATATGTAGTAGAAAACACCCCTATTTAAAGAGAAGTTTTTCTACTACAACCCTAAATCTTATCACAATCTAATCTTATCACAATCTATCAAATATTAGAAAGTGCTTTAGTTACTTTCTAATTTTATCACAATCTAATATTTGAGATATGTGATAAGTGGCATCTATCAAATATTAGAAAGTTATTAGTTACTTTCTAATATTTTCTAGAAAAGGGGGAATAACTTTTTTCCATAAATTAAATATTCCTAGCACCCTTATTTTATTTATTAATTGGGTGGGAATATTTTTACATAGAATTATTTTCTAAATATTATTCTTTAGACTTTATATTTTAGTCTAAGAATAATTTACACAATGTTGCATTACATATTCCAACACTCCCCCTTAATGCAATATTGGGGAAAGGAATTATGAGACAAAGAAACATTCTCCCCCTAAAGATACAAATGGGGATGAGAATCAAATGAGTAATATAGTTACAATGAGCTTCTATGACCAAGAATGGTCTATAATAAGGCACCAATACAAAATGGGCCAAAATGAGACTGCAAGCCCCCAACGGAGTAGCTTCAGATACAAGCAGCTTACAAAGCCATCCATCAACCACAAGTGGTTGCAAATGACAAGAAGAAAACATCACAAGGGTGTCTTTAGTAAGCCTACAAAATCCCAAATGAAAGTACCTACAAGCTACAAGTAGCTCAACATAAGATCAGTTAGATACATCATCATAAATATATTCACCACAACATATATGAATATCCAAAGATGATAACAAAACTGATCTAACAAATAGTGAACTATAAGTCATCACAAAAATATGCCAAGCCATACTTATAGTCACGTGCTATATAGTTGATCAAAAAATATCATGTACAAAGTTGCATAAAGCAAACAAGGAGTACCATGATAATGCAAACTCTAAAGTACCATGTACAAAAGTAGCACAAGGCTAACAAAAAAGTACCATGTACAAGAGTTGCATAAGGTATATGAAAATAATAAAGTGTGTACACCAGTTGCATAAAGCCAACCATAAAATATCATGTACAAAAGTAGCATAAATGCTAACAAGAAAGTACCATGATAAACCAATTGCATAATGCCAACTACATAAAAACATGTACAAAGTTGCACAAGGCAACAAGAAAGTACCATGTAAAAGAGTCGCATAAAGCAATTGCATCATATACCATAATTGCACAATGCCATCTACAAAGTAACATGTACAAAAGTTGCACAAGGCAAACAAGAAAGTACCATGTTCAAAAGAGATGCAAAAAGCAATTATACCACCAAATATCAACTCATATATATAGCATAAAACACCTCATAAGGATGAAGTTGTCATCACACAAGTGTAACTACACTTCATTCCCCCTTGAGGACAACTTCACCAAACCAAGTGAGTCCCTCAACTTACAAAACTGCTCCTTGGGAAGAGGTTTGGTGAACAAATCAACAAAATTAGAAGATGATGGGCAATACTCCAACTGAATAGTCCCATCCAATACCTTCTCTCTGATAAAGTGGGCTTGGATTTCAACATGCTTTGTCCTTTGATGCATTATAAGATTTTTAGCCAAGGCAATAGCTGATTGATTATCGAAGAGCAAACGTGAAGGACCAAATTGCTCAAAGCCAATTTCCTTCATGATGATGATGATGATAATCAACATCATCATGAACTACTATAACCATATTGCAATAAACAACTATAACCATATTGCAATTGAATAAAGGAAATAAACCAAGATCAACTTGCAATAGATTAACTTGCAATAAGAAGGTAACTAACCATAACAATCATCTTGCAACAAAATAAACTAACTTGAATTGAACCATAAAACATTTGTTAAATGTTAGATAGTCAATAAGTTAGTAAGTTAGTGTTCATTTTAGGTTTTGCTATAGCCTAATGAATTGCCAATTCATCTCACCCAAGGTCAACCAAGCTACCCAAAAGGGTACGGGTACGAGGACCCAAAAAGGACTTGCTACCAATAGAGAGGATTCTTTTGGATTCAATAGGTGTTTAGCAAATATAAACTGTGTTGCAAGATTAAGTAAATTTTAATCAAATACTAAAGTTGTGGTTAGGAAGTTGATTCATTTTTAACCTTCTTGATTAATATGAAAATTAGTAAATTGCAAGTTAGTTGGTTAGTAGATTGTTTAGTAGCAAGTTAGTAGTTAGATTAGTTGAGATGCAAAATGTAAGAAATATGAACAAGAGATAGTGGAGACACAAAGCAAAACACAAATACACTCTCTCTCTCTCTCTCTCTCTCACTCTCACTTTCATTCTCTTTTACTTTCATAATGAGAGATACAAGTTACATTAATTTACAGTATGCTTCAAGCAAATACTAGAGAGAGATTAGAAGAAATTAATAAAAATAGGGGAAGAGAGTGAAAAAATTGATCCAAAATTGCCTTGTATACTCCAAAACATACTTGGATAACCTTGCAAAACAAGCAAACTCACAAACAACCATTGTTAATGTGAGACAAAAAAATATTGCATTTTAAGGAGAATAATAATAATTTTTAATACAAAAAATTGCTTAAAAAAAATGCAATTAAATTAATAAAATTTATTTTATTAATAAAAAAAATGGCATGAAAAAGTTTAAAGATTTTTATAAAGCAAAACTTTTTCAAAAAAAACAAAACTGTTTTTTTTTTTTTTTTTTATAAAGCAAAACTGTTTTTTTTTTTTTTTAAAACAAAACTATTTTTTTTTATAAAGCAAAACTGTTTTTTTTTTTTTTAAACAAAACTGTTTTTTTTTTATATATATATATAGCCGACTATTTTTTTTTAAATAAATAAAAAAAATGACTATATATGGAAATAGGGGTTTTTGGGTCTTCCGGATGCAACCATGGGGTCCGTTTGGCTCCAAAAACCTTTCCAGAAAAAGCTTAATGCCAATTTTTTTTATAGATTTAAAATGAAAATATTGTTTGCAAAAGATCTAACAACTAGATCTAAAAACATAATAAATCTATAAACCCTAATGGCAGATTTGCAAAATAAGTTTACATAAAATACCCAAATATCAAATGCATGCAAAAAAAAATATACCTTAATGGGTTTTTCACCTCAAAGGATTGAAGACACTTGATGGAGATCCCAACCGCTTTGATACCAAATGTGAGACAAGCAAAGTCTCCCCAAGATCGAAGAATGCTCCACAAGATCAATCACACACAAAAAAAGAAAAAACCACAACACCAATATTAAGTGGTAAAACCCTACTTCAAATGAAGAAGGGAAACATCCACTATGAAGCTCACTATATTACTCAATGATTCAATAGTACAAGAATGCTTCAATGTTATGCAACAATATGCATCAACATAACCTACAACACAAGTCAATATGACAATATACGATAAGATATGATAAGATGATAATATGTAGTAGAAAACACCCCTATTTAAAGAGAAGCTTTTCTACTACAACCCTAAATCTTATCACAATCTATCAAATATTAGAAAGTGCTTTAGTTACTTTCTAATTTTATCACAATCTAATCTTTGAGATATGTGATAAGTGGCATCTATCAAATATTAGAAAGTTATTAGTTACTTTCTAATATTTTCTAGAAAAGGGGGAATAACTTTTTCCCATAAATTAAATATTCCTAGCACCCTTATTTTATTTATTAATTGGGTGGAAATATTTTTACATAGAATTATTTTCTAAATATTATTCTTTAGACTTTATATTTTAGTCTAAGAATAATTTACACAATGTTGCATTACATATTCCAACAGGGAAGAGACCTCACATGCATATTTTGTTGTTCATTTAACCTAGTGGATCATATTTAGAAGATCAACATTTAAGGAAACATGACATATGATATAGCATAACTATATTTTGACTAACTATAACAAACAATATCTTGGTGAGCATGTAGTCATTAGAGACTATTATTTATTATAGATATCTAGATGTGATGAATTGACTCTTATATCCTAATCATTCAATAAAGTACCTCATATTCCAAGTATGGGCCCTACTCCTTTTTTGGTTTATCATATCACATATTACTAATAAAAGGTGGAATATTTGCTTAACATATGGGTGATAAAGGACATTAATGGTGGTTTTAAGATAACAAATTTAGGGTGTTTTGATAAGTTTATTCATATTTATAATCCTGGTGGATACCCTCCATCTTCTTCTTCCTCAAAGAAGAATAGTTTTATTGCTATTATGGCCATGGCAAATTAAATCAAGAAACACAAATATAATAGGTTTGTGCATATCAACTTTAGATCCATAAGATAATAGATTCGAATTTAGACATAGAGGGTCTTCATTATATTAATCCCCTAAGGTTTTGGGGGGATGAATTTTGGGGAAGCACCATCGAGATATTTTCTTAAAATATAAAGTTAAACATACTACATCATAATTAGAGCTCATTCATAATGATATTTATGGATTGACGAATTTTGATTCTCTTTCTAAGATAGGTATTTTTTCATATTTGTTGACTATTTATTCAAAACCTTATAACCTCAATAATTTGGATTCTTCTTATCAAAATTATTGTACTACATATCTCCCTACACATAATAAAAAAAAAAAACATCTCTTTAGATTACTTTAAATTTTGTAATAAAATCAAACATATCTCTTATTCAATTCATGAAATATATACAATGAAACAAAATCAAATTAGCCTATAAGTAGAACAACCTAATTTATTCAAACATAATATATTCAAGATAACCTAAATAATCTAATCTAGGCATTTGCTAATAATATTACAGCACAAGCTTATTTGAAGGATAAGCTATGGTATGTAAAATAATAAATGATGTAATAATATATGCTATACAACTATAGCCTAACATCCCTCTCTTATTAAATTATTTAATGTGTATTGAGAGGTGTGAAACAACTTGAATTTGATATGTGTAAGTGCCTTAATGAAGATGTCTACAACCTATTTATCAATGGGAATGTGCTGGAGCTTAATATTGTGCTTTGGAAATTTATCTTGAATAAAGTTATATTGTCTATCAATATACTTGGTTCATTCATGGAACACTAGATTCTTGAACAGTTTCAAAAAACCTTGGTTATTGCAATTCAAGTGGATTGGAAGATTCTTTGGAATGCCCATACTTGAAACAATGCAACACAACCATATTGCCTCGCACACTGCTCCTCATGTTGCATGATACTCTGCCTTTATAGATGAAAATCCAACTTGTTACTTCTTTTTGTGCCAAGAGACAGGACAATATCCAATATGAAATACATATCCTAAAATTGATTTTCAATCATCTATAGATCCAACATAATCTGAGTTCATGTATCCTTGCAAGAAGAACTTATCATTCTTCTCATAATCTAAGCCATATTCTGGTGTGCCACAGATATAGTGAAGAACTCACTTTACTACTTTCCAATGACTAACCTTAGGTTCCTGTATAAACCTCGAAAGATAGCTTACAAAAAATTTGATATATGATCTGGTATTCATCATATATATGAGACTCCCAATCAACTGTTGATAGAGAGGTTCATACTTCATTTGTGTAACCTTGATGTGGTTCTTTTTTTGCACAACTGATCCAAGATATAATGGAGAAGTCTAAGATCTATCATTTCAAATAACTTTTTGAAGTCACCCTTCACTACTACAATCATCTCTTTTGAACTGCCAATGATGATCAGATCATCTACATAGAGCACAAGGATTACTATTTCAGAACCAACCCTCTTAAAATATAAATTGGCATCTGATGGACTTCTCTTGAATCCATGTTGTAGATAGTGATAATATATTCCTATGTACCAAGCTCTTAGTGCTAATTTCAACCCATACAAGGACTTGATCAGTTTGTAAAATTTTTGTTCTTGTCCTTGTACAAAAAATCCTTTAGGTTTATTCATGTAAACTTCTTCTTTTAAATCACCATTTAAGAAGGCACTTTTCACATCCATCTGATGAAGCTTCCATACAAATTGTGCTAACATTGCACAGAGTACACAAATGATAGTCATTTTTTTAGTTGGTGTGAATATCTCTTCATAGCCTATACCTCATTTTTTAGCATAGATATTTGCAACAAGGTGAACTTTATGTTTATTAATAGTTCCATCTGCCTTATACTTGAATTTGTATACACATTTGCATCCAATGGGTTTCTTACCAGTAGGCAAATCAACTAACTCCCATGTTTTATTCTTCATAAGAGATATATTTTAGCATCCATAGTTACCTTCCATTGAGGCACACTAAGGGCTTATTGCACTAAAGGGGGTTCATGTTCCAAAACTATAGTCATGAAACTATAGTCTCTTGATTCAATCATATCTTCTTCTCCTTCATCATCTACAAATTCTACATCTTATGCATATTCAACCTCTTCTCTTTCATGACGAGATATATTTTGGGTACGTGGTCGATCTGAAGTGAGATCAAGTGATGCATCCAATTTTACGTCTCTCATAGTGCTAGTATACCATTTTGGATTTTTCTTCTATTTTGGGGGAGTCTTTGCCTTAGGCTCCTCAAAATCTAGGTATATAGCAAGAGATGTGTCTTTTTTTGTTTCAGGTGTATCCAACTTGGGAGCTTCGTTGAATACACATATTAACTTATATGAATCTTCTTGGTTTTAGGGTCAATCAATCGATACCCCTTGGATTCTTCATAACCAAGAAATATGCATTGTAGGGTCTTCTCATATAACTTGTGTCTTTTCACCTTTGTAATGTGCATGAATACTTTGCATCCAAATATTCTAAGATGAGAAATGGAGTGCTTTCTTCCACTCCATGCTTTTTGTGGTGTGACTCCTTGAAGATCTTTTGTGGGTGCTCTATTCAGAAGATACATAGAAGTAGTAATATGTTCTACCCAATATTATTGCCCAAGATGTGCACCTATGAGCATACATAGAACCATCTCCATGATGGAACAATTCCTCCTTTTAGCAACTCCATTTTTCTAAGGGGTGTAGGAAGTAGTAAGTTATCTTTTATTTCATGTTTAGTGAGATATTTGGAAAAATCATTGGAGGTAAATTCCCCCCTTGATCTAAGCAAAGGACATTGATTGTACATCTTGATTCTTTCTCAACCAACTTCTTAAACTGCTAAAAATAAGAGAAGGCATCTAACTTCAACTATAGAAATAAAACCCACATCTTTCATGAGTAGTCATCAACAAACAACTAAAAGTATTTCTTTCCACCCCAACTGTTTGGCATTGGTCCACACAGATCGATGTGTATCAACTCCAATGATATTTTGGCTCTTGAAGAGCTCAATTCAAAAGGTACTCAGTTTTTCTTTCCTACTAAGCAATCTGAGCAAATAGGTAAAGTATGGAAAATGTTTGGAAGACCTAACACCATCTCATGCTTACTCAATTTGAGTAGATAGCCTAAATTTAGATGCCCATATATTTTGTGCCATAAGGAAGTAGCTTCTTTTGTGTTTGTAGTCATGGAAACATGAGGAATAAAGATAGCATCTAATACAAACAAACCATATTTTTAGGAAGCCATTGTGATATTTTTACCCTTCTTAGTAATGTACCAATGCTTTTGTACATTTACAACTTTGAAGTCAATCATAATATGTTTATCTAGAATTTGAGGTACAAACAACAAATTATTGGCCAATACTAGGACATATAGGACCTTCTCAATTTGGCATTTTACATCAAGAAGAGTTACTAAAATATTACCTTCTCCTTCGATTTTGTAGGTCTTATCATCAACAATTGTTATTGGTTTACCTTCTTTTGACACAAATGAGTGAAACCACATTTTGTCACCAGTCATGTGTTTGTTGTCTCTAGAATCAATGTACCAAAAATTATCTTTCTATTTGGGATTCATTTTAGTCATGAGCACCTTGTGTGCCCTCTCAGAATCATAATCTGAATCTTCGAGAGCAACATTTCTCTTATATTGTATATTCATTCTTCATGGTTTATTTTTACCCTTTTTCTGGTGTGGTTGCTTGTTCTTGAATAATACTGGTTGATTTCAAGATTTTCCATATCACAAATATTACAGTACCTCTTTTGTTTTTGATGTAAATTTTGTGAGGAATTGGTATGGGAACCCTTTAAGGAAGACCCCTTCTGAAAGTGATCATTTTTCTTATTTTCATATTTCTTAAAAAATAATGCATTGTTTGACACTTCATCTCTATGGTTTGTATCTGCTTTGTGTTGTTGAATAAAATTAACTAACTCTTCAAAAGTGACTTACCTACTAGACACTTGAAGGTAAGTGACCATCATTCTGAAGGAATCTAGTAAAGCTCTCAAAAAAATTGAGGTTAAGATCTTATCTTCTACTTTCTCACCCATTGCATTCATCTTAGCTCTTAGGTCTGCAACTCTACAAATAAACACTTCTACACTTTCTCCATTTTTCATGTTAAGAGTGTGAAGTTGGGATTGAAGGTTAAGAATTGTGGATTGATTATTTCCTTCATATATTTTGCACAATGTATCCCATGCATATTTTGTGTGCTCTTTGTCATAAATATGTATTTGAACTTCATCAACAGTGGTAAGAGTTATGATCATATGTGCTCTCGCATCAAAATCATCATATGCTTCTTGTTTTTCATCTACTATAGTTGGACGTTTGACTTTTTCAGTCACAACATCCCACATCTTTTCAACATGTGGTATTACTCTCATGTCTTTTCCATGGAGAAAATTTTGGATATTTGAGAATTTGTGAATCTTTCAAGTATGCTTTAGCAATGGCCATTATGAAGGTTCCTTATATCACCAAATTGGTCTTCCTTTCTTTATACTGTGAAAGTAGTACTAAAAGAGATTCACTACTATATTTAACACCTGCTTAAAAAACCTTACGCATATGTAGGATGCCAAGTCCCTAAAATACTTTGGAAGATGATTTAGTTGGAGGATTTATGCCAAGTAATAATAGTGAATGGGGTAAAAAATGAAGTGAATATCAAATAAAATTGGCTTTCCTTATTTCTCCCTAACGATTTATAGAGAACAATAGCTCAGACATCATTGTGGTAGCTATATTAGGTATTAGATATAGTATCCCAAAGCATGATAGCATCACCTATAAGTGTGGGTCATAGGTACCATAAATATTGAA
Organism: Wollemia nobilis; assembly: GCA_028583015.1. Lineage (NCBI taxonomy): Eukaryota > Viridiplantae > Streptophyta > Pinopsida > Araucariales > Araucariaceae > Wollemia > Wollemia nobilis. The sequence goes on from JAQPPZ010001538.1 coordinate 203,876, forward strand.
CGTTGCTTTGTGCAATAAATTGCATAAAATAAATGGGTATAAATTTGGGGTCTTATTGTTGCTTCAATACAAATATGTTAATGTCTAAAATAACTAATTTAAATTCATCATACATTTATTTTTATCATGCCCACAAATTCATGCTTTTGGAAGGTGTCAGATTCAACCAAAAATGCACTTTTTACAATGCTAATTAGGTGTTAGATTCAACTGAAAATGAACTTTTTTACAAAAAAAACATTTGCAATAGTTTTGATTTACAAAATGATATTCACTTCTTTTGCCCTTGTTTTGAATTTTATTTGCAAAAAGCAAAAAAAATTGTGGTGTATCCCCCCTTTGTGTTTTTTTTTTGCAAAATAACAAGTTTTGTGCAAATTTTGTTTCGTAGACCCTCTGTGAAGTTTGCAAAAAAATCAATTCAATGTGGTTTGAATTTTCTTTCGCAAATAACTTTGTTACTCCTTTTGTTTAATCTCTAATTTTACAAAGAGTCAATCTAGTTTGACCTTAGGTTTGCAAAATAATGATGTTGTAGTGGAAACAAAATAATGAGATTAACAAATTTGAACTCTACTTATACTTTAAGTTCTAAAAATTAATTTTATAAATATTATGAAAATAAAAATATAAAATATACTATTCATATAAATAGAAAAAAGCATACAACAATACTATGACATTAATTTAAATATTTTATTATTTTCTTAATACTAAATCATGTCTAGATGTAAGTATTAAACATAAGGCATAACCTATGGGAAAATGCTTTAGTAAATATTTATAAACTTTATGCAACTAAGTTCAACTTTTTTCAACATCTACGGACCACATAGATTTGAATTTGGGGCGGTCAATGTATTGAATTTGAGGTTCATATTTATTTGGTGATAAAGATCTATGTATAATATGAATCTTTTTTAAAATAAATAAGATAACTTAATATGAATTTATCTATAAAATTTGGAAAGATATGCCATCCAACATTTATGAATGAAGGACAAAAAAAGCAAAAACAATTGTTAAATATTTGTGCACTTTTTCTCCAACATGAAATTTGCTTCAAAACGGGTTATGCACAGCTCCTTTGTGTACCTCTCAAACAACTGCAAGTACAACATAAAATAATATGAGGTGACAATTGTGATTATTTGGAGGGGTGCTAAGAATAAATTTATTTGGGAGTTGAATAGCTCAATATAATGCACAATAAGGAGTGGATATAATGTTCAACACCAACGTAATAATAATGTCACTAGAATATAGAGAGATATTTGGGATATCCTAAGCATTCCTAAAGTCAAAATGTTTTTTTGGCTAGTAGGTCATAGAAGAATTTTATCCTAGGATAACCTTATAAAAAGGGGTTTTCATGGTCCCTCTCAATTAGTTTTATATAATAATAAGGATGAGAGTATAAACCATTTCTTGGTATATTGCTCAATAGCTTGGAATCTATGGCAATGGATTCTTAATATGTTTGGTAAATGCATGGTGATGAATAGTAGAATTGAAGATTGGTTAAAACAATGGAAGAGCACTTATAAAATTGAGGCTTTATAGCAATGTACCACCTTTGGTACATTACTATAGTAGGAGTTTACTTTAGAGTAAAGTTATGTAGTTACTTTAGCATGTAATAAATGCACAAGTGTTAGAATGTGCAATGATGTAAATGTGCATGTAATCCACATGTACATGAGTCATAGGATAGAGTCAAAGATATATTAAGAGCCAAGGAACCTATATTCCTATATGAAGGCCTTAAAGTTATTGAAATAGATAGGGGAGATAATATAGAGAGTGCATAGTATAGATTAGTAGTGTGATACAATGTAGTCTTTTCATATCAGTTTATGGAGTGTTCATGTCCTCCATTATACTACATTGTACTATTTTTGTGAGCTTTCATTAATGGCATATTTTTGAGTTATTGCAAAATTTTATCTCCTTATTTTTCTACTTATTATAGTGTCATTATCATATAGATATATTAGCTTTATTATCTTGCATCTTGTGGTTGCATTTCCTATATCATATACTCATTAAAATATCATAGTGACATCATAGCACATGGTATATTAGATAGGAAATAGGGAGAGCCACAGGTGAGATTGAGAAAAATATAGAAATTTTGTTTCCAAAATTTTTGAGATTTCATTTGGCTAGAGTCTTTCCATAGGATTACAGAAAACCTGTGAATACTAGAACTCAGCATAAATTCCACTAAATTAACAAATCAACTAGTGAATATTGATTATCTCTAGATATAGAGTTTCTTCCATTGCAATCCTAATACTTTTTTGTAGGAAAAATAAGACTCAAATAAAGTTAGGAAGCTTCCTACAAAATATCTAGGAAGAATATCTTCTTTAGAATAAATCCAACACCATAAGCAACAAGCAAAAGAATGAAGATTTGGAGGAATAAAGAAAATCTCTCATTACTAGATATTGTAAACCTGTAGAGTGCAAAAGGAGAAAAGGTCATAGGAACCTTGTTATAGATTCGATGGAGAGAAGAAGACTCCATTGAAGATTCTCTATGAATATAGGATATTGGTTATCTCCAATGTAGATTGAATAATTCACCCTGAAGAAGTTGAAGAGACCCTTTGAATGTCCAGTTAAAGAACTCCTAGTTCTCTAAGATTGGAGGATGGTGATATGCATTAAAAATTATAGATTGTAAAGTAGATAAGGACTATAAAAAGTCTCATTCCTCATTCCTAAAGTAGTAGAATTTAAGTATTCTATAGGAATATCTCATTTCCAACACTTCCACAATAGAAGGTTGGAGGAAAGGTCTCATTGGGAATACCAGAGAAGCTACAATATTGAAGATCTTGGAGAGGTTTCAAGGAGAAACAAGGAGAAGGCTTGGTAAGCCTTATTACAGGAGACTCATAGAAGTCCATTAAAGGAATTCGTAGGATAACTCATTGGAGAAATTTACCAACAAGGAGAAGTTCCTAATAAATGAATAACTTGAGATAATTGTCACCATCCAAAAACAAGCCTAAGAGAGAAGGATTTGGCAAGGACTTTACCAAATTGTGGAAGATATTGGTGAAGACCTCAATACTTTTATATTCTTGAGAAAAATGCCTTTATTGAAGTCAAAATTTGACAAGGAGGTTGAAGAAGAAAGGAGCCAGATATTACTACCAAACCTAAGAGGTTTGAAGATTACCTTTGAAGGCTAGAAGGCTCATTCGGAGATAGGGGTTTGCTAAATCTTCAATAGGAATACTAAAAGGGTTATTCAAGGAAAACTTAGCTATGATTTGGAGTTCTCTACCAATTTCTTGAGTTTCAAGAATAGCATTTTAGTACAAAAATTGACTGCAAAAGGGCAGCAATTAGGACAACATTACTATTTATAAAACTTTAGATTTACAAAGTGCATACTGAAGGATATTTGAAGTCACCTACTACATTTTTAGGCAGCAAGTTAGAGGGTTTTCAAAGTTGCAATTAAGTGAGTTAAAAAACTATTTCATACAACCAAGTAGAGTTATAAGTTCATCCAGATAAGGATACCAATTTGGTGAATCAAATCAGTAAGATATCCACCATATTCATAGAACTTAAAGGTAAGTAACTTGGGTGCAAAGGGTTCATTAGTTGAACTTTAATTTTTTGGTTTATTAAGATTTTTTAAGCACCATATTAGTTTAAAAGTTACAAGGAGTGGATTCATATCATAGTCTTCAAGGAAGTGCAGAAGAGAGTTACTTTTAAGGTTATTACCTGCACATTAAAATAAAGAGTTAGATATATTTTGATATAAATAAAAATATCATCTTCCTATTTTTTAGTTGAATTAAAGAAGACTACATTAAAGTCTACATAGTTTATAGTGCATATTTTGAGTTACTTTAATGGTTCATTTATAGGAGTAATAAGGAGAAACTATTATTGCACTATATTAGTTGTTCAAATTTCACTAAGTATTTTTAGTTAAAGTGAGCATTAGTGCAAAGTTAAGCCTATAAAATTAGTTGCATGGTTAAAATCTTGGATTTATTGGTGCTAAAGTTATCCAGGTAAACATTTAGAGTTTAATTTTGTCTAACAAGGAGGGAAACAATACAATATACCTTGCTATAAAGGATTGGAGCAAAGAGCTATCATATCTAAGAAGCAAGGAATAGCTTCAAAAGGAGACGTATAACTTTGGTGGAAAATAAGAGATGTAATCTTATCTATTGCAAAAGTGTTTGCATTACATTGGAACTAGTTTTGTTCTTTTAAATATAGTGAAAGTGGACAAAATAAATAGTATCCTAAAGACACTACAATAGGTAGTAAAGTACAGTCTCCAAGTGATCATTTTTGGTAGAGAAATTTATCCAACCTAGAGCTCATAAGCATTAGGTTTAAGGTGTGTAAATACACCAGGTCAAGGGCCATAGGTTGAAGGAGCACTTATCACATTGCATAACTAGTAACCTACATCATCATCAAAGAATCCATGTAAGGTACTATAGTTACCTATAGCAAAGAAACATAAAATATTGAGGTGGAATAAATAAGTGTGTTACCCAAACCACCAACTAAGAGCACGGTGTAGAAGCACTCGAAGGCCACCATCACTGAAAATGAATGACCAATAAAAACCATTGGTGCTTGAGTAAGACAAATGACCAGCTAGAGCCACTATTATAGTGTGAAGAATACCAACTAAGATAATCACATAGAATCATCATGGATACATCATGGTTAAAGCTAACTTGGTGAAGAATAAATGCCATCATTTGTAGAGGAGAGAACATTGGAAACAATACAAACAAATTGCATTAGTTGGAATTGAAGCATTGGAAATAAGAATGTGTTGGAAGCATGATTGCATGCAAGGGAATATGTTCCACTTACCATCTCAAAGTAGGGAACACAATGAAAGTTAGGTTTTTAGACATCTTCCATAATGTCCATCACATAACATCTACAAATGAGGAACCCAATAAATGAAGTAACCCTCATCTTAGAGCATTGAGAGTAGAAGTAACACTTATCATGGAGCATTGAGGGCAGAAGTAATGCTCATCATGGAGCATTGAATATGAGGTAATTATCACATCATGGAGCATTGGAGTAAATATTATAATCTCCATTTATCTAAGCAACATACGTATCAAAAAGGAACATAACCTAAGTAATGTAACCAATGAAGTGCATTAATAACTCGAGTGAAGAAGCGCATATTATGCATAATAGATGAGCTCATAATCAACATTCAAAATTTTCTAGAAAGATAATTCAATGCACATAGTTCAAGGGAATCAAAGGAGCATTAAAGAGGATATTTATTCAAACTATCATCCAATAACAAGGGATATTACTATCATACATCTCAAAAATATAACATTTACCTTGAAGGTAGAAGTTAATGCAAAGCACTCATTCAAATTCAAAAAGGTATTACTTCTATGTAGATTAATATTTTCTATCCATTTAAATATTATGGAGGAAAATATCATCCATAGTACTATTGTTACAACAAAGACAAATACTATAAAATATTCAAGGAGAAACTAATATTTATATTAGACTATTTATTCCAAGCTCTTATTTTAGAAGCATTAACAATAAGCTCAAGCTTGACTTTTGTGAAGATCAAGGAAATAGGTCATACAAGAAACCAATGAATAGAAAAGGAAGCAGTTATGATCCACTTATGACTTGCAAAATTATGATATCACTAGTCTATCAAGGATACCTAGAATACTACAAGGTCAAATATTCTTCCAAATACTCAAAAACAACAAAAGATAGTGAAATGAAAATGACAAGGAGAAACAACATGAATACATAAGCAGAAGAAGATGAAGAAGAAGAATATCAAGTTGAATATTATTCTAAATATGAAGATCCATATTGAAGACTAAATTATTCAATATCCAAATAATGTAATACAGGGGGGTGTTAGATAATATATTACATTATTGGATATTACATTATTGGATACATATCAATGTACCACCTTTGATACATTACTAGAGTAGGAGTTCACTTTAGAGTAAAGTTATGTAGTTACTTAGACATCTTATAAATGCACAAGTGTTAGAATATACAGTCATGTAAATGTGCATGTAGTCCATATGTACATGAGTCATAGGATAGATTCAAAGATAGAGTAAGGGCTAAGGACCCTATCTTCCTATATAAATGCCTTATAGTGAGTGAAATAGAGAGGGGAGATAATATATAGAGTGCATAGTATAGATTAGTAGTGTGATACAATGTAGTCTTTTCATATCAGCTTATGGAATATTAATGTCCTCCATTATATTGCATTGTACTATTTTTGTGAGCTTTCATTAATGGCATATTTTTGAGTTTTTTTGGTAAGTTAAATATTTTCATTAAAGAGAGGGCATTTTAAAGGCTACCTAATGCCTTAGTACATTAGAACATAAAAAATGATGTGTCAACCATAAAAATAGCATCCTTGAGGAGTAAATTAAATAGTAGATAACAAAAAATAGTTCAAAAAAACAAATGGTAGAAGTCCCAAAGGGATGAAAACAACAACATGGAAACTAATCAGGTGATAACAGGCTCATCCACATCCTTCGTTTTGGCTTTCTTGGCCTCTTCCTTAGTGAAATCCTTGAATATTTCTTTAGCAATCTCCACTACCTCATCCTCTACCTCAGAATTAGCAGCAATAGTGGATTTTTTAGGGGTATCTTCTTTAAATTTTTCACTATATAATAGGAGACTAAGAGCATTCCTATGCTCTTTCAACTACAATATGGCTCCTTCAATAGCAACCCAGGCAGTTTCCAAGTGAACAATAGTAGATGATGTAGTCTTGATTATGTACTTTTGTAGAAACTTCTTGACTAGATTGTTAGGATCATCCTCGTCAGCTTCCTTCAACTTCCCTGGACTCTGAAGCTCTTTGTTTTTGAGCCTTTCAGAACTCCTCGTAGGATTAACCTCCACTTCGACCCTCTTCCTTGCGATATCAGGACCTTGCTTATTTTCCTCCATCTTCTTTCTTTTAGGTCTTCACACTCTAGAAGTTGGGGTGGAAGAAATGTCATCCTCTGTGTTATCTGCTTGTGTATCTTGAGTCACAATGTTGCTCTTTGGAAACTTTTCTAACAAGAATGTGTACAACACCTTGAAGAGATCTTGATGATAAGGTCAAGCATCTTCCTTCTTAGACTGAGTTGAGGTAATTTTATAGTCCATTGATAGATAGAGGAACTCTAGAATATTGAGCACCTTAGATTCTCTAAAATTATTGACAAATGAGATATGAAAACTGTGGAGCTAAGAGTTAGGATCGTCCACCGTTATGTACTCCATAACGGGTTTCATGACTTCCTTCTAAGGAGTAGGAAGATCACTATGAAACATACCCTATTTTATATTCTTCTTAATGGAAAATTCAATCTAAACTGGCTCAACTCAGCGTCCCAGTTGTGTTTATCTCTTCTCACAATGTTTCCAACAACTGGTTTCCTAGTGATTTTTGCCAAGATACCTACATCCACCAAAAATTCAACATCATGGATGATAACAATCCCCTTCTCCCAGGTAGAGTAAAATTCCATATTAATATCCCAATTAGTTCTAGAAAATATCTTGAGAAAGGGTATAAATCCCTTATCGCTGAGAACTATTTTCATGACAGGTTCGATGGAGAGAGTATCAGGCTCAAAGAAACTCATCTTGTCAACACTCGAAACTAGGGAACAAAAACTTTTTGAAGTGGTACAGGGAAGATGAGGATAAATAGGGGATATGCAAAGAACTTTTAGTGTAATGCTTATGTAAATACAAGGTGAGATTAGACATTTCTGGAAATCCTTTGCATTTCCACTCACAAGAAACCCAAATCTAGGGAAACCCACATGCCAAAAAAAATAGGCCAAAGCATGACATTCTTTACACAGTGTGAGTTTCCAATAGATATGATCTCAGAAGAAAATAGAAATGCGCACCCAAACTTGGGATGGTTGACCAATCAAAAAGTATGGGTAACCAAACATAGAGATAACACATACCCAAACAGAAACCCAATGGATTGGGATGCAAAAATGAATAGGTATGGAAATGGACCTGGGAAACAAATTAAAGGAAAAAATATGTGAGTATAGCCATAGATTAAATGGAAGAGGTTATACATGGAAAAAAATCTCGTTATCATGGAAAAAGGTGGAATAAAATTCCCATAACTTAGTTTTAAATAGATCCCAAACCTAAACAAAAGGTAATAAGGCAGTGACACAAAAATATGGCACAAGGATTAAGCAAATTGCAAGGGGAATGCATGCAAAAACCATTTCCAAAATATTACATTGAAAATATAAATGCCTAGGGAAGAGAAAAACCATCATGGAAAGGATTAGTGTGAAATAAGTGATCGTGGGAGTAAGCAAATCACATGAAGTATTAAGGCTTGGAGATCTCATCCTTTTCTATTTCATAGGTATACAATTATGAATATCATACATTAGATGATTATGATTGTACATTTTGCTAAGCTTGTAATTTATCCAACCTGGCAATTTTTTTAACTTCACATGGAATAGTATTAGTCCAGGTCAGCATCCCAGGGGTAAACGCACCAATGTTGGCCAACTTGTCATTGACACCATTAGCTTCCTTAAATATGTGTTGAATTATGACTTAATGTTGGAGTTGTATTTAGCTTCTAGCATCCTTAATGAGATTTCTAACCTTCCATGTTGGTGGTTTGGAATTTTTAAGGTAGTTGATAACATTTAACGAATCCCCTTTTATTATAACTTTTCCTAGGAATTATTTGATATTTTATAGTCTCCTCCACAATGCTCTTGCTTCCAAAATATGGTTATATTTATCACCTAAGGTTTCTACGAAAGCAAAAATAGAGTTTCCAAGATTATCCCTAAGAATACCTCCAGCTCTAGCTCTCGCTATATTTCTTTTAGTAGCTCCATCAAATTTAAGCTTGACCCACTCCTGAGGATGAGGATTCCATTTTATGTTCTCTCTAGATATTTGGGAATTTCCAAGATTAGGATTATCTAGGAAAACTTGAAAGGATTGAAGTAAGGAAGCTTCAAAATGGGGAATAGGATAAGGATCAAAAGGAGCAGCCAGTGCATTCTCTTTGGCATAAAATAGTATTCTATTATTTATAAAATCAACATCCTTGGCATCCTTAGAAAAAACACACATGTTAAGCTCAAGCCAGATCTACCAAAATTAATGTTGAAGGCAAAAATTCCAAAACATTTGAGATAAGGATTTTTGAAAGGGTTGGACCATTAGGTAAATAGGTCAACTATAGATGAGGGTGACACCCAACTAATTTGAAACTTATGTAAAAGCATGTATAGGATAGATTTGGAAAAATAACATGAAAGAAAAAGGTGCCTAGTAGACTCCCAATCAGATAGACATAGGAAACACCTATTAGGGAGTGGCAATCCATGCTTGATAAGGTTTTCAACTGTTAGGATTCTATCTTGTATGGCCAACCAAGAAAAAAATATCTTTGGTGTCAAATTTTTTAACCACACAATATTAAAGGGAATAAGAACTTCATCAAAGGATAGAGAAATTTGATAAGCATATTTGACAATGAATTATCCTGAATCTATAGGTTCCTAAATAGGATGATCATAGGACATCCCTGATGGGGTAGGGAAGGTAGATAAAATAGCTTTGAGAGATGTGATTTTTGCTGATAGGTTGGGATTTTGAATTCTTCTCCATTATTTGACACCATTGGAGGTGGTGAGGAAATTTGTGATCTTATATCCAAAAATAGGATCCGTGAATTCTTTTATCTGTTTGAACCCTAGGATTTGCAAAAATGGTTGATTTCCTACCTACTTATCCTCCCAAAAATTAATTGATTTTACATTACCAACCTGCCATCTTAATCCTTTTATTAGAAGTTTTTTTGTAGCACTAATGGATCTCTAGAAGGTGGAGCCATAAGAAGGAGCCCTGTCACAAAAAAAAATAGATTCCTGAAGATATTTCCTTTTGACAATCTTGACCCATTCAAATTTATCCCCTGAAATTAGTCTCCAAGCTTGTTTTGCTAGGAGAGCTAAGTTTAAAAAATTAATTCTTCTGAGTCCAATTCCTCCCTGATATTTTGGGTTACACACTTTTTCCCATGCAACAAGGTGAAATCTATTCTTGTTTTCAGTGCCTGTCCATAAAAAATATTTTTGAATTTATTCAATATTCTTGTAAACCTTAACTGGAGCTTTAAAAATTGAAATAAAGTAGACAGGTATGCTCCGCAAACATGCCATTGTAAGAATAACTTTTCTTGCCTGGGATAAAATATTGTTTTTCCATCTAGAGAGCTTCTTTTGAAATATTTCTATAACATTGTTCCATAGGTCTTCAGAAGCATTGCCCATGAACAAAGGTAACCCCAGATAAGTAGCAAGCAAGGAATAGATAGCACATCCAAGGATGTTAGCTATTTTGAGTTATCTTCTAAGTGGAGTGTTGAGGAAAAATAGTTTACTTTTTTGAAAGTTAACCTTTTGACCTATCTCTTTCTCATAAAGAAGGATAATATGTTTTATAACTTTAGCTTCAACCACTAATGCAAAGGTGGATAATAAAGTGTCATAAATAAATTGTTGATGTGTGATAGGATTTGTTTGGGAAGTCACCTTGATTCCAAAAATTAAACTTGACCGTTTGGTAGCATGAATGGATCTCCCTAGAGCCTCAGCATCAATGATGAACAGGAGTGGGGATAGAGGATCTCCTTGCCTTAAACCTCTGCTACTAATAAAATAGCAGACCTATAGAGTGTAAAATGATAAAAGGTCATAGAAACCTTGTTATAGATTTGAGATAGAGAAGAAGACTCCATTGAAGATTCCCAATGAAGATAGGATATTGGTGATCTCCAATGTAGATTGAAGACTTCACCCTGAAGAAGTTGAAGAGACCCTTCGAAGGTCCAATTAAAGAACTCCTAGTTTTGTAAGATTGGAGGATGGTGATATGCATTAAAAATTATATATTGTAAAGTAGATAAGGACTATCAAAAGTCTCATTCCCCATTCTTAAAGTAGTAGAATTCAAATATTGAATAGGCAGATCTCATTTCCAACACTTCCACAATAGAAGGTTTAAGGAAAGGTCTCATTGGCAAGAATAGAGAAGCTATGATTATGAAGATCTTGGAGAGGTTTCAAGGAGAAACAAGGAGAATGCTTGGTGAGACTCATTGTAGGAGATTCATAGAATGCCATTAAAGGAATTCGCAGGAGAACTCATTGGATAAATTTACCAACAAGGAGAATTTCCTAATAAAGTAATAACTTGAGGTAATTTTCACCATCCAAAAACAAGCCTAAGAGATAAGGATTTGACAAGGAATTTACCAGATTTTGGAAGAGATTGGTGAAGACCTCAATACTTTTAGATTCTAGAGAATAAGACCTGTATTGAAGTCAAAATTTGACAAGGAGTTTGAAGGAGAAAGGATCCAGATATTACTACCAAAACTAAGAGGATTGAAGATTATATTTGAATGCTAGGAGGCTCATTCGGAGATAAGGGGTTATTAAATATTCAATAGGAATACTAAAAGGGTTCTTCAAGGAAAAATTAGCTATGATTTTGAGTTCTCTACCAATTATTTGAGTTTCAAGGATAGCATTTTAGTACAAAAATTGACTGCAAAATGGCAACAACTAGGACAACATTACTAGCTATAAAATTTTAAATTTACAAAGTGCATACTGAAGGAGAATTGAAGTCACCTACTATATTTTTAGGCAGCAAGTTAGAGGGTTTTCAAATTTGCAAATAGGTGAGTTAGAGAGATATTTCAGACAACCAAGTAGAGTTACAAGTTCATACAGTTAAGGGTAGTAATTTGATGAATCAAACCAATAAGACATCCACCATATTCAAATATCTTAAAGGCAAGCAACTTGGGTGCAAAAGGCTCATTAGTTGAACTTTAATTTTTTTGGTTTATTAAGATTTGTTAAGAACCATATTAGTTTAAAATTTACAAGGAGTGAATTCATATTATAGTCTTCAAGGAAGTGCAGAAGAGAGTTACTTTTTTAAAATAATATTTAGTTATATTTTTATGGAAATAAAAATATCATCTTCCTATTGTTTAGTTGAAGTAAAGAAGACTACATTAAATTATACATAGTTTATAGTGCATATTTTGAGTTACTTTAACGGTTCATTTACAATAGTAATAAGGAGAAACTATTAGTTGTTCAAATTTCACTAAGTAAATTTAGTTAAAGTGAGCATTAGTGCAAATTTAAACCTCTAAAATTAGTTGCATGGTTAAAAGCTTGGATTTATTGGTGCTAAAGTTATCCAAGTAAATATTTAGAGTTTAATTTTGTCTAGCAAGGAGGGAAATAATACAATACACCTTGTTATAAATAATAGGAGTAGAGAGCTACCATATCTAAGAAGCAAGGAATAGCTTCAAAAAGAGATGTATAACTTTGGTAGAAAATAAGAGATTTAATCCTATATATTGTAAAAGTGTTTGCATTATATTGGCACCAACTTTATTCTTTTTAATATAGTGAAAGTGGACAAAAGAAATAGTGTCCTAAAGACACTACAACAAGTAGTAAAGTACAATCTCCAAGTGATCATTTTTGGTAGAGAAAGTTATCCAACCTAGAGTTCATAAGAATTAGGTTCGAGGTGTGTAAAGACACCAGGTCAAGGGCCACAGGTTCATAGAATGAGCGCTTATCATATTGAAGAGCTAGTGACCTACATCATCATCAAAGAATCCATGTAAGGGAGTATATTTACCTATAGCAAAAAAACATAAAATATTGAGGTGGAAGAAAGAAGTGTGTTATCCAAACCACCAGGTAAGAGCATAGTGTAGAAGCACTCAAAAACCACCATCACTTGAAATAAATGACCAACTAAAATCATTGGTGCTTGGGTAAGACAAATGATCAACTAGAGCCACTATTATAGTGTGAAGAATACCAACTAAGATAATCACATAGAATCATCATGGATACACCATCGCTAAAGCTAACTTGGTGAAGAAGGAATGCCATCAATAGTAGAGGAAAGAACATTGGAAACAAGACAAACAACTTGCATTAGTTGGAATTGAAGCATTGGAAAAAAGAAGGTGTTGGAAGCATGATTGCATGAAAAAGAAGATGTTCCACTTACCATCTCAAAGTATGGAGCACAATGAAATTTAGGTTTTTAGACATCTTCCATAATGCCCATCACATAACATATACGAAGGAGGAGCCCAAGGATGAAGTAACACTCATCTTAGAGCATTGAGAGTGGAAGTAACACTCATCATGGAGCGTTAAAAGCAGAAGTAATGCTCATCATGGAGCATTGAATATTAGGTAATTATCACATCATGGAAAATTAGAGTAAATATTGTAATCTCCATTTATCTGAGTAGCATAAGTATCAAGAAGAAAAATAACCTAAGTAATGTAACCAACAAAGTGCATTAATAACTCAAGTGAAGAAGCACATATTATGCAGAATAGACGATCTCGAAATCAGCATTCAAAAGTTTTCATAAAGATACTTCAAGGCACATAGTGCAAGGGAATCAAAGGAACATTAAAGAAGACATTCATTCAAACTATCATCCAATAGCAAGGGATATTACTATCATACATATCAAAAATATAACATTTACCTTGAAGGTAGAAGTTAAGTCAAAGCACTCATTCATATTCATAAAGGTATTACTTCTACATAGATTAATATTTTCTTTTCATAAGGAGAAATAAGGAGTAGTATATAAGGTTGGAATTATTATCACTTACATTTAAATTCAACCTTAGTTAAGTTGAAATCAAATTGAAAGGAGCTTATCATTAATAGTATTTCAAAACCATGTTAGTTGAAATACAAGAATATTAATATTTACATTTAAATATCTTAGGAGCTATAAGGATTACTACTTGGTAAACAAAACCTTCTTATATTGCAAAAATCATTAATTTATAATATTCCAAATTAGGAAGATATAAGGTATGCTACATCCAATATATATTATTGGAATTTAGAAATATTATACTATTGGATATTAAGGGGTATAAAAAGAAGTTCATTATTTACTTAAAGGGGTTGGAATTATTTACTTACGCTTGTCTCATACTCATACTAAAGGGATAAAAGAAATCCAACCATAGAGAACTTCAAATTGATAAGTGCATAGTTCATTAAGAGAGATAAGGTGAAATAGGAGTTTATTATTATTTACAAAACATTATAAAAGCAACTCAAAAGGTGAACTATTACCAAGATTAGAATATATTATAATGACTAGGGAGCTATAAGGATGTCTACTCCAAACAACACATTAAATAATGTGATCATAATGTGATTAAATATGTGTATTGATGAATTTCTTTCTGCTGAAGAGAAAGAAGAAATTGTAAATGTGTCTTGTTTAGAAAGCATACACATTGTACCTTACTTTGTTGATGCAGAATGTGAAGAATGTCTCTTTGAGGGGACAATTTTTGAAGAGGAGATACAATCTCCAAATTTTGTTGTTGGAACATGTCTCATGGAGGAGGCATCAAATCAGAAATTTGTTGAAGAGGAAACTATTCTCATGGAGGAGAATGTTGAAGACAAAGAGCATGATGATGTTTGTTTTACAAAAACAAACCCAAAAATTGTAAATGATGGAGCAACATTTTTCATGGAAGAATTTTTTTTTTGGTAGGTAAGATACTATAGCATTAATATCGGGTTTTACAGGTTGACCCAAAACATTTTACAAAAATTAGCCTAGGGTTGTTGATGAACATATCCTTACTAAGGATCCTATTTATATAAAATCTACATGCCGCCAAAGCCATTACATCCTGTAAGGCACATAGCCTGTTATCAAAAAGAAACTTCCCATACAACATTTTGGGTATACCCCGAGAAAACACACATGCATCATAATTACAAAAAAGAAACAAATACGAATCCCTTCTTTGAGACAATGGAGAAACAAAAAGCTACAGACACACATAGCAGAGTACTAAAAAAAACTCCCACAAGCTCTGTATTGACAGTTACTCTTAATAATTCTCTGGTAATTGCTTTCTTCCATATATGACATGCTTTGGTACCAAATACTATCTTGGCAAATCAGCCTTGGAGAAGTGAACCTGCTGGCTAGATTTATGGCAGTGGCTATCTGGTGGTCCACGTGGCTTTGGTTCAAAGTCTTATATTGTCATTTCTTTCCTTCCCTGTGATTATAAACCAACCTCAAATTACTAATATGACTAGAAGCCATGTTATCTAACATGTGACTATCCCCATTAGTCTTTGTGGTATTTCCAAGTAGCATCCAAGAAGACTGACAGCTCGGATAATTTTTATTGTGAGTCCAATTCAAAAAAGAGACAGGAATACTCCTAGCCTTCAAACTTACAGTGCCTTCCTTATTGGTAAATTTGACTATCATTCTTGGAATTATTGTTTAATAAGCTCCTCTACTTCACTCGGGACACCGTGTTCCCATTTGAAAAGTTTGTCACCATCAACACCCAAATTGGCCAACTTATCAGCAATTTTGTTAGCTTCCCTAAAGACATGTTGGGCTTTTCTGTCCTGTCTTCCCTAGAAAAGGATCCTAGCCTCTTCAACAATTATTTTAATCCTCCAAAGATGTGTTTTCCAATTATTGAGGAGATTTATAACATGCATAGAGTCTCCTTCTACGATCAAATTGCCTTCTAATTCTTGAGTCATTTGAAGGCCTCTCCACATAGCTCTAGCTTCAGCTTTGTTGTTCATCCTTGTTCCCAAATATTCAAAAAATGCAAGCATCATATTTCCATTATGATCTCGCACAATGCCACCAGTGCCTGCTCTGCCAGAATTGTCCTTAGCTGCTCCATCAAAATTAATCTTAAACCAACCCGTAGGAGGTGGAGACCACTTAAAATTGGCTCTAGGGTAGACTACCCTAGGCGCAGACTCATCTAAAAAGGTTAAGCTTAAATATTGAGCAATCGTGTTCTCCTGTAGATGATGTTTATAGCTATCAAAAGGGATAAGGTCTACATTCTCATTAGAAAAGGATAGGATCCTGGCAATGATAGTTTTATGATCAAGGATAGACTCATTAAATACCCTATGTTTCCTTTCTAACCACACCTACCAAAGATAGTGATTGAGACAAATTTTCCACATGTATCTAAGTCTTTGGCTTGAAAAGAGGCAAGGCCACTGGATGAACAAATTAAGTATGATGGCTGGTTTAACCCATGAAATATTGAAGGCCTAAAAAACCCCACTTAGGACAATCAAAGAAAAAGGGCACTCAAGGAAAATGTGATAAATGGTCTCCCAATTAACCCTGCATAGATAACAATGATTAGTGATACAAATACATTTACACATCATATTATCAATGGTTAGAATTCTTCCTTGGATAACTAGCCATGAAAAGACTACAATTTTTGGAATTAAATTTTTTATCCAAACTAAGTCCTTTTGGAGGACAAATTCTCATCATCAATAAAAATCTTGTAAGTTGGTTTAATAGTGAACTACCCATTTTTCGTAGGAGCCCAGATCACATGATCTTCTTTGGGTCTCATGGGGATAAAATGTTGCCTGATAATGTTACAAAGATCATTTTTTTTCGCTTGAAATCCCTAAATTCTTATTTGTTTCTACTTCATTCTACCTCTGTCCTCAACCATATAATCAGAGAATTTTCTACCAATGAGGTCTTCTGTGATATCTTTGATTTGGGCTAATTTAGGATATTGTGTCAGTGGTTCATCCTTAGCCCACCTGTCATTCCAACAATTTATCCTCTCACCATTGCCTAAAACCCATATTAAACCTTTTTTGATGATTTCCTTACAATTAAGAATTGCTTTCCAAAAATAAAAACCTCTGATTGGAACTGAGTCACTTAGAAATTTCATATTTTGAAGATACTTTTGTTTGATGATAACTGTCCATTAATTTTCTTCACAAGAAATGAGATGCCACACCTGCTTAGCTAGTAAATATAAATTTATATGAGCAATTCTCCTCAGACCTAAGCTCCCATTTTCCCTGGGTCTGCACACTTTGGCCCATCCTACAAGGTGTATCCTTTTTTTCTCTTCTAATCCAGTCCATAAAAATTCTTTTTGGAGTTTCTCAATTTTTTAGAAAACCTTCATAGGGGCTTTGAAAATAGAGAGGAAATAGACTAGAATGGTCTGAAGAGAGGCCTTAGTGAGGGTCAACTTTCCTGCTTGAGATAGAATATGACCTTTCCATCCAGCAAGTTTTTTTTGAATTCTTTCAATAACCTTGTCCCACATTGACTCTCTCGGAGAACCAATGAAAAGAGGGAGACCAAGATACAAAGTGGGGAGGTTTGCTATATCACACCCTAAAATTTTTGCAATCCTTCCTTACCTCTAAATGGGGGTGTTCAAGAAATATAACTTGCTTTTACTGAAATTAACTTTCTGACAAGCAGTGTCCTCGTAGAGTTGCAGGATGTATTTAATTATTTTGGCCTCAACCACTGATGCCTTAGTCAGTATAAGGGTATCATCAACGAATTATTGGTGATAAATAGCCCTAGTGAGATATGTTGCCTTGATTCTTGATATTAGCCTTGAACTGCAAGCATTTTTTATGGTTTTCTCTAAAGCTTTTGCCATAATGATGAATAACATGGGGCTAATAGGGTCCCCCTGCCGAATTCCTCTATGACTTTGAAAGTAACTAGCAGTTGTTCCATTAACTAGAATCGAGAACCATGCTTTAGAAATACATTCTTTGATCAAATTAACCCATTGGTGGTGAAAACCAAACTTAAGGAGGACAAAGAATCAGAAAGTCCCAATTTAGCCTATTAAATGCTTTGTTCATATCAAGCTTGAGGGTAAAAATAGACCTGTTAGTCTTATGAGCAGAGTGCAGAGCTTCATGAACTGTGATAACTCCATCCAAGATTGACCTACCCTGGACAGAGCTTCCCTGGCATGGATATATAATGCGGTGTAGAATATCTCTCATTCTATTTGCAATGGCTTTAGTTAGGATCTTGTAAGAAACATTGCATAGGCTGATTGGCTTAAAGTCAGCCATAGATTCAGGTGTTTGCTTCTTAGGAATTATAGAAATAAAAGTAGAGTTGATACCTTTTGGGACATGATTGCTTGCTTAGAATTCTCTGACAACAGAAATTACATCCTCACTTACGATGTCCCAAAAAGGTTCATAGGAATGAGGGGGAAAGCCATCGGGTCCCGGGGCTTTGTCTGGCTTCATGCTAAATAAGGCTTCCTTAATTTCCTCATTAGAAAAGGGAGCTATAAGATTAAGGTTTATATCCTCATTTATTATGCTAAGAATGGATTTCAAGAGAATATCTTTGGCCTCCTCATTGCACTGCGATTCCTGACCAAGGATAGAATTGAAATAAGTTACTGCCTCCTTTTTTATTTCTGTTAAGTCTTGAATAATAGAACCATCTGCTTTTTTTTTTAATTTATCTTGTTATTGCTTTTGTTTCTAAGCGTGGTGACATGAAAAAACTTGGAATTTGAATCTCCATATTTCAACCAAATAGCCCTTGATTTTTGCCTCTAATAGATTTCCTCACAGGCCAAAATGTTATGAAACTCTGCTAGTTTTGTTCGTTCCTCTTGCCTAGTAGTTTCATCAGCATCACCATGTTGGATCCTCTAATAAATTATCTTCAAACTTTCAACAACCTATTTTTTATTTTCAAAGAGGTTCCCAAAGACCTCTTTGTTCCAATTTCGAAGCTTTTCCTTAACAAACTTTAATTTTCCAGCAAGTTTAAAAGCTGCACTACCCTTGACAGGTTGCTGCCACCACTGACTTAAGTTATCTCTAAAACTGGAATGTTTGATCCACATAGATTGAAATCTAAAAGGTTTCTTGAAGGACAGAGAGTTAGTGATCTCCAAAAAAATGGGATTATTATCAAAGGTAATTTTAGGAAGGGCTTGCAGGGTAGAATCACCAAACAAAGTTATAGCCTCCTTTGATAGAAAAACCTATCAAGCCTTTCTTGAATGATATGACACCCTATCCGTCGATTGCTCCATTTATAATTTGTTCCTCTAAGTTTTACATCCATCAAAATTTTGGAGTTCACAAATTCATTGAACTCATCCATGCTCCTGATTGGTGGTCCATTTCCACCCAATTTGTCTGAAGGGTAAAGAGGAGTGTTAAAATCCCCAGCCAAAATCTAGGGGATATTATGGAATATTTCACTCATATTGCCTAAGTACTCCCACAGTAGAGCTCTCCCTTGAATTGAATTTAGGGCATAAATATTTGAAAGGATCCACAACCTGTTGTTGTTTATTTCATTAAATAAAACACTAAGAACCTTGTCATATTTCTGAATAATGGTGCCTTCTACTATCTCGAGATCCCACAAATTCATAAGGCCTCCAAATTCTCTTCTGGCTGATTTTCAAACCATATCCCCTTGATTCCATATTTTTTTTGCTATTTTTTTTACTAAATCTCATCAATTTTTGTTTCTTGCAACATGATAATAGTTGGATTCACTTGATTTCTTATTGCACTGACTTCCCTATGTTTGGGCAGGCCATTGAGGCCTCTCACGTTCCATGAGAGGAACTTCATTTAGATTGTTTGGGATTTCTTCCTCTCCCCTTCCCTTGAGGGGGTTTTCCTAATTTGTTTTCTTCAGAAATGGGAATAACCTGTTGAAATAAGGTTCTTTGTTTTCCATTGGCAATATCATTATCAGTTTTAATTTTTTGATGCTCAGCATTTGATATTCTCCCTCTTCTTTTTTCACTGCCAAAATCTATAGGAGACTTCATGGTGCTCCTAATTTTTTTAGGACTAAACTAAGGGGAGGTAATTTATTGTAGAATCGGACTACCATATTCCTCAGTCTAAAGAGTTTCACATATCTCCACCCCTACATCTAAATATTCTCCTTTTTTCTTGTATTCCCCTGGTCTGCGAGACGACCCCTCAGTAGGATTCACTTGGCTCCTAGTGATGATGTTAGGGAGATGATATTTTTTATTTTCCAATGCCTCAACTTTCTTCCTAAGTTCTTCAACATTAGGGTTTGGCTTTGGGATGACGACTAGGCTTGAAGTATTTCCAGCATTAGGGTTTAAGGATCCTGACTTGGATGTGGATTCTAGAGATCGTACATTAGGGTTTGGATTTGTGATGCCCACAGGTCTTATAGTAATTTTAGCATTAGGGTTTGAGGATCCTAACTTGGATGGGGATTCGAGAGAGTCATAAAGGTTAGCCTGAAGGTGTTGGGCTTCCATGTCTTCTGATAATCCTCCCACTCCCATATTGAATAGAATTAAAAATTAATTTGAAACTAGAGGATTGGAACTTACCTGAGTATTTTGGTTGCCAACAACCTGTTGTTTTCTTTTGTCTTGTTGGGACCATACACCCTCTCTTTTCTTTTTTTGATAGACATAGTTTACCTAATTGAAATCACCTATGCCAGGGAAACTCCTCAAATTTCCCCTATCTAGCATTACCTGCTTCTGCTTTTCTCCATTCATTGTTAGGTTAGGGCACTGATTGCATAGATGTCCTTGATTTTTACATTCTGCATAGAATTTTGATCTATTCTCGTATTCTACCATATGTTTTCTATAGTATTCTCCATACTCTAGCTCCACAAACCTTGGCAATTCATTATTCAAATTATCATTTACGTAGATTTGTGCATGAGTCATCCTTGTCCTGGCCAAGATCGTATGGTCAATGGAGATCGGGTCCCCTATAGTTCTGGCTATGCCCTGCAGCCAATATTCATTGAAGAACTGGGTAGGTAGACTCGAGAGACGAACCCAAATAGGGGCAATGTTAATATTTTGCTTTTTAGGGTTGAAATCTTCACCCCATCATCTGAGAAAAAGGCTCATTTTGCCTAGAAACCAAGGACCTCCTATTAAAATATGGTTAGCATCCTCCATATTGTTAAAACGGATAATGAAGAACCCTCGAGTTAGAGCTACCAACTCCAAGCTACCTACCAGTCACCATTTACCCATCACCCAAGCCTTGATAGTCTCCATGTCCGACCTACCTCCCAAAAACTTGCCTACTAGGGAGAATTCTTCCATTAAAATAAAAGGGCTCATGGAACTTGTCGGGGCTAAAATTTTATTATTTACTGGAACTAGGGACGAAAGAGAGAGAACCTCCTTTCTTTTTCCTCTAAGAGTCTTAGCAAAAGATAGCCACTTCTTGGGCCTCGTATTGTCCTTCATATATTTTTTGTCGGGGTCTTTCTGAGGAGGGTCAGGCCCCCGCATGATACCCACCTCCAAATCTTCTGTAACCTGATCACCTTCCTCTAGATCCTCGCTTGATCCATGCTTGAGTTTCCCACCCACCCCTTCCATACCTAATCTACCTCTACCGCCTTGGCTGAGATTCCTGCCCAGAAAATTCAAACCCTCACTCCCGTCACACCCGCTAAACCTCAACTCACTCATTCCTCTTGCTGAAGGAGAACCTAAAAATTATAGAACAAAAAAACCATTAAAATTTTTGGCTTGCATATGTTGAAGATCATTCAGCAGGGATGGATGATTACTTTTTTGAAAAATCAAATTTAAATGAATATGAAGAAGAAACACTCACATTGGATTGTTGCTTACTTGAAGACCATTCACATGGAATGAATGAATATTTGGAAACTCACTCATCCAAAGTGAATGTTGATTGTCTTAAAAAGGCATAAATTTTGTGGAATTTTGATCCAAGTGAGGTTGTGAATGAAGAGGAGATGAAAGTTATTAGCTTGTTGTTGGAGGATTACTCATGAAGAGTGATGAATGTTTTGTTTGAAGAGAAGAATAGTAAAGACTATATCATTAAAGAGATAGAAAATGTAAAAGAGAAAAAGATTGGTAATTTTCATGTTGTAATGACTATGGAAACATCAATGATGAAAACTAAAAATTGTCTTGTATAGGCAATTGTGAAAAATGATGGGGATATCTCACTTGGAGTGACAAAAATGAAGAATAAGATTTGTCTTGTAGAGGGAACATTATGTGAACAAAAATTAAGGAGGAGAACTCTTGTTGAAGAGTTAATGGTTGCTTCAAGAGCAACAAATAATGAAAGAAATTTGCAGCAGTTTGACTTCATGAGAAGCTCAAAAGAAACAAAGAAAGGATGGGAATCTACTCTCATAAATAAAATCAGAGATGATGATTTTTTATTTGATTATTTGTTTATTGATAACTTGTGTTATGTGAGAAGGAACTTGAAGAAGGTGAACATTTTTAATGCTACTGTTATGTATCAAACAAATGGAAAATGTCATATCAAAGCATCATTTGAAAACAAAGTGAAATTTGAATATTGTCTTATGAAAACAACATTGAAGAGAATTATTTCATTTGGAAAGTACATGGATAGTATTGTTGTGAGTATGGTATAGAATATCAAGGTGAGAGATGTGTTTGAAATTCCTTGGAAGGAGGAATCTTGTACAATATTTATGAAGAGTGATGATTTGTATGAGAAGGTGTATTCCTTAGTTTCATTAGTAATTAATCATTTCATGGCTACTTTTTGTTTGAAAATTTGTGTAGAGATATGTGAAATTGTAGCGTGGTTTAATCATCTATATGAGATGGTTAATTTTTGTAAATACTCAAGAAGAGTATCAGGTGGAATATTGTTCAAAAACCATAATGAAGATGTGCAAAAATGGTTATTGAAAACAATTGCTATCGGTATTCTTGGAATGTCAATGAATGAATTTTTTGACAAAGGGGGATTTGGTCATCAAAATGCACTTAATCCTTTGCTGGAAAAAGCAACAGTGAAGGAGGATAGTTTGCATTAGAATGAAAAGCAAAAGTGTGGTGGGTACCTACAACAAAAGGTTTTTTGTTTTTGTAATTTTTTGTTACAAAATTGGAAGAAGCATCAAAGAAGATCAATTGAACAGTTTGTGATGCTTTTGAACTTTTGGAATGAGTTTCTTCAACATCAAGGAGGATAGGTTTGAGGTGTAGACCAATTGGTTCCTCCAAACCCCGTAAGGGGGGAAGAGGTCCAAGGTTAAAATCTTGAGCCTTGCTGGACTGAACGCTTCTCCCCTTCCTGGTGCTTTTAGCGGCATAAAAGATTTAAAATTATCATGGCATAGTGGTTATAGGGGCGGACTACGCGAATATCTATGTGGTGACTTCCAGAGTGGATAGCACAAAATACTATGGCAACCATAAAATGTTGAACATCCTGCTCGAATTCATGGCGGCTACCGATTCCATCAAGGAGGAGAATGTTGGAAACTGGCCTTAACTAGAACTAAACAGAAATTCAATGTAGTTGGCAATGCGGAGGTAAGGTTGGTATGCACAAAAAATGGTTTAGAAGGTCCTTGATGTGACAAGAATGGTAGCAT
This sequence comes from Wollemia nobilis, assembly GCA_028583015.1. Taxonomy (NCBI): domain Eukaryota; kingdom Viridiplantae; phylum Streptophyta; class Pinopsida; order Araucariales; family Araucariaceae; genus Wollemia; species Wollemia nobilis. The sequence continues at coordinate 227,303 of JAQPPZ010001538.1, forward strand.
TCAATCAACAATAGTCTCCAATTTTAGTTTGATCTGTTAGTGTTCTTTGGTTTGATTTATCATAGTAATATTGTTTGTTTACTACTATCTTGTTTTGTAGTGGCTTGTAAGAGTCTATATAAGTTTGATTAATGTATTGCATAAATAGAGAGCTATTGAGAGAGCTCCATGTAGTAGAGTAGAAAGCTCTATGAGAGCATAAGTGTGCAGTATGCTATTCTACATAGAATACATCATTGCTTTGTTGAGTGTTGTATTGGATTGATAATACTTTGGTGGATTCAATGTGTAATGTATTGTAAATTGCTTCTACTGTGTTTATAAAGTATACAACAATTTTAAAAAGATTTTTTATTCATATTTATGTGGAATCTAATTAATCTTGGGCAAATCAAAGTTTAATTAAATCTATTTAGATTCTACATATGGCATCAGATCTAGTCTGTGAGCTGAGTTATTTCAGAGTTGTGGCTTCAGAAGATTTGGTTGTCCCAAAACATGGTTGCGAATTTGTAGAGATTTATTAAGTCTTTGCAAAAGTATTATTTGTTGTTCTTTGTATGTTGGCCACCTTGTATGTAGATCTAGAAGTGCTAGAATTTTATGGGGAAGAATATGCTTTCTGGGCAATCAAAATAAAAAATTTCGTGATTGCAAAAGAGCTTTAGAACACAATTCTTGATGGATATGAAGAACCAGATTGGAGAAAGTTGGAAGGAGAAGAAAGAAAAATAAAGAAGGAACAATAGTATCAAAATGGATTGGCTCTCATGGAAATTAGAAGAGGTATGAAAAAAATCTTTTCTCTCTCATTGCTAGATGTAGATCAGCTACAAAAGTATGGGAGATATTGCAAAATGTTTATGGGTGTAATGAGAATGCTTGTGAGCTTGTGTGTGACAATCCCGAAGATTGTATGAGAAAGGGGAAGCCTTGTGTTTTTTAAGAATCTTGTTCTTATGAAGAACTTTGTGAAGATTTTGAAGAGCCTTGTGAGTTTTCTATTCTGGAAAACATGTATTGTGAAAGAGGCATATATAATTGTGATGATGAAATATTTCTTGTAGAGGAAGAAAATAATATGTGTATTGATGAATTTCTTTCTACTAAAGAGAAAGAAGAAATTGTAAATGTGTCTTGTTTAGAAAGCATACACATTGTACCTGACTTTGTTGATGCAGAATGTGAAGAATATCTCTTTGAGGGGACAATTTTTAAAGAGGAGATACAATCTCCAAATTTTATTGTTGGAACATGTCTCATTGAGGAGGCATCAAATCAGAAATTTGTTGAAGAGGAAACTATTCTCATGGAAGAGAATTTTGAATACAAAGATCATGATGATGTTTGTTTTACAAAAAAAAACCTAAAAATTGTAATTGATGGAGCATCATTTTTCATGGAAGAATGTTGGCTTGCATATGTTGAAGATCATTCAGTAGGGATGGATGATTGCTTTTTTGAAAAAGCAAATTTAAATGAAGATGAAGAAGAAACACTCACATTGGAGTGTTGCTTGCTTGAAGACCATTCACATGGAATGGATGGATATTTGGAAACTCACTCATCTGAAGTGAATGTTGATTGTCTTAACAAGGCACAAATTTTATGGGATTTTGATCCAAGAGAGGTTGTGAATGAAGAGGAGATGAAAGCTATTAGCTTGTTGTTGGAGGATCACTCATCAAGAGTGATGATTGTTTTGTTTGAAGAGGAGAATAGCAAAGACTATCTCATTGAAGAGATAGCAAATGTAAAAGAGAAATATTGATAATTTTCATGTTGTAATGACTATGGAAACATCAATGATGAAAACTAAAAAATTTCTTATATAGGCAATTATGAAAATTGATGGGGATCACTCACTTGGAGTGACAAAAATGAAGAATGATATTTGTCTTGTAGATGCAACATTTTGTGAACAAAAATTAAGGAGGAGAACTCTTGTTGAAGAGTTAATGGTTGCTTCAAGAGCAACAAATAGTGAAAGAAATTTGCAGCAGTTTGACTTCATGGGAAGCTCAAAAGAAACAAAGGATGGGAATCTAATCTCATAAATAAAATCAGAGGTGATTATTTTTATTTTGTTATTTGTTTATTGATAATTTGTGTTATGTGAGCAGGAGCTTGAAGAAGATGAACAGTTTTAATGTTACTTTTATGTATCAAACAAATGGAAAATGTCTTATCAAAGCATCATTGAAAACAAATCCAGATTTGAATATTGTCTTATGCAGACAACATTGAAGAGAATTGTTTCATTTGGCAAGCACATGGATAGTATTATTGTGAGAATGGTATAGAATCTCAAGGTGAGAGATGTGTTTGAAATTCCTTGGAAGGAGGAAGCTTGTACAGTAGTTATGAAAAGTGATGATTTGTATGAGAAGGTGTTTTCCTTAGTTGCATTAGTAATTAATCATTTCATGGCTATGATTTTTTTGAAAATTTGTGTAGAGATATGTGAAATTGTAGTGTGGTTTAATCATCTATATGAGATGGTTATTTTTTGTAAATACTCAGAAAGAGTATCAGGTGGAATATGGTTCAAATACCATAATGAAGATGTGCAAAAATAGTTATTGAAAACAATTGCTATTGGCATTCTTGGAATGTCAATGAATGAATTTTTTGACGAAGGGTAGTTGGTCATAAAAGGGCACTCAATCCTTTGCTGGAAAAAGCAACAATGATGGAGGATAGTCCGCATTAGAATGAAAAGCGAAAGTGTGGGGGGTGCTTGCAACAAATTTTTTTTGTTTTTTGTAATTTTTTGTTATAAAATTGGAAGAAGCATCAAAGAATATTAGTTGAACAGTTTGTGATGCTTCTGAACTCTTGGAATGAGTTCCTTCAACATCAAGGGGGAGAATGTTGGAAACTGACCTTAATAAGAACTAAATAGAAAGTCAATATAGCTGGCAATGCTGAAGTAACTTTGGCATGAATAATAAGCGGCTCGGAAGGTCCTTGATGTGGCAAGAATGGTAGCATCCGACAAACAATAGTCTCAGAGTTTAATTTGATCTATTAGTATTTTCTAGCTTGATTTATTATATGAATATTGTTTGTTTATTACTATCTTGTTTTGTAGTGAATCCAAAACTCAACTTGAAACACATACAAAGTTAATGCAAAGTAACAAGAAAAACTATGCGCAGCATGAGATTCCAAAGAAACATGAAGTCAACTCCCACACATGAGAACAATGTTATTGCCAAGTGTTCCTAAAGGCACATCGTATAAGTATATTTATAAAGAAAAATTAAATTCAAATCATACACAAATAATACCTTACATGTATGAGTGTATTGATAAATAACATTATTGCAAACTACCAAAAACCTACGCGTCAAATGAGATTCCAAGAAAACCAAAACTCAAAAAATGATCAACTTCTTTTGATTTTTTATGTTTGGTTTCCTTACAAGCCTCCACATTTGCAGAAGGATCATGGAGCTTTAGATGTATTAAGAAATGGGCTCCTATTGCTTTACTGGTTGGATTGTCCCTACAATCACCTACTGGAGATATCCCTCCCACCGAACCAGTTGGAGGCAGATATGAGGGGGAAACTGCACTGGAGTTGGAGCTGAAGTTGAAGGAGTAGGAGAAGGAACGTCTTCTGTTGTTTGCGGTACACCATTATTGGGACCTCCTACAACTATTCCAAATCACCAAGTTACATATATACATCAACCGCAGATTCTATTTCAGAAATTTATATATATAATAGGAACAAATAAATATGCATGTAAAATTGTATGCACCTACAGATGGAGAAGGAGCTAGAGCACCCACAATTGCTCATCGTAACAATAACACAAAACAATTAGAATTTTTTTAATAAATTCTATTACTTGAATAGTGTGTGGATAGTAAACTAAAAAAAATAAAACTAATAAATTACGAGTTCTTAACAGAATTGTGGGTATAGAACACAAGTAGTGAAGACATCAAGGGTGCCCCTCAACTGTCATAGTGCCACTCATTCTCTGAAATCCCGTATTCATGAGTAACATCTTAATAATAATAATAATAATAATTACCTTTACATTGGGAGAGGTGTTAGGTTGTGGAGTCTGATCTTGGCTTTTATTAAGTTTTTTCTAATTAAAGAAAAAAGAAAAGCAAAAAGCCAAGAAAAAAAAATGATAAAGAGAAGAAAAATCTAATTTTAGAATTGTCTAAAATTAAGCTTTTTCTAATTGTAAACTTTCTAAGTTTGAATTAGGCTTTAAGTGGGGATTGCGTTAATTATAGGATGCTTGTTTTTAGCATGCATGTAACTGGGTTTCCCTATTTATGTAATACCTTCGATAGAGAGGATTGTATCTTGTTTATGGGAAGTGCATAGGATTGTGCATCTCCTATAGAGAGATCAGGAAGCTTGGTGTAGAGCTTGATGCAAGGGTGTTTGCATGTTGAATTACTTCTAGAGTAATTGTGTGGAGATGTTGGTGTTTTGAAGAGGAATTTGCAGCTGGTTATGTTACAGGATTACTCCCTTCAGATATTGTATAAGTGTTAATACAAAGGACTGGTGTTGGGTGAACCACATTATATGTTGTATTTTATCTTGTCTTGCATGTTTATGTTCTTCTTATCTGATGGTTAATAGTTTTTGCTATTAATGATTAAGTTTCTTGCATCAAGAATCCCTTTTGTTTATATAGTGAATCCTAACAATTGGTATCAGAGTGAGGTTGGGATTTAGGATTGAGTGGGAGCTTGACTTGAGTGGGAGCTATGGTAGAAGAAGGGAAGTTTAGGGTGTTTGTTTCGTTTGGCAAAAAGTAACTACGGAGCTCTTTCGTGAAGGACTATGATGGAGTTGTTCGGTGTGACATCGAAGATGGTAAAGAATTTCTAGGCGTTATGCAACGAGAGCGAAAGGACCCTGGTTTATCACCATTACGGCAAGAAAGGGCACCTAAAAAATGATTGTTTGTCTCGGGATAGAGATGGAGGAGAAAGGTCAGATGTGACTCTAATGAGTGAAATTCTGACACTTTTTGATATTGCTGGTCTTGACATTGACGTTGGAGGACCAGAGAGTTCCCAAGTAGTGGGAACTTGGAGACATGTCTAGGAATATGGACATGGCTCAGGATTTATTGTATGATTTTTAGGATGGAACACATAATATGGTTATATATTTGGATCATTATGACCCCAAGTCCCTAAGTTGGAAGGTAATTCCACACTCGGGGAGTGTGCTTTCAAAGCTAGTGGCAAAGCCATATTGTGTGTGTGTGTATGCTATGGGTCATCTATAGTATGTAGATCTTACCATGGTGGTGATGTTTGATTCACCATGATACAAAGTAATTCTAAGGATGTTGTTATTATCATTGATTTGTGGTAGAGAGATTGTGTGTTGCTTGTTTATCACAAGATAAAAGTACATGGATGACACTAGTCCGATATGATGGTTCAGAGCATGGTTACAACAATTTGGAGGAGTTGGCATTCCTTGTTTGGCTTGAAGATATTTTTTTGCAGATGCAACAACGGTAGAGTTGTTGTGGATCAATCTCCAAGTGGGAGATTGTTAGGTTGTGGAGTCTGATCTTGGCTTTTATTAAGTTTTTTCTAATTAAATAAAAAAAAAAAGGAAAAATCCAAGAAAGCAAAAAGGATAAAGAGAATAAAAAGCTAATTTTAGGATTGTCTAAAATTAATATTTTTCTAATTGTAAACTTTCTAAGTTCGAATTAGGCTTTAAGTGGGGATTGCGTTAATTATAGGATGCTTGTTTTTAGCATGCATGTAACTGGGTTTCCCTATTTATGTAATACCTCCGGTAGAGAGGATTGTATCTTGTTTATGGGAAGTGCATAGGATTGTGCATCTCTTGTAGAGATATCAGGAAGCTTGGTGTAGAGTTTGATGCAAGTGTGTTTGCATGTTGAATTACTTTCAGAATAATTGTGTGGATATGCTGGTATTTTGAAGAGGAATTTGCAGTTGGTTGTGTTGTAGGATTACTCCCTTTAGATATTGTATTGGTGTTAATACAAAGGACTAGTGTTGGGTGAACCACATTATATGTTGTGTTTTATCTTGTCTTGCATGTTTATGTTCTTCTTATCTGATGGTTAATAGTTTCTGTTGTTAATGATTAAGTTTCTTGCATCAAGAATCCCTTTTGTTTATATAGTGAATCCTAAAAATTGGTATCAAAGCGAGGTTGAGCTTGACTTAAGTGGGAGCTTAACTTGAGTGGGAGCTATGGCAGAAGAAGGGAATTTTAGGGTGTTTGTTCTGTTTGGTAGAAAGTAATTGTGAAGCTCTTTCATGAAGGATTGTGATGGAGTTGTTCGATGTGATGCCAAAGATGATAAAGACTTTCTAGGTGTTATGCAGCGAGAGCGAAAGGACCCTGGTTTCTCACCATTATGGCAAGAAAGGACACCTAAAAAAGGATTGCTGGTCTCGGGATAGATATGGAGGAGAAAGGTCAAATGTGACTCTAATGAGTGAAATTCTAACACTTTCTGATATGGCTGGTCTTGACATTGACGTTGGAGGACCAAAGAGTTCTCAAGCAGTGGGAACTTGAAGAGATGTCCAGGAAGATGGACATGGCTCAGGGTTTATTGTATGATTTTCAAGATGGAACACATAATATGGTTATATATTTGGATCATTGCGACCCCAAGTCCCTAAGTTGGAAGGTAATTCCACACTCAAGGATTGTGCTTTCAAAGCTAGTGGCAAAGCCATATTGTGTGTGTGTATGTTATGGGTCATCCCTAGTATGTAGATCTTGCCATGGTGGTGATGTTTGATTCACCATGATACAAAGTAATTCTTAGGATGTTGTTATTATCACTGATTTGTGGTAGAGAGATTGTGTGTTGCTTGTTGATCATAGGATAAAAGTATGTGGATGACACTAGTTCGATGTGATGGTTCAGAGCATGGTTACAACAATCTGGAAGAGTTGACATTCCTTGTTTGGCTTGAAGATGTTCTTTCGCTGATGCAACAACGATAGAGTTGTTGTGGATCAGTCTCCAAGTGGGATATTGTTAGGTTGTGGAGTCTGATCTTGGCTTTTATTAAGTTTTTTCTAATTAAAAAAAAAAAAAAAAGCAAAAAGCCAAGAAAGAAAAAAGGATAAAGAGAAGAAAAAGCTAATTTTATGATTGTCTAAAATTAAGCTTTTTCTAATTGTAAACTTTCTAAGTTTGAATTAGGCTTTAACTGGGGATTGTGTTAATTAGAAGATGTTTGTTTTTAGCATGCATGTAACTGGGTTTCCCTATTTATGTGATACCTCCGATAAAGAGGATTGTATCTTGTTTATGGGAAGTGCATAGAATTTTGCATCTCTTGTAGAGAGATCAGGAAGCTTGGTGTAGAGTTTGATGCAAGTGTGTTTGCATGTTGAATTACTGTCAGAGTAATTGTGTGGAGATGTTGGTGTTTTGAAGAGGAATTTGTAGCTGGTTGTGTTGCAGGATTACTCCCTTCAAAGATTATATTGGTGTTAATACAAAGTACTGGTGTTAGGTGAACCACATTATATGTGGTGTTTTATCTTGTTTTGCATGTTTATGTTCTTCTTATCTGATGGTTAATAGTTTCTGTTGTTAATGATTAAGTTTCTTGCATCAAGAATCCCTTTTGTTTATATAGTGAATCCTAACAAAAGGGGTGGAGTAGTCACATTGCATGCGTCGGGAAGCACGATATCCCGTGTTTGATTGATGGGAATGCCCAGTGGATTCATAACAGAAACAAGTTGGCATATAGATACAGCGCTGGTCTTTACACTAGAAAAAATTACATTTCACATATGACACCCCAGTTGCATGGCCATGACCACTGTGAAACTTTTTCAAATTTATAAGTCATCAATGCTATTGCAACTATGTTGTTGTAAGAGACTTCCTTCAAATTATAGTGAAGTTGTTGTAATACCATTATAGGGTCACAATGTATTATGGATAAACCATTTCAAAGCCATATAACCAGTTAAAAGGAAAAGAGAAGAAAAAAATGAAGCCTATAATAACTACTTAAAATATGTGCACCTCTAATAATTTGGAGCTTGGAAGGTGGATGAGATTTGGAAACTAGTGGACCGATGTCTACTTTTTTTTTGTTGTCTTCCACAATTAAAAGTTGTTTTTTCTTGTGGATGTCTACTTTTACTTGCATCTTTCACAATTGAAAGTTGAAAGGAAAAACGAAAAACTGCATTGCCACCCAAAATTGAAATTGAAGACGCTCAAAATCCTTAATAATAATAAGGCGGTTTCAAAAAGCTTACAAAGAGCCGAGACGAGCCACCTTGTAATGGGGGTCGATATTAGTCTCAATGCCAAACCCCAACCCTTTTAAGGAAATACGAAAAACTGCATTGCCATACGAAATTGAAGACGTTGGAAATCCTTAATAATAATAAGGCGGTGCCAAAAATCTTACAAATAGCTGAGGTGGGCCACCTCATAATGGGTGTCGATATTAGTCCCTATGCCAAACCCCAACTGCTTTGCATTTTTTGAGCACTAGACCTTAAGATCGATATAGGAAGATAGCATTGTGATTGGTGTTGTTCGATAGCTTTAGGAGGGACCAATCTAGACACTGTTTTTTATTGACAAAAAAAACCCGCCTTGTTTCGGTCTAAGAGGTGGGAAATCGGGAAGGAGAGGGGATGTTAATCAATCTGACACTTTCAAAAATCGGGGAGGTGAAGGGATACTAATCTGTCTGACACTCCCGGGCTGCTTGCATGTCTCTCGGTCACAACACCAGAAACTGACACTCCTGGGCTGCTTGCATGTCTCTCGGCCGCAACACCAAAAACTGATATGGATGGATGGTTTTGATAATAGTTTTGTACTCATTGATCTTTATTTAGGAGGTAAGGTAACACATGTTCTAATTTAATGTTTTTTTTTATTAGCTTAAAAGAAAGTAACATCTGTATTGTATACTTTTATTCGGCATATCAAATATATAGTTATACATACTATACTTTGTATACTACAAATAAAATCTATGGTTTTTACATATCTTTACCTGTAAAATTAAAATTTATGGTTTATAATAAAAATAACAAGTAAAATTTTACTGTCTAACATAAAATTAAAACGATAGCGGAAGGATCGCGGAGCTTTAGATGTATTCTTCCATTCCATCCGTTATCAAAGCAGCAGCGATGGAAAGAGTTCACTTTCAATGGTATTTGGTACACATGGTAAGGAAGGATCCAGAGCTTAATGGCTCTCATCCAAGCAACGCCTTAATTTCATCATTCACATGCACGACGTGGTTTTGTGCTTGTAAAAAATATTGTTATCTGTGAATTTGTATCACACACCCCAAATTTTTATAAAAAGGTTGCAAATTCGAGACCACACTAGGAAGTAAAAGCAAGGAATTCAGCACTTCCCCACCTTCAATAACTATTCTGCTCATCCATTGCCTCCTCATAGAGGAAGCTCTCTAGTAAAAACAACTAACAAAAAATTCTTTTAATTTTACATTACACAGTTCACTCGTTCAAATTAAGCTTTTTGTTGTTTTGGCAGATAATACATCATATCAAAGTAGAGGTGAAGACCAAAGGGCGGTTCCATGTGGAGAGCACGATTGGGAATGTTTTTTTTGCAGGCTCGACTCCCAGCTCAACATGGAGAACAAATTCTACAGGGCCAAGGAAAGAGAATCGAGGCAACCAGTTCGAAGGACAACTACATACTCTCCTCTATATAAAATGAAAACTAGAATTTTAAAATAGATCGTGATAAGGTTATAGACACAGGTAATTCAAGAACTAATTACCAAAATATGTGCTTCATGCATATAAATATGTGTGTGTTTCCTTATTTTGGTAACGGATTTTTTTGGTTTAATGCAGAATATGGTGAGAATGAGAATGAGAATGATGCAGTTTGCAACTTGAAAAGCGTGATGAAGAAGAAGGACGCACCAGCAAGGTTGGAAAATATGTCATGTATACCATTTATCGAATACTATAATCTCTCACCCATTCGAATTACAGGTTCGAATTGTAGAATCTTACCCATGTATATTAATTGTGGAAAGAAAAAGAAATTGTTTCAGAGTTGTGGCTTCAGAATATTTGGTTGTCCTACAAATCAAATCCGACTTAATCAAATCCCACATTTTAAAAAAAAATTACCGAAGCTTTGTGGAAGACGACTCAAAAAAACATGCAGGCGACAAAATAAAAGATACAAAATATATCTTGACTTCACAATCGAAAACATTTTTCCAACCCTTCCGACAATCGGAAGCATTTGGAAGTCATTTGTGGGGGCAACTCTTCTTGATAAACGAAAGTCTACAGCAATCAGTCGGAAGTCTGATAAACAAAAGGGCAAGTCTGACAACAGTTGGAAGTATATCTCTGACCAAAAATCTCATTCAGCTTCTGTTCTGTGAAGATTGTTTTAATGCCCTCGCTATTTAACCTTATTGAAAAAAATTAAAAAACTTATTTCAAAGAAAAACAATTTGTATTCTAAAAGTTAAATAAGATGTTTATTCCTTCTGTATTCCCTAGGCCTTTCCATTGACCGTGCTCGCAAAAGCCACTCCCGACCCTCCCATCAAGGCCTCATGGTCATCCTGAACAGGCATGCCCTTGCCAACCAGCCGCAGCTCCACTGCATCCCTCCCCTGTCTTCTGTCCCCCTTGAAATGGCTAACTCTCCCGCTGCCTCCCCTGCTACTTCTATTTCCAAGGAAACCCCCTCTCCCGAGGGCTCCCCTACCCCGAAGCGTTGCAAGCCCACTCGGAAGTGCAGGACTCCGGCCCAGGGCCCTGGCGGGACCCCGACTCCTGGTGGCACCAGCAAAGGCCCCTCCCCTGGCTTCAGCAGGGCTGCTGGCAGCACCAAAAAGGCCAAAATGGAGGCCCTGGAGCCCACCGAAGTTAGTTTTGACTCTGACAACAGGCTGCAGAATTTGGCTATCAGGGCCCTTCTCGACGTGGCAATTGGATCCCTGACTGCGGTAGCCCAAGCAGCCTCCTCTTCTGCCAATGCCCTGGCCGAGCTCCGACACAGGCTGGGAGATGACCTTGATAGGGAGTAAAGTTGGCCTGCCAAGGGCCCCGTCCTGGTTAGGACCGGCCACAGAGTCCATCGGTTCAGCGGATTTCAGTTCCAGCATTTTTGACAGCGGCGCTTTCTGGTTTTTGGTGGCTTCTCGTCAAGTTTTGATGTCATGCGTTCTAGTCCATTTTTTGTAGTCACCAGGGCCCTGGGCCCCGGATTTCTGCCCTTGGGCATAACCCCAGTTTTTATTATTTTTTACAGCTACGAATTCTGATGTAACTAAGGTTTTGGGATCCTTTTCTAAAAACCCGCTGTAAATATATCGTGTTGCTTATCAAAAAAAATAAAATGTTTATAAAAAAATAAAATAAAATTTATTTCATAGATACCTGTTAAAAAAAGCTTTGTCCTTTGTCCTTAGAATTCTGGAGAAGAGCTAAAATTTTAAAAAAAATGCCTCTGACAAAAAAAAATCTCAAAGTAAATACATACCTAATCTTTATCTTCAAAATTAAGAATTAGATGAATTATATCACAAAAGGCTATAGGGTTTACCAATTATATTTTAAAAATTATATATGGGTTAACTTTACTTAAACTTTTTTTTTATAATATTTCTTGTACACATTTACCATGAGAATTAAACTCGAATCAAATTTTTATAAAACTTTATTTTAATTTTTAAGAGTTAATTAAATTCATTAGAATTATTATATAATTTTAATTATATTTTTTTAAGAATTGATTAATTTCTTTGAAATTATTATAATATATTAACAAATAAACATTATATATTTTTAAAAATTGACTTTGAGGGTTGGATTTATATTTTAAGTTTTTTTAATTATATTTTTATATATATTTTTCGCAAAGTGAGGGAGAAGTGAGGGAGACTCTGGATGGCTCGGGGTTGGTGTTGCCATCATCAAACTCGCACACACTCAAAGGACTCGGGTCAAACTACTACCTTTGTCCAGATTAGACATGCTCCAGAGGTTTGAACCTAGGTCTCCTCTTGGTAAGTGGCCAAAGTCTTACCAATCCACCTAACCCTTAGTAATACAGCATAAAAGTAAATTAAAATATTAATTATTTTAAAAATAAATAATTTTAATTATAAATATTTAAGTTAAGTATTGAAATTTTTAGTGGTATAAAAATATTTGTTGTAGGTATAGGTCAGTTGGTAATTGTAGAGTCATAAATGGTTACCTAGGTTCAATTCTTTGGACGGTCGACCTGATGAATTTAAATTTACTCCTAAATTAGGATTTATAATGGTTCTCTATGCAACCAAAAATAAAAATATAATTTTCATTGATTCAACCATTACTTTAACCATAGCTTAACCAAACCCATTAAACAAAAATAATTTTCATTCAATCAACCATTACTGACGTGACCAAACCCATTAAAAAAAATCTCTTTTTCTCTTTGTATGTTTATATAAAACTTATACCAAATTAATAACTTGTAATGCAAGATATGTTCTTCTCGAGTATACATATATTTTATCATTCTTCTATAATATTAACATTATTTTTTTATATATGTTTAAATAAAACTTATATCAAATTAATAATTTGTAATCTATTCTAAGATATATGTTCTTCTCACACCATACAAATATTTAATATTAATATTGTTCTCTTTTTATATATATATATATATATATATATATATATATATATATATATATATATATATATATATATATATATATAAATAAATGAAAATTATACCACTTTATATATGTTTAAACAAAAATTATACCAAATTAATAATTTGTAATTCATTTATCAAGTGGTAAGTGGTATTAGCTCAACCAATTAGATATATTTCAAGGAGGAGACAGATGTTCTAATCTTACCAAATGATATGTTTTGCTTTGAGCATACATATATTTTATTACTCTATTAGAATATTAACATTGTTATCTCTTTAAATATGTTTAAATAAAACTTATACTAAATTAATTATTTGTGATCCATTCATCAAGTGGCATTAGCTCAACTGGTTAGATTCCTTAACATTTCCAGGGGGAGACATAGGTTTTCATCTTGTCAAAGGATACATGGATGATATTCAAACCAAACTTTGTAATAATACTACTATGGTGATAATATTGGGTGGGGCCGGTTTCAATCCCATATAACCCATTAAAAAAATTATAATCCATTCTAAATATGTTCTTTTGCATTATATTCATTTAAAAACATACATATATTTTACATATTTTATTATTATTTTTAAATCTGGACATTGTTAATATTAATTTTTTCTTGGTCCCATGGGAGATAGTGCAATGGTTCAGGCTTTGGCTCTTCTTCAAGAGGTCCAAGGCTCAAACCGCAACATGGATGAGTGTGCAACGTGGATGAGTGTGTGAGAAGGTGGATATGTGGTGGTTATGTGTTAAATTCCCTATTTATAAGCATAGCTCTCAACATTATGAGGGGTCATGGTTGGGAGGAAATTGCTCAGCCATGTACGTTGGTCATTGGGATTTCTTACACTTACCAAATAAAAAATATTAATTTTATCCCAAGGGCTAGATGGATTGGTAAGTGCTTGTATGGCTAGGCATTTACCAATAGGACACCCAAGTTCAAACCTTAGGGGTAACCTGTAAAGATAGTAGTTTGGTCTGAATCCTCTAAGTGCACGTTAGAAAAATGATGATAGTATGAATTTCGAGTGACGTGTGGTCCCCTTCATGTTAGACTAACAATAACAAGTTGGAATAGGTTTTGTGGGATCAGCCCCTGTGATTTGAACCTTGTGGTCCCCTTCATGTTAGGCTAAAAATAACAAGTTGAATAGGTTTTGTGGGATCAGCCCCTATGATTTGAACCTTATGCTTGCCAATTACTAAAAATAGTGTGATTCTAACCAACTTTTATATAACAAAAAATAACCAACTTTTATATAACAAAAAATAAATAAATAAATAAAAATATTAAATTTATATTTAACTGGATTGTGTTCTTTTTTATATTCATTTAAGACTTAAGAATATATATATATATATATATATATATATATATATATATATATATATATATATATATATATATTCTTTTAAAATCTTAATATTGTTAATATTTATTTTCTCCTTATCTATAAGGTATTAATTTTAAATCTAATGTTTCTTTATATTTCTTTTAACGTGATATTTATTAAAGAAACAAAATAATATCTTTTCACCTATTTAGCCTTTACAAAGAAATATTTTCTCATGTTGAAAGTTTTTATTAAACAAACAAAATAATCTCTTAACACCTTTTCACCTTTTGGCCTTTACAAAGAGATATTTTATCATGTTGAAAATTTTAACCAATGTACTTATAGGATATGCATTAATAATAAGAGGAATAACACTCCAAAAGTGAAGGGATACAAATATTTAAGAGTATAAGATACTATAAAATAGGAATAAAATATTGTGCATCTATTACCTAAATGTAATAATATAAGGTTGATGTTTAAATGAGATTTTTTTTTGGAATGGTCCAAAAACTTTTATGTTGCTTTCTTGATATATTTAGAGATGGGTGTATGATGTACTAAAAAGGTTGTAGGGACAAATCATAACATTTATAAAAATAATTTATGGATCATGATGTTGTGTCTAAGAACATAGATTCCAAGTTCATGGATCTTGAGAGGTTCTTGTAGGTATTTCTTTCGATGGACCTTGTGTTGGACAAGAAAATATTTTAATTTTATTTATTTGATAAAAGAAGGGGTTTTGATAGGATCCCCAAATATTAATACATATGGATTAGAGAAATATCAAGGAAAAATCCATATCTTTCTCTATATAAAACTCAAACCAAAAGGAAACAAAAATCCTTGGTAAGAGTAGGGGGACTTGCCATCTTCCAATAGACTAACATCCAATTATTTTACTAGTAGAAAAGACTTCAATTTTTAAAAGTTGATGTGAGTGAGATTCTGGCTGTTAGGGGTTTTGTTACTAGTCCTGGAGATGTTTGGCCTACGAATGTAGATCATGTGTTTGTGGGTCTTGAGATGTTCTTGTAGGAAATCACTTTTGCAACTTTTGTGTTGGGCAATAATAAGATTCAAATTTTAGATGCTAATATGAGCAAAATCTTGGCTACTAATGGTATAGTTGTTGATAGTAATTTATATAAGAACAAGAATAATGTATTCATGGGTCCTCATATGTTCTTGCAAACATTCCCTTCTATTTTCCTTGTGTTGGGTAGGAAAAATTTTCAAATTTAAAATGTTGATGTGAATAGAAATCTGACTATTAGTGGTCTGGTTGTTGATCCTAGAGTTGATTTATCTGAGAACATGGATCCAGGGTTCATGGATCCTAATATGTTCTTGCAAGAAAATCCTTCCATGATATTTATGTTAGGAGGGAAATTTTTTCAAATTTTAAATATAGAAGTGAGCGAGATTTTGGCTATTTGGGATCCTTTTTCTACCTATGACCTGGGTGGAAAATATCCTCTTATTTTAAATTCAAATGTGAGTAGGTTTCTTGAAAAGCCTTGTGAGTAAAATCCTGGAGGTGTTTGATCTGTTGGTATTGTGTCTTCTAGCTATGGTGTACTTTTGTATTCCCCTCTTGGGAGGACAAGCCCTATGGATGCTTGCATCCTTAAGTCCTAGTTTCTTGGGAGTAATACAAGGGGTCAATATGTTTCCTTATCTCTAGATAAAGATGCAAACCTGCCCTTGGGTCTACTTGAGATCTAGCTACCCTTTGGTCTGGGAAAAAATATTTTGTTAGCGATGGTGGATTCAAAGTTTTCTAAAGATATCAACTTCTACATGTATTTTCCTTCTGGCTATGTTGTGGCTCTACATCTGCCTCTTGAGAGAAAGCTTCATGTATCCAAGGAAGCTCAAGTAGGGAAACACTTGGTTTTTGAATCCAAGATTCATGGATATCTCTTTGAGATATCCTAATTTTATGAATTTAAGGAAGTACTTGTAGTTTTTTCATGGAAACCTGAATCTATGGAGGCCCACATAGGAAATTTTCAATTTTTTTATTTTACGTCTGAATAGGAATTTGCAAGGTTGTTAGGAAATCTCCACCCCTTTAGGAATTCATTTCTTGGTTTGGGTAGGAAAATTTTAAATTTTGATTTAAATTTAAGCAACATTTTGGTTGTAATCATAGATCCTGAATCTCTCCTTGGGATTCCTATCTTGTCTTGGCCTTTTGCTATAGTAGTTTGGTTTAGATCCTTTGGGATCTAGCTTTCTTTGTAGTGCTTCTATTATGTTCTCTCTACTTCTAGGATCCTATTATTATCAGATCTTATCTTGTTTTTCTTTGTTGCTCTTTTGTGTTTCTTTTACAACCTCTTTTTTGAAGGCTCTATTTCTATTGTAAAAGGTTCAAAGACCTTTGAAAAATCCCTTTTGTAATTTGTAAAATTTTTGGGGACCCTTTCAAAACCCTTTCTTCCACCTAATCAAAAAATATATATGAAAAGAATCATAAATTTTTTGAGTTTATATGTTCAAGACATTTCATGATTATTCCATTTTAGTGTCTATTTTTTTCATCCAAAGGGTTCTACTCTATTTTTTGAAATAAAAAAATAAAAAATATATACTCTATTAAATATACCCTATATTGGTAGACAAGAATAGTGTAGTGTATGTTCTCTTGCATGAGGTATGTAGGATTGACATGTTATATATGTAGAAGGTAAATTTTAATAATTCAAGGGTCATGACCTATTGGTAAGGATACTAACTAATTATGAAGGTATTCATAGTGGATTTTAGGAGTTCAAGCCATGATGGACATACCTAACATGTTGCTTGTGGATGTAGGTTGGCAAGGCATTTGTTGACCAAGGCTCATACTCAAGAAAATTACAGATAAGTATCATATTAAATGTTGCATTTGCTAGTGTGTAGAGTTGCATTGTGGTTTGTACCATGTGGCATGGGTCTATGCTCGCTTCCACCCACACATAGAGATTAGATCACATAGTTTTGGTAACATGATTCATAATTCAAAATACTTTACAAAGCAATCCATCCACTCAAATATTATATACAAAGCATAAAAATAGATGAAAGAGAGAAAGATACAGTGGGAAAATATAGGCACCATAAATAGTTACTATATTATCCAATGATAAGAATCACAACACTCTAAAACCTCAAATACATAAATGAATTTAACCTTAAGGTGACATACTAAGAGAGGTTTAAGGTTAGTTACAAATTTATAAGGTGGTTTTAGCCATAACAAGGTTAACCATGATCCATATGTATTGTATAATAAAACACTACAATAATTTTAATACATTGTATAATGAATGCCCTTATGACTATCTTAGATTACATCATATAATGTTGTCCTTGATCATGAATAAAATTACGCTTTCAACACCCTCTTATAATCTAAATTAATAGGCCATGGAGAGAATACATTGATGATGATAATATATTCCCCACATAATGGATGTTCTAGTAGATCTCAACAATTGATATAGATTTGTTTGAATCCCTCTCATCATTTGGAATATGTCTAACTATATTTAGAAATTCAACTCCAATCCTTTGTAGTTTTAGCAAGCATTCTTTAGTGGGTATCCTTCTCTCTTGTAGTATCTGCAAATGGTCATCCTCTTCTTTGAAGACTTATTATCGACCTTAGGAACTTGTGCCCTTTGGTAGTAGTCTCTTTAAATTTGAATTTATTTTCATGATCCTATCTTTGTGAAGTGCCACCATAATTCCTTACTGCAACATAAAAATGAACTAGTTAAGAAAATATTAACAAAAAGCAATAGTTTTTTTAGATTCCAAGATCATATGAACCATGAAGTTGAACATTGGAAAAGAAGGTGAGAGATTATAAAGGATAATTTTATGCATTCTACATTATCTTTCTTTTTTCCTTTAGAAGATACAATATTTGCTCTCAATGCCTTAAATATTATAATATAGTCCTCAAAATTATCAAACTTAGTTAATTTAAAAGAAGAAAATTCTAATTCCAAGTGACTTACAATATTTTTAGATAAATTATTCAATTTTGACCATACCTTAATAGGTTCACTTTCCTCTTTTATGTGGAAATGTATTTTGGTTCAAGTAGCAACAAAAATAGACCAAGATCTTATTTTAAATTTGATTAGAAGCAAATCCATACATTAATATCTTATATAGAAAGTGTAAAAAAAGATAAGAGAGATAAATATATATGGGAACCAATAGGAACCATAAATAGTTTCTAAATTATCCATAGTTAAGAATCACAATAGTTTGATGATTAAATGGATTGATGAGGGTACTTATATCAATACCAAAACCCCAAATACATAAATGAACTTAACATTGAGCTAAAATAAAAAAGAGGCTTTAAGGTTAATTAAGATTTTATAAGGTGGGTTTAACCATAACAAGGTTAATTGCATCCCATAGGACTTACACAATAAAATATTATAGTAAATTAAATATATTTTACAATGAATGACCTTAGGCCTATCTAATATTAAATCTTATAT
This sequence comes from Wollemia nobilis, assembly GCA_028583015.1. NCBI lineage: Eukaryota > Viridiplantae > Streptophyta > Pinopsida > Araucariales > Araucariaceae > Wollemia > Wollemia nobilis. Next base: position 245,868 of record JAQPPZ010001538.1, read on the forward strand.
GTTGGGAAGCATGGTGTACTAGTTACCTAAATGGCCTAATGATGAAGAATTTGAAACTTTTAATAGAGGTCCAAGGTTTGAATCCTATAGGGGGTAGGGTTGTACACCATGCTTTAGTAACTATGATTGGTAACAATATATTAGGTAAACAACATCCTCTATGAGGGTCATATCATATGGTCTATGGTCTTATTGGCATGAATAATTGCTTTACCCTTTACCCTTTTTTTGTTGGTATGTCTCTTCATCAATGGTTGCTACTTTATCCTCTTAAAATATGCACCACATGTTCTTATTACATAATAGGCCAAACATTTGAGTTGACCAAATACGATAATTTCATCTACTGAGATGATAAACTAGGGCTTAATAATTTATCTTACATAATATAACCCCTAACACCATATCAAGTCTATGAACTAAAGCCACTAGTATGTAGAGCTCAAAAAATCATGTGAACTGAAAAAAGGGATCAAAATGCTTCCATATGAAAAAGTTATGGCCTTTAGAAGTTTTTCCCTAATGAACCTCAAAAAAAATTAAAGCTTCAAACCATAGATAAGAAAAATTCAATTGTTTGCTACCACTTGGCAATTCATTATTGACTAGTGCCTTCCACTTATCAGTTGCCAATTTAGTGCCTCTAAATATTTACAACTATGATAATTGTCCTTTTTTGATTGGCTTGAATCTTGTATATATATTTAAAAAGGTTATATGTGGTATACAGTGATGCCTTGCCATATTGATCAATAAGTCATCCATATCTAAGTTAGAGATTTTATCTTGAGTTAGTCAAAAGCTAAGCCTTTCTCACTAACTAGTTTCCCTTGATAAGCATTAAGGCTCAAAAATTTAAAATCAGATTTTAACCTTTCTTTCATGATTTAGACCTCCAAAGAAAACAATATTTATTGATAAAATTTAACATCATGATGCCTCCCTCCTAAAACACTTTTGTTGGTCACTATGACAATGAGTTTCTTCAAGCATAAATCATTGGCCTCTCAAATAAGTCTATCCTTCTAACCAATGTCTCTTGGTGGGAGAAAAATGACATAGGTGAATGTAGTAAACTCTACAGCTCTTCTTGCTTGTATATCTTTCCACCTTGCTTCTTTCATCAAGCTACATATAATTTTTTGTTCAAAGTCTTAATGTTTTGTTGATTAGGTGGGTTGCTTCCTTGGTAATAAAAAATTGATGTAGCCTCGACTCGAACCTACCACTTTCATCTTGGTGTGGCCTCATGAGATCCATCCTATCCATGTTTGTACCTCTTACCATTAAATTTAAGTGTGTTCTTCTATAATAGAAAACCTTATATAATTGTGCCAAACCCCTAGCCAAAATTCATATGTGATATTTTTTTCTAAAACTCAAAAAATGATACCAAAAGTACTCTTTGAATCCTACAACCTTGGATCACATTTGGCCTTAAAACATAATAATTTTTCTCTAAAATTGAACTCAAGCAATATAAAATTTTAGAGGAGCATAGAATATAATGATGAAGAGATGAATCCTACAAGAAAAAAGGGAAATTTAGATGTAAAATCTTGGAATAAAGAACCTTCTTTGCTTTTTGTATTAAAAGTGTACATGAATCTTTGAAAATTTAATTTTCTTAAACATTGAAAGAAAGATCAAAATCTTTGAGTTAAATTTTTGTGTGACCAAATAATGGCATTACATACCTATTATATTACCATGTTATAAGTCACAATGTTTTCTAAAAATAAATAGAAGCAATAAATACACTCAAATCCTATACAAAAATTTTAAATAAGGATAACAAATAGAAATTTATAGTGGGAATTCATAGGCACCATAAATATTCACTATATTATCCATAGATAAAAATCACAACACTTCAAGGATTAAATGATGGAGTGGTAGCGATATTTATACGAATACTAAAATCCCAAATACATAAATAAATTAACTTAAGTCAACATTTTTTTTTTTAGTGAAAAACCCCTTACGGGGCTGCCTTGGTCTGAGAGACCACGAACAAGGGTTTCTCCACAGATCATAAGTCACCCCAGAGATCGCATCCCTCCTTGCCCGCACCAACATTATCAATTGGATTTTAGGTACCCAATTCAACTTTTTGTTGGGTGATTAGAGACTTGGGACCCCCTTGGGCTTGGGGTTCCCCCCCCCCCCCTCCCCCCCAACACCCTGGGTTACTTAATAATTAATCAACATAACAAAAGAGGCTTTAAGGTTAATTACAAGTTTATAAGTTGTATTTAACCATAAAAATGTTAACAATGGCCGATAGGGATTGCATTATAAAAAAATTACAATAAATTAAATATATTTTATGATGAATTTCCTTAAACCTATCCAAGATTACATCACACAATATTATCTTTGGCCTTTAATTATATTGAACATTTAAAAATATGGTGGTTTCAAAGAGACCTATAGGTCATGTGGATAGTTGGACATGTGTTGAGACTTGGAAACTAGGGGGTTTGTAGTTCAAACTCTCACCCCTTTCTTTTTTTGGAGCTAGATATTAAGAGTTTTATTAGATATTTTTGTTAACATGGTGGGACATGAGTTTGATATAGCATACAATTGGAGGTTATACACCAATTCTTTAGAATATAAAGTAGGAAGAATCCAATCCATAAATTCCAAATTTAAAATCAATAATATCTCATTCATCCAATCACCTATACAATTAGCAAATAGATGACACCCCTTAATTAACTAGATCAATAATATTTTATATAAGTGGATTTGCTAGAGGGATACCCCTGCCTCCTTGGGTCTTACCCAAAAGGGGCATCCCTTTTGGGATGTTTTCCACAAAAAAAAAAAAAAAAAAAGTGGATTTGCTAGAGGTAATACTTTCTTATAAAGATACCTACAAAGTTTGTATACAAATGGAACCCCCTCATTAGTGATATTAACGAAACTTGTCAATAGTGAACTCATTGGATGCAATGATTACTTTCCTAGTAACCTATACAATCAACATGCAGGTGGCACCCCTTATCACCCAAATAAAAAATATTTTATTATAGAATATATTACATTGTTGGGTACATATCAATGTACCACATTTGGTACATTACCAGAGTAGGCGTTTACTTTAAATTTATGTACTTACTTCATAATGTAATAAATGCACAATTGCTAGAATGTGCAATGATGTAAATGTGCATGTAATCCACATGTACATGAGTCATAGAATAGAGTCAAAGATAGAGTAAGGGTCAAGTAACCTATCTTCCTATATTAAGGTCTTATAGTGAGTGAAATAGACAGGGGAGATAATATAGAGAGTGCATAGTATAGATTAGTAGTGTGATACAATGTAGTCTTTTCATATCATTTTATGGAGTGTTCATGTCCTCCATTATACTGCATTGTACTATTTTTGTGAGCTTTCATTAATGGTATATTTTTGAGTTATTGTAAATGTAGCGATCCCAGTAACGCGCACACCGATCCCTTTTCTGAGAACCCTACTTGCAATGCTATTAAAAATACCAAATATGAAATGGAAAGACAAGAGGAAAAAGCATATAACATGAAATAACAAAATACGGATCTCTTTATTGATATTGAAGCTCGGTTACATGTCGGTCCCTCTTAGGGATACCCATTTTGATACTATAAATTACAAGTGGGCAAGGAGTGTCCCTTCCGCAAAGAGGTGGTGCGCTTATAAAAGCTTCACAATTTCACACACAAAAATGTATGAGGGCTTACAGATGCCTCCTTCTCCAAGTTTGTTTCCTAGAGGGATCCCTTTTGCTCTCGTATGTTGTAATATTCATCTGATGTACCTATGGCCCTGCAAGTAATGAAATAACAACACACTTTTAGGTGTCCGATATTGTCTCCCTGGATGAGGTTGTTAGTAATCAAAGAATGTAATAGAAATATGATAAAACAATGCCATGAAATCATGTAAATCTATGCTAATGATATAAGAAAACAAGATAAAAGATGCTATGTCTATCTAAGCTAAGCCTACGGGCCACTGTCCAAGACAACGGCCGCTAAAGTAAACCTTGCCCTCTTTGCCCCAAAGCTATGGGTCAAAGACTATGATCTGATATTGAATAAAGTAGGTATGATGCTCTTCTGTTTTTCAAAGCTCTGCCACACACATGATCTCAAAGAGAACTTTCCAAGTCTTGAAAGATCTCCTCAAGAAGATGTCTCTCTCTGAAATGATCTCTTGTATATCTGATTCTCTATTTTATGATAAAAGATCTCTCAGATCTCTTGGTGTTCTTAGGCTCGCACCTTTTATAATGTGAAACCTATTGTGGCTGCTCCACAACGAGCCCCAAAAAATTGGGGACCCACCTTTTTACTTTGAAATTTCGATGTTTGCAGTTTGTTTTAAGGGTCTATGCTTTCGTTTTGTTGTGGGTTTTGTAATTGTTGTCGATTCTTGTCGAAAATATTTTATTGTCGATGATTTTTTATTATCGACGACTTTTCTTGTCGACGATGTTTTATTGTCAACAACTTTTTCTTGTTGACGACTTTTGTCGTCATTTTATTGTCGACGTTTTTTTTTTTTTTTTTTTTTTTTGTCGATGACTTTTTGTCATCATTTTTGTTGTCGACACTTTTATTGTCATTTTTGTTTATGAAAACTCTGTCGTCATTTTTTTTTTTTAGCAATTTTATTGTCGAGTGTTGGTGTTTCTTGTCATGGGTGGTTCAGATAATGAAAACAATAAAAAATATATATATAATAAAAATAAGTTTGTATATATATATTCTATATATATAAATTTAAAATAAATAATTAGAGGATTTTTCGTTATTTAAGCTTCAGTTTAATGGTGGTCATGGTGTTGATTTCTAATATGTTAATTTGGTCTTTATAGGTAGAAGGAGACCCCATACGGACTAAGTGACAAGGAAATACTCAGCGATAACAAGGCATGAATCACATGAACGCAATGATCGAGCTACTGGCTATGCATGGACACGTCCATAGGATTGGAACCTAGGTCTCCTCTCGTCTTACGGCAATAATCCCTACCATAGTGGAAGACCAAATCCCACATGCTTACACAACAATAGTGACACCTTGGTTGATATGGTGAATGGCGATTTGTAGATAGGGTTTCAAAGATGAATGGCCCAGTGGAAAGATGATGATGTGGGATGGCCAAACTTTAATGGACCCTAGCGAGAGTAAATGGGTCGAGTGGATGAACATCAAGCTTGGAGAATAAGAGCAGATAGGGATATTTCATGGTAGTTCGTTGGTGATGTGGAATCGTGACCACGGTGGACTGTACAATGGTATCTAAAACCCACAAAGAATACCATCGTGGATGAATCAATGTCAACATGGATGAGTTTCATGTTGTCTTTTGAGCTATGCTCGATAACGGTCATAGGTTGAAAAGTAACAGATCCCATAGGCAGGTAGAGGCCACATCAACAACGTTAGGTGGCAAAGCTTCATGTAGCAAATACAGCATGGTGGGCTCATGATGATAAATGAATGGGACATACATGACCGTTTCATAGCAGAGTAGTGGTATTCACCTACAGGGTTCTACGGGTAAGACGAGGGTCAGAAGAACAGATTTGTTAGGTGCCCAGGAATGATGATAGTTTCCAGGAGAAGTCAACACTAGGTGCGAGAAGCGGTATTAGGCGCTACAAGCCCTAAAAATGTTGGATAGATTTGGTATCCTTATAAAGCAGCACAGAGGCATTCTGTTCCATTTGTTTGATATTCGTTGTGATTGACAAGGAGAGGAGGTGCGTTGGTATATTTTGCGAGTGGCCACAATAGAAGAACGATAGAGGAAAATGTGAGCCGAGATGAAGAGTGGTGAGATTCGAGTCCCTGTAAATGCTTTCAAAAGTGTAAGCAAAGGGAGGAGGCTTACATGTCATGGTTTCAGAGTGGATAAAGACCATGACACTGATATGGATGCTTCGAACAGACCCTGCAAGGATGCCATGGTGGATTGATGAATGTTGGACACCATGGCGGAATGTCGAGGATTACTATCGATGACAACGCAGTTGACGATATTTGAAGCATGTATTTTATGGGGCAACGCAGGGAGAAACCCACGGTGGTGCCTATGATTCCAAAGGTGGCGATATTCGCGAAATCTCTAGAGGGGAATGCAAACTAGGTAATGGACGTCAGCATTTACAGGAAAGGAACCCGAGCATAGAGCAATCCATAGAAGGACAACATTATATATAACCAGGTCTTTCGAACAGCAAGGAGGTTCGTATCTGGTAGAACAGAGGGCGAGTGGCCAAGGGTTGTCGTGGCACAGAACACATCTCAAGGCATGGTAGGGAGGTATAAGGTCTGGGAATAATTTTGTTTTTTCCTTTTTTTATTATATCATAGGAGATAAGGGAAGCCTTTAAAGTTCTATGTTTATTGTTTTATATTATGACATCGCATGCAAGGGAGTTATAAGGGAAGTCTCTAAAGTTTATCTTGATTGTTTTATATTATAAAATGCATGCGAGGGAGGCATAAGGAAAATGATGAAGGTTTTATTTATTTTTTATTTTTATTTTTTATATATTATGATATAGAAAGGGAGTTATAGTGAGAATAAAACAATGCAATTTTTTTTTGTGTTGTATTTGTTTTATTTTTATTTATTTTAACATTATCAAGAAAGGGAAGTTGAAACGAACCATTTGGGGAAGCTTTAAAATCCCAATGAGGTTATTGTACAGGGGCTGGAAAATGGGAGAAAATACTATCTTTTGGAATAAAGGAGCTTTTATTTGGCAAGAGCAACTATTGTGTGTGAAATCAAAAGGAGACTGAAACTAAGACTACTGTTATTTTTGTAAATCTTTCCTTTGCATTATTGCTTCTTGTATCTATTTGTTTATGCCATAAAGTGGGTTACGATAGGTGAATGATAGAATGATGCAATTATTTATTTCCTTAGAGTCTTGCATCTGATCTAATCTAACTGTGTTTATGTTGCGAGTCTGTTAGGTCAGGTTGTTTTAGAATTTCATCTCATAACTTGGGGTTTTGTAGGGAGGAGATTGCTAACCAAATTAATGTTCTATTTTGGTTTTTCCAGCTAACTTTTGTAGATAATATTTTTGTTTTCTTTTTTTTGATATTTAGATTAATCTTATCTTAAAAGCTGCTTTTCTGATTCTGGTCCATTCCAGAATTTTTGCATTTGTTTTCATTCTATTCTGGTCCATTCCAGAATTTTTGCTAATTGTTCCTTGATTCTGGTCCATTCCAAAAAAATTTGCATTTGTTTTCATTCTATTCTGGTCCATTCCATAATTTCTGCTAATTGTTCCTTGATTCTGGTCCATTCCAAAATTTTTGCATTTGTTTTCATTCTATTCTGATCCATTCCAGAATTTTTGTATGTAGTTGATTTCTTGATTCTGGTCCATTCCAAAATTTATGTTCATAAATAGTTCATTTATTGCCATGAATAATCTAAGTTATAAATAAGGTAAATAAATCTTCCAATAGTATGCTTTGCATCTGCGCTTGATAAAGCGATCTACTCACACTAGAAATTGGAGGGTTTGTTTACAGATCTAGTGTTTCCCAAAGAAAACCAGGGATTAATAGCGAAGAAGAGAAAGCCACTTCTAGATCCACTTATTTAATTTAGATTTTCACTATTGCATCTCCAAACACCTTCATCTAATTTTCAGACAAAACATGGGTTTAGGAGGGCTACTAATTCCAAATGCACATTAAGTCAGATCAAGTGAATGAATCCAAACTTTCTAACTTACTAATTTTTGCTAACATTGCTAACTTTACTAACACCAAATGCTAACATAGGGATAGTGGAACACTTTTAAATGAAGATAAAACGAATCCGCTAACTCTAAAAATGAACCTCATGTTAAAGGCACGGAGCTTAAAATGAAGTGGCTTATACCACACACTTTCTCATTTGGAATATTTTTAAGTTGAAGATAAAAGAGGTTACTAACTGGGTTTCGGGTAGACCACTTTAATCTCAAGAACATTAAAATAAACTATGTTCACATTTGGTTGTTTTAATGTATTATGGTTGCAAAGTACTGGTTTGAATCATTAAAGGCCCCTTGTTAACTGTTACTTGCTTGGTTTAAGTTATTCTAGTATACATTCATTTATTTGCTTTAGTCTTGATTGATTACATGCACATGAATGTTTGTTCACAAGAACCTTGGAGGAATAAATAATGCTACTTAATTTCTTTTCAAAAGAGAGTTTCTTGTTTGATACTCTAGTTGTGGTGATCATTTTGCTATAGGGCAAAATATTCACTCAACAAAACCCTAGGTCTATGTCCAAGCCCTAGAAATGAATTTCTCATGCGTAGTGCAAGTTAGCATGAGAAGCTCTTGTCCATTGTCTATATTTGAAGGCCAGTTAACTGAAATCTAACTGCCCACTTGAGTCTTCTATGCGAACTGGTCGTTAGCATGAGAAGCTTTTGTCCTTTGTTTATGCTTGGAGGTCAGTTAACTTAAGTCTAAATGCAAACTCAAGTCTCCTATGTGAACTGGTCATGAAAAGGAATGCAAAGTCACTCCCGCTCACCTTTATTGCATGCAAACTACCACTTCCACCCGATATTGGGCCTGTTTGTCGGCAAACCGCTTCTTATGGCTTAGTCGCTGTCATCTACAGTGGCTATGATCTGGTCGCTGTCGTCTATAGTGGCTAAGGTCTGGCCGCTCTAGGCTTGAGCGAGCTAGGATCTAGGTCGCTCTTGGCTTGACGCCGCCCAGCTTGGATGGCTTGAAAAAGGCCAAATGAATGGTGAGAACCACTGTTGATGCTTGGAAAGTCCAATATTATGTCTTATGATCTTATGAGTGTGTCTATGTAAGTAGCTCCCCTAAGCATGACATGATTTAGGTGTCTACAGATGCCCCTTTTTGTGATGCGCTATGTGGAAAACACAACGTTGAGCAAAAATGTAGACTGATCTATTTGTAGGGTGTATGGTGATCAATGGTCTGATCAACGTTGGATGGCCCAATCATGCAAGATGGTATGCATCCCTTGAATCATTGCCTCAATATTCAGAGGACTTAGCCCAGTGGATTTTGCATGTTAAATTGCACTCATTCCTCAAACTCAATCGGGTAGCTTCAACTGCTACAACAATTTTGACCGGTAGGAGAGCTACAATTGAAGATGTCATGTCTGCTTACATTCCTAGCAAACAAGGGAAATTTGTGATTGTTGTATGCAATGATTCAAAGGATGAACATGATTTTGCTATGATCAAGTGATATTTTGTTGATTTTGATTATGATTAAGTTGAAGTTTTGAACTACCTCTTCACACAATGAATTGGTGAAGAAATGACAATGATTGAAGTGACAAGTCGCTTGACCAATATGACTAATCTGGTTCCTTTCTAGCATTTGCTACTTTTAATGGGCAATCCCACATCCAAGTGTGATTCCAATTGCTTATGATAATCATCCATCCCTATCCCGAGGAGTGGTCCGGCTATCAATAGCCTTCTTAGGGAGTTAGGATGAGTGATTCTGTTCATGCCTAGATTGTATCACTTTGACTTAATGTTTTTGATGTCATAGGGGAATTAGAATGACCCCTTCGCACCCATGGAGCAGTCCGACCATCTTGATCTTCTTCGGGTTTGAAGGGTGACATATCGTAATTCCAAAATGAGTTGCTTTTGCCCCAAGTGGCCTTATGGTTGCCTACTCATCTCACCAAAATACATGGAGTGCAAATCGCTGCAATCATCGAGTGGATAGAGTAGGTAACTGGATACGAGGCCTGCTTGAGATTGTGATTTTATGTGAATTTTTTTGTTATTTTGAACATTATGATGATCCTAAACCATCAAAGTGTGATTATTTGTTGTTTTTGTTATTCCCTCATTGAAGGAACTACTTTACTTTGATCTATGGGCTTGGCCGTTGTCAGGTCCAGTGGCCTCTGATTTCTTGCCTGTGGTCATTGTCGCCTTGAGCGACCAAGAAGCTTGGGCCACTGACGTCAGCAATGGCCAAGGCATAATTAAGGAAATATAAAATTTGCAATTCTAGGGTTTTGACCTATCATTTTCACTATTGAAGATTCTATTTTCAGAGCTCTAGTGTAGCAATGATGGTTGTGACTTCGAAACTTGTTGGTGCTGAGGACATGGCTGCACGGGGTGAGACATCAATGCTAGAGGAGCCGAAGCTTCTCGGGTATTTCTCTTCAAAACCCTAGCTCTCTTTTCTTTGCCTAAGTAAAATTGAACTTCACTAAGAAATGAGCAAAATGAACATCACTAAACCTGTTGGCAATGAACAAACTCCGTAATTAGGCTTAGGTTCCCTTTTGCTACGGTGGGTTAGTCCCCAATTTTACTATATATCAATGGCTTTAGCCTAGGGTTTTTGAAAATTTTCCATTATTCACCTACTATTGCCATTTTGGGCATTCTCAAACTTAGCTTAGTTTTGATGCTTGGGTAGGGGATTTGCTTTCCAATTTGTTTGCTTTCCCTCCCTTTGTTATTTTGTTTAAGTTATTTTGTCAAATTGTAATTTTTTTTATTTTTTGGCCAAGGGTTCACGGGTTTGTCATGCCGCCCCTTGGTCATTGTCACTCAGAGCAGCCAAGCTTGAATCCCAATGGTCAAAAATTTGACCATTGGGCCTTGGCCACTACTGCCTCCAACGGCTAGGTTTTGACCATTGTAGGCGACAATGGCTAAAGCTTAAGCCTTGTTTTTGCATTTTATGTATTGATTTTTATGATTTTTTTTTTTTTGAATTTTTGCTTTGCTTTATTAGGTGCAATTTATTCTTCTCTTGCTTAGATTTAGAGTAACTCATACTCTTTTGCACCATTTTCATGTTTATTGTGAATTATGCCTTAGATGCATTGTAGTTATGTTTTGTTTTTCTTCTGCTTTGTTTAGATCCTCACTGCTCGGGCTCGGGACCCGAAGCTCCTGCTTGACTTGCTTCCTGGATTTGATGACACTGACTGGGAGTGGTTTAAGGCCCGTGGGCTATAGTATGTTATCAGGTTGCCCCACATTATGGCCGATCAGGCATATCTTATGGCCTTAGCCCATCGTTGGGACCCATGGACCAACACCTTCCACCTTCCACCCGATGAGATGACTATCACATCGGAGGATGTTTACAAGATTTTTTGGATCCCATTCGATGGGGTGCCCATTGTTTCATCGACCACTACTGATCAGGTGGTCGTCTATGCTCGGGTGTTTGGAGCACGCTCTACACAGGCCCTCCGAGAGACTAGGTCCAAGGGAGTATCTATCAAGACTTGGTATGATGCTCATGTTTTCATAGTGAGACATGTCGTGTTGTTGATGGTGATCAACAATGTTCTTATCCCAGATTGCTCGAGTTTGAGGTTCCCTTGGAACCTCCTAGCGATGGTGCAGGACCTACTGGATAGTGAGGAGCCTATCATCTATGCATGGGGTAGATCGCTATTGGCTCAGTGCTATGATGAGTTGTACCACATCCATCGATGGGGATGCATCAACATTGCTTACAGTTTGCTCTTACAGGTTTGGGGATGGGAGCACATTAAGGTAGATCACCCTAAGGGGCTCCCAACTGAGATTACATCTATTGAGGCTCGGACATAGTGCTATGCTGCTAGATGGGCTCGAGAGCATGAGGAGCGTAAGAGCCACACTTTTGTAGGGGAGCTATCCCACTACACTGATGCTTTCACCAGACTATTGGTCGAAGATGTCATGTGGTGGCCTTACTATGAGTGTCCGATTTGGGATGATCCAACTAGTTTTACTACTAGGACACGATGTGAGTGATGGCTCATTGGCCATAATATTGCCATCCGAGAGTATTTCTTCTACTCTCAAGTTCTTCGTCAGTATGGATTGTAGTAGGATGTGCCCTTGGTACCATTCTTGTATAGGCACCTCATAGCAGAGAGGGACCTACCTCCATGATAGGTCATAGAGCTTGCAGATGAGGAGGATGCCCCAATCATAGACCCTATAGTGGTTGGGGGAGTTACAGAGGCCTACTCTCAGTGGTGGGGTGATCGGATGTGGCATGGCATCGATAGTCTAGGGTATGAGGATGATGGTGGGGGTGATGGCATAGATCCGATAGGACGTAGGGTTCGAGCCAAGACCGAGGTATGGGGCCAGCCGATAGAGCAAGTGGTAGTAGAGGATCCTGATGTTCCTGAGGAGGAGGAGGAGTTAGAGCCCGAGGAGAGAGACTCTCCTCTGAGAGCATAGTTGCATGAGGTCGAGGCTGAGCTCCAGGCTACTAAGATCTAGGTACAATGGTGAGATGCTATGATTGAGCAGCTCACAACATAGATATAGGCTCTATAGGCTACTATTGGGGGTGGCGATGTCAGGATGCAGTTTGTTGTTCCTACTTCTACACCATAGGAGGTTCCAATAGCAGGCTCAGGGGTAGATGTGGGATGGCTTCAGTCCTTGTTGGATGAGCATGAGGAGTGGATCCGAGGTCTTATGGATCATGTTACCCTCCTTCAGATGTAGCTCAGGAGGCATGGGATTGTCCCTAAGGATCCAATAGGTGTAGGTGGTTCATAGGTCAATGGGTGCTCTACCTCGAGGTAGTCTTCCACCCATCCTAGCCAGTGGACCCAAACTCGGACAGAGAGACCTACAAGCTCACATCACTCGACTCATGACACCACCACAGGGGGAGGTGGCACTAGAGGAGATGATGTAGGGGGCTCAGGCCCGACATTTGATTGATGTTCTACTTGGTTCTTGATCCATTTTTGAGGTCGACTGACCTACATGACTATAGCCCATGGGCATTTTTGTATATCCATTGGACTTGACACACATACTTTTATGATAGATTTACCTTTTATGACTCATTATGTGTATCATTTATTGCTTATGTTTTTGTTATTATTTTATTTTATGATATGATGCGATGATGATATTTATGATGATTTGATGAATATGTTAGATGATAGATGATATTTTGAAGATGCTTAGATGGATGTGTAGATGCTTATATGATTTGATGATATGATGCGATGTATTTTGATGATGAATGATGAATTTATGATTTGGTATGCAAATGGATATTGCCTATATGTTTTATGATGTGGTTTATGGATGATTAATGACTTGTTTTTGTGGATGCAAATGTTATTGTTAAATGCATGTTTAATTTTTGCTTTAATTATATGCATCTAACTTATGTGATGGAATGGTATAAATGAACCTGTATGCTCTAATCACTTAAAACATACGGAATGCATATGACATTGACAATCTTAATGGGTGATACCACAGAAAGTAAAAAAATAATCATGAATTTAAATAATCACTCCTATCATAAGAATTGATTAAGTATTCATATATGAGATGTAATGGTGTGTAATGTATCTTCTTAATAAGTTTCTATAAATTAAAAGATATAAAGTAGTCAGTGGTCGTCTATATACTATTTCTAATATATATGCGGTATCTGTCCTACTATGTTGATACCCCCTAATTTATAGAATCTTATAAAGAAAAGTGATGGTGTGAATGATTTTATGATTTGTTGCTATGTAAAAAATTTTGGGGCTTTTCGGAGATTCAAACACTCTAGTTCCCCTATCAACAACTGTCTACTTACCACTTAGACTTTTGAAAAGTAAGGCTTTTACCATGGACCTAGTTTTTCATGATCTCTGTGTGTGCATGTGATTGTATATTTTGAGGTAGAACTCAAGCATTTCCTCCGATGTCAAGCGAGATTCTTTCAGCCCATTGCTAAGATCAGGGATCCTCAAGTGTTCATCTCATCCTTATGTTGGACTTAGTTGGACTATACCACTAGGCAATATTTGGTTACCTAAGCTAGCTCATCCACATTCAAACATTGGTCTACACAAATGCATGAAGCAATTGTAATAGACATATCATCATGCGTAAGGATTTCTCCTTCCAGTTTTGTACAATGCTGAGAATTCCAGGGATTCAAGCTTTATTCCCTTCTTTTTGGCTTTTTGGCTTTGGATTTTTGCTCATATGTAGTGATGAAAATCACTATTTATTTTGATTTGATTTTTTCTTTGAGCGGGGATTTTTTTGTAGTGATGATAATCACTGTTTATTTTTCTCATACGTAGTGATGAAAATCACTATTTATTTTTTATTGATTTTTTTTAGCTTGATTTTTTTGTAATTTTTGAATTTATGCTTTGTGTATCGGATTTTTGCTTTGAAATCTGGACTGTATGCTTGGCCTTTTGAATATGTACTTTTGCTTTGGGATTTTTGCTTATTTTGATTTAAGCAAGGGATTTTGATAGGGTAAAGCTTGTCCTTTTGCCAATTCTCAACACCTTTAAACCGGTTGCACAGGGGGATAAGCAAGGATAATCCTTTTCACTTAAGGTAACCTAGACCGCTTTGCAGCTTTCATATTTTCCTTGTACCAGCTAGGATTTTAGTGTTTCAATTAGTGATGGGATCTTGAATATCCAAGGCTTTATCACAGCTAGGCCTTACCTTCTACTAATCAAAGTTGTTTTCCTCAAAAGTTGATAAGATTACTAGATGTGGTTGACTAACCAAAAAACCTTAGTATATTATGTATAGCAACAAATAATGGTTGTGTTGAAAAACACAATTACACACATGTGGATGGAGGTATGGATATGAATGACTTGTGTGACAAACTGTGGTATCACTTTTAAGACTCTCATGACATATACAATTGTAATGTATGTGAAAATGCAATGCAATGATGTGGATGCAAAATGTGAAGTGCAATTGTTTTTGTATTTTTGATTTTATGTTGTTTTTGTATTTTTTGATTAATTTGACCAAAGGGCTTATTATGCCTTTGGGGCTTTTGTTATTGATTTTGACCAAGCGGTTTGAATTACCCTTGGAGCCTTTTTGATTTGATGATTTGACCAAGCGGTATGAATTACCCTTGGAGCCTTTTGAATTGATTTTTGACCAAGCGGTATGAATTACCCTTGGAGCCTTTGAATTGATTTTTGACCAAGCGGCATGAATTACCCTTGGAGCTTTTGAATTGATTTTGACCAAGCGGTATGAATTACCCTTGGAGCCTTTGAATTGATTTTGACCAAGCGGTATGAATTACCCTTGGAGCCTTTTGAATTGATTTTGACCAAGCGGTATGAATTACCCTTGGAGCCTTTTATTTTTTGACCAAGCGTATGAATTACCCTTAGAGCTTTTGATTTGATTTTTGACCAAGCGTATGAATTACCCTTGGAGCCTTTGATTTGAATTTTTGAATTTTATGTTTTTATGATTTGTTTGTATTTTTGACATATTTGAATTTTTTTATTTTATGACATATTTGAATGTTTTTTGTTTTATGACATATTTGAATGTTTTTTATTTTATGACATATTTGAATGTTTTTGTTTTTATGTGTAAAATGCCTTTAAATGAATGATATTGAGAGGTTCAGGCTCTTCAACACCATCTAATGATATAAGGTGATATGCTCCAGGCCCAACTCTCTATGAAATCATGTATGGACCTATCCAGTTTACCATGAACTTATCTCGTAGATGCGGCGAAGATTTGAATTCTGCTGGTTTTCTTTGAGCACTAGATCTCCAACCTTGAATTCCCTTAGGTGGAATTTACTATTGTAAGCTCATGCAAGGTGATCTTGGTAAACATGGAGATGCTCTAAAGCATTGACTCGACGTTCATCAAGAAGCATCAATTGATCAAGGTGGCCTTGTCACGCAACTTCATCATCTATGAAGTCCTTTAATGCTATGCATAGAGTCAAGATTTCCAACTCTAGAGGCATGATGGCTTCAGTGCCATATACTAGTGAAAATGGTGTTGCCCCAATGGGCATCCGTATACTAGTCCTATATGCCCATAGTGCAAGAGGCAATTGCATGTGCCAATCCTTGTGATTTTCTTGCACTATCTTCCTCAAAATGGAGACTATTATTTTGTTTGAGGCTTTGCTTGCTTGTTTGCTTGTGGATAATAAGGCATTGAAAAACTATGCTGAATATGGTATTTTTTCATTAAAGCACACACATTTTTATTCTTGAAATATGGCCCATTATCCGATATTACCTTAGAAGGGACCCCAAAATGACTTATGATATTGTGGAGTATAAACTCCGCAATCCTTGGTCCAATTGTTGATGTTAAGGGGATCACTTCTACCCATTTAGTGAAGTATTATATGGCCATTATGATGAATGTATGTCGGCCTGAGGATGGGGGTGAGATCTTCCCAATCAAGTCTAGTCCCCATTGCGAGAATGGCCATGCTTCCTGGATGGGCTGCAAAGCTTGCGATGGTAAGTGCGTTAGATTTGCATGATGTTGGCACTTACTACATTTCTTGACATACTCATAGTAGTCCTTTTCCATTATGGGCCAATAGTAACCCATTCTCAAGATGTGCTTAATGATGGCCATGCCACTGAAATGGCCTCCACATGTTCCATCGTGAGCTTGCAAAATTGCCCAAGATGCTTCCTAGGGCTCAAGACAATGGAGCAATACTCCATCATATCCTCGTCTGTAGAGGATTTCTCCTAGAAAAATGTATCTTGTTGCTCTCTGTTTAAATGTTCACCTTTCAGTATGCGACAAACCTTGAGGTATTATTCCAAGCTTCAGGAAGTCCCACAGTTGGGAAAGCCAATCCTGATAGGCCACAACTTCTATAGAATAGACAACTTGCTCTTCCTACATTTTTGAGGTAGTGAACATGGATTGAGGAACAACTCTATGGTATATGGTCGCACCACACTCTATAGGTCCTTGGGAGATCAAAGACCCCCAAGGTGTTGTTTGCAAGAAACCTTTAGCTATGAAGGACCAATCCTGATTTGGTTCGATGTTGATCATGTTGACTGATTCTTGATTGTCAAAAGCCTCACGATGTATTGTTGAGTGCGAAAGCACTTTCACATGAATGGTTGTAAAATCAGTAGATGGATTCTGAGGGATTAAGGATCCCAAAGAGGCCATGGTGTCTACAAATCTATTCGATGTATGAGGGATTGCCTCGATGTCGTACCATTCCATCTGGGCTAAGTAATTGTCAACAAGTTCCTTGTAAGTCTTTAGGAGTGGGCACCTACATTGGAAGAGTCCTTTGACCTGGTTTACTATGAGCAAGGAGTCACCAAAGATATTCAATATTTTAATGCCCATTGCTATGGCTGTTTGGAGTCCCAGGATCAATGCTTCATATTCTATATTGTTGTTTGTGCATGGGAAGTCTAGTTTGAATGATAAGGGCAATGGAGCACCCTACGGTGTGATAAAGACAATCCCTGCTCCACCTCCTTGTTCACACTTTGAACCATCGAAGAACAATGACATGTCTCTTTCTTTCTTAGGTTCTTCGAGTTCTGGTGGATCTGATAATGCAAAGACCGCATCATCAAGCAATTCTATGGTGAGAGGCTTGTTATCCTGAAGAGGCACCTCTGCTAATTGATCTGCTATGACTTGTCCCTTGATGGAATTTTGGCTTATGAACTCTAGATCAAATTCTATCAATAGCATGATCCACTTTGTGGTACGTGTATTGTGATATGTCTTGCTCATCATGTACTACAAAGGATTTTGTTTTGATATGACGTAGGTCGTATGGCTCAACATGTAGTGTCACAACTTTTGAGTTGCAAAGACCATTGCTAAACACAATTTTTTGACATACGCATATCCTAGCTCATAGCTCACCAAGGTGCGACTAATGTAATATATGGCTTGCTCTTTGTCTTGTGCATTCTTTTGGGCTAACATGGTGCCCAATGCAAAATCAGTAGCCAATATATATAGTAAAAATGGTATGTCTGGCCTTGGTGGAGCCAATACTGGCGGTGTTGCCAGATAAGTTTTGATCTCTGCAAAGGCTTGATGGCATTCTTCATCCCAATGAAAGGGGACTTCCTTGCATAGCAACCTATTCATAGGTCTGCATTTGTCTGATAATTGCATGATGAATATTTTGATGGATGCTATCTTGCCTTGTAGGCTCCTCAACTCCCTAATGTTGGTAGGGGTGGCCATTTCCAGTATAGCCTTTACCTTTGCAGGATCTACTTTGATGCCTCTCTTGGATACGATGAATCCTAAAAGCTTGCCAGAAGTTATGCCAAATACGCACTTCTTAGGATTCAATCGGACATTGTGTTCTATGAGGTGATCGAAGACTTGTCTAAGGACTTCGGCATGCTCTTGCCGCAATAGGGACTTGGCTAGTAAGTCATCCATGTAATCTTCCAAGATCTTATGCATATAGTCATGGAATATGTATGTCATGGCCCGCTGATATGTGGCACCAACATTTTTGAGACCGAATGGCATCACTTTGTAACAGAATGTTCCCCATGGAGTAATGAAAGTAGTTTTATGTTGATCTTCGAGCTTAATCCAGATTTGGTTGTATCCAAAAAAACCATCCATTAAGGAGAGCATTTCATGACCTATGGTTGCATCTACAAGAGCATCTATGTTTGGCAATGAGAATGAATCCTTTGGTGTTGCCCTATTCAAATCTCTAAAATCCATGTAGATACGGACTCTTCCATCAGGTTTCCCTATGGGTACCATGTTTGACACCCACTCAGGGTAGTCGATAGGAACTATGAATACTGCATCCAGTAGTTTTTGCAATTCATTCTTTACCATCAAAGCGATGGTTGGATGCATTTTCCTCAATTTTTTCTTGACTAGCTTCTTCATGGGATCCAATGAAAGGTTGTGAATGACTAACTTTGGATCTATCCCTGGCATGTCTTTGTAAGTCCAAGCAAAAATATTTGGCCTCTCCTTGAGGAGAGGAATCAAGATGGCTTGTTCCTATGGAGATAGACTTTCTTTGAACTTGAATTTCCTTGGTTGGGTAGGATCATCACTGATGTCCACCTCGAAAGTTGCTTCTATAGCCATATGTGACCCATCCTCTAGCTGATGAGGCATGGGTATCAAATGAATGTCATCGATGGGATTCATAGGACCTACTGACTCAAGTTCCAAACCAACATGGAAGACGTCATACGCACAACCTGATGCAAAATGGAATGGTTGTAACATCTCTTCATTGGGGAAGAGGTCTTCTAGCTCTATGGGTGAACTAGCATGATCCCAATCAATAGCATCTATATCAAGATGCAATGATTTGGTAGGATCTACTAGATTATGAAGTGGAGTGGTCAAATCGATGGAGATCATGTTGATGGATGGGATGAAATCTCCAGGACCACATGGGTGCAATCTTGTCTCAGGGGTTTCCCTTCCATACTCATGATGAGGTTCTGGAGGAATGGGAATTTTTGGATCTGGCCCATGAGCAGGGTGGACAATAGGATCATTGGGCTCTAACTGCTCTCTGAATGTAGGTGGAGGGGGATTGACCATCCGATGAATGGTAGCTAGGTCAATAGGTCTCCCCAAAAATTAGAGATGAGGGTCTATGGCATGAAGTGCCACCTCTCTCTCTACTAGCTCGTTGACTTGCCGCAAGTGGTGAGGTCCAAGATAAGCCATCTCGGTCTCATCCTCAAAGTCATCATCACTTATCCAAAAACCATTAGCATTGGTATGTGGCCCTAAGACAAGGGGCTCATGTCTTGGCCCCAAGTAGGCCATCTCTATTTCATCTTCATATTCTTCATCACTTATGAAGAATCCATTTGCATTTGTCTCTTGCCCCAAAGTCAGGGGTTGATGGCTTAGGCCTAAGTAAGCTCTTTCTATTGAGTCTTCTGATTCATAGTCACTTTCATCTGATGTATATTCAATCTCATCATGGATGGACCATGTGAACCTTTGTAAATAGTGAGGCCCTTGATAGGCTAAGCCAAGTTGTGCCTCATCATCACTTGCTTCATATCCATTCTCCTCATCCCATGAGTTGTACCCTATTGGGGTGGAATCAATTGAGGTGTTTGGATGATAAGTTTTTGGAGGTGGTATGTTTACCGTGGCCACTTGTCTATTGCTCAAATTTGCTATTCTTAAGGGGTGATAAGGAATGAAATCAATGTCTTCTCCCAACCCTATGCTTAATCTTTCCAATGCCACTACAAGCGAGTCATCTCGACCTCCGCTATAGTAGCCTAAGCCAAATATATCAGAAGGAAGCTGATATAGTGGCTCGTAAGGCCTCTTGCACCCCTGCTCATATACGCCAAGGCCATAGCCATGCCAATGGCAATGCTCAAAGTAGCTTAGAGAAAACTCAAGATTAGAGAGGTAATGAACATTGACTATGAATAATTCGTCACCATCCTCTTCTATATCTGAAGACTTATGAGCGCAGTCTAGGTCGACA
Source organism: Wollemia nobilis (assembly GCA_028583015.1). NCBI lineage: Eukaryota > Viridiplantae > Streptophyta > Pinopsida > Araucariales > Araucariaceae > Wollemia > Wollemia nobilis. Next base: position 266,178 of record JAQPPZ010001538.1, read on the forward strand.
TAGACAAAATTGGTTTGGTTGGGAGGGATTCCAAGTGGAACCACTATTCCTACTGGTGGCCTCAAGTCTTTAGGCCTCCCTATGTCCTGTGTAGACTCAATGATAGGTGTAAAGGTGATGTTCTACACAAGGTACTCCCCTATGCCTATACTTGCCAAGTGTATTGATGCATGCGATGTGGATGACCCCACGGATGATACTGGCGAAGCAGGGTGATAATCACTATCTTCATCTTGATCTTGAGGATCTTCCTCTTCCATAGGACTTGGCATTTCAGCAATGGCTATAGTTGGCACTTCTTTGGGCCTTTCTTCCTTAACTAAGGGGGCCTTTAGCTTCTGATTGTCTTTTGGTTTTGATGTTGATGGTACTTTAGAAGCATTGATTATCTTGAGTGCACCAGGAGGTGTTGATGTGCATGGGTCTTTTCTTACCCCTTTGTCTTTGTTATCCACTTGTGTGGTTGGGGATGAAGGTGCCACGTATAGGTGAGTAGAAGGGATCATGAATTCTCCTAGAATGTCCACCTGATTAACATATTTAAAAGGCTCTTCATCGGCCAGAACCACATAGACTTTGTTTTCGTGCACATACTTGACACACTGGTGCAAGATCGAAGGCACACACTTCATGGCCCTTATCCAAGGGTGACCCTAAGAGGATGTTATACTGCATAGCGCCTTCCAAGACATGACACATCATGGGGATGGTCTTGTGCCCCACCTTGATGGGTAGGACTATCATTCCCATAGTATTGCATAAAGCATCATTAAAAGCTCTCAATGTGTAAGTTCCTAGAATGATATTGGTCTTGGGTATCTTGAGGTGCTCTATTGCAGTTGTTGTGATGATGTTTATCGATGAACCTATATCGACCAAAACCCTCTTGAAAGGTAAGTCATTGATGGCCACTACAATGTTTAGTGGAGGGTCTAGTAAGGCAGTAGAAACTATCTTAATCTCATGATCATAGAATCGGATTACAAGTTCCTGGCATTCTTGCACTTGTCCCACAAAGTGAGTGAATGCATTCACATCTTGTGGTTGAAGCTCAATTGTTCTTAAAATCTCCATTAGAGTCTCCCTATGCTTTGGGGACTATTGTATGAGCTCATAGATGGATAACTTAGCTGGAGTCATCTGTAGGTTTTGCTCCAATCTACTCCGAATAGTTACCATAGGTCTCATTGGTGGACCTGGAAGGTTGTCTTACCTTTGCCTAGGAGTGGCTGGGATGTTCATGGGAGCTATAGGTGGTTGTGGTTGACCATACCGCCTAGTCCTTGTTGCTATGTTAATGATCTCAACCATCCCAATGCATCCATGGGTAGGTATGTCAGCTCGAACCTGATTGACTTGGGCCCCTTGCTCTCGAGGGGCCTCATGATTGGGCAATGGGTTTCTGTATATGCCCATGTCTCTATTATCGAGAGCTAGTGGGTTGTCAACTTTGAGTTCTCCCACCTCAATCATGTTTTGCACTTGATGCTTAAACCCGATGCAAGCCTCAATGTCATGCCCCGGTATCCTATGATAAGGAAAAAATTGATCTTCCCTATATCCTTTTGGCTTAGGATGGTTGGGATCTACAAGAGGTATATCAAGAAATCTGATCCTCCTAGCCTCGCTCAATTGATTAAATATTGATTGCATTGATTCTGTCAGAGGCATGAAATAATGAGGTGGCTTGCATTCTCGATTTCTTCCTTGATTGTTCTTTTGGTCGTAGTTGGTTGGTGGGGGATGTGCTTGATAGTTCTATGGTTGTTGTGCACCCCCATCCTTGGGTGTAGCCAATACGACTTGATTGACTGGAGTAGGGTTACCCTACTTCTACTTGTACTTGTCATTCTTACCATTCTTGTTCCACTCCTTTTTGTTTCGGAGCTTAATGGTTCCCTCATCTACTTTTATCTCTTCGATGAGCTTGGCCTGTGCCAAAGCTTCCTCAAATGAAGGATACTATTGGAGTTGTAGCAAGAGGGAGATATGTTTAGAACAAATTTTGGTAAACATACGAATGATCTCTTCTATGGGAATGGAGAATGATAATTTTGCCATGATTTTTCTCCATCTATTCCCATAATCCATTATTAGCTCATCATCATACTATTTCAAGTTAGCCAGGTCTGAAAGGTTCACCTTCTTCTTAGCACCAAAGGAGAAACACTTCAAGAATGTATTTACTAGTTGTTCAAAGTTGGTTATGCTATGCTTAGGTAGTTGGTTGAACCATTGAGTGGCAGCACCTAAAAATGTCATTATGAATGTTCTTAGCATGAGAGCATCATTGTCTTCAAGATGAAAATAGGCATTGATAAAATTGGTGACATGCTCTTGTGCATCCTCTTCACCTTTAAACTTCTCTAACCTAGGCATCTCAAAGTGCTTAGGATATGGAGGGCTAGGGATTGATGGGCACAATGGTTGATTGTGTATCTTGCTCAATGTTGGTGAGTTCCCAGCTGCCTCTTGTTTCTCAAAGGTTTTCATATTTTTAGCAAGCTCTTGAAATACCTTTGATGCATGGATTTCCTCCTCGTGTAAGCCTATTCACATTGGCAATGGAGGTAACTCTCTATCCATTTGATTTGTTCCATTTTCCTCCCTCCTACGAGGGGACTCAGGATTGTGATCTTGGTTTGTTATGTTTGCCCTCCCCCCATTAGTTGGATTTTGTTCATGATTTGGTGGGGGGTTTCATTGTGGGCTATCTTGTCTAGTGTGCCTTTCCTTAGGTGAGTCAGCGTGTCTTGTTCTTTGGTGGTCACCACCATTTATCTATAAATTGTTAAGAGCTAGCTGCTCAGCTTGCTCTCTTAAACGTTGCTCATGTTGGCGCAAGAGTCTTTCTCTTTGTTTCTCTTGTTCGAGAGCTTCCACTAACTCTCGCTCTTTGCGTAATGCATTTTCTAACCACCTCATTCGGTCAGTTTGTGTTGTCATAGAAGACTCATGTTTATCTGACTCTGTTCTTGTTGTCTTGACTCGTAGATTCCTCGAGGGGGTTTTTGTTGTATCTGTACTCTTGCTAGTTAATGTGACTTGTTCAGTGTACTATTGAATATCCCTATGATCAGACTCCATGCATCTTCTATGGGGTCACTCTGAGGTACCCCCAGACTAGGAGGTATGTTTAGAAGTCATAGTTCATGAGCTTCCAGATGCAGAGTTCTCAGTAGCTATAGTTCTTTGGGTTGGTTGAGTAGGAAATCGATCCAACCTGTCTAGCTGTCTTGTTCTCCATGGCTGGTCCCATGGGGTGCCATTTACTCCTATGAGGTCATAGTCTATGGGAATATTTCCTTTTGTGTGAAGGGTTTCTTCTATATGATTCCCATGACTAGATGTAGCTCTAGTTTCCTGCCCTTCAGTGGGTAGACCTATTTCATATGTTTCTTGTGAGTCTTGAGGTGTTGCAATTCTTGTTTGCCTTCTTGATGAAGAGGGCTTGGTGGTAACATGCTTCCTCCATGTGGATGGAGATGTGGTAGTCTCATCATCCCTATGTGAAGAATGGGTTTTAGAACCTTCTTTATGTCCATGTGAGGAGGAAGCCCTTGAAGTTTCCTCATGTCTTTGAGATGTTTCTATGTGTTTAGAGGAGGCCCTTGAGGTCTCCTCATGTCTCCTTGATGAGGATGGTTATGAAGCCTCTTTTTGTTTATGTGACTTTGTTCCATGATGTGGTTCCTTACTTGGGGTTTCTCGAGGAGATCCCCCAAGAGTTGAGTTATCACCCCTTAGGCTCATGGAGCTACGTCTCACGGTCTTACGGGTAGGTCATTCAACATTACTATGACTCCACCTATGGGTATGAATTGCTTTTGTCTCTCCCTCGGCATCAGACCGAGGGTGTTTACTTCTTGTTTTGACCATGTTGTTTTATGACTTGATCTTTTGAGTTTGCAATTTAGGAATGACCACACAATTCCAAACAAATGTTTATCTTGATTACCAATTTGAGTGTGCCCTAAACTGTTTGATGTGTTTTGATGTGTTGTTCTCTTGATTTCTTTGCTCTTGTTCTTGGATTAAGAATGAGAAGACTCATCCATAGTGACAATCAAGTACACTCATGCCAAACATGATTTTCTCAAAAGAAGCTAGGGTACACCATTGAAGACCCAATGGGGGGTTCGCCTAGCTCTTCCACTCTGAACCAATGATTGTTCCAATAGTGGGAGACAGTTTGAACACAAGTAACTTAGTGTCACTATAAGTAAGTTTCCCAATCTATTTCTAGGAAGCTCTAGGGGGAAAACCAGTGGAAGGAGATGAATTCCAATGTCACTGGACTAAATTGAAGGTTGGTGATGAAATCCAACTCTCCAATGTTTAAATGAGACGTGCGTGTGTGGTGTTCATTTTAAGCTTGCATAACATAAAGTGCATCATATAGCAACAATGAGTCTTTCCTATATGCCTAAGTGCAAAAATACATTTCAATATTCAGAAAGATGCATGAACTACTATGATTTGTATGAGCGCACTTTATCTCATGCAACTATGGCCTCTAGCAGGGCCTCAAAGCAAGCAAACAACATACAATGTCTAGCATATTGGATTCTAGGGAAAACTTTTTAGGCATAAGCCATTGTTCCTAGCAATGCCTAGTGGAAAATTTAAAAGAAGATCTAAGATATGCGAAATGCTTAATTCTTTCTTCTTTATTATTTCAATTTCCAAACATAAATGTGCTTTAAGTTCTCTATTTTAAACACACAGAAGCAGATAGAAAGTTGTAAAATATCAGAGAAGCTATACCAACCTTTGATCCAGCTTAGAGAGTCGATGTTTTGACCTCTACTGCACTCCAGTCCTGGCCGTTGTTGACCAGAGCGGCTGGTTCTTGGCCATTGTAGCTCAGAGCGGCTAGTTTTTGGCCGTTGTAGCTCAGAGCGGCTAGTTTTTGGCCATTGTAGCTCAGAGCGGCTAGACCTACACACAAAATTAAGTTAGTATTCTAATAAAAAATGAAAAATTAGTGGTCATCCCACCATGATCGCCATCTGTAGTGACCCCGAGAATGCATGCACCGGTCCCTTTTCTAAAAACCCTACTTGCAATGCTTATTTAAAATACCAAAGATGAAATGGAAAGACAAGAGGAAAAAAGCATATAACATGAAATAACAAAATATGGATCTCTTTATTGATATTGAAGCTCGGTTACATGTCGGTCCCTCTTAGGGATACCCATTTTGATACTATAAATTACAAGTGGGCAAGGAGTGCCCCTTCCACGAAGAGGTGGTGCGCTTATAAAAGCTTCTCGATTCCACACACGAAAATGTATGAGGGCTTACAGATGCCTCCTTCTCCAGGTCTATTTCCTAGAGGGATCCCTTTTGCTCTCATATGTTGTAATCTTCGTCTGATGTACCTATGGCCCTACAAGCAATGAAACAACAACACACTTTTAGGTGTCCGAGATTGCCTCCCCGGATGAGGTTGTTAGTAATCAAAGAATGTAATAGAAATATGATAAAACAATACCATGAAATCAAGTAAATCTATGCTAATGATATAAGAAAACAAGATAAAAGATGCTATGTCTATCTAAGCTAAGCCTATGGGCCACTATCCAAGACAATGATCGCTAAAGTAAACCTTACCCTCTTTGCCCCAAAGCTATGGGTCAAAGACTATGATCTGATGTTGAAGAAAGTAGGTATTATGCTCTTTGATTTGTCAAAGCTCCGCCGCACACGTGATCTCAAAGAGAACTCTCCAAGTCTTGAAAGCTCTCCTCAAGAAGATGTCTCTCTCTCGAAATGATCTCCTGTATATCTGATTCTCTATCTTATGATAAAAGATAAAATATCTCTGGATCTCTTGGTGCTCTTAGGCTTGCACCTTTTATAGTGTGAAACCCTAGGTCTATGTCCAAGCCCTAGAAATGAATTTCTCATGCGTAGTGCAAGTTAGCATGAGAAGCTTTTGTCCATTGTCTATATTTGAAGGCCAGTTAACTAAAATCTAACTGCCCACTTGAGTCTTCTATGTGAACTGGTCATTAGCATGAGAAGCTTTTGTCCTTTGTTTATGCTTGGAGGTCAGTTAACTTAAGTCTAAATGCAAACTCAAGTCTCCTATGTGAACTGGTCATGAAAAGGAATGCAAAGTCACTCCCGCTCACCTTTATTGCATGCAGACTACCACTTCCACCCGAGATTGGGCCTGTTTGTCGGCAAACCACTTCTTATGGCTTAGCCATTGTCATCTACAGTGGCTAAGATCTGGCCACTATCGTCTATAGTGGCTAAGGTCTGGCCGCTCTAGGCTTGAGCGGCTAGGATCTGGTCGCTCTTGGCTTGAGCGGCCAAGCTTGGATGGCTTGAAAAGGCCCCAAATGAGTGGTGAGAACCACTTGTTGATGCTTGGAAAGTCCAATATTATGTCTTATGATCTTATGAGTGTGTCTATGTAAGTAGCTCCCCTAAGCATGACATGATTTAGGTGTCTACAAGTAAAATTTTATCTCCTTATGTTCCTGCATATTATAGTGTCATTATCATATAGATATCTTAGCTTTCTTATATTACATCTTGTGGTTGCATTTCCTATATCATATACTCTTTAAAATATAATAGTGGTATCATAGCACATGGTAGATTAGATAGGATATAAGGGGATCCACAAGTGATATTGAGACAAATCCAAATATCTCATTTCCAAAATTTCTAGAGGACTCAATATAAATTCCAATATATTGATAAATCAACTAGTGAAGATTGATTATCTCTAGATATAGAGTTTCTTCCATACAATCCTAATACTTTGTTGTAGGAAAAATAAAATTTAAATAAATTTGGGAAGCTTCCTACGAAATAGCTAGGAAGAATATCTTCTTTAGAATCAATCCAACACCATATGCAACAAATAAAAGAATGAAGATTTGGAGGCCTAAATAAAATGTCCTGTTACTAGAGATTGCAGACCTATATAGTGCAAAATAAAAAAAGGTCATAGGAAACTTGTTATAGATTTGAGGGAGAGAAGAAGACTCTAGTGAAGAGTCTCAATGAAGATAGGATATTGGTGATCTCCAATGTAGATTGAACAATTCACCCTAAAGAAGTTGAATAGACCCTTTGAAGGTCCAGTTAAAGAACTCCTAGGTTTGGAATATTGGAGGATTGTGATATGCATTAAATATTGTAGATTGTAAAGTAGAAAAGGACTAACAAAAGTCCTATTCCTCATTTTTGAATTATTAGAATTCAAATATTTAATATGAAGATCTCATTGCCAACACTTCCACAATATAAAGTTGAAGGAAAGGTCTCATTGGGAATAACAGAGAAGCTATGATATTGAAGATCTTGGAGAGGTCTTAAGGAGAAACAAGGAGAATGTTTAGTGATCCTCATTGAAGGAGATTCATATAAGGCCATTAAAGGAGTTCCTAGGAGTAATCATTGGAGAAATTTACCACCAAGGAGAAGTTCTTAATAAATAAATAACTTGAGATAATTTTCACCCTCCGAAAACAAGCCTAAGAGAGAAGGATTTGGCAAGGACTTTGCCAAATTTTAAAAGAGATTTGTGAATACATCAAGAATTTTATATTCTGGAGAAGAAGGCCTTGATTGAAGTCAAAATTTTATAAGGAGGTTGAAGGAGAAAGGAGTCATACATTACAACCAAACCTAAGAGGTTTGAATATTGCCTTTGAAGGCTAGTAGGCTTGTTCAAAGATAGGGGTTTGCTAAATATTCAATAGGAATACTGAAAGGGTTCTTGAAGGAAAACTTAGCTATGATTTGTAGGATTTTTCTTCCAATTGTGAGTTTCAAGGATAAAATTTTAGTACAAAAATTGACTGCAAAAGGGCAACAATTAGGATAACATTTCTAACCATACAACTTTAGATTTACAGAGTGCATAGTGAAGGAGAATTGAAGTCACCTACTATAGTTTTAGGCAGAAATTTAGAGGGTTTTCAAGGTTTCAAATAGATGAGTTAGATAGATATATCAAGTAGAGTTGCAAGTTCATCCAGTTAAGGGCAGCAATTTGGTGAATCAAATCAGTAAGACATCCACCATATTTAGAGATCTTAAAGGTAAGCAACTTGGGTGCAAAAGGTTCATTAGTTGAACTTTAATTTTTTGGTTTATTAAGATTTGTTAAGCACCATATTAGTTTAAAATTTGCAAGGAGTGGATTCATTTTAAAGTCTTCAAGGAAGTGCAGAAGAAATTTTATCTTAACTTTATTACCTGTACATTAAAATAGGAGTTAGATATATTTCAATAGAAAGAAAAGTATCATCTTCCTATTATCTAGTTGAATTAAAGAAGACTACATTAAATTCTACATAGTTCATAGTGCATATTTTGAGTTACTTTAAGGGTTCATTTATAGGATTAATAAGGAGAAATTATTATTGCACTATATTAGTTATTCAAATTTTACTAAGGATTTTTAGTTAAAGTGAGCATTATTGCAAAGTTAAACCTCTAAAATTAGTTGCATGGTTAAGAGCTTGGATTTATTGGTGCTAAATTTATCCAAGTAAAGAGTTAGAGTTTAGTTTTGTCTAGCAAGGAGGGAAAAAATACAATACATCTTGCTCTCAAGGATTGGAGCAGAGAGCTAACATATCTAAGAAGCAAGGAATAACTTCAAAAGTAGACGTACAACTTTGGTGGAAAATAAGAGATTTAATCCTATCTATTGCAAAAGTGTTTGCATTTAATTGGCACCGGTTTTGTTCTTTTGAATATAGTGAAAGTGGAAAAATAAATAGTGTCCTAAAGACACTACAATAGGTAGTAAAGTACAGTATCCAAGCAACCATTATAGGTAGAGAAATTTTGCCAACCTAGGACTCATAAGCATCAGATTTGAGGTGTGTAAAGACACCAGGTCAAGGACCATAGGTTTGTAGAAGGAGCACTTATCATATTGCAGAGCTAGTTACCTACATCGTCATCAAATAATCCATGTAAGGGAGTATAGTTACCTATAGCAAAGCAACATAAAATATTGAGGTGGAAGAAATAAGTGTGTTGCCCAAACCACCAGCTAAGAGCACAGTGTAGAAGCACTCAAAATCCACCATCACTATAAATGAATGACCAGCAAGAACCATCGGTGCTTAGGTAAGAAAAATGACCAACTAGATCCACTATTGAAGTGTGAAGAATTCCAACTAAGATCATCACATATAATCATCATGGATACACCATCTCTAAAGTTAACTTGATGAAGAAGGAATGCCATCAGATGCAAAGGAAATAACATTAGAAGCAATACAAACAACTTGCATTAGATGGCATTAAAGTGTTAGAAATAATAAGGTGTTGGAAGCATGATTGCATGCAAGATAATATGTTCCACTTACCATATCAAAGTAGGGAACATAATGAAATTTAGATTTTTATACATCTTCCATAATTCCCATCACACAACGTATATGAAGGAGGATCCCAACAATGAAATAACACTCATATTAGAGAATTGAGAGTAGAAGTAACACTCATCATGGAGCATTGAGGGTAAAAGTAACACTTATCATGGAGAATTTAAGATGAGGTAATCATAACATCGTGGAGTGTTGGATAAAATATTGCAATCTCCATTTATTTGAGCAACATAAGTATCAAGAAGGAACATAACCTAAGTAATGCAACCAGTGAAGTGTATTAATAACTTGATTGAAGAAGTGTGTATTACATAGAATAGATCAGCTCATAATCAATATTCAAAAGTTTACAAAAAGATAATTCAAGGTGCATAGCTCAAGGGAGCCAAAGGAGCATTAAAGAGGACATTTATTCAGACTACCATCCGATAGCAAGGGAGATTACTATCATACATCTCAAAAATATAACATTTGCCTTGAAGGTTGAAGTTAATTCAAAGCACTCATTTAGATTCATAAAGGTATTACTTCTACATAGATTAATATTTGCTTTTCATAAGGAGAAATAAGGAGTAGCATATAAGGTTGGAATTATTATCACTTACATTGAAATTCAACCTTAGTTAAGTTGAAAGCAAATTGAAAGGAGCTTATCGTTAATAGTATTTCAAAACCATATTAGTTGAAATACAATAATATTAATATTTACAATTAAATATCTTAGGATATATAAGAGTTAGTACTTGGTAAACAAAACCTTATTATATTGGAAATATCATCAATTTATAATATTCCAAAATAGGGAGATATAAGGTATGCTACATCAAACATAGATTATTGGAATTTAGAAATATTAAACTATTGGATATTAAGAGGTATAAAAGAAGTTATTTATTTACTTAAATTCTTTAGAATTATTTACTTATACTTGTCTCATACTCATACTAAAGGGATAAAAGAAATCCAACCATAGAGAAGTTCAAGTTGATAAGTGCATAGTTCATTAAGAGATAAGGTGAAATAGAAGTTGATTATTAATATTTACAAAAAATTATCATATCAACTCAAAAAGTGAACTATTACCAAGATTAGAATATATTCTAATGACTAGGTATCTATAAGGATGTCTAATACAAATAACACATTAAATAATGTGATTAGAAAAGGAGCAAGAAAAATACTAATATGGCTTAAAAGCATGATTGATAATTCAAAAAACTCAATGGATAATAATAATGACACAAATGGAAGAGAAGAATCGATAGAATTTAAAATAGTTTCTAAAAACACATAGAGTAATAGTTCAGTTAAAGTACATTCTTAAGGTACACCTTCTAGTGAAATAGTAAAGGGAGTTAATGATAACTATACTAATATTGAAGATCATATTCAAAAGAATATCATACAAATCTATGGAAAATTTAAAGATAGAATAGCTTCAATTGTACACACATGGTTCAACAATTTCATCAAAGAAATAGAAAAATATGATATTCCTAAAACAGATAACAGAGATATTGGGATATCTTTACTATGCACCTACTGCAGCAAATTTGGTCATGAGAAGGTTAATTACTAGATTTTCTATCCATGTAAATATTATGGATGAAAATATCATCCATATTACTATTTTTACAATAGACAAATACTATAAAATATTCAAGGAGAAACTAATATTCAGATTAGATTGTTTTTATCCACTAACAATAAGCTCAAGCTTGACTTTTGTGAAGATCAAGGAAACTGGTCATACAAGAAATCAATGAATAGAAAAGGAAGTAGTTATGATCCACTTATGACTTGTAAAATTATGAGATCACTAGTCCATCAAGGATACCTAGAAGACTACAAGGTCAAATATTCTTCCAAATACTTAGAAATAACAAAAGATAGTGGAATGAAAATGACAAGGAGAAACAACATGAAGACAAAAGCAAAAGAAGAAGAAGAAGAAGTAGATCAAGTTGAAGAATATTCTAAGGATGAAGATACATATTTAAGACTAAATTATTCAATACCCGAATAATGTAATATAGGGAGGTGTTAGAGAATATATTATATTATTGGATACATATCAATGTACCACTTTTGGTACATTACTAGAGTAGGAGTTCACTTTAGAGTAAAGTTATGTAGTTACTTTGACATATAATAAATGCACAAGTGTTAGAATATACAGTGATGTAAATGTGCATGTAGTCTATATGTACATGATTCATAGGATAGAGTCAAATATATATTAAGGTCCAAGGAACCTATATTCCTATATAAAGGCCTTATAGTGAGTGAAATAGAGAGGGGAGATAATATATAGAGTGCATAGTATAGATTAGTAGTGTGTTACAATGTAGTCTTTTCATATTAGTTTATGGAGTGTTCATGTCCTCCATTATATTGCATTGTATTATTTTTGTGAGCTTTCATTAATGGCATACCAAACTCTAAAAATACTAGAAAGAAACTAAAATGTGGGAGAATATATCTAATAAGCTCTTGAATAAATCAATGTGTAGTTTTTGTAATAAGAAAATACATAAGGTAAAGTATTGTTGGTAGAAATTAAAGATGCCTAAGGAATTATCCAATAAGAATGGGTGTTGATGCTTCTATATTATTTGCATATAGATATTATTATTGTGGGGAAGAGACCTCACATGCATATTTTGTTGTTCATTTAACCTAGTGGATCATCTTTAGAAGATCAACATTTAAGGAAACATGACATATGATATAGCATAACTATATTTTGATTAACTATAACAAAAAATATCTTGGTGAGCATGTAGTTATTAGAGACTATTATTTATTATAGATATCTAGATGTGGTGAATTGACTCTTATATCCTTATCATTCAATAAAGTACCTCATATTCCAAGTATGGGCCCTACTCCTTTTTTGGTTTATCATATAACTTATTACTAATAAAAGGTGGAATATTTGCTTAACATATGGGTGATTAAGGACATTAATGGTGGTTTTAAGATAACGAATTTAGGGTGTTTTGATAAGTTTATTCATATGTATAATCTTGGTGGATATCCTCCCTCTTCTTCTTCCTCAAAGAAGAATATTTTTATTGCTATTATGGCCATGGCAGATGAAATCAAGAAGCACAAACATAATAGGTTTGTGCATATCAAATTTATATCCATAAGATAATTTATTTGAATTTATACATAGAGGGTCTTCATTATATTAATCCCCTAAGGTTTTGGAGGGGATAAATTTTTGGGAAGCACCATCGAGATATTTTCTTAAAAGATAAAGTTAAACATACTACGTCATAATTAGAGCTCATAAATAATGATATTTATGGATTGATGAATTTTGATTCTCTTTCTAAGAATAGGTATTTTCTCATATTTTTTGACTATTTATCCAAAACCTTATAACCTCGACAATTTGGATTCTTCTTATCAAAAGTATTGTACTAAATATCTCCCTACAAATAATAATAAAAAAAAACATAACTCTTTATATTACTTTAAATTTTAAAATTTTGTAATATAATCAAACATATTTCTTATTCAATTCATGGAATATATACAATGAAAAAAAATCAAATTAGCCTGTAACTAGAACAACCTAAGATATTCAAACATAAGATATTCAAGATAACCTAAATAATCTAAGCTAGGCATTTGCTAATAATATTACAGCACAGGCTTATTTGAAGGATAAGCTATAGTATGCAAAATAATAAATGATGTAATAATATATGCTATAACTATAGCCTAATATCCCTCTCTTATTACATTATTTAATGTACATTGAGAGGTGTGAAACAACTTGAATTTGATACGTGCAAGTGCCTTAGTGAAGATGTCTACAACCTGTTCATCGATGGGAATGTACTGGAGCTTAATCTTGTGTTTTGGAAATTTATCTTGAATAAAGTGATATTGTCTATAAATATGCTTGTTTCATTCATGGAACAGTAGATTCTTGAAAAGTTTCAAAAAACCTTGGTTATCGCAATTCAAGTGGATTGGAAGATTCTTTGGTATTCTCATACTTGAAACAATGCAACATAACCATATTACCTCGCACACTACTCCTTGTTTTGCATGATACTCTGCCTTTATAGCTGAAAAATCAACAACTTGTTACTTCTTGTTGTGCCAAGAGACAGGAGAAGATCCAAGATGAAATACATATCCTAACATTGATTTTCAATCATCTATAGATCCAACATAATCTGAGTTCATGTATCCTTGCAAGAATAACTTATCATTCTTCTCATAATCCAAGACATATTCTGGTGTGCCATAGATATAGTGAAGAACTCACTTTAATACTTTCCAATGACTAACCTTAGGTTCCTACATGGACCTCAAAATATAGCTTATAGAAAAGTTGATATACGATCTGGTATTCATCATATATATGAGACTCCCAATCAACTGTTGATAGAGAGTTTCATACTTCATTTGTGTAACCTTGATGTGGTTCTTTTTCTGCACAACTAATCCAAGACATAATAGAGAAGTTTAAGATCTATCATTTCAAATGAATTTTTCAAGTCGTCCTTCACTACTAAAATCATATCTTTTGAACTGCCAATGATGATCAGATCATCTACATAGAGCACAAGGATTACTATTTTAGAAACAACCTTCTTGAATTATATATTGGCATCTTATGGACTTCTCTTGAATCCATGTTGTAGACAGTGACAATCTCTTTTTATGTACCAAGCTCTTAGAGCTTATTTCAACCCATACAAGGACATGATCAGTTTGTAAAATTTTTGTTCTTGTTCTTGTCCTTGTACAATAAATTCTTTAGTTTTATTCATGTAAACTTCTTATTTTAAATCACCATTTAAGAAGGCACTCTTCACATCCATCTGATAAAGCTTCCATCTGAATTGTGCTGACATTGCATAGAGTACACAAATGGTAGTCATTTTTGTAGTTCGTGTGAATATCTCTTCATATTCTATACCTCATTTTTTAGCATAGACCTTTGCAACAAGGTGAACTTTATACTTATTAATATTTCCATCTACCTTATACTTGAATTTGTATACACATTTACATCCAATGGGTTTCTTACCAGTAGGAAGATCAACTAACTCCCATGTTTTATTCTTCATAAGAGATATATTTTTAGCATCCATAGTTACCTTCCATTAAGGCACACTAAGGGCTTCTTACACTGAAGTGGTTTCATGTTCCACAACTATAGTAATGAAACTATAGTCTTCTAATTCAATCATGTCTTCTTCTCCTTCATCATTTGCAACTTCTACATCTTATGCATCTTCAACCTCTTCTCTTTCATGACGAGATATACTTTGAGTATGTGGTCGATATTAAATGAGATCAAGTGGTGCATCCAATTTTACGTCTCTCATAGTTCTAGTATACCATTTTGGGGGATTCTTTGCCTTAGGCTACTCAAAATCTAGGTATATAGAAGGAGATGTGTCTTTTTTTGTTTCATGTATATCCAAATTGGGAGCTTCATTGAATACACATCTCGAATTGTATGAATCTTCTTGGTTTTAGGGTCAATCAATCATACCCCTTGCATTCTTCATAACCAAGAAATATACATTGCAGGGTCTTCTCATCTAACTTATGCCTTTTCACCTTTGGAATGTGCATGAAGGCTTTGCACCCAAATATTCTGAGATGATAAATGGAGGGCTTTATTCCATTCCATGCTTCTTGTGGTGTGACTCCTTGAAGATATTTTGTGGGTGCTCTATTCAAAAGATACATAGAAGTAGTAATAGGTTCTACCCAATATTATTTCCCAATATGTACAACTATGAGCATACATAGAACCATCTCCATGATGGAAGGATTCCTAGTTTTAGCAAATTCATTTTTCTAAGGGGTTTAGGAAGTAGTAAGTTATCTTTTATTTCATGTTTAGTGATATATTTGGAAAACTCATTGGAGGTATATTCCCCCCTTGATCTGAGGAAAGCACATTTATTGTACATCTTGATTATTTCTCAACCAAATTCTTAAACTTCTAAAAATAAGAGAATGCATCTAACTTCAACTATAGAAAGAAAACCCACATCTTTCATGAGTAGTCATCAACAAACAACTAAAAGTATTTCTTTCCACCCCAACTGTTTGGCATTGGTCTACACAGATCAATGTGTATTAACTCCAAAGATATTTTGGCTCTTGAAGAGCTCAATTCAAAATGTACTCAGTGTTTCTTTCCTACTAAGCAATCCGAGCAAATAGGCAAAGTATGGAAAAGGTTTGGAATACCTAACAACATCTCATGCTTACTCAATTTGAGTAGATACCCTAAATTTATATGCCCATATATTTTGTGCCATAATTAAGTAGCTTATTTTGTGTTTGTATTCATGGAAACATGAGGAATAAAGATAGCATATAATACAAACAAACCATATTTTTAGGAAGCCATTGCGATATTTTTACCCTTCTTAGTAATGTACCAATGCTTTTGTACATTTACAACTTTGAAGTCAACCATCATATGTTTATCTAGAATTTGAGGTACAAACAACAAATTATTGGCCAATCCTAGGACATAGAGGACCTTATCAATTTGGCATTTTCCATCAAGAATATTTACTGAAACATTACCTTCTCCTTGGATTTTGTAGGTCTTATCATCAATAATTGTTATCGGTTTGCCTTCTTTTGACTCAAATGAGAGAAACCACCTTTTGTCACCAGTCATGTGTTTGCTGGCTCTAGAATCAATATACCAAATATTATCTTTCTATTTTGGATTTATTTGAGTCATGAGCACCTTGTGTGCCCTCTCAGAATCATAATCTGAATCATCGATAGCAACATTTTCATTCTATTGTATATTGATTATTCATGGTTTATTTTTTCTCTTTTTTTGGTGTGGTTGCTTGTTCTTGAACAATACTGTTTGATGTCATGATTGTCCATATCACAAATATTATAGTACCTCTTTTGTTTTTGAGGTATATTTTGTGAGGAATTGGTATGGGAACCCTTTAAGGAAGACCCTTTCTGAAAGTGATCATTTTGCTTATTTCCATATTTCTTAAAAAATAATGCATTGTTGGACACTTCATCTCTATGGTTTTTATCTGCTTTGTGTTGAATAAAATTAACTAACTCTTAAAAAGTGACTTACCTACTAGACACTTAAATGGAAGTGACCATCATTCTAAAGGAATATAGTAAAGCTCTCAAAATGATTGATGTTAAGAGCTTATCTTCTACTTTCTCACCCATTGCATTCATCTTAGCTCTTAGGTCTGCAACTCTACAAAGAAACACTTCTACACTTTATCCATTTTTCATGTTAAGAGTGTGAAGTTGGGATTGAAGGTTAAGGATTGTGGATTGATTCTTTCCTTCATATATTTTGCACAATGTATCCCATGCATATTTTGTGTGCTCTTTGTCATAAATGTGTGGTTGAACTTCATCAATAGTGGTAAGAGTTATGATCATCAATGCTCTCACATCAACATCATCATATGCTTCTTGTTTATCATCTACTATAGTTGGACGTTTGACTTTTTTAGTCACAACATACCACATCTTTTCAACATGTGGTATTACTCTCATGTTTTTCCCATGGAGCAAATTTTGGATATTTGAGAATTTGTGAATCTTTCAAGTATGCTTTAGCAATGGCCATTATGAAGGTTCCTTATATCACCAAATTGGTCTTCCTTTCTTTATACTGTGAAAGTAGTACTAAAAGAGATTCACTACTATATTTAACACCTGCTTAAAAAACCTTACGCATATGTAGGATGCCAAGTCCCTAAAATACTTTGGAAGATGATTTAGTTGGAGGATTTATGCCAAGTAATAATAGTGAATGGGGTAAAAAATGAAGTGAATATCAAATAAAATTGGCTTTCCTTATTTCTTCCTAACGATTTATAGAGAACAATACCTCGGACATCATTGTGGCAGCTATATTAGGTATTATATATAGTAGCCCAAAACATGATAGCATCACCTATAAGTGTGGGCCAGAGGTACCATAAATATTGAATGTTGCTTTGTGAAATAAATTGCATAAAATAAATGTGTATAAATTTGGGATATTATTTATGCTTCAATAAAAATATGTTAATGTATAAAATAAATAATTTAAATTCATCATACATCCATTTTTATCATGCCCACAAATTCATGCTTTTGTAAGGTGTCTGATTCAACCAAAAATGCACTTTTTACAATGTTAATTAGGTGTTAGATTCAACCAAAAATGTACCTTTTTACAAAAAAATATTTGCAATAGTTTTGATTTACAAAATGAGATTCACTTCTTTTGCCCTTATTTTGAATTTTATTTGCAAAAACCAAAAAAAATTGTGGTGTCCCCCCTTTGTGTTTTTGTTTTGCAAAATAACAAGTTTTGTGCAAATTTTGTTTTGTAGCCCCTTTTTGAAGTTTGCAAAAAAATCAATGCAATGTGGTTTGATTTTTGTTTTGCAAATAACTTTGTTGCTCCTTTTGTTTCATCTCTAATTTTACAAAGAATCAATCTAGTTTGACCTTAGGTTTGCAAAATAATGATGTAGTGGAAACAAAATAATGAGATTAACAAATTTGAACTCTACTTATACTTTAAGTTCTAAAAATTAATTTTATAAGTATTATGCAAATAAAAATATAAAATATACTATTCATATAAATAGAAAAAAGCATACAACAATACTATGACATTAATTTAAATATTTTATTATTTTCTTAATACTAAATCATGTCTAGATGTAAGTATTAAACATAAGGCGTAACCTATGGGAAAATGCTTTAGTAAATATTTGTAAACTTTATGCAACTAAGTTCAACTTCTTTTGACATCTACAGACCACATAGATTTGAAGTTGGGGCGGTCGATGTAATGAAGTTGAGGTTCATATTTATTTGGTGATAAATATCTATGTATAATATGATTATTTTTAAAATAAATAAGAACTTAATATGCATTTTTCTATAAAACTTGGAAAGATATTGCATCCAACATTGATGAATGAAGGACAAAAAAGCAAAACAAATTGTTAAATATTTGTGCACTTTTTCTCCAACATGAAATTTACTTCAAAATGGGTTATGCACAACTCCTTTGTGTACCTCTCAAACAACTGCAAGTACAACCTAAAATTAGATGAGGTAACAATTGTGATTATTTGGAGGGGTGCTACGGATAAATCGATTTGGGAGTTAAATAGCTCAAGAGAATGCAGAATAAGAAGTGGATATAATGTTCAACACCAACATAATAATAATGTTACTAGAATATAGAGAGATATTTGGGATATCCTAAGCATTCCTAAAGTCAAAATGTTTGTTTGGCTAGTAGGTCATAGAAGAATTTTATCCTAGGATAACCTTATAAAAAGGGATTTTCATGGTCCCTCTCAATGTGTTTTCTATAATAAGAAGGATGAGAGTATAAAACATCTCTTGGGACATTGCTCAATAGCATAGAATCTATGGCAATGGATTCTTAATATGTTTGGTAAATGCATGGTGATGAATAGTAGAATTGAAGATTGGATAAAACAATGGAAGAGCACTTATAAAAGTGAGGCTATATAGAAATGTACCACCTTTGGTACATTACTATAGTAGGAGTTTACTTTAGAGTAAAGTTATGTAGTTACTTCAACATGTAATAAATGCACAAATGTTAGAATGTGCAATGATGTAATTGTGCATGTAATCTGTTGGTCCGGCTTTCATACGCACCCCCGCAAAAGGATGGGCAGGAAGCTCCGGAGACACCCACGGGACGAATCCCACTCACTTTAGGATCTAGCTGGTTATCCAAGGTGCAAGTTACAGAGTTGGATCGAATGGCTATTCACGCTTTTCCACTTCTTGAATAGATTTCAATATGGACTGCTATGTTACCTTATAGGGGGTTCTTTAACTTGTTCAGTAGTTGCAGAAGTTGTTTATCAGATTTAACTTGAATTCTTGATCTAGCTCTCATGGGTCAGCAGATTTAAATAAAAGGCAAATAAAGAAAGTAAAAATGGATCATTCACGGTAAGCAAAGAGAGGGTAGGGTAGGGCAGAAAGAGAAGTTTATCAGACTTTAAACTGTAAAACCTAAACTGTCAATTTTATCTATGCTATCAGCTTCACAATAGAACAAATCAAAGAAGAAAGTGTCTAGTCAGTCTAAGATCACTTTCAACTAAGAGCACAAGGCAGAGTGAAACAGATCTAGCAGAAAATTATAAATCCAAGGGCAGTTGGTTAAAACCGGTATCTTTCACCGACAGCCTAGCTCACACAGTGAAGACAGAGCAATTAGAACAAACTTAACCTCAAATCTGTAATTTCCCCTAGCAAACAAGAGAACAACTGAAGCCTAACAGCATATTTAAACTTGATAATACATATTCATAGCATATATCTAACAAACTTTAATGGAACAGATAACAAAAGAATATACACTTATCACACTCTACAAAATATTAGGCTCCTGGCCATGCTATCACAGAAAAGCTAAAGCACATCAACTCCAAGTCCAAAAACAAAGGATTTCACAAGATTTGCAAGAAATTGCTTATAAGCCTTTTATTTCTAAGTCTCTGCCTCCCGCGATTACATTGAGAAGAAGTATTTATAGACTCAGGACAGACCCTGATCTTTTCAAAAATATCTTCTTCTCATAACTGCAAATATTATCTTACTAAACCCTAGGACCCGAGTTTTACAATAAAAATCCATTTAAAATCAAAGTCCGGATAGAACTTAACCCTTCTGCAAATCTGTGCAGTCAGTTGCCATAAATGGAGAAGATAGAGTTGAATGCCACTTGCATTCATCCGCAACTGCAAATGAATGCTCTCATTAATTTTGTTGGTGAGCTGGATGAGTCACCACCTCTCTCGGATCTGATCTCCATAAAGCCATCCTTGAGTTGAAATGGTCTTCATGCTATTAATTCAGCAATAAATCTCCATTGAATGCCCTCATCGGTATCTTCTCTTCTAGCATGGCGGTCCTTGACTAAACCCGCACTTTAACTTTGCCTTTATGGTCTTTTTCAGTTGTCCCGTAAGTGCCAGGTGGAATCCTGCATGAAAGACAAAATATTATATTAGCACTTTAATAAACATTAAATCCAAGCTTAAAACATTAAAACAGATTAAAAACCGCAAAAACCCTAAAGCAAGCTTGCATGTCGGCTTCTGTTTGTCTGCCTCACGCTTTGACACGTGTCGCTACCCCAGGATGCCTTCTATTTCTCGTTGGAATGCACTTCTGGTCAACTTAGGACTTTCTCTCTCCTGTCGCGATTCTGCGACATGTCGTGATTTCCCGACATGTCACGAAATCGCGACGTCCCTGGCTCATCGGCAACTTCTTCCCCCGTCAGCCACGAAAACGTGACATGTCACGATTTTAGAACCCAAGACTCTGGCTTCAAAATAAAAATACCATGCATCATGCCTTGCCACAGACATCCTTCACAATAAATTGACTGCCAACTGCTAGCTGTTAAAATTTCCCAAGGACATACTAGGTTGAATTACTTCAAGGAAGATTTTTGATGTGCAATTACAAGGGTATAGAACTTTTTCCAAGGATGACTGGATTGAATGATGAACTTTGGACTGATCAGCTTTTCTAGATTGTAAAAGGGGAAACCGAGTAGAGCTCTGTTTACTAGTTTAGCCTTTTACAGCCTAGACAGAGTTACCCTTTAGATTTACACGACCCAAATTTACAACTGTAGGGCAGAATCTATAATTCAGTAAAAATATCTTTGGAAGTATTGGCTGCCTCTTTTGATCATATAACTCTTTTCTCTTTTTTTTTTTTTTATATCTCTCCCTCTGAAATATATCAATATCTGAAATGCTTTTAGGGAAATCATAATTTTCTTTTAACATTTGATCAATCTGGAACTATTTCAGTCTAGGCACTGATAGCCTCTGTAGATACCCAAATAATTGCATGAACCATAGTCCCCTCTTATAACCAGCTTTTCTTGGATTCCCCGGGAGTTCCTCCAACAAAACAGCATAGCAGTTTTTCTATCATTAAAACAACTGTGGCAAGTAAGACACAAGATCCAATCATCTCTCTACCTTTGTCCTGAATAACAAAATAGTTCTACAGTTCAGAGCAAGCAGACTATCTCTATTAGAATGGTGAACAGCATGGGGTACTGGATTGTGGATTTATCAGCTCAAAATAAAACAATCTTCAGCAGGCTGACTTTTCATTGATTGCTCAGGCAGAGGTAAAGAACAAAAATTTTTCAGAAGCCAAAGGACTTTACACAGGAATCCAAGGACAGGCACAGGCTTCAAAGCAAAACAGAATCAAAACTGCACAGACTGTAAATAAAATTAAAACAAAAAATGCACAGACTAAAATAAAAGCAAGCTAAAACAAAAGACACTATACAGATAGCAAGGAAAAGGAATGGTAGGGAAGAAAATAAAAACTGTACAGGCAATAAAAGAAATAAACTAAAAGAACTGAAGCAAAGCAACTAAAACTGCTGAACTGCAGCAAAGCTAAACTGCAACAGCACTGAAATAAACTAAAGCAACTGAAATAAACTAAACTGCAACTGAAATAAACTAAACTGCAACTGTACAGACAGCAAAGAAAAAGAACTGCAATAAAGAACTAAAGCAAATAAAACTGAAACAAAAGATTGTACAGACTTAAACAGCAAGCTGACATAAAAAGACAAAGAAAGGAAATAAAAAGCACTGACAAAAGAAATAAACTGCACAAGCTAAAACTATACAGATAATGAAATAAAACTTAAGAAACTTCAAAGCTTACTTACAATGTATACATATGTTACAACTTCCCTTCATACTCAAAAAATGCAGCAGTTGGAAAAGCAGAGAAATGGTGCCTTAAAAAAATTTTGACCATGTGCAAGTAATTTAGAAAAATTACCTTTCAGGTCCTGTTGACAAAATGCACTCCAGATCGTGCTTCAAAAATTTGCTATCTGGGAAAGACTTGTGTTTACTGTCTTCCTCGTCCCATTTGAAAAACAAATCTGCAACTCCTTCAAATTAAACAAATCATATAATAACAAATCATATGATAACATGTTTATGCTTCTAATTGAAGGGTTTGCAGAATTCTTTCAAAAGGACTGAATGTAAAAAACCCCAGGATCAAATACCTTAAAATCTTGACAGACCCAGACCACCACATCTTCAAAATTATGTGACAACTGAAAGAAATCATGTTTTATCTGTATGCCCTGGTTCTTAACAACTTGAACATTTTGTGGTTGTTGTACTGCTTCAATATCCAGGACTTCAATTTTTATCTCTCTAGTAGAATGTTTACAATTTTCCTTTTCACCTGAGCCTTGCTTAGATTTAACCTCATCAATGTGCAATGTCCAAACATCATTGTTGTGATTGATTAGAGCTGTAACCGTTGTCACCTTCTCAGTTGCCAAATTATAAAATCCAATATTTGCATCAACATGATTTACAACCTTTTCTTTGATATTATGTTGAGAAGTTGCAGGCTTATGTTGAGACAGTTCATCAATTCCAAGTTGGCTGACCACATTCATTTTTACTATCTTTTCCTCCTTTTCTTGAAATCCAACAGGTGGTCCATAGTAAGCCTCAATCAAGTTAACATTATGTTCAATCTGAGGCAGTTCATGGAAGGTGATGTCAGCTTTAAGTTCCCTCATATCCTCAATGATGTTATCCTCCTCAGTTACTTCTGCATAGTGATATTGAATCTCACTTTCATCATCCTCTGATGAGGAAGGATCATTGTTAGGTTCTGGACTCTGACATCTCAAATTATAACTGTCCATTTTGAACTGTTGAAAATCTTACATTTCATCGACAGGAGTCTGCACAAGACTTTCTGTCTCTTTAGGAAAAGTGAAAGGATCTGAAACCCTGGTTGTACTATTTTTGGGTGAACTAAAAATATCAATATTTCTTTGATCTCTAGGAAAATTTAACTCACCAGGAAAAACTTCAGATTTGGGTGGTGCCAGATCACAACTATTTAGTTCAAGCACTTCCACTTTGAACTTGTCAGAACTTTTCTCTATATTTTGCACATGCTGAGTGGATGTCATAGTTAACGGAGTCTCCTTGGGTAAAGCATGACATGTTGGCACTAACTCATGATGTGGAATGGGATCTGAAATAGGCATGTTCTGTGTAACATAGGATATCAAAGGACTGCTCAGAATTTGAGGTCCTAACTATCTTTCAAGAATTAAGGCTTCTTTATAAGCCCCTGCCAGGGTTGTAATATTGATGTCTCTCTTGACAAAAATAGAGGTCACCGCATCCAATGCATTTTTGTAGATTTCTAAGGCCAGATTTGCATTTGGGATGTAATGGCCAGTCATTCTTCCGTAAGCTCTTTGGAACCTCATATTGAAAGACTTGACAGTTTCTCCCGACTCTCTCTTGATGCTGGAAAATTGTTGGTATAACACACTGGGGTCTATCACTTCCCCAAATTGTGATATAAAAGCTTTCTCTAGGTCATCCCAGCTAGTAATGGAATTGTTGGTGAGGTTTAAAAACCAGTCATAAGCTCCCTCCTAGAGAGTGAACGGGAACAATCTGCAGGCAACATCTTCATGCTGTATATTCAACAATTTTAAAGCATTTTTGAAAGCTAGCAGATGTTCTTCTGCAGTTCTTGTCCCATCATGTTTATACCTAGGGAGGTATCTTTCTGGACTTCTGGGCAAGTCATGGGCTATACCCGAGATATTCAAAGCAGTGGGGCCCAACCAATTTGCCATTATTACTTGGCTGACAGTGATGTTCTGAGTTGTAATTGGATAACTGCCAGTGGAGATAAAATTGTTCTTAACTTGAGGTCTTCTCTGGCAATTTTAAATACTGTACTGACAACTTTCAAAAACTGCACTGACAATTTATAAAAACTGAGCCACTTTTAAAATGTTGGTGTTAAGTCCCGCTGTTCAGGAAAAAACTCTAACCATAGAATTTTAAATTAGCACTCACAAACTTACAATACTTGAACTGAGTTCAACAGGCCCTCCTTCTAGCGCCAATTAGGTGTTGGTCCGGCTTTCATACGCACCCCCGTGAAAGGATGGGCAGGAAGCCATCGGAGACACCCACGGGACGGATCCCACTCACTTTAGGATCTAGCTGGTTATCCAAGGTGCGAGTTACAGAGTTGGGTCGAATGGCTATTCACTCTTTTCCACTTCTAGAATAGATTTCAATATGGACTGCTCTGTTACCTTACAGGGGGTTCTTGAACTTGTTCAGTAGTTGCAGAAGTTGTTTATCAGATTTAACTTGAATTCTTGATCTAGCTCTCATGGGTCAACAGATTTAAATAAAAGGCAAATAAAGAAAGTAAAAATGGATCATTCACGATAAGCAAAAAGAGGGTAGGGTAGGGTAGAAAGAGAAGTTTATCAGACTTTAAACTGTAAAACCTAAACTGTCAATTTTATCTATGCTATCAGCTTCACAACAGAACAAATCAAAGAAGAAAGTGTTCAGTCAGTCTAAGATCACTTTCAACTAAGAGCACAAGGTAGAGTGAAACAGATCTAGCAAAAAATTATAAATCCAAGGGCAGCTGGTTAAAACTGGTATCTTTCACTGGCAGCCTAGCTCACACAGTGAAGACAGAGCAATTAGAACAAACTTAACCTCAAATCTATAATTTCCCCTAGCAGACAAGAGAACAACTGAAGCCTAACAAAGATATTTAAACTTGATAATACAGATTCACAGCATATATCTAACAAACTTTAATGGAACGGATAACAAAAGAAGATACACTTATCACACTCTACAAAAGATTAGGCTCATGGCCATGCTATCACAGAAAAGCTAAAGCACATCAACTCCAAGTCCAAAAATAAAGGATTTCACAAGATTTGTAAGAAATTGCTTATAAGCCTTTTATTTCTAAGTCTTCGCCTCCCGCGATTACATTGAGAAGAAGTATTTATAGACTCAGGACAGACCCTGATCTTTTCAGAAATATCTTCTTCTCATAACTACAAATATTATCTTACTAAACCCTAGGACCCGGGTTTTACAATAAAAATCCATTTAAAATCAAAGTCCGGATAGAACTTAACCCTTCTGCAAATCTGTGCAGTCAGCTACCATAAATGGAGAAGAAGTTGAATGCCACTTGCATTCACTCGCAACTGCAAATGAATGCTCTCATTAATTTTGTTGGTGAGCCGGATGAGTCACCACCTCTCTCAGATCTGATCTCCGTAAAGCCATCCCTGAGTTGAAATGGTCTTCATGCTATTAATTCGGCAATAAATCTCCATTGAATGCCCTCACCGGTATCTTCTCTTCTAGCATGGCGGTCCTTGACTAAACCCGCACTTTAACTTTGCCTTTATGGTCTTTTTCAGTTGTCCCATAAGTGCCAGGTGGAATCCTGCATGAAAGACAAAAGATTATATTAGCACTTTAATAAACATTAAATCCAAGCTTAAAAAATTAAAATAGATTAAAAACCGCAAAAACCCTAAAGCAAGCTTGCATGTCGGCTTCTGTTTGTCTGCCTCACGCTTTGACACGTGTCGCTACCCCAGGATGCCTTCTGTTTCCCGTTGGAATGCACTTCTGGTCAACTTAGGACTTTCTCTCTCCTGTCGCGATTCTGTGACATGTCGCGATTTCGCGACATGTCACGAAATTGCGACGTCCCTGGCTCATCGGCAACTTCTTCCCCCGTCGGCCGCGAAAACGTGACATGTCACGATTTCATGACATGTCGCGAAATCGCGACCCTTCTCCATCAACTGCAACTTTCTGCTCCTACAGTCGCGATACTGCGACATGTCGCGATTTCGTGACATGTCGTAAAATCGCGCCTGCCCTTGCACTTGGCTTCTTTCTTCGTCTCCTTTCCTTCTCTCTCCAGAAAGTGTCGCGATTTTGTGACATGTCGCGAAATCGCGACCATTTTCATACTTAGCCAATTTTTTTATTTTGCAGCCCACTTTCTCTCTCCTATCGCAAAAATGCGACATGTCGCAAAATCGCGCCCTTCCGTACGTTTTCTTTCTCTCTCCTCCGATCGGCAGCGATTTTGTGACACTTTCCAAAAATGGAAATGTCGCGATATCGCGACACTTCCAAAAATGGAAATGTCGCGATATCGCGACACTTCCAAAAATGGAAATGTCGCGATATCGCGACACTTCCAAAAATGGAAATGTCGCGATATCGCGACACTTCCAAAAATGGAAATGTCGCGATATCGCGACACTTCCAAAAATGGAAATGTCGCGATATCGCGACACTTCCAAAATGGAAATGTCGCGATATCGCGACACTTCCAAAAATGGAAATGTCGCGATATCGCGACACTTCCAAAAATGGAAATGTCGCGATATCGCGACACTTACAAAAATGGAAAGTGTCGCGATTTCGCTACACTTAAACAACTTAGCTGCTTTTTGATTTACCTGTCGCGATTTCGCGACATTTTCGAAAATGGAAGTGTCGCGATATCGTGACACTACCAAAAATGGAAAGTTTGATTTTTCATGAATTTATGCAACTATTTTCTGGATTTTTCTTGGTACCGGTGCAAGATTTTCTTTGTGCATGAATGATTCTAGCATGTAAAAAGTGAATTCTTGGATAACACAGCTAGAATGCAAGAAAAAGCACAACTTAAAAAGGAGGCAAGCAAATTTGGATTTAAAACCTGAAAATTATCAAGAGGGTCCCTACTGTAAAAATGGAAGTTTAGGGCTTTCAAGATGATTGGAATCTCATTTTTCAGTGGGGATGTGTTGCTTCTCAACATAATCCACATGTAAATGAGTCATAGAATAGAGTCAAAGATAGAGTAAGAGCCAAGGAAGCTATATTTTATAGTGAATGAAATAGAGAGGGGATATAATATATAGAGTACATATTATAGATTAGTAGTGTGATATAATGTAGTTTTTTCATATCAGTTTATGGAGTGTTCATGTCCTCCATTATACTTCATTGTACTATTTTTGTGAGCTTTCATTAATGGCAGATTTTTGAGTTATTACAAAAATTTATCTCCTTATTTTTCTACTTATTATTGTGTCATTATCATATAGATATATTAGCTTTATTATATTGCATCTTATGGTTGTATTTCCTATATCATATACTCATTAAAAGATAATAGTGGCATCATAGCACATGGTAGATTAGATAGAAAATAGGGAGAGCCACAAGTGAGATTGAGAGAAATATAGAAATCTTGTTTCCAAAAAAATTGAGATTTCATTTGGCTAGAGTCTTTCCATAGGATTACAGAAAACCTGTGAAGACTAGGACTCAGCATAAATTCCACTAAATTAACAAATAAACTAGTGAAGATTGATTAACTGTAGATAGAGTTTCTTCCATTGCAATCCTAATACTTTGTTGTGGGAAAAATTAGATTCAAATAAAGTTGGGAAGCTTCCTACAAAATATCTAGGAATAATATCTTATTTAGAATCAATCCAACACCATAAGAAACAAATAAAAGAATGAATATTTGGAGGCCTAAAGAAAATCTCTCATTACTAGATATTTTAGACTTGTAGAGTGCAAAAGGAGAAAAGGTCATAGGAACCTTGTTATATATTCGAGAGAGAGAAGAAGACTCCATTGAAGAGTCTTGATGAAGATAGGATATTGGTGATATCCAATGTATATTGAAGACTTCACCCTGAAGAAGTTGAAGAGACCCTTTGAAGGTCTAGTTAAAGAATTCCTAGTTTCAGAAGATTGGAGGATGGTGATATGCATTAAAAATTGTAGATTTTAAAGTAGAGAAGGACTATAAAAAGTCACATTCCCCATTCCTAAAGTAGTAGAATTTAAATATTCAAGAGAAATATCTCATTTTCAATACTTCCACAATAGAAAGTTGAAGGAAAGGTCTCATTTGGAAGACCAGAGAAGCTACGATATTGAAGATCTTGGAGAGGTTTCAAGGAGAAACAAGGAGAAGGCTTGGTGAGCCTCATTTTAGGAGATTCAGAGAAGGCCATTAAAGTAATTCATAGGGGAACTCATTGGAGAAATTTAACAACAAGGATAAGTTCCTAATAAATGAAGAACTTGAGACAATTGTCATCATTTGAAAACAAACCTAAGAGAGAAGGATTTGGCAAGGACTTTGCCAGATTGTGGAAGATATTTGTGAATACCTCAATACTTTTATATTATTGAGAAAAATACCTTTATTGAAGTCAAAATTTTACAAGGAGGTTGAAGAAGAAAGGAACCAGATATTACTACCAAACCTAAGAGGTTTGAATATTACCTTTGAAGGCTAGTAGGCTCATTAGAAGATAGGGGTTTGCTAAATCTTCAATAGGAATACTAAAAGGGTTCTTCAAGGAAAAATTAACTATGATTTGGAGTTCTCTACCAATTTCTTGAGTTTCAATAATAGCATTTTAGTACAAAAATTGATTGCAAAAGGTCAGCAATTAGGACAACATTACTATTTATAAAACTTTAGATTTACAAAGTGCATATTGAAGGATAATTGAAGTCACCTACTACATTTTTAGGTAGCAAGTTAGAGGGTTTTCAAAGTTGCAAATAAGTGAGTTAGAGATCTATTTCAGACAACCAAGTAGAGTTATAAGTTCATCCAGTTAAGGGTAGCAATTTGGTGAATCAAATCAGTAAGACATCCTCCATATTCAAAGAACTTAAAGGCAAGCAACTTGGGTGCAAAAGGTTCATTAGTTGAACTTTAATTTTTTGGTTTATTAATATTTGTTAAGCACCATATTAGTTTAAAATTTACAAGGAGTGGATTCATATCATAGTCTTCAAGGAAGTGCAGAAGAGAGTTACTTTTAAGGTTATTACCTGCAGATTAAAATAAGAGAGATATATTTTGATAGAAAGAAAAATATCATCTTCCTATTTTTTAGTTGAATTAAAGAAGACTACATTAAAGTCTACATAGTTTATAGTACATATTTTGAGTTACTTTAATGGTTCATTTACAGGATTAATAAGGAGAAACTATTATTGCACTATATTAGTTGTTCAAATTTTACTAAGTATTTTTAGTTAAAGTGAGCATTAGTGCAAAGTTAAACCTCTAAAAGTAGTTGCATGGTTAAAATATTGGATTTATTGGTGCTAAAGTTATCCAAGTAAAAATTTAGAGTTTAATTTTGTCTAGAAATGAGGGAAACAATACAATACACATTGCTATAAAGGATTTGAGTAGAGAGCTATCATATCTGAGAAGCAAGGAATAGCTTCAAAAGGAGACATATAACTTTTGTGGAAAATAAGATATTTAATCCTATCTATTGCAAAAGTGTTTGCATTACATTGGAACTAGTTTTGTTCTTTTGAATATAGTGAAAGTGGACAAAATAAATGGTATCCTAAAGACACTACAATAGGTAGTAAAGTATAGTCTCCAAGCGATCATTTTTGGTAGAGAAATTTATCCAACATAGAGCTCATAAGCATTAGGTTTGAAGTGTGTAAAGACACTAGGTCAAGATCCATAGGTTGAAGGAGCACTTATCACATTGCAGAACTAGTAACCTACATCATCATCAAAGAATCCATGTAAGGTAGTATAGTTACCTATAGCAAAGAAACATAAAATATTGAGGTCGAATAAAGAAGTGTGTTACCCAAACCACCAGCTAAGAGTACTTCGTAGAAGCACTCAAAAGCCACCATCATTGAAAATGAATGACCAACTAAAACCATTGGTGCTTGAGTAATACAAATGACCAACTAGAGCCACAATTATAGTGTGAAGAATACCAACTAATATAATCACATAGAATCATCATGGATACACCATCGTTAAAGCTAACTTGGTGAAGAATAAATGCCATAAGTTGTATAGGAAACAACATTGGAAACAATACAAACAAATTACATTAGTTGGAATTGAAGCATTAGAAATAAGAAGGTGTTGGAAGCATGATTGAATTCAAAGGAAGATGTTCCACTTACAATATCAAAGTAGCGAACACAATGAAAGTTAGGTTTTTAGACATATTTCATAATGTCCATCACATAACGTCTACAAAGGAGGAGGCCAATAAATGAAGTAACACTCATCTTAGAGCATTGAGAGCAGAAGTAACACTTATCATTGAGCATTGATGGCAGAAGTAATGCTCATCATGGAGCATTAAATATGAGGTAATTATCACATCATGGATCATTGGAGTAAATATTGTAATCTTCATTTATCTAAGAAACATAAGTATCAATAAGGAACATAACCTAAGTATTGAAACCAATGAAGTGCATTAATAACTCGAGTGAAGAAGCGCATATTATGTAGAATAGACAAGCTCATAATAAACATTCAAAAGTTTGTAGAAAGATAATTCAAGGCGCATAGCTTAAGGGAACCAAAGGAGCATTAAAGAGGATATTCATTCAAACTATCATCCAATAGCAAGGGATATTACTATCATACATCTCAAAAATATAACATTTACCTTGAAGGTAGAATTTAATTCAAAGAATCAAATTCAAAAAGATATTACTTCTACGGAGATTCATATTTGCTTTTCATAAGGAGAAATAAGGAGTAGCATATAAGGTTGGAATTATTATCACTTACATTGAAATTCAACCTTAGTTAAGTTGAAAGCAAATTTAAAGGAACTTATCGTTAATAGTATTTCAAAACCATATTAGTTGAAATACAAGAATATTAATATTTACAATCAAATATATTAGGATCTACAAGTATTAATACTTGGTAAACAAAACCTTCTTATATTGTAAATATCATCAATTTCTAATATTCCAAATTAGGAAGATATAAGGTATGCTACATAAAACATAGATTATTGGAATTTAGAAATATTACACTATTGGATATTAAGGGGTATAAAAATAAGTTCATTATTTACTTAAAGGGGTTGGAATTATTTAGTTACACTTGTCTCACACTCATACTAAGGGGATAAAAAAATCCAATCATAGAGAACTTCAAATTGATAAGTGCATAGTTCATTAAGAGATATAAGGTGAAATAGGAGTTGATTATTATTATTTGTAAAAGCAACTCAAAAGGTGAACTATTACCAATATTAGAATATATTCTAATGACTAGGGAGTTATAAGGATGACTACTCCAAAGAACGCATTAAATAATGTGATTATAAAAGGAGTAAGAAAAATACCAATATGGCTTAAAAGCATGATTGATGATTCAATAAACTCAATGGATAATAATAATGACACAAATGGAAGAGAAGAATTGATAGAATTTAAAAGGGTTTCTAAAAACTTAGAGTAATAGTTTAGTGAAAGTAGGTTCTTCAGGTACACCTCCTAGTGAGAGAGTAAAGGGAGTTGATGATTACTATACTTATATTGAATATCATATTGAAAATAATCTCATATAGATTTATGGAAAATGTAAATATAGAATAGCTTCAATTGTACACACATGGTTCAACTATTTCATCAAAGAAATAGATAAACATGATATTCCTAAAATAGATAACAAATATATTGGGATATCTTTACTATGCACCTACTGTAGAAAATTTGGTCATGAGAAGGTTAATTGTTGGAGTTTCCATCCATGTAAATATTATGGAGGAAAATATCATCCATATTACTATTGTTACAACAAATACAAATACTATAAAATATTCAAGGAGAAACTAATATTCATATTAGACTATTTCTTCCAAGCTCTTATTTCAGAAGCATCCACTAACAATAAGCTCAAGCTTGACTTTTGTGAAGATCAAGGAAACAGGTCATACAAGAAACCAATGAATAGAAAAGAAAGCAGTTATGATCCACTTATGACTTACAAAATTATGATATCACTAGTCCATCAAGGATACCTAGAAGACTACAAGGTCAAATATTCTTCCACGTACTCAAAAATAACAAAAGATAGTGAAATGAAAATGACAAGGAGAAACAACATGAATACATAAGAAGAATAAGAAGAAGAAGAAGATCAAGTTGAAGATTATTCTAAATATGAATATCCATATTGAAGAATAAATTCTTCAATACCCAAATAATGTAACACAGGGGGTGTTAGAGAATATATTACATTATTGGATACATATCAATGTACCACCTTTGATACATTACTAGAGTAGGAGTTCACTTTAGAGTAAAGCTATGTAGTTACATTGACATCTTATAAATACACAAGTGTTAGAATATACAGTGATGTAAATGTGCATGTAGTCCATATGTACATGAGTCATAGGATAGATTCAAATATAGAGTAAGGGCCAAGGAACCTATCTTCCTATATAAAGGCCTTATAGTGAGTGAAATAGAGAGCGGAGATAATATATAGAGTGCATAGTATAGATTAGTAGTGTGATACAATGTAGTCTTTTCATATCATCTTATGGAGTGTTCATGTCCTCCATTATATTGCATTGTACTATTTTTGTGAGCTTTCATTAATGGCAGATTTTTGAGTTTTTTTTGGTAAGATAAATATTTTCATTAAAGAGAGGGCATTTGAAAGGCACCCTAATGCCTTAGTACATTAGAACAGAAAAAGGATGTGTAAACCACAAAAGGAGCATATTTGAGGAGCATATTAAATAGTAAATAAAAAAAAATAGTCCAAAAAAATAATAGGTAGAAGTCTAAAAGGGACAAAAACAATAGCATGGAAACTGCTCAGGCAATAACAGGCTCATCAACACCTTCCTTTTTGGCTTTCTTGGCCTCTTCCTTAGGGAAACCCTTGAATATTTCCTTAGCAATATTGACTACCTCATTATCTATCTCATAATTAACAACAACAGTCGATTTTGTAGGGGTATCTTCTTTAAAGTTATCACTATAGAATAGGAGACTAAGAGCATTCCTATGCTCTATCAACTACAAGATGTCTCCTCCAATAGCAGCCCAGGTGGTTTCAAAGTGAGCAATAGTAGATGATGTAGTCTTGATTACGTACTTCTATAGAAACTTCTTGACTGGATTGTTAGGATCATCCTCGTCGGCTTCCTTCAACTTCCCTAGACTCTGAAGCTCTTTGTTTTTGAGCCTTTGAGAACTCCTCATAGGAGTAACCTCCACTTTGACCCTCTTCCTTGCGATATCAAGACCTTGCTTCTTTTCCTCCATCTTATTTCTTTTTGGTCCTCACACTCTAGAAGCTAGGGTGGAAGAAATTTCATCCTCTATGTTATCTACTTGTGTATCTTGAGTCACAATGTTGTTGTTTGGAAACTTTTCTAACAATAATGTGTACAACACCTTGAAGAGGCCTTGATGAGAATGCCAAGCATCTTCCTTCTTGGACCGAGTTGAGGTAATGGTATAGTCCATTGATAGATAGAGGAACTCTAGAATATTTAGCATCTTAGATTCTCTGAAATTATTGACAAATGAGATATGAAAATTGTGGAGCTAAGAGTTAGGATCATCCATAATTATGTACTCCATAATGGGTTTCATGACTTCCTTCCAAGGAGTAGGAATATCACTATGAAACATCCCCTATTTTATGATTCTTCTTAATGGTAAATTCAATTTAAACTGGCTCAACTCAGCGTCCCAGTTGTGTTTGTCTCTTCTCACAGTGTGTCCAACAACTGGTTGCCCAATGATTTTTGCCAAGATACCTATGTCCACCAAAAATTCAACATCATGGATGATAACAATCCCCTTCTCCCAAGTAGAGGCAAATGGCATATTAATATCCCAATCAGTTCTTTAAAATAGCTTGATAAAGGGTATAAATCCCTTATCGCTAAGAACTGCTTTCATGACAAGTTTGATGGAGAGAGTATTAGGCTCAAAGAAACTCATATTGTCAACACTAGAAACTAGGGAACATAAACTTTTTGAAGTGGTACAGGGAATATGAGGATAAATAGGGGATATTCAGAGAACCTTTAGAGTAATTCTTATGTAAATCTAAGGTGAGCGTAGAAATTTTTGAAAATCCTTCACCTTTCCACTCACAAGAAGCCCAGATCTAGGGAAACCCATATGCCAAAAAAAATAGGCCAAAGCATGACATTCTTTACATAGTGTGAGTTTCCAATAGAGATGATCTCAGAAGAAAATAGAAATGCGCACCCAAACTTGGGATGGTTGACCAATAAAAAAGTATGGGTAGCCAAACATAGAGATAACACATACCCAAACAAAAATCCAATGTATTGGGATGCAAAAATTAACAGGTATGGAAAGGGACCTGGGAAAAAAATTAAAGGGACAAATATGTGAGTATAGCCATAGATTAAATGGAAGAGGGTACACATGGAAAAAAAATCCCACTATCATGAAAAAAGGTGGAATAAAAATCCCATAACACAGTTTTAAATAGATCCCAGACCTAAACAAAAGGAAATAAGGTAGTGACATGAAAATATGGCACAAGGATTAAGCAAAGTGCAAGGGGAATGCACGCAAAAACCATTTCCAAGATTACATTGAAAATATAAATGCCTAGGGAGAATAAAAACCATCATGGAAAGGATTAGTGTGAAATAAGTGATCATGGGAGTAAGCAAATCACATGAAGTATTAATGCTTGGAGATCTCCTCCTTTTTGATTTCATAGGGTATACAATGATGAATATCATACATTAAATGATGATGATTGTGCATTTTTCTAAGCTTGTAATTTATCCAACCTAGAAATTTCATTAACTTCACATAGAAGAGTATCGGTTCAGGTCAGCATCCCTGGGGTAAATGCACCAATGTTGGATAACTTGTCAGTGACACCATTAGCTTCCCTAAAGATGTGTTGAATTATGACTTCATGTTGGAGTTGTATTTAGATTCTAGTATCCTTAATGAGATTTCTAACCTTCCATGTTAGTGGTCTAGAATTTTTAAGGTAGTTGATAACATTTGATGAATCCCCTTTGATGATAACTTTTCCTAGGAATTATTTGATAAATTGTAGTCTCCTCCACAATGATCTTGCTTCCACAATATGGTTATATTTCTCACCTAAGGTTTCTGTGAAAGAATAAATAGAGTTTCCAAGATGATCCCTAAGAATACCTCTGACTCCAGCTCTCCTTGTATTTCCTTTACTAGCTCCATCAAATTTAAGCTTTACCCACCCCTAAGGAGGAGGATTCCATTTTATGTTTTCTTTGGATATTTGATATTTGCCAGGATAAGGATTAGCGAGGAAAACTTGAAAGGATTGAAGTAAGGAAGCTTCAAAATGGGGAATAGGAGAAGGATAAAAAGGAGTAGGCAATGCATTCTCTTTGGCATAAAATATTATTATATTATTTATAAAATCAACATCCTCATAAAAAACACACATGTTATGCTCAAGATAGATCTGCAAAAAATAATGATGAAGGCAAAAATTCCAAAAACTTTTGAGATAAGGATTTATGAAAGGGTTGGACCATTAGGTAAATAAGTCAACTATAGATGAAGGTGACACCCAACTAATTTGAAACTTATGGAAAAACATGTATAGGATAGAGTTGGAAAAATAACAGGAAATAAAAATGTGCCTAGTAGACTCCCAATCAGAAAGACATAGGAAACACCTATTAGGGAGTGGAAATCCATGTTTGATAAGGTTTTCAATAGTTAGGATTTTATCTTGTATGGCCAACCAAGAAAAAAATATCTTTGGTGTCAAATTTTTTAACCACACAAGATTAAAGGTAATAAGAACTTCTTCAAAGTATAGAGAAATTTGATAAGCAGATTTGACAATGAATTCTCTTGACTCTGTAGGTTCCCAAATAGGATGATCATAGGACATCCCTGATGGGGTAGGAAAAGTAGATAAAATAGATTTGAGAGATGTGATTTCTGCTGATAGCTTGGGATTTTGAATTCTTCTCCATGATCTGACACCATTGGAGGTGGTGAGGAAATTCGTGATCTTATATCCATAAATAGGATCAGTGAATTATTTTATCATTCTGAACCCTGGGATTTGTAGAAATGGTTGATTGCCTACCCACTTATCCTCCCAGAAATTATTTTATTTTGCATTACCAACCTATCATATTAATCCTTTTCTTAGAAGTTTTTTGTAGCACTAATGGATTTCTAGAAGGTGGAGCCATAAGAAGGAGCCCTGTCACAAAAAAACTTAGATTCCTGAAGATATTTCCTTTTGACAATCTTGACCCATTCAAATTTATCCCCTAAAATTAGTCTCCAAACTTGTTTTTCTAGGAGAGCTAACTTTAACAAATTAATTCTTCTGAGTCCAATTCCTCCCTGATATTTTGGGTTACACACTTTTTCCCATGCAAAAAGGTGAAAAAAATTCTTGTTTTCAGTGCCTGTCCATAAAAAATATTTTTGAATTAGTTCAATCTTTTGGTAAACCTTAACTAGAGCTTTAAAAATTGAAAGAAAGTAGACAGATATGCTCTGCAAGAATGCCATTGTAAGAACAACTTTTCTTTCCTAGGATAAATATTGTCTTTCCATCCAGAGAGCTTCTTTTGAAATCTTGCTATAACATTGTTCCACAGGTCTTTAGAAGAATTTCCCATGAACAAAGGTAACCCCAGATAAGTAGCAGGCAAGGAAGAGATAGCACATCCAAGGATGTTAACTATTTTGAGTTGTCTTCTAAGTGGAGTGTTGAGGAAAAATAGTTTACTTTTTTGAAAGTTAACCTTTTGACCTATCGCTTCCTCATAAAGAAGTAGAATATATTTTATAAATTTAGCTTCAACTACTGATGCAAATATGGATAATAAAGTGTCATAAAAAAATTGTTGATGTGTGATAGGATTTGTTTGGGAAGTCACCTTGATTCCAAAAATTAAACTTGACTGTCTAGCAGCATGAATGGATATCCCTAGAGCCTCAGCATCAATGATGAACGGGAGTGGGGATAAAGGATCTCCTTGCCTTAAACCTTTACTACTAGGAAAATATCCAGTTGGTGATCCATTGATTAAAACAAAAAACCAAGAAAAATATATGCATCCTCTAATTAAATTTACCCAATCTTGATGAAAACCAAATTGAGTTAAGACCACAAGAAGGAAATCCTAATTCAACCTATCATAAGCTTTATTCATGTCTAAATTTAACAAGAAAGCAACCTTTTTGGTGAGAGAGATTGAATGAAGAGCTTCATGAACAGATATAATCCCATCCAATATGGATCTTCCTCAAAATGAGCTTCCTTGGCAGTGATCAATTATCAGAGGTATAACATCCCTCATACGATTATCTAAGGCCTTGGTCAAAATTTTATAAACAACATTACAAAGGCTTATAGGCCTGAAATCATTGAAATATTTAGCACTAGGACTTTTGAGGATGAGGGTAATGAAGTAAGAATTGAAACTCTGAGGAATAAATTTGGAATTCTAAAAATTTTTAATTGCTTCACAAACATCAGGACCTACAAAATCCTAAAAGGCCTAAAAAAATTGGGAGGAAAGTCGTCAGGACCATGGGCTTTGTCATGGAGAATAGGGCTTGTCTAATTTTATCTTCAGACAAACTGGATGTTAATTTGAAATTGATATCTTCAAGAATGGAATGAGGAATGAATTGAAGCAAAAAATATTTGGCCTCACTAGAACTGTCAACAGGCATAGGATTTTCAAGCAGTTGTAGAATATGAGAAATGCCTTTAGATTTGATTTCCTTCAAATAAAAAGTGATACTTCCATCCTAGTAGAGAATTTATTTGATTCTATTGTTGCTCCTATTCCTCATGGTGGGAATATGGAAAAATTTAGTGTTGGAATCCCTTTCCTTTAGCCAAATAGATCGGTATTTTTGCCTCCAAAAGGTTTCTTCGCATTGAAGAATGTTATGATAATCTAATAAAAGACCTTTTTCTTCATTTCTTTGCTCAACACTACATCTTTGGCCTTCCAGGATATATTTCTCAATGGTAACCAATCGATTTTTTATTTCTTTTTTATTCTCAAATAAATTTCGAAAAATATCCCTATTCCATATTTTAAGATTTTCTTTGATCATTTTAAGTTTTTGCCCAAGTCTATATGATGGGGATCCTTGAAAATATGTTTGCCACCATTGAATAATTATATACCTAAATTTGGGATGTTGCATCCACATGGCTTCAAATCTAAAAGGGATCTTGAAATTTTTAGGGTTTTTGGTATCCAGAAGAATAGGACTATGATCAGACCCAATTTTGAGCAGATATTGAAGATTAGCATCTCCCCAAATCATAGTAGCTTCCTAAGAAAAGATAATTCTATCAAGTTTAACCTGAATCATCTGACTAGCATTTCTTCTATTAGTCCAGGTAAATTGGTTG
This sequence comes from Wollemia nobilis, assembly GCA_028583015.1. Lineage (NCBI taxonomy): Eukaryota > Viridiplantae > Streptophyta > Pinopsida > Araucariales > Araucariaceae > Wollemia > Wollemia nobilis. The sequence continues at coordinate 304,761 of JAQPPZ010001538.1, forward strand.
CCTTTTAAGTTCACATCCATAAAATTATTTAGGTTAATGAAATCTTGGAAATCATCCATACTCTTTGTAAATGATCCTACACCACCTCTTTTATCAGAATGAAGCAAGGGAGTATTAAAATATCTCATGAGGATCCAAGGAAAGTTTAGGAATGCTTTCCTCATAGAATTTAAAATTTTCCATGACTTGGATCTAGCAAGTATTGAATTTGGGGCATAGACATTAGTAAGAACCCAAGAAGAATTGGAATCATTATCAAAAAATAGAATGTTGATAGACACCTCATTTGAATGAATCAACCTCCCTTTAAGACATCTAGGATTCCAAAGGTATATGAGCCCACCTTAAGCACACCTTGCAATACAAAATATGGATTCACTATTTTTTCATATCTTATTGCACAGTGTCTTGGTTGTTGAATCTCCAACCTTAGTTTATTGCATTAGAAAAATGGTAGGATTAATTTTTTTTCTTAATTACTTGGCTGATCTCTATTTTTCCACGTCATTAAGGCCTCTCACATTCCATGAGATGAATTCTATTTGGAATATTTAGAAGCTTTCTTGCCCCCCTTTCCTTGAGGATTGGGAGGTTTGATACATTTTATTTCATCCTTGTTTTGATTTATCCCTGTGGAAAATAAGGTTTTTTGCATACCACTTGCAATTTCATCTGCTAACCCCTGTTTCTAGTGATCATTATTAGAGGTTCTGCCCTTTTTATTTTCTCCTCCATAGTCAATTGGATATTTCTTATGACTTTTGGTTTGCTTTGGGCTAAAATTTTGGGGATTAATTCTTTGAACCTCAATACTTGAATATTCGAAGATAGAAGCAGGAATAGCAACCTCCTCAATCTAGGTCTGATTGCAAGGGTCATAATATCTTTCAAGGATAGACTCAATAAACATGCATAGGTATCCATGACCAAATGACCCACTTTTGGGAATAGAGGATGAACAAGGATCCCCATTATGAATTGAGGGAATAGGGAATTTAATGGGTTCCTACATTTTTATTTGATAGGTGAAGAAGAAGGATTAGAGATAGGACCAGGACTATGAGTGATCACCTCATCATCATTATCCCCAAAAGGTAAGTTAGAAATAATTTGATACTTTTTTGGGAGAGAAAATAAAGAACTTACCTCTTCTTTACTCTACTCTTGAATAGATGTGGAAACCTACTTGCCTTTGTGAGTTGCTTGAATAGGAATTTGTGCCTCATTTGATGTGCCTCCTTGAGTATGATCATTTTTGTTGATACGGTGATTCTGGTTTTTGATAAAATGAAAAATAGGCCCTTTTGAAGAACTATATTTCATTTTCTCAACCTTGGAGAAGGGGTAGTACTTTTTGATTTTGGGGTTCAACCTGAACCTTCAAGGATAGGCATTGAGACCTAAGATGTCCCTGAGTCTGATATTCTACACATAATAGAGGTTTATTCTCATACTCAATCACTTGCTTCTTGTAGAAGGACTCATATTCTAACTCAAAAAATATCGAGAGCTCAGAATCTAAATTCACATTGATACAAATGCAAGCAGTTGTAATTCTTGTTTTGGACAAAGTAGCATGGTCAATGGACACTAAATATCCTATAGTTTTAGCAATATCTCTAAGGATATATTCATGCCAAATATACCAAGGAAGGTTTAGAAAATGCACCCAAATAGGAGAATAATTTATAATTTGGGAATTAGGGTCAAATTCAGGAGACCAGTGCCTAAGTAAAACACTTTTCTTGCCTAAAAACTAGGTACCACTAATAAGGATTTGGTTCGTATCCTCCTGATTGTTGAGTTTAATTCTAAAAAACTCTTTGGAGAGGCCAAAAAAATTTCTAGACATCCATTGACCTTCCATTTATAATAATCTCATATTCTAATAGTATTTAGGTCAATCCTTCCACCCATAAGTTTACCAACTAGAGAAAAAGATTTCAAAGATAGGTAATTGGAAGCTAGAATTTTTCAATAAAAAAAATAGAAGCTAGACTTGCAGGAATTTTCACTTTATTCCCATAGGTTCCAATGTATAAAATAGGTACTTGGTCCCAGAAGAGCTTCCACTAACAATTTTGGCAAAATAAGGCTTTTTAGGAGTGGGTCCCCTGACCAAGGGAGGGCTAGGAACAGATCCTTTTTTGGTAGGTTCATCCCCAAGAAAGGAGCAACACTGAAAAATGCCTTATCAACTTCATTATGATCGCCCTTAGGAAAATCCATAAGAATACCATCCTGATTGCCCCCGTGATCATCCTCGTGCACTCTAGAAATTTTAAAATGATCCTTTACACCTTCTGGAATTTGAATTCTAGAACTCCCGCCCGAACAGTGCTTGCAGCATCCAGCCATCCTTTGGGGTTCACCTAGAACACTGCATATTTTTGAGTTATTGTAGAATTTTATCTTCTTATTTTCCTGCATATCATATAGATATCTTATATTTCTTATCTTACATCTTGTGGTTGCATTTCCTATATCATATACTCATCAAAAGCTAGCTCACTTGGCATTAGAATTTTATGTTGAAGTTCAATAAAAAAATAATAATTTGCTTAAATTTTTTTGTGGTGTTATGTGTCACTAAGGGGTAAATATCTAGGGTCCATATCTTTTTCCTATGAAAGTGTCATCATATTTCTTTTTTAAATCACACAATTTCTTGATATCTCTTTTGTGGTAGTATTATTTCTAGTATGTCTACATACATAATACTATGTTTTTGCAATAATAAAATGCATCGATTATATATGCCCTTGTTCAATGGGTCATATTGTACATCATAGGGATAAATATAATCTCTTTTGCATAACAAGTTTCTATTAAGATATGTTAATAAAGTTCCAACTGGTCATTGTTCTATAGAGAAGAAGGATCTATACAAGGCCAAGGAGAAAGAAGAATATGATATGATTGTAATTCATGTTGAAAAAATTTATGGAAATAACATTACCAATTGCTTTGATACTAAGGAATTTTTGGGTAACATCAAGAAAATTTGTGACCATATATATTCCTCTCAAATACATTATTCAAAAGTAGAACTTGGTACTTTGAATATGGATAGTTTTGAGACAATTGAGGAGTATCAATTGTTGGACAAAATTATAAGAAGACATCTATTTTGCTAAAGGAATTGATGAGAAGAAGGTTGGTCATAAAGACCTAAATTATATCTCCAACAATTTTTTAGAAGCCTATGATTTTGTATTTATCTTCTTTGATATGATTCACATGTTTTTTTTTAATCACTTAGTTTCTTATCTTGAGGTTGTGTTTTCTTATATTCTCCACCATCAATATTAGAGTATATATAGAACTAGAAAATCTATCTATATTCAGAGTTATGCAAATAAATTACATAAACCAAACTCTAAAAATTTAGAAAGCAACTAAAATGTGGAAGAGATCTAATAAGCTCTTGAAGAAATCAATGTGTATTTTGTGTAATAAGAAAACATAAGGTAAATTTTTGTTGGTAGTAATTAAATATGCCTGAGTTATCCAAGAAGGATGGATGTTAATGCTTCTATATTATTTGAATATATATATTATGATTGTGCGAAAGAGACCTCACATTCATATTTTTTTGTTCATCTAACCTTGTGGATCATCTTTAGAATATCAACATTTAAGGAAACATGACATATGACAAAGCATAACTATATTTTGACTAACAATAACAAACAATATCTTGGTGAGCATGTATTCATTAGATACTATTATCTATTATAGATATCTAGATGTGATGAATTTTCTCTTATATCCTTATCATTCAATAAAGTACCTCATGTTCCAAGTATGGGACCTACTCCTTTTTTGGTTTATAGTATTACTGATTACTAATAAAAGGTGGAATATTGGCCTAACATAAGGGTGATTAATGACATTGATGGTGGTTTTAAGATAACAACTTTAGGGTGTTTTGATAAGTATATTCATATATATAATCTTTATGGATACCCTCCCTCTTATTCTTCCTCAAAGAAGAATATTTTTATTGCTATTATGGCCATGGCAAATAAAATCAATAAGCACAAACATAAGAGGTTTGTGCATATCAACTATAGATCCATAAGATAATTGAGTTGAACTTAGACATAGAGGGTCTTCATTATATTAATTCCCTAATGGTTTGGAGGGGATGAATTTTGAGGAACCACCATCGAGATATTTTCTTAAAAGATAAAGTTAAATATATTACATCATAATTAGAGCTCATTCATAATGATATTTGTGGATTGGTGAATTTTGATTCTCTTTCTAAGAATAGGTATTTTCTCATATTTGTTGACTATTTATCCAATTTATTATAGATATATAATACTAGGACAATACTTTTGGGAAGGTAAAAATTTAAAGCTCTCATGGAGAATTAGTTTGAGAGAAATATTAAATATCTTTAGACCAACAATGACAGTGAGTCTATTAGTCATATATTTGGTAGCTTCTTGGAACTTAATGAAATTCTCTTCAAATAAATGATCATTATACCCCCAAGCAAATTGAAGAGAATTGGGTTATTTTAGAGATGGACATATGTATATTTTATGTCAAATAGATGGATCCCAAGATCTAGGGTAAATACATGAACTATTGAACACATATCACAAATAGGATAGCATTTTGGATAGTCCAAGATATAACACCTCTTGATAGATTGATAGGACATAAGCATGTTCTAATTTTATATATTTGGTTCGGATACATGGGCTTATATTTCTAATGATAAGTGAGATGATCTTGGTATGAAGAATTGTCATTGTATTCAAATGGGATGTTCTTATACTTCTATATATATCATCTTTATAATCCAATTAGATGAGATATCATCATTTAACATGATGTGATATCTAATGGTATTCTTCCATGAGGTCCTTCTAGTCCATTTTAAATGCTCTTGGAATATGATCTTGTCCCACTTATTACTCTTCTTTCGTAGGTACCTATTGATTATTATTTTTTCTTAAAGGTTATTTTTTTCTTATTTATTGATTCTAACTTCTTAGACTATCTATTTGAATCCTCCAATGGGTCTTAGTGTATGTCTATTTTTATTTTAGACTTTTTAATGTTATCTACTCTAATTATGGATCTTATTTCTAATGATATTAATAATTTAATGCATTACATAATGGTGTTGGATGTTGAGATTGATGGTAAGCATGTGTTGAATGTTTTAGTTTCTTATTTTAATGGTTTTTCTATGTAGTATGTTCCCTACCCTAAGTGGGCCCAAATTATTTTCTAAGATGCTCATATCATTATCTCTTACAAGTGTCATTGGAAGCCCTCTCCTTAAGAAGCTTTGGTCTCAAAGGTTTATAATATTGGAGATCCTTTTACTTAATTTAAATCCAAGGGAGGCACTTCATGGAAATATTCCATGCTAATAGAGTATGAACCATTTATGAAAATCAATCATAGGAACTTAATTCTCTACCCAAGGGAAAGAACATTTTTGGTTATAAGTGGGTGACAAGACTAAGTATACATCCACTAGTTATATTTAGAAGTATAAGGTACGTATTATTGCTAAGGTTTTCTCTCATAAGAAGGAAATTTACTATTCGAAGAAATTTTTTTATGTTGCATGGATAGAATATATTTAGATAATCCATTCTATTGCCAATTTGTATGGATGGGAAGATTTAGAAATTGACCTATTAAGAGTGCCTCTATTCATGGGAAGATTCAAGAGGAGACCTTAATAGACACATAATTTCTATAGATTTATTACATCATGTAATGTGATAAAGCTTATTAAGGTAAAAACAAAGTGAGTAATTAGAACAACTCACATATGATTCATGCATGAGTTTTTTAGTTGTGATTTCTAATATTTAAGGAAATTGCATGGTTAGTGTTATTGCTCTATATTGGGAAATATAATATTTTTCTATTAGTGGTATTAGAGTAGGTTATGAGGGATTGAGAATAGAGAATTCCTACTCCACTAATGATCAAATCTCAAAGCTAGTGTTGATATAAGAGCTTGGGGTATAAATAGTTGTAAAAAATATCAATGTGGACATTTCCTATGGTATAATCTAGCACTTTCCCTTATAGTATTTAAGGATGGGCCCCAAATTGTGGTCTTTAAAACTCTACCATGCAATCTAGATGCCTCTATCCACGATGTTGATCATGATATCTAATCCATTGCATGAATCGATTCATAGAATGCTTCAAGTGGAATAGAGCCCTAGAAACAAAGGGAATATCTATCTTGAACTCTATAACATCATGGCTTTCTTATTCCACTAGATTTACATGGCTTTTTTCTTCTGTTCTCCTTCAGCAAGAGGAATGAGTGAGTTGAGGTTTAGCGAATGTGGCGAGAGTGAGAATTTGAATTTTCTCGACAAGAATCTTAGCCAAGGCAATAGAGGTAGAGCAGGTACGAAAGGGGCAAGTGGGAACCTCGAGCATGGATCAAGTGAGGATATAGAGGAATGCGATCAGGCTATGGCAGATTTGGAGGTGGGCATCACACGAGGGCCCGATCCTCAGAAATACCTCGACAAAAAAGATACAAAGGACAATGTGGGGCCCAAGAAGTGGTTGTCTTTTGCTGAGACTCTTAGAGGAAAAAGAAAGGAGGTTCTCTCTCTTCCGCCCCTAGTTCCAGTAAATAATAAAATTTCAACCCCGACAAGTTTCATGAGCCCTTTTCTTTTAATGGAATAATTCTCCCTGGTAGGCAAGTTTTTGGGAGGTAGGTTGAACATGGAGACTATCAGGGTTTGGGTGATAGGTAAATGGCAATTGGTAGGAAACTTGGAGTTGGTAGCTCTAACTCAAGGGTTTTTCATTATCTATTTTAACAATATGGAGGATGCTAACCACATTTTAACAAGAGGTCCTTGGTTTCTAGGCAAAAGGAGCCTTTTTCTCAGACGATGGGGTGAATATTTTGACCCTAAAAAGCAAAATATTAACATTACCCCTATTTGGGTTTGTCTCCCAAGTCTACCTGCCTAGTTCTTCAATGAATATTGGATGCAGGGCATAGCCATAACTATAGGGGACCTGATCTCCATTGACCATGCGACCTTGGCCAGGACAAGGATGACTCATGCATGAATCTGTGTAAATGCTAATTTGAATAATGAATTTCCAAGGTTTGTGGAGCTAGAGTATGGATAATACTATAGAAAATAGCTAGTATAATATGAGAATAGACCAGAATTTTGTGTAGAATGTAAAAATCAAGGAAATTTATGCAATCAGTGCCCTAACCTGGAAATGAATAGAGAAAAGCAGAAGTAGGGAATGCTAGACAGAGGAAATTTGAGGAGTTTTCCTAGCAAAGGTGATTTCAATCAGGTAAACTATGTCTACCAAAAAAATAAAAGAGAGGATGCAAGGTCCCAGCAAGACAAAGGAAAACAACAGGTTGTTGGCAACCAAAATACTCAGGTAAGTTCCAATCCTCTAGTTTCAAATAAATTTTCAATTCTATCCAATATGGGAGTAGGAGGATTATCAGAAGACATGGAAGCCCAGCACCTTCAGTATAACCTTTTTGACTCTCTCAAATCCCCATCCAAGTTAGGATCCTCAAACCCTAATGCTAAAATTATTGTAAGCCCCGTGGGCATCACAAATCCAAACCCTAATGCACGATCTCTAGAATCCACATCCAAGTTAGGATCCTTAAACCCCAATGCTAGAAATACTTCAAGCCCAGTGGGCATCCCAAATCCAAACCCTAATGCTGAAGAACTTAGGAAGAAAGTTGAGGCATTAGAAAATAAAAAATCTCATCTCCCTAACATCATCACTAGGAGCCAAGTGAATCCTACTAAGGGGTCATCCCGCAGACCAGGGGAATACAGGAAAAAAGGAGAATATTTGGATGTAGGGATGGAGATATGTGAAACTCTTTAGACTGAGGAATATGGCAGTCCAATTCTACAATAAATTACCTCTCCTTACTTTAGTCTTAAACAAACCAGGAGCACTGTGAAGTCTCCAATAGATTTTGGCAGTGAAAAAAGAAGAGGGATAATATCAAATGTTGAGCATCAAAAAATTAAAACTGATAATGACATTGCAAATGGAAAATAGAAAACCTTGTTTCAACAGGTTATTTTGGGTTTTAAAGACAACAAATTAGGAAAACCCCCTCAAGGGAGGGGGAGAGGAAGAAATCCCAAAAAATCTAAATGAAGTTCCTCTCATGGAACGTGAGAGGCCTCAATGGCCTACCCAAACACAGGGAAGTTAGTGCAATAAGAAATCAAGTGAATCCAACTATTATCATGTTGTAAGAAACAAAAACTGATGATCTTCAGTCAAAAAAAATAGCAAAAAAAATTTGGAATCAAGGGGATATGGTTTGCAAATCAGCCAGAGGAGCATCTGGAGGCCTTATGACTTTGTGGGATCCCTGGATAGTAGAAGGCACCATTATTCAGAAAAATTATAGGGTTCTTAGTGTTTTATTTAAGGAAATAAATAGCAACAGGTCGTGGATCCTTTCAAATATTTATGCCCTAACTTCAATTCAAGGGAGAGCTCTACTGTGGGAGTACTTAGGCAATCTGAGTGAAATATTCCATAATGTCCACTAGATTTTGGTTGGGTATTTTAACACTCCTCTTTACCCTTCAGACAAAATGGGTGGAAAAGGACCACCTATTAGGAGCATGGATGAGTTCAATGACTTTGTGAAATCCAACATGTTGATGGATGTAAAACTTAGAGGAGCAAATTATACCTGGATCAATCGGTGGATAGGGTGTCATCTCATTCAAGAAAGGCTTGATAGGTTTTTTCTATCAAAAGAGGCTACAACTTTGTTTGGTCATTCTACCCTGCAAGCCCTTCCTAAAATTGCCTCTTATCATAATCCCATTTTGTTGGAGTTTCCTAACTATCTGTCCTTCAAGAAACCTTTCAAATTTCAATCTATGTGGATCAAACATTCCAGTTTCAGAGATAACTTAAGTCAGTGGTGGCAGCAGTCTGTCAGGGGCAGTGCAGCTTTTAAACTTGTTGGTAAATTAAAGTTTGTTAAGGAAAATCTTCGAACTTGGAACAAAGAGGTCTTTGGGAACCTCTTTGAAAATAAAAAATAGGTTTTTGAAATTTTGAAGATAATTGATAAGAGGATCCAACATGGTGATGCTGATGAAACTACTAGGCAAGAGGGACGAACAAAACTAGCAGATTTTCATAACATTTTGGCCTGTGAGGAAATCTATCGGAGGCAAAAATCAAGGGCTCTTTGGTTGAAATATGGAGATTCAAATTCCAAGTTTTTTCACATCACCATGCTTAGAAACAGAAGCAATAACAAGATAAATTTTTTAAAAAAGTAGATGGTTCTATTACTCAAGACTTAATAGAAATCATAAAGGAGGCAGTAACTTATTTCAATTCTATCCTTGGTCAAGAATCACAGTACAATGAGGAGGCCAAATATATTCTCTTGCAATCCATTCCTAGCATAATAAATTAGGATATAAACCTTAAGCTTCTAGCTCCCTTTTCTGATGATGAAATTAAGGAAGCTTTGTTTAGCATGGAGCCAGACAAAGCCCCAGGACCCGATGGTTTTCCCCCTCATTTCTATCAAGATTTTTGGGACATCATAAGTGAGGATGTAATTTTTGCTGTCAGAGGATTCCAAGCAAGAAATCATATCCCAAAAGGTATCAACTCTACTTTTATTTCTATAATTCCTAAGAAGCAAACCCCTAAATCTATGGCTGACTTCAGGCCAATCATTTTGTGCAATGTTTCTTACAATATCCTAACAAAATCCATTGCAAATAGAATGAGAGATATTTTGCCCCACATCATAGATCCATGCCAGGGAAGCTCTGTCCAAGGTAGGTCAATCTTGGATGGAGTTATCATAGTTCATGAAGCTCTGCACTCTGCTCATAAGACTAACAGGTCTATTTTTTCCCTCAAGCTTGATATGACCAAAGTATTTAACAGGCTAAATTGGGACATTTTGATTTTTCTCCTCCTTAAGTTTGGTTTTCACCATTAATGGGTTAATTTTATCAAAGAATGTATTTCTAAAGCATGGTTCTCAATTCTAGTTAATGGAACAACTGTTGGTTACTTTCAAAGTCGCAGAGGAATTCGACAGGGGGACCCTATCAGCCCCATGTTATTCATCATTGTGGCAGAAGCTTTAGGCAGAACCATCAAAAATGCTTGCAGTTCAAGGCTAATATTAGGAATCAAGGTAAAATCTCTCACTAGGATTATTTCTCACCAACAATTCATCGATGATACACTTATATTGACTAAGGCATCAGTGGTTGAGGCTAAAATAATTAAATACATCCTGCAACTCTATGAGGACATTGCTGGTCAAAAAGTTAATTTCAGTAAAAGCAAGTTATATTTCTTGAACACCCTCATTCAGAGGCAAGGAAGTATTGCAAAAATTTTAGGGTGTGATATAGCAAACCTCCCCACTTCGTATCTTGGTCTCCCTCTTTTCATTGGTTCTTCGAGAGAGTCAATGTGGGATAGGGTTATTGAAAGAATTCAAAAAAAACTTATTGGATGGAAAGGTCATCTTCTATCTCAAGCAGGAAATTTGACCCTCACTAAGGCCTCTCTTTAGAGCATTCCAGTCTATTTCCTCTCTGTTTTCAAAGCCCCTGTGAAGGTTTTCCAGAAAATTGAGAAACTCCAAAAATAATTTTTATGGACTGGATCAGAGGAGAAAAAAAGGATGCACCTTGTAGGATTGACCAAAATATGAAAACCCAAGGAAAATGGGGGCTTAGGTCTGAGGAGAATTGCTCATATAAATTTAGCTTTACTAGCTAAGTAGGAGTGGCATCTCATTTTTGGTGAAGAAAATAAATGGAAAACTATCATCAAACGAAAGTATCTTCAAAATATGAAATTAATAAGTGGCTCAGTTCCAATCAGAGGTTCTACTTTTTGGAAAGCAATTTTTAATTGTAAGGAAATGTTCAAAAAAGGTTTAATATGGGTTTTAGGCAATGGTGAGAGGATAAATTGCTAGAATGACATGTGGACTAAGGACGAACCACTGACACAATATCCTAACTTAGCCCAAATTAGAGATATCACAGAAGAACTCATTGGCAAAAAAGTCTTCGATTATATGGTTGAGGACAGAGGTAGAATGAAGTGAAAACAAATAAGAATTCATGGATTTCAAGCAGAATAAAATGATCTTTGTAACATACTCGGGTAACATTTTATCCCCATGAGACCCAAGGAAGATCAAGTGATTTGGGATCCTATGGAAAATAAGCATTTCATTGTTAAATCAGTTTACAAGCTTCTGCTTGATGACGAGGATTTTGTCCTCCAAAAGGACTTAGTTTGGATAAAAAATTTAATTCCAAAAATTGTAGTCTTTTCATGGCTGGTTATCCAAGGAAGAATTCTAACCATTGATAATATGATGCATAAAGGTATTTGTATCACTAATCATTGTTATCTATGCAAGGCTAATTGGGAGACCATTTATCATATTTTCCTTGAGTGTCCTTTTTCCTTGACTGTCCTAAGTGGGGTTTTTTAGGCCTTCAATATTTCATGGGTTAAACCAGACATCGTACTTGATTTTTTCATCCAGTGGCCTTGCCCCTTTTCAAGCCAAATACTTAGATACATGTGGAAAATTTGTCTCAATCACTATCTTTGGCAGGTGTGGTTAGAAAGGAACCATAGAGTCTTTAATGAGTCTATCCATGATCATCAAACTATCATTGCCAGGATCCTATCCTTTGCCAACAAGAATGTGAACCTTATCCCTTTTGATAGCTATAAACCTCATCTGCAGGAGACCATGATTGCTCAATATTTAAGCTTAACCTTGTTAGATGAGTCTGTGCCTAGGGTAGTCAACCCCATAGCCAATGTTAAGTGGTCTCCACATCCTATGGGTTGGTTTAAGCTTAATTTTGATGGAGTAGCTAAGGACAATCCTGGTAGAGTAGGCTTTAGTGGCATTATGCAAGATCATAATGGGAATATGATGCTCGTGTTTTCTAAATATTTGGGAACAAGGAAGAACAACGAAGCTGAAGCTAGAGCTATGTGGAGAGGCCTTCAAATGACTCAAGACTTAGAAGGCAATTTGATCGTAGAAGGAGACTCTATGCATGTTATAAATCTCCTCAATAATTGGAAAACACCTCCTTGAAGTATTAAAACAATTGTTGAAGAGGCTAGGATCCTTTTCCAAGGAAGACAGGACAGAAAATCCCAACATGTCTTTCGAGAAGCTAACAAAATTGTTGATAAGCTGGCCAATTTGGGTGTCGATGGTGACAAACTTTTCAAATGGGAACACGGTGTCCCGAGTGAAGTAGAGGAGCTTATTCAATAAGAATGCCAAGAATGATAGTCGAATTTACCAACAGGGAAGGCACTATAAATTTGAAGGATAAGAGTATTCTCATCACTTTTTTGAATTGGACTCACAATTAAAATTATTTGAGCTGTCAGTCTTCATGGATGCTACTTGTAAATACCACAAAGACTAATGGGGATAGTCACATGTCAGATAACATGGCTCCTAGTCATCTTAGTAATTTGAGGTTGGTTGATAATCACAAGGAAGGAAAGAAACAACAATATAAGACTTCGAACCAAAGCCACGTGGACCACCAGATAGCCATCGCCATAAATGTAGCCAGTAGGTTCACTTCTCCAAGGCTGATTGGCCAAGATAGTATGTGGTACCAAAGAATGTCATATACGAAATAAAGCAATTACCAAAAAATTATTAAGAGTAACTGTCAATACAGAGCTTGTGGGAGTTTTTTTAGTACTCTGCTATGTGTGTCTGCAGCTTTTTATTTCTCCATTGTATCAAGGAAGGGATCCGTGTTTGTTTCTTTTTTTAATTATGATACATGTGTGTTTTCTCGGGGTATACCCAAAATATTGTATGGGAAGTTTCTTTTTGATAACAGGCTATGTGTCTTACCAAATGTAATGGATTTGGTGGCATGTAGATTTTACATATATAGGATCCTTAGTAAGGATATGTTCATCAACAGCCCTGGGCTGATTTTTGTAAAAGGTTTTGGGTCAACCTATAAAACCCAGTATTAATGCTATAGTATCTTAGCTACCAAAAAAAATATTCTATATCCATGGATGCACCTACAAAAGAATATTCTATATCCATGGAATATTCTTAGTGATTTTAGTCATGCAAATTTTTCTTGAAATAGTTTATCATCAATGATATCTTGTTTCTAATAGAATAAAAACTTGTAGAAGTGACTCCTTTGGCCACTTTGGTTGCTACTTCTTGTGTTTCTACACTTTTTTCAATGGATAATCAAAGTTTTTCTCATGAAAAATTCAATAAATGGAATGATTAATTCTAAAATAAGGCTTTCAATTGCTATAATATGTTTGAGCCTCAATATCTTATACCAATGATAGAGTTGAGAATATTCTATGAGATCTTATCTACTTGGGATATTACAAACTACCTCAAAATGGCCATTCAAACAAGAATTTTCTCCTCCATTGATGTTTGATCCAAAGTGACCACTACTATCATAGTACTATCTGAATATTAGTGAAAAAATTATCATAGCATTTCATATTATCACCTTAATCATACATTAATCTCAAGTTCAATAGGTGTTGGATCCTAAACTAGCCTTATTCCATTCAATTCTAAACATAATGAAAATTTCACCAAAAATTAAAAATCCATATATTTGTGGATGTACCCTAATATATTTATTTTTATGTTATGCTCTATAGTGCTTTTCACTCATCATCCATTAATCAATAGCTATAATTATCACCTTCTTCTATGATAAATCCATTTTCTATGTCTCATATTTAAATAAGGTCCTTGGCAATTTTATTATGTCTAATCGACACTTACCCACTTGGATGTGGAAAGATCATTCATCTTATAACCCCTGAGTATTCTAGACTGACATACACACATATTTATAATTTTAATTTCACTAATTTTCTAGTATTGGCTCTGTCCCACTTGAAGCATTCTATCTATGGTTTCTTCCACAAGCATGTGGGAACCATCATGGAGCTGATCCATGATGGGAATAATATGGAGGTCATCGATAGCCTCAGGTAACTCAAATTCATCATCCAAGTAAAATTTAGTGTGATAAACCCATGGGATGTGAGGTGGGGTAGATATAGATGGAGATTTCATAGCACACAAGATGAAAGGTGATGTTTTAGTGTAGGGGTTGGTGAAATGTGAGTGAAGTTGATGAAATTAAGGTTGGGTGTATTATCATGACATGCATTAGATGAGTATCGAAGTGGTGAGAATATATCCACATTGACCATATTAATAAAAGTCATGGAAGTCATGGAATATGATGATTCTGATGATGTGGATTCAATAATATTTGAACATCATGCAAGGTTTAAGGTGGCTGTAAAACCATGGATGGAGAGCAAGGTTGTCTTGTGAATCGATAAAATTATCGATAAGTGGGTGTTGGTGTGGCAAAATATGCAAGCAATGGAGATGTAAGTGAAATGGGACACTTTGTATGAGGAGGCATGAGAGATAGGGTAGAAAATTTATCAACTAGCGCATCGATACAATAAGCAAAAGTTGTGTCATTAAGAGATATGTCTTGGAAGAAGATGCATGGGATGGTGATGGTAGAATGAAGATATGGGATCTCATCTAGGATATCCATGTCAATTTAGTCTTCCAAAATGTGTGTAGGCATTGACAAGGGATGCAAAGAAAGATCTTTAAGATCATTCTTAAGTGTGTGTACAACAAAGGGGTAATAGCCTAGACCAAATTTATCTATTGACAATTGAACATGGGGACTGATAGATGTTCATAACCCTTGTTCATAGTATCCTAGACAAAATATACACCAATGGAAACATCAAAGGTAACATAGGGTGAACTATGGGTTAGACATGTGTTCTAGAGTACCACAAAAATTGGATTATGGTGGTGAAGGTATAGCGATCAAGAGCGAGGATTCAAGGTTAGCATAAACAAAGTTAGTATAATTTTCGGTAGGATCGAGTCACACAGTTGTACCAATGGTTAATATGGAAGATGAAGGATGGCTGAAATCCTATATGGATTGGATTTTTGGGGACCGTACACAAGCATCCTAAATATTATAGTCATCGAGACCAAAGTTTGTCATGAATATTGACACTTGAGGTATGGCACATGTTGGGGATCAAGGTGGCAAATTAGAATCTGAGGAGGAAGATGCCAACTAGGAATCATGAATTATGGGAGGATAAGAATGGATAAATTCAACATCTAAGTAGGAAGCTCGCTACTTCCAATCATTGTTAGAGTAGTATTTCATTATTTGGATATTTACCATTTCCTACATTAGGTAGATTTTATTTACTATATGGTAAAAAGTAGTTTTTTACTTTTTACCACTAGTATTTACTTTTCACTTTTGACCTATCTTGGTTAGTAGGTTAACCATCATAGTCATTTTGACTACGTAGTTAGTTGTTAGTAAGTTAGCTGCCTTTGGGGTGGGTCTACCTCTTAGCACGTTAATTAAGCTACCTTCAAGGGGCAATTTCCTACTAGGCTATTTTTAGCCTAAGTCAATTGTATTTAAGCTTGGCACATTAATATTATTTTCTAATGCTTATGGTTTAATTAATTTGTACTCTTATTCTAACATTGGTATCAGAGTTGCGGCTTACTTGAACGGGACCTATAG
Organism: Wollemia nobilis; assembly: GCA_028583015.1. Classification (NCBI taxonomy): domain Eukaryota; kingdom Viridiplantae; phylum Streptophyta; class Pinopsida; order Araucariales; family Araucariaceae; genus Wollemia; species Wollemia nobilis. Next base: position 320,459 of record JAQPPZ010001538.1, read on the forward strand.
AGCATGGAATGAACCTGGATAAGGTAGGCAGCAACCTGTTCCAGCTGGACTAGGAACCCAAATCCTGACACATGAGACCCCCTAGATAGGATGCACATCTTGAGGCAGCACATTCTTCGCATGGATCTCGAGGCTTCATTTTTGCTAAATCTAGCATTGAATTCACTGTAGACTTAGTTTTTTATAGAATTTTATTTTCTTTCACATTAATTTCTCCAATAGTGTAGGCCTATGAGAATCTCACAGCCATTAGATCATAACTGATAGTGTTGTCTTGCTGACGCAATCTGTCAGCCCGACTAACAATGTTCCCCCTTATGACTTCCATTGGTGTCTCAAGCCAGCAAGTCATCTCGATGCCTCCAGCTGATGCAGGAGCATCCAATGGCATTTGATGCAAAAGCATCCAGTGGCAAGATTCTAAAAATTTGGTTAAGGAAGGAAGTTGTCACGATATCGCGACGTGTCACGAAATCGTGACCAAAAGAGAAAAGAGTAGGCAAGGAGAAGAAGTTGTCATGATATTGTGACAAAAAATGTGTCATGATATCGCGACACAAGTGGAGAACGAAATCCAGTAGGGAGAAATCATCGTGATATCGCGACGGTGAATGTGTCGCAATATCGTGACACAAAACGAAGAAAGAAGCCAGCGGGGAAAACTATCGCGATATCACGACAGGTTCCATAAGAGATGCAAGGATGCCAAGGATGACGTGATTTCATGACCCGAAAGAAAAAATAAAGAGCAGAAGAGGAAGATGTCACAGTTTCACGACCCGTAGAAGAGAGAGAATGCATAGAGGAGAAGATGTCACGATTTCACATGTCACAGTTTTGCGATCCACCAAGGAGAGAGAAATCTAGGAGAAAGAAATTTCATGATTTTACGATAGGTCGTAGTTTCATGACCAGAAGGTGAAGAAGGAGCCAAGGAAGAAAGATGTCACGATTTCATGACATGTCGCATTTTCGCGACCAGAGGGCAAGTGAAGGAGCCAGAGGAGGAAGATGTCACGATTTCACGACATGTCGTGGTTTCGTGACCGGTTTGTGAGCGAAGGAGCCAGAGGATGAAAGATGTCACGATTTCATGACATGTCGCATTTTTGCAACCCGATGAAGAAGAGAAGTCAAGGGAGTCAAAATGTCACGATTTCATGACTTGTCACGATTTCGCGACCCGAAGGAGAAGAAAGGATGCAAGGAAGGAAGATGTTGCGATATCGTGACATGTCATGATTTCACGATGCAAAGAAGAGAAAGTAGGCAGAATGAGAAGATGTCGCGATATCGCGACATGTCACGATTTTACGATAGGAAGAAGCAAGAGGAGGCGAAAAGAGAAGATGTTGCAATTTTGTGACATGTCATGATTTCATGATAAGGAGAATAGAGAGGAGGCGAAAAGAGAATATGTCACAATTGGCATGTCACAATTTCACAACACGAAGAGGAGAGAGAAGGCAAAACGAGAAGATGTCATAATTTCGTGACATGTCATGAAATCGTGACTCGTAGGAGTGAAAGTAAGTAGGAAGAGAAGATGTTGTGAAATCGTGACATGTCACAATTTCGTGACCCAAAGTGGAGAAGAGGAACGAGGAAGGGAAATGTCGTGATAGCGTGACATGTCGCAATATCGTGACTAAAAGAGAAGAAGAAGAGCAGGATGGAGAAGATGTCATGATATCGCGACATACTACTGGTTCACGACTCAGAAGGAGGGGCACGTGTTTTGATATGGGTATTTCCCAAGGCAATCAAGTGCCTCATAAATGCATGGTTTCATTCCCAGAAAGTGCACTGCACATTTTTAGCCATTGGAACTGAAGCATCAGTCTGCAGAGGATCCCAGAGATCATGGCGGCCATTTGTGCATGACACGCAGAGGCCAAGTACACACAGATGGCTCATCAATGCATCTTTATACATTTGACCCATGTGGCAGTTGGCAGTTTCATGAACAGGTTGAAAACTCAGAGCGTCGAGTTGACGTTATAGAGTAAGTGTGACAGTGAATGGGAGTCAGGCGACGATTGCAGTGGGAGTGCAATAATGACTCAGAGGATCAAGGTGCGGGCGGCTATAGAGTACTCCACCATTTTGTGATAGAGGGTCGGGGCCTCTATAAAAACCCAAGCATTGTAATAGGATAAGGGTGGTGGATTGGAGATCGCACGTAGAGTGTAGATGAGAAAACTAAGCCGAGCGCTAGTTTCTGTAAAGCCTACGGGCTGTTGTTGTGAATCTTTGCAAGTTAGTGAATGAAACATTGGGGTTTCTATTTCTTGTAAAGTGTGCTTCCAATTTCCTATGTGAAAATTTGGATTTGTGTGAGTGCGGTTTTCCATCCCCCATCAAGTGGTATCAGAGCCAAAATATTCTGAGCATGTAAGCAGAACGTCGAACGTGAGGTAGCTTGCACCAAGATCTGGGGTTAAGGATTGTGAGAAGAAAGTGCAGAAGAATGCCTCCACGAAGAAACCGTGGTGGTGGGAGAGATATGAGATCTGAAGATTCACAGTTACAGACGTTCAGATCTTTGCAGAGGCAAGTGCAAGCCCTGCAAGAGGAGCTGCTCAGAATAGATTTGTGGAGGCAAGTGAAAGCCCTACATCAGGAGCTATGCAGAAGGCATGAGGATCAACTAAGAAGTAGAGGCTAGGGTGAAATAACTGGTGGAAGAGAATATGGAGTGTGTTATAAGTTGAAGCCATTGAAGGCTACAGACGAGGAGGTGTGCAATAGTGCCAGAATCTATCTGGTAGAAGACAAAAATTTATCTAGCCAGGATACAGAGTTCAAGCGGGCTACAGACGAGGAGGTGTTCAGCAGTAGTAGAATCTATCTGGAAGAAGGCAGAAGGTATTTTGGCTAGGAGACAGGGTTGGGGCAGGCTGCAGAGATAGGTGAATGTCTGTAGGTGTTGCAGAAGGTGGTGACCAGACAGCATAGAAGTGAAGATCACTTCTCCATCAACCCCGGGTGTCTGATGCAGGAGCATCCAGTGGCATCTGATGTAGAAGCATCCAGTGGTAGGAGGGCCACTTCTAAAAATTTGGTTAAGGAAGGAAGTTGTCGTGATATCACGACGTGTCACGAAATCATGACCAAAAGAGAAAAGAGTAGGCAAGGAGAAGAAGTTGTCGCGATATCGTGATAGAAAATGTGTCACGATATCGTGACACAAGTGGAGAATGGAAGCCAGCAGGGAGAAACCATCGTGATATCACGACGGCGAATGTGTCACGATATCGCAACACAAAATGGAGAAAGAAGCCAACAGGGAAAATTGTCACGATATCATGACAGGTTCCAGAAGAGATGCAAGGATGCCAAGGATGTCATGATTTTGTGACCCAAAAGCAGAAATGAAGAGCAAAAGAGGAAGATGTCATGATTTCATGACATGTCACTATTTCACGACCCGTAGAAGAGAGAGAAGGCACAGAGGAGAAGATGTCATGATTTTGCGACATGTCATAGTTTTGTGACCCACCAAGGAGAGAGAAAACCAGGAGAAAGAAATGTCGCAATTTCACGACAGGTCACAGTTTCATGACCAGAAGGCGAAGAAGGAGCCAAGGAAGAAAGATGTGATTTCGTGACATGTCGCATTTTTGTGACCAGAGGGCAAGCGAAGGAGCCAAAGGAGGAAGATGTCGCGATTTTGTGACATGTCACAGTTTCACAACTGGTTGGCGAGTGAAGGAGCCAGAGGACGAAAGATGTCATGATTTTGTGACATGTCGCATTTTCGTAACCCGATGAAGAAGAGAATGCAAGGGAGTCGAAATGTCATGATTTCGTGACTTGTCACGATTTCATGACCCGAAGGAGAAGAAAGGAGGCAAGGAAGGAAGATGTCGCGATATCACGACATGTCATGATTTCGTGATGCAAAAAAGATAAAGTAAGCAGAATGAGAAGATGTCGTGATATCATGACATGTCATGATTTCATGACAAGAAGAAGCAAGAGGAGGCGAAAAGAGAAGATGTCACGATTTTGCGACAAGGAGAATAGAGAGGAGGCAAAAAGAGAAGATGTCACGATTTCATGGCATGTCACAATTTTGCAACACAAAGAGGAGAGAGAAGGTAAAACGAGAAGATGTCATGATTTCGTGACATGTCACGATTTCGTGACATGTCACGAAATCATGACCCGTAGGAGCGAAAGAAAGCAGGAAGAGAAGATGTCATGAAATCACGATATGTCGCAATTTTGCGACCCGAAGTGGAGAAGAGGAACGAGGAAGGGAAATGTCGCGATAGCGTGACATGTCGCGATATCATGACCAGAAGAGAAGAAGAAGAGCAGGATGGAGAAGATGTCACGATATCGCGACATACTGCTGGTTCACGACTCAGAAGGAGGGGCACGCATTTCGAGATGGGTATTTCTCAAGGCAATCAAGTGCCTCATAAATGCATGGTTTCATGCCCAAAAAGTGTGTTGCACATTTTTAGCCACTAGAACTGAAGCATCAGTCTCTACAGAGGATCTCGAAGATCATGGCGGCCATTCACGCATGACACGCAGAGGCCAAGTACACATAGACGGCTCATCAATGCATCTTTTCGCATTTGACCCAAGTGGTAGTTGGCAGTTTTGTGAACAGGTTGAAAACTCAGAGCGTCGAGTTGACGTTACAGAGTAAGTGTGACAGTGAATGGGATTCAAGCGACGATTACAGTGGGAGTGCAATAATGACTCAGAGGATCGAGGTGTGGGCGGCTATAGAGTACTCTGTCATTTTGTAACAAAGGGTCGGGGGCCTCTATAAAAACCCAAGCATTATAATAGGATAAGGATGGTGGATTGGATATCGCACATAGAGTGTAGATGAGAAAACGAAGTTGAGTGCTAGTTTCTGTAAAGCCTACGGGCTGTTGTTGTGAATCTTTGCAAGTTAGTGAATGAAACATTGGGGTTTCTGTTTCTTGTAAAGTGTGCTTCCAATTTCTTGTGTGAAATTTTGGATTTGTGTGAGTGTGGTTTTATGTCCCCCATCAAGCTAGGTCCTCATGTCGACAAGACCTTTGGTGAGTTCTGATAGCATCATTAATCACCTCCAACAATCCTGAGCTGCTTGGATCTCTGACTAGCGCTAAACCTAGTGGTGGCTACCTTGCATATCTTACTAGCACTAATCTTGGTGACTACACAACACATAAAATACTAAAATTCAACAGTTGTTATTTGACATTGTCAATTTCTCTGATAACATTGACAGATTTGCCTCCTTGACTTTGCACAAAGTATGGAACCCTAGAATTCTACAACAACCCTGACTTCGCATAACAGGCACAAAAACTGAAGCATTTGTCAACCACCTAGCGAAATGCAAACCAAGGTGTTGATGTGGCATAGGATACTAGATACACTAACCTATAGCACAAATCTTGAGGAACTGTTGATTAGGTAGGCATGCACTCCAAGGCTGACATGGCATAAAATAGTTGGCAGACATGTGGAGGGCACAGATAATAAGGCAGGACACTTGGTGACACATGGAGGATACAGATAACAAGATAAGATACCTAGCATACATGTGGTATTTGACTAGCTATGTGTCATGTACAGGTGGTATGAAGTGATTTGTTGACTAGACAACTATTGTTGACATATCATTTTCTCATTTGCTGGTGTAGATACACGTGGCAGGTTCAGGCTTCTCTGGTTTGGGCGACAAAAGTCAAAATTCACTATTACCCAAAGGTAATCAATAATTAAGGGTATATTCTTGTATTTAATAAGCTTCACAAGCACCATTTTGGTGCATGTGGGATTATTTCCCACAAAGCTTTTCCAACAAAGCTTGTATTTTTTTTACATGGTGGATACCGCCTTCAAATTGAATGCGGGTCCTTCAATAAACCGTCGGGATACATAGCTTGACTGGCCTATCCACCAATGGTAATACTCCTAATGGGAGGTCAGGATTTTGACTCCCATCTAGTGCCTTCCACCATTTTTTTACTAAATGGTGACAAAGGAGCCACGATGAACCAAGGTAAGGTTCTTAAATTTTTTTTTTTTCTTTTTAAATTTAAAGACTATTTTTTTAGTATAAATTTGTATTTAATAATTCAAATATAACTTATATTTTTTAAAAATACTTTTTTTATAAAATGATTTTTTATATAAAATATTAGTTTATTTTTATTATTGATTAAATTTATATGATTAATTTTTTTTTTTAATTTGCAAATTAAAATTAAAAGAAAAGGAAGGGACCTATATTTTGCAACTTCAATAAAAAGAGGGCTTTTGTTTTCTCCAAAACTAGGGATATAAGACAAAGAAGAGCACCATTTTTTCTTGCAAAATTAGGGAGCCTAAAATCTTCTCAACCTTGTTAATTTTGCACAATCAAAGGGGGACAAAATCAAGACATTTGATTCTTTCTTGCAAAATTGGAAAACAAGGAGACACAAAATTTTGTAAAATTCAAAGGCAAAGTGTGCATTTGTTTTCTCCAAGGGGGGATATAAGACATAAAATTGCACATTTTATTTTTTACAAAACCGTTGAGCCATCATGAGCTTATATTGAAGACCTTGAGTCCATAAAAACCAAGTCATGTGTCGACTGGTTCTGGAAAGCCTTTCAAATGCAGGTCGTGTGTCGACTTGTCTTAGAAGAAGTGCTAATTTTTTAATTTTACAAATAAATGGGGGAAGACAAGAAATTGTACTTCTTTACAAAATTGTAACACAAAGTGAGGAACACTTTAAAATCAAACTTGTTAAATTTTCAAAACAAAAAGGAAAGGCAATTGTTTTATGCCACATTCTTTACAAATTTGAAAAACAAGAGGAGACAAAAAATATCAAATTTTTGCACAACACAAAATTCAAATTTTTTTGCAAAAATTATTAGTAATAAGGTGCATTTTTTATTTTACTCAACACATTTATTATAAAATTGGTAAATTAGGTGCTTTTTTTATAGTGATCGACACTTATGTGATAAGAATTTTGTGGGTATTGTTTGATTATTGCATTATTTTTTTTGCAATTATAAGTCATAAAATCAAGAACACTCAAAACCCCAAATTTTCACAATAATTTGTGTAAATCATTGCACAGGTTTAAAACCAATTTTTCTTGATATTCTCTCCTAAATAAAAACCCCTAATTCACTCTTATTTGTTTGTCTCAATTTCCTCAAACTGATTATCCCTCTTCAAGAGGATTTTCAGGCAGGTGCCATTAAATATATTTTTGAGTGAATTATCTTTTGGTACTCTTTTAGGGTATATCAAAAGAAAGAACAAGTTTTTTTAAAATAAGGAACCTTGAAAGTAGCAATCTTTTTGCACTAAGGGGTATAATTCCTTTCTTCCTTCAAACATAGATTTTGACAAGAGGGAGATAAAACTTGTAAAGGCAATCAAAAAATCAAAAGTCATCAAAATTATACCTTTTTATTTTAGGCTTCATAAGAGCAACCATGCTTGAAGTACTTGCAATAAGGAAGGATTATTTGGTGAACTTTTTTGATAAAATTGCCTAGGAAGCAAAGTTTTGCACAAATTGTAAAAAGGACAACCATGACACCATTCAGTGTTGGTTTCCAAAAAAGCAAAACTAAAACGGTAAAGGCACATCTCAGAAGCCATGTTGCTAGTGAAGTATCTGATTTCAATTCTGATTCTAGTTTGGAAAGAGCACACAAAGTGCTCATGGCTAAAATAGTATTGTAAAGGGGAAACAAATTTGTCACCTTAAGCAAGCACCATTTCCTCTCTCTTTTTTAGGCTTCATAAATAGCATAAGTTTTTGTTTGAAGTACTTGCAATAAAGGGGTGATTGTACCTCTTTTTAGGCTTCATAAATAGCAAACTCTCATTGTTTGAAGTACTTGTAAAAAAATGAGAGAATTTTTTGGTGTAAAATTTGCCTAGGAGGCAATATTTGTACAAAATCTTCACAAGGCTTCTTGATTTGCACATCTTTTGCAATTAAGGGGGGATAAACATTTATTTTCTTACTTCACACAAAAATTTTGTAAAAAGGGAATAATACTTATAAGGGTGCATTTTTTACAGCAACTGAAACCTTAGTCACACTTCTTTCAAAAATTTCATTACAACATGTTTTGCAATAAGGGGGGAAACTTATAAGGGTGCATTTTTGGTAGCAACCGAAACCTTAGCTACCTTATCAAAACTTTTTGTAAAATCATATTGTAACTAAATGAACCTCGTATGAAGTGATCTACTCTACTACACCTAGCAGATGTAGTGGCTGGTTATCCATGCAATATGATTGGATGACAAGATTATAATAAGGACATTTTTTGATGTGAAGACAAAGTGAGAAATGACCTACTTTTTTCTTAGAGCATCCAGAGCACTATGACATAGCAAGAACCAGCAGATAAACATCTTTTTTACTATATTGGGATAATTATATACATTACCCAAATAATGTAATAATGAGGGGTGTTAGAGTAATATTCCATTATTTGAATATTTACCATTTTCCTATATTAGGTAGATTTTATTTATCACATGGTAAAAAGTAGTTTGTTACTTTTTACCACTAGTATTTACTTTTTACCTTTGACCTATCTTGGTTAGTAGGTTAGTCATCATAGTCATTTTGACTACGTAGTTAGTTGTTAGTAAGTTAGCTGCCTTTGGGGTGGGTCTACCTCTTAGCGCGTTAATTAAGCTACCTTCAAGGGGCAATTTCCTACTAGGCTATTTTTAGCCTAAGTCAATTGTATTTAAGCTTGGCACATTAATATTATTTTCCAATGCTTATGGTTTAATTAATTTGTGCCTCAATTCTAATAATCATGGCATTTAGCTACGATAGATGAAATGGGGTGGTTTGCCTGTGGGAATAGTGTGGTCAATGGATGTGGTGTAGGTGTTGGGATACGAGAAGATGTGAAATATCATGATCATGGGTGAAAAGGAAGTGTGGGTGTTTGAGGAGAGGTGAGGAGAGGAGGATCGATAGAGGAAGATGGATGAGGTAGGACAGGAAGCAATGATGATGGTGGTGAAAAATGTGGAGGTACAGGAATAGGATTTTTGGAGGAGGATGATTGAGAAGGAGGGGGAGGCCATGAGGAAGATGGTGAGAAATGAATGGTAGTAGAACAAAGCATTTTTCTATACAATGATTGTTTTGGGGATGATATCGATACTGAGGGAGACGTAGATGCTCCTAATGAGTGATGATAAGGGATGGGGAGGACTTGTGTAGAGGGCAATGAGAGCCCTGGGAGAAGATCTATGATGTTGCAAAATTTAAGGGTATCCCTATTGATGGGAACACAATGGATGAGGCCATTATAGACATACTTAAGATAGTGGTGTAAGGTAGAATGAACACATTGTGTCTTAGATCCATGAGCATCCGAGCAAGATATTGTACTCATATCACCCTAAATGACATAAAATAGGATGGACATGGTTTAGACACCAATACAAATAGGTAGGACAATATAGCCTACAATGGGTCACATGGAACCATTGAATGCTCTAAGGTTGAGCGATGGTATGGCAAAGTGGGTAGGTGTAATATGCAAATGATGTAGAGAAACCATAGAAATAATGTTGATGGATAAGCTAGTATCAACAAGAACACACTTGTAAGTGATGTTATTGATAGTTGATTGTATGTGAAGAGGTGGATCTGCTCCCTCCCCTATGATCTATTCGATTTCATAGTTATGGAAACTAATGGAGGGTTGAAGGCAATGAGGTATGTTTTCCATAAATTTAACAAATGCATTTGTGTCATGTGTTTCAAAGTCAATGGATCAGAAGATGTTAAATACCTCATGATGGGGTTGTGATTGTTGTAAGAGATTGAAAATGGATAGCCTAGCTGAGGTATTATGTAATTAGCATGTAAGGCTACCATGGATGGTGATGATATTTTATGGCAAGTGAGGTGAGGTCTATGATGTAGTAGAGGGCTACCAAAAAGTTAAGGGTGCTAGGGGAGAAACCACTGGCACATCCTATCATGGTGGATAGCATTGGCTATGAGTGGTGAGGTTAATCAAACCAATGATGCCATGTGAGGTTGGATCTCATTTAATATTATTAACCTATCTAGTTTATCCTTGGGTATTGGATTGGGTTCCTTGGGAGTTAGTCCCCTGGTGCATGGGTAGTGGGTTTTGGTAGATTTCCAAGTTTTTATTTTGGGGTGCAAGGGATTTTTATACCTAAATGGTACCTTGATAAATGAGGTCCTGAACAAAACCATGGAAGGAATGTACATCATGGTCGTGCTATTGATGGTATGCATAGAAAGCCTATTCGATATATCCTCAAGTTTTGGGTTAATTAGGATCAAGGGTTGAATTTTGTGTAAGGTAATATGACCAACATCATATAATTATTGGAATAGAGCTGGCAAGGACTCATATAGTAGGGTCAAATTATATTATGAAATTTGTGGGTGAATACCATGAGGTTGTGTTAGTCTGGAGGTAGGAGGTGTGTTAGTACGGAATAACTGCTATGGTGGAGGTTGAGGTCGTGATATGGATGAAGAGGCTAGAGAAGATACTACCACCTGGTATGTTTGCTATGGTCTAGGAGGGTTGATTTGGTGCATTTCTATTGAAGCAAAATTTGTAATTGTAAGAAGGCTTTTGTCTGAGTTTGATCTTACCTAATTGGAATTTGATGTCCTCAATGACCTTGGCCTAAGTGATAGCTTCCTCAAAGGTATGGCTTTGATGAAATTGTAATGATGTGGAAATATTTTTGTGATAACTCTTTGAGAAGAGTGTAACTAACTCATTGGATGGGATGCTATGAGTGAGGTCATGTATAACTGATCTCCATAAAGTAACAAACTCTATAATAGGCTCATTGTTAACCTGGTACAGGGCGTAGACATCTAAAAATTTGGTTTTCTTCTTGATGTTAATGGAGAAATATTCCAAGAATGAGTTGGCTAATTTATTAAAGGTGTACAAGCTGTGGTGTGGAAGCACGTTGTACCAATCTAGGGCTTGTCCCCCAAGAGAGAGGGAGAAGGTACATAACATGAGGGGGTTTCTACTATGAATCTGATAGAAAGTTGAGCGATAATTGTTGACATGTTTATGAGGATCCTCTTTACCTTTGTATTTATCAAACTTTGGAATCTCAAAGTGATAAGGATAGGGAGGAATAGGAATTTATGGGTGGACTGGCTCATTATAGAGCTCATCGTATGTGGGCATTTGTGGCCCATAACCAGTTGTACGAAGGTTGAGCATTTTAACTTAATCTTTTATAATTTCAAGTTTGGGTTCTAAAGGTGTAGAGGATTATGCAGGGGTAGGTGAATCCTGAGAATGTGGTGGATATTGGAGTTGTTGTTCCTCCTAGTATGGGGGAGGGACATATTACAATGGTGTCTATAGGTGAGGCTGCTAGATAGTGTAGGAGTTCAAAGTTAATGGGATACCCTATGGTAGAGTAGGCATCTATTAAGGGTAGTAGTATTGTTGTTTTGGAGCTTGCAATTGCTAAATCAAGATTTGTTGAAGAGGGGTTTGCTATAATTTTTGGACTGTACGATATGACGACCATGAAATGGGTGTCATGAAAAATATGGGTGTAGTAGGTTATGGTGGAGGTAGTGACATATAGATGAGTTGTGTCAGTGGTGGGTGAGATGAGGTGTCAAAATATGGGTAAATAAGATGGGTGGAATGGGATAGATGTGGGGATTGGTAGGATAAGGCATGGGTCTTGATTCATAGGTGGGAAAGAAATCAAGAGTTGAAGATCAAAATGGATGTGGTGGAGGGATGCAAAATATGGGAGCAGACAAAGATAGAAGTTTAATAGAAGGTGGTGCACCATACATTCCAGGTGGGTGGAATGTAGGTGGAGGTAATGAGGAAGAAGGAACATGGGCTTCAATGATAGGATCTTGAGGTGGTGGTGTGGTTAAATTGGTCTCACCATATGAGGGAGACAAGGTCTTTTGATGTAGTTGGTATGAGAATTATTGTGTATGAGATGGTTGCGATGTAGAATCGAAGGATGCAAAGAAGGGTTATTGGGAGGGTGGTGGTTGTGGTTCTTGAGAAGCAACTAATATGATTGTGTGAGAGGTGCATATTATAGCTCTAAAGGAGGTTGCAGTAGAGGGATTTGTAATAGGTATTATTGTATGCTCGAAGTAGAATATGAGAGATCTGAGATCATCCCTACGATAGGGAAAAATGAGGTGACCTTGGGGCAAGTGTGATTGAGCAAGGAAGAGTTATTTTTGAATAGTGATTGAGATAGACTTTTGAATAAAGGATGCATGAAGGTAGGTGAGTTAGTGGGAGTCTCCTCATCAATAGTGAAGAGAGGAATTGGATGTTCTTGATTAGTTTAGATGATGTGATCACAAAATGTAGACAACAAGTTAGGTGAAGGTGAATGGGGGAGAAGCGGGTAATCTTCACCAAATGAAGTGGGAGTCTCGTCATGAGACATAGTGTATGTGTGAAGTAAATTTTAATCTATGGGGAGATCTACTATGAGTGTGGAAACTTTCCCTATAGAGGGAGGGGAAGAAGTAGACTAACTAGAAGTGGTGGAAAAGACCTCCTCGAGGTGCACTTGCTTGTGTGCTTGACTACATGTGATGACAGACATGATTTTGTGTGTGGTGAAATTATTCTCACAACTATTTATAAATTGAAATTTGAGGTTCTAGGTGTGATCTATTTGAGGTTCTTGAACAAACCAGTGAAATTTGAGTAATTTCTATACCTAGAAATAGGATTTGCAGGTCACTATATGAATTGAGATCTGATTTAGTAGGTTGACCTATGAATTGGACTCAGACTATGAATTTTATAGAAAAATTACAAGTGATAGGTTGTAGAAAGCCAATAAATGTGTTTCTAATCAGTGAATATACTAAAACTAGTTTTATGAGCATGCAAACAATGTTTAACTAGAGTCAGTTCTAAATGCAAAAAATAAAATGTTTGTTTATTTTTTGTGTTTTGATGTTGAAACTTGCTTCTAGAAAATAAAATGGGAAGTGGTGTGAACTTCTAGATAAAATAGGAATGTCGTAGGCACTTCACACCCAAGGATGCATAGAATAGAACAATGTCTTAATGGGTAAGTGGTGACCTATATGGAAGGTGCAGTAAAATTATATCCAAATTGGGGGAACTTAAGATATGCTAATGAGTCCAATATCCTCTCACAAGAATATGTGGTACTATCTAAGACTTGCTACTAACCCAATTGGGTGTTTGCTTCACTCTCGGGTGAGCTTAGTCAAGAACAATAGTTATCATATTTACTAATTATGTGAGCCTTATGAATAAAGGTATCTAATCCTATACTAATATGAAGGTCCCTTTCGGTGATGAATTCTAGAAAACTAGTCTTAAGAGTAGGGGATTTTATGGTGATGAAGTCTAGAAAACCACTCCTAGAGGCTACTAAGGTGTCTAAGGGGCGAACTGGTGGAAGAAGATGAATTCCAACATCACCAATATTGAGTGATGGATTTGGGATGAAGTAAAATCTCACCACTATGTATACCACATGGGTGTGTGAGGATGTGTTTGTCACCACTGTGGTGAAATCAAAGCAGTTAACTAAATGCCTTTTCAAAAATGAAACTAGCCCTAGATGCATTTTTAAAATGAAACTAGATGTTAAGTACCTTTTGAAATGACACTAAGCCTAAATGCCTTTGTGAAAAGAAATGAATGTACTCTAGAAAGCATGGAAAAAAACAAGCTAAAGTGTGTGTGAAGAAGGAAATTTAAAAATTTATCTAAGTGCATTGGAAAGATATTGAAATCCTAATTTAAATGCGAGATTGAAATTGATTGTATGAAAAGAGATAAATTCTATGCTAAAAAGTGTGAAAAGAAAGTGGAGATCTAATATAACAGCATGAAAGAAATGGAAATTGAATTTTATCAAAAAGAGAATCCTAGTGTAAGTGATGCAAAAAGGAATTTGAAATGTTTAACCTAAATGTGATTCTAAAGAAAATTATTAGCAAGAAGGAATGGAAAGGACATGAAATAAATTTGCAAAAAATAATCCTATATGCGAGCGTGAAAGAAAATTGAAATGCTTTTGAAATGAACTTAGAAAAATAAACTCAAATAGATTGTAAAACTAATCCTAAATGCAAATTTAGAAAGATATTTGAAATTATTTTGAAAGAGATTGAAAATCTAATTCTAAATGCAAGTTTGGAAAAGAATTTAAAATGACTTTGAAAGAGATTGAAAATATAATTCTAAATGTAAGTTTGGAAAGGAAATTGAAATGACTTTTAAAGAGATTGAAAATCTAAGTCTAAATTCAAGTTTGGAAAAGAAATTGTAATGAATTTGAAAGAGATTGAAAATCTAACTCTAAATGTGAAGTTGAACTAAATCAACAGGACACAAACAATCTACTGAAAAACAGAGAAATGCAATAGGAGCCCAAAGATTTCTTGTATTACTTTTCCAAAAAATAGAGTTACAGAGACCAACCCCTTTACAATTTCGAAATTCCCCTATAATACCCCATTTTCCCTTTTCTCGCCTAGGACAATTCATTTGAAATTTGAATTTTGGCGGTAAAACTTCCCGGTGTCATAACTCCTCGCTCATTGCTCGGATTGACTATTAGTGCATGTTTTTGAAAAGCTCTAAAAAATACCTACAACATTATAATATCCTAAAGGATATTACCCCTAATTTTCACCCCTCTACAAGGCCTCTAAGGCCTTCAAAATTTACCTTTAAGTTTTAGTGGCAAGATTTTCACCATTATGGCAGGGTTTCTACCATAAAACTTACATATCTCCCAAACCACTTAGGATATTGGGGTGATTATTTCACCATTAGGTCTATTTCTCCATTCCCTAAATAGCTAAACAAACTTTAGAATAGAACAAAAACAAATTCAGATTTGTATGATGCAATATTACTCTTACACCACTGGATTCTCCTGCATCATATGGCATTGGGGTCTTGAGTTTGAACTTTGATGTATTTTAGAATTTCTATAAATTCCTTGCAATGCAAGGGATACTATTGTATGATCTCATAGATTGATAATTTTACTGAAGCTAAATTAAGGTTGTGTTAACTGACTTCTCAATGTGATAGGGGTTTTGGCACATGACTTGGAAGATTGATTGGTTGAAGTGGATTGATACAGTTAGGTTGTTGAGGTCCAGGAGACATTGGTGTCCATAGGTGGAGGTACTATTTTTTGTGGGTTATTAAACTGTTGTGTTCTATTTTTCATTCTTTGAATTCTAGTGACTATATGAATAACACCACCAAACCCTTGGTAATCTTGAGCATTATATATATGATTGACTTTACTGGGGTGAACTATAGAAGTTGATACCCCCTTTATTTGTTGTGTGCTCTCATGGTTGGGAAGAGGTGTCTGATAGATACCAAGATTCTAATTTTTTTGTGCTAGAGGATTATCAAATTTGATAGTCTTGTTCTCAATGAAATCTTACACAATATCTTTAAACAAATAGCAACTATTGATATCATGACCATTTTTGGTGATGATAGGTATAGTACAAGTACTCCTTATAAACTCTTACACATGGCTTGTTGGGGTATTTTGTCTTAATGTCTGGCAAAGTGATGTACTGCATTTTATACAACCTTTGAAAAATTTTGGATAATAGTTCAAGTAATAAAGTATAATTATAGGCTAGTTGAGTATACTGTCAGCGTTGACGATTATCTATTGTTTGAGCTTGAATGTTTTTTTGTGGAGGTGTTACCACCTAATAATTTTGTTGTTGCAATGGTTTCTATTATTGTAGGGGTTGTTGGATTTGGACTTGAGGTTGTTGGATTGTTTGTGTTGGTTTACTCAAGATCACTTGGTTGACTTGATCAGTTTTTGTTCTATCATTATTTCTTTTTAGGTTTTATTTCACCCTCTTGAATTTTAATTTTTTTTATAATACGGGCTTAGGCAAGTGCCTCTTGGAATATTCTATATTGTTGTAATTTTATCAATAAATCCAAGTTTTAAACAACTTTTGGTGAACATTCTCATAAGCTCTTACATAGGGAGGGTGAATGGAAATTTAGAAATAACTACCCTCCAATTGTTTCTAAAATAATACACTGAATATTCTTCAAATTATTGTAAGTTGATTAAGTTAGTGAGTGTAGTTTTCTTTCTAACATTTAAAGAGAAATGCTCTAAGAATTGGTTTACCAATTGCTCAAATGTATAAATGTTATGGTGTAGCAAATAGTTATACCAATCTAAAGCATCTCCTCTAAATTTCTAAGGGAACTCTACATTTCTAAGGGAAATTTTAGAGCATTAAGGGATCATTTTCTTGTATTCTAAAACATGCATGAATAAACCCACTTATGTGCTCTCTAGGGTCCTCATTCCCTTTAAATTTTTCAAACTTTGGTAATGTAAAATCTATCGGATAAGGTGGTGATTGTATCGAAGGATGAATATGTTGATTGACTAAATACCACAAAGTGGATTTTTGATAGAGCATTTCATATGTCTACATGGCTAAGTTGCCAATCGATTTCTGCAAAAATTGAATTTTAGGATCTTCCAAAGGTGGTTGAAATACTTGAATTGCTTGTTGTGTGTAATTTTGATATGTGGTGATTATAATTTGATGTTGGTGGATGTCATGTTAGAATTGTTATTTTTGATGATGTGGAGATAAGGGGATGATGGCATGTTGCATTTTTGAGATAGCATAGGTGTTATGAAGTGGATATATTGGGATAACTAGGGTTGGTGGTCTTAACACCTAGGATGAATCTTCGGTGAAGAAGTTATTTTAATTCAAAATGGACTGATGATTGAAATCTACCACTTGTGATTGATGTTGTGTCATGGGGTGAACACCTTGATTGGTATTACCTATAAGCAATTGTTGTAGGTGATGTATTTTTTGTTGTATGGCAATAGTATATGGGGGTTGTGTGGTTGTATGGATGGTATAATGTTGCCTATTATGAGTGGTTGTGACATAAGTTGAGGTGGTTGGAGGATAAATTACAAAATGAATCGCAACTGAATGGGGAGCAGTATGGTGCACTAGATCGATGGATCTGAATGATGTAGGTGGAATGAAGGTTGGTACTTGTGAAGCACCGTTTATTTTTGGCTCATAAAATGGGTTGGAATAAATGGTAGTGTTGGTGGATGCAATTGAGGTGTATGAATTATATAATGATGGTAGATTTTGGTTTAGGGGTGTGTGTTCGAAGAGAGGATTAATGAAGATATGGTTGGTGTTGTTAGGGTGTGAATGGGTGGGTTCCTACTAAAAAGTAGAATAGATCGAGGTAAAATAATAAGGGGTGGAAAACATGGAAAAGCTAAGCTTAAATAAGATTTAAAAGCATCGACATTGATGTAAGTGGTGCATTTATCATAAGGTATGGATTTTTTAGTATGAGGGGTCTTAGTAATAGAAGTGTGGACTTCCCTCTGCATCATGTCCACATTTGAAATAGATATTGGGCGAGAGGGTCCAATGAACAATTCAGGATACATAGTATGTGATACGTTGGATTGGCTAACCATAGTAATGGTTAGGGGATATGAAATTTAAGTAAAGTGCTCCATGGGTGATGATGGTTGGTTTGTGGGTAGCTGGCTCATAGCTCTAGCTTGATGTAGTGTAAAAAACATAAGCTAAGGGACCACGAGTGTGCAATGTATGTGTGTGAAGATGTGAAATCTACACTATAAACCAAACAAACAATTACATCCAACAAGCAAGAATTTTCATTTTTTTACAATTTTTTAATTAAATTTTTATTTTTTGTTTTATGTGTTTGATGTAGATCCTAGACCTAGAAACTACGCAAGGTGATTTTTGTAATTAATATACAAAGGTGTGTTCAAACCCACCCCTCGGATGAGATATGAATCATGAATGGTTTAAAATAGATTCCTATATGAAGGTTTGGCGATGGGTGTATCCTAAGGGAACAAAATACCTCTAGAAGAGGTCACACTATCTAGTGCCTTACTACCAAACCATCTTGGCTTTTGCTTCACCCTTGTGGGAGCTTTTGTATGAACAAAAGTTGTGATTCCATAAATTATTAATCTCTAGTAATGAAGGGCATCTAACCTTGGTTACCCAGAGCTAGTCCCAAGAGTAACTAGTTTCTTGGTGATGAATTCCAAGAAACTATCATGCTAACTAAGGCTTAACTATGGGCTCTCTGATGGTTGTTGATGAAATACAACTCATTTAGTAGAGGTTTTCCTCGCACTTATCCTACAGAGGTGTGGAACGATAAAACATGTAAAGTGTGTGAAATGTTTCATTTTTATTTTCTAGGATTTTTGCAAAAATAAAATACAAAGTTACCCTAGGATGTAGATCTATCATGCAATTTTGTTTTATTACCGATGAAAAACGTAAAACACATAGTAGATAAAAAATGTAAAATAAAAAACCATAAATTGAATGTAACCAGCAAGTTCCAAATGATATCTAAAATATTTCTAAAACATAAATTTAGATGTGTAGATGCATCTGGAATTGAACAAGTGCAAAGGTGTATCTATGCAGATACAAAGCTACACATGTGTAGGCATATAGTTGTGTCTATAATTAACCAGATGTGGATATGCATCTCTTATTATGTGACAAAAACCAAAATAGGATGAATCTGGAACCTTAATGCAACCTAAAATGCACTTTAGTATGCAAACTAACCCTAGATGCAGCTACTATGTTTTCTATGATCTAAGAATTAAAGGTATGCGCTAAAATGCAACTTAGATTGATTTTTATTTTATTTTTAAATACTTACAAAGGATTTAAAAATATTTTATCTACCACCTATAATGAAGACAAAAATAGAAAAAGCAAAAATTTATTTCTTTCCCTTTCAAAAATGAAAATTCTAAACTAGGATTTTAAAGATGGCTTACCTGGAAGCCTTACACTTTTTTCTATTAGTTCACTAGATGCAACACCATACCTGTGAAGGATCTCAATCATAGAGTGACATTTACTCAGGACTATAGGTATATAGGGGCATCTACTTGAGTCTCCCAAGTGTATATATAAGTCTACGTAAGTTCACAATTGGTCCAAACAAGCTCCAAAACTCCCTACGATAGAGATTCAAAACTTGCAACCAAGATTACACAGATTAGTAAATCAAATATGACAAGGCAGATCTAAAATAAAACCCTTTGGGGGTCCCACCATGATCACCATTTTGTAAACAGTAAAAGATACACCCAAAATAATATAACAAATAAACAAGTGATATAGAATGAATAGAAATGCTTTTTGTATTGATCTCTTTTCTTTTACAATAGTGATGTGCCCCAAATTGTCAGGGTCTGATCACAAATAAATTTTGCTTGCTTTTCTAATAGTACAATGCACAAAAGAGGGGAAGCCTCTTTTGTATGTTCAAATAATAGTGGGTGCTAATATCTCTTCTACTACAATCAATTTTATGGGCTTGAGGATCCTTGCGAGCCGTCTTCACTTCAAAAGCTTTTCAAGAACCTGTTTCTTGCATACATATCCTAACAAACGAGGGTTAATAGCATATGTGAGCTTCCACCATGTGAAGCCCTATGTAAACAAAAGTTGTAAAACCCTATAATGTAAGCATTTACAAAAAATAAAGTGCAACAAAAAATAAATAAATAAATAAATAATAATTACCTTATTTTATACCTGATCTTGATCTGTACTTTTTGGGATTAAAAATATTATTGAGTGGGTGTGGTGTCATGCCTATGAATTTTCTAGGTATAGATCCATATTTGGTACTATGTAGGCACCCTACTGCATTTGGATATGTTCACAAAATCGATACGAATCGATGCAAACCTTCGATTTCTCAAGCTTTGAACTTTTGGTTAGGGTTACTCTCACAAATTCGCTATGGATTTTTTATGCTTATTTTTATTCAATCCCCATTCATCAAAAGTGAATTTTATTTTATAACCTCTTGATAGATTAGGTTTAGGATTTTAACAGTGCAAGCTAGTGTTGCCAAGTGGCAAGCTAGGATTGAGATTTGGCTAGTGGTTTGGATTACCACATGGTAAGCTAGGATTGCGTTTTGATGAATGGTTGTGATTTAATAATCATTTTTATATATAAATATATAAATGACTAGTATTTGATGTCTACAAAAACAATATGTTTTCCTTACTTTTAAATACTTTATTTTTTTATAATTGCATCAACATTGGAAAGAGATAAATAGAAGCAACGGTCAATCTAGTTATTTATTTTGAATAGTTTCAAATCCTAAATAAAAAATTTAAAACTATTCAAGATACATATGTTGAACGCTCACTACAAGGTAAAGTCTCAACATATTAGTGTTCTTTTTCTAGTATCATCCAAAGAGCTCATTTTAACAATGGTGCCCACTTTTTATAATTTAATATAAATGTGTATTACTTTAAGAATTAGAATGGTTCCCTCAAAAAAATAATTAATGCACTCTTCCTTGTGATAGTATTGACGAATCCATACAATCGACACACTCATAATTCAAATTTTCTTGTTGAATCCTCCAACAGTGAAGTTGCAGGACTTGATAGCTTCCTATCTTAGCCAGATATTTTCTAGTTAAAGTTAAGGTCTAAAATAGAGTCTATAAGGTAAAACTATAGTTGAATATCCTTTTTCTTTCATAAATGAGCTCCATTAGACTTACTGTAAATCTGGATGCAACATAATTTTACGTGCTTGTGCATTTTTAAAAATAAACCATCCAAAAGGATTAGTTTCTACTATATTGTAACAATTTTATATAATTTTCTTATATATCCTCCTTGGTATTACCAAGAATGGTAATCATATATGTGCATTATTTTAATATCTCTAAGCCTAGAATATTTTTTAGACTATGGCAGCAAGCTAAGTTGGAATTTTTTTGTGGTTTTAGCTACATGATTACCCTAAGGACCACTTAATGACACCTTTATATTATACAAGATACTACATAGTCATGCATCACTATAATGAATGTCAGGGCATAATCTTATAATAAGATCTATTCATATTCAACTTATGAATTACATTTTCATAAATGCACTTATCTATAATAGGAAAATATTGGAGAGGAAAAGGTTTATATAGTTACATTCATATAGAACAAGAAAATATTAGAGAAAAAAATGTTTTCAAGCCACACATTCTTAAAGTATTTACAAGGAAATAAACCTACTTATTTTCTCCTATAAATCCTGAATCCAATTTTCATTTTTTTTCTTTCTCCACAATTTTCTTTTGTTCCCTTTGTTCCTTCCTAAGCTTGTCCTCCTTATTTCCCCTCTTTCTTCTTCAAATACACCCCAAGAATAAGATGGAGTCTCAACCTAATTTCCCCAACTTCTTTTTGCTCATTAGGAAAACATTTTTTGTTTTATTTAAAAAGATCCTACATCTTTTTGGTAGAACCCTGAAGGTTCTAGAAAATATTTAATAATTTAATAAATAAAATAACATAAAATAAATAAAATCACTTTTGCATTGGTTCGAGGGATCCCTTCAATGGTTTGATATAACATATGTTTTATATTATTCATGGATGCCTTTGAATGAATGTTTGGACAACAATATATATATCTACCCTAAACCCTACATATCTTCATCACGATGAATCATAATAATTAATATAATTAATTATTATGACTTATGCTAAGCCTAAACCCTAATATTATAAAAATAATTAATTATTCATTATTTATTATATTATCAATTATACAACCTTAGGATATTAAATATATTATATTATTATTATTAATTAGGGTTAGGATAGGATCCTAACATGCCACCCCTCCTAAGAACAACTTTGTCCTCAAAGCGAGAATGGAGGAATATTTGCAAAAATTTATCGTAATAATTTGCTACAAAAAATCATCATCAAAAGTCGTCACAACGATTTTCTAAAAGTTGTCATCAAAAATTGAGGCAAAAATTGGTCGCCAACAGTTGAAAAATTTGTTGTGCAAAAATTGTTGGGTAAAAAATGCTAGCTGCATGGCTAAGTTGCTTGGTGGATTGAATAGATTTTCTTTCTTGAGTAGAAGCCATATGTAGATAGAATCATCAGAGAAGATTTTGACAACTCAACAATCCATGTCATATTTATCTCTACATCAATTTATTGCACAGGTCAATTTCTCACTATGTTAGATGTTCATCATGCAGATCTGTCGTCTAGTTTCATATCTATTATATTATTTATCACATCTACTACAATCCAAATTACAATTTCCAGTTCAAATCACATTCTAAATTTAACTTATAATTCATCTATTGTGTTTTACTTGACAGTCCGGTAGTGAAATTTAGAAGAGACATGATTGTTCTCACATTATGCTTTGCTACCAAACATGCTTCCTCAATTAGATCTTTGGGAGCTCCATGATTGATGTATTTATTTGAAATAACTATCACTCTCATCTAAATGATAACAATATAAGATAAAACTTTTTGCTTTTCAATCCAAATGATAACAACAATAATATCAAAGCAGTAAATAATGCACACATCATCACACACATGAGAGACATGATTTAACGTGGTTCACCCAATGTGGGTTACGTCCATGGAGAAAATATTCCTTATAAATTTTCTCAATGAATCTTTTGGGAACCAAATCCCTATTACAATATTTATGGACCTCTGTCCAAAGGAGACACCAATCCCCTATGCTCAAGTTCGTGGATCTCTATCCACAGGAGACCTCTATCCCCACTGCTCTAGTTTGTGGATCTCTTTCCACAGGAGAACTCTATCCCCTCTACTCTAGTTTGTGGATCTCTCTCCACATGAGAACTCTATCCCCTCTGCTCTACTCAACTCTGATCAAATATGCTCACAACTCTGATCCAATCTACTCACAACTCTGATTAAATCTTCTCACAACTTCTTGTACTGATCTATCTTATACCTACTCACAAGTCTGCTTCAACCCTACTCACAAGACTGCCTCAACCTGCTCACAAGTCTACCTCAAACCTGCTCACAAGTCTGCTCACTATCTCTGCTCAATTTTGCTCTAATACATGCTCAATATTGCTCATAACATTTGCTTTATTATAACACTTCAAACATATTCTATCAAGATTTATTGTTCAAGAACACATAGGAAATGATATGCAATATGATTCCACCATATGTTCTTTCCAATTTTACTCAACCCAATACACAATTGCTTTACAAGACTTGCTCATCCACATTCAATACATTCAAACCAATGCTCAAAAGGTTTCACAATGATGCACAAACTTGTCTTCAAACCTAGCACAAGTAGTTCACAATCTCTAGCACAAATGTCTCAATCTCTTTCAACAATGGAAGCACAACTTGTTCTCAAACTCTATCCCAAATATTTCCAAAACCATTCAACAATGAAGCACAAACCCTAGCTCAAACATTTCCAACAATGCATATGAAATTAATCCTTATATCTCCTCCTTATGACATCACAAGATATGCCCAACCAAATACCTCAAATAAGGAGTAATGTTACCATACCTCTTAGCTTGCTTTTGATGGAGATGAGCTCTCAAAAACCTATCTCAAAAATTATTCTATCCTTTTATGCCACTTCAAAGGTTAGTTAGCACAATATTTTTCAACCATCCATATAAGAAACCTTTCCTCAAAAATAGTGCACAAAATATTGTTTTACCACTCCTTTTATTTTTCCAATGCAAGGTTTTTAATCACTAAACAACTCCTCTCAAATTCTCTTTCACAATGCTGGACTACACACAATACTTAACCATTTAACACCTTATTACTCCTAAGTGATTTTCAATATTAGCAACAGAAACCCTAAGTGCATATCACAAATTAAATCCCACTTCAATATACCTTATACCTCCTAATATATCTCAATTTAATTAAACACAGAATCAAAAATGTCACACAATAATTATTATGCAAAGCTTACAACCTTATGTCTCCCTAGAAAATTGCACACCAAACAATAAAAATTTAACCCTTATATCTCCCTAAGTCATGCGCTATGCATACCTTAATTTAATCAAAAAAATTACCTTACCTCAAGCGCTACCACCGTGACTCGATCCTGCCTCTCCTCGTTGGCCCATGCCCTAGCACTAGGGTGGACACCACGTGGGCTAGGCACCCACACGATCACCAAGGAGCATGCACTCCTTTTTCACCTTCTACGTTCGATGCTTCTTCCTCAACCAAAAAAAAAACCTCCATCATGATTCGAATGCGTAACCTCTCACCTGCCATGCTCTTTGCAAGACCTGCCTACCACTTGGGCTATCCATCCACGTAGGACCAAAAATGTGTGCTTCCTCCTTAATCTCTTCACTACCCTCAAAATGCGCAAAAAGACTTGTCTTATTCTCTGCCTCCACAATGTGCTCGAACGAATGTGATTCTTGCTTAGTTAAAAACATTAGTCCATGCAAATAATTAAACCTTTTTATACACTTTTGCTTGCCTTACTTGGACATCGGCTCAACCTTTTTATTTGCCACCTTTTAAATTCGAATTCTTAGCACCTTTTGATAATTCAAATTTATTTTATTTTTAATATAATATTTAACCTTGGTGTTAAATATTATTTATTATATTATTTAACCTTGGTGTTAAATAATATTTTTTGCTTGTAGTCCTTTGTCAACTTAATTTCTTTTTGAGACCTTTGTCCAATGCACTTTCAATCCTCCTTTTAATAAGTCCTTTTGGCTTAAATATTATAATATTGTCTCTTTTAATCCTTAGTCACTTGCTTTCTTTTGAACCATGGTCTTAAACTTGGGCCTTCAACCTTTTAACCTCAATGAATTTGACATCAATGACAACAATATACTCAAAATTTCCAACAATCTCCCCCTTTGTCATTGATGGCAACCCTTTCTAAAAATTCCTTTTCCAACCACTGGATTCCAAATTTGCTCCCCCTGACTGAATGCTCTCCCCCTTACTCAAATCTCTCCCCCTTTGACATCAATGGCAAAGGGACTCCTTTGGGGCTAAATATAAGACTCTTAGCTCAGCCCCCTCCCCACCTCCTCTCCTTGAGGTGATTAATTTTGGGGTGGGAGTAAGACTACTCCCAATTTCCTTCTAAGATACTCAAAAGTTTCCTTTGGCAATGGCTTAGTAAATATATCTGCAAGTTGTTCCTTTGTAGTAACATATTCCAATTTGACTTGCTTATCCATCACCTATTCTCTCAGAAAGTGATATTTGATCGGAATGTGCTTGGTCCTTGAGTGCATCACTAGATTCTTTGAAATGTTTATGGCACTTGTATTATCACATAGTATGGATATGGGATGATCATGCTCTATCTTAAAGTCCTTTAAAGTTTACTTCATCCATAACACTTGTGTACAACAAGCAACTGCTGCAATGTACTCTACCTCTACTATGGATAAGGATATCGAAGCTTGTTTCTTGCTTAGCCAAGAGACTAAACAATCTCCAAGAAAGAATGCTCCTCCACTTGTACTTTTTTTATCATCAATACTGCTTGCCCAATCTGCATCCATATATGTTGTGAGAGTGAAATTATCACTTATGGGATACCAGAGTCCAAAATCCATAGTTCCTTTTAAATACCTGAGAATTCTCTTTATTGCCAGTACATGTGTTTCCTTTGGTGCTGCTTGAAATCTTGCCACTAGTCCCACTGCTTGCATTATATCTGGTCTTGTAGCTATGACATATAGTAAGCTACCAATCATAGATCTATACAATGTCTGATTTGCTTCAGGAGATTCATCATCTTTACTCAACTTGCATCCTATAACCATGGGGGTACTCACTAGTTTACAATCCTCCAATTTGAATTTCTTCAACATTTCTTTTATATACTTGGTTTGTGAGAGAAATACACCCTTTTCTTATTATGAAATCTGTAATCCAAGGAAGAAGGACAACTCACCAAGCATTGACATTTCAAATTCATTTTGCATACTCTTTGCAAATTTTTGACACATCTTATCATTACTACCTCCAAAAATGATATCATCCACATAGACCACCATAATTAATAAGTCATTTCCTTCATTTTTGATGTATAAATTATTGTCAACTATTCCTTTTCTGAAACCCTATTCTTGAAGATACTTATCCAACCTTGAATACCAAGCTCTAGGAGCTTGCTTTAGTCCATAAAGATCCTTCTTTAATCTGCATACATAATATGGCTTATCAGTTAGGTTGAACCCCTCAGGTTGCTCAATGTAGACCTCTTCATCCAAGAAGCCATTGAGAAAAGCTGATTTTACATCCATTTGATATACTTTGAAGTTTTTGAAGCTTGAGAAAGCTAAAAATATCCTTATGACCTCAAGTCATGCAACAAGAGAAAATGTTTCATCAAAATCAACCCCTTCAACTTGTGCATAGCCTTTGCATACCAATCTTGCTTTATTTATGACTACCTGACCATCTTCATTTAACTTATTTCTATAAACCCATTTAGTGCCAATTATATTCTTGTCTTTTGGTCATGGGACAAGTTCCCAAGTCTCACTTTTCTCTATTTTATCCAATTCCTCATCCATTACCTTGACCCAAAATTTATCTTCTCTTGCCTCATTGAAATTCTTGGGCTCAATTTTAGACAACAAAGAAAGATTTGCATGTTCACTTGTTCCTATTATCTTCCTCCTTGTTTGTCTTTCATCTGGATTTCCAATAATCAGATCTCTTGGATGATTCTTTTGCACATACCTGGATGGAGTCTTAGGTGGTGTTCTTTGTGCTTCATCTTCTTTTGATTCTTCACCTACTTCTTCTTGGTAACTTTCTTCTTCTTGATATACAATTTCTTGAGTTGGTTCTTTTGACCCTGTCTATTCATCAATTATCACATTTATACTTTCCATAATTGTATGTGTCCTCTTATTATAGCATTTATAGGCTTTGCTCTTAGTGGAATACCCAAGGAAGATACCCTCATCACATCTTGAGTCAAACTTGCCCAAATTTTTCTCTTCTCATCTAATGTAGCATTTGCTTCCAAAAACTTTGAAATACTTCATAGTAGTTGGTCTTCCCTTCCAAAGCTCATATGGAGTTTTATGATGATTTACTCTTACTTGAGCTCTATTGATGATATAGACAGTTGTATGAACTACCTCTCTCCAAAAACCATCTAAAATCTTAGACTCATTTAGCATAGCTCTGGCCATATTCTCAATAGTTCTATTTTTCCTTTCAACTACTCCATTTTGTTGTGGAGTTCTTGCTGCTGAATATTCTCTTTTGATCCCATGTTGTTCATAGAATTATATGAATTCACTTGAAGTAAATTCTCCTCCTCTATCTGATCTTAGACACTTTATCTTTTTACCTGTTTTATTTTCTACTAGAACTTTGAATGCCTAGAATTTCTCAAAGGCTTCTGAATTTTCTTTTAAGAAAGCTACCCAAGTCATTCTGGAGAAATCATCTATAAATAGCATGAAGTAACTTTCACCTTGTAAACTCTTTGTCCTTGTAGGACCACATAAATCAGTGTGAACTAGTTTCAATGGTTCAGATGAAGTAAATTCTTTTGACTTGAAACTTGTTCTTGTTTGCTTTCCATGCTGACATTGTGCACAAATTGTGCTTTGTGGTATTTTTATCTTGGGTAAGTCTTTAACTGCCTATTTGTTGTTTATTTTCACTATGTTGTCAAAGTTTAGATGACCCATTCTTCTATGCCATAACCAACTCTCATCCTCTTGTGATAAGAAATATTTTTCTCCCTTAATTTCACTTAGTATGTAGAGATTATTTGTAGTTCTACTAGCATCTACAATAAGCTTTCCTATCTTGGATTTTTTGATCTCACATCTATTTGGATGAAAAGTGACTATGTGCCCTTGATCACAAAGTTGAATTACACTCAAAAAATTATGCTTCAATCCCTTAACATACAATACATTTTCTGTCCTTGATTTTCCATTATCTAAACTCAAAGTCCCTTTCCCAACAATTTTTGCTGAACCATTGTCACCAAATTTTACTGATCCTCCATTGATTTCTTTAAGAGCAAGAAATTTACTTTTGTCACCTATCATATGACTCGAACAACCACTATCAAGAAACCACTGATTTCTTTTATCTTGTACATGAAGAGTTGTTTGTACCAACATTGACTTCTCATTTTCTTGCTCTTTTCTCTCTTTCCAAACTTTTGAGGTTGTATTCTTTTGATCCTTCTGATCCTCCTTTTTGCTTGATTCAAGAAATATTGTTTTACACCATTTGGCCTTGTGCCCAAAGTTATTGCATTTGTAACAGATGATATTGTTATCCATGAGAGGTGCAAATGAATTGAAATTTCTATCAACATTATTTCTCATACGGACCATGCAATGTACAACTCTATGACCATATTTGTTACATGAAAAACAATAGCCATGGAAGAAATTTTGTAACCTGTTAGATTGCCTTGAATAATATGGTTGCATGCTTCTTCCTTTGTTATTTCTGTAATTGAATTTTGTCCATGAAGCTTCTCTGTTTTCTTCCTTCTTGATGCTTTTGCCTTTCAATACATTAGCATAGGTCATGGGCTCTTCTTCCTTTGATATCTTTGTTCCCTTGGAGCTTGACTCCTCTTTCTATTTCCCTAACTTTATATCTTGTTGTAACTTATCTTTAGACTTTTCAACTCCCTTTCTTAGAGAGACAATTTCAGATTCCAACCCTTCACATTCTAACTCTTTTGCCTTTAACTATTCTACCATATCCATTTCAATTTTCCTTGCCTCTTCAACTTTTACCTTTAGCTCTGTGAGATTTTGTAGAAGTTTCATCTTTGCTTCCTCATCCTCTTGAATTTGAGCCTTCAAACTTGAATTCTTCTTTCTAACTCTTTCCAAGTTTCTAAGAGTAGCAATAAGTTCCTCTTTCATGTCGATCATGGCTTCTTCTCCATTTTCTATGGTCATGTATGTTCTTGTGGGATCTTCCTTCAAGATGTTAGGATTTTCATGAAGGAACCCACTCTGATACCAATTGAAGAACATAAGATTATACTGAGAGGGGGGTGAACAGTATAAGATAAAACTTTTTACTTTTCAATCCAAATGATAACAACAATAATATCAAAGCAATAAATAATGCACACATCATCACACACATGAGAGACATGATTTAACATGGTTCACCCAATGTGGGTTACGTCCACGGAGAAAATATTCCTTATAAATTTTCTCAATGAATCTTTTGGGAACCAAATCCCTATTACAATGTTTATGGACCTCTATCCAAAGGAGACACCAATCCCCTATGCTCAAGTTCATGGATCTCTATCCACAAGAGACCTCTATCCCCACTACTCTAGTTTGTGGATCTCTTTCCATAGGAGAACTCTATCCCCTCTACTCTAGTTTGTGGATCTCTCTCCATAGGAGAACTCTATCCCCTCTACTCTACTCAACTCTGATCAAATATACTCACAAATATGATCCAATATGCTCACAACTTTGATTAAATCTACTCACAACTACCTATACTGATCTATCTTATACCTACTCACAAGTTTGCCTCAACCCTACTCACAAGACTACCTCAAACCTACTCACAAATCTACTCTAGTTTACTCATTATCTCTGCTCAATTTTGCTCTAATACATGCTCAATATTGCTCATAACATTTGCTTGATTATAACACTTCAAACATATTCTATCAAGAATTATTGTTCAAGAACACATAGGAAATGATATGCAATATGATTCCACCATATGTTCTTTCAAATTTAACTCAACCCAATGCACAATTGCTTTACAAAACTTGCTCATCCACATTCAATACATTCAAACCAATGCTCAAAAGGTTTCACAATGATGCACAAACTTGTCTTCAAACCTAGCACAAGTAGTTCACAATCTCTAGCACAAATGTCTCAATCTCTTTCAACAATGGAAGCACAACTTGTTCTCAAACTCTATCCCAAATGTTTCCAAAACCATTCAACAATGAAGCACAAACCCTAGCTCAAACATTTCCAACAATGCATATGAACTTAATCCTTATATCTCCTCCTTATGACATCACAAGATATGCCCAACCAAATACCTCAAATAAGGAGTAATGTTACCATACCTCTTAGCTTACTTTTGATGGAGATGAGCTCTCAAAAACCTGTCTCAAAAATTATTCTATCCTTTTATGCCACTTCAAAGGTTAGTTAGCACAATATTTTTCAACCATCCATATAAGAAACCTTTCCTCAAAAATAGTGCACAAAAATATTGTTTTACCACTCCTTTTATTTTTCCAATGCAAGGTTTTTAATCACTAAACAACTCCTCTCAAATTCTCTTTCACAATGTTGGACTACACACAATACTTAACCATTTAACACCTTATTACTCCTAAGTGATTTTCAATATTAGCAACCAAAAACCCTAAGTGCATATCACAAATTAAATCCCACTTCAATATACCTTATACCTCCTAATATATCTCAATTTAATTAAACACAGAATCAGAAATGTCACATAGTAATTATTATGCAAAGCTTACAACCTTATGTCTCCCTAGAAAATTGCACACCAAACAATACAAAAATTTAACCCTTATATCTCCCTAAGTCGTGCGCTATGCATACCTTAATTTAATCAAAAAAATTACCTTACCTCAAGCACTACCGTTGTGACTCGATCCTGCCTCTCCTCGCTGGCCCACGCCCTAGCGCTAGGGCGGACACCACGTGGGCTAGGCGCCCACACGATCACCAAGGAGCACGCGCTCCTTTTTACCTTCTACGTTCGGTGCTTCTTCCTCAACCAAAACAAAAACCTCCATCATGATTCGAACGTGTAACCTCTCGCCTGCCACGCTCTTCGCAAGCCCTGCCTACCACTTGGGCTATCCACCCACGTAGGACAAAAAATATGCGCTTCCTCCTTAATCTCTTCACTGCCCTCGAAATGCACAAAATGATTTGTCTTATTCTCTGCCTCCACAATGTGCTCGAACAAATGTGATTATTGCTTGGTTAAAAAACATTAGTCCATGCAAATAATTAAACCTTTTTATACCCTTTTGCTTGCCTTACTTGGACGTCGGCTCAACCTTTTTATTTGCCACCTTTTAAATTCGAATTCTTGGCACCTTTTGATAATTCAAATTTATTTTATTTTTAATATAATATTTAACCTTGGTGTTAAATATTATTTATTATATTATTTAACCTTGGTGTTAAATAATATTTTTGCTTGTAGTCCTTTGTCAACTTAATTTCTTTTTGAGACCTTTGTCCAATGCACTTTCAATCCTCCTTTTAATAAGTCCTTTTGGCTTAAATATTATAATATTAAAATATTATAATATTGTCTTTTTTAATCCTTAGTCACTTGCTTTCTTTTGAACCATGGTCTTAAACTTGGGCCTTCAACCTTTTAACCTCAATGACTTTGACATCAATGACAACAATATACTCAAAATTTCCAACAATGAGGATCCAACTTAGTTAACTTAATGGAACTTTTCATGGGTCTTACCCTCAAGAAAATTATCTCCCATAGAGAATTCTCTAGGTGATATTTTCATATCAGCATAGCTCTTCTAGTGAGCAGTTGCTAACTTAAGCCTCTTTTGTATCACCCTAAGTTGTTCCTCCATCTCTCTTATAGTGTCTAGTTTCACCACCACATGATCTTTTGGATTATCCCATGATAGAGGTGTTTTGTATCTTCTTTCGTACAAGGCTTCAAATGATGCCATTCCCAAGGATGCATGATACCCATTATTATATGCAAATTCAACTAAATGCAAAAAGTCTTCCCACTTAGACTTTTGGTCCATGTAGTACATGCAAAGCATATCCTTAAGCACTTGGTTCACCCTCTCTATTTTCCCATATATTTCTTGATGGTATGTAGAATTGATATTCAGCTTTGTACCCATTGCACGATGAAGAGACTACAAAAATTTCGATGTAAATATAAAATATCTATCTAAAATTATCATTTTAGGAAACCCAGTAACCTAAATAATTCCTTAGCAAAGCTATTTTCCACCACCAGTGCATAATCCTTGATGTTCCCTAGTATAAAATGTGCAACCTTAGTCAACTTGTCAACTACTACTAGTATTACATCATGTTGATGCCTAGTCTTAGGTAATCCCACAATAAAATGCATAGATATAAAGTACCATTTCAGAATTGGTATATCATATGGGTATAATTTTTTTGCTAGATGTCAATATTTTACCTTAACCTTCTAGCACTCCAAACATCTAGAAATAAAATCAATGATATCCTTTTTCATTCTAGGTCAATAAAATATCTTTTTCATGTTTTATCTCATTTTTGTCCCTCTAGGATAAGCATAATAAGGAGATCTATGTGCCTCTTGCATAATTAGTCTCCTTAAATCACCATTTTTGGGTGTGACAACCCTATCCCTAAAACATAAAATATCATCTTTCATGTTGAAATCCTTATTTTACTCAAGATTTCTTTCAATTTTAACCCAAGTTTCAATGCAATATTTGATCAAGACTAAATGACTTTAGGTCAATGCTACTATGTGTCTTCTATTTTTCTTTGATATAATCAATACCAAAGTCATATTTGGCTAGGAATTCTACCCATCTCCTTTATCTTGCATTTAGCATAGGTTGAGTAAAGATGTATCTTAAACTCTGATGGTCTATCCTTAGCTCAAAAGGTTTTCCTAGCTAATAATATCTCCAAACCTTAAGATCATTCACAACTGGCACTAACTCTAGGTCATGTGTAGCATAATTTAGCTCATGCTTCACGAGATTCCTAGACTCATATGCTACTATAGCTTCTTCTTGGGATAATGCCCCTCCAAAAACTTCTAATGAAGCATTTGTACATACAGTAAATTTCCCATGAGGATCCGGTATCTTGAAAATTAGTATTGTTGTCAACTTATTTTTTAGAGTCTCAGAGGTGGCTTGACACTTATTCATCCATTTGAATTCTTTTCATTTTCTCCAAATATTTGTAATGGAATAAAAAAATTTGGATTAGTCCTTCATAGAACACCTATAATAACCTGGTAGGACTCTATGTCCTAGCGGTTTTTATGGATGAAAATAAATGGATTTGGATGCAAGAAACAATGAAAAACTAATAGAATCACCTTTGAAACTAAATCACCTTTGCACTGGAAGGGTAACCTATCCAATGGATATTAAATATAATTGTTCTTATTTTTTATGGATGATTGTTTACACCCAAGTGAATGAATCTATATACCTATGCTATAGTTATGAGTGAAGGGACACAATGGTCCATATAAAGTTATGCATGATTAATTAGTGATAATAGTTAGGATTAAGGAATCCTAACATGCCACCCTCCTTAAAAGGATATTTGTCCTCAAAGCGAATAGTGAGGAGCTTTGTCCCTTATTTTTCAAGTAGCATTTGTTCAAGTTCTTGCACTATTTTAATGTCATCTTTCTGCAAGCAAGAATATTGTGAAGTTTGAAGTTTTGGTGGGGGATAGGTAGGAAGAATAGTAGTATCAGAATGACAGTGGGGGAGTAATCCTTTTTGTGCCTCCTTGGTGGTATGGATAGAAAATAGGTGGGCAACCATTTCCTTGCTTCCTTTGCAAATAATTTTCTCCATTCGATGAGAACTTACTATTGGAGAAGGGCCTGATTTTAATCCCTTAAGAGTATATGTTTGATATTTTATTGTGAATTTCATCCATAATTCCTCAAAATACCATTGGATTGTCCCGAGTGTTCGTAGCCATTGTACTCCTAAGACAATATCACATCCTCCTAATGGAATGGCATACATGTCATTTTTCATGTTGTAATCCCCCATGGTGAGCTTAATATTTTGGCATTTTTTCTTATAGGCGATCCTTCCCCCATTACCAATCATGACTTCAAAACTATTACAAGGATGTATAAAGTAGTTAGCTTGTTTTGCTATGTGTGGGTCGATGAAGTTATGGGTACTACCGGAGTCAATAAGCATAATAATATTTTATTGTTTGAAGGATCGTGGGACTTCCATAGTTTGGGAAGAGGAATTACCAATGAGGGCATTGAAAGGAATTTCTAGCAGACCTTTAGTGCTATCATCGGGTGTATTCGTCACTAATTCTACCTTTATCTCATCTTTGTCGTTGGTTGAACTACAAGGAATAGTTGCATCCATAATATATAATTTGGGTGTAATACATTTATGATTGGGTACAAATTTCTCATCACAATGATAACAAAGGTCTTTTTCTCTTCTTTCCTTCATTTCCTCGGGGTTGATACGTTTAATTGGTAAGATTTGGTTAAGTTTTGGGGTGGTGTAAGTATTTTTTATTCCCCCTTAGATGGTTTTCCTAGTCGATTGAATTTTTCTTTCGCCATTTGGGCTAATCCAATGGTCTGCATCATGGTAGTGGGATTGAAAATTTGTACTTCTAATAAAATTTCTTCCTTTAAGCCACTGATGAAACAACTTTGAAAGAATGAGGCATCTAACCCTGATGTAAGATTGGCCAATTTTTCAAATTGAGCTTGGTAATCATGCACCGAAGTGGTTTGGTGGAGCTTGGTAAGGGCTTCCATGAAATCTTTGAATTTACTAGGGCCAAATCATACTACTAGATTTTTTGTAAAGTCTAGCCATGTAGGGGTGCCATTAGTTTTTTTGTACCACTAGTACCATTGGGTGGTAATATTTTCAAGGTGGAAGGATGCAATGCAAACCTTTTGTGCCTCAAGGATCTGGTAGAGGGAGAAGTATTGATTGGCCCAATAAATCTAGTTTGTGGGATCATCTCCTTCAAATTTTGGAAAATCAAATTTAGTAGTTCTAGGTAGGATGGAAGTTTGTGGCCCCCTAAGTGGTTTGGTTTGTTGGTCCTTTGGTAGATTGACTAGCTTGGACTAGTGCCATATTTTATTGTATTAAATCGACAGAGTGGTTATAGGTGTTGATTTTTAAATCCATTGTTGATATTCTGTTATCAAACAATTTGCATAGTACTATTTGTAATTTTATCCTTCCATTGGTGGAACTCCTCCCTTTGTATAGTACTATTTATAATTTCATCCTTCCACTGGTGAAACTCCTGGATGAATTCCTTGAAGGTAATGTCCTGTGATCTCCTGCCATCGGCCATTTTAGGGTTGGTTTGCAAAATGTAAGTCTTCTTTGGTAAGTGGAATTAAGTTTCAAAAAAAATTGCAAAAATTATGTAAAAACATTTTGCAAAAATTATGTAAAAACATTTTGCAAAAATTTATGCAATTTTTGTCAAAATTTGACAATTTTTTGCCAAATGTTGGTTTATCAACTATTTGGACCTTAACGGTCAATAATTTTGAATTTGAATTCATTTTTTTGGTGGGATAAAGTCAAGTGCGAGAGTGACAAGGACCATGGAGCACGAGGGGAAGCAAGGGGTAGAGTCAATAAGATAGAGAGACAGTGGTAAGTAGCATGGAATAGGAGGAGAAATGCATAATGATTCAATGGCAAGCGATACGAGACATGAGGTGGGAGAGCAGGTAAGGACAGAAAATGGTGGTGAGCGATCAAGCGAGGGCAAGTGTCATGCATGTGTAACTATCGGGTGGTAGTCACTACCATATTATGTAGCAAGAAATCTTTTAAACCACACAAAATGTTGTGGCCTAATAGTTATGGGATTATTATCCCTTATTTTTTAAACACGATTTTACCCTATGATTTTTTGGTGTTGCTAAACTCGAATTTTGGTGCTAGAAAATAATAAAACTTTAGCCTATTTTTAATTTTTACTATTCAACTCACCAAACTTCTGAATTGTCTATTGAAAAACCAATATTGTGTCGCAGATCGACTTTTTTTGTCACTGTTTGATTACTTCTTCAATTTGGTGATGATTATGACATCAAAAAAAGTTTGGAAAAAATTTTAAGGATCCTTGAGTTTTTTATTTGCCAGATATGTTCTAGAATTAGTTAACCTTCATAGTTTTGGACATCGGTGTTCACAGTGGATCTACGAGCACTTATGACCTTTGTAATCTTCTGCTTATGAGTATCTGTGATAGTTATGGGCATAGAATAATGTTTTTGGTTTATGATATGAGTGGTGTTTAATGAGTAAATGGTAGTGTTGAAGATAATGTTAATGAATGAACGTTGGGGATGGCAAAAAGAATGATGGGTGAGATCTAGTATCCTAAGAATTATTATTGTTGTCAAATTATTTTTTAGAGTCTCAAATGTGGCTTGACACTTATTCATCCATTTGAATTCTTTTCCTTTTCTTTGAATATTGGTAATAGAATAGAAAATTTTGGAGTAGTCCTTCACAGAACACCTATAATAACCAATGATGTATATGAAGCTTCTAAATTCTGACACATTAGTGGGTGCAGGTCAACTCAAAATAGCTTTAAATTTCTTAGGATCTACAAAAATCCCCTCTACATATATGATATGCCCCAAATATTGGACTTGAGGGACATAAAAGTCACATTTAGACAAGTTTCCATAAAGTTGATTTCTTCTTAGCACCTCTAGCACTATCCTCAAATTTTGATCATGCTCTTTCCTGGTGCGAGAATATATCAAGATATCATCTAAAAATATTGACACAAACTAGTCCAAGTATTTTCTAAACACATTATTCATCAGATTTATAAATGTTTTTGGTACGCTTATCAACCCAAATGGTAATACTATGAACTCATAGTTCGCAAATCAAGTCTTAAAAGTTGTTTTGTGAGTATCATCCTCACAAATCCTCAGTTGATGATATTTGAATTTTAAATCAATATTTGAAAAAATAGTGGTATCTTTCAATTGATCAAATAGATCATCAATTCTATGTAAAGCATACATATTCTTGATGTTCACCTTATTTAGCATTCTATAATTGATGCATAATCTCAAGGAATCATCCTCTTTCTTAACAAATAGAACTGATGCACCCCAAGGAGACACACTAGGTTTAATCGAACCTTTATCCAACAATCCTTAAAGTTGTACCTTCAACTCTTGTAACTCGATAGGATTCATCTTATAAGGAGTTCTATTAATAGATTTGGCTCCAGTCATTAATTCAAGGGTGAAATCAAATTCAAACTGAGGTGGAAGGCCAGGGAGATCTTCTAGAAAAACATCCCTAAATGCATGTAAAATTGGATGTTTCTTAAATATTCCCTCCTTTCTATTGTTACTTATCTTTCCATTTATTTTAACTACATATACCATTCCATATTTTTTTATTGCTTTCTTAAGTTTCATAGCTAAAAAAATTTGGGGTTGAAAAGACCCTTGCCCACTTTGAAACCTTACTCTCTTCTTATCTTTATCAATATAGTCCATCCATCTATTTTGGAAATTGATTAGAGCTCCATGAGACTTTAACCAATCCATTTTTAGGATAATATCAAAGGCATGTAGCGATGCTACATATACATACCAAATGGTAGATATATTGGGCAAGGTGATCTCGGTTATAGGCAAACATTGATCCACTAAGTAGGTTTATCTAAATCCATACTCAAATTTCCACCATTGTGCCATAAATTTAGGTCTTTCCACCATATCCCCAATTATATTAGTAGAAATGTAACTATTTGTAGCTCCACTATCAATTAAGAATCTAACATTTTTATTAAAAATATGTCATTCAATAATAGAGGAGTCGCAGTCCGAGGTGTAGACCAATTGGTTCCCCCAAACCCCGTAAGGGGGCAGAGGTCCAAGGTTCAAATCTCGAACCTTTTTGAACTAAACGCTTGTCCATTTCCAGGTGCTTTCAGTGACGTAAAAGGTCTAAAATGATCATGGCATGTTGGTTATAGGGACGGACTACACGGAGATCTATGTCGCGGCTTCTAGGGCGAACTGCGCAGAATATTGTGGCGGCCATAAAAGCTATATAGCCTGCCTAGATTCATGGTGGCTACCGATTCCACCATGTTAAAAAAAATATTAAAAAAATAATAATAGAGTGGCTTATCCATCCAGGTTCTAATTTTGTATTGCTACATAGACCTAGTGTGGTTGTTCCTTGGTTCTATTACTTGATTTTGGTCATTGGGGATATTATTCACATAATGTGGACCCCCACAAATGAAACAACCTTCTCTGGGTGCCTAAGGTATTTCCTACCTTTTCTCCCTTGTTCCCTCTTTTTGTGTTGTCTCATTATGCTTCTGATGTTGAGGTTTGGCATTATTCTTCTTATAGAAAATTTTCTTACAATTTCCTTGGTTCCCATTGTTCTTATTCCCAAAATTTGGGTCCCTTTTTCTTTTTTTGTTCTGCTTCTTGTCTCATTTCATAAACCCAACACATTTTTTTGAGTTTTTGTTGATATTTTTTGACAACCCTACATAATTGAATATCTTTATTTGTAAATTTGACTCTTCCTATTGAGCCAAATAAATTGTATGTTTTCTACATAAGCTTGGGTTTGAGAAAATTAATCATGGTTATAATCTTAGGATCCACTCATAAGATTAACTTATGTACCTTTAGGTGTTCATTGACCTCATATTTTGGAATATATTTCAAAAGCTTCACAAATATTTGGTAATATAGCTCCACAGTCGTTGTTCCATGTTGGAGTATAGAGAACTCAAATTTCTCTATATAAAATTGATCTGATAAAAATATTTTCTCTAATGCTTAGACAAAATTGTTTCAATGGAGATTCACTGCCTGGATATTTCTACCAACCCTAAATGTGTTCCACCATTCCAAAGTTGCATCCTATAGATGAAGGGTAGCCCATACTATTTGGATTTTTGAAGAATAATTATTCATGGAAAAATATGTTTCCAGTTCATTTAGCCGATGTTCTATTGAATCACCTCCTCTACCATTTAACTTAGGTACTCTTATATTCTTTAGGTCTTTGGCAAGCTTTACCTCAATTTAAGCTTTGTCTTCCTAGTTTTCTCTAGCAGGATCCTCTTCCTACCTTCCTTTAGGATTCCTATTATTGGAGTCTTGACTAACAAGTATTTCCAATAATTTCCATTGTTGCTCCATATGATCTTGTAGAAATGAAACTATAGTTGTAAGATTTCCCATATCCTAGTTGGAATTCTTAGAATTTCTATTATTTATTTCCTCTTAGGGTATAGCTTTAGCTTCTTCCTACCTATCTTGCCTTGATTTGTAGGAAGATCCTCTTCTTCCTCTCCTCAATATAGGTTATATTCTTCCTGGCCACAAAAGGAGTTGAGTTAGGTTATAATTTCCTCCAAACTTATAACTTTAGTTAGTTTTATCACCTCATGAACTAACTTAAATTAGTATCATTCACCTAATAATGATTACAGTCAAACTTACCTCATGGTAAGGTATCATTCCCAATAAGAGACTACACTCTCTAGGATATTTATTCCTTAGTATGACTAGTCCCAAAGACATGCAACACCTGTTGTACCCCAGATCAAGTTAAGGTCCCTAGAGGAGTAAATCTTCCCAAAGTTACACATCAAGTCAAGGCTTATCTGAAGCTTCTAGACCTACGACCTAGAGCTCTGATACCAATTGTAACAACCCAACTAAACCAACCCAAGAGAGATATTTTTTTATGTTTCACAGGTAAGATTCACAAAGATGTCTAAATAATCTTTTCAATATTAACAAGGCATAACCAACCCAAGAGAGAGATACTTTTTTATGTTTCATAGGTAAGATTCACAAAGATGTCCAAATAATCTTTTCAATATTAATAAGGCATAACCACATTTTGAAATTTTGTTGTTGCATACGACACTCAAGTGGATAGGATTTGCCAACATCCCATAATTTTGGGATTCACCTTTCTAAACCTCCTCTATTAGAAAGGACACCTTCAGTGGTCCTCCCACATTTCTTACACTCTCCTCGAATATAAGACAATTTTACCATAGCATAGGGATTATCCCTTTTAAGTCCATTTTATAAAAAATGAAACATCATTTCCCTAACCCTACATTAGTCTATCTATGTAGGATTACTTTGGTGTAATGCCTTAGTGCTTAGTTACCACACCTTCATAGTGGACTAAGGCTATTACCACTCCCTATGATAATAAGCATGGTCATATGATCCTTACCATTCAAGGTGTCATCACTATATTGTATTGTGAATGATTCCTAGTCCTCACCACTAGGAATAGTAGTCCAAGCCTCACTACTTAAGACTTTTTAAAAGCCTCGTCACTTTGGGTACACCTGAGCCTCACCATTCAAGATGTAACATTCGTAATAACCTAGGTATTGCCTCACCGTAACTCCTCCCAAGACTTGGGTACATCATGATTCAAAGCTAACCAAAGGATTCTAAGTTTTATACTCCCTCCCAAGGAAAAACCCTTTAAAAACCATATTATATTTTGATTATTTCTAATAACTGAACATCTCTCTTGAAAAGGAAATAAAGTACTAATTTAAAGCATCATGGTACATCATAAAAAACCATTATAGTAATAAATATTGCCATATTTCATATTTTCTTTATAACATTAAGAAGAGATGAAATATTATCTCAGGAATTGAATCTATAAATTATATTCCACTATATTCTTCCATTAGCTCTTAATTAATCATTCAAAGCATTTTAAGAAAGGATTTAATAACATTTCATCTTCTATTCTTGGGCTAAAATTTTACTAAAATAAAAATATCAACAAGATATGACATACTTGAAAGTTATCATAGTTTAACATGCTTGCTATATTAACATTAATACATTGTCATAATATTGAATCTCAATCACATCTTTTCTTCTCCATGTTCTCCTTTGGCAAACTCATTCCCTCCAGCTTGAATAGAATCTTTGAGGGATTAGGACAACTCATGATTATGTAGATGCAACTTAACATGCATTATATAATGATAAAAAATCATTCATGAAAACCATGCATTAGATAATTTTTATACATCAAGATGTTGAGAGAATCCCATACTTCTCTTAGAATGGATTCCTCATCATTCGTTCAATAATAACAACACCCTTTCTTTTATATACCCAATTTCACATACAACTTTTTTTCTAATGTTTATAATAAAATTTCTTCCAATAGCTAACACATCATGATTTTAAGACATACACAATCATGAAATAAAAATGTAAAGGATAATTCAATTTAACATATACAATTCATCGCATTGTAAATTATTGATAAACAATATTTGAGACCTTTTGAAAGAAAACAATATGCTTTCCTTATTTTTTACTTTTATGTTTCTATTATTGCATCAACATTGAAAAGATATAAACAATAGAAGCAAAGGTCAAGCCGGTTAGTTTCAAATCCTAATTAAAAATAAATAAAATTATTCAATGATATACATGTTGAGCTCTCACTACAAGGTAAAGTCTCAACATATTATTGTTCTTTTTCTAATATCACCTAAAGAGTTTGTTTAAACAATGGCATCCATCTTTTATAATTTAATATAAATTTGCATTACTATAAGGTAATAATTAGAATGGTTCCCTCGTAAACTTTATTAACACTCTTTCCTATGACAATATTGATGGATCCACACAATCAACACACTCATAATTCAAATTTTCTTATTGAATCCTCCAATAGTGAAGTTGCAGGTTTTTGACAGCTTCCTATCTTAGCCAGATATTTTCCAGTAAGATAAGGTCTAAAATAGAGTCTATAAGGTAAAACTATGGTTGAATATCTTTTTTCTTTCATAAAAGATCTCCATTAGACTTACTGCAAATTTGGGTGCAACATAATTTTACATGCTTGTGCATTTTCAAAAGGAACCATCCAAAAGGATTAGTTTCTACTATATTGTAAAAAAATTATATATTTTTTCTTATATATTGTCCATGGTATTATTGGTAACGGTAACCATATGCATGCGTTGTTTTAATCTCCTTGAGCCTGCAATAATTTTCAGACTATGGTAGCAAGCTAAGTTGGAATTTAATTCACAGTTTTAGCTACAAGATTACCCTAAGAACCACTTAATGATGGTCTTATCTTATACAAGATACTACAGAGTCATGCATCACTAAAATGAATGCCAAAGCGTAATCTTATAATAAGATCTATCCATATTAAACTTATGAATTACGTTTTCATAAATGCACTTATCCATAACAGGTAAATCTTGGAGAGGAAAACGTTTACATAGTTACATTCATATAGAACAAGAAAATCTTAGAGAGAAAAAAGTTTTCAACCCACATGTTTTTAAAGTATCTACAAGGAAAAAAACCTACTTGTTTGCTCCTGTAAATCCTAAATTCAATTTTCTTTTTTTTTCTTCTTGCTCCATGATTTCCTTTTGTTCTCTTTGTTCCCTCCTAAGCTTGTCCTCCTTCTTTCCCCTATTTCTTCTTCAAAGCCACCCAGCCACCCCAAGAAGAAGATGGAATCTCAACCAAATTATCCCAACTTATTTTTTCTCATTAGGGAAATATTTTTTTGTTTTA
This sequence comes from Wollemia nobilis, assembly GCA_028583015.1. Lineage (NCBI taxonomy): Eukaryota > Viridiplantae > Streptophyta > Pinopsida > Araucariales > Araucariaceae > Wollemia > Wollemia nobilis. The sequence continues at coordinate 362,845 of JAQPPZ010001538.1, forward strand.
TTTAAAAGACCCTAATTCTTCTATTTTACCTCTTACATGCAAGGTTTAAAAATACTTTTATTTATTTACTATTAATCATAAATAAATCATTAATAATCTTACATTTTTAATTTTCTAATGTTAATATAAAATATAACATTAAGAAAATATGGCAATTAAATTAATTACTTTCTTAATTAATTTAATTAATATCTAATATTAATATTAAATATTAACATAAAGTGGCATTAGCTCAACCGGTTAGATTCCTCAACATTTAAGGAGGAGATGAAGGTTCAAATCTTGCCAAGTGATACAAGGATAATATCCAAGCTTTGTTGTAATACCACTATGTGGTGATGATGTAATATGGGTGGGGCTCATTTCAATCTCATATAATCATATATATATAATATATATATATATATATATATATATATATATATATATATATATATATATATATATATATATATATATATATATATTAACTATTACTATTGATATTAAGTATTTAGGTATTAATAAAACCTCTATATTTATTAATACCTCTTTTCATGAATCTTTTGCTAGACTCATTTTATATATTAAACACAAACATACCATCCACAAATGTTTATCAACCAAATGCATCAAACCACCTTTATCCTTGAGTAAGAGGTTTTATGATGACATGAAAAGTCATCACTTGTCTACTAAGGATGGTTCCTTTGCTCAAGCAATTTCCCAACCTATGGTGTAATTTTAACCAAACACACAATTATGCAATGCACCTACATAAGGGTACTTGATTACCCTGGAGTTGTTGTTGATAAGAGTGTCATCAATAATTTTTATTTTTGTCTCTCAATTTTGATGGTTGTCCCATACCAATCCACCCGTGAAAGTACCTGGTCCTGCAACCATAATTTTCATCAGCAGTACCATATCCTAGCATAATATAAACAAAGTATAAAATGCAATTAACCACATAAAATAAGATTAAGCATTAGATATCCACACATCAATACATAATCAAATCTCAAGAATAAGTCTTGCCAAGGAGGGTCATGACAATAAATCCCTAGGGATGGATAGGCTCTCTAAAGCATTCTATCAATATAATTGGGATATAGTGAAGGATTCTTTATTGGTGGCAGTGAAATAGTCTAGGGTAAAACATTTCATACCTTATAAAATAAATGCAACATATCTTACCCTGATTCCAAAAAAGGATGCAAAATTGTTTGATTTATTTAGGCTCATAAGCCTATGTAATATGGCATATAAGATTATCACCAAAGTCATGGCGAATCGATTAAGACTACTATTAGACATAATTATTTCAGAAGAGCAAGGAGGATTTGTGAAAAGGAGACAAATGCTGGATGAGATCATAGTAGCTCATGAAGTTATGCATTTAGCGGCTTCAAGAAAAGAAAGCAATGACCTTAAAAAATGATGAGTAAAGCCTATGATAGGGTTAAATGGGATTTTTTTTTTCAATATTAGAAAAGTTTGGATTTGGAAAGAAATGGGTTAGATGGATTAAATTTTGTGTCTCTATAGTTTCATATTCAGTGTTGGTCAATGCATTAGTAACACAATATTTTAAAGCTAAGAGAGGTCTTAGACAAGGAGATCCTCTATCACCATATACGTTCATTATTTTGGTAGAGGTATTGGGTAGGAACTTGAAGAAAGCTAACTAAGATGGGCTAATTAGTGGACTTAAGGTTGGTAATAACATCAACAACATCACCCATCAACAATTTGTAGATGATACAACCCTTTTTGGGAGGGCAAGGATAATCGAGGCCAAAGCTTAGAATAACTTATTAAATGAATACAAAATAGTGTTAGGTCATAAAGTTAATGGGACAAAATCCAAATTTTACTTCCTAGACACTCCATCTAGAATCAAAGTAGGGATATGCAGGTTACTTCAAATGGAGGAGGCAAATTTACCAACAACTTATCTAGGGATGTCCTTATTTGAGGGTAGATGGTTATCATTAGTAGGAAGAGTGCATCTAATTAAATCAGTCTTACAGGTCATTCCAACATATTATATGTTCTTGTATACTATGCCAAAATTGATAGAAAAAGTTTAATCTATATTATGTAGTCATTTTTGTGGTAAGGATTACACAATAAAAGGAAATTTCCTTTGGTGAAATGGAGAAAGGTGTGTGATGATAAAACTAAGGGAGGTCTCAGCTTTAGAGTTCTTACGAATGCAAACTTAGCTCTTAGGGGAAAATTAATTTGAATATTGTCCAAAGAGAGTGTAAGACAATGGGAAAGAATTATTCTAAGTAAATATGTTGAGCCTAATGACCCAAGCTTAATATTTACTACATTCTCACTACCAAATTATTTTGCAATATGGAATGATTTAAAATAATCAATTGATTTAGTGACTAAAGGTCTAAGATAGGTGGTGGGAATTAGAGAAAAATATATTTATTTGGATGGATACTTGGTGTGATAAAAAATCACTCAATCCAAATCCAATTTTGAAACCATGGATGAGATTACTTCAAGATAAATATGGTGATAGGGTTTCAAACATTATGTACAAGGATCGAGAAGGAAGATACAAATGGAAAGAAGATTTTTTACAAGTATACAAGGCATTGATGCTAGGACGTCATTGAGCAAAAAGATAACAATAAAGATTATTTTGAGGGGAGAGGAGGATAAGTTAATTTGGGAGCTGAATAGCTTAGGAGAATACACAACAAGAAGTGGATATAATGTAAAGTACCAACAAAATAACAATATCGCAAGAATATAGAGAGATATTTGGGATAGCCCGAGCATTCCTAAAGTTAAAATATTTGTTTAGCTAGTAGTTCATAGAAGAATTTTATCCTGGGATAACCTTATGAAAAGGGGTTTTCATGGCCCCTCACAATGTGTTCTCTGTAAAGAGGAGGAGAGTATAGACCATCTCTTGGGACACTACAATAGTCTAGAAATTATGGCGATGGATTCTTAATATGTTTGGTAAATGCATGGTGATGAATCGTAGAATTGAAGAATGGTTAAAGCAATGGCAAAACACTTTTGAAAGTGAGGATTTACAGATAATTTGAGATATATCAAAAGATACAATACTTTGGATTATATGGCTACAAAGGAATAGAAGAATATTTAAAGGAAAGAAAAGTAGTTTAGATGTAATGAAAATGAATATTTGTTTAGTCATAGAGGAGTCTAAACCAACCCTATCAACTCGCCCAAGGAAGCAAAGAGCATTGATAGATGGAGTCAAGTCATCAAATGAAATTATGATGTTGGGTACAGGATAAATAAAAAGAAGGCAAAAATATATAAAGTAGAAACCACCAAATGAAGAGTTGGTCAAATTGAATTCTAATAAAGCATCTAAAGAAAATCCATGACCAGGAGAAGGAATAATTAGAAATAATAGAGAGATTTTATCTCATTACGCTTTCAATAGTGGATTTAAGACAAATAATGAGGTTGAAGCTTGGGCGACTTTTGAAGGGTTAAAAATATGCAAACAAATAAAATGAAACAGAGTATGGATGAAAGGTGATTCACTAATAGTAATAAATGCAAATTTAAGGAAAGCAAAGGCTCCATGGAACATACAAGAGATAATTGTGGAAATACAAGACCTTGCTTTATAGTTTTAAAAAATCATGTTTACACATACAATAAGGGAAGGAAATATATGTAGAGATAGGCTAGCCACTAGAAGGGTTTTAATTGAGGATCGTGAAGTTAAATTCTCTTTTCCATGGTTAGAGGAAGTAGTAAGTTTAGTTGAAGTTGACAAGAAAATATTGACTACCTCAATCAAATAATGATTTACTCTAATGTTTTCCATTGGTTATATTTATTTTATTTTATAACATTAACATGTTTTTATATAAACTATTTATTATAATTTTTGTGGTTGCACTTATGCTTCAGGAAGGAACCTAGTAATCGTAAATTGAACTATGATAGTGCTATGTTTCAAAAATATTGCTCTACTAAGATACAATGCATGGAGAGATGGAGTTTTGGCATTGTGAAGGTTGTTGTAGGAAAATGTCAAGAAGAAGGATGTTAAATTTTGGAATATTTGTATTCACAAAAAAAATAAAGAAAATCCAAAAAATGAAAATCAAGAATTCATACATTTTATGAAAAATGATGTAGGTATCTAGCTATAGCAACTCAATTGAGATGAGAATTGAATATGTTTGTAAACTCTCAAACTTTAAATGAGAGAGTTGTGATTTGTCAAGGGTGGGGGATCGAGTACAACCCTTGTTCTCAAGCAAAAGAAATATGTGTAGTAATTCTCTATTGAAATATAAGGATTTTATAATTGCCTTGTAACTTTGCATAGTATGGGTTTAGAAATTTTTTCTTATTTTCATCCTTATAGTTTCCTTCTTTAAAATATTTTCAAATTTGTATGATTGTTTCTTGTGCAATATTAAACAATAGAATATTCTAATTTATTCTTTTGTACTTAATAGAACCAAATATATAATGCAAATATTATGTGAAATATAACTATCTAAATTTAGAACCTTAGATCTAACATGGCAAGCCATGTTGGGAGAGAGAGAGAAGAGAAAGGGGCCCAATATATAGTTGTGTGTGTGTTTTGTTGCTTGAATTGAGGTGCGATCAAACTATATCTAAGCTTAACCTATTAAATTTTTAAAGGACTTATGACTAGCATGTCAAAATTAGCTTGTTAAAATAATATATATTGGTAGGTGAATAAAAAATGTCAATTTTATTGATAGTCACCTTTAAATCCTCCTCAACCCCTCCCAGTGTTTTATTATGTATATTTTACAAAACTCCAAGGATGACAAGTATTACCATATTACACTATCCACCATCTAAGTTTTGTGCAACAAAGCAATTAGAAACCTAAAGCCTAAGTAGATCCACTAAGTAAAATTAATTGGGCTGATCTTGGCATGTCAAGAAAGGAACCACCCTTGAACTCAATTAAAGACATTTTTTTCATTTTGAAAATTAGTTTTTAAATATAGTCTTGCTCTAAGAGGATTTATTATCAAACATTTGTGCTTTGATTTATTATGCAACCCTTGTTAATTCTATTGTTGCAACTCCATGTTCATAACTCATCGTTTTCCAGTTGATACCTATCCCCTTCATGTCGGTTCACTTGTTTCCTTAATAGCTAGTGGATTGGTATCTCTTCTAGTAATTGATGGCATATTAATACCTTTGCCCTCGATTTCTTATGTCATTAACGAAGTAGGTGAAATTCTTATGCCATAATAAAAATGGGTGAATGGACCATAATATAAGTAAATAACATCACTCATTCATAGCAAAAATAAAAGTAACTATTTTCCTTACTATAAAACATTTAGTTCCTCCATAATAAAAAGACACCATTTCCAAATTCATATCTTTTATTTCCTTTGTCCCAACTTGTAATTAATTTTGTTTTAATATAATTTTTGAAATTGTTTTTCAAAAAAAAAAAAAAATATTGTCTAAGTAATTCACAATGTCACTAATGTAGCTCTACCAATATTCAAGATCTTAGTTAAAGTCAAAGTTATAGATGATGAATTTCCAAGTAATTAAATCCTTGTTACTTATAATTTGTTTTTCCAAGATTATGGAGTATGAGAGTCTATTTCTCTATGTTGTTCATTTATTTGATAGTAGGAAAAAAAGATTTTTTTTTTATTATTAGTTATATGGGATTGAAATGTGCCCCACATATATTACATCATCCCCACATGTGATATTACAACACCCTGTCAATTACACATGTATTGCTTGGCAAGATTCAAACCTATGTCTCCTCTTGAAAGTTAAGGAATTTAACTAGTTGAACTCGTACAATTTGATAAGAGAGACCCATAATTGAACATCCAAAGTTAAACTTTTACTAAGATCTTACGATGTCATTGTAAACTTTTACTAAGATCTTACTATGTCATTGTAAAGACAAATTATGCACAACATTTGTTATGTTGTCTTATTACACTTTCGTTTTGTTGTTCTTCAATTATAATAAATGCTAATTTAAACTATTTTTTTAGTGTTAATATTACATATAAAAAAATAATTTGACCCTTTTTAAAGATACACATCCTTAAAATTTATGCACGCATAAACCCAATATTACATATTTTTAACTCCATATTGCAACACCTTGTCAATTACACATATATTGCTTGGCAATATTCAAACCTAGGTCTCCTCTTGAAAGTTGAGGAATTTAACTAGTTGAACTCGTACAATTTGATAAGAAAGACCCATAATTGAACATCCAAAGTTAAACTTTTACTAAGAACTTACGATGTCATTGTAAACTTTTACTAAGATCTTACTATGTCATTGTAAAGACAAATTATGCACAACATTTGTTATGTTGTCTTATTACACTTTCGTTTTGTTGTTCTTTAATTATAATAAATACTAATTTAAACTATTTTTTTAGTATTAATATTACATATGAAAAAATAATTTGACCCTTTTTAAAGATACACATCCTTAAAATTTATGCACGCATAAACCCAATATTGCATATTTTTAACTCCATATAAGTGACACATTAACATCTTAAAATTAATGTGTAATGAGAGGAGGATACATTAACATATAACCATAGTATTTATAATTAATTAAAAATCCCTTGATAGATATAACAATCTTCTAAAATATATATATATATATATATATATATATATATATATATATATATTCAAGAATCAAAGTTCAATATCTAAGTGCTATCACAGATATTCCCCACTCAAATATTGGTCCCTATCCCTGCATGTTTTTTTATTTTACTAATAATTTTAAGGGTAAATCATTAATCGAGTTTAAAGGGTAAATGATTAGTCCCACTCAAATATAGGTCCCTTTCCCGGCATGTTTTTTTCATTTTACTAATAATTTTAAGGGTAAATGATTAATCAAGTTTAAGAGTACATGATTAGTCGAGTTGATGTGAGGATATGAGGATATCACTTGGAGTCTACGATTTATATCATGAATCCATTCAACTCCGATTCAAATCATATTGGCTATCATAAACCATTTTTACAAAAAAGTGTGGTGGTAACCAACTCTCCTATATAACCGAAAAAAAATAAAAAATAAAAAATAATAAAATTGGATTTTGTTAATATAGGTCCCTCCTTACATGCTTTTTCATTGTAACAATAGTTTTTTTTTTTTCAATTTGTTAATTCTAGTCAAATGCAGAAATGCTTCTGTTTAAATTTTATTTTTTTTTAGATTTAGTCAGTGTAAGTAACCCCTACAACACTCTAGGTTGAGCATCCCCAACCAGCCGTGACCTTTCATAAAGGAAAGAGCTAAGCTTAATAATAGGGGCCAAACATACAAACCATACACACTCGGAAGAGCTAAGCTTATTAATAAAGGCCAAATATACAAACCATACACACTCGCCAACACCAGTTTACACTTTAAATCTCTTAGAGAACCAAAATCCGAACCATTACATTGTATCCCTGGAACTATTTTTTTTTAATTAAGCCCCTTATATTTATAGATCGTTAAATAATAAGAGAAAAGTTTGTAAAACTAAGCTGTAAGTTGTTAAAATGAGTTTATCTTTGAGGAATAAGGCTCGAGTTCAAGTCACTACGCTCAAGTGCATGTTTAAAACAACAGAAGTGCCCTGACATTTGTGAGTGTTGAATGCATGACAAGTTGACTCTCTTGTCCTCGCAGTAAATTAAATTTTGCAACAACCCATTGAAAACAATAATAGAAAGAAAAAATGCCTTTGATAAAGGCATCACCAAAAAAAATGAGGCCCTTACAACACACTGATCTTTTTCCTATGTATTTGGATTTTTCCTACACTGTGATGAAACATAAGGGCATGCCCCAGAATTTCAAACGTATTTAATAAAAGCAGATCATGTCTATGTCTATGAAACGTAATACCTTTTTCCTATACTACCGAGAAACATAAGGAATTCCTAATACCTTTGAAGCCATTTTTAATACTATGTATGGCGTAACACCTATATTCAAAACATGTTCTATTAAAACTTTAAAAAACGTATTGGCGAAGCCATTTTTAATACTATGTATGGCATAACACCTATATTTAAAACATGTTCTATTAAAACTTTAAAAAACGTATTGGCGAATGGATGAAGCAAAGTGTCATCTGGATAAATAAGTGGAATATTAGTTAACAAGGTGTCCAAACAATAACAAGATGATTATAGAAAGAAAGGTCATGCCGACAAGAGAACAAGTGTTAGAAAAAAAAAAAAAAGACATACCTCATCAAATTCAATCTTACATATAAATATCATCAAAAATATATATATAAATGAAAAGAAAAAATGTTTATAACTGTTTACATCAACTTAGATCTAAAATATAGAAATAGTAAAGAACTAAATCAACTTAGATCTAAAATATGCAGAAGTTAGGACGAAAATGTGTATTTTTTTAAAGCATAGTTGAAGTAGACAAAATTTCATCTTGGAATGCAAAGCACATAAGGGTATTCAACAGAGTTATACCAATATGCTATTAATGGTTTTCACATTCTAATTGTTTGAAAAGGTGCGAACTTCTAAAAAATTATCTGGAGGATCTCTAACACAAGCTCCAGCATTTTAAAAAGAGCTGACAATGACTCAGACTACTTAATACTCTAGCATACTCTCAACAGATTTATGTTCCCTTCAAGTTTCATTTTAAAGACAATATTATAAACCATGCTGTCCAAAGACTATTTGGCCTCATTTATGTTAAAAGCCTTTTTTATTATTCTAATAAAGTCATCTTTAGATTCATTCTTGAGATTTTTAACTCCACCATTCTTTAACTCTTTCTTTTCTCTCTTTTAGCCTTTTTTTTTTTTCTCCTATTTCTGAAAAAACTGTTCATGCTACTCTTTCTTCTCTATTTCTTTTTCTTTTAACCTTCTAACCATTTCTTTTTTCTTTCTTTTTTCCCTAATAAAACATCGCCTTTAGGTTCATTCTCGAGAGTTCTAACTCCACCCATTCATAACCATCCTTCATAATGCTCTTTCTTTTCTCTTCCAGCATTTTTTTTCTCCTATCTCTGAAAAAAACATGGTACTCTCTCGTCCTTTTCTTTTCTTTCTTTTTTTTTTGATCAAAAAATCTTTTAAGCATTTATCCCGTTCTTTTGCATCTGGAAGCGAAAAAAAAAATCGCTAAAGAGATAGCAAATGCACAAAAACAGCTTAAACAGTTTTTAAACTTTTAAGAACACAAGGCCCATTAGATGTCATGCCTTGAGCCCTTCATATAACTCTCTTTTCTCCTTTTTTTAAGCCTTCTAACCATTTTTCTTGTTCCTCAACAATCCCTCATTTTGCTCTGCTCTTAAACCCATGTTTTTGGAAAACAGGGCCCATTGGAGGTCACGCCTGAAGCCCTTCATCTTTACTCTTACTCTTTCCTCTGTTCCTTTTAGCTTTGTGACCATTTTTCTTATTGTTCATATTTCTCCTCTTTTTTTCATATTCTTTTGACCTTGTAACTTTTCCCCCAAAACATCTGCTTGAGAAAGAGCACGTGCAGGTGTAAGCTCCAGCTCTTAAACCCCTAATGTTTCAAGGGGTCTGCCAATAGGAGGTTATGAACCAACAAAAATTCCTTTATTGGCCACAAGCCAATGATTACTAATGACACAGAATTTTTACTGGTCTAAACCACTATTTCCACTACTTAATGATTAGATAACTCAAAACTAGAGTACAAGGATACTACTGGATAAGATGCACCTAAAGTACTATATGAAGAGCAACCATACTCTTCTTAAGAAAATATGGAGTCTTAAAAAAATGTGTGCTTCCTGATATGCATAGTTAAAACAAATGTCATGGACTTATCTACAGGCCAGATTAGAAAGCGTTTTAAGAGACAGCTAATCAGCATATCTTGAAGGAGCATTAGTTGCAAGTAGATCCACCAAAAGCAATTATAAAGAACACTATCACAAGCAACTTATCTTTGCTTCTGGGTAAAAACATTATAAGATAAAAATGTTAAAATATACCCTGCCAATGGATTATATTGTTGTAAACGATGTGGAGGGGGGAAGAACAACTTGCTTACCATTTAGCTGCCTTCCAAGCATGCACGCAATTCTTGTTTCACAGAATTTTGTACTGCTATAATTGCAAGACAATGATGCAAAAGTAAATATGAAATTCCAGCATCTCTAAGCATCGTAAAATATTATCTTTTAATTTTCAGCTCATGAACTCAAGGATTTGGATGCTTCTGAGCTCATAGATACAACAGCCTTAATGCTGAATCATTGCCTTGAATCAAATATTTCTAACAAAAAATCCAATGCTGCCGTTAAAGGGCTTGAACACATACCTACAACCAGAAGGATCCTGGCAATGCTAATGTAATTGCTGGAAAGAAATCACAGCACGTCCACAAACTAATAGCATTCTACAGTTTGTGAAATCCTCTGCTGTAAACAGAAATCTCAGACAATAATAGATTGCCCCAAAAGAATAATGTTTGATCCACATACAACCTTTACATAACTTTGTACAAAGCATAAACAAGCAATTAAAAGAATGTAGGGTTCCATTGTCGCATGTTGATCTGCACCAACCATCTAAATACCAACCCAAAAAATGTCATGAAATCTCTGGCCCTGTTTCCTTGGAGAGCACTGAGTGAAGAAAACCTTAGCTAATAGAAACTCCACTCTTATGAGTATCTGTTTAATAAAGCCCATATTCACATCACACAATAGGCCCGAACCACCTCCACAATTGGAGCTCTACACATTGGACACTTTCCACTGTTATGCAGCATCTCAGTTGCACATTTCAGACATGTACACATGTGACCACACCTGTGAAAAAATGGTTACTTAGTGCTCTTAACAAAACTTGCTTATCAACCGTCAACCCTTTAGAAGGGACTTATTATTTTCTCACTAATGAAAAAGTAAAAGTGAAAAACAAGAAATTCATTAGAGATTTTGTATTCACCTGTATAATAGAGAATCAATATTCCTGTCACAACAAACGCAGCACATTCCTTTTCTTACAGTAATCCACTTTGATCCATCTATAGATTCATCTGGTACACCTGCAGTGCATCAAACATCAAATGGTTGTTCTTACTAGACAAAAGCCAAGAAATTTGGATGACGCATACATTATCAGCATCTATTCATTGGCACTAATTAAAAAAACAGGAACCTAGTATTCTGAATAAAACAATTGTATATGTCAGATCATGGGTCAATTTCCTTGTGTCCACATACATTCTAGTCGTTCCTCACAAGCAGATGAATAAGCAAAATGTGGGCACTCTATGTTCAAGTACATTGGTAACTTTGGAAATTCAGACTAGATGATAGTGAAATCCTAGGGCACAAGTTGTTAAAGGCTAGCTTTTATTGGATGAGCATGAATGAATGTACAATTGCATTTCAGCAATTAAATTAGATTTCTTCACATTAAACCTTAACATTGTCCCAAATACTACAGGGAAATATTACAGTCAAAAAAATTATCCCACCACAACAAACTATGTTATCAAAGCCAAGGCTGTAAGCAAGTATTTGTAGCAGAACAATAATAATGAATCTCAATATTTCACAGAACAAAGCAAGAGAAAAGAATGCTACTTATTATTTCATGGAATTCTTTTGACTTCGGTCTAAACTCCATTATTTCCCAGCATTTGTTTGACTATGGTCTGAGCTCTAACAATATTGCACTAACAAAAATCTATGGAATATTACATTTAAAAATCATGAATATTTTCCTATAAGTTCAATTGTAGCCTCTACTATACACCTGATCCGCACAAAATTGGAAGACACAAGCAAATAAATTAAATCAATAATAATCGCACAATCAATAACTACATGATAATACACAAGCCCACAGCAGGTCACAATAAGATTAAGGATTAATTCAGTTTGATTCTAATCCAGAAGCCTCCAGGTGTATCATGCACACAGCTTTGGTCAAGTAACACAATGGCAGCATATTCTGGCATTCAACTTCAATTTAATCTAAAAGTTACAATAAAGGTTGTGCAGGTCCAGCAGTACAGAAGATATGGGTAGAGAATGCTTGGCCCAAAGGTATAAAACTTGGGTATGTTACTTGTAATAGAAATCACTGTTACCAGGTTTGAAAATTTTGATTTGTTCAACAAGCTCAAATAATACAAAATTCTGTAATCTCCTAAAAAGTTTGAAAAAATCCAACTTGGAATGAATATGTATATACTATATATATGTGTGCACACACACCCAAATATATATATATATATATATATATATATATATATATATAGAGAGAGAGAGAGAGAGAGTTAATTCTACAGAATAGAGACATAAAATGTATGAAAAATATGCTAAGATGATAAATGGATGATATGCTAAGTTTGATAACATTAAAATATATAATAATATCCATCAAAGATTCAAGGCTAAGCTTGAATTGAAATGAACTTTCAAGTGTTAAACATCTACAACATCAAAACCTGTTTATTATTTTTAAAATTATTTTATTTTTAGATGGGCTGAGGCCAGACTGGGCTGTGAAATCCAGTGTGCTCAAAAGATCCGGACCATACCAGATTTGGTCCAGATCCAGTTAGATCTGGTAACTATAATAGACACAGATGAAATAAACAAGGCATGCATGTTGAAGCCAATAAGTAGACTACAGATTGTATATGTATTTGCACCCCATATTCATATTCCTTCTAAAACCTAAATTGTCATGGATGCATTCCAGTTTTTCTGTGAAGCCAAATTTATGAAAATCACAGCAGCTTACACTAGTCAATGGTTCAGTCTACAGGTCCATCCCTTTATCTTAAGCCTGCCTTTTTATGCTACTCCAAGCAGAGTTGTTTGGCTATTTCTTTTGGGAAACAATCACTCTCAAACATCAGACTTTGCAATAGCCCTTGATGACTACTAGGTTAACTATATCCTCCTTCCGTCCTATCTCCAACAGTAAAGGCCCTAAGTGCCCTTTGGAAGGTGAATGGCTACAGGTGCAGATGCTGATAGTTTGATGTGAACACATCTCCAAGTGTGCATGTGGATCACACATTTTCCAATGTCGAGGTGCAACTACCTCTCCCACCCTTGTCCAAGACTAAGCAAATGTGTATTTCCATCTTCCTCCTCCACTAATTTGTGCTACACTACTAGGGCCATTCAACCTGGACCAATCAGTCCAGGCCTCTGTTATGAAACTCAACAAGTTTTTAAAAAACTCACCAAGTCTGAATCTGAGTAGACCTTTCCAAGTCACTCGGAATCGACCCAGCTAGTTTTTTTTAGCTTGCTGAGTTCTTTTAGCTCACCAAGTCCCAAAAAAAAAATACTCGGCAGTCCACACATGGGTGTAGGAAAATAGCATAAAAGGTTCTTTTTCAAAAGTCCCCTCATTTTTGCTGTTTCCAGTTGGAGAGAGCAGAGAAAAGCTGAGATCAGACCAACAACACTAAATTGCATCCTAAATCCAAATTTTTTTAGTTTTGAAGAATCTAACAGCTACCCAACAGTTACATCTGAGGTAAAAAAACTCGGTTTCAGCTGTCAATGCTTAAACTCCTATATGCCAAGGTTGTATTTTGTCTGACAGGGTTACACTCGTATTAAATTGTAATGGAGTGATGTAATTAAAATTAGTCAAGGTTGCAGAAAATCACGTTGAAGCAAATTTAGCATTTGCTTTGCTGCACCTCATAATATTGCTAAGTGCAAGATTTTAATTGAAGGCTTAGAAGTGATACTCGATATGGAGATTTGCACAACCTTCTAACTACAGAGACTATAGGTTTGAAATTAGTGTCTGGGAATTGAATTTGTAGTAGCGTCAACCTTAAGGCATTAGTGCATAATACCAAAATAATGTTGAATCGCAACTTCAAAATTTTAATTGAAGGCTTAGAAGTGATACTAGGCAGGGGAATCTACACAACCTTCTAGCTACAGAGACTATAGTTTTGAAATTAATGTCTGGGAATTGGATTTGTAATGGCATCAACTTTAAGGTGTTAGTGCATAATACCAAAATTAGGTTGAATCAATTTTAGAATCTGGACCTATGAAATATACCTTGTTTTGTAAGCAGAGAGCCAAACATGGCAATAAATTTTGCTTTCAAATTGTCTTCCTCTTCCCACCTTGACATAACCTGCCCACTTAGCCTTTGGTACCCCATTCCTTCATTGCACACCATCTCTGATCAGTTGGCATTTCAACACAAGAGCTTCTGCTTTGCACATTGGCATCAAGCAAAGCTTTTTCTTTTGTTTTCCTTGTTACCTCAGCATGTTCCAGGTGCATTACTATCAAAGTTCGCCATGAAAACCATTGATGCATCAGATGCCATATTGGCACTGCTTGAGCACCGACAGTAATCTTGTAGTTGCTATGCACACAGTGCTAACCAAAGTACCAATTCAGTGATACTCCCAACTGTCATGATGCTGTTTTAGCGTTGACAGCCTAGCTCTAACTGAAGTGCCAAATTAGTGATAATGCCAAATTGCCAACTGTCATGATGCTGTTTTAGAGTAAATGGCCTGAATGTGGCATCATCTTCTTAGTATCTGTCATGAGATCAACTGCTTCATCTTTGCTGTCACTTTCATGTGTAGTTTAAGGTTGTATCAATGTTAATCAATTGTGATATGCATGAAAAAAACTTTTTTCCAATGAAAAATTGCATTTACTTCCGTTTTTTTTTGCCAAGTTTTTCCAGTTCTTTTGCCGAGTCCAAGTCCAAATCACGATTTGACCTTGCCGAGTTTTTTCTGAGTACGAGTTTCTCTACTATGGTCTGGGCCATTCTCCTTCACATATAATAAAACCCTTCGTTGATTCTTACAACCGTTGATGACAATGTCAAACCTTTGTCTACTTCCATTCTAATATTGCAAGTGCCAACGTGCCAACTTAAGCCCTTAGCTTGGAACTTTTTTGCTTTCCTGCCTGGAGATAGATCTTTTTCTCATATTGATGCTCCTATTTATATCCTCCATGATGTTATCATTCTTCATCTGTTTAAGTCTTTATTCAAAAGTTACAATATTATTCTGTCCGGATTTGGTATTTTGCTTGTATTATTCATTTCTTTTACATTTTTATGCCTTTTGTTTGGCTGCCCCATATTGTTGTAATTGGCTTCACGTTCTAGTCCCACTAACGTCTTTTGGTCATTCATGAATATCAGTGACATGTCTTCATCCATGGCAGCTGATAGAAAGCAGGGGGTCTGATACTCCACAAGTCCTGTTTGTTAGAATAAATAGATATGATAGGGATTTCTATTATTGTATTGTTTGTTACAACAATTTTTTAGGGATAACTTGTTAGGATTTGTAGGGATAAGTTGTTGGGATTTTTAGGGATAACTTGTTAGGATTTGTAGGGATAAGTTGTTAGGATTTTTAGGGGTAACTTGTTAGAATTTGTAGGGTAACTTCCTAAGATATTTATGATCTAGTTTTATCAGCACTAACCGATTACCAGATTGTAAATCATTATAAATTGGTGCTCAAAAATGCAAATAGAGCATCCTATTCTTGCATTTTTTTATGGTATCAGAGCCATAGAAAGGAGAAAGGAGGAGTTTGTCTCGCACCATTCGCTTGAGCCAAGTCAATTTTTTATCTTTTGCAGTTAGTGCCTCTACAGATTGTTCCTCTGCAGTCAGTTCTGGTGTTGGTGCATTGTCAATAGAGTTTTTCTCCTGTGTTGTGTCTAGATCTGTTGGATCTGACAGACGACATATAGTGTTTTGATATTTGGCATACAGTGGTTTTTTCCTCACTTAAAATTGTCGCTTGCGACATTTGGAGTTCGGCCAGGCTGTGGTAAATGCATGTTACTAGATTGGGCAAAGCATTGGTTGAAGGTTGATCACATCTCCAGCTTGGGAAAAGTGCAGCTTGGAGTAATTTTTGAGCTTGGATGGAGCCCAGTGCAGAGTGTTTGTTGTTCACTGCTCTGAGTCTGGTGCTCAAGGCTTGTTTGGTGTAATGTGTTTTACGTTTGCTGTTTGAGGTTGTCATTGGTGGAAGAATGGCAAATATTCAGGACTATAAATCTTCCAGATTCACAAAAACTGACTAGAAGAAATTACAGTGTATGGAGCCATAAGATACTTAAAATTTATGAGTATCGAGATTTGGCAAATATAGTTCTCAAGAAAGAAACTAGACCAGAAGATGATGTTGATGACTTCAACAAACGACATAGAGAAGCTTTGATGCTTCTCAAATTGTCTGTTGCAGATCGTTTAATTCCAAAAGTTCGTACTGAGGATAATGTTGCAACAATATGGACAAAGTTGTTGAATATTTATCAGACATCTGAAGCAGGACATGCTTTTTTTAAGGAATCTTCTCTATTCTTCCTGGTTGGAGGAAGGAGGGTCTATTTCTGAGTTACATGTGCATCTGAAGGATCTAAGAGATCAGTTGACTGTCATTCAGAAATTAGTCAATGATGACATGGTCGGCATTGTTTTTGCCAAGTTTGCCTCCATCTTATGAGTCTTTTGTTGAATCCATGTATTTGCTTGCTGAAACTCAAACTCTTGATTTTGAAAAGATGTTTTCTTTACTTTTACAAAAATAGACAGTCACAAATGGGAGTATCCACCTCAGTGAATACAGAGAGTGCATTTACTACTAAAGCCAAACACAAAAACAATCAGAATGCCAAGCCCTCATCATCTGATCACAAGCAAGGTAAAACTTCTAATGTAAAGCAGTCCCAAGTCATTTGTTTTTACTGCAGGAAACCTGGTCATTTCAAACGTGATTGCAGTAAGTTGAAGAATAAACACAGTCGACAATGGAAAAAACTAGTAAATGTTGCTGAGATAGAAGATCAAGAAAAGCAGTTTGCTTTTGGAACAACTCAAAGTTCATGAGATAAACCTGATGAGTGGTACTTTGACTCCAAGCATCCACACATTACATATATCAGAAAGACTGGTATATTAATTTCATTGAAGATTTAAGTGAGAATGAGTCCGTTTCACTTGATAATGGTAGATCATATTTTATTGAGGGTGTGGTGATGTTTGTGTGACACTGAACAACAATGTCACATACACCTTCAAGAATGTTCAGTACATTCCTGACATGAATGATATGAACAAAAATCTTCTGTCCATTAGTGAAATCACCATTAAGTCTCCAAATGTTGTGCATTTTCGTAAAACAGGTGTGAGGTGATTCATGTGGGTAAAAACAAGCTCATTGCTGTTGGTATGGGTAAGAAGGGAAAACAGAGTCGCCAGCTGTTTAAGATAAGTCTTGGCATGCACAAGGTGTTTTGGATTTAATGCAGGTCGATTAGTGTGGTCCAATGAATACACATTCAGTTTGTAGTGCAAAATATTTTTTTGTTTATAGTTGATGATTATTCAAGGAAGATGTGGGTATACTTCCTCAAGTCTGAATGATTTTCATACTTTCAAACTTTTAAGGCCCTTGTAGAGAAACAATCTGGAAAGGGAATCAGAGTCTCGAGGTCAGATGTTGGAGGTGAGAGTTTTCCACAAAATAGTTTGAGAATTTTTGCAGGCATGAGGGTATACACAGGCAATATACGACTCCTCACACTCCACAACAAAATGGGGTAGTAGAAAGGAGGTACAGGACTCATGGAGATAGCCAGATGCAGGGTGCATAATCGAAGTCCCATATTGTTAAAGAGCAGCAGCAGCAAATACTGCAGTCTTCATTCTCAATAGGTGTTCATATAAGACTCTGTAGAATGTTACTCCTGAAGAAGCATTGTCTAGAAGAAAACCTTCTGTTAGTCATTTCTATGTTCTTGGTTGTGTTGTCATTGCATTAATTCCCAAGAAGAAAAGAACTAAGCCAGATGGAAAAAGCAAAAAGTTCATGTTTATTGGCTATAGTGAACAATCCAAGACATACAGATTGATTGATGTAATTAGCAGAGACATCATAGTACATGAGCAGACTTTTTTCTTTTCAAATGATGGTAAGCCTAGTGAAATTTTTGTATGTTTTAGAACTGTTGATAGTACTGCAACAAGTACTGTTGTCTATAGTGAACAATCCAAGGCATACAGATTGATTGATGTAATTAGAAGAGATATCATTGTACATGAGAAGACTTTTCTTTTCAAATGATGGTAAGCCTAGTGCAATTTTTGTATGTTTTAGAACTGTTGATAGTACTGTAACAAGTAGTGAATTCAGAAACATCAGAGACGGATTATGAAAAGAAAGATGTGAAGACTCAGCAACACTGGTATGTCGAAAATCCACTTTGGGATGACCTTGGAGAACAGAGCTTGATAAAGGTACACACAAGTTAAGTTTACCAGCACCAAGAGCCATGTCAATGACCAAGATGGTATACACAAAGATATCAAGGAGGATGTGAAAGCAATGGCTGGGCAAGCTGGAAAAGAGCCTCAACAAGTGAATGAGCAGGCAAATTTTGCATCAGTTTCACAGGTTTTTGAACCCAACAGATATGAAGAGGCCAAAGGTATACCAGATTGGAAAGCTGCCATTAAGGCAGAATTTGACTCTCTGATATAAGTTTAGAACATGGGAACTGTGTAAGTTACCTCATGTCCATCAGTTGTAAATGGGTTTATAAGGTAAAATGTAAATAAGATGGTTCAATTGACAAATTGAAAGCTCGTCTTGTTGCTAAGGGGTATGCACATCAGAAAGGTATAGACTATGGAGAGACATTTGCTCCAACTGCAATGATGGTGGTTTTTCGATTAGTTCTCTTCACTGCAGCAAAGTTAAATTGGTAGGTATATCAAATGGATGTCAAGATTGCCTTCCTGAACAGAGTTTTGGAAGAGGAGATGTACATGGTGCAGCCACAAGGATAATAGGTACCAACAAAAGAACATCTTGTTTGCAGATTGGTTAAGTCCCTATACAGACTTAAGCAGGCTCCCCGAGCCTGGTATTTCAAAATTGATCAACATCTTAGAGATTCGGGATTCAGTCGGAGCTTTTCTGATCCTAATATTTATATCAAAACTACAAGTAATGACATTGTCATCTTAATTGCGTATGTTAACGACCATGTTATTACTGGTAGTGGAGCCCACCTGATTCAATGAATAAAATCTGATTGTGTTCAGTTTTTGATATGACAAGTTTAGGGCTCCTTCATTACTGCCTAGGTGAAGAATTTTGGCAAATTGACCATATTATGTTTATATCACCAAGCAAGTATGCCAAAATACTCTTGGAAAAAATTTCAGATGAAAAATTGTAATCCGATATCTACACCCTATGGAAGTTGGGCTGAAATTGCCAGCCTACTAATGAATCGGTATATCATCCGTTGATAAGCAGCTTGATTTATCTTACAACCACTCAACCGGATTTATGTTTTGCAGTGAGTTAATTTAACCTGATTTATGTTTTGCTGTGAGTTAATTGTCTCGTTTCGTCATTCATGTCATATCCCCGAAGAGAGCATTGACAAGCTGCAAAACATATTCTCAGATATCTCAAAGTTACCCTCGACTTTGGTATATTGTACCAGCAATACAATAATTTTCTGATACAGATTGGGCAGGATCAAATCTACTACTCGCTATATGTTTGCTCTTAGTGGTTTTTTCTTGGCAAAGCAAACTTCAGCAAACTGTTGCTTTGTCATTAACTGAAGCAGAATATAAGGCAACATGCAATGCAAGTTGTGAAGGTGTTTGGTTGTGACGAATATTGTATGATCTTCATATAGATCAAATAGCATCAACACCACTTCATTGTACTAATACAAGTGAAGAATTCTAGTATATCATGCCAGAAAAAAACATATTGTAGTTCATTGTCACTACATCCAGCAGCTGGTGAAGCATAAAGAAATTTGCCTAAGTTATTGTCCAATTTCTGAATAGATTTCTAATGTAATAACTAAACCCTTAGGTAGAGAAAAATTTGTAAACTTTAGGGATAAGCTTGGGATTGTATCCAGGTTAGTCATTAAGGGGGGTGTTAGAATAAATAGATATAATAGGGATTTCTATTATTGTATTGTTTGTTACAACAATAATTTTAACGAATAACTTGTTAGTTGTTAGGATTTGTAAGCATAAGTTGTTAGGATTTTTTGAGGTAACTTGTTAGAATTTCTTGGGATAACTTGTTAAGATTTTTAGGATCAGTTTCAACAGCACCAGCTGATTCCCATATCATAAATC
Source organism: Wollemia nobilis (assembly GCA_028583015.1). Lineage (NCBI taxonomy): Eukaryota > Viridiplantae > Streptophyta > Pinopsida > Araucariales > Araucariaceae > Wollemia > Wollemia nobilis. The sequence continues at coordinate 383,048 of JAQPPZ010001538.1, forward strand.
ATTCAAAATTGGAGATCATAAAAGCAAATGGAGCATCCTATGTTACATTCTTTTACTGTTAAAGGCAAAATCAGAACACACTCTTATACCAAATGAGGCGGTACAGAGACACACACAGAGAGATACTTGTCACCATGTAAATTATTATAGGGGAGACCAACAGTGTGTTAGCAAATGAAGAGTCAAAATATGATGCGGAATAATTAGTCTCAAATATATTAGATGGTAGGTTTATATAACATTAGCCATAGGCTTGAAATAGCCTATTGGCAACTGTTCCCCCCTTAGGTAGGTAACGCGTGAAATAGGAAGTCCCCCCCTAAGTCAGCTAACAACTAACCTACTAACCAACGTAGTCAAAATGACTACAATGACTAACTTACTAACCTAGATAAAAAGTAAGAAGAAATTACTTAATGGTAAAAGTAACAAACTACTTTTTACCATGCGGTAAATCAACTCTACCTAGGTGAATATTACAAATTACCTAAATGAGGTAATAATCATAGTTACTAACACAGTAACTCTAACACAGTGCTACGAGATGTTGAGTGCAAAGAGGAATATAGAATATATAGACCCCCGATGGTCAGAGAAAAGGCTGCATGCCTCTACGCACAGGTTATTCATAATTAGTTTTGATTAACACATGAAACATCCACTGAGGCTTCAACAGGCATTGGGTGACATCCTAACTGCTGGAGGTACCTCCTGCACTTGAATACATTCCATGCAGGTCTTCCCATATTTGAGACATATAACTGTCTCCAAAACATGTACCTTTCTTCAGGGCACATGCTAATAGCGAGGTAAAATAGGATATCTCTCTCAAGTTGTATAGTCTGCTTAGGTTCCTTTCATCACCATGTGGCATTTGCCTACAGATTTCTTCAGTTGCAAAACTCCTATCAGGAAAAATTTTAAGAGAGAGAAACCTTTTTATGAGCATAGAATGGTAGGCAAAACTCTTCACTTGAAACTATATAAGTATATAAATTGTAGGGTAATTTTTGGAGGAAAAACATAGAATTCATTGGTATTACTTGTAAATTTTGGCAAATCTAATAATTGTGCACATTCTATAGAAAAAAATTGGCTTTATCTTACTTTTCTGATTCGGATATCCAAGTTAGAATTTTTTTTTAAATTAGCCAAATGAACCAAAAAAAGACCATAAAAATACTCTGAACTCCACCTGTTCAAATTCACTGGACCCAAAGAATGGCTCTTTCATTGAATTATTGAATGCTGTTTTCTACAAATGCTAAAACACAATACCATCCCACTATGAGCATGCATCACATTTTGCTCTCCTTTTTTCCACACAAAATACTCACTTTGACCTTCATTTGAACGATTTAAAGCAGCAGAAACCTCCTGCCTAACAGAACGTTGCAACTCCAACTGCATTTCCATACAAGCCTCTAACATGCGCTGCATGCTAATCATTCCTTGTTGAACTCGTGCCATCTCAGTCCTCAAGTCATTTACAATTTCCCATTCCTACAATAGGAACCTCCTTAGTACAAATATTGACAAAATCTATTTCCTGTCTTCTTGCTCTTTAAAAAAAGCAACAAAAACAATATATTTAAAAAACATCTGTATCAAATTTGCTTAATAAAAACTAATGGATTCTATGGCACCAAAAGAATGCAAATTCACTGAAGGATTAAATATTCAACAGTTAATCACTTACAATATCAGAACGATGTAATGAATGGCGAGTCCATGCAGCTTGTGGAGGCGGACGCAATATGGAGGCAGCCCATGCAGTGCCCTGCTGCCAAAGTGGTTGCGGTGGAGGTGGCGGAGGGGGAGGTGGCAGCAATCCACGTTGGCCCGTATTATTGGTTAGATCTCCATTCGGTCTCTCAACTACTTGTTGCTCTGGATCCTCCTCCTGCATAGTTGGTCTTTGTACAGGCCTCTCAAGATCCCAGGCTACAGGGTTACGGCCTTGCCTTTCGACATAGGACCTGATCAGTTGATCTAAACTTTCTCTGAACTCGCTTGCCAAAACTGTTGAAACACTCCGCCTGCATATAGAAAACAACTTTGTTAAATCTCACCTTTGAAAGGCTTGTTCTATATTTGAAGTCCTAACCATTGTATCAATTTCCATTTGCTTCTAGCAGATTCATCAATCAATAAAAAGAAAAGTCATTGATCGAACAGGTTCTTCCTAAACAAACCTGCCAAGAAGTTCACGGAGTTCCATGTTGTGTTCAGTAGCATCCTCTGTAGGCTGAAAATTGTTGACTCTTCTTGCAGTTGAAATACCTTCCCAGGCCCTTGCTACACTCTGTGAAGGACCTTCTTGCCAATCTCTTTCCACTTGCTGCAAAGCATCTTCATGCCAATCCCCCTGAACAACTTGTGAAGCATTCCCTTGCCAGTCCCTATCTTCATCTTGATTAGCACCTTCTTCCCAATCCCTGTCCACATCCTGATGAACACCTCCTTGCCAATCCCCGTCTGCATCCTGATTTGCACCTCCTTGCCAATCTGCATCTGCATTCTCAGAATCATCCTGCCAGCCTCTGCTTAACTCCCCCTCAGCATCTTCCTGCCATTCCTGCAACCCTCCCTCTGCAGCATTTTCTTGCCAGTTCCCATCTACATCTTGTGTCATATCTTCTTGTGAGTCTCTACCAACATGTTCCATGTCCATTTCTTGTCTTCCCCTTCTCATTTCATCTAGATCACCTTCAATCTCCCTTTCCAAGACTTCCCTTATCTCTCTTCCTGGATCTTGTCTATTTCCAGCTTGGTTACTGTCTTGCAATGTGCTCGGAGGCTCATTTTGTAGAGTGTTCTGTACTTCCTCCAATCTAGACTGATTATTTCCTGCACTATTGGAGTTGTTGTTGCCAGAACTGCCGAAGTTGCTATTGCCAGAAATACCAGAGTTGATGTTTGCAGAACTAATAGAGTCACTGCCTCCAGTGTCATTGGAATGGTTGCCATCTTGACCACGAACAATGCTTTCCGATCTGAAGTGAAACCCTTCCCTGGTTATCATGCATTTCATTTTATTGCAAAAAGCATAAAACAATCAAGCATATAGTGTTGATTTTTAATACAGGTAATTGACCACATTGACCACACAAGGCACCTCATGCCAATCTTGTACAATAATAGGATGGCACATTTTTTGAAGACATGTAGCCTGTGGTTTTCAGTATTGTCCTTCCAAGTGTATGATAGTGTTTTTAAACAGCCTTATTGCCCAGTCAAGAAAATTAAATTAGAACTACACTTTCACATCAGAGACGCCACATGTCAAGCACATAATTTGCACAGTAGAACAAAAAAAACAAGACACTTTGAAAGAACCCATACCGTAGACCAGATACAGTCCTGCGTTGTCTTAACTGTCCCAACTCCCTTGCAGCTATTGAAGGAGGCCTCTCTTCCTCAGTTGGAGGTCCTGAGCGTAAAAATCTGCCCCGGAGTAATGACTGCAAAAGCTTATCAAAAAATTATTTGTAGCCACAATCCATATATAGGATAAAACAGTGAAATAAGGATGCAAGATACTGGGCATAAAATGCCAATTGTATGGGAGGATGTGTGTACATATATGTTCTGATATTATAATGTATAATAAGCACAAACAATGACACTTGTGCTTCTTATGGATCAACTACTTCAACCTGCAGTTTACACAAACCCATACACTATTTACACATGTTTTTAATACCGCTTATATTGCAATATAAAATTGTATATACAACCACGGCATTACTTAAACTACCTTTGAATATTTCAAGGCATGATATAATAAGAAACCATTTCCGGCTTTCTAGTATACCAAACAGAATAGATAAGTGAGAACTTGAGAAGCAAGTCGAAAAGGAAATGTCTCCAAAAGTTTTTTATGTATACAGAACAGTTACATCTGTAAAGTTCACCTGAAAAGCTTTCTAAATGTTTACATCTAAGAAACCCGTAATAAACTAATATTCAAGAGGCTAGTACCTCAGAGGAAGAACCCAAGATTCAGCAAGACAAATACACAAAAAGAAGAAAAATTAAAATTGCAAAAGAACTCAATCCAACCATTTCTATGAGTGAAGAAAGGATTTAGTATAGCCAAAGACCATTGATCTTTCTGACACATGTTACCCTTATTAAGGTTTCATAAAACTGCACAGAAGCAGATAAAAGAAAGTCAAAATTATCTATTTTTCTGAAAATGCGAGAAGTAAGAAAGATACAATTATTCCGAAACCACCATCACACTACTAACCTGTATTCGATTGCGATGTGCAAAATCTGAAACAGCCCGACGCTCCATAAGTCGTTGAAGTTCTCTCTGCCTCTCCCTTCCTATCCTTACAAGCAAATCAACAATAGCTTGCCTTCCTCGCAATCTTAATGCATCCCTGTTCACATGCTCTGGCTCAGTTTGCTCTAGTTCAGCAACCAATCCATCTCGAATGCCTTCACGACGTCTGGCTTGTCTGCGGACCAGACCAGGCTGAACATCATGCCGATGAGATTGCTCCCGCCTGCTTCCCCGAGCATCTCTCTGTTGGCTTGCTGTATGTACCCACTCCCTGGCTAGTCTCACCCTCTCTCTTTCATTTTCACCAAGCAACTCTGCCCTGCGGCCACTGCTGTGTGTCAAATTAGATGCACTTTCACTAATGCCATTTGCAGTCACCCATCCCCGTACAATATGCCTCACCCTCTCCCTCTCAACTTCTCCAAGTTCGGGAGATTGTTCCCTACTACTATTTTCAGAATCAAGATGTGCTTCTTCCCAATCTCCATATTCCCCATGCCTGTTTCCCATGTCAGAAGTCTCGTTCTCATTTTGGGTGTTTGCTATCCATTGTCTGTCCCCAAAAGGATCACCACTATCCCGTGAAACACTGCTTTGTTGATTTGATTCATGTGACAAAGTATTTACATTGCTATTGTTTGCACTATTCTCTCTTGTCCCTGTACCAGAATTTTCATGATATGCTTGGTCAACTGCCTGTTCTCTTCCGGTTTCAGGAACCTCTGACTGAGCCATTCTTACTCTCATTCTTCCTCTAGCACGATCTGCTCTTTGTTCCTCTTCAAACTCCCTCCACATCTGCAAAAGTGATGAAGCTCGAGTACTAGGCCTTTCAACTGCACCCTCTGTCCTAGAAGCCGAAGACTCCCTCAGAAAAGAAGAATCTAACATTGACACAGCATGTAAGCCTGCAAGAGCAAGTAACTCCGACTCTCGATTCTGTCTTTCCATTGTAGTGATCATCTCCTGAGCTTGTCGTGCAGCCCATCTAGTCAATATCCTTGACTGACGTCTTCTTGCAGCAGAGGACTCTGCAAAACCTTCTTCTATATCAGATCTGCGCCTTCTACGTACAAGCTGATCACCTTCCTCTTCATCCTCATCATCATTGTCATCATGAAAGTGATCAATGCGATCACGTCTACCACCAATTCCGCTATCATGTGCAGAGCTGCAGGATGCAAGAGTAATGCATGTATGGAAATGATCCCGAACAAGCTCCTCCAAACCTCGTCTAAATTCTGCTTGCGCATCAGAAACTGACTGGCCTCCTGCTAATTGATTCATATCCTCTTTTTGTTGCAACTGTTGGCGATGAATCATGTTAGCCAATCTTTCATCTGCTTCAATTGATCCTGATGCCATGTTTACCACGTTCTGAAAAAAATCTTAAGCAGACTGAGCCTTAATATCAGTTCTGTCAACGCAAATGATAATCACAGGTATCCTCCCAATTCTAAAACCCGGTAGTTAATAACTGCATCAAAGTTCACTTAGACAAATAAGAGCAAGATAACTAAACAGTAATTTCATACTTAGTTGAACTTCGTAGTGCTCAAAAACATAATCCTTATAGCTTTCCACTTCCCTTTCTACTAACCAATGATCTTTAGACTTTTATTAGCTTGCCATCTTTTTAAATTTGAAATGAAAAGCTAAAATACATCAATGAAAAACAATGTCCTGCCTACAAATTAATGTTTTGGTCAAAGATGAAAACATGGATGAACTTATCAATATATATAGGTCACATAATATATCGAAAAGCTCAGTTACATTTAGTCAGTCAGTTGAATCACACAATGATGCATGATATCCTGCAATATCCAAGCCACTAAACAGGACACCTGCTGCAAGAAATGATCTTGTAATTACTAATTTCCAAGCTGTTTCTAAAATTGAGATATTCATTACAATTGTGAGGCCTGTCAACAGCACCAATCCTGGCATAGGACAATTTTCAATTTCCAAATTTTCCATAGAATCAATTAGCGTAATGGAATATTTTCAGATTAATAAGCTTTTCACAAGAACCAAATAGTGAAAGAATTCATCAGTTTTTATGCACATCACTTTGCTTAGAAAAAACATATTTCCTAACGTTCTATAGAATCCTTTAAATGCAATCAAGATTTACAAATAACAATTTTCCAAAGTACCAAACAACTGATAGAATTAGCATCACCTATGGCTATACCGGCATAAATTTGGCCCTCCAGAACAACCATGATTCATTCCCAGATCTCCAGTATAAATCACTGATTGTGCCAATAGGTCCAACTATGCACCAGTAAGGATGCATTCATCAACAATTTCACTAAAAAGGCAAGTTTTTGCTTTCAAACTTGTGGATAAATTCAAATACCTTGTAAAATATTCTTGGTTTGGCACTTCAGCTAATATTATCTTCAAAAAAAAGTTGTAACATGTATTCCTCACATTCCCTAGCCTGTAGATACAAGATAAGAAGAAATGCATTTACACACTCTATGATTTACCCCAGGGAAACAAATGCCTACAAAGATAATACGTATATAGAAGAAATACTAAATTATATGATAATGAAATGTATGGTAACCGAAGTCATAGGACTATGTTTATACATTTGACCAATCTTCTTTGTCTTAGTGGAGATTATATAAAAATAAAAAAGCAAAGTTAAAAGTAAAATGAACACATCAGTGGAGTAATTTCTCATTTGCAAAGCTCAAAATAATTGTTTTTATTTTAAAAGAACATAAGGCCAGATCACCTACATTATAACTAGCGCCAAATATGGATTTCACTTCCCAGTCTTGTAAATAATTTAAAAAAGCATCAACTGTTGCAATAAATTTTACAACAAACAAAGACTAAATACACAAGTAAAGCACCATAATTTTTCATTTTTCAATCAAATTATCTTAAGGTATGTTCTCTGCATCTATAATCATACGTGTAAGAAATCATTCGCATATTCTTTGAATGATCATTCAACCCAACAAATGCAAAAGCTTTACTCAATGTTGGACAGAATCTCTCTCATATTTAAGCGTTTTCAGCATATTCTTTGAATGATCTTTCAACCCCACAAATGCAAAAAGCTTTTACTCAATGTTGGACAGAATCTTTCTCATATTTGAGCATTTTCAGAGATATTCTTACAAAAAGAACACAAGAGTCTACTGCTAGATTTTTAACCACATAAAGTCACCCACTTCCAATAAAAAGCATCAGTAAAATGCCTTCAAAAGGAATGATCCTAAGTAATGTGGGAAAGAAGTCCAGCAGGCCATGGCCTAGTGGCAAGGCAGAGAGTTTGCCATGATAATAAACAAGTTTGAAGCCCTGCTGGGCAAAATCCTCCTGTTAAAACGACCATGCTAATGTAGCCCATACTTGGACAATGGTAGGTGCAAGTGCCAGACAAACATGGTGGAATAGGAACCTTTGAACATGCCTTCTAAGCCAGACAATAACCTACGCTTGATGGTACTTTCCCCATGCACTAAAAGAGATCATATGTTGTTACAATTTACCACACCAAACAAAAAAAAAATCAGTGTGATAAAGTTACGAAGATGCTAAAACATGCTGATACACAAGTTGCATGTCTAAAAGTATGAATTGTTGAAGACATGCACAATTTGATCAAAACATAAAAACCCATACATACATCTGAGGCGAACAATGTGTTTCAAGCCATAAGCCAAAGTTCCATTATCATTGACACAACTCAAAGTGAATATGGCACAGCTGGAGGTAGCCAACCTTATGCATGTGGAAATTATGTATTACACACAGCAAAACCCAACCCTATTCGCCAAGGGTACCTGAAGTTAAGGTTCTATAAATGTTGCCCACCCTATATCATGGGCCACTGGCCAACCACGTATAATCGTTGACCTCTGCTCTGAAGTTTACCGTAACCTGAACTTTGAAGAGCGCAGCAGATATTTGATGCTTGTCTATGTCTTTAATTAAAAACTAAAAGATCAATGTCGAGGTGCGACAACGGCTTACATTTGCCAGTGTAGAGGGATGGACATGTTTGAACTTCTTAGGGCTTTGATCCATATCGTCACCAACAGCCTAGCGGGTGGTGGTTTTACAAAATCAAATTGGAATACTATATTTTCTTCGTAGGTAGTAGTGCTTCTAGTTATACTGAATGATATATCCTTTTCTCTAGCTGGGTGACTGACTGTCTTCGGAATTTCTGAATCTATATTGCTCTTAATGTATCTGGCAATGTAGCTTTTAAACCCCAAATTTTTTATTTAAAAAAATCAACGCTATCGACTTAGTCCAATAAAAGCTACCACGCCCCTAAGGAAAAATAATCAACTGCAGTGAATTCCCACCGACTATAGCAATCATCAACGTTCCAAACAATATACCAAGATGAATCAAAACATCTCCTCTGCTTACCGTGAGTTCAAGAATAAGCTTGACTGTTAACTCCGTTTACAATGCAAGGGTGGCATATGACCACCTGCAAAGATATAACTACGATAAATTATTGTGAAACGCCGTAGACCCAAGGGTGTGTCTGATTCACAAAATTCGCCACGATAGAATGGCCAACCAAACGCAACGTAATCAGGAAATACCTACTAAAAACAAGAGAACATAACTCAGACGGGACGAATACGAAAACCTACGCAAAGAAACCTAAAAATCACAAATGTATACACAAAACTCAACCGCTGTCGACTATTAAACGCACGAAAATCAACAAACGCCGGCAAAGTTCAAATGTCATTGGAAAACACACCAATTTTTTGGAAATTCGACCGTCGGCACCCAAATTGACCACACAATCCACCAAAAAAATTAGCAAACATTTAAAAATTTCGGAACCCCTCGAAGTAAACAAAATGATTCTATTGGAAACCAAGGAAACTCCGCCCGAATATACAAAGGTATGAAATTGAGGGCATGAAAGAGTAAGTTCAGGGGGTATATAAAAATCAATACCTGCAAAGCTCCATCAAAGTCGAACTCACGCGGAATTGAAGAACGCCCATGGCCAAACCCAGCCAAAAAATCACGCTCCTCGCGGGCAAAATATGGTCCAAAATCACCCCACTTGCGGCTCCACGGGATCGAACCCGTCCCCTGCACATTCCATACTTATAACGGCGAAAGATCACAGAGACCGATCGTGCTGCCAATTAAAGGATTTTCCAGTATGTTTTCTGGACGGAAGGTTTACCGCACCCGCTTAGGGTTTCGAACCGGCCACCTCTTTAAAAAAAAATCCCAATAAAGCGAAAGCAGACAGCACCGCTTGAAAACGGATGACGACGACGGAAAAACATAAACAAACAGCAACAAAAAGGAGAAGAGAAGCCCGCGCTCGTTATAATTATTTTTTTTTTTATTTCGATGTCGCCACGTCCTCACGGCCCGTAACCTGACGAAGCATGTGAACAATCTACGCCTCCTTGAGGCCGTACCGTCCACGTCAACTCCGACTGTTCATCCACGTGGTGTGCTGGCGTCCTTTCACTGGTGGGCCCCGCGGGGCCTGGTCGCCCGATTCTTTTTGCCGCAACGGTGGGTAACGGGGACAGTTCGCTGCCACGTGAGTTTCTGACTGGGCCTTTGTGGGGCCCGCCGGTTGAGTGGAAACGGACACGCCCATGGCTTGTTTGTGTTTTGAGGGCTTGTCGCTAGTTGCTCGTTCCGCTGAGCTGTGGCGACGTCACGGGGTCGAAACCCGGTAAGTGCAGGGCTACGTGCTACGGCGAGTCGCAGGACACTAGGTAGGATGGGTGGTCCCTCTGTGATTGTCCGTCCACGCACTATATGAGGTCTGTGGCGGTGGGTGTGGGATAAGCCTCGTCGGATGGATTTCTATAGGGCGAAATTTTAGATTAGGACAAACAGTGTTAAAGTTGGTGTTACTTGATGGATAAGCTTGACGACTTCCCCGTACAGGGTTACAAGGAGACACTTGGTATCCAATGATTGTAGGGATACCCCTAAAAGTTTTGGGCTTGCGTGTACGAGATTAGTAGATGTTGACATCTATAGGGAGGAAAAGAACCGTCCAAGGAGACATACGGGATGTATGCATTGACAAAGGTGGTGGTGTGCCTGATTCTATTTTGTTATCTTAATGGGAGTTTGAACCAAGGGGTGGGTTGGTAGAAAAAAAAATAGAAGAGAAGGAAGGGGCATGTCAGTTGTCAATTTTTGTCCAACGATATAATTAATACCTTTCTCTAGCATTGTGTATGGTTGTATATTGTGATTCATGTTTGTTTGTTTTTAGTGGGCATCTATATTTCTATTATGACCTTTCATAAATGTGAGAGTTGAACTTACCAATAGGGCTAAACACATAGTTATCATTCATTTACACCGCGGTTTGAATTTTGGACCTTGGGAAGCTTAGTCTTTTGGTTTTTATCTTAAAAGGTCTTCATATCTAAATTTTCGCTTTGGGTTGAATTTAATTTTTTTTATTTAATATTTTTTTCAGTTACATAAGAGAGTTGGTCACAACCACACTATTTTTAGTAATTGACAACTAATAAGCGCAGGGTTCAAATCACAGGTTAGGTATATAGTTAAAGTTGTATGCTAGTTGGATGAAAAGAATAAATTTGTTAGTTTTATGGTTTATCTTCAAGGGTATGTAGAGGTGGATCTAGATGGGGATTTGTCAAAAAAACTTGTTTTTGAGGGGTATAAATTTTATCTAGAAATAAATAGAGTTTTGTGAATTTATCAAATTATTGCTTTTATTGCAAGGAGGTTGGGTATTTTGCTAGAAATTGTCTTTCAAGAAGGTTAAGGTGTCGCATTTATGTAAGGATAATACATTTGTCTTCTATGTAATTAGAAATATTGTTATTGTTGTCATTTTAGTGTTTGATGGTGATGTCCTTGTGTCATATTCATTTGAAGGGGATATGTAGGTCTTGCTTGTCGAGGAGATTGTTGAGGTTGTTGTTGCATTTTCTATGTAGGTCTTTGTTAAGTCTCTTAAATTGATTATTGGGATCAGTGAGAATGGTAATATTTTTTGTCTTCTAATTCTTAGCCTCTCTGTGAAATGGCCTTAGTTTGAAATGAGGAAGTAGCTCCCAAGTTGTATTCTAATGTGAATTTTGCTATTATTGCCTTTGTTAGTGTGGATACTAGCCAATCTCAAACCTTGGTAGGGCTCTATGCTACTATAAAGTAGGCTCGACAAGGGGATGATAGCAATGTTGGTAGCTCATTTACTAACAACCATATTTGCCCATGTTGAGATGGTGTTTAAGGTAGTTGCCAACCTTGTTTTAACATAAGGAAAAGCAAGTTGGACAAACAAAGAAAGAGTATGGCCTCTTTGCAGTTTGGCAAAGAGTGTTCCAATCTTGTCTAATGGGATAGATGATTTTAGATCTTTATCTATGTTCCATGTGTACTTATCCTCAAGTTTGGGGGTTGTCTCAAAGATGTGTCCCAACATCCCCAAAAATATGTCTCGCATCCTAAAAATATATTTTGTTATTCCAAACAGTCTTACTGTTGTCCCCATTCCAAATTTTCATGAAACATCTTTGTTGACCAATTTTTGGATCAAGGTTTCTTTGTAAAGTTGGAAGGGAAGTAGATTGTGTGGTTCTCACATTGTTTGAGTTATGAACAATTACGAAGGTGTGAGGAGTTTATCTTAACACCTCTTTGATCTTTCCTCATTCAAGTTAATAAGTTGAAGGTTCTTCTTGAGGATCAAAGCCAATGGTGCATGGATACAAATGCCAAGTATGATAACTTTATTTTGATTATAGGTGAGTAGATGAGGGAGCACCATGATTTAATTGTCACAATGGAGATGATGATTATAGATAAGTTTCACAGTATCAAATGGCATTAGCTCAACTAGTTATATTCCTCATCTTTTAAGGAGGATACCAAGGTTTGAATCTTGCCAGGTGATACATACATAATTATTAAACTATTGCAACACCAGTACGTGGTCATGATTAATATGGGTGAGACCTATTTCAATTCCATATAACCAATTGAAATATATATATATATATATATATATATATATAGGTTTACTAGCAACTGTGATCAACAATTGGTTATCATTAAAGTCCAAATTGCTAATGTAATGCATAGGATGAAGTTGTCTATTGGAAAGGCATAGTAATTATGGGGAATGCTTTTACTATCTTTTGTCGGATCCACAACTATTGTGTGTAATGACGTGGGTTTTGTTATTGGTCTAAGTAGCACTCATTTTTTATGCTTGTTTTGTTTGCTTGAATAAAAGTTTTGCATCTTTCATATAAAAACAATAGAATTGAATACTTAGGAAAGAGGAGATTGGTTGAAATTAAATCGAAATAATTATCATTCATTCTTTTTTTTAATTCATGGCTTATATATATATATATATATATATATATATATATATATATATATAGTCAAGTGAAGTTTAATTTAAAAATAATTTAAGGTATTGAAGAGTAATGGTAAATTAATATAATTACATACATAATTTTATTTCAAAACTTTGTATTATAATGGATATTTTTCTACTAGTTCATGTAGCAGCTAGTCCTTGTGGTTGTAAATATTGTTTGTAGTAAAAAATTAAATATATTTGATGTAAGAGCAAAAGTTAAGTGTGAATTATGTTTGTACCTAAAAATTGACAATATGTTGGGATTGAGCATGAGCTAGGAGTAAGTGCGAGCCAAGAGTGAGTGTGAGTAAGAAGTGAGCCCCATTAGGTAGCATGAAAGGAAAGTCATATTTGAAAGCCCTAATAGTAATTCAAGATGCCCTAGTTGGAATTATGGATGCCCAAGTTGGAGACAAGAGGAAGAGCAAATAGATGCCAAGTTTGATCCAAGGAGTATATGCTACACTAGAAGTTATTATTAAGGATGAGATGATCCAACATCAAATAATGGTTCTTAAAAGCAGAGGGTTAATATGTAAGTTCCATGGATACTGACTATAGTTTTTTGAGATTCAAAATTGAATCAAGTGGAAGTGGGGATTGAATTCAAATTACTCTATAACTTGTCTTCCTAAATATTTTGTTCCACATCACCTTTTCCAATTCACAAGTCACAAATAAAATAATGGATAGTGGCCTATGGTTTATGGGGAGAGGTACCCTTTATTTAAAGACCATAGAGTGAGAATATTTTTATTAAGAGGGAAACTTGTTAAAAATATTCCACTATGGATTAGGCTTTTTGGACTTCCATATCAACTCTTCTTTAAGGATATTTTGAATAATACTGGAAATACCCTAGGGGAATTCATCAAGGACAAAACAACTACTAAGCAGTAAAAGCATGTTTATATACCTAGATACTTGTTGCCATGGATACTCAAATCCTTTACCACAGAGAATTAACATTAAATTTGGATCAAGAGAATAGGATCAACAAGTGGATTATGAAGACATTTCATTCTGATGTTACAAATTTTATAAGACTAGACAAATAAAAAAAGATTGAAAAGTGAAAATAATGAAGAAAGAGAGAAAATTTTGCTCACGAGACAAACTTCAAGATGAAGCAAAGAAATAATACTATAATAGAAGTTCTATTATATCAAGTAGATTCCACTCTAAACGAAGAGGCAAAGAAAGTCTATCTACAACATCATATGGAAAAGGCCACCATAATTCACTCAAATTAATCGTTAGAAGAAACAAAAAATGATATAATGGATGAGAAAGTACAATGTGCAAGTTCAAATTCAAAAGGAATTAAAGGTGCAAAGGAATATACGGAGAAAACATTTAAATTAAAGATGACAAAAAAGGTCAAGTTTATTTCAAGTAAATTGTCTTCATTTTCATCAAGTATATAGAATCCTCTCCTAGTAATAGAAATGAAAGGATTGTAGAAGTTATCCCTTGCAATTTAGGGTTTCAAAAGCATCATAGCAAGGAAATGAGAATGGAGGAAATCCATAGCAACATAGGATTTTTAGGATAATATAAGAAGGCAATTGTTATGGAGGAGTATCCTTGCACTTTGAGGTTTCTAGGGCAACATAAAGATGAAAATTCTTTTGAGGTTATTCCTTGCACTTAAAATCGTTTAGAGCAAGACAAACATATAAATCATCAGTCTCACTATGATCAATGTGAAAAATTAAAGAGATTGATGAGGATGAAAGTGTTAGTCAAAATGAAATAAAGAGACAAAGACCCAAGAAGCAAAAACAAAGAGAAAAAAGCCTACACTTAAGCTCAATAAATTCCCTTAAAAGGCCCTTCATAATTTTTTCCCTCTTCCCACACAAACCCTAACATATGCTTTATTTTTTTAATGAGTTTACATAGGTTTTTACAAGAGGTCCCGATCCCCTCATACTGAGTAGGGTTTAAACCTTGGACCTCTCAAAAAGAGTCCAAAGCCCTTACCACTACAATAAGCTTGCAACTAAAAACTTTAAGTTTACACAAGTTTTTATGAGGGGTACTGGTCCCCTCATACTGAGTGGGTTTTGAACCTTGGACCTTTCAAAGAGAGGCCAAAGACCTTACCCCCAGAGTTAGCTTGCAGCTTAAAAATTCAATGAGTTTACACAGGTTTTTATGAGGGGTTTGGGTCCCCTCATACTTAGCGGGGTTTGAACCTTGGACCTCTCAAAGAGAGGCCAAAGCCCTTACCACTATAGCCCTAACATATGCTTTATTTATAGTCAGGCTTATGAGTATTTATTTCTTTTAAGGATGAAGGAGAATTTATTATTGGATTTCACAATATTAGAAAAAAAAAGAACTCAAACTTAAATTACATAGGAAATGATCAAAGGCCAAAATAAAATAGCAATAACACACAAGATATGAAGGGTGTCTTTACCCATACAAATGATCGAGACAATATTAGACCGATACAATGGATCGATTCAACGAGTATAAATACAACACTTCAATAATTAATTACAAATTACTTAGCCCTTGTCAACATCACATTATACATAAAAGGTTTAGTAAAGGCTAATAAAGTACAATGTTAAACCATGGAGTCATAAACTAAATAGATAAATCCATAGTAGAATATTAAACAATTATTTTCCATAGACTTACACATGCTTACATTATTCAATATTTGTGGCTCTTAAATTTAGATTACATGGTTTTAAGATATAGCCTCATGCAATAATTATAGCATCAAGGATTTACTTATCGTGAAGAAAACACCTTATTCCTTCAAGATAACATAATCTCAAGTGTGCTTGAAATTAATTACCACGATTTTTTTGAAAACTATAGCAATGTATTCTTAAATATGTTTGGTAAATGCATGGTGATGAATAGCAAAATTGAAGATTGGTTAAAGCAATGACAGAGCACTTATAAAAGTGAGGCTTTACATACAATATGGGATATATCAAAAGATACAATACTTTGGACTGTATGGCTAGAAAGAAATAGAAGAATATTTAAAGGAAAGGAAAGCAATATAGAGGTAATGAAAAGGAATACATGTTTAGACATAGAGGAGTCTAAACCAACCCTATCAACTCACCCAGTTCCTAATATGGAAGCATAGAGCCTTGATAGATGGAATCAAGTCATTAAATGGAACTATGATGTTGGGTACAAGAGAAGTAAAAAGAAGACAAAGAATATAAAGTGGAAACCACCAGATGTGAAGTGGGTTAAATTGAATTTTTATGGAGCATCTAAAGGAAACCCAAGACCAAGAGGAGGAGGAATAATTAGAAATAATAGAGGAGAGATTTTTTCTCATTACGCTTTCAATAGTGGATTTAAGACAAATAATGAAATTGAAGCTTGGGCAACTTTTAAAGGGTTAAAAAAATGCAAACAAATAAAATGGAACAAAGCACCCAGGTGTTGTAGGTGAGTTGGAGAGGAGAGGGCAATCCTCGAAGGGAGGTCCCAAGTTCAAATCTCCACCCTACCAAAAAGCTAAATTGGGTATCTAAAATCCAATTGATAATGTTGGTGCGGGAAGGGTCGGGTGCGACCCCCGGGTGACTTTGACGGTGTAGAACCCCCTGTTCGTGGTCTCTCAGACCAAGGTGGCTCCGCAAGGGGTTTTTCACCTTAAAAAAAAAATGGAACAAAGTATGAATGAAAGGTGATTATCTCATAATAATAAATGCAATTTTGAGGAAAGCAAAGACTCCATGGAATATACAAGAGATAATAGTGGAAATTTAAGATCTTGCTAAAGAGTTTGAAGAAATCAAGTTTACACATACTTTAAGGGAATAAAACAAATGTGTATATAGGCTAGCCAATAGAGGGGGTTTGATTGAGGATCCTGAAGTTAAATTCTCCTTTCCATGGTTAGAGGAAGTAGTAAGTTTAGCTGAAGTTGACAAGAAAATTTTGATTGCCTAAATGAAATAATGATTAAGATTTACTATAATATTTTCCATTGGTAATAACTACTTTATTTTGTAATAATAATGTGTTTCCATATAAAACTATTTATTATAATTTTTGTGGTTGCACTTGTGTTTTAGGAAGGAAACTAGCAATATAGATTTCGTAAAGCAAACTATGATAGTGAGATGTTTTGAAAATATTACTCTACTAAGATGCAATGCATAGATAGTAGAGATGAAATTTTGGTATTCTGAAGGCTGCTATACAAAATTGTCAAGAAGGATGCTAAATTCTGGAATGTTTGTATTCATACAAAAATTTGAAAAGATCCAAAAAATGAAAATAAAAAATTCAGACATCTTATGTAAAATGATGTAGGTTTTTAGCTATAGCATCTCAATTGAGATGAGAAGTGTATCTATTTGTAAAATCTCAAGCTCTAAAGGAGAGAATTGTAATTTGTCAAGGGTGGGGGACCCGAGTACAACCCTTATTATGCAGTCAAAAAAAATTACCACGATTTTTAAAATTATTTTATAAATCACATGATGCTTGTCAAATAAAACTTATCAAATTCATCTTTATTTAAAATAATGTGATAACAGTAGAACTAATCTCACTTTTTGTGTCCTTTTCATAGTCTCTTCTAACATAGAAAACTTATCACTCTTTAATTTATATCAAAAAATTTGAAAGACATGTATAGGAAATCCATCAAGAATGGGCATGTTGTTGAGTTGGAAAAAGAAAAATGCTTCTTGTAGATCCTCCATTGAAGTCTTCCTTATCAAGATTTTATTTGTTTTCATATTATAATTGAGTGAATGTTTTGTAAAATATTACCCTAAGCCACCTTATCTTGCCCAACTCACAACAAAAGATATTTGAAATTATTGACTACTTCCTTCTTAATTACCTATTTTTCTTAGCATTCCTTCCATTTGGATTTGAAATATTTGATTCAATAGAAGAAAACAAATATATTTTGGCAATACCACATAAAATTTTAAAATTTCTCTCTCTTTTTTAATCCATCTCTTTATATATTTTTGGTTGAATACAACTGCTCCTTTTGCAATATATTACGTTAATCAATAAGTAATTATTTTTATTACACATAACTATATTGGTCATTGAATTCCACTATCTTTTGTTAAACTTGAGCTTAAATTTAATTTATTCATTTCTTTTAAATATTTTTATCTTTAATTGGTTATATGGGATCAAAAGAATTCCCACTTGTATAACATCATGCCCATGTTACCATGGTATTTCAACTAACACACAATGTTGTTACAATAACATTTATGATTATTAAACATCTATCACCTAGCAATATTTGAACTTAGATATCCAGATTAAAATCTACGAATTTAACCACTTGAGATCATGTAATTTGATTTGTTTCCTTTAATTATGTTACCCAATTCCACTTTAGATATTTCAACTTTTGAACCAACATGTATACACATGATACTTGAAACCTTGGTTCATCCTAAAACAAAATAACCATTTGGAAGAAATCAATATCTTGGATCCACATAGACTAAAATAAAATAATTGTGGATAACCTTATTGATAAGATCACATCTTAAGAGAATCAATTCATGATATGATCCTTTCCATAACAAAATTTCTAAAGAGATTAAATACTTTATTATTAACTAAATATCCAACAACAAAAACTATTCATTTTTTCTACCACATGAGATCCCCCAAGACATCTATTATCCTATATATTGAATTCTTTAAATAATAGCATTTGTGTGTTAAATTCCCTATTGATAAGCATAACTCTGAAATTTACAAAGGTCATGCTTGGGAGGAGACTGCCCAAACCTGTGCGTTGGTCGTAGGGGTTTTTCACACTAACAAAATAAAATAATAATAATAATAATAGCGTCTGAAAGCATATTTAGATTAATAAATAAAGCAAAATCCTTCAATGATTTAAACCATCCAAGATAACCAACATCTTTTTTTTTAAGGAAATGAAACTATAATGAAATATCCCCAAGAATCCAAATCTCATGGTTGTGAATCATCATGCTTGAAGAGTAACTATATTTTGAGTATATATATATATATATATATAACTTCAATTTTGATATTTTTCTTCTTTCTTATAAACATAATAGTAGCACAATTACTTGTTTTTAGTAATTGTCTATCCATTTGCAATCGTGCTAGGTAATTATAATACTTCCTATATATTCCATAGATAAACAACTAGGTAATCTCCCATCATCTAAATATTTTTGAAAGCAATCTTATTTTCCTCACTATCTATTTTTGTTTCATGTGTTAAAACAAATATAGGATTATAACAACATATTAATTCCTTGATAATTCTTGTTTTGGTGTCTTATTCATAGGTCTTAGATATTCTAAATCATCATTTTTTTTTTTTTGTAAGTTGGAGTTTTGTTTCAGAGGGTTTTAACTGGGTCCCAACCCTAGATATACAAAAACTTCATCAAGTTGAAGTGCATTCATGTTGCATAATCCTCTATCATGAGGGATCAGTCTACGCCATTTTAACCAATCCCGCGTAGGGGATACTATTGCCAAAATTCCCTCGTAGGGGATATAAATACCGGTAAAAAGGTGGTGCTTGCCCACGCAGGGGCTGCTGAAACTAAACAAAAATAACCCATAGATAATCGCTAGGGCCCTCATAGGGGCTGACACAGGGAGCCCCAACCAAGCGGGTAGCCAGACATAAAAACAGACATCACCAAAAATTGCAGCAATAAACCCCATAAAAATTTTGAACAAAATAGGCAGGCCCAGAGTAGATCAAGGGTCGACCTCCATGATATCCTCTTTAGCTTGGTCAGCACACTGCTGGAGGACGTGCTTCAAGGCGGCGCTCGCGCTTTCGAAAGCGATGATGAAGCTCCGAAGAAACATCCGGGTGAGATGATTGGAGATGCCAAATGTGGGGGCCAAGTCCCCATTGATGTCTTCAATCTCTCGAGGAGAATTCTAACTGGATTTCATTTTGGCTTCTTGGTCCTGGACGATCTATGAACAGGGGTGGCTGCCTCTTCAATTTTAGCTTTACATTTTCCCAAAGAAGGCTTCTTGTTGGCGGGAGGGGTGGGTTTGGATGGGGACGGGATGGGTTTGGATGGGGAAGGGGTTGGTTTATATGGGTAAGGGGTGGGGGCGGGAGGGTAGGGGATGGGCTTGGATGGGGAAGGGGATGGAATGGACGGGGAAGCTGCAACGTCTTTTCGGGAGGCTGGGGTGCTGGGAACTCCGTTGCTGGCCAGAAGCTCAATAGACATAGAGTGAGAAGGGTTTTGGGGGGGTTGGGAGAAGGGGGGAGGATTGCAAGGGGGTAGCCACAATGAGGGGATTAGCCAGAACGTGATAGTAAATAACAGCGAACAACCCATGGTGGGCAGGGGCGACACTTTTCTTATGAGCAATGACTACTAAGAGACACATGGATCGATAAAGGAACCCATGAATGTTCATAGGTTTGTATCCCCGGACATGGTTGACAAGGGCAAGGTGGAAGCTGGCCATAGGCTTGTTGGGATCATTGTAGGCCAAGTACTAAATGAGGGGAATGGCAACAGTGGGGAACGGGGGAGGAAGTGATTGACGATCCAGGACATGGCCATCCCACAAGAAGTTCTAGTAGTTGGGGAAACCTTCCAATTCAGGTTCCCAACAGTGTTTGTCATGGCGGACAAGACGACCATCGATCGATAGTTCTACAATCTCTCCAATCAGCTCTAGAGTGACCTTAAAATGCAGGTTCCTAATGTAGACATGGTCGTTCGACCACGTACGAACAAATTCCTTAGTGATGTCTTCCTTAGCTCCATGAAATTTTGATAACAGGGTGGTGAGTTAAGCGCCCTACACGTAAGCAGACGCCAGGGTGTACAACTAGAGAGAGCTCGGTTCAAGGTAGGCCATGGTGGTGGTGGTGGGGATAGGAAGAGAGGTGATGGAGGAGGCCCACAAAATAGACTTGCAGATGGGAGTGTCGTGGACTAGGCGAGAGTGGGGAATTAAATAGATCGAGGGAAGCGAGTAGCTCATGTCAAGCCTCGCGGATGGGTGACAGGTGGACGGGAGGATGCCAAGCCGAGGAGGACAAGGATTGATGGGAAGCCTAGGGACCATATCTGCACTGGCGAAGGTGATTACTTGGGTAAGGTCTACAGACATGGGTAGGAGCATGGAAGGGAAAGGAGGTGCGATTGAAAACGTGGCAATGGGAGTTGGTAGAGAGCGTTGGGACACCATGGATGGAAACCCGTATTTGCGTGGATGGATTTGGAGTACCTGTCGTGACTTTCCGACATCGCAAATTGGAGGACATTTGGCAGGAATGAGTCATGCCACACGGTGATGGGTGTTTGCCCTAAGCCCATGTTGGCCAATTTGTCTGTAAGCTGATTAGCTTCCTTGTATGTATGACTGGCTTCCACATGGTAATGCTAATTTAATAGCTTCCTACTTTCTTGGATAAGGGATCTGATATTCCACGAAGGGGCTTTGTTGGAGATTAGGTAACCAATGATAGTAAGAGAGTCCCCTTCAACATGGATATTGACACATGAACCCTTGATGAGGTGAAGACTTCGCCACAGGGCCCACGCCTCGGCCATATTGTTGGTTTGATGATGAAGATTCTCTACAAAAGCCATAACCATATTTCCTCTATGATCCCTGATCACTCCCCTTGCCCCGACCAGACCGGGATTCCCTTTCGATGCATCATCGAAGTTCAAATTTAACCATCCCTCAGGAAGGAGGATCCAACGAGCCTTGGCCTTGGGATGGGTCGAGGGGGGATAAGGTGGGAAGGGGGATCTTGAGGGAATTGATGATGTCAGCCTCACTCTTGCTTAAGGGGGATCTGGGCCACGAGAGAAGATGAGAGTTTTTAGAAGCATATGAAATGGATTTAATGGCTATGGATATGGAGTTGTAAAAGGCAGTTGAGAAGACCCTACGATTACGTTCGAGTCAAACCTGCCAAATGAAGTGGTGGAGGCAAATTTTCCAAAGGAAAGCTACTTTGGGATTTCTGAAGGGAGCAGGCCATTGGATGAACATGTCTAGGAGGGAGTTGGGGTGCGCCCAATGGATTTGAAAGGTGGTGAACATGTGATCTAAGCCGTCCCTAGTGAACTCACACTCTAAAAGGAAGTGGTCAACGGATTCCCAGTTGGACA
Source organism: Wollemia nobilis (assembly GCA_028583015.1). Lineage (NCBI taxonomy): Eukaryota > Viridiplantae > Streptophyta > Pinopsida > Araucariales > Araucariaceae > Wollemia > Wollemia nobilis. The sequence goes on from JAQPPZ010001538.1 coordinate 404,874, forward strand.
GGCAGAGGTGGCATCTATTGGGGACAAGGATCTAAGCCGTCTCTCTTTTCATAAGATTATCAATGGTGAGGACCTTGTTTTGAATGGTTATCCAGGCAAAGAACCCAATTTTTGGGACAAGGTGCTTAACCCAAGCTAACTTGAATGGAATAGTGGGAACCCGAGATTTGACTAGCATGGAGTGGGCAGACTTGATTGTGAAATCCCCACTGTCAGTTCCCGCCTAGACTGGGTAATCTGGGGAGACTATGGTAGGGATAATGGTGGTTCTAAGCATCTTGGACAAAATCTTACTAACCTGCAAGAGGTGCTCGTTGTCTTCTGGGGGAATATTCCATTTGCCTCTATCCATGTAGTTCGCCACTTTGCTTCCCCATATCCTTTTGAGACTTGGTCTAAGTCTGGACACCTCAAGCAGATCCTTGAGGGGTTTGTCTTTCAACCACGTGTCTTCCCAAAATTTAATAGATGCGCTTGTGCCTAGCTGCCATCGTGTCCCTCTCATGATAAGAGGTTTCGCTTGGATTACGCCTCGCCAGAAGGCTGATCCATTGGTAGGGATGTTGTTGTCCATAAGGGGTAAGTTTTTGAGATATTTGCTTTGGATGATAGTGACCCAATTTGCTTTATAGTTGGTGAACAACTTCCAGGCAATATTTATGTTTGTTGATCTTCTCATACCAAGTCCCCCTTGGTACCTAGGTTGGCATACTTTGTTCCAACTAACAAGGTGGAATTTTCTCAAGTTTTTTGGGCTGGCCCAAAGAAACCTTTTTTGAATTTGCTCATTTTTGGAATGAACAGAGGCATGAGCTTTCAAGACTGACATGAAATAGACTGGGATGCTTTGGAGGACTGCCAAGGTGAGGGTTGCTTTGGCTGCTTAGGAAAGGAGGGAGCCCTTCCAGGCAACAAGCTTGTGGTTGATCCTCTCAATGACATTGTCCCACATATATTCCTTCGGGTTCATGGTGAACAGTGGGAGTCCCAAGTAGGAGGTGGGGAGGGCAGCGATGCAACATTGGAGGATTCGAGCAATTTTCCATTGTCTATTACCTGGTGTGTTAAGGAAACGACACTTACTCTTAAGATAGTTGATTTCTTGCCCTACAACAAATGCATAGGTATCAAGGATCCCTTTGATGGATTTAGCTTGGACAACGGAGGCCGATGTTGCAACAATAGTATCGTCAACAAACTACTGGTGAGACAGGGGGGAGAGTTGAAAGAAGCTTTGATAGCTGACATGCATCCCGAAGCCATGAATTGTTTGAAAGCTCTGCCCAGGGACTCAGCCAAGATGATGAATAGAAAGGGGGACAGGGGATATCCCTGCCTAATCCCTCTAAGGCTAGGGAAATAACCTGCAACAAACCCATTAACTAAAACTGAGAACTACGGAGAGGTGATGCAGCCTTTGACGAGATGAACCCATTCTATGTGGAAGCCAAATCAAGCTAGTACTTTTAAGAGAAAAGCCCTATCCACCCGATCAAAAGCTTTGCTGATATCCAATTTCATAAACATGGTCATTTTTTGTTGCACTAGGAAGAGTGGAGGGTTTCATGAAAAGATATGATGCTATCAGTGATTGATCTGCCTTCTACAGAGCTTCCCTGGCACGGATCAATTATGGAGAGGAGGATCTTCTTAAGCCTGAGAGCTAGGGATCTAAATCATCATCTTCATCATTGCTCTTAATTCTTAATTGTGGGATTAGCCCCACTTCTTATAAATATTTTTTATGGTTGTTTTCAAGTTATCATATCAATCTATTTTGTTTGTTTTTTTCTCTTGGATTCTGCTTTGGGATCATATTTTTTCATTTCTACTTAAATTTTTGTCTCCACAACCTCTTTTTTTCTAAATCATTTATAATTTGACGTTTAATCTATAGGTTTACAATACTTGGAGAACCTAAAGTGTAACGGAAATATTCCAAACCATTTTCTTACTTATGTTATTTGAGAAATCCTACAATACAAAGGATAACCTAAATTATACATTTTTATTATCACTCTAAAAAAACCCAAAGTGTAGAGGAAAACTCCATACCATATATTTTTTGGTGCATTTTCAACTATTAAACATAAATACAGATGGTTTACCTAGGTTAGAATTAAGTTATTTTACCTTTTTTTGCTATGAAGATTCAACCTAAATATTCCTTCGTAACTTTTATTCCTTCTAAATTTGAACTCACACATTGTCATTGCTCATTTAGTACATCCTTGTTGGTTTCTTCTAACGTTTGCTTTGAATGAACTATGATGATCTTTTTCCATCTTATGTGACAAGGACGCTTTCTTTGTTACTTTTTAGGAGTGAAAATAACTTTGATCTAATCCATATTTTACTATATTTTGATGCCCTTGTTTTAATGCTAAGTTTGTCTAGTGACAAGAATTTTCACCTCTTTCTTGATAATTTTTAGTTTATAGGCTCTTACCATGTGTTCAAACTCATGGCATAAGTGACTTTGAAATGCAATGTTTTCACGATCCACCATTGAACCTATTTTCTTGATTTAAATTTAATCAAGTTGAAATTTAGTAAAAATTTTGAAATATCCATGGCCAAACATATCAATATATACACAACGAATTTTTCTCCCCTAAAAGTTTATGCCTAATTAACTCCCATGTCATGTTGCCAATATTTTTCCAAACCTCATTTTTTATAAGCTAATATGGAAGTCCAAGAAACTTGACCCAATTGGAACCATTTCAAGAGTTTTCAACTCTTAGAATATTCACTTTGTGCTTTTTTTTTTTTTTGATAAGTAACTATAATTTTATATACAAATTGGATTTTTTAAGAGGATCCCAAAACCTTATAACAAAAAGGGTCGTAGCACCGAGATTTAAAGCAATTCCTTAGTACATGAAAATAAACACAAACTGTAAGAGAAAGGGCCAAAAACAACCCTTGATCTAGCAGAAAGACCAGATTCTAGTACCAACTAGTGAGGCCCACTTCGCGAAAATATCATCCTCCCATTGTTGGCAGTTTGGGATCCTCCCAGGGGTGGATACAACAGTCTGGGATCCACTCGGGGTGGATACAGTAGTTTGGTATCCTCCCAGGGGTGGATACAACAGTTTGGGATCCTCCCAGGGGTGGATACAACGCACCTGCCCAAACCTGCATAAGGAGAGCGAAAAGACCAAAAATAGCCTACAACCAAAAATCTTGCCTGAAAACCAAAAGCAGGGAATTATAAGAAAAGTAGAGAGGATCCTCGCCTAGGGACGGCTCGGGATGCAACCCAGGGTGTAGCAAAGTAGCAAGCAGCTGCACGAGCAAAGCAGCAAGCAGCACTGGGATATAGGCCAGGGATCAACAACGAGACAACTTGGGAAATGGCTTTAGGGTTCTCAAAGAAAAAAATGGGAAGCCTTCACATGAGCCTGAAAAGTGGAACAACACTACTGGGGATATCTACAGGCCAAGATATCCCCGTGCACAACAAGGAGAAATACGAGGAAGCCGGAAGGATCCAGGGAAAAATAGCAACAGGCGCAAAGACAGGATCCCGAAAGCCAAAACTGAAGGAGGAAGGAGGGACCACAGCTGCAAATCCACTGATCTCCCCCCAGACCAGAGAATACAAAAGGAAACCCCCACCACTCCAGCATAAAGGCCTAGGAACCACCATCCTTGCTCATGAACAAATCCAGGGAACTAGGACCAGAAGCCCTTGAACAAGAGCTAAAATGAACAACCTGAGGATCCCAAGCGGGAAGCGACAATAGGCACAAATATGGGATCCTTAGAAGCCTAACCTGGGGGAACCAAGGTCTGCATGTACTGATCATGGGTCCCCCCAAGATCCAGACATGCAACAAAAACCTTGGGAACCCCAAAAGAAGGGACCAAGAACCCCCATCCTTGCTCATGGATAGCTTTAGGGAACTGGAACTAGGACTAGGAACAACCTAGGCAGAGGAAGAGGCCCACCCCGAAGGCCAACCAATGCCCTAGGTGTCCACCAAATTGTAGATCCAACAAGAAGAAGCCTTCGAATAGGAAATCAAAAAGGGCCCTACCCAACGAGATGGGACCAACAACAACCATAGGCATCCTAGAGAGGAGTCACTGGCAAAAGAGGAAACTGGCCCCCCAGACCAACCTTGAAGCAGAGAGGACCTCATAGGATGCACCAAGAAGCAGTCGAACTCCCAACCTGCCACCACCATCGATCGAGGAAGCCCTGGGAATCGGATCCACATAAAAAACCTGCAAAAAACCCTAGGGGAAAGCCTGAGGGAGATCGGGGAAGGGATCCCGAAAACATGCAGGAAACCCTAGGAGACCCTTGGGATGCACCAGACCACGAGCTCAGGCAGGGAAACCTTGAAATTGTTGGGAAAGGAGCATAAAGTGGAGAAGGATCTCCCAGAGCGGGATGACCCGAGATGAGCTAGAGACTGGGCAAGAACCAAGGGAGGAGGAGCAAGGAGAGGGAGCAGGACCCTCCTAGTTTCCCCACTTTGTGCTCTTTAATACAAGTTAGTCCTCCCCATAAACCATAAATTGTTACTCGTTTCTTTATCCTTGACTACTAACCTAGACAAGATGATGAAAAAATGTCATTTTGAAAGGAAAGTTGTCAAATAATATGAAATTTGTCTCCACTTTATCCTACTCCATTTTCAAGTTTCCAAAAAACTGACCAAAATATATTTAACTTACATTTGAACACCTTATTTTTATAAAACTAACACATAATACTCAATCATCCCATTTTTAATAGTAGTTCAACAATTACATAGAAATTATTATAGATTCTATATTTCTTTTATTCTTGATTGACAAAAGTTAAAGTCCTCCTCCATGATTTTTTCATTACTACCTAAATTTTCCTATGGGTCCTCCTTACTTCCACCTAGGACTTCATAAAATGAATTTTTCATTGCAATAACTAAATTTTCCTCGTAAAATTCTTTCGTAATTTGAACTTCTAAAATTTACAATAAGTTTATTCTCTATTGATTATTTCTACGTATTTTAAAATATACTAATAATAAAATAAATTAGAAATAAATGAATCATAGACTAATAAAACACTCTTTTAGTATTTTATCATGTTAATTATTTTAAAATTTTAATATTAAAAAAAACTAAAAATTGAACTTAATAAAATATTTTTATTTTTTTATATGAGATTAAGACAAGTTTGATGCACATAGGAAGTAGTCTGATCCGAATCCTCTGAGTATGCGCTAGATCGACGACGACAATACGAACCCTGTGTAACCGGCGGTCTCCATCTCACGCCAGGTCAACAATAACTAGATAAATAGACTAGTTGGGAGCATCCTCTGTGGTTTGAACCCTGCACTGTCAGTTACTACAAAATAATGGTTGTAACCTTAGTTATCAAGTTCGAGTTCGTATTCGAATTCGACTCTCTTGAAGTTCGAAAAAAACTTGTCAACGTCTAAAAATTCGAAATAAAATTCGATATATTATAAATATGTATATATGAACTTAGGTATATGCACATAACATTTTTTAATAAAATATAAATCAAACTTTTTCCAATTTAACCCCAAATTCAATATATTATAAATGTGCATATATGAACTTAGGTGTATGCACATAACATTTTTTTAATAAGATATAAAACATTTTTTTTTCAATTCAACCCAAAATTCAATATATTATAAATGTGCATATATGAATTTAGGTATATGCACATAACATTTTTTTAATAAACTATAAAACAAACTTTTTGCAATTTAACCCTACACTAACAATATGTATTCATCCTTAAATTTTTTGGTTTATTAAATCATTAAAAATAATAAAACTGAATATATCTTATACACGTAATTTGGTGCTGAGTATTGAATAGACTAACTTCATTCCTTGTGACTGTAGATTGCATAATTTACATAAAATTTCGTACAGATTACATAATTTACATAATTTTTAATGGTTTTAAATTTTAATAAAATTATTATTTTTTGTTTTATATATATGATTCGTATTCTCCTTATCCTAAAACTTGAAATAAACCCTCTCAAAAAACTCCACTACCCATGATAAGCCTTCGTAAAATACAAAACTATATATTGACATACCAAATTGCATTTTACGAGGACCCAAAAAAAAATGTGCAAGCCTTTATACTTTATGCGTGTTCACACAATTTTTTCCTACATTGAATTTAAAAGTTTGTTCGTAGAATTTATTCATTAATATTTTAAATTCGACGAATTTCGAACTTCATCCAAATAATTCGCCAAATTTGATAACTAAGGTTGTAACCAACTCCCCTATGTACCAAAAAAAACATAGTAGGATTACAATACAAGATTGCAATGATTCCACTTGTATTACATCTTGACTACATAATAGTATTTCAATAATTTTTTCAATAAGTTTACACAAGTTTTTATAAGTGGTGTCAATCCTCTCATACTGAGTAGGGTTTGAACCTTGGATCTCTCAGAAAAAAGCCGAAGGCCTTATCATTATAGTAAGCTGACAACTCTTTATAATTCACTTTACATATGTTTTAAAGAGGGGTCTGGGTCTTCTCCTACTAGAATTTGAATTTAGAGCTTTTGAATGAAAACCCAAAATCTTACCACTACTTTATCCCTTATAAGTCAATAATACTTTAATAATATAACATCTATAATCTAATAAAGTTTAAACTTAAACCTCTTAAAATTTAAGTAATTAAGTTAATATAATTCCATATTACGAAGCAATATAAATACCCATAATTTATAGTCCACTAACTCGGACTAACTCCATCGTTCGTTGTACCATCCAAGCTTCTTTATGGAAAAGTTATACACCTAATCATTATGCCCTTTATTTCTCGTGATACACTCCGTAATTTTGACCACACTTTTGAACGAATGAATTGCTACCATAACGTCCTTTACAACTTTTTATCATGATGCATGAGAGTACATTACTTTACATTCTCTGTGTATTTTGTAGTGGAGATTCAACAGGTAAATATCGGTGGGATGTTTGTAAGCAACTAGATGTGGAACCCAGCTCAATGATACATTGCTACCATTTGTTTATAGTTTAAAAATAATATTATTAGTTATACATATGAAATTACGGATATAAAAAAAATTAATATTATTTTGGTCATAGTATAAATTTTCAAAAGTTTAAAGTATAATGATATATTTCGTAGTTTTATATTTATTTAATTTTTTATAATTTTTTTTTACTCATTATTTCGTTAAGTTTTTGTAATTTTATGATTACTATTGGTTGTACTTTCAATTTTCATTTTAAGAAAAATAATGCATTGTTGTATATTATTATCTCTCTTACCATCAAAAATTGTATCACAAAATGACTTTTGTGCTGTCCATGAGTAAGGAGATGTATGTATTATTCCCACTTACTATAAGAAATTGCATCACAAAAATCATTTTGAAATGAAAGATCGTTTACTTCATTAATATCAAAACGAAAATATACAAAGCATCTGCCCGAAGGCTAAAGACTACAAAATATATACATCAATTATAAAAACAAAGATTATAAAAACTAAAACTACGAACAACTACCCAGCAAAACCCATTACAAAATATCTTTATCATCCCAAAACCCAAGGCAACAACAGGAAGGAACCTTACATCTGCATAAAATAAACTATTAGCTATGATAATTTTTGGCATTGTAATCTGAAACAAACATCTGAAGATAATGCTAAATCAAAAGCGCCTGAGAATAGGCATCAATCTAAAAATGAAGCTTTTGAAGATGAGGATCACAAAAATCATTTTGTGCTGCCCATGAGTAAAAAGATGTGTCACTGTCACTGTACCACTCCTTGGGTCCTTAAAGAGATCATTCTACTAACATCATATGGCACCATACATGTTTAATAAGTATTTCATAAGATCAGTTAATAATAACAAACAATCTACACAACAATATATTTATCACAACTAAAACATCAAACACACTAATGGAAGCATAACATGCATTTACAATAAAAATAAACAATGAACATTTACTACAAGTACATAACAAATTAAACTAAAAATATTTTATATTTTACTTATCAACAAGGGTGAAAGCAACTCCTGTGGTTTGAATTTTACGTTTGTCAGTTACTAAAACTAGCATAGTTATAACCAAATATCCCATGAAAAAAAAAACAAAAAATCATGATCGTTATTTTAATGCCAAACCCAAAAACTTACAAATACCTTCACATATAAATCATACTTTTGAAAGATCTTAATAATCAAAAATCAAAGTAAACAACCCTCATAAGACAAGACTCAACTGTCCTCAATACTTAAAAAACTCAAAGATATGGTGGCCTTCATCACCTTTGACAATTTTGTTTAAAAAAAATGTTGTGAGAGTTGGTGCAGGATAGTTGAGACGATCCACCCATTGTTAAATGGTTTGCATTAGGGCAGATATCAATCATAATGTGGTGTTGACTCTTAGAGAATAAAATATAGTAAAAAAGCAAATAGATGATTGTTATGACCCCACCTTTGGGTTAGATCATTTTCTGTCGCCTCTAATGATATTTTGTTTTGTTTTATGATTATGGTGGGACAATTATATTGCCAGCAAGCCTATATTAATTCTATTTTTTATTTTAAATTTAAATTAAAGTTAAACTTTTCTATAAAGCAGTGATTCCCATATCTTTTTAAATGTAATATCTCAATACTTGTGCGAAGAACATTTTCAATGACACGGATGATTTCTTTTCAGGACATTCCTTTTGAATGCAGGTTTAGTATACAACGTCTCCTTCCTCCACGTTTGAGTAGTTTAAAAACTAAGTTAAAAATAAAAATAAAAATTCACAACGTATAATTTGCTTATAGGGCAATCATATGGAGAATATGTCTTCCCCTTATTGTACTTTTGGTACTATCACGATACCTAAACGTTGACCATTTAATGGGTATATATATGCACGTTCCTATCAGTAAACAAGCGAATAAAGCTAAAGTTGGCTTTAAACCTAGAAAATAGTGGAAGAAAGCTAAAGTTTGCTTAAACCTAGAAAATAGTGGAAGAAAGCTAAAGTTGGCACATTCTTTTTAGAGGTGCTTGCTGAAATGTATTATGGAAGTCTTATCCCTAGATCCCTTCCCTATCATATTTATTAAAATATGTCTCATTTAATAGGTATGCTTATGTACTTTTGATTAAATTAATGACATGAGTTTAATTAAGAAAATAAATATGGATTTATTTTGCATTCTCAATCTAAATGTTAGGCTCTAGTTGCATCTAGGTATCAAAATGGAAGGGCTCAAGCACCCTTTATTATTGAGGGTTGAGGGAAAAAATATAAATATAAATAAATATTATAAGTTATTTTCTTATATATTTATAGTGAAATTAAGATATTTTATATATTAGTTTTTATGTTTATGAAGGTGTGACTTTAATTTTTTATGTAGAAGGTGGTTAATATAAGTTATAGGATATGATTGGATATTCAATATAATTATACTCAAACATTAATCCATGTATTGTTATATGTTTATCATTTATCGTTTTTTTTAATAATAAGGGGATTGTACTTGTTCCTCACTTTTTGATAAATTTAACTCACTTTTAATAAATTACAACTCTCTTCTTTAGAGCATGAGAGTTTACAAATAGATGCAATTCTCATTTCAATTGAGATGCTATAGTTACAAACCTACATCATTTTACATAAAATGTTTGAATTTTTTATTTTCATTTTTTTTGGATTTTTTCAATTTTATGTATGGATACAAATATTCCAAAATTCAACATCTTTCTTGACATTTCTCTACAGTAGCCTTCACAATACCAAAACTTTACCTCTGCTATCTATGTATTTCATCTTAGTAGAGTAATATTTCCAAAACATTGCACTATCATAGTCCACTTTACGAAATCTGGATTGCTAGTTTCCTTTCTGAAACACAAGTGCAACCACACAAATTATAATAAATAGTTTATATGAAAACACATTATTGTTATAAATCAAAATAGACATTACCAATAAAAAATATTAAAGTAAATCTTAATCATTATTTGATTCATGCAATCAACATTTTACTGTCACCTAAACTTACTACTTCCTCTAACCATGGAAAGGAGAATTTAACTTCACGGTCCTCAATCAAAACCCCTCTACTGGCTAGCCTATCTGCACATTTTTTTTCCTTCCCTTAATGTATGTGTAAACCTGATTTCTTCAAACCTTTTACCAAGATCTTGAATTTCCATAATTATCTCTTGTATATTCCATGGAGCCTTTGCTTTCCTCAAAATTGCATTTATTACTATGAGAGAATCACCTTCCATCCATACTTTGTTCCATTTTATTTATTTGCATATTTTAACCCTTCTAAAGCCGCCCAAGTTTTAGCTTCATTATTTATCTTAAATCCACTATTGAAAGCTTAATAAGACAAAATATCTCCTCTATTATTTCTAATTATTCTTCCTCCTCCTTTTGGTCCTGGATTTCCTTTAGATGCTCCATCAAAATTCAATTTAACCCACTCCACATTTTGTGGTTTCTAGATTATATTCTGTCTTCTTTTTGCTTCTCTTGTACCTAACATCATAATTCCATTTAATGACTTGAATCCATCTATCAAGACTCTTTGCTTTTAGATTAGGGACTTAATCTAGGTGAGTTGATAGGGTTGGTTTAGAATTCTTTATGGCTAAACATATTTTCCTTTTTATTACCTCTAAACTGCTTTCCTTTCCTTTAAATATTCTTCTATTCCTTTCTAGCCACACAATCCAAACTATTGTATCTTTTGATATATCCTATATTGTCTGTAAAGCCTCAATTTTATAAGTGCTCTGCTATTGCTTTAATTAATCTTTAATTCTGCTATTCATCCCCATGCATTTACCAAACATATTAAGAATCCATTGCCATAATTTCCAGACTATTGAGCAATGTCCCAAGAGATGGTCTATACTCCTACTTTTTACAAAGAACACATTAAGGGGGACCATGAAAACCCCTTTTCATAAGTTTATCCTAGGATAAAATTCTTCTAATGAAATGAAAGATTTTAACTACGTTTGCGAGACCCAAAACATGGCCTATGGGACCTCCAAATATGGAAACACAATTATTCAAATCATATGACCATTAATATCTTTGAGAAGGCTATTCCTTCTTCTACTGATTTGGGTTAGCAATTTCCCAACTTTTTTATTTTACTGTCTTCAAATAACTCTATCATAGATCGTTTTCCAAGAGTTTCTTTGTATTTACCACGGATGTTTGAAAAACTTGAACATTCATAGATGAAATGTTCCTCTATCTCTATTGCCCCTGTGTTGCATAAAGTACATATCCTTTCTTCCCATTTTTCCTTAGGCGTTGTCCATCTCCCTGTTTCACATTTAAGCCTATGAGAGCTAGACCTTATCTAAGCAATGAGAAGTTTTTCCCTCCACTTAATTTCAACGCCTATGTATGCTTTTTCCTTGTGATCATACATTGGGTTAAACTTTACAATATAGTATTGTCTTTTCTTGCTTGCATTTTTCCACATTCCACTTCTAAACTTTTTGTTCACATAGTTTTTTATGTCTTTGTTGAAATTTGGACATTCATTTATGTTGATTTCCCAACGTTTCATCCATTTCTGATTTTGTTTCATCAATGTGTTTTTTCGCCTATGTAGATCTTCATCCCTAACTGTCCTAAGCCATTTGTTGTTTTTCACATTTTCTACTTTTTTTTCAAGTAACATAACAGTTTGGTCATAGCCATGGAGGGGTCACTTAGTTGAAAGCCTTCAAAACACGTGCATTCACGGGCTTCTTAAAAAATCCCCTATTTTTAAAATTTACCACCTCCCCTTCTAATTTATTAAACCCCTAGTGGTAAACCCCTATCTAATAAATAATAACCCCTTTTCAAAACTTACCATTTTACCAAAAATATTTGAATCAATTTTTAATATCCCTTGGTAGGTTTACCATTTTATCAATGTATATCCATTGAGCATGTTTGACTCCATAAAACTATCAAGTCTTTATGAGCATAACAAAAATTAGTGGTTTGAGCTCTAACTTGAAGTAAAAATATGTATATTCTTAGTCTTCACACATTTCATTTAACCAGTAATATACAAGAGCAAGTTTTGATTATATTCTAGGTCTCTCACTCTGGGAGGGAGGACCCCATTTCAAATTCCTTACTTCCCCCTGCTCCTATCTTGTTGATCTCTAGTTGGGTAGATCTTCCTGGGATCTCTTGTTGCATTTCCAAGACCTCCACGGATCCTCATGTGCTTATCAAGATGTGTCATCCCATTTTTGATGTGACTATGATGGTTTGGTTGGATTGACCTGAAGATTCTTTCCATGGTGGCCTTTGGTGGTGGTTGGATTTCAGATGGCTTGGCTTGGGAGTTGGAGATGCAAAGCCTTTCCCGATGGAATTTTTTGGTCTTCGAGAGGGCCCCATGCTTTATTGTTCTTGAAACTCAAGGATGCCTCTATGTATCTTTGAAATTTTAGGTCTCTCTAGGCTTCTTGTATTTGGAAATGAGACATTCAACAATGTTTTCAGATAGTTGCAAATAAGAAAAATAAAAATTTCTTCATATACATTAAATATCAATATATTTATGCAATATCTCAAACTTGATGTCAAACTCAAAAAATATTTTTATGCACTGAATAACATTTTCCAACTCCAAGCTTACTAAATTTGAACTTGAATACTAATCTTCTCACTAAATGCCTCAATGCAATAGACCATAACTCACCTGAAACTTGAAAGAGTATACTAGTTTGTGATTGCATCATTGTACAACTGTATTAAGATTCCCCCATGGATTCCATCAATCACAAAATTTTTGCATAAATTACATGATCGAAGCCACTGTCTACTAACTCTCTCAAAGTCCTTATTAAACTAGCAATTCTTAGATAAACCAAAAATTGAACAACTTAATCTAGATGTTGTTGGTTATTATTTGATGCTTATTACCAAAGTGAAAGTTCTCTACCAAGCCCATATTCTATTGGAAAATTGCAAGCAAATGATAAACCGTAAAGCAACCAATAAAATTTTGGGACACATTTTGTTGTTTGGTTGACAAATGAACTATCTTAGGGAGATGAGCATTCACTCATTGACACAGACTATTTGAGGAATAGGCCTGATTCATAGATTTTCAAAAACTTCTTGATCTTGATTATGTTTACTTATCACAGGTGTCCATGCTTCCTCTAAGATAAAAGAACTTCCTCACCTATTGCTAGGAACAGAGACTTCCTGGATCAGGAAAGGCCTCAATTTCTGGCAAAGGGTATGAGAAGCATCTTCTATCAAGGAAAATGGGCCCACCTCAAAACCCACAATTGGGTGCAGGTTAGGAACAACTTGACCAAACCACCACTCCAAAATTCACCCTAGGGATGTGAGGGTTCCGCAAGAAGGGTCCTATAACATTGCTCTTTATTTTTACTTTTCTCAAAAGCTTACTTGTTAGAGCAAAACTTGCCTTGGCCCTTTTGAAGTTTATATATGCTCCTTTAAGTATTGTCAACTTTGACTTTGAAACAAATTTTGTCATTAACATTATAACCTTGGGAAAACAAACAAGATTGCCAGAAGTCTCAACCAGTTGTTTACATTTTCTATATCATACCTATAATTAAACACATCAATTTGTTGCTCAAGCTCAAGTTTAAAAAGTAAATTGACCATAGAATGACAACATGCAGGTCAAAACTTTAGAACAAAGCTCTGCAAGGTTTCTTTAGATAATAGTGATCATTTAAGAATGTAAAGGCACTACTAACTTCAACAAACTAACTCCAAGAGAATCATCATCATAATATCTTAGGCCCCAAATCATGGCATGAGGCAGTTTGCAGTTAAGGTATATTATTTTTAGTTGGCTAACATGGGAAGAGTCTTACAGTGATGCAATTACCTTCTGGTACGAACCATATCTACTTTATTTCCAATAGGTATAACTTTAAACAAATTGATAGATTTACACAAAAGAATGATATAAATAAGATGTCCATTCATAGATTTTGAGTACATTCACTTTAAGGATTTTTCATTAACATAGAATTCATGAGTAAGTGGAGCTAAGCCACAGATTCTTGGGCCAAAAACCCTGAAAGAAAAATAGTAAATTGTCTTAAAAGAGGCATATCTATTTCCACAGGCACTTAACTACCTGAAACCCACCCTGTTGGAAAGGTTGTTCCAAAATATTTTTAAAGATATATAAGGTGACACTTTAGATCAAAATTGACAGACTTATGGTTGCTTATATTTGACTAGCTTCGTAGTTGATTTGACATATGCCTTGCAAATTTTGCACCTGGCTCATTTTTCTTAAAGAAAACAAACAAGTTGGATCCTAATCGTCAAGCTAGAAAACCACAAGATTGATGGGACAAGCAAAAATAAAATGCAATCAATAAACACAAAAATTGATTTCATGCAGTTGTTAGAGAGCATTAAAGATAGATTCAAAGGGATTGATATTACAATTGAAGAATCCAAGAATTACCCCTAAAAAACCCATGAATATAGCAAGCTTTAGCATTCAAGTTTTTCATATTGTTACACCATTGATTTGAGGTTGAATTCTGCAGGATAGCATATTTTCTAGTCAATAGTGTGTGCAACTATATTTACATGTGGCAACAATCAACTAGGTGGAAAAGGAGTTTGCTCACTTGCTTACCCTCTTTTGACACCAAGGTGTTGTATTTCATTAGTGAGATAAATCAAATACCATAGACTCAAGGGGCCAGAGTACACCCCTTGCCCATCCAGTAGACTAGCATAGGAGTTCATTGAATAACAATGTTAACTGGGTACTTCAATGGACATATTAAAGATATTATATTTGGTTTCAGCTGGCTATTACTTCCTAGAGGTCTTTTATTGAGTGTCTTGGAGATCTATGAAACCTTAAAGGAGCTAATGAAACTATCTAATGGCTCGAGGAATAACAATATTTAAAATAAAATAACACATTATTCTTTGTAATTAGCAGTGCATCTGAGGCATCATAAAATGATGCCAACAAGATATATGCATCAACTAAATATTATTAGAGCATAATGTCGATGTGTTACCATGTATTACACACATCCATAATAGAACATATATATAATATATATACAACCAACAAAAAAAAAGAAGGTAAAAAGCCTAATAGATTTTGATGGCTGCAGCCTAATGTACCATACATAGTGTTTTTTACTCTTATTGATTATTCAACTATATTTGAAATGCTCATTGCAACTATGGTTGCATTCTATGCCAAAGGAACACAAAAATCAAAGTAAGAATTAGCTCAACAATCTCAGGAATTCCAACACGTCCTCTACACCCTACCATTGTTACTGCAATTAGACATCTCCAATTTCAAAATTCTCATCTTAAATGAGAAAGCAGAGGACCACACCTATAAAACATGCAGACAACATGAAATTCTAGAATTTTATAGTAAAGAACAAACCAACTTTCAAATTGGAATTCCACGATAATAATCCCTCTTGGTTTGTATGAGTTGTTTGTTCAAATCATTCATAAACATTTTTTAAGATAAATATGTTAAAGTTTTCATTATCACCAATTCTTTTCATACCTCTTTGGGAAAAATAAGGAGAATGGATGCACACTGAAACCTATAATAGACTTGAGTTTCTTTAAGATATGTTCTATGCTTTGCATTGAGACTGTGGCCAATCTAAGCCTTGGTTTACTATCACATATATAAAACTTGTTTCTCAATAAAATTTATCAATATATGCAAAAGATATCCTTGTAAAATGTACAAGGAAGAACATGGTAAGACCTGTTTTTGTTCTTGATAAAAGTAAAATATAAAATAATTGTCTGAAGAATGTATACTAGACTTTTCAACAAAGCAAACCTCAGATGTTCTGCATTAAGCATATCAGATGCGAATATGTTGACATACTTTATGGCCTTTCAACAATCAACCGTCATCATCTAATGATTTTCAGAAACAACTGCATGACTTCAGGAACAAGCAAAAAGCAAGAGACTGCCACTACAATGCCCAACAACAACAAGCATTCTATAAAAAAGAGTAAATTCAACTAAAATCATTACCAAAAATAAACAATCTAATATGTTGATAACCATTTCTGCTGGATAGGTGATATGTCTCATGTTGATGTCTTATTGCCACTTAAACATGTTCTCTTAAGTTCCACTTAATAAAAGAGTTTTAATGGCATTATCTGACTATGTTACCAATATCACTGGTCAGAATTTCAACATATACATTATTACATACTCATAAACCACAGTATAAATCTGGTTTAAAAGGATTGGTGAGACTTATGATTTATCATGGGCTTGGTTAGAGGGGATGTCTCATACATCCAAGAGATATGTTGTCATGGTTGTAGCTTTGAAAATGGCCTTTGCCTTTAGTGACTTAGAGATTTGCTACAACTTAAAGAAAAAAATACTAATGCAGTTTAAGCTCTTTGCATTTTCCATGTCTTACTTTTATACCCATCATTAGTTTTTAAAAGTGTCTTTATGTTGATTAAGTTTGTCAAATATTAACATAAACTAGCAGGTGTGATACACACACAGAGCTAAAAAAGAACAAATGCAAAGATTTTCATTGAATATTTTGTCTTATTTCTTGAAGGAAGCATATGATGACTGATAATCCTGTCACCCCCAGGAAAAGGAGGGGAAAACATATAATCCAAGACTTTCCTCTATTATGTGAACTTGTAAATGATTGTATTACGTACATTATTAAGGAAACAACATGAGCAAGCACATAGTACATACATTCAGAAGGCCAATAAAGTTAAACATGAGCAAATCTATTAAATAAATAACAAATATACAAGTGTAAGACCTATCTTGATAATTTGTTTAGGTAAACTAGCCCCTGCCAACCTGACTCAGATGTTTCCTATCACAATATACATGTTGCTTCAACAAATAATGTTCAGTAACAATTCTTTTTGAGAAGCAGATATATAATCAAGTACAATATCACAGCTAGAATTCAGTAAAGAAAGTTCAAGTTCTAGAAGAAATATACTCAAAGTACAAATCTCATAGCCATGTTGAAATTGGAATCACTTGTGCAAGAGATTAGTTAGAAGAATGAATTGTTTATTCTTTCGAAAGGTACATGCCCTTGATTAGCACGTGGCCTAAAGACTGAAAAACAACAATGCTATTCATGATGTAAAAGTCTGGCAATGTAATAATAGATGCCAAGGCACAAACAATTCAAGGCATATGAAACTTCTTGTGGAAGCAAAGGAACAACTCCATTTTGTTTCATATATTGGTTCAAGAGTATACCTCTTTGGGTTTCAAGCCTTTGACCAAGCTCATCTCAAACCAAAACTTGCAAATCCCTTTAAACCAAATATACAAAAATTAAAACAAAAGGATACATTCTTTCATGAACACCCTGCATACTACCACTTCTCATCAACTTAACATGTACTGAAGGCCACAGACTTAATGACATATATACTCCAAAATCCAATCCTTTCTCAAAAAATTGTTGGCCATTTATACTCTCCCATTCAACCCATATATGGCGAAACAAAAAAATAGAAATTTAACATTATATCCCATGTTCCAATCCTCTTTCTTAATCAAACCCATATTCAATGCACTTGTCACACCATTTAAATGCAAATAGATAGAAATGTTTACAAAGCCTTTGTATTGTATCCTGAAAGAATGAAAGCTTTTTCATTGCTTGTACATACTGATGAAAAACCCAAGCTTAATTACCCCACATGGCTAGTTCTAAATAAAGTGCTATATGCTCTTATCTACCTAAATTGATATTCACAAATAAGTAGCAGGGGCTTTTACTAGGCAAAAACAAGGCAACCTTCACCCATTTATGGAGGGATTTTTAGAGACTTTTCTACATTTATTCTAGATGATTTCTCTTCCAGTCTCATGTGCATTGGAGGGTGGACCTGTTAGAAGAAGAAGGCTTCATTACATGGATCAATAAATTCAAGGTCTAACTCTAGAACTATTGTTGTTCACTAGAAAACTGATTGGAGATAGATACTTCATCAAGGGATATGAGGCTCAAAATGGACCTTTGAATCTCTCCACAAAAAATAGTTTCTTTCCAATGCAAGTGGGCATGGGACTCATACTTTATCCACAACATGAGGGAGTTTTATACAAAATGTAAGTATTTATGGCTATACATAGGGATTGCAAAGGGAAGGATATAAGAGAATTTGTACTCCAGGAAAGTTGGTAGCATAACCTTTTAAGACTTTCATAGATCTGAACTTCATAAGGAGTTTCCTTCCATATGAATCCATTGTAGACTTTAAGAACCAAGGAAACCCTACAAGACAACAATGGCAAGTCCAATGTTGTCATCTCTTTGGTATGCTTGCTTAAACCCCTTTGCAAAGTCACCCACACCTTCTTGGACTAAACTATTTGCATCCTTTATCACTTTGTTAAGTTCCAATAACCACTTTTCTTATGATCTGCTTTATAAAGCTCAACATATTATGGAAATAAGAGGTCTTCAGGGTCCTAAAGTGCTCTTATATGTTATGTTCCAAATATAACATGAAATCTGAAACTACAACTTAGCATAATTTTCCCGAATAATGGGTTATGGTAGCATTGTTGCATTCTAGATCTGGAAACTTAAAAGCTAAATTAGGTGGTTATGAACAATCTAAAAATTTTTCAAATCATAAACTAGGCAAGTTCTGTTTTGGAATTTGGAATTGGAAAATTCAATTCTAAAATCTGAAATATCTAAGATGTTCCTCCTTTTTTAATTATAAAGCTAAAAACCCTAAAAATCTAGCCATTTAGCCATGCCAGAATCAGAAACTCCTGGAAACTACTAAAGCAGAATATTAAAGCTGCAAAAAGAACTTACATGATATCCTTGAGGATTCTGAACACTTAAGTTTTTTAAAGAATATGGAAAGAGAACATGACATTACCATTATAAAAAATAACTAACAAAATACATAAGTAGCTAAAAGAAACTTTCCTGTAAGGATATGAGCACCAGCTCAACCCTGAACCCAAAAACAATGTGGTCATTGCCTTGGCCAGAACACAACTTCAAACTATGCACAAAAACTTTCTTCTACCAAAAATTGACCTCCAATAGTTCAATCTATATATAAGCATTTCCCACTTTAGCTCTTTTCACGGTGCGTGTTGGATTACTAGCTCACATTGAATAAGTGCCCATAGTGACCAAAAAAACTAGTTGAACCCCACAAACATCTTACATACAAATATTTCTAGTGGACTAAATTGTACACAAAAGTGGGATGGGCCCAACTATCTAATATTTCCATAGGATAAGAAAAAGTTCCATAACATTGTCCCTGTCTGTTATAGTTAGTATTAGGGTTTTCTAGGTCCTACCAAGGCGGGTAGTCACAGAGCCACCTTCAAGAATAGATAATATTTTATCAAGCCAAATAATGTTGTAAGTTGACAAATCACTGGAAAAAGTTTATAATTATGGTCCAGTTTTATGTGCAACAAGAAATCAGTATGGTCCAATTTTTTTACCATCAATTTGAGAGGGTCATACCTGTATGCTTTCCGATTGTGCTTCTGGTTTATTCTCCCACTTTTTGGCTATGCTTCCAGTTTATTCTCCCACTTTTCGGTTGTGCTTCCCTGGTCTGCCCCTCTCCTGAGAATCCCTTCCAAAAAGTGATCCTCCCTTTTTAATTTTTTTTTAAATATATCCTCCTTGTCTTTTCATGAACCCCCAAAACATCAAGGTTTTCTAGGTCCTACCAAGGTGGGTAGTCATAGAGCCACCTTCAAGAATAAATATTTTATCAAGCCAAATAATGTTGTAAGTTGACAAATCACTAAAAAAGTTTATAATTATGGTCCAGTTTTATGTGCAACAAGAAACCATGGCTTCAATGCATGTGTTTGTTATCGTCTAGTTTGCTTAAGGGACACAATTTATAAGTTTTTAAATGTCTATAGCTTGGTTTGGTGAAGCATTGATATTTTTGTACTTGCAACTCCCAATAAAATATATAATCCTATTCCATTAATTTCTTTTTAAAGTTTCATCATTTTTACTCACTTAATTCCAAAGTGATCCAAACTTTTGCACTGTACCTATTATGTCATTTGCCCGACAGGCTTTAGAGTCAAGTTTCTCCTTCTTTGGTCTGCTTAGGTGTCAAACAAGGTTGCCCTCTATCTTCGACCTTATTTGGGCTATACATTGACAAGTTAGAAGAATGGATAAACAAATTTGGGGGAGAGGGTGTGCATTTAGCCAAATATGTGGTAAAACTCCTCATGTATGCAAATGATGTAATTCTTGTGGCCAAAACAACCAAAGATATAGAAGATCACCTTCAAGCTCTAGAAATCTTTTGTAAAGAAGTTGGGATGCAGGTGAACACGAGCAAAACAAAAATTATGATTTTTTCAGCAAAAAAGAAGCAACAACTCAAATTTCAGTTTGCAGGAGAACCGCTTGATGTAGTAGTAGAATACAAATACCTGGGCATAGAATTTCATGACAAACTTAATTGGAATACATGTAGGATGAAAAGAACTCAAAGTGGTTGGAGAGCACTATATGCACTTCAAAACAGGTGTAGGAATGCCGAGTTGTGGGACTGGAAGACCACCAAGGTCTTATTTGGCCTACTTGTTACACCGGTTCTGTTGTATGGTTGCGAGGTGTGGGCTAGTGGCACAAAAAATGCAAAATGGAGGCAAATAGAAAGGATTCAAAAATATCTAATCACAAACTTTCTCAAAATTAAGGCCAAAACCCCTTATGAAATTATTCTAGCTGAAACTGGAATGTTCCCTTTAGAAGCAATTGCTATGACCAAGTTGTTATGTTACTTGAAAAAAATAGAAAACATGACAAATGATAGATGGCCTAGAGTAGCTAGGGATGAAGAGTTGCATAGGCGAAATAATACGTGGATGAAACAAAATCAAAAATGGATGAAACGTTGGGAAATCAACATAAATGAATGCCCAAATGTCAACAAAGACATAAAAAATTATGTGAATGAAAAGTTCAGAAGTGGAATGTGGAAAAATACAAGTAGGAAAAGACAATATTATATTGCATATTTTAACCCAACGTATGACCACAAGGAAAAAGCATATATAGGCGTTGAAATCAAGTGGAAGGAAAAAATACTCATTGCTCAGATAAGGACTAGCTCTCATAGGCTTAGATGTGAAACAGGGAGATGGACAATGCCCAAAGAACAATGGGAAGAAAGGATATGTACTCTATGCAACACGAGGGCGAGTAGAGACAGAGGAACACTTCATCTATAAATGCCGAGTTTTTCAGATATCCGTGACAAATACAAAGAAACACTTGGGAACGAGTTTATTATAGATTTATTTGAAGACAAGTAAAATAAAAAAAGTTGGAGAATTGCTAACACAAATCAGCGGGAGAAGGAACAACCTTCTCAAAGATATTAAAGATCATATGATATGATTTGAGTAATTGTACTTCCATATTTGAGGTCCCATAGACCATATTTGGGTCTCGCGGACGTAATTAAAATCTTTCATTTCATTTCATAGGGTATGTCCATAGGACACACAACTCTCCATGGCGTGGTGGCATGCACGTACCATGTAGGAGATTTTTAGGGGTGTATTTGTTTTTTATAGTTGTGACACGTGTAAGATATGATAGTCGGGAAGGTTTTATTGTGATGTTTTTTATAGTAATTTGTATTTGTTTTTGGTTTATTGTGAAGGTAGTTGGTTTGCTGTGATGTTTTACTTGTAATGTTTTTAATGCAAGTTTTTTTATTGATAAGAGTTATTATAAAATTTCATTCTACATTACTATCTTTCTTTTATATAGGTTTTAGATCATAAATGTGATCTTTTATTATTTAAATAAATTTTATTTTATTTATTGGTTAATAAAATTTAAAAAGTTATTTGAAAATTATATAATAGTATTCATAAGAAAAATATTATTAATACCACCACAAATCTATAATTTTTTTTAAACATTATTATTATTTTTTAATGGGTTATATGGAATTGAAATGGATTTGCCCCTATCAATGCCACCACAGATCTATACTTAAAAAAAAAAATTATTATTATTATTTTTTAATGGGTTATATGGAATTGAAACGACCCCGCCCATATTACATCATGATTGCATAGTAGTATTACAACAACTTGGTAATTATGCATGTATCATTTGGCAAGATTTGAACCTTGGTCTCTTTCTTGAAAGATGAGGAATCTAACCAACTGAACTAACGCCATTTGATACCACAAATCTATACTTATAAAAATAAGCTTCCAAAACTCACTTTAATATTTTATTTATAGAGCTTGTACAAAAATAAAAAAAGATACTCACTTTAATTATGGTTATAATTTTTATTTAATCTATTGGTTATAAAATCACTTTAATTATGCATGCAATAATTTTTATTTTAGTACTTTTAAGAAGTGTCCTAACATCTTTATAAATTTTTGGTATGCAACTCAAATATAACCCCCATCCCCTCTTCTCCAGCCTCCTTTTTTATCGGTAGAATCTATATGTAGGTATGCATGAATGTTAAACACCCCTCCCCTATAAGATACTTACCAATTTACCGAGGGTTCAACTTGATATTAAAAATACCCCCTGTATGCACTCACGTGGTATTTACCATTTTCTCAGAGTGACCCCCCCGTGGTCATAGCAATTGCCTTTAAAGGGAACATTCTAGTTTTAGCTAGAACAATTTCATAAGGGACCATGGTCTTAATTCTAAGAAAATTTGTAATTAGATATTTTTGAATCCTTTCTATTTGCCTCCATTTTGTATTTGTTGTGCCATTGGCCCACACCTCGCAACCATAAAACACAATCGATGTGAAAAATAGACCAAATAAGACCTTGGTGGTCTTCCAATCCCACAACTCAATATTCCTACACCGATCTTGAAGTGCATATAGCGCTCTCCAACCACTTAGATTTCTTTTCATCCTACATGTATTCCAATTGAGTTTGTCATGAAAGTCTATGCCTAGGTATGTGTATTCTACCACTACATCAAGAGGTTCTCCTACAAATTGAAATTCGAGATGTTGCTTCTTCTTTTTTGCTAAAAAATCATAATTTTTGTTTTGCTTGTGTTCACTTGCATCCCAACTTCCTTATAAAAGAGTTCTAGAGCCCAAAGGTGATCTTCTAGATATTTAGCTGTTTCGAACACAAAAATTACATCATCTGCATACATGAGGAGTTTTACCACATATTTGGCTAAGTGCACACCCTCTCCCCCAAATTTGTTTATCCATTCTTCTAACTTGTCAATGTACAACCCAAATAATGTTGGAGATAGAGGGTAACCTTGTATGATGCCTATGTCACTCCTAAAACATTTAGATAACCACCTACTAGCCAAACAAACATTTTAACTTTAGGAATGCTTGGGCTATCCCAAATATCTCTCCATATTCTAGTGATATTACTATTTTATTGGTGTTGTACATTATATCCTCTTCTTGTTGTGCATTATCCAAATCTATTCAACACCCAAATCAATTTATCCTTGGTTCCCATTGGAATAATCACAGTTGTTATCTTTCTACTCAATTGCCTCCTAGCATCAATGTCTTGTATACTTGTAAAACACTCTTCTTTCAATTTGTAAGTTTCTTTCTGATCCTTGTACAAAACGTTTGAAACCCTATCACCATATTTATCTTAAAGCAATCTCATCCAAGGTTTCAAAACTGGATATAAATTGAGTGGTTTGTTTATCACACCAAGTATCCATCCAAATAGAATTATTTTCTCCAATTTCCACCACCCATATTAAACCTTTAATCATTAGATCAATAGATTTTTTTAAACCATTCCAAAGAGAAGAACCATTTGGTAGAGAGAAAGTGGTAAATATTAAACTTGGGCCATTGGGCTCAACATACTTACAAGAATTCTTGTGCATTGTCTTTAACTTTCTTTGTACAATCTCCATATTACTTTTCCCCTAAGAACTAAGTTTGCATATGTAAGAAGTCTTAAACCAAGACCTCCCCTAATTTTATCATCACACACCTTGCTCCATTTCACCAAAGGAAATTTTATTTTATCATGTAAAATTGACCATAAAAAAGATCACATAATATAGATTAAAATTTTTCAACTAATTTTGGTATAGAATACAATGACATATAATATGTTGGAATGACCTGTAAGACTGCCTTAATTAACTACACTCTTCTTGCTAACGATAGCCATCTACCTTTCCAATTTGGAAGTTTATTTTAAACTTTACTAATAATTGGATTCCATAATTCTATCCTCATTCTCCCCTGAAATAAAGGCATCCCTAGATAAGTTAGTAAATTGGCCTCTTCCATTTGAAGTAACCTGTAAATTCTTGCTTTGATATTAGCTGGATTTTTAAGGAAGTAAATTTTGAATTTTGTCCTTTTAACTTTTTGCCTTGATGCTCTTTCTTATTACTTTAAAAAGTCATTCAAAGCTCTAGCCTCATTTATCCTTGCCCTTCCAAAAAGGTTGTATCATCTACAAACCGTTGATGGGTGATGTTGTCGATGTTATTACTAACCTTAAGTCCACTTATAAGCCCATATTTCTAAATATTCTTTAAGTTCCTACTCAAAAACTCTGCCATAATAGTGAATAAATAAGGAGATATAGGATATCCTTGTCTAAGGCCTCTCTTGCCTTTAAAAGATTATGTTACTAACCCATTGACCAACACTAAATAAGGAACTGTAGAGACACAATATTTAATCCATCTAACCCATTTCTTCTCGAATCCAAATTTTTCTAAAATTACAAAAATAAAATCCCATTTAACCCTATCATAGGCTTTAATCATATCAAGTTTTAAGATCATTGCTTTCTCTTTTTTGAAGCTGCTGAATGTATAACTTCATGAGCTACTATGATCCCATCCAGAATTTTCTTCCTTTCAGAAATCCACCTTGCTGTTTTAAAATAATTATGTCTAACAATGACCTTAATCGATTCGCCATAACTTTGGAGATAATCTTATATGCCATATTACATAGGTTTATGGGTCTAAAATAATCGAACAATTTAGCAACCTTATTTTTTGGAATTAGAGTAAGATATGTTGCATTTATTTTATAAGGTATGTGTAAAGTAAAAATGAACAATACCAATAAAGCAACAAATCAAAACAAATAACACAATGTATGCACAAAATGACAGATCTGATTTATTATGACTCAAGGATCTTGGATCTTTAAATTGTATAATAGATTTGCCCCAAATATTACAATATACTTTATTTCTTTCAATACAATATTACAATGAGAGGGTTTGAAACCCTCGTTAAAAAACAAATGTTGGTATCTTCAGTTTGTCTTCACTCTAAACAGTTTGTAAGTGGGCTTTGCATATCCCTACGGGACCACTCGAGCTGTGACAACTATTAATAAAAATATCTCCTATAACCCACACACTGATCACAACACAAAGAAGTTAGTAGCACATGAGATCCTTTAAATAACAACTCTACAAACCCTAGGTGCAATAATTATGAAATGTAAGTAAAACACAAAAAACATAAGTTAAAGAACAATGATACCTATTACCTTGTCAAAATATACCTGATATGCCTGATCTATATCTATGTTTCTATGATATGGTGACGCACGAATGCCCAAAAGCATTCGAGGGTTTTTCGACTTCAAATCGGATGATGGGAAACACTTTGAAGCATTCTGGGAGGGTTGTGGATGCCCTGCAACATTCTTGGAATGCTCAAAAACATTCGAGGAATACTCGATAGTGTTTAAGGGTTTTGAGGAGGTGTATTGCAGAACTAGATTTGGTTTGCAAGGGTTTTGGATGATAGAAACATGAGGATGTGATAGCAGCGAGGAGGGAGGATGTTAGCAAAATGCTAGGGTTTGGATGATAATGGATGAAGGGCTCTAATGATCTCAGGAATATGTAATCAAATTTCAAATCAACTAATAACTTAACCTCATTCATAAAAGTGAATGATCTTTTATAACTTGCCTTTCAACATGTTAGGGTTTCAACGACACCAATGGACGATCAAGATTAAAACATGATGAATGGCTAAGATTATAACTTTGCTATGTGACATGGATCATGATTAATGGATGGCTGAGATTTATTCATATATAAATATATATTTATTAAATATATATAAATATAAATATAAAATATTTAAATAAATAAATAAATAAATAAATAAATAAATAAATAAATAAATAAATAAATAAATAAATAAATATATATATATATATATAATGAATGGCTATGATTTGTGGATGCGGATGGATGACAAGTGGCTAGGTTTTGGTGTCTACGGATACCCTTTTTGGTATCCCATTGCGTGAAACACAATGTGATGCAAAAATAAGAGACACCTGGTTTGGTAAAGCAGTTTATTTCCCTCGGTGCATAAGAAGATCTTGAAGATAAAATTTGTGGGTGTAGCTTACCCCCTTAATTGGCAAATGAGTGAAGAATGAATATCACGAGCCAATTGATAGAAATGTGAGTGATAATGTGGATGATATGAATGATGTAAATATGGGTGAATGATGTATTCTATTTTTTCCCCAACAGATGAAAGGGCTTTTGGATGATGTGGATGATATGAATAATGTAAATGAAGGTGAGTGACATAGATGATGATGCAATGATAGATTCTGCTTTTGCCCTAATAGAAAGGGGTTTTTGATTGGATGATATAAATGATGTAAATGGATGTGAATGAACAAGTATCCTTATGGTGGTCTATCCATCATGTTTAATTGCATTGATAACCAATCACTGCAATCACCAAGTGAATAGAGTAAACCACTAGGTACAAGGTTCACTTGATAATGCAAGTGATTTTGACAATGTTGAGTGGAAATGAATCAAATTGTGGATGATATGAATGTGAATATGAATGGTACCATGAATGTGAATGATGCAATGCTTGATGGGTGAATTTGATGATTTTGTGAAATTTAAAATTTTGATTTAGGACATTCTAAAGCAATTTGGGGTATTTCTGTGACTTTTTGGTCGCCATCAAGAATTAAATGTCCAAATAAATCCAAATTATCACAAGATGTGATGGAATGATGAAGATAATGAATGTGGCAGTTTTGTGAAATTTTCAAACCGTTTTGAGGTGTTTGTATGCGATTTCATCATTTTTTGTGACTTTTGGTTGCAACAAAAAATGAAGCATCCAAATCGATCTGTATCTTCACAAAACATAATGGAATGATGAAATGCATGCATGGATGAATTTTGTGGTAATTTTATGGGGTTCTACTATAGTTTGAGACCCTTTGAGTCATTGTGTAACATTTTGGAGCCAAACACTGGTCAACATCCACATCATGCACAAACGTGGGAGAGTGTTTGGCACTCTACAAATGTAGGGCAGTGTTTGAGTGCGCTAGGTAGATGCCCATGGGCATTTGAGCATGCTAAAATTGGTTACAAAAGGGCTCAGGAAGTAAAAACCTAAATCAATCCAAATTACCACAAAATGTGATGGAATAATGTGATGAGTGCTTAGAATAGTGAATGTGGTAGTTTTGTGAAATTTTGGACCGTTTTGAGGTATTTGTACATGATTTAGGCATTTTTGTGACTTTTGGTCACAATTGAAAATGAAGCATCCAAATTGATCCGTATCTTCACAAAATATAATGAAATGATGAAATGCATGTATGGATGGATTTTATGATGAATATGTTGAGGTAAGCTATGTTTTTAAGCACTTTTGGTCTTTTTGTAAGCCAGATGCCAACCAAAATCCTCATCAAGCACAAACGTGGAAGAGTGTCTGCCATGTGGCAGATGTAGGGTAGCATTTGAGTGTGCCAGGTAGACACCTCTTAAAATTTGAGTGTGTAAAAAATTAGCTATAAGAATGCTACAAAGATAGAATTGGATTCATTCTTGCATTCGAGAGTTTCGAAAACAACGTCTGAGGAGTGAAGGAGTGAGTGAGTGAAGAAGTGTGGAGGAGTGAAGTGATGGCAATGGAGGGAGTTGATGTGGTAGTAAGCGTGGAGGCGTAGGTGGCTGAGGTAAGTGCTCTTAACACTCTTTCTTGGATTTTTGTAATGGTTTTTTCATAATGAATATGCTAGTAATGTATTTGCTGTTGTGTTATGCTGCAGTTAAGGATCTTGGAGGCTCGACATTGATTATCACCTATCATACCAGGTGTGAGAAAGACCTTATAGAAAGCCCATTGGAATAAGTTAGAGCAGATGATATTGGTAGGGGTAGCATGGATTGAGGTGGTGAGGGCTAATGAGGGGTACCTCTCTACCTTAGCAGAGAGGTGGGATCCGGATAGGGGGACCTTCCAGCTCCCGACAAAGGAGGTGATAGTGACACTAGAAGATGTATATCGCATCTTTCGAGTGCCAATGGAGGGGTTGCATGTCCAAGTTGGACATGATAAGGAGTATGAGTTGAGGTAGATTTTTAGAGATGGATGGAGGGATGTGAGTGTGAGGGATGGAGGGATAAGGTATTTGGCCATGTATGTGAATAAGGGGTTGGAGGCCCTACCCACCTTGGTCATGTTCCTGTTGGCCAATATATTGGTGCCTAACAACACTGACTATTGGTTCCCATGGAACATGATTAGGCTAGTGTATGATATGATCGATGAGCCTCAGGTATATGCATGGGTGCCTATGCTACTAGCGTAGATGTATCTGGAGTTGTATGAGGTGAGGATGTGGGGGTGAAAGGGGTTGGGTTGTAGTGTGTTACTATAGTGTTGGGGCTAGGAGCACTTCAATGTGGCTCATCCCATGGGCCTGCCTTGCAAGGAGTGGGATAGGGATCAATCCTATGTATTGAGATGGTGGGTGGTTGAGGAGGTACAGCCAAGTCATCCTGGTCATAGTGGCTAGAAGTGTAGAGATCTGTGGGTAGGAATGATGCTTGATCAGGTGTATTGGAGGCCATGGTGAGATGCTAGGTGGCCTAGTGATGGAGAGCAACTATGGATGATTTGATAGGCTAGATGGATGGTTGGGCGGCATGGGAGCGAGGTGGAGCTGATCTAGTTCTCACGGGTATTATGGTAGTTTAGGTTGAGGTAGGGAGTACCTGAGGCTCCTGTGCTCTATAGGCATCAAGTAGATGAGTCGAGCCTACCCTATGTGGAGGAGTGGTAGGTGGAGTATAGGGATGATGAGGAGATAGATCTCCTCGAATGTGGATGATATCGGGACCACCATGGACTATGATGCATGGTTTGATTCATAACCACCATGGGTACCAAGTCAGGTGGTTGAGGAGGGTAGCGGAGATGAGGAGGAGGTAGTGGAGGAGGCAAATGAGGCTCCCATAACTTCAGAGACATCATCGATACAAAAACTGAGTGAGGCAGGTGAGGGATGCAATAAAGCA
The DNA here is from genome assembly GCA_028583015.1 of Wollemia nobilis. Classification (NCBI taxonomy): domain Eukaryota; kingdom Viridiplantae; phylum Streptophyta; class Pinopsida; order Araucariales; family Araucariaceae; genus Wollemia; species Wollemia nobilis. Next base: position 434,327 of record JAQPPZ010001538.1, read on the forward strand.
ACCTCTAGATATTGGAGGTTATGGTGATGGTGGGGGTGGTATGGAGGAGGTTCCAAAGAGACCTCCTGGATGAATTGAGGAGGAGTGGGTTAGGCTCGAGGCTAAGTGGGACCAACTCCAGTAGATGGTGGTGGAGCGGGATGGAGAGATAGCTCAGCTGTGTATGGAGCTAGGGGCACAGGTGGTGATAGGTGAAGGGGAGGATATGATAGCAAGGCTCTAGGCAGAGCTGGCATAGAGGGACTCTTGTTAGAGGTATGATGTACTATGCATTTGATATCGAGAGATGTATATCTAGGATTTAGAGGATCTACTCATGCAACACCATATTGGGTTGCTAGATTGACCTTCTTACTTCGTAGTGGGTTCTGTTAGGCATAGTGACTCTAGGTATAGGGCTCCATCGACGTCACATGGGTCTGCCTATGGGCATTAGCTAGTGCATAGATGCACTTTGTTTATATGAGCCTTGGTGCTCTATTGTATATAGCCTTCGGGCATTCATTGTACATGTGATATATATATATATATACATAACTTTTACTTTGTGTTATGAATTTGTGTGGATGTTTGTGTGAATGCATATGTATATGTGATGGATGATAATGTAATGATGATGTGTATGAATTATGGAAATAATGCAAATGAACTAATACTCTAATGATCATTTGTAATTTAGATTTTTGCTTGACCATATTTATTATTGTCATTTAATCAGGGGCACCAAAATGGTGGTATGTGAAATGGAGGATTCATGTAATGATGTGATAATGACATGGGTGTTATTTTGGCTTATGGATGGTTGATTTGAAATTATTTTACAGAGACTCAAACATCCTAGTGATTTTTAACAAACTCACTAAGTTCTATCTAATTTCTCTAAGACCAAATGTGTGTGTAGTGAAATGTTTATTTACCAATCATGAGCATGGTAGTGACTCAAGGCAATCAAGAACCAATGTGTGTGCAAGTGAGTTCATTAACCCATCTTGAGTAAATTGAGATGAAACCTATCATGGAGGAGACCGAGAAGCTAGCTTTTCCTTATGTGCGATCAGAGGTCTCTTCAAGAGATACGTGTCACCATGCATGAGCGTACTCCACTTCCATTCAAGTATCTATAGCCCCGATGGATATTAGCTCCATAGTCCAATGATCTGATCTCTAAGCTTTGGGGATTCAAACTACCTAACCATCTGGATGGAAATGTAGTTCTATCCTTACTACTTGAGGATCTGTGGTGTGTGATTTGTAAAAGAGTTAGAGCTTTGGGGAATCAGATTCTCAACCAAAGTGTGATGAGAATTTTACCCTATCCTTACTACTCATTCTTTTATTTGAAAGTGTTAGTAGTGGTGAAGACCATTATTTTTTATTTTGGACTATATGCATAATGGGACAAGCAAAGATAACTTTTTAGCTTTGAGGTTCAACCCAATCATGGTGTTATCCCTCTTTGACATAAGATGTTTTTAATATGTGTGAAATATGTTTGGTTCAAGATTGTTAGAGTCAACTCCTATAACTCAAGATTTTCTTAATGAAAATGTGACTTGGTCCTAGAGAAAACTTGACATGTATTGGAGGTTGCTTGAAATACTAGGAGTGGTTGAGTGACCGAAAATACCTAGGCATGATGGAAATTTGTAGTGCAAATGATGACTAGACGTATGAAGTGGCACAATGGGATGGATGTTGACTTGAGGGTGCCCCTTGATTATGGCGACAAGATTTAGTGGATCAATTATTGTCTAAACTTAACAAATGACCCCTAGTATGGTGGATGAAATGCATCGAAATGATAATGAATGTGATTGTTGAAAATGAATGTGTGAAATACAATGTGTATGGATGATATTTTTGTGTATTAGCCATGTATATATACATATATAAAACACATTAAGCATAGAACACTCTCAAGTGGATGATGTTTAGTGGTTTCGAGCTCTTCTACTCCCTCTAGATTAGCAAACCTATAAGTTCCATGACCCACCTTTTGTGTGATAATATATGGACCTAACCAAATAGCCACGAATTTATCGTGAAGATGCGGCAATACATTGGTGTTTTGTTGATTCTCTTTAAGGACAAGATCTCCTACTTGGAATTCACGTAGATGGACTTTGGCATTGTAAGCACACTTGAGTTGGTCAAGACATGCTTGTCTAGTAGTATCATCATCTAGGAATTCCTTCAATGAAATGCATAGTGAAGGGATCTCAAGCTCAAGAGGCATGATGGCTTCAACACCATAGACCAATGAGAATGGTATTGCCCCAATAGGCATGCAGATGCTTGTTTGATAAGCCCATAATGCCAAGGGGATCTAAGTATGCCAATCTCGATGATTTTATTTGACTAATTTCTTGAGAATAGCGATCAAGATCTTATTGGTTGCCTCAGCTTATCCATTTATCTATGGGTAATAAGGAGTCGAGAAACTATGTTGGATATTATACTTCTCACAAAGTGCTCGAACATCCTTTTTCTTGAAAGACTTGCCATTGTTAGAGATTATTTTTGAGGGGATACCAAAATGATAGATGTTATGTTGAAGTATAAACTCCACAATTCGAGGTCATATCGTACTAGTTAGAGGAATTTCTTTTACCCACTTTGTAAAGTATTTAGTGGCAGTGATGATGAATGTGTGTTATCCCGAGGAAGAAGGTGAGATTTTACCAATCAGGTCCAAACCCCATTATGAAAAGGGCCAAAGACTCTGAATAGGTTGTAAGGCTTGTGATGGCACATGAGTTAAATTAGCATGTTGTTGATATTATTGACATTTCTTAACATAGGTGCAATAGTCACGTTCCATGGTGGACCAATAATAACCCATGCATAAAATACGCTTTGCGATGGCTATTCCACTAAAGTGACCACCACAAGTACCATCATGAGCTTCAAATATTTCTCTTTGGGCCTTTGTAGGCTCGAGACAATGAAGGAGGACTCCATCATAGCCACGTCTATACAACATGTCCCCCAAGAGAGTGAAATGAGCTACCTTTTGCTTGAAAGTTTGTTTGGCAGTTCGTGACATGTCATATGGGAGTGTTCCAAACTTGAGGAAGGATTTTATGTGGCTAGACCAAGGATCATATGATTCTACATGGATGAAGTAAACATCCTTCTCATCCTTAGATTTAGCATAGGAAATTACAGATTTAGAGATCATTGTGACAATTAATGGTTGTACCTCTCCTTCGAAGTTCTTTGGAATCAATGATCCTAGAGAGGCCATCACATTTGCAAATCTATTAGTCAATCTAGGCAAGCTATCAATCTCATACTAATCAAATTTTGCAAGCAATTTCATTGCTACTTCATGATAAAGTTTTAAGATTGGTTCTTTGCATTGGTATTCTCCATTTACTTGATGAACGACAAGTTGGGAATCACCAAATATCTTGATATACTTTATTCTCATAGCTATGGTTGCTTGAAGTCCTAAAATTAAGGCTTCATACTCTACATTATTGTTTGTGCATGGGAAATTGAGTTTGAATGATAATGGAATAGGTACCCCTTGTGGTGTATGAAATACCCCACCCTTGTCCTTTCATACAAACCATTAAAGAATAATGTGATATTGACATCTTCCCCATGAATAAAATATTCCTCTTATTTAGTGATGGTAAATACCGAATCATCTAGGAGCTCGATAATCAAGGGTTGATCACTAGGAAGTGGATCTTCCATAAGCTGATCGACTATTACCTGATCTTTAATGGATTTTTGACTGATGAATTCAAGATCAAATTTAGTGAGAAGCATTATCCATTTTGCGGTGTGGGTGTTGTTTAAGTGTGAGATATCATGTAACGTAGAGGATTTTATTTAGCTATGACATAGGTAGTGTGACTTAGCATGTAATGTCTGAGTTTCTTAGTGGAAAAAACCACTACTAGGCATAATTTTTCCACATAAGCATATTTGGTTTTCATAGCTTACCAGTGTTCGACTAATGTAGTAGACCGCTTGCTCTCGATTGTTTTTATTTTTTTGAGCAAGAATTTTCCCTAATGCAAATGACATTGCTAAAACATAAAGATGAAAGGGGACCCTCGGGTGAGGTGGAGTTAATACTAGTGGAGAATCCAGGTATTGCTTGATGTCATCAAAAGCTTTTTGGTATTCATCTATCAATGAAAATGTCATCCCATTTTGTAGCAAGTGATTGAAAGACCTACATTTATCTGAGAGTTGTGCAATGAAACGATGGATCGATTGGATCTTTCCTTGTAAACTACGTAACTCTTTCAAGTTTATTGGGGGAGGCATCTCCATGATGGTATTGACCTTATTTGGGTCCACTTCAATACCTCTTTTGGAGATAATGAATCCTAGTAGTTTACTTGAGGTGACACCAAAGACACACTTTTTGGGATTCAACCTTACATTATGTTCTAGAAGTCAATCAAAAACTTTTTCCAAGACACCAATGTGCTCTTGTCGAGTTTTATATTTTGCCAAGAGATCATCCACATAGTCTTCAATGATCTTATGCATGTAATCATGGAAGATGTATGTCATGGCATGTTGATAAGTGGCACCTACATTTTTAAGGCCAAATGATATTACCTTGTAACAAAAAGTCCCCCAAGGTATTGTGAATGTTGTTTTGTGTTGGTCATCAAGATTGATTCAAATCTGGTTGTATCCTAAAAACCATCCATTAAAGAAAGAATTTTGTGGCCAGCACAAGTGTCGACAAGAGTATCGATGTTTGGTAGAGGAAAGTCATCCTTAGGACACACTTTATTAAGATCTTGAAAGTCAGTGTAAATGTGTATCACCTCGTTAGGTTTACGAACAAGTACCATATTTGAAAGCCACTCAGGATAGTCAATGGGTTGAATCAAATCCACATCTAATAGCTTTTGAAGCTCTTATTTGACCATGAGGGCAATGGTAGGATGTAACTTTATCAGTTTTTGTTTGATCGGCTTAGCATCAGGATGCAAGGTTAAATTGTGGACAACCATGTTAGGGTCAAGACTAGACATGTCTTTATAGGACCATGCAAATATGCCCTTCTTCTTCTTGAGGAGAGTTATCAATTGCTCTTATTCATCAATGGATAAATTTTTTCAAGTTTAATGATTTGTGTATTGTCCGTACTTAAACTAAGGTTTACATCTATAGTATCTTCAATGGACATGTGAGAACCTTCCTCAAGATGATGGGGCATTGGGATCAGATGAATGTCATCAATGATATTATCAAACTCCTCTAGCATAGTCTCTTCCATTTCTACCTAGAAAACCTCAGTATGTGAAGGTGAAGGTGAAGGCAAAGGTGATGGAGGAATGTAAGTGATGGAAGCTCTTAACAATTCCTCAAAAAGGATGAACTCAAAAAAGGATGGTGGTGATGAAATCCATTCCATATCAATGAGGCTAATTTCAATTGGAAGGGTTATGCATAAGGGGTCGGCCCAAAAATCTATTTATAAAATAAAGGCAAATTATCTTGGAATCCCGATGAAATTTTTAGAAGTATACATGGTGAATTGCATTTATTTGTCTCTAAAAATTTTCAAACTATGGCAAATTTCATTAATTTGTTTCCAAAAATTTTCAAACCGTGGTGAATTTTTTTGTGTTGGGGGCTATGAATATTGGTTTGCAAAATCTAAAAAATATACGACATACTTAAAAGCTTTAGGACGATATGAAATACTTTAGGTCGACATGACGATCGACTGTAGGCATGTCGATCGACTTTAGGCTGTAGGAATGCTGATCGACTGCAGGTATGCTGATCGACTGTAAGAATGACGATCGACTGTAGGCATGACGATCGATTGCAGGTATGATGATCGACTGCAGGAATACCGATCAACTATAGGCATGATGATCGACTGCAGGCATGATGATTGACTGCAGGCATGATGATTGACTGTAGGAATATAGATCGGCTGTAGGCATGACGATCGACTACAGGTCTAACAATCGACTATAGGTATTATGATCAACTGTAGGAATATCGATTGGCTACAAGCATGAAGAGCAACTGTAGGCATGACGATTGACTACAAGCATGATTATCGGTTGTAGGTATGATGATCGATTGCAAGAATACTGATCGATTGTAGGCATGACGATCAATAGTCCCTACAACTGATAGACGAATATCAATCGACACCTCTGCAATCGATAGACTAATGCTAATCGACACGGTTCTACAACCGACTGACTAATGTCGATCGACACCTTTGCAATCGATAGAAAAATATCGATCGACAATCCCTGCAACTGATAGGTTGATGCCGATCTACACCTCTACAATTGACAAACACAGCTCTACAACCGATCAGCTTATATCGATAAACACAACATTGCACCCAATCGGCTTATGCTGATAGACACGACTCTGTAATCGATCGACTTACACTGACAAACACGACTCTATAACCGATCTACTTATTCTGACAAACACGACTCTGCAATCAATCGACTTATACTGATCATATTGCACCAATAGACACTCCTCTGCAATCGATCAACTTATTTTGGTAGACACTCCTTTGCAACCTTCTCAAGTTTTTCGTTGTTTCAGAGCTATTTTCGAGTTAGAGTATTTTCTATGTATGTTTATCGATACCCAGTACAGTATATATATGAGTAGTATATGAGGCGATTTGGGCGAGAAAAATAAAATCATTTATAATTTGAAGGTGATTTGGGCGAGAAATATAAAATCATTTATAATTTGAAGGCAAATTGGGTGGGAAAATCAAAATCATATGTAATTTGAGGTTGGCAAATTAAAATAAAATTAGGTTCATGATTATCAACAACGGGTGAATTTACCCCAAAAAAACTTCCACCCCATAAATTTTGGGTGAATGGGCCCCAGTGAAAGGATCCAAAATTAGCCTTTTCAAAATTTTAAAAATCCTAAATAGAGCCAATTTATGATATTTCGTGCTTATGCATAACCCTGTCAATTGGAATTGGTTTTGCCAAATCGTATGGATTACGGAGTGGGGTGAATAAGTCAACAAAATTCATGATGACTTAGTGGGAAATGGTGGTTGGCAATGTGAAGGGTGGGTTGGTCCTGTCTCCTAGAATCGATGAAGGAACCTTGGGAACCTGAATAGCAGCAAGAAACACGTGTAAACGCAAATGACAAGGCCATGCAAATGCAATGCAAATATTTTTGTGTTTTTTTATTTTTTATTTTTTTTTATGTACATATGTTACATGATGTTCCAGTGAAGTGGATGAGGTGGAGGTGGTGGTTCACCGGTTGGTTCAGCTTGCTCCCTTGGGAGAAGCAAATGAAATATGGGTTGATGGATGGGGAACATTCTGAGGTAGTGCTCATCCTGTTTGATGAATGGAGTGATTGGGGTTGATTCCTCTTTAGATTCATCTGAAGCTATCGACATGACATCATATTCTCATAGAATTCCTCCAGTTCATGTGGTGGTCCCCTTAAATAAGCTCCCGGCTTTGAAAAGCTTGTTCAAAAGAGGAAGTGGAAGAATGAGAATGGTATCCCAAACCTGAATGGTCATGCACTTCTCGATATGGAGTTTCAATGATGTTGTGCATGCCCTATTCATGTCATCCTAGGCCATATCCTTGCCAATTGACTCGATGAAAGTATCATGATGGAAAACCAGACATGTGCTCTATGTTGGCAAGGATTGGTTGTTTAGGTTCATCTAGGGAAGGTGGATCGGACGATGAATCGACCCCCCATATATGAAATTGATTCTATTAGGTGTTGAACCCATATTATACACCACTCCTATGGATAAGGGTGGGTCACGTGGGTGACCATAATCCCTAATAGTTTGGATGCTTAGCGGTGTAACTATGACATCTTGGACCACGTATTCACCAATGCTAGGATTGGTGAGGTGGACTACAACTTGTGAGGATGTGGATGAGGTGGATGGAGTGGATGTGGAAGTGGAAGGCTCATGGATGACTTGTGGCTCAGATAATGGGAGGGATGTGTGCTGGAATGGCATCTCACAATCCATTAAATCGACTTGTGAGACATCAACTGGTGGAGATGAAGATGGATTTGGTTGAGGGGTTTGATGGATGGTTGATGATGTTGATGTGGATGGAATGGTAGTGGGTGTAGGTTGGATGGGTGATGATGAATGAGTGGTGATAATGGGTGATGTTGATGTTGATGATGTGGATGGTGTGGATTGGGTTCGACCACATGTACATGTAGCCGATTGTGATGAAGGTGGGGGTGTGGAAGTGGAAGCTTGATGTGGGGTAGTGATGGGGAGCTCCTCAAGAATAGGAGATTTGGATGAAGAAGTGGTGGATGGTGTGGTTGATGGGGTTAGGAATAGGTGGGTGGATGGAAGTGTGGATTCGTAGGGATTTGAAATGAAGTTGTAGTACTTAAATGGTTTGATGTCCATTGGTATGCAATGGATTTGTCCCTCATGTACATATTTTAAGCATTGATGTAGTATGGAAGGGACACATCTCATCTCCCTAATCCAGGGGCATCCAAGGAGTACATTGTAAGCCATGGACCCCTCCAGGATGTGGAACATGGTATGCAATATTTTTACCCCCACTTCTATGGGTAAAATGATAGTGCCAACTGTGGAACAAAGAGCATCATTGAATGCTCTTAAGGTGAAGGTGGATTTGGTTATGTGTGATGGTGGAAGATTGAGATGTTGAAGGGTGAATGTGGTGATGATGTTGATGGAGGAGCCAGTGTCAATCAATACTCATTTAAATGGCTTCCTATCAACTTGAGCCATAATATGTAGTGGAGGGTCCACCAATTCTGATGAAATTGATTTAATTTCAAAATCATAGAATGTGATGGAAGGCTCCATGCACGTTTGAATACTCCCCATGAAATTATTGAAGGCATTAGTGTCTTGGGATTGAAGTTCAATGGATTTTAAAATTTCCATTAATGCCTCATGGTGTGGGGGAGATTGTTGTATTAGCTCATAGATAGATAGTTTGGTTGAAGTCATTTTGAGGCTAGTTGTCAGTTAGCTACTTAGTGAGATGATGGGTCTTTGTGGATGGTTTGGAAGATGAGTGGATTGAGATGGATGACTTGGAAGGTGAATTGGTTGGGATGAATTGGTAGAAAAATGGATGGGTGATGATGAATTGGTAGGTTGTGGAGACACACTTGCTTGAGGTGCTATAGGAGGTTGAACTGCCTATTGTTGTTCATTTTGTCGATTGGTGCTTCTTTGACCTTGGGTGACTACATGAATAGCCCCCACAAAACCTTGGTACTATTGCACATGGTTGACTTGGTTAGGAGGAGTCATAATGTTTGGTCCCCTATTGTCTGTTGTGGTTCCTCATGATGAGGAAGTGGTGTTTGGTATATACCAAGGTTTTGGTTTTGTTGGGCCAAAGGACTATCAAACTTGATGGCCCCTAGCTCTATCAAATCTTGCACCATGTGTTTAAATGTAAAGCAAGTGTTAATGTCATGCCCTTTATGTCGATGGAAAGGATAAAATAAGTGCTCCTTATAGTTCTTGCCATGTTTAACTTGATCTTCTAGTATGATTTTGGGTAAGGCAATAGCATTGGTGTCATACAACCTATGGAAGAGGGAGGCGTATGATTCAAGAAAAGGTGTGAAGATGCGGTCTTGTCAAGAAGATTATCGATGTTGGTGATTTTCCATAGTTGGCACTATGTTATGAAGTTGTTGGGGTGGGGGAACCACTTGATAGGATACTTGTTGTGGTTGTTGTTGCACTAGTTGTTGTTGTTGTTGAGTCATTGTTGGTTGACTCAGGACCACTTGATTTACTTGACTTGGTTTTGATTGGCCAGAATAATTTCCTTTTGATTGGCCCTTATTTTGCCATTATTTTTTCTTTGGTTTTATCTCACCTTCTTGGATTTTTATCTCTTCGATTACATGAGCCTGAGTGAGAGCTTCATCGAATGTTCTGTATTGTTGTAGTTGCAATAACAAGGAGATGGGTTTTAAGCAACTCCTTGCAAACATTCGAGTCAATTCTTCCATTGGTAGGGAGAATGGCAACTTGGTGATAACTACCCTCCAATGGTTTCCAAAATCATAGACTGACTCTTCTTCGAATTGTCTAAGGTTGTACAGGTCAGTCAATGTGGTTTTCTTGTGAACATTGAGGGAAAACCTCTCCAAAAATTTATCTACCAATTGTTCAAATGTGTAAATATTGTGGTGAGGCAGATGATTATACCAGTCTAAAGCATCTCCCCCAATATCTGAGGAAAATTTCTGAGCATCAAAGCATCTTGATCTTGAATCCAAAAGCATGAGTGGATGAATGTGTTGATGTGCTCTCTAGGGTCCTCAGTCCCTTTAAATTTATCAAATTTTGGTATTGTGAAGTCTATTGGATATGGTGATGATGGTACCAAAAAATGAATAGGTTGATTGATTAGCTATCTCAGGGTAGGCTTTTGGTACATCATACCAGGAGTATGCATAATCAAGCTATCAATATATTGTTGCATTGCTTGGATTTTAGGGTCTTCCCCATGTGTGTGGAAGCCCTGAATTATTTGATGATTGTGTGGAGGTGGGGTGTGTGGAGTGGTGAATTGTTGAGATGGAATGTGATGTTGATGGTTGGATGGATTGAAGGGTACTTGATGATGTTGGGCATGTTGTTGGACTTGGTGATGGAATGATTGTTGTTGATGGAGTGGAGATGAGGTTTGGGGAATGTGAATGTGTTGGGTTGTGGAAGTGGGGTTGATGTGGGTGAATGGAGGTGTGGGTATAGCAACCTGAGAAGATTGTGATACCCAAGATGGATTTGAGGTGAAGAAAGTGTGTTGGCTTGGAATGGAATGGGGTTTGAAATTTGCTATCTGTGTTTGTTGTTGGGGGTAAGAATGAGCATCTTGTTGGCCCATGAGCAATTGGTTGAGGTGTTGCCATGCTTGTTGTATGGCAATTTTTGAAGCAGATTGTGTGGGTGTGATGGAGGTGGATGTGGGTGAGGTGTAGGTGTTTGCAATGTTGGTGGATGTTGGTGGAGGGTAAGTTGCGAAAGGAATCACAATAGAATGAGGGGTAGTGGATGGAATGGTAGATGGAATCTATGAAGTTGCATTGACATGTGCTTCATAGAGTGGATTGGAATAGGTAGTGGTATAGGTAGATGGGATGGAGGTGATTTGGCTATATTGTGGTGGAGACATGTGATGTGAAGGTGTGGATGATACCTCAAAAAGAGGGTTGGTGTAGACTTGGTTGAAGTTGGTGGGATGTGAGTGAGCAAGTTCCAATTGAGAATAAGGAACTTGGCTATGTGGGATGTTAAGTTGTTCTAAGACTAGTTTGGTTGGTCTTAAGTAAGCTCCAACTTTATCCATGTCTATGTAGGTGGTGCGATGGTTAATTGGTGTAGAAGGCTCAATTTCTAGGATGGAGGTATGAATGGCTCTATGCATCACATCAACATTCAAAGTGAATACTATGTGAGAGGGTCCTACAGATAAACCAAAATAGCTTGTCTATGTTGGGCTAGTTGGGTTAGCCACAAAAGTGGTTGGGGAAGAAGTGGAGCACTCCATGGATGAATGGGTTGGTTAGATGCTTGACTCATGATTTTGGCTTGGATTTGAGTTGAAACCATAAGCTAATGAGTCAACTGGGGTAGTGAATGTGAGGGATGTGTGTGAAAAGGTGCAATGACAATGAAAAGCACACAGAATCAAACAAACAATTGAATCCTATGTCTTGCAACAATATTTTTTTTTTTGTGTGGTTTGTGTGTTTTGATGTGTAGACCCTAACCCTAGACTACTATGCAAGATGGGTTCCTAAGGTGGATGGCAAGTGGGGATTTTTTTGGTGATGAAATCTAGAAAAATCACTCACGAGTTGCTAAGGTGTCTATGGGGTGAGATAACGGATGGAGATGAAGCCCACCATCATTGATCTCGATCAGTGGTTGGTGATGAAGTCCAACTCACTGATGTTGAAAGTGAAACATGCAATTGTGTGTGATTCTTTTTAAATTTTTATTATCTATGGTGTTCATACAATGCCAAGAAACCCTCTTTCACTCAACCAAGTTGGTGACCAAGAACACTAATACCAAGTTCCTCAAAATAATCTAGGGTACACCTCTTAAGATCCACCCTGAATCATCAAGTGATTCCAATAGTGGAGGGTTCACCTAGTTCTTCCACTCTGAATCAACAATGTGTTTCCAATAGTGGGAGTAAGCTTGAGTACCAATGACTTGTTCCAACTTAGAAAAGTAAAAAGTGGGAAACTTTAGCCTAAAGTGCAGCTACTTATGCTTTTTCATTTTATTGCAAACAACACACAAGGTAAAAAGTAAAAACACCACAAAACAACAAAAACTTGAATCTAGTGTAATGAATGTTCTAATGCAACTAAGATGAATGCACAAGTGTAGATCTATCCTATGTGCAAACTATATGAAGAGATATTTGTGAATGCCTAAGATGCAAGATATGTTGCTTTTTAAATAGAAAATAGATATCTTCTTTTCAATCTCTCTTTAAAAAGCAAAAAAAATGGAGGTGGGGTTTGATCAAGACTTACCAGGAAGCCTACGTATTTCTTTCCAACTCTCCTAGACATGGTGCAAAGTCTCCTAGACATGATGAGGCATCTCTTGAATATGGTGGGGCATCCCTCAAATGTGGTAGGGCATCCGTGCGACCATAGATCGAATCCTACTGCTCCCAAAAACCCTAGTTTCATGATTTTTGCATGATCAAATCTTTAAAAACCTACAACAAAAATAGAAAATGTAGATAAAAAATATTGACAAGGTATATTAAAATAAGAAACCCTTTGGGGGTCCCACCATGATCACCATTTTGTAAAGTAAAAATGAACAACACCAATAAAGCAATATATCAAAGCAAATAACACAATATATGCACAAAATGATAGATCTGATTTATTATAACTCAAGGAGCCTGGATCTCCAAATTGTACAATAGATTTACCCCAAATATGGGGTTACAATACACTTTATTGCTTTTGATACAATATTACAATGAGAGGGTTTAAAACCCTCATTAAAAATAATGTTGGTGTCTTCTAAAATCATCTTCACTCCAAACAATTTGTGAGTGGGCTTGTGTATCCCTACGGGACCACCCGAGCTACAACAACCATTAATAAAGATATCTCCTATAACCTACACATAGATCACAACACAAAGAAGTTAGTAGCATATGCGAGGGCTCCACTATGTGAGACCCTCTAAATAACAAATCTACAAACCCTAGGTGCAATAATCATGAAATGTAAGTAAAACATAGAAAATGTAAGTTATAAAGCAATAATACCTTTTACCTTGTTAGAATATACCTGATATGCCTGATCTATATCTCTACTTCTATGATCTGATGATGCATGAACACTCAAAAGCATTCGAGGGTTTATCGATGGCAAATTAGGTGATGGGAAATGTCCTGGAGCATTTTAGGAGGGATGTGGATACCCTACAACATTCTTGGAATGCTCAACAGTATTCAAGGAATGCTTGATAGTATTTAAGGGTTTCAAGGAGGTGTACTACAGAACTAGATCTAGTTCGTAGGGGTTTTTGGTGACAAAAATGGAGGATGTGATGATGGCGAGGAGGGAGGATGTTAGAAAAATGCTAGGGTTTGGATGATGATGGATGAAGGGCTCTAATGATATTAAGAATCCACAATCAAATTTCAAATCAACTAACTACTTAACCTCATTCACAAAAGTGAATGATCTTTTATAACTTGCCTTCAACATGTTAGGGTTTCGATGACACCAATAGGTGGTCAAGATTAAATCATGATGAATGGCTAAGATTATAACTTTGATATGTGACATGGATCAAGTTAAATGGATGGTTGAGATTAAATCGTGATGGATGGCTGAGATTTATTCATATATATATATATATATATAATATATATATATATATATATATATATAAATAATATATATATATATATATATATATTATATACATATATATGTTGGATATTTTGAGCTTATTTAGTTGTCATTGATGTCAAGGTGAAAAGTCATCATTGATGCCAAAGTAAACATATGAAGACGTCATTAATACCATGGAGCACACCATCAATAGCACCAGGAACAATGCGAAGAGTTGAAGAGAAAGTTGGCAAAATAATGTTTTATGAGGGTTTATGGTAAACCCATGGTGGAAGATTAAATGGTTTTATTAAAATCATTATGAGGATATAAAAGTCTCCTCACACATTGAGATGGCAGTTAAGATTTTAAAAGACCCACGGTGGAAGAATAATTTACAAATTAAAGGTTTAAGTTTAAACCCAAGGAAGGCTTTAATCTCCTAAAGTTAAAGTTTATAAATATAATTTATAAAATTTAAATTCCTTAGAATTTAAATAATTTATAAATTATAAAGGTTGGAAAGCGTCGACATCATCAAAAAGGAGGGAGCACCGACGTCTAAGCAACAAAGGGAATTCATGTATAAATTAATGCCAAAGAGGCATTCAAAACTTACCCCTCGACATTTTTATTACATGCGACAAAGTGAAACATTTTCATGCAATCATTGTTCATTGAGGAAGAAGACAAGGATTTTGCTTGTCTTTAGTGCCAGGTGAAAGAGATAAGGGAAAGAGCATATTGGTTGATTCGCAAAGGACATGGTGGTCCATTGGCAGTGCACATTTTGCGAAGGCGTTGGGAGTTGAGGAGCCCACGATCGATTCACGTGGAGTGGTGTGTGTCTTGAGCACCAAGGGAAGTCTTTTTGCATGTGTCTTTTGAGCACCAACCGAGGACAAAGAGGACGAAGAGCCTCCAAGCTCTTAACCATGCATCTAGCGCACGTGGAGGTCAAAGTCACGGCTAGAGCGCTCGCGGAGGCAGAGATTGTGGGTTCGAAACCCACTAGTGGCAAAGGTAATTTTTGATAATTAAATTCTTTATATGTCTAAGGTTTTTTTATAAAGGATAATGTGGAGTAATAAGGGTTTGTTGAAAAGTTAATTATGTTTGATTTATATTATTTTGGAGTTATAAGGGTTTGTGAAAGGTTGTTTATTTGATAATTGATTTTTATTATTGTGGAGTAATAAGGGTTAATGAGAGGTTGTTTTATTGATGAGTGATTTATATCATTGGAATTATAAAGAAAGTAGATTTGATTTTTATCAAAGTTTCTCTTGCCATTAAATTAAATTAAAGAGGTTTGAGTTAATTTTTGGTGGATGTTAAGTTTATTTTTAGTTGGGAGTTTATAAGGTGTTATTGGATAAATATTTTATGTATGTTGATGGTTGTTTTTGAAAGGTGGAGTGATAAGGTGTAATTGAGTATTTACATTATATTGTGAGAAAGATTTATCTTCTAACCTCTTTGAGCTTGGCATAGAAGTGTTTGTGGTTGTGACAGATTTATGAGATCCCTTCATCTTCAATAAAAAGGTATGAGCACATTCTTCCATAAGTTGAGTTGATTGATTGGTTTTCTGGAAAATAAGTTTGGAGTGAAAAGGACTTGATTAGGGTTTCCTTTTGAGAGTGTTTGAGTTAATGCTTCAAGGTTTTCTGGAATAAAGAGTTGTTAAAACCTTGTTTGATAAGCATTGTTGTTGAAGCCATTGGTTGTGTGAAGAACTTGAGTTAGGGTTTTGCAAAGAACATGAGTATCATTGTTATGTGAAGATTGTTTTATAAGCATTGTTGTTGAAGTGAGTTGTTGAGCAAAGAACTTGAACTAGGGTTTGAAAAGAACATGAGTATCATTGTTATGTGAGATTAGTTGTTGAGCATTGTTGGAAACATTTTGAGTTGGTGGTTATATGCTTGGACTAGGGTTTGTGAGAAAGGGGTGTTTCATTGAGTGATTGGTTGAGTAGAGTTGATTGAGCCTAGTCAAGTGGATGTGTGAAGTGATTGTTCAAGTTCCATAAAACAAACTATTCTATATTCTGATTTGAGTTGAGAAAGTGATTGAGCATTGAGTGTAGAACATATTGAGTCTCTAACAATTCTCCTTATGTTTCTAAGAGAGTGTTGACAAGTAATTGAGCATTGTGATTAGTATAGAAATATTGAGTCTCTAAAATTCTCTTTATGTTTCTATGAGATTAGACAAGTTCTAGAGAGGACTTGTAGAGTAGATATGGACAAGTTCTAGAGAGGACTTATTGAGCATATTTGAGCAAGTTCTAGAGAGGACTTGTTGAGCAGATTTGAGCAAGTTCTGTGTGGACTTGTTGAGAATATTTGAGCAAGTTCTATGTGGACTTGTTGAGCATATTTGAGCAAGTTCTGAGTGGACTTGTTGAGCAGATTTGAGCAAGTTCTAAGTGGACTTGTTGAGTAGATTTGAGCAAGTTTTGAGTGGACTTGTTGAGAATATTTGAGCAAGTTCTGAGTGGACTTGTTGAGCAGATTTGAGCAAGTTCTAAGTGGACTTGTTGAGCAATTGATTTGGAATGAAATTGAGAGCTTTTGATTTGAAATTTGGTGCAGATTTGAGGATAAGTTTATGACTAGATAGATATTGAGCAGATTTGTGCTAGACCGAAGGACTATGTTTAGTGTAGATTTGAGATAGAGCTTTGGAGGTGATAGAGCAGAGAGGATAGTAGTCTCCAATGGATAGAGATCCATCAGCCAGGGCAGTGAGGATAGGTCTTCTGAGTGGGGACAAGAGTCTTCAGTGGAGAGAGATCCACAAGCCAGTGTAGTGGAGGTAGTAGTCTTCTAGAGGATCACCAACTAGAGCAGAGGAGAAGGAGTTCTCCTATGGATAGAGATCCATAAACTTGATTTAGGGGATTGGTATCTCCTTTGGATAGAGGTCCATAAACATTGTAATAGGGAAAGGATTCCCAAGAGATTTATTGAGAAAATTTTAGTGAAATATTTTCTCTGTGGAGTAGCCCACATTGGGTGAACCACGTAAATTGTGGTGTCTCTATTGTGTGTGATGATTTGTGCATTGCTTTGGTTATTGCTATTGATATTGCCATTGATTATATTGATTAATACTATTTGGGAAAGAAAAGTAAAAAGTGGTCTTATACTGTTCACCC
This sequence comes from Wollemia nobilis, assembly GCA_028583015.1. Classification (NCBI taxonomy): domain Eukaryota; kingdom Viridiplantae; phylum Streptophyta; class Pinopsida; order Araucariales; family Araucariaceae; genus Wollemia; species Wollemia nobilis. The sequence goes on from JAQPPZ010001538.1 coordinate 451,386, forward strand.
CCCTCTCAGTATAAGCTTGTGTTCTTCAATTGGTATCAGAGTTGGTTCCTTTAAAAAAGGTTTAACAGCTTGAAGGAAGATCTTACAAGAACATAAATGGCAAAGAAAGGCAAAGGTAGAACCATGAGACACAAGAAGAAAAGAACACACATGGTCATGAAAGAAAAGGAAGATGAATTCAATATTGTTGTTTTGGGAGGAAGAATGGAAATAGATTCAAGAGATGAATCAAGCAATGGAGAAATAACCAAGTTGATAAAGTTTTGTACCAGATGTAGGAATACAGGTCACCATGCAACTTATTGTCCACAAGAAGGTGAAGAATATTTTGTTTGTGGTCAACTTGGCCATGATGCAGGTTATTGCAATGGGTTTAGTAGCGGTGAAGATGAAGATGATATTTTGAAAATGAAATCCTAGAGGTTGGTTCAAGAAAGGATAACAGGGACAATCAAAATAGGTATGAAGAAAAAACTCTACTTTCAGTATTAGAAGAAAATGCTCCTATAGAAGATCAAAGAAAGAAAGAAGAGGAAGATTCAAAAAAAGAAAAGGAGGAAGCCACTCTTAAGGAACTTGTTGAATTGAAAAGAGAGAATTTAGAATTGAAGGCTCAAATACAAGAAGATGAGAAATGTAAGACAAAGCTTCTACAAGATCTCTCTGACTTGAGAGATAAGGTTGAAAAGGCAAGAAAAGTTGAAGAAGGTATGATTGAACAGTCAAAGGTAAAAAAGATAGAATGTGAAAGACTTATGGTTACTCTTGAAGAATTAAAAAGGGAGAACTCAAGATTAAGAGTTCAAGCTCAAGAAGATGAGAAAGCAAAAACAAAGTTTCTACAGGAACTCACCAACTTCAAAACCAAGGTTGAAGAGGCAAGAAGGATTGAAGAAGGTATGGCTGAAAAATTAAAGGTAAAAGATCTAGAGTGTGAAAGATTAGAACATGAGATAGTTTCACTAAGGATGGAAGTAAAAGGTTCTAAGGACAAGCTACACAAGTTTGAGGAAAATTCAAAGACTTTAGACAAGATTATCAATGCACAAAGGTCATCAATCACCATAACAGGACTTAGTTCTAAAGAAGAACAAGGGAAATAGGAAGCAGAAAAAGGAGAGTCAAGCTCAAACACCAGAAAAGAAGAAGCATCAAAAGAAGTAAGTAAAAGAGAGAGTGAGACTTCTAAGGATAAGTTGGACAATAGAAAGTTCAACAAGGAAAGGAACAATGCACAAGTAAGGAACATATGGAACAAGAAACAGGTAGAAGAGACTAAGAGACCAATGGGGTCTAGGCAAGGTTTCTTCAATGGACGATGCTTCTCATGTCACAGGTTTGGGCACATGGCTTCACAATGTAGGACACATGAAAGACAAGAATATGGGAACAAACAACTTTTCCATGGGTATTGCTACTCATGTAATCAGTTTGGTCACAAGGCAATGAATTGCAGGGTTCATGACAGAAGAGGATATGGCTTCACTAGGAGAAATCCTAAGACATTTGCACCTCCAAGGAATAATAATATTAAGTGTTATAAGTGCAATAATGATGGTCACACAACAAAGTGGTGTAGAACAAATATTCGAAAATAACATGAACATGAACAGGAATAGGAACAAGAACATGGATATGAACAGAAATAAAGAAGAAGGAGAAGAAAGAACAGAACAAAGGAACAGAATATGAATAGAACAGAAACAGGAACAGGAATAGGAACATGGATATGAACAGGAATAGGAACATGGAAAGGAATGTAGACATGGATAGGAACATGGACATGGAAAGAAATAGTCAAAGGAATCAAAAGGATCAGATAAGAAGGAAAGAGGATAAAGGTAAAGAACAGTGCTTTTTGGGAGTAGAAATACTCCCACCCCAGAATTAACCACCTCAAGAGGAGGTGGGGGAGGGGCTAAGCTAAGAGGCTCATTCTTAGCCCCGAGCCCCAAAGGTGACCCTTTGCCATTGATGTCAAAGGGGGAGATATTTGAGTAAGGGGGAGAGATTTGATATTTGAGAGAGCATTGAGCCAGGGGGAGTAGAACAAAGGAAAGGTCAAGTTTTTAGTAAAAGGAAATTGGGTTGCCATCAATGACAAAGGGGGAGATTGTTGGACATTTTGAGCTCATTTAGTTGTCATTGATGTCAAGGTGAAAAGTCATCATTGATGCCAAAGTAAACATATGAAGACATCATTAATACCATGGAGCACACCATCAATAGCACCAGGAACAATGCGAAGAGTTGAAGAGAAAGTTGGCAAAATAATGTTTTATGAGGGTTTATGGTAAACCCATGGTGGAAGATTAAATGGTTTTATTAAAATCATTATGAGGATATAAAAGTCTCCTCACACATTGAGATGGCAGTTAAGATTTTAAAAGACCCACGGTGGTAGAATAATTTACAAATTAAAGGTTTAAGTTTAAACCCAAGGAAGGCTTTAATCTCCTAAAGTTAAAGTTTATAAAAATAATTTATAAAATTTAAATTCCTTAGAATTTAAATAATTTATAAATTATAAAGGTTGGAAAGTGCCGACGTCATCAAAAAGGAGGGAGCGCCGACGTCTAAGAAACAAAGGGAATTCATGTATAAATTAATGCCAAAGAGGCATTCAAAACTTACCCCTCGACATTTTTATTACATGCGACAAAGTGAAACATTTTCGTGCAATCATTGTTCGTTGAGGAAGAAGACAAGGATTTTGCTTGTCTTTAGCGCTAGGTGAAAGAGATAAGGGAAAGAGCATATTGGTTGATTCACAAAGGACACGGTGGTCCATTGGCAGTGCACGTTTTGCGAAGGCATTGGGAGTTGAGGAGCCCACGATCGATTCATGTGGAGTGGTGTGTGTCTTGAGCGCCAAGGGAAGTCTTTTTGCATGTGTCTTTTGAGTGCCAGCCGAGGACAAAGAGGACGAAGAGCCTTCAAGCTCCTAACCGTGTGTCTAGCGCACGCGACGGTCTAAGCCACGGCTAGAGCGCTCATGGAGGTAGAGATTGTGGGTTCGAAACCCACTAGAGGCAAAGGTAATTTTTGATAATTAATTCATTATTTGCCTAAGGTTTTTTTATAAAGGATAATGTGGAGTTATAAGGGTTTGTGAAAAGTTGTGTGTTTGATTTATATTATTTTGGAGTTATAAGGGTTTGTGAAAGGTTGTTGATTTGATAATTGATTTATATTATTGTGGAGTAATAAGGGTTAATGAGAGGTTGTTTTATTGATGAGTGATTTATATCATTGGAATTATAAAGAAAGTTGATTTGATTTTTATCAAAGTTTCTCTTGCCATTAAATTAAATTAAAGAGGTTTGAGTTAATTTTTGGTGGATGTTAAGTTTATTTTAGTTGGGAGTTTATAAGGTGTTATTGGATAAATATTTTATGTATGTTGATGGTTGTTTTTGAAAGGTGGAGTGATAAGGTGTAATTGAGTATTTACATTATATTGTGAGAAAGATTTATCTTCTAACCTCTTTGAGCTTGGCATAGAAGTGTTTGTGGTTGTGACAGATTTATGAGATCCCTTCATCATCAAGAAAAAGGTATGAGCACATTCTTCCATAAGTTGAGTTGATTGATTGGTTTTCTAGAAAATAAGTTTGGAGTGAAAAGGACTTGATTAGGGTTTCCTTTTGAGAGTGTTTGAGTTAATGCTTCAAGGTTTTCTGGAATAAAGAGTTGTTGTTAAAACCTTGTTTGATAAGCATTGTTGTTGAAGCCATTGGTTGTGTGAAGAACTTGAGTTAGGGTTTTGCAAAGAACATGAGTATCATTGTTATGTGAAGATTGTTTTATAAGCATTGTTGTTGAAGTGAGTTGTTGAGCAAAGAACTTGAACTAGGGTTTGAAAAGAACATGAGTATCATTGTTATGTGAGATTAGTTGTTGAGCATTGTTGGAAATATTTTGAGTTGGTGGTTATATGCTTGGACTAGGGTTTGTGAGAAAGGGGTGTTTCATTGAGTGATTGGTTGAGTAGAGTTGATTGAGCCTAGTCAAGTGGATGTGTGAAGTGATTGTTCAAGTTCCATAAAACAAACTATTCTATATTCTGAATTGAGTTGAGAAAGTGATTGAGCATTGAGTGTAGAACATATTGAGTCTCTAACAATTCTCTTTATGTTTCTAAGAGATTGATTGAAAGTAATTGAAAATTTGTGATTAGTATAGAACATATTTAGTCTAACAATTCTCTTTATATTTCTATGAGATTGGACAAGTTCTGTGAGGACTTGTTGAGCAGATTTGGACAAGTTCTAGAGTGGACTTGTTGAGCAGATTTGAGAAAGTTCTAGAGTGGACTTGTTGAGCAGATTTGAGCAAGTTCTAAGTGGACTTGTTGAGCAGATTGGAGAAAGTTCTATGTGGACTTGTTGAGCATATTTGAGCAAGTTCTAGGTGGACTTGTTGAGCAGATTTGAGCAAGTTCTGTGTGGACTTGTTGAGCAAATTTGAGAAGGTACTTGAGTGGACTTGTTGAGCAGATTTGAGCAAGTTCTGAGTGGACTTGTTGAGTATATTTGAGCAAGTTCTAGAGTGGACTTGTTGAGCATATTAGTGTGAGATTTTGTGGACTTGCGAGCAGATTTGAGCAAGTCTTTGAGTGGACTTGTTGAGCATATTTGATGAAAGTTACCTTGAGTAAGGTTTGGGGAGATTAGATTGAGCAAGCTTTGAGTAAGGCTTGGAAATATCGAGAAATTTGTCTAGGAAGGACTATGTTTAGTGCAAATTTGAGAGCAGATTTTGGTGCAGATTTGAGGATAGGTTTGTGCCAGACTAGAGATAGAGATTGAGCATATTTGTGCTAGATCGAAGGACTATGTTTAGTGCATATTTGAGATAGAGCTTTGGAGGTGATAGAGCAGAGAGGACAGTGGTCTCTAGTGGATAGAGATCCATCAACCAGGGTAGTGAGGATAGGTCTTCTGAGTGGGGACAAGAGTCTTTAGTGGAGAGAGATCCACAAGCCAGTGCAGTGGAGGTAGTAGTCTTCTAGAGGATCACCAACCAGAGTAGAGGAGAAGGAGTTCTCCTATGGATAGAGATCCACGAACTTGATTTAGGGGATTGGTGTCTCCTTTGGACGAGAGGTCCATAAACATTGTAATAGGGAAAGGATTCCCAAGAGATTGATTGAGAAAATTTTAGTGAAATATTTTCTCCGTGGAGTAGCCCACATTGGGTGAACCACGTAAATTGTGGTGTCTCTATTGTGTGTGATGATTTGTGCATTGCTTTGGTTATTGCTATTGATATTGCCATTGATTATATTGATTAATATTGTTTGGAAAAGAAAAGTAAAAAGTGGTCTTATACTGTTCACCCCCCTCTCAGTATAAGCTTGTGTTCTTAAATATATATATATATATATATATATATATATATATATATATATATATATATATATATATATATATATATATATATAATGAATGGCTGTGATTTGAGGATGTGGATGGATGACAAGTGGCTAGGTTTTCACATCTAAGAATAATCCTTCACTATATCCCAATTATTTTGGTAAAAAGTTGTAGAGAGACCATCTATATTTAGGGATTTATCCTTATTAAAAGAGAAAAGAGCTAAAGGAACTTCTTATAGAGTAATAGGCTCCATCAGTTTCCTACTGTCTTCATTTTTTATAACTGAAGGTACATCTTGAAGAAGTTTATCGTTAAGAACTTCAGTCTCCTTTGATCCTAGAATATTATGATAAAAAAAATTTACCTCTTTTCTAATTTCACTATGATCTTCAATCCAAACCCCTTCTACTGATTTAATTCTATTAATTTTAGATGTTGATCTCTATACTATAACAATCCTATGAAAAAACTTTGTATTTTTATCTTCTTTTAACCAAGTCTGTCTTGATTTTAATCTCCAAAATTTATCTTCCTTACTCAAAATATTATGATATCCACTAAGCAAATCCCTTTCCTCTAAACTTGGATTATTATGATCACCTTTTTGGAAATTTGAAAGTTTATCTTTTAGTTCTTCTTTCTTCTCAAAAATGTTTCCAAAAGAGTTCTTGTTCCATTCTTTTACTCTAGATATCATAAATTTATTTTTATTTGGAAGAGCATACAACCCACTATTACCTGAATATTTACACATATGAGCTATAATATCAACAAATCGAAGATGGTATTACACATCTGATCATATTTAAAATATAATATTTTTTGAATTCACTTACCACCATTTTAACTCTTATTGGCTAGTGATCTGAACCACTCCTTGTTAAGGTATTAATTCTAGCACAAGTTCCTTCATCTAGACAATGATTTGAGAGATTGCATCTGTCTATTTTTTCTACTATTAGGGTATGACCTCTCCTATTTTTGGTCCAAGTATAGTTATCTTCTCTCATACTTTGGGTTAATTTCCTAATTCCCCCAATTTTTTCATCCATCTTGGTTATGGCATTAAAATCTCCTATGATAATGAATCAAGTTTCTTGGTATTTACTTCTCATAAAGGCTTAAATCCCACTCTAAACTTGTAATCTACTTTATTGAGTTATAGGTCCATAGAAATTGATAAGGATGAAACAAATATATACAAAGTAGCAACGAACTAAAGAGGATATCTATTGCCTAGTTTTATGAATGGTTACAAAAGAGGTTCTAGAAGGATTTCAACAAGTTAGAAATTCCCTTGCTGCTCCTTTAGAATCCATAGCATCCCATTCAAATATTGCCCATACTGATTTCATAGTTTTTGAAACTTATTTTGTCATTTTAGTTTCATGGATACAAAGAATATAAGACTTATTACTTAAACATAGGTCCTTGATACACCTTTTCTTTGAGGGGGAATTAGCACCCCTTATATTCCATGAGATGATAATCATGTCTCATTAGGGGATTTTGGCCCCACTTGTGTATTACCAATATCATTTTGTTGTTTTGTAAAGAGAAGTTCAACCAACTTAGTTTGTGTTCCTTTCTCTATGTTTGCTCTTGCTTCTCTAGATCTTGCTTCATAATTTGAGGGTTTTCCTCTTTTTGCCTTACCTATATAAAGAGTAGGTCATATTATTCTATTCCTCAAAATTCTTTCACAATTTTGTTTTTCATCATATTTATCCTCTCCTAGCTCTTCTACAGAAGCTTTTGACTTGTCTTGCTCATTTTATGGTATTTCCTTAATGGCAGAGGAATTAACTTCTAAAATTTCATTTTCTATATAAAATTTTCCTCCTGAATGGTGCATGGTGCTTCAAGAGAGTCTTAAAAATATGATGAGACACATTCCTTAGGTTCATCGAGAATGTTCTTCCTTAAATCATGATCATATTGAATAGACGGTTCCTTGTTAATATGTTGAAACTATTGTACTATGTCCTCTAAGTTTTGATATACTTTTTCTTCATAGGCTAAAGCCTAAAAATATTTGGTATTTCTTCCAATATCCTTCCTTATTGATCTCCACTATTTATTTTCTTTCATTTTTCTAGATACATTTTTTGAAATTTGAAAACCATCTTCATCCATAAGTTTCTCTTGCGGGTTTCTACATATGATTATGCTGGGCTCTTTGTAGGGCATGATATCTCAATATGCCCCACCTCATGACATATTCTACATGTAAGAGATATGTTTTCATAATATATGGTTTGGGTCCACATCTTATCCCCATACTTAAGAATGATTGATTCTGGTAAAGCTTTACTTATATCAATCATGACCAATCCAAGCATAAATAGCCAAGAATCCATCTTTCATAGTATCTCAAATATCAAGGAATTCTCATAGAGTGTTGCCTATTGCCTTGAAGGTATCTATTTACAAAAATTCAATTGGAAACCCAAAACATCCTAATACAAATTGGTACCAGGGATAGATTTACCTTTTTAGGTGAAAAACCTTCAAACCGGTGTTCAAATATATTATATTATTTGGTACATGTCAATGTACCACCATGGGTACATCTTTATATTAGAAGTTTATCTTAGATTAGGATTTGAGTATTTACTTTATGCAATGTAATAAATGCACAAGTATTATTAGAATATGCAATGATGTAAATGTGCCTGTTATCCATGTGCACATGAGTCTATAAAATTGGAACATAGTGAGTCATAGGAAGATGGAAGGCCAAAAGTCATAATCCATTACATATTGGCCTCTGTAGTAGAGAGGAAATAAGAGAGAACATAGTGATAGTGCAAGAGCACATTAGAGTAGAGTAGTTCTCAATTTAGATACAATGTAGAGCATGAATGAAGAATGAAGCTTTTGAGATCTCCATATTTTGTATGAAGATCTCATTTTCATGAGCTTTCATTAATGATAGTTTTATGAGTTATTATAGAAGTTTCTTATGAGTTTTACATGCTTAATATATTGCCATTATCATAGATTTAATATTGCATGCTAATTTTATACCTTGTGGTTGTATTTCCTTAAATATATAGCATCAAAAGCTAACCACCAGCAGGTAAGGAAGAGTCCTGCTCTTCCCATAAACCAAGGATCCCATTTTAGGATTTTTATCTTTCTTCCTAGAACAAAAAATGGCTAGGAAAACCTTTAGGAAGAAATTATAGAATCACTCTTGGATACTTCTAACTCCTATCAATCCATTTTCACAAGGCTGAAGTCCCTAGCCAATACCCATTAAATTTACCAAAAATCATCCTATCTTGGAGCAACAAGGATTTATCTGAGGTGCACTCACTAACGTCTACCACTAGAGATGATTATAAGAATTTAACTATAAATCGGTCCATGGAAAGGAAGTTAAAACTCAAAATATATTGAAATTATCAGAATATCCTATAACAAATATAATTTTTGATAAAAACTTTATAATTTTTTTTTTTGGTAGATAAGATACTATAGCATTAATATCGGGTTTTACAGGTTGACCCAAAACATTTTACAAATATCAGCCCAAGGTTGTTGATGAACATATCCTTACTAAGAATCCTATATATATAAAATCTACATGCCACCAAAGCCATTACATCCGGTAAGGCACATAGCCTGTTATATTTTTTGTAATTATGATGCATGTGTGTCTGCAGACACACATAGCAGAGTACTGAAAAGAACTCCCACAAGCTTTGTATTGACAATTACTCTTAATAATTCTTTGGTAATTGCTTTCTTTCGTATATGAGATTCTTTGGTACCACATACTATCTTGGCCAATCAGCCTTAGAGAAGTGAACCTGCTGGCTAGATTTATGGTGGTGGCTATCTGGTGGTCCACGTGGCTTTGGTTCGAAGTCTTATATTATCGTTTCTTTCCTTCCATGTGATTATCAACCAACCTCAAATTACTAAGATGACTAGGAGCCATGTTATCTGACATGTGACTATCCCCATTAGTCTTTGTGGTATTTCCAAGCAACATCCATGAAGACTGACAACTCAGATAATTTTTATTGTGAGTCCAATTCAAAAAAGATACGGGAATACTCCTAGCCTTCGAACTTATAGTGCCTTCCCTGTTGGTAAATTCGACTATCATTCTTGGAATTCTTGTTGAATAAGCTCCTCTACTTCACTCGGGACACCATGTTCCCATTTGAAAAGTCCGTCACCATCGACACCCAAATTGGCTAGCTTATCAACAATTTTGTTAGCTTCCCGAAAGACATGTTGGGATTTTCTGTCCTGTCTTCCCTGGAAAAGGATCCTAGCCTCTTCAACAATTTTTTTAATCCTCCAAGGATGTGTTTTACAATTATTTAGGAGATTTATAACATGCATAGAGTCTCCTTCTATGATCAAATTGCCTTCTAAGTCTTGAGTCATTTGAAGGCCTCTCCACATAGCTCTAGCTTTAGCTTCGTTATTAGTCCTTGTTCCCAAATATTCAAAAAATGCAAGCATCATATTCCCATTATGATATTGCACAATGCCACTAGCGCCTGCTCTGCTAGGATTGTCCTTAGCTATTCCATCAAAATTAAGCTTAAACCAACCCGTAGGAGGTGGAGACCACTTAACATTGGCTCTGGGGTTGACTACCCTAGGCACAGACTCATATAACAAGGTTAAGGTTAAATATTGAGCAATCATGGTCTCCTTCAGATGAGGTTTACAACTATCAAAAGGGATAAGGTTCAAATTCTCGTTGGAAAAGGATAGGATCTTGGCAATGATAGTTTGATGATCATGGATAGACTCATTAAAAACTCTATGGTTCCTTTCTAACCACACCTACCAAATATAGTGATTGAGACAAATTTTCCACATGTATCTAAGTCTTTGGATTGAAAAGGGGTAAGGCCACTGGACGAAAAAATCAAGTATGATGGCTAGTTTAACCCATGAAATATTGAAGGCTTGAAAACCCCACTTAGGACAGTCAAGGAAAAAGGGCAGTCAAGGAAAATGTGATAAATGGTCTCCCAATTAGCCTTGCACAGATAACAACGATTAGTGATACAAATACCTTTACGCATCATATTATCAATGGTTAGAATTATTCCTTGGATAACCAGCCATGAAAAGACTGCAATTTTTGGAATTAAATTTTTATCCAATCTAAGTCCTTTTGGAGGACAAAATCCTCATCATAAAGCAGAAGCCTGTAAGCTAATTTAATAGTGAACTGCCCATTTTACATAGGAGCCTAGGTCACTTGATCTTCCTTGGGTCTCATGGGGATAAACTATTGCTCGAGAATGTTACAAAGATCATTTGATTCCACTTGAAATCCCTGAATTCTTATTTGTTTCCACTTCATTCTACCTCTGTCCTCAACCATATAATCAGATACTTTTTTGCCAATGAGTTCTTCTGTGATATCTCTGATTCGGGCTAAGTTAGGATATTGCGTCAGTGGTTTGTACTTAGCCCACATGTCATTCTAGCAATTTATCCACTCACCATTGCCTAAAACCCATCTTAAACCTTTTTTGATGATTTCCTTATAATTAAGAATTGCTTTCCAAAAATCAAAACCTCTAATTGGAACTAAGTCACTTAGAAATTCCATATTTTGAAGATACTTTCGTTTGATGATAGTTGTCCATTCATTTTCTTCACCAGAAATGAGACGCCATGCCTGCTTAGCTAGTAAAGCTAAATTTATATGAGAAATTCTCCTTAGACCTAAGCCCCCATTTTCCCTAGGTCTGCACACTTTGGTCCATCCTACAAGGTGTATCCTTTTTTTCTCCTCTGATCCAGTCCATAAAAATTCTTTTTAGAGTTTATCAATTTTCTAGAAAACCTTCACAAGGGATTTGAAGACGGAGAGGAAATAGACTGGAATGCTCTGCAGATAGGCCTTAGTGAGGGTCAACTTTCTTGCTTGAGATAGAAGATGACCTTTCCATCCAACAAGTTTTTTTTGAATTCTTTCAATAACCCTGTCCCACATTGACTCTCTCGGAGAACCAATGAAAATAGGGAGACCAAGATACGAAGTGGGGAGGTTTGCTATATCACACCCTAAAATTTTTGCAATCCTTCCTTGCCTCTGAATGGGGGTGTTCAACAAATATAGCTTGCTTTTACTGAAATTAACTTTTTGACCAAGCAACGTCCTTGTAGAGTTGCGGGATGTATTTAATTATTTTGGCCTCAACCACTCGATGCCTTAGTCAATATAAGGGTATCATCGATGAATTGTTGGTGAGAAACAACCCTAGTGAGAGATGTTGCCTTGATTCCCGATATTAGCCTTGAACTACAAGCATTTTTGATGGTTCTGCCTAAAGCTTCTTCCACAATGATGAATAACATGGGGCTGATAGGGTCCCCCTGTCGAATTCCTCTACGACTTTGAAAGTAACTAGCAGTTGTTCCATTAACTAGAATCAAGAACCATGCTTTAGAAATACATTTTTTGATCAAATTAACCCATTGGTGGTGAAAACAAAACTTAAGGAAGATAGCAATCAGAAAGTCCCAATTTAGCTTGTCAAATGCTTTGTTCATATCAAGCTTGAGGGCAAAAATTGACCTGTTAGTCTTATGAGCAAAGTGCAGAGCTTCCTGAACTGTGATAACTCCATCTAAGATTGACCTACCCTGGACAGAGCTTCCCTGGCATGGATCTATGATGCAGGGAAAAATATCTCTCATTCTATTTGCAATGGCTTTAGTTAGGATCTTGTAAGAAACATTGCATAGACTGATTGGCTCGAAGTCGACCATAGATTCAGGGGTTTGCTTCTTAGGAATTAGAGAAATAAAAGTAGAGTTGATGCATTTTGGCATATTATTGCTTGCTTGGAATTATCTGACAGCAAAAATTACATCCTCACTTACGATGTCCCAAAAAGCTTGATAGAAACGAGGGGGAAAGCCATCGGGTCCCGGGGCTTTGTCTGGCTCCATGCTAAACAAGGCTTCCTTAATTTCCTCATCAGAAAATGGAGCTAGAAGCTTAAGGTTTATATCATCATTTCTTATGCTAGGAATGGATTGCAAGAGAATATCTTTGGCCTCCTCATTGCACTGCGATTCCTAACCAAGGATAGAATTGAAATAAGTTACTACCTCCTTTATGATTTATGTTAAGTCTTGAGTAATAGAACCATCTGCTTTTTTAAAAATTTTATCTTGTTATTGCTTCTATTTCTAAGTGTGGTGATGTGAAAAAACTTGGAATTTTAATCTCCATATTTAAACCAAAGAGCCCTTGATTTTTGCCTCCAATAGATTTCCTCACAGGCCAAAATGTTATGAAACTCTGCTAGTTTTGTTCGTTCCTCCTGCCTAGTAGTTTCATCAGCATCACCATGTTGGATCCTCTAATAAATTATATTCAAACTTTCAACAACATGTTTTTTATTTTCAAAGAGGTTCCCAAAGACCTCTTTATTCCAAGTTTGAAGCTTTTCCTTAAGAAACTTTAATTTTCCAGCAAGTTTAAAAGCTGCACTACCCCTGACAGGCTGCTGTCACCACTGACTTAAGTTATATTTGAAGCTGGAATGTTTGATCCACATAGATTGAAATCTGAAAGGTTTCTTGAAGGACAGAGAGTTAGGGATCTCCAAAAAAATGGGATTATGATCAGAGGCAATTTTAGGAAGGGCTTGCAGGGTAGAATCACTGAACAAAGTTGTAGCCTCCTTTGATAGAAAAAACCTATCAAGCCTTTCTTGAATGAGATGATACCCTATCCGCCGATTACTCTAGGTATAATTTGCTCCTCTAAGTTTTACATCCATCAACATGTTGGAGTTCACAAAGTCATTGAACTCATCCATGCTCCTGATAGGTGGTCCATTTCCACCCATTTTGTTTGAAGGGTAAAGAGGAGTGTTAAAATCCCTAGCCAAAATCCAGGGGACATTATGGAAGATTTCACTCAGATTGCCTAAGTACTCCCATAGTAGAGCTCTCCCTTGAATTGAAGTCGGGGCATAAATATTTGAAAGGATCCACGACCTTTTGCTGTTTATTTCCTTAAATAAAACACTAAGAACCCTGTCATCTTTCTGAATAATGGTGCCTTCTACTATCTAGGGATCCCACAAAGTCATAAGGCCTCTAGATGCTCCTCTGATTGATTTGCAAACCATCTACCCTTGATTCTAGATTTATTTTGCTATTTTTTTTGATTGAATCTCATCATTTTTTGTTTCTTGCAACATGATAATAGTTGGATTCACTTGATTTCTCATTGCACTGACTTCCTTGTGTTTGGGCAGGCCATTGAGGCCTCTCACGTTCCATGAGAGGAACTTCATTTAGATTGTTTGGGATTTATTCCCCTCCCCCTACCTTGAGGGGGTTTTCCTAATTTGTTGTCTTCAGAACCCAGAATAACCTGTTAAAACAAGGTTCTCTATTTTCCATTGGCAATATCATTATCAGTTTTAATTTTTTGATGCTCTGAATTTGATATTCTCCCTCTTCTTTGTCACTGCCAAAATATATAGGAGACTTCACAGTGCTCCTGGTTTGTTTAGGACTAAACTGAGGGGAGGTAATTTGTTGCAGAACTAGACTGCCATATTCCTCAGTCTGAAGAGTTTCACATATCTCCAACCCTACATCCAAATCTTCTCCTTTTTCCTGTATTCCCTTGGTCTACAGGACGACCCCTCAGTAGGATTCACTTGGCTCCTAGTGATGATGTTAGGAAGATGAGATTTTTTATTTTCCAATGCCTCAACTTTCTTCCTAAGTTCTTCAACATTAGGGTTTGGATTTGGGATGCCCATTGGGCTTGAAGTATTTCTAGCATTGGGGTTTAAGGACCCTGACTTGGATGTGGATTCTAGAGATCGTGCATTAGGGTTTGGATTTGTGATGCCCACATAAAAACTTTACAATAATATGTATGCAAAATTTCTAATATAAATAAGGGAAAAAAAAACTTACCTAAAAAATTCTATATTCAAATAGGATGTATTGCCTCACTGAAGTCCTAGCCCTTCATTGATCTTCCCATCATCCGAACCCTAGTTGACAAATATTTGCAATTTTATTTTTCGTGAATTGAAAAATCGTCATTGTCCTTGTTCTAATGGTTGAATTGATAGGGTTGTATCTCCCTTAATATTGCTTAGATTCTTTTATATGGCCACTCATTTTAAAGTTATTTAAATTCCATACAAGTTGGTCCAAGAATTAGCTGAATTGGACAACCATTCACGAAAATAATTTTTTTGATAAGTAAATAGAAAATTGGTTTTTTTAAGAGGATCCAAAAACCTTATAACAAAAAGGGCCGTAGCACCGATATTTAAAAAAATTCCTTAATACATGAAAATAAACACAAACTAAAAGGGAAAGGGCCAAAAACAACCCTTGATCCAACAGAAAGACCAGATTCTAGTACCAACTAGTGAGGCCCACTTCACGAAAATCATGTCCTCCCATTGTAGGCAGTATGGGATCCTCCCAGGGGTGGATACAATAGTCTAGAATCCACCTGGGGGTGGATACAACAGTCTGGGATCCTCTTGAGGGTGGATATAGTGCACCTACCCAGACCTACGTAGGGAGCACGAGAAGGCCAAGAATAGCCTACAACCAAAAATCCTACCCAAAAACTAGAAGTAGGGAATTTTTAGAAAACTGGAGAGGATCCTCACTCAGGTATGGCTCGGGATGCAACCTAGGGTGTAGCGGAGTAGTAAGTAGTCACACGAGCAAAGCAAAAAGCATCACCGGGATACAGGCTAGGGATCAGCAGCGGGACAACCTAGGAAATGGCATCAGGGTCCTCAAAGAAAAAAATGGGAAGCCTCTACATGAGCCTAAAAAGTGGAACAACACTATTGGGGATATCTACAGGCCAAGATATCCTTGTGCACAACAAGGAGAAATATGAGGAAGCCAAAAGGATCTAGGGAAAACAACAACAAGCACAAATATAGGATCTCGAAAGTCAAAACTAAAGGAGGAAGGAGTGACCACAACTACAAACACACTGATATCCCCCCCAGACTAGAGAATACATAAGGAAGCTCCCACCACTCTAGTAGAAAGGTCCAAGAATATCCATCCTTACTCATGAATAGATCCAGAGAACTGGGACTAGAAGGCCTTGAACAAGAACTGGAATGAACAACCTAAGGATCCCTAGTGGGAAGTGGCAATAGGCACAAATATGGGATCCTGGGAAGCCTAACCTAGGGGAACTAGGGTCTGCATGCACTGATCATGGGTCCCCCCCAAGATCCATACATGCAACAGAAACCCTAGGAACCCCAAAATAAGGGACCGAGATACCCCATACTTGCTCATGGAAAGCTTCAGGGAACTGGGTCTGGGACTAGGAACAACCCAAGCAGAGGAAGAGGCCCACCCTGAAGGCCAACCAATGCCCTAGGTGTCCACCAAATTGTAGATCCAACAAGAAGAAGCCTCCAAATAGGAAATCGAAAATGGCCCAACCCAACGAGACGAGACCAGCAAAAACCACAGGCATCCCAAATAGGAGTCACTAGCAGAAGAGGAAATTGGCCCCCAAAGACCAATCCCGAAGTAGAGAGGACCTCACAAGATGCACCAGGAAGTAGTAAAAATCCCAACCTGCCACCACCACCGATCGAGGAAGCCCTAGGAACCGGATCCATGCAAAAACCTACAAAAAACCCAAGGGGAAATCTTGAGGGAGAATGGGGAAGGGATCCCGAAACATGCAGGAAACCCTAGGAGACCCTTGGGATGCACCAGACCACGGGCTCAGGCAAAGAAACCCTAAACTGCTAGTAAAGGAGCAAAAAGTGGAGAAGGATCTCCCCCTAAGGAGATCATCTGCTACAAAGCATTCCCAGAGCGGGATGACTCAGGATGAGCTAGGGACTGGGTAAGAACTAGGTGAGGGGGAGCAGGAAGAGAGAGCATGACCCTCCCCCTCCCCCATTGATTACACATCCCCTTCATGAATATATGGCTCCT
The DNA here is from genome assembly GCA_028583015.1 of Wollemia nobilis. Taxonomy (NCBI): domain Eukaryota; kingdom Viridiplantae; phylum Streptophyta; class Pinopsida; order Araucariales; family Araucariaceae; genus Wollemia; species Wollemia nobilis. The sequence goes on from JAQPPZ010001538.1 coordinate 467,738, forward strand.
AAAAGATGATATTTAAAAAAACCCTAATCCTTCGTGAAGCGACTGTGTGTTGAATGCATAATTGTTTATCATTAGGTGTAAGTGCTATTAGGAATTTGTAACGTGTAACACCTATAGGATTAAAACTTTGGATTACAATAAATAGAAAGAATTGATAGATGAAGTTAAGTCATCAATGGAATTATGATGTTGGGTATAGGAGAAACAAAAAGAAGGAAATAAATAAAGAGGAAACCACAAGATGTGGAGGTGGTCAAATTGAATTTTTGATAGAGCATCTAAAGAAAATCCAGGACCAAGAGGAGGAATAATTAGAAATAATAAAGGAGATATTTTATCACCTTATGCTTTCAATAGTGAATTTAATACAAATAATGAAGCTAAAGCTTGGGCAAATTTGGAAAGGTTAAAATTATGCAAACAAATGAAATGGAATAAAGTTTGGATGAAAGGTGATTCACTCATAGTAATAAATGCAATTTTGATGAAAGCAAAGGCTCCATGGAACATACAAGAGATAATTGTGGAAATTCAAGACCTTACTATAGAGTTTGAAGAAATCAGGTTTACACATACGTTAAGGGAAAGAAACAAATGTGTATATAGGCTAGCCAATAGAAGGGTTTCAACTAAGGATCGTGAGATTAAATTCTCTTTTCCATGGTTAGAGGAAGTAGTAAGTTTAGCTGAAGTTGATAAGAAAATGTTGACTACTTGAATCAAATAATTATTGGTAATATTTGCTTTATTTATAATATTAATGTGTTTTTATATAAACAATTGATTACAATTTTTTTGGTTGCACTTATGCTTCAGGAAGGAAACTAGCAATCCAGATCTGGCAAAATGGACTATGATAGTGTGATGTTTTGGAAATATTACTCTATTAAGATGCAATGCATAGATAATAGAGGTGGATTTTTGGTATTGTGAAGGTTGTTGTAGGAAAATGTCAAGAAGGATCCTGAATTCTAGAATATCTGTATTCACCCAAAAATTGAAGAAGATCTAGAAAATAAAAATAACAAATTTAGATATTTTATGAAAAATGATGTAGGTATCTAGCTATAGCATCTTAATTGAGATGATAATTGAATCTATTTGTAAACTCTCAAGATCTAAAGGAGAGAGTTGTGGCTTGTCAAGGGTGGGGGACCCCCTTGTTCTTTAGCAAAAAAAAAAACAAAAACAAAAATAAAATTTGGATTATAATGTAAATTTCTCCACTCACCAATGCTTGTTATAATTTTTTTAGCAAAAAATTGGATATATTGAGAATTATAGAGTAGGTAATATTTAAACCTAGGATATTTTACCATTAAAATATTAAGGTTAATATAAATTTTATACAAAATATGAGGGTGGTTTTGGATTCTTAATAAGGTTACACTCCATCCTAGATATAAGTATTTCCTTGCAAACTATAATAATTTATTTTTATAACTATAATATTGAAATGAAGGTTTCTCTAGTCCTTATATGATAAGAATTAGTGTCTTTGGTGAAACTAGTAGGGTCCTATTGATGATATATGTTGTATATGTAGAGGGGGAAAACTGCCTTGCCGTATATGATTATCGATTAGATCTACTGGAAGCCGAGGTGGCTGCGGGGGTGTGTTATAACTCTACACTTGAAACAAAGAAATGGGTTCACCAAGAATGGTTTTAGGACTCACTCCAAGTCCAGGGTGGAAGTGTTTAATGTGTGATTTAAGCAAACACCTATGTTTGACCTTTCTATGCTAAACTATGGAAATGAAAGAACAATGCAAAGCACACAAGATGCAAGAAGATAATGACTAACCCTAATATGATTCTTTGATTCAATGATATCTAACCCTAGGTTGTAAGAAATGAAATTTTTTTCTTTGAGCAAGGGACCAAGGGAATGCACAAACAAGACTAAACCCTAGATGCAAAACTATATGCCCTTTTATTTTAAATGCCTAGAAAGCAATCAAATATTTTTTCTTTTTACTTATAACCTAGGTTATGAACAGAAATAACAAAAATAAACAACACACAACCTAACAAGCTTTACTTAGGGCACTTATCTGATCCGATGTTTGATCTAAGCTTTATCTTGCATCCAAAATATCCAATAGCTTCAAATATGCAAAACAGCTTCACAAAAACTCTAGAAAATATGGTCAACATTTGGGGGCCTGCTTAGGCCACTATAAGACTGAGCTTGGAGGCACAATAATCAAGCCCCCTAGGTCCTTTTAGTTGATCTATTCATAATAAAATGAGCTTTCTTTGGAATAAACATAATGAAATATGATAACATGGAATAGTAAATGAAATGCAAATAGAATGAACACAATGAAATGAACAAGAATGCAACTTTGAAACCTAGGGTTTGGGAACAAGTAATTTCCCCCAAGCTAATGTGATATGAAATGCAAGTAAAATAGAATGATAATAGGAATAACATAATGCAAACAAAGATAAAATAATTCACAATAGGTACGCAAATCAAAACCCTAGGGTTTTGGGATAGACAATCACTCCAAAGTCTACCTAGATCGAATCTACACCTTGTAAATCACCGAACGTAGATTTGGTAACAGAGAAAAACCAAACACAGAATGCCTGAAGGGAAAAAGCAAAGCTTTTTCCGAATTTTTACCCTATAGTAGATGAGGCATAAATTTGCACAAGAGGGTTTAAAACCCCAAAACAGAGACCAAAATGCAATAAAACATAGAATGAAGAAATTAAATGAACTAATGAATGCAAAGGAACAACCTGGTGATCTTGTGGAAGAAGCAAGAGCAAAGGTGGAAGACCTCTCCTCCTTCAAGAAGATAAGTTATCATCAAGGATTTATCCACTTGTAGACCACAAAACACACCAATAACAAAACACAAAAGCATCAAGAGCACGAGAAGATTGCACAATAGGCCAAAATAATTCTTATTTTGCATGAACTTTGATAGCTTGATTGTGGAAGAGAACTTTGAGTAATTGGGGTGAAAAAGGTATCCAATACCTTTATTTTTAAATGTTTTAGAGGGCTAAAGGCAAGAAAACAAAAATTAACCTTGATTAAGTCGATGCCCCAAAAGGGGTCAACCTAAAATTTAGGTTTTTCAAGAAAACCCTAAATTTGCCAAATCTATGCCTCATAATTTACCAAGCACGAATTCAATCAAGATCAGGAAAAGCAAGGCAAAACATAAAAAAAAGAGGTCAAACTTACTCCTAGAAAGTGTGAGATCCTCCCAAAGAAACCTAAGTAAAAATGACTCATTTGGGTGGGTCAATTTTTCGTGTCTATATTTTACCCCCTCTTTGATGCATTTATGGCCTAATAAATGCATCAAAGAAAGATGTAGACATCTATGGGAAAAAAATATGGCAAACACAAGGAAAAAAGGGTGGCCAATTTAGAAGAAAGGGGTGGTGTAAAAATGGTGTTATTCCAGAAACTTTGAATATTTTACATGCAAATCGATGCATTAGGGACATTAATACTTCTTAGGCTAGGGTACCCCCTCGAGTTTTGAAAGAAATATAAAATTCCTAAGGAAAATCAAAATGAAGGACTCAGAAGAAAAGAGAGTAGCAAACAATGAAAAACATGCACAAAAATGAGAGAAAGAGGAGAGAGAAAAGGAAAAAGGAGGAATAAAAAGCAAAAGGGGTGAAAATCCTAATTTATTTTCATCGCGTGAGAAAATAGAAGAGAGCTATAGAGAAAACAAGGGAATGGTGCTTCCCACACATCGAACAACATTTGTGAGGGGTGAGGCTAGCGTAGTAGTAGACCGAGCATGAGTAAGAGCCAAAATACCAGCTAGCATGTAGATTTTAGATTGTTTTTAGTAATTTTTATTAAATTTTTACATTTTTAAGCAAAAATCGTACATGGGACCTGAGCACAGATTCAATGGTTGCTTGTGGATCCAATCAACCATGGTGGGGACCAAATCCACCTTGTATCATATATGGTACAAATTCATGAATCCATGCCCTAGAGGATACAGAACGTGAATAAAAAGAAGAAAAAAGAAAGAAAAGAAAAAAAATAAAAAGGGAAACATAAGAAGGAAAGAAAATATTAGGTGCTCTTAGTGTGAAAATTGTATTAACATGCTTATGTTGATTTTTTTTTTGATTATGTGATGAAATTAATATTTTTTTTTGTGTTTTTTATCTTTTTTATTTTTATTGTAGCATGATGTCCTTGAGAGCAGGGAATGGCAGTCGAGTACCCTTGAGGAGGCACTACAGGAGCTCATGCCAGTAGAGAGGTGCACACTGGGGGTAATGGGGCTTCTACACTTGGCATAAATGCCTCGGGTGGAAGTTGGTAGAGTGCTATCGACGATGTTAGCAGAGAGATGGTACTTGGAATCATCTACATTTTGGTTATCGATGAGAGAGATTACTATCACACTGGAGGATGTGTGGTGCATTTTGAGGATCCCCATAAAGGGGAGGATAGTTTATAGGTCACATGTGCCTCAAATGATAGTGTAGAGATTGACGGGTGATCTATCACATGAGATTCATAAGAATGGATTTCGTGTTGATGACATGGGATTAGGGAACTAAAAACTATACTTTGTGGAATGGTGGTAGGATTTCTAGTATGCTACATGAGTTGGCAACACTTGCCATTAGTGCTGGCAGGAAGTAGTGATAGATACGCAAGACCAACAGGTGTGGTTTACATAGGTGTTGTATGTGTTGACCTGATTGTATAGGATATTATACAATATCATGTACAAATGATATACAAGATTAGTATGCATGAATTTGCTCTAGGTATGGTTCTAGGAGCACAAAGCCACGAGGAGGCCAAAGGCACTTCCAAGGCCACTACCCGATCCAATGTAACTAGTAGGATATAGGTGGTCCTAGGACCTTGAGTGTATATAGAGGTCATATGTAGGTATTAGACCATCATATCATATGGAGATCATGGCATCCAAACCCTATATGGGATGAGGATGTAGAGGAGTTTGATCAGGTTAGGAGGGTCCAATGGGTCACCACAAAGGAGGATGATCTAGAGCTTTATTGATTTGACCAAGTGCAATTACAGTTCAATATTCTCCAAGAGATACTAGACCTAGGGGATTACTGGTATAGGAGGGTGAGGTGAGATCCATCAAGAGTTGGAGGGGACCTTGATGTGGTTAAGTTCATGGAGGATGACCTAGTTGATCCCCTATACATCGATATGAGATTATATTATGTCAAGGTAGCCCTCGAGTATAGGATATGGTATAGGGGTATTATGCCCCCAAATATCTTCTCATCGATGATAGTGTAGAGGTGATAAGTCATGGGTCGATGAGACTGGTCTTCGAGAGGCTAATTGACATGCTATACAGTTATGATAGTAGATGCCATAACCTCCTAGGTAGGCTAGGATATAGGTCAGGGTAGATGTGGTGACAACCACAAGGACCATAATCACTCTCTTTGGATCAAATATGGGGAGGATAGTTGGAGGTATCCCCATAGTGTCATAGGTAGGAATGAGCAGGACCATGGGTTAGGGAGACCCCATGAGGGCAATGGAGGGGTTGCTAGATAGGGTTATTGTCATGCAAGGATAGATAAACACTCTCTAGGCACAACTAGCCTAGGTAACAATGGAGCGTGATGCAACGAGGGCCGAGGTGAGCCACCTCAGAGGGGAGATGGATTGACTAGAGTAAGATCGCCAATAGGACTAGGCTGAGGGGATGGTTGTTGTGATGAGTAGCCAATTGGGTGAGGACATCCACTTGATAAAAGAGCAGTTGTAAATTGTAGAGGAAAGACAGGACATAGCAGTATAGAGGGAGATATTCTACCAGGATTTGTACTTCTAGACAATGTTAGTGGATCAGAGGGTGCTTCCACTAGCCTCTCTTTAGTCATATATTCAATCGTAGTCTCAATCATAGATATCTATGTGGTTTATGAACATACCTCCGCTAGGACCACCACTAGTAGGTGGAGTGGAGGAGGCAGGATCACATAGCTAGGGCTGGGATCAGGATGACATCCCAATTTTAGATTGTGGTATGCATCCCTAGGGAGGATCAAGTGCATTAGGCTTGGACTGTGGCACACTGAACCAACTAACATGTATTTCCTATTATCAATTAATATCATGTTGTGGTTTTTATTATTATGTTATGGTGTGAAAGTGTGTGTGAATTATGTTAATTTTTTTTAAGTGATTTGTTATGTGTGAAAAACATAATGAATGCAATGAATGCAATTAAATGAATAAATGACATGAATCTAATGAATGAAAATATCTAAGTGCAAACCTAAATGAAACACAACATGAAATACATGGATGAATTGATGGAAATAAGAAACGAGGGAAAGAAGAAGAAAAGAAACAAACAACAAAGAAGAATGAGATGAAAACAAAACTCCAAAAGGCTAAGCAAAAGAAGAGAAATGAGAGTGGAACATTGTAAGAATGTATGCTCATAAATGATTGAGATGGAGGCTGCCCCTCACGTGTGGCCATGAAGCTATCTTTTAAGGGTGTTATACTTGCAAAAAATGGACAAGTGTAGAGTGATACCTGCTATGGGTGTAGTGCTCACTAAGATGGCTAGAGAGAAAGAGATATACCCGCTAGGATGTATGCTCATAAAAGGTCAAACAGAGGCTACCCCTCGCTTGTGACCATGAAATTATCTAGTATGGTATTTTGAAATGATGTGATTGATATTTTCTAATAACGAGTACTACCTGATAGGGGTGTGGTATTTGCAAGAAGGTGTATGGATAAAGCGATTGGAGAAAAATAAGAGGTGAGTGCGTGCATGTTCTAAAAGAAGAAATTGAGGAACAAGGAACACATAATAGTGAGTGTGTATTCCTGAGATTTCAATGGTTAAGAGGTGTGCATGAGATAGTCAGTGGTGGTATGAAAACCATAAGTGATATTCATGCAGTATCTATCTTATCCCATGAGGATCGCTTAACACTACACCAAAAAATATTTTTAACGATGACTAAAATAAGGCAATTTTTTATGATGGTAAAAAACCTCCCTAATAGATCCTATGAGGATGGTTTAAAACTGCCCTCTTAGGGTGACACTAAGATGACGGTTTAAAATTGCCCTCTTAGGGTGACGCTAAGATGACGGTTTAAAATTTCCCTCTAGGGTGATGCTAAGATTACGGTTTAGGGTGACCTAAGAGGGTAGTTTAGGCAACCCTAAGAGGGTGGTTTAAAACTGCCCTCTTAGGGTCTTACGAAAAAAAATAAATACCATAGGAAAAACAAAGCACTATTTATTATATTTTGCTCAAAGGGGGTGGAGTAGCATGCAACACAATAGATAGAGGAATCATGGGAAAATCAAAACACTTATTTATTCTATTTTGCTCAAAGGAGGTGGAGCAGTGCAAAGCACAATAAATGAGGGAAGGAAAGTTCCAGTCGATTCTTTCTCTGCCTTGCCTAGTGAAAGGATCTTTTAAGTGGTAAGCACTACTCATGCTTTGGAATATAGTTATATTTAGTTACAATTTGTTATTCAATTTTCTAGGGCTTCCTAAAACTTTTATTTCCAAATATTTCCCCTATTTTGCCATGCTGGTTTTGGTCTATTTGTTATCCATTTCTAAGGGAACTTATTGGCAGGTTTCATGTTTTAATATTTATTGTCATTACAATGATTGTAAGATGCATTTGCCTTCATCTCTTATTTGGCTACTTGAGTATATTTTTTGGAGACACTAACCCCTGAATTTGTTGTCCTTGGTTTTTTGTGGCTCTACAATGGGGACATATTTTCCCCCTTTTCAAGCGTAAGGTAGGGGTCATTCTAGGATGTTTTGCCCTCTTGGAATGTCAGTATTTGAAAGGGGGCTTTCCCAAGATGAGGTTGATTAGATGCTTTGGGATATTTAAGATATTGCGACACTTCTATGACACATAGGGTAATTCTAGTGCATTTTATGGTGGTTTAGACTTCCATATTTTGTTTCGATTTAAACATTTTATTTTGATTATGAATTTGGATAGATGGATTAACTAAAATTTAGGCTCTTAGTTGCTTGCTTCTATGGTTTTAGATGTATGTTGTCTCTTGGTTGTTTGACTATCCCATATGTGTCCCCAAAAATTAGGTTTAGATCTTAGCAAAACATGGCTTCTTGTCCCACATCATCCTTATCTCAGCTTTTGAGGAACACAATATTCTACTATAATATTCATTTAAAGTTGAGGCATTATGACTACCTCATGCCCTTTCTATTGGATTGTGAGGGAAAAAAATTATGTGGCAATACAGAAAATTGATATGGGATAAAAAAGATTACAATAGTTTGGGAACGACAAGGTGTGATGTCTAGATGCCACAATATTTTCATAATTTCCTTGTGAGTGTTTGTCAAAGGTAAAAGTAAAAGTATCCCTTCAGTTACTTGAAATCGTGCTGTGTTGTAAGTAGACAGGGACACTGCTAATTTTTGATTATAGACACACTAAATTTTTATACTTATTTTTTGCTTTTCCAATTCAAAAATAAGTATACCTTCAATTAAGAAATGTTATGTTAGAAACCATAATTGTATTTGATACTTAGGAGGGGATTATTGGGTCTTTAACACCCATTCATTCTAATTTGACTCATTAAAAGACGTTCAGACCATGTTGGTTGAATCTAATATTTGTTGCACTCAATGGTTTCATGTCACCACTGATTTGTAGCTAGTGTAGCTAGGAACTATGTGTGCAGTGAATTGGGCTCTAAATGTTTGATAGTACTTGATATTTCATAAATTTGAATGGGGTCACAAAGGGATATATATCATTTGTTCATTGGCTTTGCATATGTAATCAGACCATGTAAAGCACTCTTTTGAACATATTATCCCTTATTCCTTTATAGCTATAAGATCTTAAAAACATTTAAAAATAGGGTTTTGAAAGGGTTGCCATTTTCATTTTACATCAATTTAGTCACATTGGGCTATTTGGTACCACAAAGATTTGAACCTTGGTGTGGGTGTAGACTCAAAATTTTCACACCCCTTTCCTTCAGGCTAATGGATCCATACCTAGAAGGGGGATGGAAAATAGGGGATCTACACCTCATACGAGAGGTACTTGTGTCATACCCTCTTTGGTGGTTGTCATTGCGGTGGTTCAAAGAATTACGGTGGGTTCACTAGGAAACTTTTAACGATGGTTTCCACATCTATGTAATATGAAATGTTTTGATGTGTTATTTAATTAACATGCACCTATGTTTTGGGTAAAATATAACTAAGCCTATACTATATGCATTTTAATTTCCTTGCAATCAACACACAAAATGACTAAGAAGTTTTTTAAACTAAATGCAATTAAACTTCACTTGTATATATATATTTTCTTTTTGTTTATATCTCCAAATTGATCCATATATGTAAAACAAATGCAAATAAATAGAAAACAAAGTAACTTAACTTAAAATTGATCAGATTGGACACTTACCTAAACTAGAATCTTGAACAGAGCGAATTTGCATGATTGAAGTGAATCTGTGCACTCAAATTTGTGTGACTCGAATCTGCTCCTCTAGTGGGGTAGATTTGCATAAAACCTGCAATCAACCAGATAGGGACACTAAAAATTGCAATTAGTGTTGGAGGATTTTCTTAGGCCACTGTATGATGAATCTCAGTAGCGTGGTAGTCAAATCCCCTTATCCTTTTTAACAAACCATAGAAAAAAGTATAAATTGCAAGCTTTATTCAAGATCTGATATAAATTGGAAGGAAACAACTAAAACATGTAAAATAAGAATGCTATAAAGTATTAAATGACTAGTACATGATATGCCAATATGCAAGGACTAGATCTAGAGGTAAGAAATTTACCCAAGTTGGTGATAGTGCAGATCCATTCCTACTGTCAAAAATGAGTCATGAATCTGTGCTTCTAATCTTACAAATTCATAAAATTCACACTTTTAATCATGCGGATTTGTTGAATCCATGCTTTTGATCATGTGGATTTGTGGAAAACTGCTAGAAGTGCAATTGCAAAATGCCAATTAGAAGAACATGCAAATATGGTTACAACAAATTTACATAGTGGGGATATGTTGATTCACTGCAAATTAACCATTTATCAATTTTGAATGAATCCGTGCATGAGCTATTTTTTGATCGCGTGGATTCGCTAAAATAAGAAAAAGACAAAATGTAGTTAGTAAATAACTTTGATGGCGTGGGAGAGAAAAAAGGTGGGCTGAGGGGTGAACTTACATGAGTTAGGAGGGAAGGGAATTTTGAAATGTGTCAAAATTTCTAGTCTACATTTTGCCCCCTCTTTAGCGCATTTATGAGCATTAAATGCATTAAAGAAAGATGTAGACACTTGAGATGAAATTAAAGCTAAAAAAAGGAATAGATGGTTTTGATGGAATGTTAGCATGAAAATGTTGTTTAGAAAATTTTATTTTATTTATTATTTTATTTTATTATTTATTTATTTTTTTTAGCACGTAAATCGAGGCACAAAAATTAAAGATTTAATTTTTTGGGTATGGTGCCCCCTCGAGTTTCGTGAAGAGTGCAAATTCTTCATGGAACTCAAAATTGCGATTAAAGAAATTAATTGGCGAAAATGAATCGGGGTGGGAGGGTTAAAATAGGGTTTCTAGGGAAAAACCCTAATTCATTTTTACAATGTAGTTTCTTGAATTGAGCTCTGGAGAAAAATGGAGCTTCCGACTCATAGAGCAGATGAGGTGCGCATGGGGGACGACGGAGCTGGACCGAGAGTGTGGGTAAGAATTTCTTAACCCTTTTGCTAGTTTTTTTATGATTTATTTTGTGAAATTTTTAGTAGGTTTTTCAAAATTTTTATCCGAAATTTTAACACGCGCTTGACGAAAGCGAATCCGCACGTCTCATGGCGAATCCGCACGTATCGTGGCTTCACTCAATGAGGGTTTTCACAAATTTACTTGTTACCAGATGCAAATTCCCAAATCCACCTGTTACCAGGCATGAATTCATGAATTTGCATGTATCCTAGTGCGGATCCGTGAATAATCACATGAATTTGTAAAAACTGCTTTTGCAACACACAAATTTCTTGTAATTAATATTTTGATGATTTAATAAATATGATAAACTAATTATATTTAATATTTGATGTTTTTTTCGTATAGTATGACACTCTTGAGAGTCGATAATGGTAGAATGGAAATTTTTTTGATCAGGTGGGAGCTCTTACTGGTGTAGAGAGGGGCACATTATAGTGGGTGGGACTGCTACACATAGCAAAGATGCCTTAGATTATGGTAGATACTGCTCTGTTGATTGCATTGGCAAAGCGGTGGTACCCAAAATCATCTACATTTTAGTTATTGACAAGTGAGATGATAATCACCTTAGAGGATGTCTACATGATTTTACATATTCCTATCAAGGACTAGCAGGTATATTCAACACCAGTACAAAAATCAGCCTTAGAGTAGCTGATCGAGGATCCTTGATTTCTAGTGGATAAGAGTAGGGTTAGTGTGGATAGTATGATAACTACTTAGGGGGTTTCTATGCTAACTGTGGTGTTGAGTGGAGTACTTGCTGGACTACTCATTTGCCAGATGAGCAGGTGCCATTTTCCATGGGATCTAACAAGGGTTGTGTCAGAGATGAGATACATAGAGATACAATTTTCCTAGGGTATGTTCATCTTATGCCACTTGTATCAGACATTGTATAATGTTGTGTACAAATGCAAAAGTTGCATTTTCCTCACCACCCTACTCTAGGTGTGGAGTTGAGAGCATATAGTAGTGAGCAGGCCTCCAAGATTATCGCATGAGGGCATAGATGTGGAACATCCACCTATTTTTTGATGGGGGCCTTCAAGAGGAGGAAGAGGAGTAAAGGGTGGGCTAGCTATGGTGAGGTAGGTGATAGATAGTTTGAGGTCTCAATAGATCATATGGAGGCCATGGTAAATGCATCCATATTAGGATAAGGATGAGATAGACCTATCCCAAGTGCACTGAGTTTGATGGTTACGATCAAAGAAGGATGAGGTGGAGCTCCATCGCTATGACCAAGTACTACACTAGTTTGGAGAAAGGTAGGATATAGTGAAGCTAGGAGATAGATGGTTCTAGTGGGTGACACAATATCTAGCAGGCATGGGAGAAGATCTTGATATCACTGAGTTTAGAGAGTCGGTTACAGATGATCCTCTATTTGTGAGTCTTGGAGTGGATGCCGTTGGTATCGATGATGAGTATCATCAGTGGTACAGGGACTTAAGGCTTGAGAGGATTACACCCCATCCACATTGACTACCTCTAGGAGGTGTGGACTGTAAGCTACAATTGGAAGTGCAATAGGTGATGCAGTAGAGAGAGGCATAGAGGCCATAGTAGGGGGATAGCTCTAGACTAGGACAATGGGGTGTGCATAGACCTAGAGCGAGGGGAGGGCTCCCAATATGGGAGGAGATTCCATAATGGGATGCATCATAGTAGGATGGGATATCTTGATATGCAAAGGTATAGTGATAGGAGGAGGGTTCTCTATAGGAGATGCCACAACAATCATTGGGTGATGTGGGGATGAGGGAGGTAGGTGAAGGGGATGGTGATCAGTTGGTTGAGCTAGAGAGGGAGGTGGAGGCTCAGAATGCTATGATAGCAACTTTGAGGACTTATATGGACACTCAAGCAAGACACATCCAGATAGTTGAGGCTCAGTTGATACAGGTGCAGGCTCAACTACAAAAACAGACAAGGGATGTGCATTCCTTGAGCAAGCAAAGCCAATCTATCACCAATAGGGAGTTGGTAAAGGCCTATCAACATGAGTTCTTCTACTAGGGTTTTTCCTTTTAGGCAGTTCTAGAGGGTCAGAGAGTACCTTTGCCAGTAGATATGACTTTGAGCTAGAGTTGGAGTGGGATACGATCTAGTTCACGAACGATTTCTCAATTCATGAACATATCTCCACCTAGGCCACCAATAGGAGATAGAGGATATGACCAGGGATATAGGGCTTCTAGATAATGAGGTGTTCGATTGTAGTTTTTTTGTGACACCCTCCTTTTGACGATTGAGTATGCCAAGTTTTTGATTGTGGTATATCTATCTCCTCTTTTTTGTATACATATGTACTTTCCTTGAGAGTAATGCCATACTTCATTTTTACCTATTCATGTGTTATGTAGATGTATATATTTTTTGTTGTTTTGACATTTGATAAATGATTTTAAATAATGGGTAATGATGCTTATGGTCATGTTTGATTTTTAGTGCATTGTTTATCATGCTTAATCAAGATATTGATTGTAGGGAGATAGAGTGTGATTTGATGTAGTGTAATTGATATTTGTAATGTGATTTGATTTTTGTAGAAAAAGTGTGTTGGGAAATATACCCTTATAATTTTGATCAATCAACAATAAGCCTCGAGGATGTGTGCTTGTGTATGATCTTAAATGGAGGTTGCCCCTCATGTGTGGTCATGAAGTGGATCTTGTGTGAGGTTTTGTTGTTATGCTGACATCGAAGGGTTATGATCCAAAAGTAGTTTGAAATTGATGTTTGAAAATGATATGGTTGGTGATAAGTAATGTATACCCTTAAGATTAATTTTGATTAAAACTTAAGGGGAGTAAGACATAGTATGAGTGACTAAGCATGAATAATGGGATAGAGGGCTTGTGCTAGGCATAAGATTCCTAGTGTGAAGTGAGTATAAGAAACCTTACTAGGGTTATCTCATGCCATCATCACAAAGTCCTTATGCAACTACATGACCAAGCAATTATGTATGATCAATACAAATTTTGTGTATGGCAAACAATCATGCAATATGATGCAGCAAATGATTGAGAATACATTGTACTAAGGTGGTAGATATGAAATGCAATACTAACTATTGATTTTAGCCTCAATTGCGTATGCTAACAATCATACAAATCCATGAAGATATAGTGACTTCAGCCAATCAAAATTCAAGGAGAATCTTGGTTATTTTTGAGATGAAGTTAAGTTTATCAAGAACCGGTGTGTGTGATTTATGCATTCTTTTCCCATATTGATCTTAATTATGATGTAAATCTCTCAAGGATCAAATGTGTGTGCTTATGAAGTTCATTTACCAATTTTGAGTAGGGTAATGATGTAAGTCAATTTAAGAACCATTGTGTGTGCAAAATAAATTTATTTACCAATATTGAGTAAGATAGAGACTAGACTAGTCATGGAGGGAACCAAGAGGCTAGCTTGTCCTTATGTGTGGTCAGAGGTCTCTTCAAGAGAGACATGTCACCATGCATGAGCATACTCCATTGTTAGTCAAGCATCTATAGCCCTAGTGGAGGTTAGCCCCATAGTCCAATGATATGATTTTTAAGTTTTGGGGATTCGAACTACCTAACCATTGGATGGAAATGTAGTTCTATCCTTACAACTTAGAGATTTATTATTATTTGTTGTATATTCATTTGATCTCCAAGCTTTGGGGAATCAGATTCTCAACAAGTTCGATGAGAATTTTTACCCTATCCTTACTACTTGGAGCTGCCAAGCTTTGGGGAATCAGATTCTCAACAAGTCTGATGAGAATTTTTACCCTATCCTTACTACTTGGTGATTTATTATTATTTGTTTGTGTATTCATTTGCATAATTAATTTGGACTATGTGCATGATGGGACAAGCAAGAAGACTTTTTGCTTCAAGGTTCAAACCAATCGAGGCATCATCCTTATCTCGATGCAATATTTTATTAATAAGTGTGATATGTGGTTGGTTCAAAAATGACAAAATCAATTCCCAAAACTCAAAATTTTTCTTAATGAGAAATGTGTTTTGATTCAAGAGAGATTTTTAATCAATATCGAGAATCAAGATTTTATTAAAGTATGAATTGTGTGAGTGGTTCGAGATAGACTCTAAATCACGTCAAAAGGACCAAGATTGACTATGAACTTGATAGCATCTATCTGATATTTAAATAACATAATAATTGGATGTGACTATTTGACATATGCAATTGGACCAAAACCAATTATGGGATGTGCAAAAAATGTAGCTACATGATAGATGATTTATGTAAGATGATTGAAATTATAGAATGAACTAAATGCAACACATGCTTTATGTACAAAAAGAAATATGGTTATGTACAATGGTGAGACATGATTTTATGCATAGTACTTTTTGAGATGCATTATGTTCATTGGCTCTTTAAGATATTTTCCATCTAGTGTGGCCAAACGATATGCACCTGATCCAAATTTAGCAGTTATGATGAATGGTCCTAACCAATTTGGTTGAAACTTACCTTTGAGATCTATTCGAGCATTAGTATTTTTCTGATTTTCTTTAAGAACTAAGTCACCAACCTCGAAAGACCTATTATGGACTTTCTTTGAATATGATATTTTAAGTTTTTCTTGGTATGCATGAATATGCTCTAAGGCATTTATGCACTTTTCATCTAGTAATTCTAGTTGACTTAATCGTCCAACATGATACTCATCTCCTACTTCGGCATCTTGGAGTAGAAGCCCTAAAGAAGGTACTTCAAGCTCAAAAGGGAAAATGACTTCGGCGCCATAGACCAAGACAAAAGGGGAAGCACCTATAGGAGTTTGGACACTAGTCCTATAAGCCCATAAGGCTGGATATAATTGAATGTGCCAGTCTCGACCCGACTTATTAACCAACCTTTTTAAGATTTTGATTAAGGTTTTATTAGATGCTTCTACTTGGCCATTGCCCTGAGGATAATAGGGAGTAGACCATCTATGCTGGATTTTATATTTTGCACAAAGTTTTTTCATATCTTTATTTTTAAAATAGGTTCCATTATCGAAAACAAGTGTAGAGGGGATCCCAAATCTACATATAATTTGATTAAAAATGAATTTAGAGACTTGGGTTCCTATACAAGAAGCCAATGGCATGGATTCTACCCATTTTGTGAAGTATTCAGTTGCTATTATTATAAACTTGTGGCCATCAGATGAAATCGGATTGACCTTCCCAATGATATCGAGGCCCCATTTGGAAAAGGGCCAAGGGGAAGAAATGGTTTGAAGATCTTGAGCAGAGCATGAACTAGATTTGCATGTCATTCACACTTGTCACACCGATGCACATAATTATTCACATCCTTCTCCATAGAAGACCAAAAATAACCCATTCATAGGATCTTTTTGGCTATGGTGTTTCCACTATAATGGCCTTCACAATATCCATCATGCACTTCACTTAATGCCTTTTGAGATTCTTCCAGGTTGAGGCATCTTAGGAAGATACCTTCAAAAGATCTCTTATAAAAGGTATTTTCTATGATGACAAAGTGAATAGCTCTTTTACATATAAGTCTACATTGGTTTCTATCTAAACCATCTGGAAATGAGTCCTTTTGGAGAAAATTGATGATATCGAAGGGTGTTAAACTAGATTCTAGTGAGGTAGGTTCTTGGAGTTGATGAATGATAATAGTGGCATGATCATCATCCAACTCCAAAGGGATGAGGGAAGTGATTGCTACCATAGCATCCATAGAGCGATTGCTAGTGCGAGGGATAGCTTCAATAGTGACTTTTTCAAATAGAGATATAAGCTTTTGGACAAATTCTTTATAAGGATGGAGTTTCTCATCTCGGGTTTGGTAGATGTTATTAATTTGGTTTACCATGAGTTGCGAGTCTCCAAAAATAGATAGAACTTTAATATTTAGGGCTAGAGCTATGTGTAAACCAAGGATTAAAGCTTCATACTCTATTGTATTATTTGTACAAGCAAATTGGAGCTTAAATGATAAGGGAATTAGTTGTTTCTATGGAGACACCAATATAATACCTGCACCTATGCCACTCATACAACGAGCTCCATCAAAGAATAGAGACCAAGATTTTGAATGATCATCCTCTATATTAAGACATTCATCTAGAAATTCTATGGTTAAGGGATGAGTGGATTCAATGGGAGCAACAATGAGTTGGTCAGCTATAACCTATCCTTTGATGGAATTTTGACCAATAAAGGTTAAGTCAAATTCGCTTAAGGCGAGAACCCATTTTGTTGCTCATCCTGACAAGTAGGGTCTACTCATCAAATAACGTAGTGGATCAAATTTTGCTATGATGAATGTTCTTTGACTAAGCATATAGTGATGCAATTTTTGTGTAGAGAACACAACAACTAGGCAAAGATTTTCTAAGGGTGTATAGCGAGTTTCATAACTCACTAAAGTCCTACTAATATAGTAAATTGCTCGCTCTTTCTTTTCCTCATCATGTTGGGCGAGCATTGCCCCTAATGCAAGCTCTGAAGTAGAGATGTACAAGATGAAGGGGTGTTCTAGTTTAGGAGGGACAAGCACAGGTGGTGTAAGTAAATACTTTTTAAGAGCTTCAAAAGCTTCTTGACATTCAACATCCCAATTGAAAGGGGTACCTTTCTTAAGGAGCTTAAGAAAAGGTTGACATTTATCTACTAGTTTGTCAATGAAGTGATGGATAGATTGAAGTTTACCTTGCAAACTATGAAGCTCAGTCAAATTCTTGGGTGGTGGTATATTCATAATGGCATCTATCTTAGTTGGATCTATCTCTATTCCTCACATGGAAATGATAAACCCTAATAACTTTCCATATTTAACCCCAAAAACACACTTGTCCGGATTTAGACGGACTTTGTACTCATGAAGCCTATCAAATACCCATCGAAGATCAGGAATGTGATCTTCCTCATTAATGGAATGTGTGATAATATCATCGACGTAATCATGCAAGATGTCATACATCATATCATGAAACACATAGGTCATTGCCCTTTGATAAGTTGCACCTACGTTCTTTAGACCAAAGGGCATTACTTTCCAACAAAAAGTTCCCCATGGTGTGATAAAAGTAGTTTTAGGTTGGTCTTCTGGTGCTATACGGATTTGGTTATATCCTAAAAAACCATCCATGAGGGATAACATCCCACTCCCTACCATAAAATCAACAATTTGATCCATATTGGGGAGGGGAAAATCATCTTTGGGACATGCAACATTGATGTCCCTAAAATCAGTACATACCCTGATTTTCTTAGCCTCTTTTTTAGATACTAAAATGATGTTGGATATCTAGTCAGAATAATCAATGGCTTGGATGAAATCAACATCTAAGAGCTTTTGTAGTTCTTCTTTGACCAGTAAGGCTATTTTAGGATGCATTTTTCTAAGCTTTTGTTTCACAGGTTTTGCATCAGGATGAACCACTAAATGATGCATGACTACGGATGGGTCTAGGCCAGGCATATCTGCATACATCCATGCAAAGATATCAGGATATTCCACAAGGAGTTTCATATATTTACCTTGTTCTTCTTTACTCAAAGTAGCTCCTATTTTAACTATACGAGGGTTGGCTTCAGTGCCAATATTGATCTTCAAAATATCCTCTATCACAATGTGTAAATCCCTTTCAAAATTGGGAGGAGCGGGTGAGATACCCATTTCTTGAAGTTCTTCTAAGGATAAATTTGCTAATTCATCCTACGATATTCATCATTTGAATGTGAGCTATACATGGGATGGACCCATCGAAGAAGAATCCATTTCACATGATCTCATCATGTGGGATGTCATAAAAGACATCTCCTTCCACACATTCATCTGGAGTGGCAATTATTTTAGGATGAATTATCGAAAGCATATTACAGTAATTATTGGAGGAAAGGAGGGGTCCTTCACCCTTTTTGACCCATTTTAGATGTTGTTGATTTTCTAAATATTCGCCATACGTGATCAGATGATTATCATCATCGAAGGGAAAAGGTTGGCATTTTGTGGGGATGTAGCCAATACCACATCGTGTAGGCCACTCTTCAGCGTCGAGAGGTTCACGTATACCATTTTCCAAGTGACCTAGGCCTTTACCCTTGCAACCCATGTCACACATGATTTGCTTGGAAATTGTATACCTATCTAAAAAATAACAATGGGCAAAACTATTTTTGTCAAATATTAAGCTCGTTCTACTAATGATAATCTCATCTATGGAATATCCCACATAAATGAAGGTGCAATTACCAACATGGTATATATCTCCCTTCTTATAGGGTAGCTCCATAGAGAGGATGGTAGTAAAGACAAAATGAGGATAGATCTTGTACGACAAAATTGGCATGTTTAGTTGGGGCTAGTATGGTGGACAAATCAGTTAGCACCTCATCTGTGAGAGGATATGATGTAGAAGGATCATTGGTATGAGAAGGTGGAGGTGTGTTGGATGAATGTGGTTGATCAGGTGTTGGTAAGAGATGAGTCAGAAGAAGTAGGTTCTAATGATGATAAACTAGGGCAAAAGGGGACATCAACAGGTTCGATCATAGCACACATCTCAAAAGGTCTAGGATCACCATGAATGGTAACTAATTGATTTTTGAATTCAAATTTCACACACTGATGTAAGGTAGAAGGGATTGCCCTCATTGCATTAATCCAAGGATGTCCTAGAAGAATATTGTATGATGTTGGGTAGGGTACAACATAAATAGATGTATTTAAAGTTCTAGGACCAACTTGTAGTGGGATGGACATCACACCACATGCATCCTGAGTTTCATCATTAAAGGCTTTAATGATCATATCGGTTGTTCTTAAGTCCTCATTTTTGAATCCAAATATTTTAAAAAAGTTGTAGGTGCAAATGTTCAAAGATGACCCATTATCTATCAATACCCTTGTAGATGCGAAATCGAACAACACCAAACAATATACTTAAATAAATGAATAAATAAAGCAGAATAAACACAGATGATTGCACAGAAATAAACTTTTATTCTTATTACCGGGTGGATCTCTGATATTACAACCAAGTGTACCCCAAATGGGGGTTTACAATGCTTTATTATCCAATACAATGATTTCAATATGCTAGGGTTCTCCGAAACCCTAGCTAACAAACAAAGGGTGGTGTCTTCACGCTCGACTTGATCTCAATAGTAAGGTGAGTGGGCTTCAGATATCCATAGGCTAGACCACTCAAGTGCTTCAATAGCTTCCAATGAACTTGATCCCTAAACCTGCAAACAACAAACAACAATAGAAGGTCAATAATATCTGCGAGGGCTCCACTATGTGAGGCCCTCAATAAGAAAACTACTAACCCTAGTTGCAGAAATGAAGCTATAAACAGATCTAAAGAATAAAAAATAAACACAATAAATAAATTACCTTGTCACATTAATTCGTTGTTCTCTATTCTTCATCATTGTTGTAGGATTTGGTGTGCAGATGCCCTAGCGACACCCGAGGGATTGCTAGACTATAGAACTAGGGTTGTGAATGCCCACGAGTGCTCGATGATGGTAGGAGGTACCCAGAGGTGCTTGATGATGGAAGGAAGGTACCCAGAGGTACTTGATGATGGTAGAAGGTACCCAGAGGTGCTCGAGGATGAATAGGAGATACCTAGAGATGCTCGGGGGATTGGAGCAGAATCTGCAAAAGTAGATCTGGTTCATGCGAGGTGGGCAACAACGGATGAAGAAGCGACGACAAACAAGAGCGAAGGTGAGGATGCATGGATGCTTAAGGACTTAGGGATTTTAGAAACTTAGGGAAATCAAGACTCAGAAAACTTAGGGGTTGAGTCATCAAAATGACTCCTCTTTATAATCTCTCCTAGGGCACATTAGGGTTTCAATGACACAATTTGTGTGGTCAAGATTAAAATGTGATGGAGGGTGGAGATTAAATTTGGGTAGGTGGCATGGATTAAGGTGGGTGAATGGTTGGGATTAAATCATGATGGATGGATGGGATTAATTCATATAAATATACATATATTTATTAAATATATATAAATAAAATATATAAAATATTATTATTTAAATATATATTAAACATATATATATATAATGGGTAAATGTGGTGGGAAACTATGGATGGATGACAAGTGGCTAGATTTTGGTGTCTATAGATGCCCCTTTTTGTACCATGTTGCGTGAAACACAATGTGGTGCAAAAATACAAGACACCTAGTTTTGGCCTGATGTAGAAGCAACTTCTTTCTATTGAAATGCAAATATGAGCTTGGAGACAAAAGAATTTTGATTATGTAGCTTACCCCCTCAATTGGTGAATGAGTGATGGATGCATCTCATGAGCCAATTGATAGATGAGTGCAAATGATTGTGTGCAATTATGGATGATATGAATGATGTAAATGTGATGTCATTTTTGCCCCAATGGTGGAAGGGGGTTGTTGAAAATATGCAAGTGATTGATTCTATTTTTGCCCTAACAGAGAAAGGGGTTTTTGCCAAGTGTAGATGCCATGATCATGTAAGATGTATCCCATTATGGGAAAATCAAAGTCAAATATGGTTACCCCAAGTTTGGGGTGATTCCATGTTGTTGAAGAATGTGCCTTTCGACGTCATTGATATGCAATATGATGAAAATGCAAGAAAAAGAGTCAACTTCGGAGGGCCAGCTAGTGACTATCAGATAATTCCTATGGTCGAAACCAATCACCCTAGCTAAGGCCAGTCGCCATGATGACTGTCATGAAAAGGAATGATGAGTTATAATTTTGTCCATGTTTCAAGCCCCATGAACTAGGCCATCAATGACAACTGGAGAGCAAATTGGTCTTGGCATAGTTTCACTTGAAAGGTGAAGTACCAAAATTGATTTTGTTTTTTGAAAAATGAGATATTAGATGATGAAGATGGCCAAGTGTCCTTATGGTGGTTTACCCATCTTACCGAATTGCATGGATGCAAGTCACTGCAATCGCCAAGGAGATAGAATAGACCACTAGATACGAGGTTCACTTGAAATTTGTGAACTTGGAAAATGTATGAATGTAATGATTGGAATATGATGTGTGAATGAGTGCAATGATGGAATTGAGGATGAGAATGATGAAAATGGTCGTTTTGTGAAAATTTGGACCATTTTGGAGCATTTTGTAACTTGTAATGTGATTTTATGACTTTTGGTCGCAAGCAAAAATTATGACTCCAAATCAATTTTGGTTTTCACAAAACATGATATTATGATGAATTTGATGTATGGATGCAATTTGGAATGATTTGGTGGAGGTAAGCTACCTTTTTGGATTAGTTTGTTCTTTTTGTCAAAATTGACACCAAACGTCGATGGGTGCTTATTGCATGTGTAAACGCTCGCCATAGTTTGGTGCTTTCCCAAATACAAGGAGGCACCTCAATGCACCAGGAAGCACCCATGGGCATTTCAATGTACCTAAAATAGCTATAAGTAGCCTATAGAGGGGAAATCAAGCTCATTTGTGCATCCATAAATTTTGAAAGTCTGCAGGTATGCACTTTTCCAAGGTAAGTGCTTTTGACTTTCTTTTTATTTTTGTGCAAAATTTATTTTTTTTTTTTTTTTGAAATAATGCAATGTATGTGACATTAATGCTTTGTGTTGTGTTGTAGCTGAATATTTTGGAGGCTCAACATCGGTTCTCACCTCTCATCCCTGGGGTGAGGAAGGCACTACGAGAGGATGAGTGGGATTGGTTGGAGGTAGTTGGGTTGGTTGGGGTAGCCAAGATAGATGTGGTGAGGGTAGATGAGGGGTATCTCTCTACCTTGGCAGAGATATGGGATCCAGATAGGGGGATATTTTAGCTCCCTACTGGTGAGGTGACTATGACACTTGAGGATGTATACCGCATCCTCAAGTTGCCGATGGAGGGCTTGCATGTCGAGGTTGGACATGACAAGAAGTAGGAGTTGAGTTACATGTTTGGGGATGGATGGGAGAGTGTGGAGGTGATAGGTGGAGGGATTACTTACTTGTCCATGTATGTGGACAAGAAGTTGGATGCTCTTCCTACTTTGGTGATGTTCGTGTTGGCCAACATAGTGGCCCCGAATAATACTAGTTATCAATTCCCATGGAACCTTATCGGGTTGGTGTGTGATATGATCGCTACACCATAGGTGTATGCATGGGCTCCTACCTTATTGGTGTAGGTGTACCGAGAGCTATATGAGGTGAGGAGGTGAAAGCACTAGGGACTAGGTTGTAGTTTGCTACTACAATTTTAGGGTTGGGAGCACTTTAGTGTGGCTCGACCTATGGGTTTACCAGCTAAGGGATGGGATAGGGAGCAACCCTATGTGATGAGGTGGCCCATGGTAGAGGAGGTACAATTGAGTCATCCTATTTGAATGAGTCAATGGTACAGGGATTTATGGGTTAGATTGATGGTGGGTGATATGGAGACCATGGTGAGGTGCCATGTGGATAGGTGATGGAGAGCATCTATAATGGGTGTGGTAGGCTAGATGGGTGGTTGGGAGGCATACGAAGGAGGTGGAGCTGATCCAATTCTCATGGGTGCTACGATAGTTTGGATTGAGGTAGGGGGTTCCTGAGGAGCTAGTACTCTACAAGTATCATCGAGATGAGATAGGTCTATCATGTGTCGAGGCATGGAGGGCCACACTCGAGGATGATGAGGAGATGGATCTCCCTGATTTGGATGATGTGAGGACTACGGAGGAGTATGATGCATGGTTTATGACTCAGCCACCATGGGTACCGAGTCTGGTAGTGGATGGGGATGGTGATGGGGATGAGGTCGAGGATGCTGATGAGGCTCTCGAGCTTGGGGGAGATGGAGGGGATGGAGGGATATGGAGGAGTAGGTTCCTAAGCTTGGAGGAGATGGAGGGAACATGGAGGATAGGGAGGATATTTTAGATGGGCCTCCTAGTCAGAGTGAGGATGATCGAGTGAGGTTAGAGCAGTTGGTGGTAGAGTGAGATGCTATGATAGCAGCTCAAGATATAGAGATAGCTCGATTATGAGGTAGGGAGGTGGCTCTAGAGGTAGAGATAGCTCGATTATGGATGGAGCTAGAGGTACAATCGATAGTAGGTGGAGGTGAGGATAGGATCATGAGGCTCCAGGTAGAGCTGCTAGAGGGGCATCATAGGTAGAGATATGATGTACATCACCTTCGAGCTTGAGATGGATATATCTAAGCATTGGAGGATCGGTTGATGGAGCATGATATTGGGCTTCTAGAACCACCCTCCTCATCCATATCTAGGTCAGCTAGGCCTAGTGAGTCTAGGCATAGTTCTAGATCTAGGGCTCCTTCAGGGTCACAAGGGTCCTCTCATAGGCATTAGCTTAGTGCTTAGATGCACTTTTTGGTATATGAGCCTTGGTGCTCCATTGTATATAGCCTTTGGGCTTTCATTGTACTATTTTTATATATATACATGGCTTTTACTTTTTGTGTTATGCTTTTGTGTGAATGTTTTTGTGTGGATGATTTGTGTGGGAGATTGAATAGAAAAGAATGATTATCATCATAATATGGAATGCAAATGTTCTAATGATCATTCATAGTTTAGATTTTTCTTGGCCATGTTTTAGCATTGTTGTTTAATCAGGGGCACCAAACTTGGTGGTAGGTGGGATGAAAAGACTCATGAAATGACATGGATGTTGACATGGAAGAAGATATGGATTTAAGAAGATATGGATGTTGATATGGAAAACTAACTATTTTGCAAAGACTCAAACATACTAGTGGTATCAAACAAACTCACTAAATACTACCTAATTTCTCTAAGACCAAATGTGTGTGCAATGAATTCATTTACCGAATCATGAGCATGGTAATGACTCGAGGTAATCAAGAACCAATGTGTGTGCAAGTGAGTTCATTAACTCATCTTGAGTAAATTGGGTGTGACCTATTATGGATGAGACCAAGAAGCTAGCTTATCCTTATGTGTGGTCAGAGGTCTCTTTAAAAGAGACGTGTCACCATGCATGAGTGTACTCCACTTCTAGTCAAGCATCTATAGCTCCGGTGGAGACTAGCTCCATAGTCCAAGGATTTGACCTTTAGGCTTTGGGGATGACTACCTAACCGTCTGACTAGAAATGTAGTACTATCCTTACAACTTGAGGATCAATGGTGTGTGATGTAAAATATTTAGAGTTTTTAGGGGTTTTTCCCTACTCTTTATTTTATTTTGAAATTGTGATAGTGGTGAAAACCACTATTTTTGTGGACTATGTTGCATGATGGGACAAGCAAGGACTACCCTTTTCACTTTGAGGTTCAAACCAAGTATGGTGTTATCCCTCTTTGACACAAGATGTTTTTAAGATGTGAAATTGTGTTTGGTTCAAGAATATTTTGGAGTCAATTCCCAGAACTCAAGATTTTCTTAGTGAAAATTGTGTCTTGGTCCTAAAGAAAACTCGACATGTATTTATGGTTTGCTTAAAACACTAGGAGTGGCTGAGTGACCAAAAACACCTAGGAATTATGGGCATGTGACTTTGCTAATGATAATTTGGCTTTATGGAATGGTGTAAATGAAATGAATTTGAAGGTGCCCCTGATTAAGGCAACATGACTTTATTTGACCAATTTATATCTAAACTGAATAAATGATCCCTAATATGAAATATGAAATGTGTGAAAATGATGGTGTGAATGCAATGTATGAAATGAGTGTAATGCAAATGTGTGTATGAAATGCAATATGTGAAATGAGATGTGTGCAATGCAATGTTGTTTTTGTGTAATAGCCATGTATATATACATATATATAAATCACATTATGCATAGAATGCTCTCAAGTGTATAACATTAAGTGGTTCGGGCTCTTCAACTCCCTCTAGACTAGCAAGCCTATAAGTACCTTTACCCACTTTTTGAGTAACAATGTATGGACCTAACCAATTAGCCATGAATTTATCACGAAGATGCGGTAATGCATTGGTATTTTGTTGATTCTATTTAAGAACAAGATCTCCTACTTGGAATTCATGTAGATGAACTTTGGCATTATAAGCACATTTTAGGTGGTCTTGATATACTCGTAAATGCTCTAAAGCATTGACTCACCTTTCATCAAGAAGTGTGAGTTGGTCAAGATGTGCTTGTCTAGAAGTGTCATCATCTATGAATTCTTGCAATGAAATTTGCAAGGAGGGGATCTCAAGCTCAAGAGGTATGATTGCTTTGGCTCCATAGACCAATGAAAATGGTGTTGCCCTAGTAGGTGTGCAGATGCTTGTTCGATAAGCCCATAATGCCAAGGGAATTTGTGTATGCCAATCTCTATGATTTTCTTTAACAAGTTTCTTGAGAATAGCAATTAAGGTCTTATTGGTAGCCTCAGCTTGTCCATTTGCTTGTGGGTAATAAGGAGTCGAGAAACTATGTTGGATATTATATTTCTCGCAAAGTGCTCGAACATCCTTGTTCTTGAAAGACTTGCCATTGTCAGAGATGATTTTTGAGGGAATACCAAAATGACAAATGATATGATGAAGTATAAACTCCATAATTCTAGGTCCTATCATACTAGTTAGAGGAATTACCTCAACCCACTTTGTGAAGTATTATGTGGTTGTGATGATGAATGTATGTTGTCCCGAGGAAGAAGGTGATATTTTTCCAATTAAATCTAGACCCCATTGTGAAAAGGGCCAAAGGCTTTGAATAGGTTGTAATGCTTGTGATGGTACATGAGTTAAATTAGCATGCTCTTGACATTGCTTACAATGTTTGACATATGTGCAACAATCTCATTCCATTATGGGCCAATAATAACCCATGCATAGAATACACTTTGCAATGGCCATTCCACTAAAATGACCACCACAAGTACCATCATGAGCTTCAGCTATGGCTCTTTGTGCCTCAGTAGACTCGAGACAATGAAGGAGGATTCCATCATAACCATGTCTATACAACACATCCCCCAAGAGAGTAAAATGAGCTACCTTTTGCTTGAAAGTGCATTTAGAAGTCCGTGACATATCTGATGGGAGTGTTCCAAACTTGAGAAAGGCTATTATTTGGCTTGACCAAGGCTCACATGACTCCAAATGGATAAAGCAAACATCCTTTTCATCCTTAGATTCAGCATGGACAATTGTAGATTTAGAGATCATTGTAATTATAAGGGGTTGTACCTCTCCTAAGGTATCCTTTGGAATCAATGATCCAAGAGAGGCCATCACATCTACAAATCTATTAGTCGAACATGGCAAACTATCAATTTCATACCAATCAAACTTAGAGAGCAATTTCATTGCTACTTCATGGTAAAGCTTAATGGTAGGCTCTTTGCATTGGTATTCTCCTATTACCTATTTGACAACAAGTTGAGAATCACCAAATATCCTAATACGCTTAATGCCCATAGCTATAGCTGCTTGAAGACCTAATATTAAGGCTTCATACTCTGCATTGTTGTTTGTGCATTGGAAGTCTAGTTTGAATGATAAGGGGATAGGCACCCCCTAGGGTGTATGAAACATGACTCCAACACCTTGACCTTTTTTGCACTTAGAACCATCAAAGAATAGTGTGATATCGATGTCTTCCTCTGAAATGACATCTTCTTCTTGTTCGGTGACAGTGAATACCGAATCATCTGGGAGCTCAATAATCAAAGGATGATCACTAGGTAGTGGAGCTTCCACAAGTTGATCGGCTATAACCTGACCTTTAATGGATTTTTGGCTTATAAACTCAAGATCAAATTCAGTGAGAAGCATTATCCATTTAGTGGTATGAGTGTTATTATAAGTGTGAGACATCATATAACGCAGAGGATTTTCTCTAGCTATGACATATGTGGTGTGACTAAGCATGTAATGTCGAAGTTTCTTAGTGGTAAAAACCATTGCTAAGCACAATTTTTCCACGTAAGCATATCTAGTTTCATAGCTTACCAATGTTCGACTAATGTAATAGACAACTTGCTCTCGATTGTTTTCATTCTTTTGTGCAAGCATTGTCCCTAATGCAAAGTCCATTGCTGAAACATAAAGATGGAAGGGGACCCCTAGATGAGGAGGAGCTAAGACTGGTGGAGAAGCCAGGTATTGCTTAATATCATCAAAGGCTTTTTGACATTCATCTATCCATGAAAATGGCACCCCCTTTTGTAGCAGGTGATTGAATGGCCTGCATTTATCAGAAAGTTGCGCAATAAAATGATGGATTGATTGAATCTTTCCTTGTAAACTATGCAATTCCTTTAAATTTGTTGGGGGAGGCATCTCCATGATGGCCTTGACTTTGTTTGGGTCCACCTCAATGCCTCTTTTGGAGACAATGAACCCTAGTAGTTTTCCAGAGGTAACACCAAAGACACATTTCTTGGGGTTCAACCTTACATTATGCTCTAGAAGTCGATCAAAGACTTTTTCCAATACACCAATGTGCTCTTGTCAAGTTTTGGATTTTTCCAAGAGATCATCCACATAATATTCAATGATCTTATGCATGTAATCATGGAAGATGTATGTCATGGCATGTTGATAAGTGGCACCTACATTTTTAAGGCCAAAGGGCATCACCTTGTAACAAAAAGTCCCCCAAGGTGTAGTGAATGTTGTTTTGTGTTGGTCATCAAGATTTATTCGAATTTGGTTGTATCCTAAAAAACCATCCATGAGAGAAAGCATTTCATGGCCAACATAGGTGTCGACAAGAGTATCAATGTTTGGAAGAGGAAAATCATCCTTAGGACATGCTTTGTTAAGATCTCAAAAATCAGTGCAAACATGTATCACCCCATTAGGCTTGCGAATGGGTACCATGTTTGAGAGCCACTCAGGATAGTCAATGGGTACAATGAAACCCACATCTAATAGTTTTTGAAGCTCTTCTTTGACCAAGAGGGCAATGGTAGGATGCATCCTTCTAAGTTTTTGTTTGATCGACTTAGCATCAGAGTTTAAGGTGAGATTGTGGACAACCAAATTAGAGTCAAGACCAGGCATGTCTTTATAGGACCATGCAAAAATTCCCTTCTTCCTCTTGAGGAGAGCAATTAATTGCTCTTGTTCATATTTGGATAAGATTTTGCCAAGCTTGACAATTTGGGGATTGTCGATATCTGAACTAAGGTTCACATCGATAGTATCTTCAATAGACATGTGAGAACCTTCCTCAAGTTGATGGGGAGTTGGGATTAGATGAATGTCATCTATGAGGTCATCAAACTCTTCTAACTTATCCTCATCTATGTCTACCTGGAAAACCTTAGGATCTGAAGGTGAAGGTGAAGGTGGAGGTGATGGAGGAATGTAGTTGGCTGAAGCCCTTAACAATTCCTCGGATAGGACAAACTCGGAAAAGGATGGTGGTGAGGAAATCTGGTCCATATCAATAAGACTCATGTCAATAGGAATTGGCTTTGCCAAATCGTATGGATTACGGAGTGGGGTGAATAAGTCAACAGGATTCATGTTGAATTAAAGGGAAAATGGATGGGTGGCAAAGGTGAATGGAATGGATCCTTTTGGCTAGAATCGATGCTAGAACTCTGTTAAACCTGGACAACAACAAGCAACACAAATAAATGCAATGTACATGCAAAATATTTTATTTTTTTGTTTTTGTTTTTGTTTTTGTTTTTGAAATTTTGAAATTTATTTTTATGTACATATATTACAAACAAAATGGTCGATGATGTGGATTAATGGAATGGAGGTGGTGGTTCACCGGTTGGGTTGGCTCGCTCTTGTGGAAGAAGCAAGTGAAATATGGGCTGATGGATGGGGAACATTCTGAGGTAAAACTCATCATGTTCAGTGTGTGGAATGATGGGGTCTGATTCCTCTTTAGATTCATCAAAAATAATTGACATGAGGTCGAATTCTTCATAGAATTCATCTTCGAAGTCATCTATGAGATGGATATCTTCTCCTGAATTTAAATTTAAGCTTTGAAAAGCTTGTTCAAGAGAAGAGGTGGATGAAAGTGGATGATAACCTAAACCTGAATGGTCATGTGTTTCTCGATATGAAACATCGATAATCTCATGCATTCCCTATTCATGCCATCCTAGGCCATGTCCTTGCCAATTAACAATGTGGAAATACCAGGATGGAAAACCCGACATATGTTGTATATTGGCCGATGTGGGTGATTTGGGTTCATCTGGGGTAACTAGATTGGATGATGAATCAAGTCCCCCATACATAAAATTAATGCTATTAGGCACTGAACCCATGTTATATACCACTCCTATAGATAAGGGTGGGTCACGTGGGTGACCATAGTCCTTAGCACTTTGAATGTTGAGCGGTGTGACTATAATATCTTGGACCACATATTCACCAATACCAAGATTAGTGAGGTGGACCTCAACTTGGGATGATGTGGATGGATTGGATGTGGATGGAACTGACTCATGGTTGGCTGATGGTATCTCACAATCCATCATTTTGACTTGTGAGACATTGGCTGATGTGGATGGAGATGGATTTGGTTGGGTGGATAATGTTGAATTGGTAATGATGTGGAAGGAGTGGTGGAGGATATTGATGATGTGGCTAATGTTGATTGAGTTTGACCACATGTGCATGTAGTCAATGGTGATGAATATGGGGGTATGGAAGTGGATGCTTGATGAGAATTGGTGATTGGAAGCTCCTCAGGAATAGGGGCTTTAGATGATGATGTGGATGGGGTGGATGATGAAGTGAGGAATATATGAGTGGAAGGTAGCATGGACTCATAGGAGTTTGAGATAAAATTATAATACTTAAACGGTTCAACATCCATTGGTATGTAATGTACTTGTCCCTCATGTACATATTTCAAGCATTGATGTAATATGGAAGGGACACATCATTTCTGTTGGCAATTTTGGGTACTTTGGGTACATTGCCTTTGCTCAAATGTATAAGTTGTCATTGATGTCAAAAGGCATTTTTGTGTTGATTTCAAAAGAGTGTGATGTCAAGAATATCTTGAGAAGCTTCATTATGTTAAAGGGTTTTTATTAAAACCATGGTGACAAGGCTAAAGGTTTTTCTTAAAACCATTTGGACTCATTAAGGGTTTTTATTAAAACCAAGCTTAACTTAATGCAAAGGTCCATGTGTATTATTAATAATTAAATTAACTCAAACCTTTGTCAAAGGTCCAAGTTTAATTTATTATTAATAAAATAATAATAATTATTATTTTAATTATTATTAAAGGGTCTTTCAACCCTTAAGCATCGCCGATTTGTTGCCATCGTTGGAGGAGCGCCGACGTCAAACAGTGAAGGAAAAATTGCTATATAAGTTGGCATGGTTTTCAAAAGTGAGCACCTCCGATTATTATTTGATATCTGCGATTTGTGGTTCTCTGTATTTTTTGATTTGCGCTCGGCTTCTACGATTTGCATTTACACCGTTTCATTCGATTT
This sequence comes from Wollemia nobilis, assembly GCA_028583015.1. Lineage (NCBI taxonomy): Eukaryota > Viridiplantae > Streptophyta > Pinopsida > Araucariales > Araucariaceae > Wollemia > Wollemia nobilis. The sequence continues at coordinate 498,937 of JAQPPZ010001538.1, forward strand.
GCGCTTGGCATCCATGATTTGCATTTGCACTGTTTCATTTGATTTGCGCTTGGCGTCCGCGATTTGCAATTGCTCTATTTCCTTCGAACAACGCTTGGTGACTTCGAGTTGAGCTTGCTCTGTGTTTTCGATCTCCGTTTGACGTCTTTGATATCGTGCTTGTTCTGTGTCTTGGAGACTGTGCTTGGCAAACTCGGATTTGAGATTGGGCTGCATCCTTACCCTTTGGCTTGACGGCAGTGGATTGTTTGCATGCGGTTTGTGGAAGACGTTTACGTTTTCCAGATTCTTGGCATCACAGGAAGATAAAAGAGAGGGCAGTGGTTTATTTTTTCGTTGGGCACTTGTGACCCAACGACGGTGGCGTTTAAGCGAAAACGCTAGACGGCAGAGGTGCTGAGTTCGATTCTCTTCGTTGGGAAATTCCTTTTGGTCGCGGTGTGCAAAGAATGGTGGCCGTGAATGCGCGGGAGGTATAAGGTTAAGGTATCATTTTTTGTTTTGACATTGATGTTTAATGTTTAATGTTTATGTGGAGTAATAAGGTGTAAAGAGGTTTTACTTTGTATGTTATTGTACTTTGGTGGTTTTTACTAAGTTGGAGAAATAAGGTGTTATATTTGGATCTTTATTATTGTGTATTATTGTATAGTTGCTAACTCTAATTTGGTGGCAAATTGAGAGTTAAGTGTTGTGACAGATTTTGAGTTCTCCTTCTTCATCAAAGTAAAGGTATGGGCAACTTCTTCCATGTATGTTGTTTATGGTATATTTTCTGAAATTGAGTTTGGAGTGAAAAGGTTGTCTACTAGGTATTTTTGGTGTAAATCTTATTTTCTGGATATTGAAGATTGCTTATGCATTAAAGTTATTGTTGAATTTTTGGGTGAATGCATAATTCTGGTTGAGGAAGAAGAAGCATTTTTGCAATAGGGTTTATGTTAGTAAGTCTTGCTACTTGCATTGAGATGATGAAACCCTAGTTGTTGGTGAAAAGAATATAAGCATCATTGTTATATGAGATATTGCATAGTTGGCAATTGTTGGGTTGTGTTTCATATTCTTGAGAAAAGCATACTACATCTATCTTATTCTTTTGAGATTGAGTTTGAGTTGAGATTGAGTTGAGATTGAGATTGGGAGTTAAGTATAGAACATATTGGGTCTCTAACAATTCTCTTTATGTTTCTATGAGATTTGAACTTGAGATTGGGAGTTAAGTATAGAACATATTGAGTCTCTAACAATTCTCTTTATGCTTCTATGAGGTTTATGAATCACATTGGGTCTCTAACAATTCTCTTTGTGAGTTCATGCTAAGCAAGTTTTTCTTGGTGAGCTTGCTGAGGTTTTGGACAGGTTTTAGACAGGTTTCGGTGGGGACTTGTGAGCAGTTTTTGGACAGGTTCCGGTGGGGACTTGTGAGCAGTTTTTGGACAGGTTCTAGTGGGGACTTGTGAGCAGGTTTTGGACAGGTTTCGATGGGGACTTGTGAGCAGATTTGGACAGGTCCTAGCAGAGGACTTGTGAGCTGAGTTTTAGAGAGTTCTATCAGAGAACTTGAGGACAGAGGTGCATTGGTTCTTTGAGAAGAACCTAAGGATAGATTTGGCAAGTCTTTGAGAAGGCTTGTGTGCAGAGGATTGATTTGTTCATAGAGTTGGACAGATCTGATAGACAGAGGAAGACTTGTACTAGACCGACTGACTGTGTTTGGTACAGGTAGCTGAGCTGCTGTGGACGTGATCATAGAAGGCAGAGGTCTCTTAGGCTAAGCATTGAGGACAGGAGGTCTTCGGTGGAAAGGAGTTCCACGTGGCCGGCAAGAGGTAGAGGCAGTTGATCTTCCGAGGGATCATTTCCAGAGCAGAGGGGAAGGTATCTCCTTTGAGCAGAGGCTCATAAATTCAGATTGGGGGAAGGTGTCTCCTTTGGGCCGAGGCTCATAAACATTGTAATTGGGAAGGTTTCCCAAAGAACTTTGAGATAACTTTTAGAGAAAAGTTTTGTGGACGTAGCCTAGGCATTCTGGGTGAACCACGTTAAAATTGGTGTCACTTTGTGGATGATTTTGTGCATTGTTTTGATATTGCTTTGGGTATATTGCTTTACTATTTTGAAGTATAAAGGAAAAAGTAAAAAGAGGTCTTATACTGTTCACCCCCCTCTCAGTATAAGCTTGTGTTCTTCAATTGGTATCGGAGCGGGTGCCTTCGAAAAGTTTAACAACTTGAAGGAAAAGCTAGTAAAGAACACAATGGATCATTCAAGTGGCAATGCAACACCTATTCTTGATGGGTCAGATTTTGGTCTTTGGAGTGCAAGGATGAAGGTTCATCTAATGGCACTTGGGAATGAGGTTTGGGAAGTGATTGAAGATGAGTACACTATTCCTGAACATGGTCTCAATACTAAAGAAGAAAGGCTCCTACATCACAGCAATTCAAAAGCAATGAATGCAATCCTGAAAGGCTTACAGAAAGCAGATCTCACCAAAGTGATTCACTGCAAGACAACTAGTGAAATGTGGAATCAGTTGAAGGTGGTTCATACAGGTGATACAAATGTCAGAAAGGCCAAGTTGAGACACTTCAAAGGTATGTTTGAACAACTCAAGATGAATGATGATGAAAATATTAGTGACTACATGCTTCGTATGGATGAGGTTGTTAACTCCATGAAAGACTTAGGTCTTGAGCTTGCTGAAAATGATGTCTGTGATAAGATTTTAAGATCTCTTCCTAATAGATTTAGTGAAAATATTTCTGCTATTGAGGAAGCTAAAGATTTGGATAAATTGAAAAAGGATGAGCTCCATAGTATACTTGCAGCATTTGAGTTAAGAACTCAAGTGAAGGTTGATGTCAAGAAGGAGGCAGCTTTCAAGGCTACCAAGAAATCCAAAGGTAAACAGCTTCAAGAGAGTGATGAGTCTTCTAGTGATGAAGAGGCATATTACAACAAAAAAGGCAAGTTCTCTAGAAAGCACAAAAATATGAAAAATGTAAGATGTTTCAATTGTGGAAAATTTGGTCATTATGCTACTGACTGTACTGTTGCCAAGGATGAAAGTGATGAAGATAAACAGGACTGTAAGAGCAAGGATTCTGAAAAGCACAAGCATCATAGGAAAAACAAAGATGAGCACAACAATCAAGGAAAGAGGTATTCTCACAAACACAAGAAGAGTTTCTACCTAGACAAAGCAAGTAAGTGTTCTAGTAGTGATAGTGAAAGTTCTTCAAGTGATAATGAAAATGAGATGTTGTTCATATCGAAAAAAGAGGAAGAACCAAAACATAGATTCATTATCATGAAATGTCTTAGATGTGGAAATTTTGGTCACCTTGAGGATGATTGCACAAATAATGATTTGATTTCTAGTATGTATGAGGATGCTTCAGAAAACTATAAGGAAGATGCATGTATGGTTTTTGAAAAGGGTAGCACCTCTAGTGATAAGAAATCCGAAAAAGGCTTTGATGATTCTAATAGCAAACATATAGAGGAAGGTGAAGTAGATCTTAAAGGTGAACTTATTAGTGCTCTTAGTGCTTTGAAAAAGGAAAGAAAGAAGAATGCTAGACTCAAGGATAAGTTGGATGAATGTTGTATGGAGAGAGATGATCTTATAGAAAGTCTTGACTTCTCTATAGCTAAGACACAAGAACTCAAGGATGAGTTAGAGTCTAAGGTTCTTGAGTATAGTGAGTTAGAACAGAAAATGGCTTCTTTGAAAGAGGAAACTAAAGGGTACAAGGATAAGCTTCACAGGTTTCAAGATAGCTCCAAAAAGGTTAAGTCTCTCATCAAAGGTCAAAGAAAGACAACAGATAAAACAGGCCTTGGTTTTGTTAAGCCTCACAAGGAACAAGTTGGAGAGTCTAGTAAGAGACTCCAAAAGGAAGAGAGTTCTGATGAGGAAAGTATTTCAGATCATGAGTCCTTGAATGATAGATGCACAGAAAATAGAATTCAGAATGAGAAGAAGAAGTTTTCAGAACCTAAGAGGTCAAATAAAGGAAAGTTTCAAGGCAGATGTTTTGCTTGTCACAGGTTTGGTCACATAGCTTCACATTGCATGGCTCAAGTGAAGAAGGTAAATGACAGTTTCAGAGGTGGTAATTTCTTTCAAGGGTATTGCTACTCTTGTCAACAGTTTGGGCACAAGGCAGTTTATTGCAAGGCAAATATCAAGAACAGGTTTGATCAGAACAGGTTTGGTCAGAACAGGTTTGGTCAAAACAGGTTTGGTCAGAACAGGTTTGGTCAGAACAAGTTTGGTCAGAACTGGTGGATTCAAAGAACAGGTATGCCTAAAAGAAATAACATTGTTACTTGTTATAAGTGCAACAATGAAGGTCACACAGTCAGACAGTGTAGAGCTGAAATTCCAGAATACAGGAACAAGAACAGTGGCATGATCAGGTCCAAGGATCAAGGCATGGATAAAAATAGGGATGAGAACAAGAACAAGAACAGTGACAGGAACAGGGATATGGACAAAGAGTTCAAGAGAAGGCCCGACAAGGAAGTTATAGACGCTGATGATGATCAGTGCCTAATGGGAGTTTTACTCCCACCCCAGAATTAATCACCTCATCAGGAGGTGGGGGAGGGACTAAGCTAAGAGGTTAATTCTTAGTCCCGAGCCCCAAAGGTGGCCCTTTGCCATTGATGACAAAGGGGGAGAGATATGAGTAAGGGGGAGAGCTTCATAGTGAAGAGGAAAGCTTCAAGTCAGGGGGAGCAAAACTTCAAAGGAAGATTCTCAGTTGTTAGCACAGTTGGTTTCAGTTGGTTTCAGTTTTGGCTCTTGAGAAGTGTTGTCAGTAAAGGTTTGCCATCAATGACAAAGGGGGAGATTGTTGGCAATTTTGGGTACTTTGGGTACATTGCCTTTGCTCAAATGTATAAGTTGTCATTGATGTCAAAAGGCATTTTTGTGTTGATTTCAAAAGAGTGTGATGTCAAGAATATCTTGAGAAGCTTCATTATGTTAAAGGGTTTTTATTAAAACCATGGTGACAAGGCTAAAGGTTTTTCTTAAAACCATTTGGACTCATTAAGGGTTTTTATTAAAACCAAGCTTAACTTAATGCAAAGGTCCATGTGTATTATTAATAATTAAATTAACTCAAACCTTTGTCAAAGGTCCAAGTTTAATTTATTATTAATAAAATAATAATAATTATTATTTTAATTATTATTAAAGGGTCTTTCAACCCTTAAGCGTCGCCGATTTGTTGCCATCGTTGGAGGAGCGCCGACGTCAAATAGTGAAGGAAAAATTGCTATATAAGTTGGCATGGTTTTCAAAAGTGAGCACCTCCGATTATTATTTTGATATCTGCGATTTGTGGTTCTCTGTATTTTTCGATTTGCGCTCGGCTTCTACGATTTGCATTTACACCGTTTCGTTCGATTTGCGCTTGGCATCCATGATTTGCATTTGCACTATTTCATTTGATTTGCGCTTGGCGTCCACGATTTGCAATTGCTCTATTTCCTTCGAACAACGCTTGGTGACTTCGAGTTGAGCTTGCTCTATGTTTTCGATCTCCGTTTGACGTCTTTGATATCGCGCTTGTTCTGTGTCTTGGAGACTGTGCTTGGCAAACTCGGATTTGAGATTGGGCTGCATCCTTACCCTTTGGCTTGACGGCAGTGGATTGTTTGCATGCGGTTTGTGGAAGACGTTTACGTTTTCCAGATTCTTGGCGTCACAGGAAGATAAAAGAGAGGGCAGCGGTTTATTTTTTCGTTGGGCACTTGTGACCCAACGACGGTGGCGTTTAAGCAAAAACGCTAGATGGCAGAGGTGCTGAGTTCGATTCTCTTCGTTGGGAATTTCCTTTTGGTCGCGGTGTGCAAAGAATGGTGGCCGTGAATGCGCGGGAGGTATAAGGTTAAGGTATCATTTTTTGTTTTGACATTGATGTTTAATGTTTAATGTTTATGTGGAGTAATAAGGTGTAAAGAGGTTTTACTTTGTATGTTATTGTACTTTGGTGGTTTTTACTAAGTTGGAGAAATAAGGTGTTATATTTGGATCTTTATTATTGTGTATTATTGTATAGTTGCTAACTCTAATTTGGTGGCAAATTGAGAGTTAGTGTTGTGACAGATTTTGAGTTCTCCTTCTTCATCAAAGTAAAGGTATGGGCAACTTCTTCCATGTATGTTGTTTATGGTATATTTTCTGAAATTGAGTTTGGAGTGAAAAGGTTGTCTACTAGGTATTTTTGGTGTAAATCTTATTTTCTGGATATTGAAGATTGCTTATGCATTAAAGTTATTGTTGAATTTTTGGGTGAATGCATAATTCTGGTTGAGGAAGAAGAAGCATTTTTGCAATAGGGTTTATGTTAGTAAGTCTTGCTACTTGCATTGAGATGATGAAACCCTAGTTGTTGGTAAAAAGAATATAAGCATCATTGTTATATGAGATATTGCATAGTTGGCAATTGTTGGGTTGTGTTTCATATTCTTGAGAAAAGCATACTACATCTATCTTATTCTTTTGAGATTGAGTTTGAGTTGAGATTGAGTTGAGATTGAGATTGGGAATTAAGTATAGAACATATTGGGTCTCTAACAATTCTCTTTATGTTTCTATGAGATTTGAACTTGAGATTGGGAGTTAAGTATAGAACATATTGAGTCTCTAACAATTCTCTTTATGCTTCTATGAGGTTTATGAATCACATTGGGTCTCTAACAATTCTCTTTGTGAGTTCATGCTAAGCAAGTTTTTCTTGGTGAGCTTGCTGAGGTTTTGGACAGGTTTTAGACAGGTTCCGGTGGGGACTTGTGAGCAGTTTTTGGACAGGTTTCGGTGGGGACTTGTGAGCAGGTTTTGGACAGGTTCCGGTGGGGACTTGTGAGCAGGTTTTGGACAGGTTTCGGTGGGGACTTGTGAGCAGATTTGGACAGGTCCTAGCAGAGGACTTGTGAGCTGAGTTTTAGAGAGTTCTATCAGAGAACTTGAGGACAGAGGTGCATTGGTTCTTTGAGAAGAACCTGAGGACAGATTTGGCAAGTCTTTGAGAAGGCTTGTGTGCAGAGGATTGATTTGTTCATAGAGTTGGACAGATCTGACAGACAGAGGAAGACTTGTACTAGACCGACTGACTGTGTTTGGTACAGGTAGCTGAGCTGCTGTGGACGTGATCATAGAAGGCAGAGGTCTCTTAGGCTAAGCATTGAGGACAGGAGGTCTTCGGTGGAAAGGAGTTCCACGTGCTGGCAAGAGGTAGAGGCGGTTGATCTTCCGAGGGATCATTTCCAGAGCAGAGGGGAAGGTATCTCCTTTGAGCAGAGGCTCATAAATTCAGATTGGGGGAAGGTGTCTCCTTTGGGCCGAGGCTCATAAACATTGTAATTGGGAAGGTTTCCCAAAGAACTTTGAGATAACTTTTAGAGAAAAGTTTTGTGGACGTAGCCTGGGCATTCTTGGGTGAACCACGTTAAAATTGGTGTCACTTTGTGGATGATTTTGTGCATTGTTTTGATATTGCTTTGGGTATATTGCTTTACTGTTTTGAAGTATAAAGGAAAAAGTAAAAAGAGGTCTTATACTGTTCACCCCCCCTCTCAGTATAAGCTTGTGTTCTTCAATTTCCCTCATAAAAGGGTGTCTAAGGAGTACATTATACACCATGGACCCTTCCAATATGTGGAACATAGTATGTAATATTTTGACCCCCACTTCTATGGGTAAAACAATAGTGCCAACTATGGAACAGAGAGCATCGTTAAATGCTTTTAGGGTGAATGAGGATTTGGTGATGTGGTCTAGTGGAAGCTTGAGATGTTGAAGGGCAGATGTTGTGATGATGTTTATGGAGGAGCCAATATCAATTAAAACTCTTTTGAAAGGCTTCCTATCAATTTGAGCCATGATATATAATGAAGGATCCATTGATTCCGATGATATTGGTTTAATTTCAAAATTATAGAAAGTGATGGAAGGCTCCATACATGTTTGAATATTCCCCACAAAATTGTTAAAATAATTAGCATCTTGAGATAGAAGTTCAATGGATTTTAGGATATCCATTAATGATTCACAATGTGGGTGACATTGTTGGATTGGCTCGTATATAGATAGTTTTGTTGAAGCTATTTTTAAGCTTGTGGTTAACCAGATTCTCAATGAGATGATTGGGCTAGGTGGATGATTGGAATGATGAATGGGATGAGATGGATGGGCTAGAATATGGATTGGTTGAGAGGGATTAGAAAAAAATGGATGGGAGATGATAATGTGGCATTTTGAGACACACTTTCCTGTGGAGGTATAGGCGAATGACTAGATTACTATTGAGCATTTTGTTGATTGAAGCGTTGTTGTTGATCTCATATTACTGCATGAATAATACTCACAAAACCTTGGTACTTTTAAACATGATTAACTTGATTAGGAGGACTATTGGTATTTGATCCTCCTATTTTTGGTTGTGCCTCCTCATGATGAGAAAGTGGTGTTTGAAAGATCCCAATATTTTGATTTTTTTGAGCTAGAGGACTCTCAAGTTTGATAGCTCCTAACTCAATAAGATCTTGTATTATATCTTTGAATTGATGGTAGTTATTAATGTCATGCCCATTATTTCTATGATAATGATAAAAAAATGCTTCCTATAGTGTTTACCATGTTTAACGGGATCATCAGGTCTGACCTCAGGTAAGGAAAGCTGATTTATGTCATATAACCTATGGAAAATGGAGGCATAAGATTCAGCCAATGGGGTATATTGACGAGGTTTTCAAACAGATTATTGACATGGTCGGTTGTCCACAGATGGCATTGTGTTTTGAATTGATTGAGTAGTTGAGGGAACCACATGATATTCAATTTGTCCTGGTTGCTATTGCATGGGTTGTTGTATGACCAATTGATTTACTTGATTTGATGAGTTGGCCAGATTGGGTTTTGATTGGCCAAAATAATTTCCTCTATATTGGTCCTTGTTTTACTGTTATTTATTCTTAGGCTTAAGAAATCCTTGGATTTTTATCTCCACAATTGTGCTAGCCTGGGCAAGAGCTTCATCAAATGATCTATGTTGTTGTAATTACAATAGCCAAGAGATGGGTTTTAAACAACTCTTAGCCAACAATCGGGTCAGCTCTTTCATTGGTAAGGCAAATGGAAATTTGGTGATAATGACCCTCCAATAGTTATCAAAGTCATAGAAAAACTCATCATTATATTGTTTTAGATCATAAATATATCGGATAATGAGACTTTATTTCTTATATTGAGGGAGAATATTTCAAGAAATTGGTCAACCAATTGCTCAAAAGTATAAATACTATGATTGGGAAAATGGTTATACCATTCTACATCTCCCCCTAATGTTTGAGGCAAGGTCCTAAGAATTAGAGCATCATTGCTTTGAATTCTAAAACAAGAATGAACAAATGAACTCACATGCTCTTTAGGGTTCTTTGTCCCCTTAAATTTATCAAACTTTGGTATTGTGAAATCTGTCGAATATGGTAGTGATGGTACCAAAGGATGAATTGGTTGATTGATTAGTTGGCATAAGGTAGGCTTCTAGTTTATCATGCCAGGAGTATGTTGCATCAAACTATCAATATATTGTTGTATAGCCTGGATTAGAGGGTCCTCCCAAGGAATGTGGAAACCCTGAATCACTTGATTATTTTGTGATGGCGAGGTGGAAAGATATTGAGGTGTGATGAGGTGATGATGACTTGGCGGAGTATATTGATGTTGATGATGATGTGGTTGATGAAGGAATGATGGTGAATTAAGATATGGAGATGATGTATGGGGGCTTTGGATAGGTTGGCCAATGGGAATATAATGGGTATGGGTTGGCGATGGTGTTGGAATGGAAACCATAAAATATTGTGGTACCCTAGATGGACCCTGGATAACAAAAATGGGCTGAGTGGAAATAGGTTGAGGCTTAGGGTTCACTTGAACTTGCTGTTGAGTGTTCTACCACTTCTTAAGTCATTATTTGAGATGTTCCCATGTATCATGTATTTCCAAATTAGTGGTTTATGGAATGGATATGGATGGAATTGATGATGTAGGTAGGGGGTAAGTTGTAGTGGGAATTGCAACTTGATGGGAGATACTAGATGGTATAGATATGGGCACTTGTGAAGCAACATTAACATGTGCTTCATACAAGGGGTTACCATAAACTGAGGTATATGAGGATGGGATGGATGTGCTTTGGACACATGATGATTGGGGCATGGAAAAATGTTGGGAAGGTGTAACAAATACCTCAAAAAGAGGGTTATTGTACACCTGGGTATAGTGAAGATTGGGAGGAGATAGGTTCCTACTATAAAGAAGGATCATGTCTAGGTGAGTTGGGGACTGACTCTAAGACATAGTTAGTGGATTTCATAAGAGCTTTTATGGTTAGTGAGATGACTCAATTTGGGGTATGGCCATATGAAATGATGTGGATGACATAGTGTGTGAGGGACTTGTAGACAAATTTGAATGTCTTGCCTGTATCACACTAGGGGGATTGATCATGGAAGTGGTGGTGGAAGGTGATGATGAACACTCCATTGTTGAAGTGGTTTGGTTGGTGGATATTTGATTCATTATTTTAGTTTGATTTATTTTTAAAACCATAAAATAATGAACCAAATATAAAATGTGTTGAAAATGAAATGCAGAATGAAAACTCACAAAATCAAATAGGTAATCCAATCCTATGTTTATGCAATAAAAATGTGTCTTACTTGGTTCTTTGATTATCTCGTGTTAATTTTCTTTTTTTGGTTTTGTGTGTTTCAATTTACTAATATAAATTAAAATGGGTGAACACTATGGCTAGGATGGGCAACAAGATTCTTACTGGTTATGAAATCTAGCAAGTTTGCTCGAGGGTAACCTATGGTGTCTAGGGGCAAAGATTGGTGGATGGAGATGAAACCCATCATCACCAGATCTCAAGCAATGGTTGGTGATGAAATCCAACCATTACTGTTAAAAATGAAATGTGTTGTGTGTGTGATTCCTTTTAAATGTTTTTAGTTTATTAAGGTGTACATACAATGTTAGAAATGACTAATTTCACTAGTCTAAATTAGAAGCCAACACAAGAAATATTAATTTTCCCAAAAGAAGTAGAGTACACCGCTTAAGACCACTCTCTAAACAGAGGAGGGTTCATCTACTCTTCCACCTTGAATCACCAAATGCGGGGGTAATTTCAATTATTCTAATGTTGTTCCTACTTAGACCAGCAAAAGGAGAAATCCCTAACCCTAGAATGCAAACTATTTTATGCAATTAATCATTCACATGAAAACAGAGATGCAATTGCAGCACACCAGAAAATAGTGAAACCCTTAAATGGAAATGTGTGATTTATGATTGAATGTGGATGCAAAAATGAATGCAAAGAATTATTTTAATGCCTAGAAATGCAGATTAAAATGTTCATTTTTACTAGATTGTTAATGATGTTCTTTTTAGCCATAAATCTATAAAAACATGAAAATACATAAAATAAAGAAGTTAGGGTTTTATAGTAGACTTACATATAAGCCTATGTATTACTCCTATTCTCTATGAAACACACTTGGGCACCTATGAAATGCACCAGATAAATTCTTGAATGTCCCACGAGTGCCACGAGGTGTCTACACACCTTCTACAACTTCTACAACTCCTTAGAAACTGATTCTATGAAATTCGTGCGATCTATTTTTCTAAAAAAATTTCCAGTCAAAGGAAAAAAAATAGTGAATTAATGACAAGATAATCAACATAAAGAACCCATTGTGGGTCCCACCATGATCACCATTTGTAGATGCGAAATCAAACAACACCAAACAATAAATTTAAATAAATGAACAAATAAAGAAGAATAAACATAAATGATTGCACAAAAATAAAATTTTATTCTTATTTTCGGGTGGATCTCTGATATTACAACCAAGTGTACCCCAAATGGGGGTTTACAATACTTTATTATCCAATACAATGATTTCAATATGCAAGGGTTCTCTAAAACCCTAGCTAACAAACAAAGGGTGGTGTCTTTCATGCTCGACTTGATCTCAATAGTAAGGTGAGTGGGATTTAGATATCCATATGCTGGACCACTCAAGTGCTTTAGTAGATTCCAATGAACTTGATCCTAAACCTACAAAAAAAAAACAACAACAGAATGTCAATAATATCTATGAGGGCTCCACTATGTGAGACCCTCAATAAGAAAACTACTAACCCTAGTTGCAGAAATGAAGCTATAAATAGATCTAAAGAATAAAAAATAAACACAATAAATAAATTACCTTGTCATATTAATTTTTTTTCTCTGTTCTTCATCGTTGTTGTAGGATTTGGTGTGCAGATACCCTAGCAATACCCGAGGGATTTTCTAGTCTATAGAACTAAGGCTGTGAACACCCTTGGGCCCTTGGCGATGACAAGAGGTGCCTAGAGGCACTTGATGATGGAAGGAAGGTGCCTAGAGGTGCTCGACTATGGTGGAAGACATCCAGAGGCACTCAAGGGATTGGAGCAGAATCAATAAAAGTAGATCTAGTTCATGCGAGGTGGGTGACGATGGATGCAAAAGCGACAGTAAATGAGAGCAAAGGTGAGGATGCATGGATGCTTGAGGACTTAGGGATTTTGAAAACTTAGGGAACTCAGGACTCAGAAAACTCAAGCAAATTAGGGATTGAGTCATCAAAATGACTCCACTTTATAATCTCTCCTATGGCACGTTAGGGTTTTAACGACACAATTTATGTGGTCAAGATTAAAATGTGACGGAAGGTGGAGATTAAATTTGGGTATGTGGCATGGATTAAGGTGGATGAATGGTTGGGATTAAATCATGATGGATGGCTGGGATTAATTCATATAAATATACATATATTTATTAAATATATAAATAAAATATTATTATTTAAATATATGTATAAAAAAATATTTATAAAAATATATAAATAATGGGTACATATGGTCGGAAATTATGGATGGATGACAAGTGGCTAGATTTTTGTGTCTACAATCCTCTTAACGCAAAAATCCCCAATTAATACTATTATGTAAAGAGGATTATATCTTTTTAGACTTTGAGAAGGAATATCCTTATCATGGAAATCAATGTAATCGACTCTGTGAGAGGTGAAAACATTAACCACAATAGTTGGTTCTATATCTTGGGGTACCATCATCTGACTTAAGGTATTTATGAATTCTTCCCTATGAATGAGGGAGGATCAAAGAAGTTCCAAAAGTGATATTCTAGCTGTCATACTAGCCAGTTGTTCATTAATGTCAAAAGGTTTTCTTTGTTGAGGTTTGGCTAGATTATTACTTTTATGAGCTGCCTTCAAGATTAAAGGTGGTTGAATGCTGTCACTAGGTTGAGATGAGGAATTTTGCAGTTGAGATGCTTGGGCTTGAGCCTGTTGCCTGGTTGTGGCCCTAATCATGCCCACTCTATGTTGTGATCGCAGGTGAGGATGAACAACAATAGGCGAAGAAATTAAGATATGTTGGATGGGATGAGGTCTATGAGTTGCTGCTTGCTCTAGGGGGAGCAATTGACGTGAAGATGGGCTCCCAAAAGGGTTCCTCAGGGATAAGCAAATTTGTGATGGGCATTACAGGTACTGATTCATATTCTGAACTATCAGAGTGAAGGGAACTAATATCTATTTTAGGCTTTGATTTACTTTATGAATAATCGAGAGACAAGTTTTGAGGTTCTCAACATATCTCGATTGTAACAGTAGATTGTGTAGGTACGAATGTACTCTAAGAAGGTTGAGATGGTAAAAGGTTACCAACCATACCTATGTAGCATGTTGGATGAGGTACATTTTTATAATCCACTTGATTTACTACTTCTTTACCATGATTGGGTAATGGATTTTGGAAAAATATCCAAATTTTGATTGGTATTTTACACTTGTTGCGTAGGAGCTTGCATGTTTTCAGGAGGATTGGGGTTTTGAGAAGAGCTTTCTACTTCCAATTTACCATTGTTGATTAAATCTTGCACTAAGTGTTTTAATATCCTACAAGTATTTGTTGGATGACCATCAACTTGATGGAAATCACAATGTTGATCTAGTCTATACCAAGGTTAGGAGGTGTCTGGTTGTATTTCTTGCAATTCTATCAAGCCTCTTTCCAAAAATTATGGCAAGACCATTGATAGGGGTTGATTCAATTTTGTGAAATTACGTGGTGGGGGTTTTTGTGGTGCTTTCAATACAATTTTTTTGTAACATTAGCAACATTGACGTTTGTAGGGGTCTATTATCTGTGACCCCATCTCCCACCACATGTTTATTTTTATATTGGTTTTTGGATGATTTATCTTCATATTTTATTTTAAGTTGTCCTCTTATGATAAGAGCTTCTTCTACCCTCCTTGCCAAATCAATGGCTTGATCAAAAGAGGTTAAAGTAGTAGTTGCCAATTCATAAGATAATTGCTCTTGTAAGTTTCCAATAAATATTTCTAACATCTCTTTTGGAGGTAAAGTAAAGTGTAATTTACCCAAAATCTTCCTCCATTGGGCTAGAAATTTAGCAAAGCTTTCTTCTTTTCCTTGTTTCAAATTATACAAGTCTTTGATCATTACATGTCTCTCTATGTAGGCACCAAATTGATGCACAAATAGTTCTACAGTTTCTTCAAAATTTCTTAAGGAGTGTGTTGGCAATTGATAATACCATTCTAGAGCCATACCCCCTAGACTTTTAGGAAACATATTTAGCAATAACATATCATCATAAGCAATATCATGACACACCGTTCTAAACATGCGAAGATGCTCGATTGGATCTTCAGTTCCCTTGTATATTGGAAGGACTAGCATGGGAAAATATTTAGGATATGGTCTTGCTACGATAATAGGATCTAATGGTTGATTGCACATCTCCTTATAATTGTATGTGGGATGATAAGGATCTATGTGATCTAATCATGAAGCTAACTATTTCACTATGGTTTCAAGATGATGCATTTTACTATCATGCATATTTGATACCACTATGTTTGCATGAGGAGGGTAATAGTTAGCTTGCATGGCTTGATATGGAGTCAAAACCAAAGCTGTAACATTATTGTGCATAGGATTAACAAAGGAAGAGTTGGCTTGATGTTGATTCATATATGGGATAGAGATGTTATTGTGAAGAGGATTCAAAATGGGTATGGTAACTTGTTGATAAGAACTTGTTACATTATGAGAAGAGTGTGGGATATATGAAGAATAAGGATTAGAAATTTGTGGAGGAATGAAATGGAGTGGTTGTGAATGAATCGATTGTGATGAAGGATTATTTTGTGATGTAGAAGCTTGTGAGTATGGATTATAGAATTGATGAGGAGGTATGTTGTTATAGAGATGGGCAAATAATTTTTCACTAGCTAAAGGAACCTGTGGGTTTTGCCCTACACTAACAATTGTAGTAGTGGCATAAATAGGTTGTTGTTGTGTTGCTTTATGGGCCTTGACTTGTGATTGAACATATGGAGGTTGGATAAATTGAGTGGGACCAAGAGTGAGATTAATAAAAGTGATATGATGAAATGGGGTAAGGTCAGTTGATGTTACTCCTACATGGATCTCGGGAGGAAGTTGAGAAGAAGAGGGTTGAAGTCCGAAAGCTTGCTCTAAGGAGGCTTCAATTGAAATTTGACCCCTAAGATAGTATTTTGCCTCAAAGGCTTTAAGAATAGCAGGGTGATTATAACTTACAAAACCCTAAAATTGATCCGTAGTTTTAAATTGAACCTCCCCTTTAGGTCCTATCTTTGGCTCAAGGTGAGGTTTTGGATTTGCTACAACTTGTTCTATTTGTTCATCTTGTTCTTCTCTATCTTATTTTTCTACTTCTACTTCATTGCTCTCATCATTAGGGTTTTCAATATCTAATTGTTCCTTTGGAGGATCTGCAACTTCTTTACCATTTCTTAGAGTCATGGTTATATATATAAATATGTTTTTTTTAAATTATATGTTTTCTAAAGTTTTCTAAGATAAACCTGAATGTAGCACTCAGTCTTCTTTGAACAATTTATGGATATCGTTGATTGGCTCCAATTCTTCTGGGGTCATATAGTGTTCTTCCTCAAAGGTAAAATTTATTTTCAACAGAGTGACCAGATGGACAATAGAGAATTTTCCCTCAATAGAAGTGGAATGTTGAAATTATAGATCATGGTAAAATTCCCTAAAGAGTACAACTCTAGGTGCTCTGTTATATCTTCTGTTTTATTCCAAAGTTACCTCTTTGTCTTCTATATGTGCTAGGAACTTGTGAATGGTTATGGCATCCTCAAAATAACTTTCAAAAGGATATATTGTTGAATGGATACATGTTATTTTGTTTACTAACCAACGTTCACAACTCCTCTTGATTTCAAAGTAAGGTGAATAATGATCGACACCTAAAGCTTTAACTATGTCAATTCTCCTAATTTTGGCTAATTCTTCTACCCTTTTTTTAATGATATCAAGACGTCCCCAAATAATGTCCCACTCTTCTCTAGATGGAATGTGTCTTTGTTCAACTACTAGAGTTATTTCTTGTTCAGACAATAATATTTTAAGGTCTATAAATATTGATCCCCTGATGCTATTATCCACCATTTAATTATCTTATTTTTGTGTGTGTTTTTTAGAAATAAATAAATAAAAAGTGAAAAAATACTAAAATAAAAAAAAAAGAAAAAAGTTTCTTCTAACTATAATCCTTTCTTCAAAATGTGTGAAAAGTTGGAGGTCTAGTTGTCTTGTTTCAAATTAGGCTTTCACCTGGATGCCCACATGTAGATGCTTGGTGATGAAGTCCAAGCCGTGATGAAGCCTAGGTCCTACCAATCCTCACCCAGTTCACTATGGTCAGTGATACACTCTCCGAAGAGAAATGTGTGCTCTATTCCATGGTTATGACGGTTGTTGGATTGACTAAATTTTAATCTTGATTAAGGTTTTTAGTTTTCTAGGCATAGGCAAAAGGATAATCCCTTTCCAAAGGTTCATGGGTGTGGCTAACCCCCTTCACTGTGTATTCCTATTATGTCCAGACCAAATTTACCGCATAGGACCTTTAAGGCAGATTTTACACCACTAAAATGGCATCCTGGTTACGCAACTCAGTTGTGGAATAATACATAGGATGTTGTTATTTTTTAAGGAATGATGTATAAAAATTAAAAAAATGTAAATTGATCGATTTAAAAATTATCTTTTTAAATGCTTTAATGATCTTTAGTTTTTTTTGAACAAAGAAAACAAAAATAAAAAGGGTTGGTGTTTCACGTCGGGTTCACCAAAGAATGTAGACTCAAAATTTTCACACCCATTTCCTTCAGGCTAATGGATCCATACCTAGAAGGGGTATGGAAAATAGGGGATCTACACCTCAGACAAGAGGTACTTGTGTTGTACCCTCTTTGGTGGTTGTCAACAAATTACGGTGGGTTCACTAGGAAACTTTTAATGACGATTTCCACGTCTATGTAATATGAAGAGTTTTGACGAGTTCTTTAGTTAACATGCACCTATGTTTTTGATAAAATGCAGCTAAGCATATACTATTAGCATTTAAATTTTCTTGCAATCAACACACAAAATGACTAAGAAGCTTTTTAAACTAAATACATTAAAACTTCACTTCTATATATTTTTTCTTTTTGTTTATTTCTCCAAACTGATCCATATATGTAAAACATATGCAGATAAATAGAAAATAGAGTAATAAAATTGATTAGAATGGGCACTTACATAATTAAAATCTTGAACGAAGAGAATACGCACAACTCAAATTTGTGCCTCTAGTGGGGCAGATTTGTGAAAAACTTGCAATTAGTTAGATAGGGACACTAAAAATTGTAATTAGTGTTGGAGGAATTTCTTAGGCCACTGTATGATGAATCTTCAGTAGTATGGCAGTCAAATTCCCTTAACCTCTTTAACAAACCATAGACAAAAGTATAAGTTGCAAGATTTATTCAATATCTGATATGAATTGGAAGGAAACAACTGAAACATGCAAAATAAGAATGCTATAAAGTATTAAATGACTAAAACATGATATGCCAATATGCAAGGATAGATCTAGAGGTAAGAAATTCCCCCAAGGTGGTGATAGTGCAAATTCGTTCTTGCAGACAAATCTAAGTCATGAATATGTGCTTCTAATATTACAAATTCATAGAATCCACGCTTTTAATCATGCGAATTTGTTGAATCCATGCTTTTGATCATGTGTATTCATGGAAAATTACTAGAAGTGCAATTTCAAAATGCCAATTAGAAGAACATGCAAATATGGTTACAAGAAATTTACATAGTGGGGATATGTTGATTCACTGCTAATGGCCGAAGCAGCAAAATATATCTAAGCTCCAAGTTTGATCCTTCACCTACAATAAATATAGATTCAACAATGCAAAATGACTATTAACCTCGATTGAGGGGCAAAATGCTACTTTTAAAACCTTCAGGACATTTAGAAGTTGCGCAATTAGGGGGTTAGTTGTTATTTTTATTAAGTAAATTTGTCAATTTTCCATTCTAAGCAAATTCACATGATCAATTTTTTTGGTTGTGTGTATTCGCATAAGTTACAAGATTGGGCTAGTTTTGGGCCGAATCATAACAAAATCCAACAACTTTCCATAAATTAACCATTTGCCAATTTTGGAAGAATCCGCACGAGCTATTTTTTGATCGTGTGGATTTGCTAAAATAAGAAAAAGATAAAATATAGTTAGTAAACAACTTTGATGGCATGGGAGAGAAAAAGGTGGGCTAAGGGGTGAACTTACATGAGTTAGGGGGAGGAAGGGAATTTAGAAATATGTCAAAATTCCTAGTCTACATTGGGCTATGTCAACTATTTTTTCCAACCAATGAACCTAGGATCCATTGGCTATAGATAAATTGATGGAAGGTGAATAGACTGCCTAAGAGCTTGCTGATCATTTATTTTTCAACTACATAGATCAAGACGTCTATTAAGGAGGTCATACACATATTATTGATGTAGAATTACAGTATACCTATGTTTATAATTTTTTTAATTAAAATTTTTGGAGAATATTACATGATTTGGTATCGTGTAAATAATTTGTATCTTGTCAATATATATATTTTATTGATAAAGGGTTTTGAAAGGGACCCAAAACCTTTTACAAGATAAACAGGGGAGATCTTGAATGAAATCAAATCCTAACTAGAGAAACCCAAAATGAAGGACCACCCTTGGTGGACTCAAAACAGAGAAAGTACACACAACAAAAGAGGATAACGTTCATAGACAAACACAAGAAGAAACGTAATAGTAAATAGAAAAAAAAGGGAAGCCCTAAAACATAGAGAGACAATCCATAGAACATCACTCTAGGACGTAATACTCATTATTATCATATTTGGGGGCATGGTGGAGAACAGATCTTGCATAACACAAAAAAACCAGAGAAACAAGAGAGAAACCAGAGAAACAAGAGCCCAAGATTTGTATTCGATACTTTGGAAGAATTTACAAGAATATACAGCCAAACTGCCATTTTCCAACCCCCTCTCATTACAATCCATGGGTTTTTATTGAGGTCCCGATCCTCTGTGCTTTTACACTTCCCACGATCTACAATTGCCACTTGGAACAATTCTGGAAAGTTGCATTGATGAGACTCTAGGTGAGGTGCACGACTGGCTGCCATATCCAACGGAATCTTCTTCTCGATCTGCTGCTTGCTGTTAGTTGCTTTAAACGCGTCTTCCAGATACCCTACGCGAGTGGCCAACATGCCCGTTGGAATCCTTCTTTGGAACAGCTGCTTCACTGCCTCTAACTTGCCGCGCACGAAGGGATGTCTTTATGAAAGCTGGAGTGCGTGTTTTTCTGTTTGGTCGCGATATCGCGACATGTCGCGATATCGCGACCATTTCCCTCCTGCGCTTTCTCTCTCCAGCTTTCGTCGCGATATCGCGACATGTCGCGATATCGCGACATTTCCTCCGTCAAGCCCTTTCCCTCCGTTTTGGCCGCGATATCGCGACCTGTCGCGATATCGCGCCGTTTTCGTCTGTCGGCCTCCGTTCTCCTGCTCTGGTCGCGAAATCGTGACATGTCACGATTTCGCGACCTTTTTGTCTCCGTGCCTTGCTTTCTCTGCCTTGGGTCACGATTTCATGACCCTTTGTCCTTCGGCCTTGCTTTCTCTGCCTTGGGTCACGATTTCGTGACATGTCACGAAATTGCGACATGTCACGATTTCGTGACCCTTTGTCCTTCGACCTTGCTTTCACTACCTTGGGTCACGATTTCGTCATCATACCCTTTGTCTTTCAGCCTTGCTTTCTGGCCTTGGGTCACGATTTTGCGACCCTGTGTAACACTTAGAAAAAAAATAACTTTGCCACTTAGAAAGAAATAACAACAAAAGTTTGGTTGATGCTCGATTGCTTTGCTGCCCTCGGATGCTCCTGCATCAGACACCCAGGGTGGATTGAGAAGTGATCCTCACTTCTGATCTTTGGGAGGAAGACCCAGGCGGTCAACCTCTATTTTTGATAGCCAAGTTGCATCTTCTATAGGTCTGCCCTTCCACTTGATTAAATACTCAGAATATTGTTTGTTCCTTGTGCTTCTGCCTTCACGAGTATCTAATATTTCCTCGATCTCGTCTTTGGTTGGGTTAGACGCTGGAATGCTCCACAATTCTGTGCTTGGTGCCTCTGTACTATCTCCTTCATGGTATTCCACTAAATCAGATATGTTAAAAATAGGTGAAATGTCAAGCCCACTTGGCAATTCCACTTCATATGCATTGCCTGAATCCCATTTTTCCAGTATTTTGCATGGCCCAAACTTCTTCATCTTCAACTTGTTGTAAGTTTTGGCTGGAAATATTTCTTTTCTGAGATGGACCATGACTTCATCTCCCACTTTGAATTCTTTGAACCGCCGCTTTTGGTCTGCTCTTGCTTTATACTGAGTATTCATCTTTGCAATTTGTTTCTTTACTTCTTCATGCAGGCTTCTCATCTGTTTCACGAATTCCTCAGCCTCTGCACTGCATTTTTCTCCTTTATCTAATTTTCTCAGCTCAGAAACGTTTCTTGGACTGTTTCCATATATGATTTGGAATGGAGATTTGTTTGTACTCTTATTGACAGAATTGTTGTATGCAAATTCTGCCTGCGACAAAACTAAATCCCATCCCTTGGGTTTATCTGCTATCAAGCATCTTAACAAATTACCTAGACTTCTATTTACCACCTCTGTCTGTCCATCAGTTTGTGGGTGGTATGCAGAACTGAACTTCAGATCTGTCTTCAGCTTCTTCCACAATGTTCTCCGGAAATACCCAACAAACTTTGTATCTCTGTCGAAAACTATGCTTCTTGGTAGACCGTGAAGTCGTACCACTTCCTTGAAAAATAACCCTGCAATGTGAACTGCATCACTTGTCTTCTGGCAGGGAATAAAATGTGCCATCTTGGAGAATCGGTCAACCACCACAAATACAGAGTCATTTCCCCTCTGTGTTCTCGGCAATCCAAGAATAAAATCCATGCTTATGTCCTCCCATGGCCTCTCGTGTACAGGTAACGGCTGGTATAATCCTGTGTTTTGCCTTACGCCTTTTGCCATCTGGCATATTCTCGCAACTTTGCACAAACTTTCTCACATCTTGCTGAAGTTGTGGCCAGTAGTAATTTTCATCCACCAGGGCAATGGTCTTATCCCGACCAAAATGCCCAGCCAGTCCTCCGCTGTGCTTTTCCTTGATTAAGTTCTCCCGCATGGAACTCCTTGGAATGCATAATTTACTTCCCTTGAACAACATTCCATCTTGGATTAGGAAATCTAACCATTTTGTCCTGTCCATAGTAACAGGTGCCAAGCAAGCCGTCCAGGCTGCTGCAAAATCAGGATCTTCAGGATAAAGACCCTTCAGTTCTTCGAATCCTACTACTTCCACTATCATTTCAATCAGCAGATTCTGCCTTCTACTTAAAGCATCTACAACTCTATTTGATTTCCCGCTCCTGTGCTTTAACACAAAGGTATAGCTTTGGAGAAACTCAACCCACTTCATGTGCCGCTGATTCAGTTTTGTCTGGCTGTTGATGTACTGCAATGCCTGATGATCAGTAAATAGAACAAACTCTTTTGGCAACAAATAATGCCTCCACTTCTTCAGAGCTTGAACTATAGCATAAAATTCCTGGTCATAAACTGAATACTTTTTCCGAGCATCATTGAGCTTTTCACTAAAATAAGCAACAGGTCTGCCTTCTTGGCTCAGTACAGCCCCTATTGCACTGCCACTGGCATCACAGTCGACCTGAAATACTTTGTTGAAGTCTGGAAGTGCCAAAATAGGCTGTTCTGTGACCTTTTTCTTTAATGCATCAAAGCTCCTCTCAGCCCCTAAGGTCCACTTGAACTCTTTCTTATCCCCTCTCATTGTTTTCGTGAGGGGTGCACAAATGCTGCTGAAGTTTCTTATGAACTTTCTGTAAAAGTTGGCTAGACCATGAAATGATCTTACCTCTATTGTGCTTCTTGGGGTAGGCCATTCTATGATAGCCCTTACCTTCTCTGGGTCCATTTTCAGACCTTCTACTGAGATTACAAATCCCAGGTATACTAATTCTTTCTTGACAAAATTACACTTTTTTAGATTTATTAATAACTCGCTCCTCCCGCAGCTTTTCAAAAACCCTCCTGATGTGCATCAGGTGTTCCTCTAGGGTTATGCTGAATATTAATATATCATCTAAATAAACAATGACAAATTTTCCTAAAAACTCTTTCAGTACCTCATTCATCAACCTCATGAAGGTACTTGGTGCATTGGACAGCCCAAATGGCATGACCAACCACTCATACAAGCCTTCTCTTGTCTTGAAGGCTGTCTTCCACTCATCTCCTTCCCTGACACGGATCTGGTGGTAACCACTCTTGAGGTCAATTTTGGTGAAGTACTTGGCTCCACTCAAACAGTCCATTATGTCATCCATCCTTGGCAGTGGAAACCTATACTTTATTGTGATCTTGTTGATGGCTCGAGAGTCTGTGCACATTCTCCACTCTCCATCCTTCTTGGGTGCTAGTACTGTAGGTACTGCACATGGGCTAAGACTCTCCCTAATCAATCCCTTCTCCAATAACTCCTGGACCTGCCTGTTTAGTTCTTCAGTTTCTACAGGTGTCATTCTATGTGCAGCCTTATTGGGCAAGCTTGACCCTGGCACCAAATCAATATGGTGACTGATTTTTCTTATCGGGGTAAACCCTCAGGCACATTATCGGATATGATATCTGGAAATTCCTTCAATAGCTCTTGGACTTCTGCTGGTGCATCTTTGCATTCTGTATCCCTGACTCTAGGAATTAATGCATAACACATATGTTCATGCTTTAAATCATCTAAAAATTTTCTTTCGTCAACCAAGCAAATTCTTGCACTGCCACATACCTTTTCTTCCACCTCCTTCAGGGGTTTCAACTTATGGCGCATTCCATTCTTGGTCACGGAATAGGTGTTGGCTCGGCCATCATGAACCGCACACTCGTCAAACCGCCATGGCCTTCCCAAGAAGCAAATGGCACGCATCCATGGGCAGAATGTCACACAAAACCTCATCATGGTAATTTCTAATGCTGAATTTTACTAGGCATTGTTCATTGACCAAAACCTTATGGTCTTTCTGCAACCATGCGATCCGATATGGATGCGGGTGTTTCTTTCTCTCCAGTTGTAGCTTTGTAACCATTCCCTCTGAAACTAGGTTATCTCGTGCTACCGTTGTCAATGATGATGTTGCAAATCTTACCCGCGCATTTACACCTTGTGCGGAATAAGCTTTTCCTCTGATCTGTAGCTCCCTCTTCATTCAGCAAGACTCTCCTTGCAATCATTACTTCTCCTCTCTCAGCTTCTTCAGAATGCTCAGACCCAGCATCTTCATCAACGACTGCTACTCTGGCATTTCCTTCCGGCCTTCGATTATTTCTTTCTCGCTGCTGTGGGCATTCATATTGGTGATGTCCCTCTTCACCACACTGGAAGCAAGTCCCTCGGAATCTTCCTCTTCCTTGTCCACGTCCAGCTCGGCCTCTTCCCCCTCGATAACCATTATTCTGATCACGGGGGCGGTCTGTATTTTCTCTCCTTTGTTCTTGCCTGCTGCTACCTTCTCCATTTTTTTGAGAATCTTCATTTCTTCTTCCACTGTTCCTTCCGTCGGTTCTTCCTCCATGACCTCTTCCTCTTTGCTTGTTTTCAAACCTCCTATTGAGCTTCTCTTCAACCTTTAAAGCAAATTGGTAAGCGTCCTCTATGGTGGTCATCCGGACTAGACTTAGTTCTTCCTGAATGCTTGCTCGTAACCCATTAATGTAACGGGCTACCTTCTCCTTGTTGGCCTCTGAGTGGCCTATTCTAATCATTATTTTATGAAATTCTTTCGTGTATTCTTTCATAGACTTGCTTGATTGCCTCAATCCTTGCATTTTCTTCAGCAGGTCTAACTCATAATCACCAGGGATGAACTGCCTCTTTAGCTTTTCTGCCATCCGCTCCCACTTAGTTATTCTCTCTTTCCCTCTTTTATTTTGCTCCAGCTGCACTCCCTTCCACCAAATGCTAGCATGACCTTTCAGCTTGGTCTTTGCGAATCTGACCCTATCAGGATCCTCAACCTCTTCGTACTCAAAGTACTCTTCCAGGTCGTTGATCCAATCGATCAATTCCTCTGGATCAAGGTTCCCAAAATATGTGGAAACCTCCATCTTCGGCCTCTTCCCAATCTGGGATATGGCTTTGTATAGTCTGGCCTGAGCCGGATCTATTGCTTCTTCTTCTTCCTCAGGTTGGTCTTCTTCCTCATCATCTTCCTCTTCACTACCTTCGTCTCTTCTTGGCTCCAATCTTCTGCGCATTTCTTCTTGCAGGGCTTGCATTTGCCGCTGCAAAGCTCGAACATCTTCTCGCTGCTGCCATGCCTCTCCCACCAACAAGATTTCTCCTTGGAGGCATTCTTCTCACCCAATTCCAAGCCCTTCCACAGATCCTGGTGTAACTGCCTCTCCTCCGGTGATCTGCTACACGCTCAGGAACTACTGGCTCTGATACCACTTGGTGGAGAACAGATCTTGCATAATACAAAAACCAGAGAAACAAGAGCCCAAGATTTGTATTCGATACTTTGGAAGAATTTACAAGAATATACAACCAAACTGCCATTTGCCAACCCCCTCTCATTACAATCCATGGGTTTTTATTGAGGTCCCGATCCTCTGTGCTTTTACACTTCCCACGATCTACAATTGCCACTTGGAACAATTCTGGAAAGTTGCATTGATGAGACTCTAGGTGAGGTGCGCGATCGGCTGCCATATCCAACAGAATCTTCTTCTCGATCTCGTCGCTTGTTGTTAGTTGCTTTAAACGCGTCTTCCAGATACCCTATGCAAGTGGCCAACATGCCCGTTGGAATCCTTCTTTGGAACAACTGCTTCATTGCCTCTAACTTGCCGCGCACGAAGGGATGTCTTTATGAAAGCTGGAGTGCGTGTTTTTCTATTTGGTCACGATATCGCGACATGTCGCGATATCGTGACCATTTCCCTCCTACGCTTTCTCTCTCCAGCTTTCATCGTGATATCGCGACATTTCCTCCGTCAAGCCCTTTCCCTCCGTTTTGGCCGCGATATCGCGACCTGTCGCGATATCGCGCCGTTTTCGTCTGTCGGCCTCCGTTCTCCTGCTCTGGTCATGAAATCGTGACATGTCGCGATTTCGTGACCTTTTTGTCTCTGCGCCTTGCTTTCACTGCCTTGGGTCACGATTTCGTGACCCTTTGTCCTTCGGCCTTGCTTTCTCTGCCTTGGGTCACGATTTCGTGACCCTTTGTCCTTCGGCCTTGCTTTCACTGCCTTGGGTCACGATTTCGTGACCCTTTGTCTTTCGGCCTTGCTTTCTCTGCCTTGGGTCACGATTTCGCGACCCTGTGTAACACTTAGAAAAAAAATAACTTTGCCACTTAGAAAGAAATAACAACAAAAGTTTGGTTGATGCTCGATTGCTTTGCTGCCCTCGGATGCTCCTGCATCAGGGCATCCCCCCCAGGTTGTCCCACCTTCTAGATATTCATTTGATTTATGATCTTACCTGCCCTCAACAAAAATGATGTAGCCAAAGAAATGATGTCATCCAGGTTAGTCACCTAGTTTGCATCACCCACAGGTTGGACAGAGGGCATACCGGGAGATGGGCCAAATAGAGTATTTTACAACTTACAAGCAAGGGAAGCAAATTCAAGTGCAAAAATATTTGAAGATATCATGTTTTTACCTTTTTCATTGGAAAATTTCACCTGGGATGAGAACCTAATATGAGTCGATGAGGAGCCCAAAACCAACCTCTACCTACCCACCCTAACATGGGTTCCTGCTTTGATATCGATGAATGAGCCATAAGGAAAATCATCCATCACCGCCAGGGAAAAACCATGGATGGGCTCAGGGTTGGGGTTCACCACAGGGCTGCCAGCTTCAACAATTCTTTGGTCTAGGTTCTGACTAATATAATTGTATATTATCAAGTGTAAGCCCTGATGTTTTGGGTAAGTAAATTTACCTTACGTACACTTTCAATGGAAATTTCTATCAACCAAAATAGATACTCTAGAATATTGATTAGCTTGACATCCTTCAGGTAATTTAAAAAAGCCATATGGAAACTTCACAGTGGAGAGGATGACTCATCGATCGTTAGGTACTACATCATTTGAACCAGGGCTCAATTCTATGATAGTGGAAGGTTCTACCGAAAAAATTCGTTGTCCTTCTTGGTGAGGAATTTCCCTTTGTATCTTGTAAATATTTGATTTTATGTAATCATTAGGTTTTGTTATTGTTAGAAGGTTAATAAAATATTTTTCATATAAGAAATATATAGTCATATCTCATGATTTTTATAGGAGATAAAAAAATAGTTGAAGATGAAATATCAAGAGACTATGTAAAGGTAGTTGTTGTAGTATTATTATGTGCATACCTCCTTAGGTCAATTCCTCTAGTTGGGTAACCTTGCCAATTGCATCCATTGTTCCTGAATCCTCCTCCTCCTCTGTTAAGTTGATTGGCATAAAAGTTTGGCCTTTCTATCATTTTTTCAAGATTTAAAGTTGCATCTCTTTAATTCTTTGCCTTAATCCTTCTCTCAACTCCTTTGGAAAACAGAATTTGAACCGTGTTCCAAAGTACAATGTTGATGTGACAAGCATAAAAATCTCCCCTGCAATTACAACTTTGTACTATCAATATATCAAAGTTCACAACCTCGAAACTATTCTCTTGCTTATCGATTTCTAAGCTTATCCCATGGGTATGATTTCTCTAATAATTATGCTCAATATGTCTAGATTTATTTAAAAACATCCACACCTATATGATCATTTGAACAAAGGATTTCTCAAATTCAATCCAACTTGTTTAGTACACATTCAATGAAGGGTCTTATTTTCCTAAATTTACCTCAATGACTGGTGGCATTTGGTGTTAGGTAATGGAGCCAAATTTATAAGAAATAAATTAATTGCCAAGGAGTATTGTTGATGGGTAATGATCAATAATAGGCCCTTGAACGGGGTTCCAAGGGGCAACATTAAATATTTAATTAACATTAAATATTTAATTACCATTAAATATTTAATTACCATTAAATATTGTTGATGGAGAATTTTTTTATTAAAAATTTATGGCTGGCAATTTAACTATATTTTCTAGGTGAAAAAACTTTTCATAAGAATGTGATAAGCGTATGGGTGGTTATCAGCCCATGTTTTTGGCTCATTGTATTCCGACACCACTATGTGGTTTTGAATAGAGGAAAATCCATGAATCTTTATATATTTTGTACTGTGAATACTGCCTCTATGGTAGAATGCTCTTTTCTGATTTGGAGGAAGAGAGGGGAGGAGACATTGTACAAGAGGAGAAGATTGTTGTATTGTTAATAATACAAAGGACTGATTGTTTCTCCGTTGACGTAGGGTACACTACCTGAACTATGAATATCTTGTGTCTCTTACATTTGTGTGATTGCTTATTATTTATTGCACTGCTTAACTAGGGTTTGAACTATTTTTCCATTGTTGCTATTATTATTTGTTTTTCTACATAAGCTGTGTAGTGTTTGTACATGGTGAATTCCTAACAACTGGTATCAAAGTTGTATTTTTGGGAAAGGGCATTCATGGGAGAGTTTTCTGTTCGAGTGGAAGAAATGGGAAAAATTTTAAAGTTTAAACTGGAGAAGTTTACTAGACAAAATTTTGGTATGTGGAAAACCAAAGTGGAGGATTATCTGTATTAGAAGGATGATATGTACTTGGATTTGAAAGGGAAGACTGATGGTAAACCTAGGACGATGGATGATGATGAATAGGATATGATAGATAGGATGGCACTGGGGGTGATCTGGTTGAGCCTGGCTAATTCTGTTGCATACAACATCGAGAAGGCAAAGACCACCAAAGGAGCCATGGATACACTAGCTAAGTTGTATGAAAAACTCCCAGCTTCAAATAAATTTTTCTTTATTAGAAAGCTACTTACTATGAAGTTGTAAGAGGGTGGATCTATCCAAGAACACCTTAATGAGTTTTATGCTATTATGGGTTCTTTAAAATCTGTAGGGCTTGATTTTGATGATGAGGTTACGACTTTAGGGTTTCTTTGTTCACTACCAGACTCGTGGGGTAGCATTGTAATGGCAGTGAGTAATTTTATGCCTGGATCTGGAAAGCTAGTATTTGATTATGTGATTAGCACAATCCTTAGCAAGGATATGAGGAAAAAATCCTTAGGGGAGACTTCATCATCTAGAGTAGCACTATCTACAAAAAGTAGAGGCAGAAACATAGAAAGAGGAAAAGGCCAAGCTAAAGAACAAAGCCAGAATAAAGAAAAATCGAAGGGTATATCTAAAAGCAGAGACAAAAGCAAGATTGATTACTGGCATTGTGGGAAGAGTGGACACTTCAAGAGGGAGTGCAAAGATAGAAATAAGAATGAGGATAATAATGTGAATGATGCTTAAGAGGTAAAGATTTCAGGTGCAATTTATCAGGATGCCCTGATTCTTGCAGCAACTTACATGAAAGAGTATTGGGTTATGGATTCTGGAGCTTCTTATCATGTCACTTCTCATAGGGAGTACTTTGTTGATTATACTCCAGGCCATTATGGAGAGGTTTTTTTGGGCAACAACTGTCTATGTGATATTGTGGGTATTGGCACGGTGAATGTAAAGTTGTCAAATGGAAATATTTGGGTGCTTAAAAAAGTTAGGCACATTATTGATCTGAAGAGGAACCTGATTTCAACCAGTGCACTTGATTTGGAGGGATGTAACACTACTTTCAAAAACAAGAAATGGAGAGTGACAAAGGGTTCAATGGTGATTGCAAAAGGTGATATGATTGGAACATTGTATTTATTGCAAAAATAATCTTATTGTACATTGAACTATGCTGCTCAGGATGATGTAAAAACATGGCATTTGTGGTTGGGTCATATGAGTGAGAAAGGGATGAAAACCCTTCACTCCAGAAAACTGTTGCCAAAACTCAAGGATGATGATTTGGGTTTCTGTGAAGGTTGTGTATATGAAAAAAAAAAGGGTAAGATTTTTGAAGGTTGGTCCAGAAAGGAAGAAAGAGAAATTAGAGTTAGTTCACTCGGATGTGTGGGGTCCCTCACCGGTACTTTCTCTTGAGGGATACTCTTATTATGTTACCTTCATTGACGATTTTAGCAGGAAGACATGGATCTACACAATCAGGCATAAATATGATGTTTTTGACACTTTTCAGAAGTGGAGAGCATTAGTGGAGATTGAGGCAGGTAAGAAAGTAAAATTCCTTAAATTTGACAATGGTGGTGAATATTGCAACAAGGAGTTTGAGGACTATTGCATAAAGGAAGGAATTAGGAGAATCAAGACTACTCCTAGGACACCATAGGAGAATGGAGTATCAAAGAGGATGAATAGAACTATAATAGAGTATGCTAGAGCCATGAGATTGCATGCAAGGTTGTCATTGTTATGTTGGGCTATTGTAGTTGATACAATAGTTTATTTGATAAACAGGGGACCTTGTACTACACTGGATGGAGGCATTCTAGAGGAGATTTGGAAAGGTAAGCCTATAAACTAATCTTTCCTTAGAGTATTTGGTTGATCTTCCCAAGGGCAAAAGGGCATTGTATTGCAAATGGATGTACAGAGTGAAGGCAATAAGAGGTATAAAGCAAGACTTGTTGTGAAAGCATTTGCATAGAGAAAATGTATTGACTATGATGATATTTTTTGACTTGTAGTAAAAATGACTTCAATTATGACTATTTTGAGTATAGTTGTAGTAGAATATCTTCATATTGAGTAGTTAGATGTGAAGACAACATTCCTTCATGGGGATTTGGAGGAGGAGATCTACATGCACCAACCAAAGGGGTTTGAGGTCAAAGGCAAGAAGAGTCTTGTGTGTAAACTAAAAAAGAGCTTATACATTTTGAAGCAAGCTCCAAGGCAATGGTATCTCAAGTTTGACAGTTTCATGATTGAGCATGATTTTACTAGAAGCCAAAGTGACCATTGTGTTTATTTTTGGGCTACAAAAAATGGTAACTTCTTTATTCTCTTATTGTATGTTGATGATATGCTTGTGGCAGGATCCAATATGTAGGATATTAAGAAATTGAAAATGGAGTTGGCAAGTAAATTTTCCATGAAGTATTTGGGGGAGGCCAAACAAATCCTTGGCATGAGAATCACTAGAGACAGGAAGGAGAAAACACTAAAGTTGTCTCAGGAGGATTATGTGGAAAAGGTGCTTAAGAGTTTTAGTATGCATGATGCAAAACCAGTAGCCCAACCTCTTGAAAATCACTTTAAGATCTCAAAGAAGCTATGTACCAAGACAAAGGAGGAGGAAGAGTAGATGAGGAAGGTACCCTATGCTTCAATAGTTGGGAGTTTGATGTATGCTATGGTGTGTACAAGACCAAAAATTTTCCAAGTAGTGGGAGTTGTGAGCCAATATATGAGTAATCCAGGTAAATCTCACTGGCAAGCAGTGAAATGGATACTTAGGTATTTGAAAGGGACTTCAAAATTCTATTTGAATTTTGGAGGTTCTAAATTTGAGTTACAGGGCTATGGATTCAGATATGGAAGGTTATTTGGATGGTGGGAGGAGAACTACTGGGTATGTATTCATAGTTTGATGTACAACAGTGAGTTGGATATCCAAGCTACACCGTGTTATAGATATTTCTACTATGAAGGCTAAGTATGTAGCCATCACAGAAGGTGCCAAAGAGTTCATATGGCTTTAGAGGTTGATAGAGGAGTTGGGTCAGGAGCAAGGAGATGGGACACTTTGGAGTGATAGCCAAAGTGCCATTAATTTAGCAAAGAACTCTAATTTTCACTCACGGACAAAGCACTTTCAGTTGATGTATCACTTCATTCGATCAACAATGGAGGATGGTTTGGTAAAGTTGGGTAAGATTCACACTTTCTAAAATTTTGCTGATATGTTTACTAAAGTAGTAACCAAGGAGAAGTTGAGCTTTTGCTCTACTTCAGTTGGCATTAAAGAGTAAGGTCATGATTATGAGAAACTTTTAGTCCTAGGATGCAGGGGTGTTGCATCAATATTATCTCCAAGTGGGAGATTGTTAGGTAATGCCAAATTGATAAGAAAGGAATTAAATGCCAAGGAGTATTGTTGATGGGCAATGATCAAAAATAGGCCCTTGAACGAGGTTCCATGGGGCATCATTAAATATTTAATTAACATTAAATATTTAATTACCATTAAATATTGTTGATGGAGAAATTTTTTATTGAAAATTTATGGCTGACAATTTAACTGTATTTTCTTGGTGAAAAAACTTGTCATAAGAAATGATAAGCGTATGGGTGGTTATCAACCCATGTTTTTGGCTCATTGTATTTCGACACCATTTTGTGGTTTTGAGTAGAGGAAAAGCCATGAATCTATATATATTTTGTACTATAAATACTACCTCTATGACATAATACTCTTTTTTGGTTTAGAGGAAGAGATGGGAGGAGACATTTTACAAGAGGAGAACATTGTTATATTGTTAATAATACAAAGGATTGATTGTTTCTCCGTGGACGTAGGGTACACTACCTGAACCACATATATCTTATGTCTTTTAAATTTGTGTGATTGCTTATTGTTTATTGCACTGCTTAACTAGGGTTTGAACTATTTTTCCATTGCTGCTATTATTATTTGTTTTTCTGCATAGGTTGTGTATCGTTTGTACATGGTGAACTCCTAACATTTGGGGCATCGCAGACCACATTTCTTAATGAAAATTTCCAAGCACATATTACAAAAACTGCATATAGAAATATTAGTATAGGAGAAAATATGGAAGCAAATATAACTTATGCTTGGTAGAAGATAAATATGAATATTAGCAGGGATATTTTAATACCACATTGTTATACTTGTGACCACAAGATGTCATGGAGGGCTCAAAATATATGTCAAGACATACCTGTAGGAAAAATTTAAAGCTATAGATTCACATTGACCAAAATATAGTCTTATCTTTAAAAAATATCATGAATTCTAAAGGGGAATACACATTTACCTTAAACTAAAAAGTCCTGCTAGAAACAATTGCTTTTTGTTGTTCAAGTGCTTCAACTCTACTGTTATTAAAGCATTATGTGTAGTTGCCCTTTTTCAAATATTTTCATTATCACAATCTCTTGTAGAGATCCTATCCCAATGGTTTTATAATTAGTTATTACATTGGAATAACAAACTCGTAGTGAGTGAATAAAAGTAAAGTTTAGTACCACATAGGAGAGCTTTTCTTGCAATTGCTCCATGCACGTTGGTCTAGAAGATATATTTTCACTTTTAGCTGAGCTATGCTTCTCATTTTTTACTGGACTACCTTTATCACTTTTAATTGGGGTACCCTTTTCACTTTTTGCTGGACTATCCTTTTCATTTCTAGCTAGACTAGGTCCAGGAAGTTTTGACATTCCATCCTTGCTTCTGCTTGAAGTAGGTTCAGGTTTTGGATCTTCAAGATGTACCTCCTTATGACCAATTGGTTTGTTTTTGTCGACTATAGATACTCGAGATATCTTAACTTGTATCACATTTTCTATCAAAGTCAAACATTTCATAGCAATAAACTAATATGTTCTTGCAATATAAGATTACGATGTCAAAAAAATACCTAAATGATGCATAATTTGGAATAACCAATTTACTCTATTCCTAATAGAATATTGCTGCAAATGATGCATGCTTTCTTTCTTCATTAATTGTCATGCAACAACATATATCTATTGTTTGATGAAAAATTGAGAAACTGGCTACATCATGGCTGTTATATCCCATCCATGAATAACATAGACAATTATGGAGGTTTGAAAATCCCCAAAGAGTGGGCCACACAGTTGACTAACCTGTTAGCAGCTTGGATTTGTCCATGGTAAGGATATTGGAAAAAGATCAAATATTGACAATAAGGCAATATCAGAATACACAATTTCAAAGAGGATATTTAGTTTGTTTTTCTCGACTATCCTCCTTTAAGCAAACTTAATCCTCTTCAACATACACTTGCGTATCTTCTTCCTTCCCTTTTGAGGATTTTTTAAGAATTCAAATTATCTATAACACCATAATTATTTTTCTTGGATTTGTTTTTTTGTACATAGTGGTTGGATTTTTTTATTTTTCCCTAGAGTGTACTATGTAGTAATAAGCTACAGAAGAAAATCCACTTACCTTGTGTAGGTTTTGCTTGGGCAGTAGGATTATTATCTTTACTTTCAACAACTAGATCATCCTCAAGACTCAGAGCACCAACTCTAGCTAGGTCAATTGGGTCAATATTTTATGTTTAGGCCCTTCTATTCTTGAGGAAGTCCCCAAGACTAAAATTAGTATCACCATTAGTTTAGCATAAATATAAACTAAATTTTGAAGAGGTATGCAGCAAACAAAAGGTATGTGTGACATTATGCATTATCCTTTGCTTCAAAGGCACATTAAATAAAGGAGGGTCAACTTAAATCATGGAGTGACTCTCCTGCCTTTGCTTCATATTAGGAAAACAAGGGTCAAGACTCACTCTTAGAGGATAATGAGTGCTTTATTGGCTCCATGTAACTTGGACTAAAGAAGCAAGATAATGAAATGTTGAATGTAAACAAAAAGGGCTTATATTTAGTACCATGTATTAAATCCAAGGGACTGAAAAGGCTTGATTTACCATAAACTTTGTCAAATGGTTGAAATCCAAAAAGGTATAAATTTGAAACAATATGTATAGAAAAGTGGCAGGTTTCTTATTCCAAAGGGGTCTCATATGGCAAGTAAGAAATCTAGTTCACCTTTACCCGAGAAATGACCTAATGTTATTTCTTACTCAGCCAGAGCTAGGAACTCGATCAAGTGCAGCATTTGAAAATAATTGGGCTAAAACTCAAAGTATAACATATATATCTCACATCAACCAATTTGCCAAAGGAAAATAGGCTAGTTGGTTTTCTCATTTTGCTTTAAAGGAGTAAAGCCATGAGGATGCAATTTTGTTTAAAGAGTTTTCGGTAGTCTTTGTCTGAACATCTAATTGATATGTCTTTCAATTTTTATTAAAAAAATTAAGTTCAAACCATAAAATAATTGTGAATGATCTCATTCTATTGAGCATGAAAAGAGTTTAGGTAGGTATGTAGGTTATGATGAATTAGGTAGGTATTCGTAGGTTATCATGAATTATCCTCCAACTTTTAGTAATTGACTATTTTATAGACTTTTGTACAAAGAGTCTCTATGGCTTGAACTTATTTATTTTGCATTTTATAGATAAATATTGATAAAATGCAAAGAGTATGGTACAAGCCTATTATCCCATAGCAAGGCAAATAAAACTTTCTCACATGCAAATAAACCTATTTGTTTTTATTGTGTCAATGCAGGCATAAATGGGGTCCAATTTGCCTTGGGCACTTCCTTTTCCCAAGGAACTTCGGCATTCAAAAATTCCAAGCATGCTTGTCAAACACAAGTTAGTTCACTTACTTAAACTATTTTATCAGACATGACAAAAAATTATCTATTAAATTCACCAGGCTCTATTTTTTATTTATACAAGTTGATTTATCATTAGGGATGTCAAAATTAGGGATTGACACAAATTAGGGATTGTCAAAATTAGGGATTGGCAAAATGTTGGGTATTGTCCCTTCACCCTAGAAGGGGAACAAGGAAAATAAAAGAAGTTTTAGTTGGGATTGACACATGTTGTTGAGTTACCACTTGGATGAAATATGATGCGACCATGCTTTATGAAGCACATAGATCATATATGCATTGTCTACTCTTGTGGCAAACCAATTGTATTTGGGTAGCATACAGTTATTCTAACATGCATCTTAACCTCCACATGGCCTACATAATGGGGTTCCACATAATTTTATTTTAAAAATGTGAAGTTAAAAAGTAACAAGCATAATGTTTAAAAAAATAATAAAAATTTAATTATGTTTATTTTTTTTTAAATAAATGTTTTATGTAGGTATCTATCTATCTATATGTATATATAAAATACACAGTTGCACTCTTCTAGACTACATAGTGTATTGTTTCCCTGTAACTTTTGCACCCTTGTGCTAGTGCACCCATTGACCTTTATATGTAGAAGCCAATCCCTAAGTTTAGGTATTTACTATTGAAAATTTTCAAGGTATTCAGGAAATATGAAAGAGCAAAAGGCTAAATAAAAATTGGTAAAATATATAGTTGCTTAAGATTGTGGAGCATCCATGTTTTTAAAATTTTTAAAACATTGATATCTAGATATGAATGGTATAGCCATTTTTGGGACTAATTTGCTAGATATAGGATATTGTTAAATAGGACTTAAACTGAGGCTTATCTTGCATGGATTATCTTTGATGAAGTCTAAGATTTTGTTTTGCATGCTATTAAATATTCTATGAAACAAGTAATCTTAATCCTGTGAGGGATGCTTTCTTAAAGTTTTTCAGGGCTTAAGATTTGGGTCAATTGTTAGGTATTAATTCGCCCAAGAATCACATAGATAATGGAAAAACTCATTAGACTTTGTTAGGGTTTTTTCTAAACTCATAAATGGTCATTCAATGTAGAAAATTATTACTCAATACACACATTCTTTATGGTTTCTAAAGCAGAGTTTGTTCCTTTATTCTCTTTCTCATTGAAGTGTTATCATGGGGTTCCTAGAGAATCCTATCATCTAAGTGTTTGGGAATTGGTCCTTAAGGGAGGCACACGTTTTTAAATCATAGTTATTGAATCTAACTATTAATCACAAATTTCAAAAAAATTACAATTTTTTAGGGTTGGGCTAATCAATATAGTAATGTTTGTAAGTTATTTGAATTTTTGTAAGTGCTTTAATATGCCTGATATTTTGATTAGTGTTCTCTCACATGTTAAACATATGGAATTGAAGTGAAGAACACAAGCTTATACTGAGAGGGAGGGTGAACAATATAAGATAAAATTTTACTTTTATTTCCAAACAATATTATCCAATGTTATCAATTGCAATAACTTCCCAGAGCAGTATTAACCAATATCATCAATAGCAGTAACAAAGCAATGCACAAATCAACACACACAAGAGAGACACAAATTTAATGTGGTTCACCCAATGTGGGTTACATCCATGGAGAAAATATTTCTTCTAAATTTTCTCAACAAATCTCTTGGGAACCAATTCCCTATTACAATATTTATGGACCCCAACCCAAAGGAGATACCAATCCCCTATGCTCAAGTTCATGGACCTCTATCCACAGGAGACACCAATCCCCTCTGCTCTAGTTCGTGGACCTCTATCCATAGGAGACACCAATACCCTCTACTCTGGTCTACTCCAAAGCCTGCTCAATTCTTGACTTTGACCAAAGCTGCTACAAGCCTTCACACAAGGCTTACTCAACTCTACTCAACACTCTTCTCTCAACTTTGCCCAAAGTTGCTACAAGCCTTCACACAAGGCTTACTCAACTCTACTCTACAATATGCTCTTAACTCTGCCCAAAGCTACTACAAGCCTTCACACAAGGCTTACTCAACTCAACTCAATATCCTGGTCTCTATTCTACTCAAATCTACCCACAAGCCTTCTCAAAAGGCTTGCTCAACTCAACTCACAACTGCTCACAACACAACTCTCTACTCTGCTCAAATATTTCCCAAAACTTGCACAAAGATTATATCTCTTTCAGAATTGCTTTCTTCAACTAGAGTAATTCAAACATATTCTACCCAAAATTCATTTTCTTCATGAACATATAGTAAATGATATGCAATGCAAATACTCAATATGCTCTTCTCACATTCATTAAGTCTATCACTTTCACATGTCTCACATTTATTGCAATCAAATCAGATCTCTACTTCTTGCAAATTTCTTTTCAAAACACTCAACAATGATGTACAAAATCTGCCCTTAGTTTTCCACTCAAAACAACCAACAATGATGCAAATGCCCTTTATTTTCCTCTCAAAAACAACCAAAAATTAAATTCCCTTTTTTTCTCTCAAAACAACCAACAATGATGCACAAATCTGCCCTTTGTTTTCCTCTCAAAACAACCAACAATGATGCACAAAATCTTCCCAACAAGATACACAAAATCTGCCTAACAAGATGTACAAAATCTGCCCAACAATGATGCACAAAATCTGCTCTTTGTTTTCTTTCAAATTACTTTAACAAAGCATAAACTTATTTCACAATGTTTGCATAGCTGCCCTTACACAAGTCTTTGTCTTGGAGAACCACACCATATCAAAGAATATGCACTATGCTCTTATTCTATCAAAGGAAGACTCTAATTCATCACACTCTTGATGCATTCATCATTTCTCATTTGCCTTTTGTAGAAACCCTTTCACACAAATTTTCACCAACAAAAACTTATTTTTAGATATAGCATAAAGTACACTTATATTTTTATTTTGATGTCTTCAAAAATATTTTCCTTGCTTGCACCAAAACTTGAACTCTGGTCTTCCACACACACAATCCTTATCCTGTTGTCAACACACCACTTCCACTACACACCTTGGTGGAAGATGAATCCACTATCTCCATTTTGAAGACATGGTCATAATTCTCAACCCAAAATTAGTCTTTGCTGAAAACAAACGTAATGTTGTTACTATATTTTCTCTTACACACCTGTCTCTTCGAATTCCCATAGGACTACCTTATGTGCTTGGACGTTACATTTTTTTGGATTTAGGGTTACGTTTGCATGGACGTATCTATCTCTTTTCTTTTTCGGGTGCCAACACTTCCACTGCAAGATACTAAGATTAATTTATACCCAAAATGAATTTATCAATAATATACCTTATGTGCTTGTTCCTGTGTAAGTCCTTTGTGCGCACATCTAGCCATGATATCTCTAAAACTTATTTTACTACCACTATTTTCTTTTCACCTTGTTCTCAAATAAAATGTGCAACAGAACTATGTCTTGATCTCTTGCCAAACGTATCACTCACAATGAACAACAATCTTCTCTTATGTCTTCAATGAACCAACAAATCCACTTTGTCGAACATAGCCCTCACGATGAACAACAATCTCTTCTTCGGTCTTCAATGAACCAACAAATCCACTTTGCCAAACGTAGCCCTCATGGTGAACAATAATCTCTTCTTCGGCCTTCAACGAACTAGCAAATCCACTTTGCCGAACGTAGCCCTCACGGTGACCAACAATATCTTCTTCGGTATTCAACAAATAGGAACTACCAAGTGCAGGTCTCAAGTTCTTCTTCAAGGTGCAGGTCTTCAACACTCATCACACAACATTCTCCGAATGGTGAAAGGCATGTTCACTCAACGAAATATGTATGGCACTTCACTCATAGTGAATCGGAGCTCACTCTTCACTCAATGAAAGGCACTCATTTCCTCAATGAAAGGTGCTCATATACTCAATGAAAGACTCTCACTTACTCACTCAATCGAATGATGCTCACTTCGATGAACTCTTATTCTTCCTCTTGCTTCACTCTTTCGAATGTAGATGCAACAACGAATAAAAATACTCTTCTCCTTCCATGGGCAATACGAAGGCACTTCAACCAACAACACTTTATCAACCACAATGTTAGGTCAATATATATGAATGATTTGAATCTTTTTAACCATGGGAGTCGACCCTTACATTATAACTTTGATTTAATTATATCCCACTTTAGAGCCTTACTTTAATATTTAAATTTTTAATTTAAATATTAAAGTGTACATTATTAATTAATGTACATCATCATTCTAATTCTTCAAGCGCTATAGTATAGATCATGCTCACCATTTGAATTTCTCAAGCACAATGATATTGACCATGCTTATCATTTGAATGACCATGCTTACCATTTGAATTTCTCAAGCACACAAATATTGATATTGTGACCTTTATTCTTGAACATACTCTTGCTTTTGACATCAATGACAATTTCACAAATCCATTCTTGAGCTCATCATATTTGAAGAATATTTCTGCTTTGACTGCTTTGTTCCTTTGACATCAATGACAACTCACAATTTCCAACAATCTCCCCCTTTGTCATTGATGGCAACCCAACAAAAATTTCTTTTATTTCAACTGGATTACCAAACTGCTCCCC
The DNA here is from genome assembly GCA_028583015.1 of Wollemia nobilis. Lineage (NCBI taxonomy): Eukaryota > Viridiplantae > Streptophyta > Pinopsida > Araucariales > Araucariaceae > Wollemia > Wollemia nobilis. The sequence continues at coordinate 538,731 of JAQPPZ010001538.1, forward strand.
TGACATGCTGCTCCCCCTTACTAAAATTTCTCCCCCTTTCTGAATTCTCTCCCCCTTTGACATCAATGGCAAAGGGCTCTTTGGGGCTAAAAATAAAACATTTAGCTCAACCCCCTCACCACCTCTCTTTTTGAGGTGATTAATTTTGGGGTGGGAGTAAAACTACTCCCAACTTACAATGCTCTTCTTCTCTTCCAACTTTATTTTTCCATACCTTTGAACTCACATCCTTTTGAACCTTTTGAGCATCCTTGTTCTTGCTTGTCCTTGGAAATTCTGGAAACTTTGTTCTACACCACTTTGCTTTGTGCCCAAACTTATTGCAATTGTAACACATGATGTTGTAGTTCTTGAAAGGTGCAAATGAATTGAAGTTCCTCTTGGTGAAGCCATACACATTTTGACCATGAACCTTGCAATGTATAGCTCTGTGACCAAAATGATTACATGAGTAGCAATGACCTTGAAAGAAATGTTCACCTTGCCTTGGAGGATATGATCCCATAAATATTCCTTTATCTTTTCTGTGATGATCCTTGTTTCTTGATTGTGCATTATTTTCTTCCTTTTTGAAGCTTCCACCTTTTACTTCTTCATCAAATGTCTCAGGTTCTTCTTCAATCACTTCCTTTGAAACTTCCTCTTCTCTTGAGCTTGTCTTTCCCTCTTGTTCCTTTTGACCTTCTTCATAACCAAGTCCTATTTTGATGAATGGAGATCTTTGTACCTTGAGAATATCATCCAAAGTTTTTGAGCTCTCTTTGAATCATGATAATGCATTAAGATATGTTCCAAGACCCTTTTGAACTTCCTCTTCTAGTCTTTCACACTTTAGCTCTTTAGCCTTTAACTGCATCGTCATACCTTCTTCAATTTTCTTTGCCTCTTCAAGCTTAGTCTCTAAATCTGTGAGATCTTGTAGAAGTTTTGCCTTAGTTTTCTCATCCTCTTGTACTTGAGCCTTCAATATTGAATTTTCCTTTCTAGCCTTCTTCAATTATTCAAGAATAACAACAAGTTCCTTTCTTATATCACTTATGGTTTCCTTTTCTTTTTTGAATCTTCAATCATATGATCATCTACTCTCCCTCTTTCTTGACCTTCTAGAATAGGAGCATTTTTCTTTTCTTCTATTTGGTCTTCAATAGGAGCATCTTATTTTTCTTCTATTGCCAAAAATAGAATTTCATATTTTTCACTATCGAAAGAACTTTCATCACTATCACTTGAAGCACTACTTGCTTCTTCAACATAAAAACTCTTCTTGTGCCTTTGAAATATTTTCTTCTCATGCTTGCTTTGACCATGTTTGTCTTTCTTTCCATGATAAGATTTTCTATATTTATTTTTCTGATATTCCTCTCTATCTTCACTGCTACTATACCCATTTTGTGGATAGTTTGTTGCATAGTGACCAATGTTACCACAACTAAAATATTTCACAGTTTTCATATCTTTGTGTTTTCTTGGACCCTTCTTGTTTCTTCTCACAAAGTTAGCCTCTTCTTCACTACTTGATTCATCACTTGATTCTGGTTCCTTATCCTTTGTCTTCTTTGAAGCTTTGAATGCTGCCTCCTTTTTGAATGTTTGTTCTTTTTCTATCCTCATCTCATAAGCTGTGAGAATTCCATGTAGTTCATCTATCCTCAAGGTTGCTAGATCCTTGATCTCTTCTATTGCTGAAACCTTTGCATCATACCTCATAGGAAGTGACCTTAAAATTTTTTGAACAATAGTAGAATCCTCAATATTTTCTCCAAGTCCATGGATTGTGTTAACAACCTCATCCACACGAAGTAGATACCTAGCAATGTCTTCCTCATATTTCATCTTCAATTCCTCAAACTTCCTCCTGTGAGTTTGAAGTTTTTCCATCTTCACTTTGACATCTCCTTCATATGTATTATGTAATTTGTCCCACATTTATTTTGCTGATCCACAGTGCATAACCTTCACAAACTCTGATTCCTGTAATCCACTCAAAATTGCATTCATTGCCTTTGCATTACTTTCATACAATTTCTTACCATTAAGATCTGTAGGAGGAGTTGCAGGTGTTGTGTACCCATTCTCAACTGATTTCCATGTATCAATCCCTTGTGCCATAAAAAATGTCTTCATCCTTACACTCCAGAAAGCATAATTAGTCCCATTAAACAATGGAGCTCTGTGTGTTGAAAATCCTTCCTACTGAGCCATCTATGTTCTTGTAAAATCTTCCCTCAAGTTGTTAGGCTTTCACGAAGGAACCCGCTTTGATACCAATTGAAGAACACAAGCTTATACTAAGAGGGAGGGAGGGTGAACAGTATAAGATAAACTTTTACTTTTCTTTCCAAACAATATTATCCAATGTTATCAATTGCAATAACTTCCTAGAGCAGTATTAACCAATATCATCAATAGCAGTAACAAAGCAATGCATAAATCAACACACACAAGAGAGATACATAGATTTAATGTGGTTCACCCAATGTGGGTTACATCCACGGAGAAAATATTTCTTCTAAATTTTCTCAACAAATCTCTTGGGAACCAATTCCCTATTACAATGTTTATGGGCCCCAACCCAAAGGAGATACCAATCCCCTATGCTCAAGTTCATGGACCTCTATCCACAGGAGACACCAATCCCATCTACTCTAGTTCATGGACCTCTATCCATAGGAGACACCAATCCCCTTCTTTGGTCTGGTACAAATCTTGCTCAATTCTCAACTCTCACCAAAGTTGCTACAAGCCTTCACATAAAGCTTACTCAACTCTGATCAACACTCTTCTCTCAACTCTACCCAAAGCTACTACAAGCCTTCACACAAGGCTTACTCAACTCTACTCAAAAATCTTCTCTCAACTCTACCCAAAGCTGCTACAAGCCTTCACACAAGGCTTACTCAACTCTACTCAACAATCTACTCTTAACTCTACCCAAAGCTACTACAAGCCTTCACACAAGGCTTACTCAACTCAGCTCAATATCTTGGTCTCTATTCTACTCAAATATTCCCACAAGCCTTCTCAAAAGGCTTGCTCAACTCAACTCACAACTGCTCACAACATACTCTCTACTCTACTCAAATATTTCCTAAAACTTGCACAAAGATTATATCTCTTTCAGAATTGCTTTCTTCAACTAGAGTAATTCAGACATATTCTACCTAGAATTCCTTTTCTTCATGAACATATAGTAAATGATATGCAATGCAAATACTCAATATGCTCTTCTCACATTCATTAAGTCTATCACTTTCACATGTCTCACATTTATTACAATAAAATCAGATCTCTACTTCTTGCAAATTTCTTTTCAAAACACTCAACAATGATGTACAAAATCTGCCCTTAGTTTTCCACTCAAAACAACCAACAATGATGCACAAATCTACCCTTTGTTTTCCTCTCAAAACAACCAACAATGATGCACAAATCTACCCTTTGTTTTCTCTCAAAACAACCAACAATGATGCACAAATATACCCTTTGTTTTCCTCTCAAAACAACCAACAATGATGCACAAAATATGCCCAACAAGATACACAAAATCTACCTAACAAGATGTACAAAATCTGCCCAACAATGATGCACAAAATCTGCTCTTTGTTTTCTTTCAAATTACTTTAACAAAGCATAAACTTATTTCACAATGTTTGCATAGCTGCCCTTACACAAGTCTTTGTCTTGGAGAACCACACCATATCAAAGAATATGCACTATGCTCTTATTCTATCAAAGGAAGACTCTAATTCATCACACTCTTGATGCATTCATCATTTCTCATTTACCTTTTGCAGAAACCCTTTCACACAATTTTTCACCAACAAAAACTTATTTTTAGATATAGCATAAAGCACACTTATCTTTTTATTTTGATGTCTTCAAAAATATTTTCCTTGCTTGCACCAAAACTTGAACTCTGGTCTTCCACACACACAATCCTTATCCTACTATCAACACACCACTTCCACTACACACCTTGGTGGAAGATGAATCCACTATCTCCCTTTTGAAGACATGGTCATAATTCTCAACCCAAAATTAGTCTTTGCTGAAAATGAATGTAATGCTATTACTATATTTTCTCTTACACACCTGTCTCTTTGAATTCCCACAGGACTACCTTATGTGCTTGGACGTTACATTTTTCTAGATTTAGGGTTACGTTTGCATGGACGTATCTATCTCTTTTATTTTTTGGGTGCCAACACTTCCACTACAAGATACTGAGATTAATTTATACCCAAAATAAATTTATCAATAATATACCTTATGTGCTTGTTCCTGTGTAAGTCCTTTGTGCACACATCTGGCCACGACATCTCTAAAACTTCTTTTACTGCCACTATTTTCTTTTCACCTTGTTCTCAAATCAAATGTGCAATAGAACTATGTCTTGATCTCTTGCCAAACGTATCACTCACAACGAACAACAATCTTCTCTTATATCTTCAATGAACCAACAAATCCACTTTGTCAAACGTAGCCCTCATGATGAACAACAATCTCTTCTTTAGTCTTCAATGAAACCACATCACTTTGTTGAACGTAGCCCTCACAACGAACAACAATATCTTCTTTGGCCTTCAACGAACTAGCAAATCCACTTTGTCGAACATAGCCCTCATGGTGACCAACAATCTCTTCTTCGGTCTTCAACAAATAGGAACTACCAAGCACAGGTCTCAAGTTCTTCTTCAAGGCGCAGGTCTTCAACACTCATCACACAACATTCTCCGAATGGTGAAAGGCATGTTCACTCAATGAAATATGTATGGCACTTCACTCACAATGAATCAGAGCTCACTCTTCACTCAATGAAAGGCACTCATTTCCTCAATGAAAGGCACTCATATACTCAACGAAAGACTCTCACTTACTCACTCAATCGAACGGTGCTCACTTCGGTGAACTCTTATTCTTCCTCTTGCTTCACTCTTTTGAACACAGATGCAACAACGAACAATAATACTCTTCTCCTTCCATGGGAAATACAAAGGTGCTTCAACCAACAACTCCTTTATCAACCACAATGTTAGGTCAATATATATTAATGATTTGAATCTTTTTAACCATGGGAGTCGACCCTTACATTATAACTTTGATTTAATTATATCCCACTTTAGAGCCTTACTTTAATATTTAAAATTTTAATTTAAATATTAAAGTGTACATTATTAATTAATGTACATCATCATTCTAATTCTTCAAGTGCTATAGTATAGATCATGCTCACCATTTGAATTTCTCAAGCACAATGATATTGACCATGCTTACCATTTGAATTTCTCAAGCACACAAATATTGATATTGTGACCTTTATTCTTGAACATACTCTTGCTTTTGACATCAATGAAAATTTCACAAATCCATTCTTGAGCTCATCATATTTGAAGAATATTTATTCTTTGATTGTTTTTCCTTTGACATCAATGACAACTCACAATTTCCAATAGGAAGAGAATGATGGTGTATCAAATGAATTGTCAATTTGCATATGGGGTTGCATTCCAAAATAAAATTGAAAATTATTATGGCCACAAGTAAAATGCAATATGTAGTTGTACGAATGTTGAATCAAAGATAAATTTCACCTTATCTATGATGTGGCTAGGTATAAGAAGATCTTCCATCAAGTATCATGGAAAAATATTAGCTAGGAGCAACCATGTATTTCAACTATGTTATCTCCATTAACGAAGAAAAGTTGTAATTTCGATCATATCTACCCGTATAACTATAGTTTCTTATTTTTTTGGAGGGTCTTTTTTTAGAAATAGTAAGGACTATTATTGTGGGGTTCACCAATTTCTATATTTCGTAAGAAAAAATTCAGCGGACTTTGAAAAAACTAGATGTCCATGTTGAAAGTGCTCAAATATGAAAACTCTTGGTTTTTTAGAGGTTCGTGACCACCTGATTTGGCACAAGATTGAAAAGACATATATTGAGTTTGTTTTGCATGGAGAAAAACCCTCTAGTTTTGATAAATATGCATAGAACACATTCTCTACCACTGATGAAGGTCCAATTATCGAAGATATACAATATGACATCGTTGGAATGGTCAATGATGCATATAAATTGTTCAATATCAATTGCTTAGAGAGTGGACAAGAACTGCGAGATAATGATGTTGAGTTCCAATCATCTTATGGAGAAGTTCCTACTGATGAATATTGTAGCTTGCTCAAATATTCCAAATGACCATTATACCCAAGCTATACAAAGTATAAAAAGCTATCGATAATTGCTATATTTGTTTAATCTTAAAGCAAAGCATGGCTGGTCGAACAAAAGCTTTGGTGATTTATTGGAGTTGCTGAAAGATATACTCCCAATCGATAATAGAATTCTAGAGTCCACATACGTGGTGAAGAAAATGATGAGGTCATTGGGATTACATTATGTAATGATACATACATGCATCAATGATTATATTTTATATTGGAAAGATCATGAAAAGAAGCAAGTTTGCCCAACATGTGGTGCATCTCAATGGAACATTAACCCTCACTCATAAAAGGTACGCATTAATGTTCCTCTAAGGTGTTGATGTATTTTTCCATTACATCGAGGATGAAGAGAATGTATAGGTAAAGTATTTTATTATATCATTAGCTTTGTTGTGTTTGTTTCTTTCAAAATTGTTAGATGTGGTTGAAGTGAGTTGCTTTCTTCCTATAGCTCTACAAAGGTTGTAGAGAATATGATGTGGCATTCCCAACACAAGAGTTCAAATGGAAATATGTGACATCCATTTGAACCCCCAACATGGAAAACTATAGATGTTAAGTGGAAATATTTCATCGATGATCCACATAGTGTACGACTTGCAATGGCAACCGATGGGTTCAACCCTTTTGCTAACTTTAGTGCTACATACAATTATTGGCCCGTTGTGTTGGTCACTTACAACCTCCCACCATGGATGTGGATGAAGAGAAAAAATTCAATGCTCACCTTGTTAATACCTGGTCCCAAGCAACCATGCAATGATATTTATGTTTATCTACAGCCATTGGTTGACTACTTGCACGAACTATGGACTAAAGGAGCAGAAATATATGATGCATTTTCCAATACTACATTCAATATGAGAGCAATAATGATGTGGGCCATCCATGAATTTCCTACTTATGGAAACCTATCAAGATGTATGACAAAGGGAAAGGTAGCATGTCCAATATGCGGGGAGAACACCTATGCAGAATATCTTAAATGTAGTAGAAAGATCACTTACATGGGCCACAAGAGATTCCTTCCTCTAGATCATCTATTTCATCATTAGAGTACATATCTCAATGGCAAACAAGAACTCGATAAACCATCCAAACCTTTAAATGGGATGAAAATATTAAAAATAGTATAGAGAATTCCACCAAATTGGGGAAAGATAAACTCAAATAAAAGGAAATGTGACACGAATGAGGATAGCATGTTTGTTCCTGTAGTAGGATGGAAGAAGAAATCTATATTATTCAATCTACCGTATTGGGAGGTACAACATACAACTTTATTTTTGTATTTATTGTTATGTCTCTCAATGTTGAGTAATTTTTGTTTGATGTTTCTATCTATGAACAACATCTTCTAGTTCTTCACAACTTGGATGTGATGCATGTGGAGAAAAATGTCTGCAAAAGCCTATTTGGAACACTGCTAGGTATCGATGAAAAGCCAAAGGATGGCAAAAAATCCCATGAGAATTTAAAAAAATGGGTACCAGGAACACATTATGGCTAGTAATGGATGAAAACAAGACATATCTTCCACCAACACCATACAATCTATCGAAGGTTGAGAAAGAAAGGTTCTATCATACACTATACAATATGAAAGTATTAGATGGATATAGTTAGAATATTAGAAAACATGTCTCTATGAAAGAACTTAAGATCCAAGGCCTAAAATCACACGAATACCATGTTCTCATGCAATAGCTTATTTTGATAGCGCTACGATGTTTGCTTGATTAGCTAGTGCAATAAATCATTTATCGATTGTGCATGTTCTACAAGGATATATGCGCTAAAGTAGTGGATCCCATAGAAATAGAGAAATTATCGATAGAGGTCATGGAGATGTTATGTTTTCTTGAAAAGTACTTCTTCCCATTCATTTTTTGATATAATGGTGCACCTAACTGTTCACTTGGTGTAGGAGGTACATCTATGTGGACCTGGACAATATCGATGGATGTACCCTTTCGAGAGGTTTGTATGCATTCATCAGTTTCATAAACAATAATTTTTCTAACTTTTGTAGTGTCTCATCTAATCCAAATTATTTGTTTCCTTTATTAGATTTATGAAGATTTTTAAGGGCTATGTAAAGAACTGAGCTAGGCCCAAAGGTTGTATTGCCAAACATTATCTTATTGAGGAATCTATTTCATTCTGTGCGGACTACATAAGGTACGAAAGAATTTGGTGGTCACCTTGGTCGCAACGAGGTATGAAGTGATGAGGATGAATAAACTATAATCAATGAGAGGCCTTTGTCTAGTGGCGAAGACCTTTATTTGGATGAAAATTATTATGAGAAAGCCCATTGATGCGTTTTATTTAACATGGAAAAAATTCAACATTAGATAGAGTAAATAGATATATATTTGTTGCTATTATATATGGCATAATATTAATTAGATCCAACCAAGCTTCTTAGAATTTGGGTCAAATCAAGAAGCACCTAAAGAGTATCAAGGAATCCAATCCCTATGTACAATGAGATATGAAGGGGTGTTGCAAAAAATCCATAATCGGACATTCATCACTTGGCTACGAGATCAGGTTATTGTCTGCTCTCTTGAATATGATCTTTGACATTTATACTGATTGTCATGTACTGAACATCATGTAATGTTCTGCAATCATCTTTAAACTATTCTTCTTTGTTTTAGTTTCATGGAGATGGAATGCAACATAATGACAATGACTTCAACACAATAAAATGGTTGGCATGTGGTCCGAGGAAAGTTGCAACCAAACATTCGGGCTATTTGATCAACGATTATAGATTTCATATCAAAGACAAAGAGGAACAAAGAACAACTCAAAATAATGGTGTGTGTGTCGATGCTACTACTTTGTGTAGAGCAAGCGCAAAAGACACAAACCTGATGCTTCAAACAATCACATATTATGGTGTTATTAGGGAAATAATATTGTTGGATTACTATCGGTTTCGATACCCCTGTTCAAATGTGACTAGGTGAATGTTCTTGATACGAGGAATGGATGTAGAAAGGATGAAATGGGCTTCACACTGGTCAACATGAATAGATTACTTGGTTGGGATAGACTAAAAGATGATCCATTTATCCTAGCATCGCAAGCCAGACAAGTCTTTTATGTAAATGATCCACTTGATACCAATTGGTATGTGGTTCTCACATCACCTCCAAGAGGGATCAAAGACACTAAAGCATACGAGGTAGAATATGTCAGTGTCTCTAGAGCAATAGATTTTATTGGACCTAAAATTGCACAAAATGACAACATTCAATATGTTCATGAAGAATGTGAGGGTACATGGTTGGAAGCCTAATTATTGTACTTCAAAAGTAGTTATAATTAATGAAAATAATTAACGAGTGTTGTTAGATATTTTTTGTTCTATTTTTAGAAAACGCTAGTAGATAATTAATGGGAAGCCAAGCTAGGAGTGAGGCGAGTAGGTATCCTGAGCATGAGGTTGGCCAATCAGATACAAGAAGGTAATTTGGTAAAAAAAGAGAGAGAATGCAAGTGCTTCTAGGGCATAGGATTAAGAGTCTAATCATGCATGCATGTTGTAATGTGTTGAAATGAAGGTTTATTGTGTTGAGTGAGTGTTAGTTATGAAATTGATGTTTCATGTTTGACTCTTAGTCCTAGTCCTTAGTAGTAGTACTTGATTTGCATAGATGGATATTTATGTATCTGACGGAAGTCTCAAGATACCCTCTCACCTCATCTCTGATGGTTGGGGTGGGTAGGGATGTTTAGACATATTCCCATTATATGGAGGGATTAGGTTGTCCATTCACCTATATCTGTAAATAAGAATTGCACTTGAAATAAGAATTTTCCATTTACATATATAATCATAACTAATTTTGCACTTGAAATAAGAATTTTCCATTCATTTAGCATTCTTACAACCATGCTTTCTATTTCTCCACTGGGCATGACCCATTTCAAGCATGGTACTATGAATTTTCTCTATAGAGAGCTCTGAGTCTCCGTTATCTTGCAAACTTATATATGCTTATCTTTTGGTAATGCTACTTAGGATTCAATAACAATGTTAGTGAAAATCTGCACAACTGGGTGGATGCTTGCACAACTAAAATATAAAGAGTTTTTTTGCATAATATAGAAAATTGTTAGATTAGATAGACAACTAAAATTTGAAAACTTAATTCCTCCCATATTACAAGACTTTAAAGCTTTTATTGAGACAAGAATGCAAATATATGGGTTCTTGCATAGATTCTATTGAAACTTAACACTAGCATCTCTATAGAAGTTTTGCAATCCATTTATGCACATAAAGTGAATGCATGACATTACCACATAATATGTTTGGATGTTTTAGGATAGCTATAGAAATAAAAAATTGAGTCATCAAAAACAAAAAGTTGCACATGATACTTTGAAGAACATACTTGGTAGTCCAGTGGACCAATCACATTGAACCAATCACTGTACTCTCCAAATAATACATCATCATATTTTTGTTTTGTCCATAGTTGTTGATTAGTAATGAAAAGCCAATGATTATCTCATATTTATGCCTTTCCAAATGTCTTTTCATTTATAATTTTTAAATTTTATATTTCTATATTTTTAAATTTTATATTTCCACAATGTTTGTTAATCAACAATTGGAGGTTATCAACTTGGGTGTTTGATATGTTGCTTGTTTGATATGTGATTCTATTGTGTTGGTGATGATATCAAAGAGGTGGAAAGTTGATTTAAATTTAAGAGCTCTTTATCGTAATTTGTTTGAATTGAATATGTTGTGGGCTGCAATACTGACATGGCCCAATGTTATCCCAAAAATTTGATTGTTATGTTTGCATTATACCAGAATCTACGTTACCAAAATTTTGTATATTGTTTATGTGTTTAAACATACCCAGGGAGCTTTGAACAAGAGACTTCAACTGGTTGTGGCTTTCCAATTTTTGTTAATGTTGGATAGACTATGTTGAAGTATGAAAGTATGGTTCAAACTCCTGTGTTTTGATTGTATGGTCTTTTGCTGAGGACTTATAAAATAAAGGTAGATACCTGCTCTTGGTACATTGAACACAGTTTGATAAAACTGAAAGAGAGTTGGGATTTCAATGTTCTACAAGGAGGAGGCTATTGGCTATTAGATATCTAAAATTTATGTTTTATTGAATTTGTGTTTGAAGAAACAACAACTAGTTACGTAAATTTTACAACATAAATTACTGAGTAGTTCTCCTTTATTTCGTTAATAGTGTTAGAAGAAGGATTGTCACCGTTTAATCCCAGTATGGCTTGAAATTCTAGTAATTTTGTGAATTAATCGCTAGTCTAAAATACACCCAACCTGGTGCAAGTTAATATTAGGTCTTGGTTGCCAAATAACCATTTTGTATTTTGTTCTTTTTCTCACATTTAAATTTCATATTAGCTAGCCTGAGGAGATTGATTTCAATATTGTTTGGGATCATCATCCCAGTTGTAGTATTTTGTGCTTTAGTAGGGAGAAGCTTTGTGGAAATACTTCCACATGGGTTTGCAATTATGGTTATCATAGTTGGTTTCACAACATATGTGAGTATGAACCCTTTCTACCTATATATATGTATGGTTGGTTACTCACTATTTAGTTGTGTGTCATCCTGAGTGGGGTGTGGGGTGTGGTAAGCATTATCTAATTTTTGGTTGGGTTTATGTGATGCTTGTTGTTAATAAATGCTAAGTTTTTATAGGTAGCATATATTCAATGAAGAAATTTGATCCACTGGGGTGTGGTAAGCATTATCTGATTTTTGGTTGGGTTTATGTGATGCTTGTTGTTAATAAATGCTAAGTTTTTATAGGTAGCATATATTCAATGAAGAAATTTGATCCACTTCAATGCTCAACCTAAGTGATAGGAAAAATGTGGGGATAGAAAATAAATATTGTGAGATAATTAGTTATTATTATTACTATTTTTAATCTCCCTACTTAAAAAAGTGAGACTAATGTTTCATGAGTCCTATAGTCCATAGACTTTTAATGGACTAGCAATAATGCAAGCCCTTAATCATGCTTATAGAATTTCTCACTCTAATCAACACTAGATTGCAGTATGGTGAATGACTGTAGTGGATATATTGTCTTGGTGTGTTGTGGGTATAGTAGGTCATCTTGCCTTGCACTCAATGTTTCATTGTTATGTAATACAACCTATTGTTACAATATTTTGAGAATTTTGAAAAGATTATCTTAAAGCTCTGGAACACATTTTTGAACAAGTATGGATTGTATGTATTGAATGATCCATGCCTTGTGCAGATGGAGGGAACCTATTTAAAATGTGAAAGAGCTTAAAACATGTTTAATTATTACTTGAAACCTATTTTTTAGTGGAGACCTGGGTTGTAACAAAGATATGTTGATGATTAATGTGCAATTATGTCTGGGTAGAAGGATTACAATGAGAAGAATAAGCTGTTGTTTCAAAAATTGAAGCTAGTTTGTTTGAAAAGCCACGTCCTCTCTCCAATCTATTTGATTCCACTTTTGATTTGAGTTCAGACATAGATGAAGTAAAATATTATAGAACTATATCCCATGCATGGTATTTGAATGCTTCCTTTGATTAGAGAACAATTTTTTTCTTTTAACAATTTTTATCAATAATCACTTCGTGACTTCTTCCAATGGTGTTTGTAGACACACCTGTTCTACCTTGACCTCCTTCGACATATCAGCCTCTTTATATATTTTTTAGGTGAGATCCTAAGAGGGTGGTTTTAAACCACCCTCTTAGGGTGACCTAAGAGGGTGGTTTAAAAACACCCTCTTAGGGTTAAGAGGGCAGTTTAAAACCATCCTCTTAAGGATAAGAGGGTAGTTTTAAACTACCCTCTTAGCCCTAAGAGGTCTAAATCCTATGAGGGTAATTTAAAACTACCCTCTTAGACCTAAGAAGGCTATTTAGAACCACCCTCATAGCCCTAAGTGGTGTTAGAAATAGGCTATTAGATCATTTGGATTATGTAAATGTACCTTTCTTGTTACATACTTAGGACATTAGATTGCTTTAGGGGGAAGTTATCTAGTTACTACATGTAATGTAATAAATACACAAGTATCAAAGTGCAAGTTGTACATATGTAAACTATCCCTTACACATCTAGGCAGAGTGTTGGCCAAAAAATCTATTTCCTATATAAAGGACCATAGACATAGCTATAGAGATAAGAGAGTGAACCACATCAGTGGGAAGTAGTGTAGATCAGAGTGGCATGATGTAGCAGTATGATGTATTGTTATGGAGTGTAATATGCTCAATGCCCATTCTTGATCTGTAGCTATATTCATGGAGTGTTCATTTTATCCACAACTACTTTTGTAAATACCTCCATCATTTCTATTTATAGTACATTTTCAGTCATCTCATAGATTTACTTTATTTCATATTATTTTTCATCTTGTGTTTGCTATATCCCATTACATGCTACATCAAAATATAATAGTGGTATTAGAGTTATGGTAGGTCTATAGGGAACCACCATTATTATTGACCCTAATATTTTTGAGAACCTAATGTGCCATTGGACCAGTCACTATCAAAAATTCTTAGAAGAGTCTTGGTGGTAGAATTAAGGAGATCCACAAGTAAGGACTGAAATAAATCTTAGATTTTGCAATACTGAGATTGCATATGGCTAGTGTATTTCCATATAGTTTCAAGGGAAAAATTATGAAGACTAGGACTCAAAACTTGATCCACTAGTTTGATGAATCAACTAGTGAAGTTGATCTAAGAGATCTAGAGAAACTAACATGAAGGTTCTTTTATTGTAGGGAATTAATACTCAGATGATTGGAACACATCCTACAACATAAACCTAGAATATTTCAACTTTGTTTCCTGAAGGTTGGAGTGCCTTCATAGTGAAGAGATAAGTTGTTGCAAGAGAAGAACACTACAAAAGAGACTTATGGAGTAGAATTGTAGTGAAGTTTGGAGATAGGAGATCTCCATTGATAGATTAGAAACTTCACAAGAAGAAAATTCCATAGAAGCATTAATACTGAAGAAAAGGCCACATAAGCCTTGATCTAGAGGGAAAGACCACAAAAGCCTTGATCTAGAGGGAAAGGCCAGAGAAGCCTTGAAGAAAAGGCCACACAAGCCTTGGTACTGAAGAGAAGGCCATAGAAGCCTTAAAGAAAAGGCCACAGAAGCCTTGGTACTAAAGAGAAGGCCATAGAAGCCTTGAAGAAAGGCCACATAAGCCTTAATCCTGAAGAAGACTCTAGGAGGGAGCATCTAATTCTGAAGTAAATTTCAATACTAATAATTTTTTGCAAGTACAGGTAGATTCAGTGAGTTAGTAAATATTCCTAAAAAAAGTTAGGAATAGTATCTTCTTCAAAATCAAACCAACACCTAAAGCAAAAAATATCAAGAGAAGATCTCATTGATGGACTAGGATAGTCCTGCTCGAATATAGAGGTAGCAAAATTAGAGATCAAGGAGAAAATATCACCACCAACACTTTCAGGAGTAGAAGTTTAAATATAAGGTCTCAAAGAAGACCAGAAGAAGCTACAAGGCCTTGGAGAGGCCTTTATAAGCATCCGATAAAAGTATTGGAGAACCTTACTGAAGAAATAATCAAAGGAGTTCCAAAGAGAACTCATTGGAGAAATTCACTATTGGAGATAGTGAAATATTTGGGATAATTATCACCATATGACAACAAGTACAAGAAGAAGAATTTTTTAAGGAGTTCCAAATATTAGAAGACCTTAAGACATTCAAAATCTTGAGAAGAAGATCTTGTTTGAAGTTAGAATTTGACAAGAATATTGAAGGAAGATTTAGATAAAATAAGCCTACCAAATATATGAGATTGCCTCTCACAACAAGAAGGCACCACTTCAGAATCAAATATATCTTCTAATATACAATAAAAGTAGGATATTACAAGAGGAGAACAAGCCACAAAAACCCTAGGCTCGTGAAAGAGATTTGGAGATCATATTTTGGTGAAGACGAAGTTGTTCAAGGCAACCTATAGAAATATGAAAGATATTAATCAAGACAACAACTTGGTGATCTTAGACTCCAAGATCTACATCCTCTACAGAAGTGGCAAAAAGGGATTTCAAAAAAAGGTAAGCAAGTATTGGTGCAAGTAGATTCATTAAGTAGATTACTTATCAGATTTGTTTAAGCACCTTAATTGGATTGAAGTTGCAAAAAGGAGAGTTAAATTATAAGTCTTCAAATGTGCAAAAAGAAAAGGATTCTTTAAGGTTCATTTGCACTTTAGGGTTTGATTATATTTTAGAATCATAAAATATATATCAACTACTTATCATCTACTTTGGAAAGAAAATGAAGACTAGCTCCTATTACCTTGCTTATAGAGAAATTTTAGAATAATTCTAGAAGATTTATTTCAGATTATTCTTGATTAGTTGCAGTAAATTATTTAAGTGCATAAATTTTGAGAGTTGATTGGAGTGATAAGGTGAAATTGTTAGTGCACTATTATTAGATTATTGGAGTTGTAATGTTCTTACGTTACAAGAAGGGAGACAAATTTTCATTGGCACAAAAATCTCCTCAAGCGCTCAAAGGAAACATTCATGCCATTTGGTGCATGAGAGACAAATCATATTCATTTAAAGACATAAACAACCAAATTCAAGCAACATTATTTGATATCAAAATATCTCTCGCCAACTATGCAGAAAAGGGCTGAGTTGCAGAAATCAAGAAGGTGTTAGAGCCTTTAATTCTCAAGGTAATCAGAGTTAAGGGAAGATACATGAAGACACCAGATCTGGAACTCATTAAAACCAAAGTGTTTTCATTGGATAACAAAGTAGCAACATCCACAATGTGTACGTAAAATCAACTATCCAAGCATCTTTGATTTCAGTGCCAAACTTCGCTTGGATAAAGGACAAATAATTTCCATTAATATGTGCTTTATTTCCTTGGAGTTACAAGGGTAAAAACAAAGAAATTTATACACATTGAAATCCATTTATCAAGGGAAATATTTTATCAAATTAAATCAAATATTTGCAATATAAAACCTATGAGTAATAAGGTTTTCTACTTGGATAAAAATTGAATATTTGTAAATATTAATTGTGATCTAATTTATCCAAATATTAGGGAGTCACAAGGGCCACTACAAATCATTTAATTGGAAAATTAGATACACTTAACCTAATTCCCAACGGGTTATTCATAAAGAGAGTTTTCTCATAGGTTGGATATTCATAATATTATCGTTTCAATCCTTTCAAAAGGAGACAAAAGATCCAACATTATAACCTATTTAAAATTTAGGAACAATGCTTAGTTCAATCGGAGTGATAAGGGATAATAGGAATTGATTTTGGTATTTTATAAAACCTTACAAAATCAATCAATATTGAACTATAATTTTACAAAAGAACTATATCTTATCCATAACATACTAGGGATCCATAAGGCTTTCTACAAAATTTGGTAATATCAAGCATTCATCATAGATTATCAAGTTACAAAATATAAGATTTCTTTATAACCTAAAATCCTTAGGAGTATATACTCACTTTACTTGGGAGACATAAGGTAGTCTAAAAAACAAGGATTATTAAAGGTTTTATAAAATCAAGCTTATATTTCTTCATATCAGGGAATCATATGAATGTCTACTTTCAATGCAAAATCCAACAAGAATAATTATTTTAGCAAAGAAAGAGTCAGTTCTATAAAACTTGGGATCATGAATATACTCATGAAATATGAAAGAATGGTAGATATAAATTCAAAAGTAATCCATAGTGAAGCTTTAGAAGATAATTTTGATACTATGGAATACTATCTTCAAGCTTGTCTCAATGAAGCTATTGACAATGGAAAAAGTGACATTACACTTTTCATAGATCTTGTGAGCATTTTATATATGGCATTGCTCACCTATAAATTATAAAAAAATGAAAATATAGAACAAAAAGGGTTTACATAACTACTCAAAAAGAAGATCAAACTTAATGAGTCATATCTAGAAAAGTTTTTCCAATCCTCATGCAACATTAACATTTCTAGATCTACTAATTCAAGAGCTTATCATGATACCCTGAGTGGTTGTTCATAAAATTCTATAGAGATTGAAGACAAGAAAGAGAGACATACTTTACAAGAATCAAGTAGTAGCATGACCACCTATGAAAGTATAGAGACTAGATCCAAAGGAAAATCTAAAGAATATATAGAATATGAATCCAAATGAGGAATACAGTGCAAGGTCAATTGAAAGGAGAACCTACAACTTTAGCCTATTTTTACATCATAAGGAGACTGAAGCAACTATAGAATATTCAAACCATTAGCTGAAATTAGATTCACATTGAAGACTAAAGTCTTCAATATACAAATAATTTAATACAGGGGGGTGTTAGAAATAGATTATTACATCATTTGGATTATGTAAATGTACCTTTCTTGGTACATACTTAGGATATTAGATTGCTTTAGGGGGAAGTTATCTAGTTACTACATGCAATGTAATAAATGCACAAGTGTCAAAGTGCAAGTTGTCCCTTGCACATCTAGGTAGAGTGTTGGCCAAGGAATCTATTTCCTATATAAAGAGCCATAGACATAGATATAGAGATAAGAGAGTGAACTACATCAGTAGGAAGTAGTGTAGATCAGAGTGGCATGATGTAGCAACGTTATGCATTGTGATGGGGTGTAATAAGCTCAATGCCTATTCTTGAGCTGTAGCTATATTCGTGGAGTACTCATTTCCTCCACAACTAATTTTGTAAATACCTCCATAATTTCTATTTATAGTATATTTTTAGACATCTCATAGATTTTATTTATTTCATATTATTATGCATCTTGTGTTTTTTATCTCCCATTACATGCTACATCAAAAGCTAATAAGAGGGTGGTTTAGAACCACCCTCATAGCCTAAAGAGTGTAGTTTTTTGAGGTGGTTTTTAGCCATCATCATATAACATAGACTTTTTATGATGCCCTCATAGATGAAAAATGAATAACCACCCTTAAAGGTCTTTAAGGATGGTTAGAAACCTCCCTGTTGGTCCAAAATCTGCCACAGGAAAGGATTTTTACAAGTGCGCCCTAGACCCGGACAACATTGAAAGGCTGGAAGCAAGAAATGGCTCCCAGACCAATCTCCAGAGTGGGCTGGTTCCCTCGACTATTCTAAAATTGGGTTTAAGATAGGGTTGTTGGAAAGAGATTTAAAAGGTTGCAGAAAGAAATGGGAAATATGGCCATAGGCCAAAGTGATGAGATCGGTAAATAACAACAGGAAATTTAAAGTGCAGCAACAGCAAGCAATAAAAGTTATCAATCTAACTTTCGCACGATGTACGCAGAGAAACCCTCCAAAATCACATTCCAGGAATCATACTCTCACGGCAGTACATAAATTCAGAATGCAGAATTTAAACGCAACAACCGTTAAAGAATAATAATGCGATTAGAAATGCAACAAAGACAGAAAGGAAATCACCCAAAGCGTTGCTTGAAAAATTAGAAGTCAAGTCTTTTATTCCTGCAAATGCACTTCAGTTTCTAGTAGAGAACTTTTCCAACCTTGTAAATGAAAATTACATGGGTTTTTATAGAGTTCCGTCCTCTTTACAGCATTAAAAATTTAAAACCAACTTCCTCGTGATCTACAACCATGCAACAAAAATTATGCACACGATCCCCTTAATCGTAGCCTCGAGGAAGCAAAAATTAAATGCAATGAGACAATCGCGGGTACCTTCATTAAATTTGTTTTTTCGAACATGTGCATGAAGCCATTAAAATAATCCATGAACAGCAGCTTTGAATAAATAAAACTTTAATTTTGGTGGCCTGGGTGCTTCTTCGACCTTGACTGCCTTGGAAATCCACAAATTATTAAATTCGGGTCAGCATTAAATCATCGAAAACCCAAAAACCCTTCTCGGCCGTTCATATTGCGTTTTGGCGGGAAACTGTCGCAGGTCGCGAAAACGCGACGGGTCGCGAAATCGTGACGGGTCGCGAAATCGTGACATATTATAATGCCGTACGCTTTGACCACCTTTGACTCATGAAAATGGCACCTGTAGCGATATCGCTACGTCTTCGGCTTTGTCTTCTCTATCGCTAGCTTGTTCCGTGAAAACGGAACATGTAGCGATTTTGCTACATGTTTCTGTTGTTGGCTCTTCCCTGTGCTCTGCCCCGCGAAAATGGAACATGTAGCGATTTTGCTACATGTTTCGGGCACCTTGTACGGCCTTGCTGACGGTCCGCAAAAATGGAACACTTCTTACCCTTTGCATGCCAATCACCACGCGATTTCGGAACGTCAGCGAATCGCTGCACTTTTTGCACCTTAGCCTTTTGAAACAACTGCATCACGAAAATAAGACGTCAGCGCATCGCTGCAATTTTTGCACCTTAGTCCTCGAAGCTCCCGACGTCGCGATTCTGGAACCTGTCAGCGATGCGCTGCAAGTTTTCAACTTGAGTCTTTGAAGCCGACCGAAGCGCGATTCTGGAACACGTCGCAATATCGCGACGGTTTCGCCCAACCTCTGACTGCGTTGACCATGATTCTGCGACATGTCAACGAATCGCTGTAGTTTTTAGACTTAGTCATTTTTTGCTCATTTTTTCTCCTTTTTTCGTGAAATCTGCATCAAAGCTGATATCAAAGGTCAAATTTTCAACAATACACTAATGCATTAATCAATGAGAATCAATGTGGCAAAAATGCCAACATTCTTGGCAGCTCACGGGGTATACAGCTCGCTATATGCAAGAATCCAGGCCTTAGTTCATTGGGCACAGAGTCATATCAAAATAGGAAGCGGGCTGCTGTGAACCATCTCCGGGGACTGCTGCAATACATGTTCTGCTGAAAAATTGAAACTGGAAAAAACCTGCATATAACTGATTATGAAACAAATGGAGTGGGAGGGTGGAGTGAGATCTTGCGATTGCGCAAGCGGTGACTGCAATGGAATGATGAAATGAAAATGAACGAAGTTATGGAGGGGGAATAAAAGTATGAAGGCTATGAAATGAAATGAACTAAACTATGAAATAAATGCATAAAAGACTGAACTTAGAGGAAAGGGATAAGAAGGAACGGGGAAAAATAGAAAAAGGGAAAAGAAACAACAGCCGTGGCTTATTTTTGTTTTAATGCAGAAGAAAAAGAAGGAAGAAGATGAAGAAAGGAATGAGAGGAAATGGGGAAGAGAAAAGAAGAATTTTCTGAGAGCCACCAACTACCGGGAAAGGAAGAGACAAAAGGAAAAAAACAAGCACCTACAGCTCGCAGACAACAAAAGAGCTGAGATGAACAGTACTAAAAACAATACCGCTTTTTTTTTTTTTGTTGTTGTTGTTTGTTTTTTTGTTTTTTTGTTTTTTTTTGTTTTTTTCAAAATACTATATACAAGGGTTTACGACATGATTGGCATGTCGCCACCACAAACCCAGTATCAGAGTGTTATCCGGTAAATCTGTAATGTCTCGACCAAATTTGATCATACTTGAGTCGGTTCTTGAAATTGGGCTGGCTCCTTCCTGAAGTTCTCCATGGTGCGAATAGGATGCAATGCAGCAGATTATCCTTCTTACTAGTACTCACATGGAGGACTTCGTCAGGTACTGGATGTAGTGGCTGGAACCAACACCACCACTTTGCGGACTTTATCGGTTGTGGGCTGAGTCATGAGCTCCTCTAACTCCTTGATGTGATCACGGGGCTCTTCAAGTGAGAAATTTGATTCTGGGATCTCCTCAGGCTCTGGAATTTGAACTTGTTCTTCTACTTGGCCCATCTCTTGATGAAAACTGCAAGCAACCATATTGTTCATTGTTGGAAGAGTGCTTGCATGTTCCAATCCTTGAATTTGGACGAGATCTGTCCCTTGAACTCCACATGACTGCATCTCAGGTTTTTGCTCAGTATAAGGGATCTGGCATGAAAAATACTGTGCAGGGTAGACAAGAGCAGCAACCACCGGAGAAGGTAATGGAGTTTCTCCCCACGGTAACTTTCTCGATAAGAGTAAAAGCTATTCTGCTCGCACTGCTTCCTCAAAGATTTGTGGGAACCGTTGTTCACCTGACTGCAGCAAAAAGAGACCTATGTCAGAATTAAAAGCTCGAACATAAAAGAGGTGGGCTTGGGTGGGTGATGGACGAATCTTCTTTGGAATTCTCTTCCAACTTATCAAGAATCGGACATTGAAGTCCGTGATGCTTTCTTGAGGTGCTCTCTTGATGTACATGAAAAATTGGTAGAGATCCAAAGAACTGTAGAAAGGATCTTCGTCAAATCTTTTGATCAGTGCCCCGCTAGATCGTCCCATGAGTCGATGCTTTGACGTTTGAGCAATCTGTACCATTGCAACGCTCTTCCTTCCAAAGACTGAACCAGAAGTCGGATCATGAAATCTTCATGTTCTATGACATGGATCATGGACAGAGTAGCAATGTCTTCAACATGTGCCAGAGCCATGCCTTTGGTACCATCATATTTTGCCAGGTTCTTCAGGACACCTTCGGGAATTTCATGCCGAACTTGGAGATTCAGAGGGCCAGGATCATCCCATCTAGAAAAAACCCTCACCTTTGTGGTAGTGGTCTACGGAATCATGGCCATCGCCATTAAGTCAGAGTCGCAAGACGAACATTCTTTGAATTTTTTTTTTTTTTTACAAAAAAAACAGGCGTCCACGAACAGATCTTCAACTCAGCAAAGTCGCCAGATGAACTTACAAATCTCCGCTATGAGGCCAAGACAGCTCATCAAATCTTGAGACCTCCGGGTGTTAAAAGTGTGCCAAAAACTGTTAGCATCGGTGGGGTTATCACTTTGGAAAATTATGCGTATCCCACCGATTATGAATTCTTGGAGACAGAAACAGTCTGTCCCACCGGGCGTGCCAAAAACTGTTGGTCCAAAATCTGCCACAGGAAAGGATTTTTACAAGTGCGCCCTAGACCCGGCCAACATTGAAAGGCTGGAAGCAAGAAATGGCTCCCAGACCAATCTCCAGAGTGGGCTGGTTCCCTCTACTATTCTAAAATTGGGTTTAAGATAGGGTTGCTGGAAAGAGATTTAAAAGGTTGCAAAAAGAAATGGGAAATATGGCCACAGGCCGAAGTGATGAGATCGGAAAATAACAGCAAGAAATTTAAAGTGCAGCAACAACAAGCAATAAAAGTTATCAATCTAACTTTTGCACGATGTACACAGAGAAACCCTCCAAAATCACATTCCAAGAATCATACTCTCACGGCAGTACGTAAATTCAGAATGCAGAATTTAAATGCAACAGCCGTTAAAGAAAAATAATGCGATTAGAAATGCAACAAAGACAGAAAGGAAATCACCCAAAGCGTTGCTTGAAAAATCAGAAGTCAAGTCTTTTATTCCTACAAATGCACTTCAGTTTCTAGCAGAGAACTTTTCCAACCTTGTAAATGAAAATTACATGGGTTTTTATAGAGGTCCGTCCTCTTTGTAGCATTAAAAATTTAAAACCAACTTCCTCGTGATCTACAACCATGCAACGGAAATTATGCACACGATCCCCTTAATCGCAGCCTCGAGGAAGCAAAAATTAAATGCAATGAGACAATCGCTAATAAGAGGGTGGTTTAGAACCACCCTCATAGCCTAAAGAGTGTAGTTTTTTGAGGTGGTTTTTAGCCATCATCATATAACATAGACTTTTTATGATGCCCTCATAGATGAAAAATGAATAACCACCCTTAAATGTCTTTAAGGATGGTTAGAAACCTCCCTTAAATATCCTTTTTTGTGTAGTGTAATCATCAAAAGTCAATGAGGAATAAGTGTGAAAGCAAGAATGAGCAGATAGAAGAACATATATCCTTGTCTTGACAAAAGGAAGAAAGAAAAACATGCAAAGGACAAGGATATACAAAAGAACTATATCCCTTGACTTGGAGAGATAGAAGCAATAAAAAATTTCAAGGTCAAGGAATATAAGAGAGGAAGAAAGAAGAAGAAAAGAATATGGGATGGGTGAATGCAATGATGAAAATACACATAAATAGGCCCTAGGTTGAGGGTTTTATAGGCATTATACTAGTGTGAGTGCAATGCATGTGAGCTATGACCTAACTATGTGTCATCACTTGCCATTATTGTTAAAAACCCAAGAATCTATATGATCAAGCAATCATGCGAATATGAACAAGAAACAATGCAATTGTATGACAAGCAAAATGCAAGTGGAATAGAATGTTAGATAAAACATGTAAAATATGATAGGTAGTCATGCAATATGAATAAAGTAACTAGATGCAACATGTGAACTAAATGAGATGAAGGTGCAAAGTCATACATGGTATTTTTGTTTTAATTGTTTTTGTTTAATTGATTAGTGCTTGAAGTTCTTAAAGTCAACACAAAATTTGATTATGTCACCTATCTTAATAAACAAGATCGTAGTGCAAGGAACTAACCCATCAAATAAAAGGCTATTAAAGAGGATACTTTCATGATGATCATCACAAAGAGGATAATCCACACCATATTCTTCATGAGTTGCTACATGAAAGCCATTACAAAATCTGAGTATGCCATCCTTTTTGATGAAAGGGGAGATATTCCTAAATTCGCAAGGTCTCTATGAGATAGAGGAACAAGGTCCCCTTGAGAGCTAGAAAACTCATCATGTGAGACACAAGGGATAGACCCATTAAAGAAGAAGCTATTATGGAGGATATCCTCATAAGCTATCAAAAGAGGTATACCTTTTAGCGTACTCCTTTAGAGCTACAACTAACTCAAGGTACACCAAAGTTATCACATTGTAAAAAAGAATATCTGAAGGATAAGGTGGTTCCTCATCCTCATCACTCCACTACAAGCCTTGATGATCTAAATATTTGGCATAAGTAACAAGGTGATCATAATTATCAAAGGGTTAAGGTTGATTTTTATTAGAGATGTAGCCTAAAACACATTGACTAGGCCAAAGATCAACTTCCAAAGGTTCTTGAATACCTTTCTATCATGGCCCCAAACCTTTACCTACATATCCCACACTAGACATGATATATTTAGGGAGTGGGTAATCATTGGAAAAATAATAATGGGTAAAAGAACACTCTACAGGAAGAGGGTTATTTCCATGGATATTTTATTTGAGGAGACCCCTATGGAGATAAAGGTACATATACCAATGTGTAAAACTTCACCCTTCTTATAGGGTAAACCCATAGTTTGTAGTGAAGGTGGAAACTTAGCAAGATCTAGAAGAGGCTTTGAAAGAAAATGATTAACTTGATCCTATGATGAAACATTGATGAATGGTTCCTCACTCACCTTTAGATTTTCAAGTTTCTTAGTTATGTGAGATGAGGAGATTAATGGACATACATTGAGATCATATTGAGCTTGATCAACCATTGAAAAGTATGGGAATGGGTGAGGGTCACCTAGAATTATGGCAAGTTGATTATTGAATTTGAATTTTAGATTTTAATAAAAATTAGAAGGGACCACCTTCATCACATGAATCCAAGGGCATCCAAGAAGAAGATTAAAAGATGTGGGGCAAGACATCACATAGAACAAGGTATCTATGATATTGGGTCCAACCCTAAGAGAGAGATATAACGCTGTAAGCCTCTTGGGACTTGTTGTTGAAAGCTTTGATGATGATATCAAATTTAGTTAAATATTCCTCTTTTAATCCAAAATTTTGGAAAAATTGATAAGTGCATAAATTGAGGGAAGAACCATTGTCTATCAAAATCCGCTTGATAAACATTTCCCCAATAAATGTAGTAATATAGAGGGAAGAATCCCCTTGTAAGTTTGAGGAAGGAATATCATCATCCAAAAATATGATATGATGTATCCCAAGAGAACCTACCGCATTAGCTATAGCACTAGGGAAATATCTTGAGGAATATATTGTTATCTTATAAGCTTCAACAAAGATTCCCTATGAAGAGGAGAAGTTTGCAAAAGCTCTAAGAGAGAGATCTTGGTTGAGGTACTAGCTAATTATTTTTGAATGTCAAAGGAAACTGTAGGTTGAAGATTCAAAACTAAAGGTGGGTTCTCTACTCTTGTACTTCTTTTTTGGATACACTTCAAAAATAAGGTGGGTTTTGAAGGTGGATTGGATGAAGAACTCATCTCCTACTAAGGATGTTGAGTCAGTTGAGCTTGAGCCTATTGCCTTGTAGTTAGTATTATCATACCAAACATAATATCATAGGGAGGTCGCACATTGCAATATGGCACTTGATTAGCTGTTTGTTGATCATGCTTAGGGAGGGGTTTTGGAAGATCCCCATATTTTGATTAGTCATGGGTGCTTGTTGAGTAGGAGGTTGAATTTTTGTTGGAGGATTGGGTCAAGAAAATTTTATAATAAGGTATCCTTCATGAATTAGGTCATAAAACACATGTTTCAACCTCTTACATGAATTTGTCATGTGCCCCTCCACTCTATGATACTCACAATGTTGACTAGGCTTATACCAATCAGTTGTGGTATCAAGTTGCCTTATGGGAGGTAACTCAATCATATTAGCTTCTAAAAGTTGCTGTAGGACCACATTCATAGGTGTGTTGAGTCTTGTAAAATTTCTTGGTTGGGGTTTTTGAGGCTAGCAAAGCACCATATTTTATAGGGTGTTAACAACATTGTTAACATTCCTACTATTCATTACCCCATCACCAACTACATGCTTATTCTTATATTGTGATTTTATGGTCACATATTGCTTTATCTTAAGTTTACCTCTTTGGATAAGGGCTTGCTCTACTCTTCTTTCTAGATCTAATACTTGGTCAAAATAGATGATAGTTATAGTTTCCAACTCATCAGATATTTGCTCTTGTAAATTCCCAATAAATATCTCAAGCATATCTTGAGGAGGTAAGGTATATCTCAAGCATCCAACTAGACTCCTCCAACAAGAAAAACTTTGAAACACTTTCATTTGTACCTTGTTTTAACATATAAACATCTTTCATAGTCACATTATTTTCAACATAAGCTCCGAACTATTGAACAAATAATTTAGTTGTCTCTTAAAAACTACTCAAAGAATAATTAGGTAGTTGATAATACCACTCTAACGCCATACCACCAAGGCTCTTAGGGAATATTTTTAGTACCAATATGTCATCATATATGATATAATGGTATGTTGTTCTAAACATTTTTAAATGCTCAATTGTATCTTCCATTTACTTATAAATAGGAAAAACTAGCATTGGAAAATGCTTAGGGTAGGGCCTAGAGGCAATGACAGGGTCTAAGGGATGATTGTACATTTATCTATAGTTGTAGGTGAAACTAGGAGACTGAATCATATCCATACTTGAAACCAGTTGTTTCAACACATTTTTTAAACTTTGCAAATCAATATTATTGCTATGCAATACCCCTAGGTTCATGAGAAGAGGGGTATAGGTAGGCTGTTGAAAGGAACTTGGCCAATGTTGGAGGTATTGATATTTTTATGATATTTATTATGATATGTGGCATATTTCTATGGAGGATAACTGAAATATGGTGGAACATAAGCATGAATGTTGATATGCGTATAATGAGGAGGAAATTGAACATAATATTGAGTGGCACTACTAGTTAGAAGAACTTGTGAAATTCTTCCAACATTGGTGGTCATAGTAGTAGCATATGTTGGTTGATGAGAAGGATTAACATGATGTGAAGATTCAAAAAAGGGATTGTTATAAATATTTCTAGGAGAGATGGTAGGAGGAGGAGACATCCCATCCTTTTTTGGTTGGGCTTCCTCTGCCATAGCCTTAATCAAAGCCTCCCTGTGGAGCTTCATAAAACCCCATAGATGATCAAATGATATAAAAGTGAAGCCACCATTAGGCCCCTCATAGGGATCATAGTTAGTATCAGTTTCCACATGTTATTAATCTTATGCATCAACATTAGGATTCTCCCTATCAATATGATTATCTTGATGAATTTGATAATATTCTATGCACCTTCACTGACTCCTAAGGAACAAAGCTATTAGAAGAAATGAAAGGATAGAGGAGAAAACTAAGGAAAGACACACAAGGATATTCTTAAGATATTTTAAAGTGTTTTATATTATAAATAAACAAAATTAGTGAATTTCAAGAAAAAAAGCAAAGGAAGGGGCTTCCTATATTGACCACTCAGACGTGCATTCACGTCGGGTTCACCAAAGATGTAGAGGGGGGAAATTGTACTATTGTGTATGATTTATAGTTGGATCCACTAGGAGCCAAGGTGATCACGAGGGTGTTATAACTCTACACTCAAAACAAAAAAATGGGTTCACTAGGAATAGTTTTAGGACTCGCTCCAAGTCTAGGGTGGAAGTGTTTAATGTGTGATTTAAGCAAACACCTATATTTGGCCTTTCTATGCTAAACTATAGAAATGAAAGAAAAATGCAAAGAACACAAGATGTAAGAAGATAATGACTAACCCTAATATGATTCTTTGATTCAATGATACTTAACCCTAGGTTGCAAGAAATGAAATCTTTTTTTTTGAGCAAGGGACTAAGGAAATGCACAAACAAGACTAAACCCTAGATGTAAAACTATATATCTTTTTTTTAAATGCCTAGAAAGTAATCAAATGTTTTTTTCCTTTTTACTTATAACATAAGTTATGAAAAAAAATAATTAAAACAAACAACACACAACCTAATAGTTTTAATTAGGGAATTTACATGATCTAGTGTTTGATCCAAACTTAATCTTGCATCTAGAATATCCAATAGCTCCAAGTTTACAACACAAATTCACAAAAACTCTAGAAAATATGGTTAAAGTTTGAGGGCCTACTTAGGCCAATGTAAGACTAATATTGGCGGCACAACAATCAAGCCCCTAGGTACTTTTAGATAACTGTTCATAATAAAATGAGCTTTGGCCTTTGGAAAAAACACAATAAACTATGATAACATGGAATAGTAAATGAAATGCAAATAGAATGAACACAAAGAAATGAACAAGAATACAACTTTGAAACCTAGGATTTTGGAAAAAATGATTGCTCCCAAGATAATGTGATATGAAATGCAAGTAAAATAGAATGATAACAGGTAGAACATAATACAAACAAATATGAAACAATTCACAACAAGCACGTAAATCAAAACCTAGGGTTTGGGATGAATAGTCACCCCAAATTCTACCTAGATCAAATTCATATCATCTAAATCATTGGGTGTAGATTCGGTAATAGAGAAGAACCAAACACAAAACAATCAATGGGTGAAAGAAGAGCTTTCATCGAATATGCACCCTATAGTAGACAAGGCACAAATTAGCACAAGAGGGTTTTAAACCCTAAAACAAAGACAAAAATGCGATAAAACACATAATAAAGAAATTAAATGAATTAATGAATGCAAAGGAACGACTTGGTGATATTGTGGAAAAAGTAAGAGCAAAGGTGGAAGACCTATCCTCCTTCAAGAAGATATTTTTTTGTCAAGGCTTCCTCCACTTGCATACCATAGGGAACACACCAAAAACATAACACAAAAACACCAAGAGCACCATAATATTGCACACGAGGTCAAAATAATTTTTATTTCACATGAACTTTGATAACTTGATTACAAAAAAGAACTCTGAGTAATTGGGGTGAAAAGGGGGATTCAATCTCTTTATTTATAGAGGGTTTGGAGGGCTAAAGGTGGGAAAATGAAAATTAACCTTTATTAAGCCAACACCCCATAAGGGATCGACCTAAAATTTAGGTTTTTCAAGAAAACACTAAATTTATCAAATTCATGCCACATAATTTATTGGGCATAAATTTGATCAAGGTCAAGAAAAGAAAGGCAAAACACAAGAAAAATAAGTCAAAATTGCTCCTAGAAAGTGTGAGAGACTCTCAAAGGAACCTAAATAAAAATGACTCTTTTGGGTGGGTCAATTTTTTATGTCTATAGTATAATATATTACATCTCTCTAAAATTTAGATTCATTTGTTTGCTATAGATCACACATAATGTACCATCAATAATTAATTTATTCTTTATTGAGTCACAAGATTTTGATATGGGTTATATTAAATGTTTTCTTACCATATTATGTCAAAGTTCTAAAAAATTAAAAATAAAATAAGTCTTTTAATAGTACTTATCTATGTGAATTATTAAATTATTACGAGCCAAGAGGATACGAGTTAATATTTAGTCATGTTGGAAGAGCAATGGGTTCATCCAAAGTCCATAAATGCTTCAAACCCTTACCATGAATGCGTGGAATATTATTTTTAAAAAATTGCTGAAGTGAAGGAACACTAGGAAAAATGAAGATATAGGGACTTTTGTGATCCAAGAGGGAGTATAATTCAAGAGTGAGTGTGGGGCAAGGGCAAGTGCAAGCTGGGAGTGAGTGCAATCTAGGAGCAAGTGCAAGGCAGGAGCAAGTGCAAGCCAAGAGGGAGTGCAAGCCAAGAGTGGAACCATTAGATAGTATGGAAGGAAATACATATTTGAAAGCCCTAATGGGAAGTTAGGATGCCCTAGTTGGAAGTATGGAGGCCCAAGTTGAAGATAAGCAAAAGAGTGAATACATGGCAAGTTAAATATAGGTAGCAAATGTTACACCATAAGTGAGTATCAAGGATGAGATGATTGAGCATGATAAACTGGTTCTTAAAAATAGAGGGTTAATATGAAATTTTCATATATCATGGCTAGGGTTTTTGCAGATTCAAAACTAAATCAAGTGGAAGTGGGGATTAAATTCAAATTACTTGGTGACTTTTCTTCTTAAAGGTATTTCCTCATCATATTTTCTATTTCATAAATTGGGGGTAAAATAATGGTTGGTGGCCCATGGTTTAGGGGAAGAGATGCAATTTATTTGAGACCATAGAATGATTTTTTTTCTGTTGAGACAAAAACATTTAAGAAGCTTCCAATATGGGTTAGGCTTTTTGGACTTCCATATCAATTGATAAATAAGGATGTTTTGAGGAAGATTGAAAATACCCAAGGGGAATTCATCAAGGAAGGACTAACTACTAAGGAGTGAAATCATGCTATATATACTTAAATATGTGTTGCTATGGGTATTTCAAAACCTTTGCCCCAATCCATTAAGATTAAATTTGAATCAAGAGAATGAGATTAACAAGTAGATTATGAAAATATCACATTTTATTTTCATAATTGTTATGATATTGGACACATGGCAAGAGTTTACAAAGTGAAAACTATGAAGAAAGAGACAAAAAATTCTAGCCATGAGATAAAATTCAAGATGAAGGGAATCATATAGTAATAGAAGCTAGATTAGATCAAGGATCTTTCATTCCAAAAGAAGAGGTAAAGAAAGCCTATCTACAATATTTTTTTCATTGGTTAAAAAGAGGGTTTTGAAAGGGTCCCCAAAGATTTTACAAATGAGTTAGGGAGAAGATATTCATAGGGAGATGGTCTCCACAAAGAGAAAAATAGTGCAAGATATGATCTGAGAAGGACCATCCTTAAAAAAATTAAAATGAAAAATGGGATCATCCTGCATGACAAAGCACAAAATATGAAAAAACCAGCTTGTGGGAGCCCAAGATAAAATCCAATAGATGAATCCCACCCAGAACGGGTATTGGAGAGACAACAAAAACAACAAAAAATTTTAATAGTAAAAATCGTCCAAGAGGGCTCAAGAAATAAGTACAACCCGTAAATTTAAAAAACCTAGCTTGTGGGAGCTCAGGATAAAATTTTCAATAGATGAATCTTGCCCAAAATGGGTACATGAGAGCTAAAACCAAAAAAAAAAATTTAAATATAAAATCCCATCCAAGGGGCCCAGGATAGACGGTACATCTATCAAAAATTTAAAATATGAATCCTGCCCAACAAGAACAAAACTAGGAAGATGTTTCCCATTTAGGAGAAACAAGAGGTCGAAACTGCTCAAAAAAGAAAAACCTATCTAATAGGAATTTGAGAAATGTGACATCAAATAGATAAATCCCACCAAAAAGAGAATTGTTATCGATTATATCATCAGGAAAATCTAAACGAACAACTATAGTAAAAAGAATCCTGTCCAAGAAGGCTCATGAAAGCGAGGCAAAAAAATTGCACTAAAGCCATAGAACGTGGCAACCTGGAAAATGAAAAAACAACAAGGTAATATCTCTTTAGGCTATGAGGTTTCACTGCAACAGAGATACAAATCACAATAGAAGGTGAGAAAACCTAGAAATATCAATCCACCATGGCACGTCATGGCTGGAATGGAATATCTCACCCGAGGACTATCATTAGGAGATCATCGTCTGTCGTAAGCATACACACATAAGACCCCCTCCAAACTAGAAGAAATACAAATAGGAAATCCATAAAACAATCAACCATGTAAGAATACCAACCAATACCACCATATTTCCATCTAAGAGGATATCCATGAACACTTTCACCCATAGTTGCATGAAAAACTGAGGACCCACCACCAGAGGCCAAAAAGAATCAGTAGGGAAAGGAACCATAGAAACCCCAGGATAGAAAAATGGGATATTTTGATTCTAGACCAACATCCAGAGACAATAAGATTTTGAACCCACTTTTGAAGGCCCAGACCAACAACAACCAAGAGCCACTCTATTGCAAAAAAAATAATCGTGGCCCTTTGCAAGACCAAGAAAGTGCAGAGAGCAAACCCTAGGCTGCAACAACATGAAAACACATGAAAATGGGAGCTTCATTTCAGATTCCAAAACTGAGAGAGGATCAAATAAAACCTTCCAATGGATAACATTAACACACATGCCCTCCTGAAGACCAGAAAGGTTTGTTGAGATAGTCTCCACAACTTCGACTCCTGATTTGAGTCATCTGAAGCCAACCACCACTGAAGGCCACCATGGAAAGAATCTCTGGGATTATCCAACCAAGCACTTGTAATCTATATAAAATGGAAAAATATATCTTGGAAGGCCCCATGATGATCCCATAGAGGTCTTAGGAGCATGATAGGGGTAACACAAAAGGGTCATCCCAATTGGGAGTCCACAAGATAGGAGGGGAGGAGTAGGGAAATTGGGACAAGGTCCTCCTACCCAAAGCAAGAGACCTTCCACTTCCCTCCTGATTCAATTAATTAGAGGAAGTATAGCCTATCTACAATATTATTTAGCAATTTTAGAAGGAATTAAAGGTGCAAAAGAAGATGTGGAGAGAAATCCTAAAACAAAGATGACAAAAGAGGTTAAGTTTATTCCAGGTAAATCATCTTCATTTTCCTCAAGTAGTATAAAATCCTCTCTAGGTAATAAAAGTGAAAGGGATGAAGATGTTATCCCTTGCACTTTAAGGTTTCAAGAGCAACATAATAAAGAAATGAGAATGGAGGAAACCCATAACAATTTAGGTTTTTTAAGGAAAAATAAGAAGATAATTGCTACAAAAGAGCATCCTTGCACTTTAGGGTTTCTAGGGAAACATAAAGAAGATTGTTATTTTGAGGTTATTCCTTGCACTTCAAATCCTTTAGAACAAGGTAAACCTAAATATGATAAGTCTTACTATGAGTAGTGTGAGAAGATTGAAAAAATTGATGAAGATGAAAGTATTGCTAAGAATGAAAAAAGAGAGGAAGACCCAAGAAGAAAAAATAAAGAGAAAAAGAAACCTAGAGGAATATTGATATGGGAAAACAAAAGCAAATATCGCAAGTGCTAACAATGGGGCTAAACCCACAAATAAAAACAAAAATAACAATGAAAATAATATATTGGAATATTATGGGAATGAATAAGAACCCTAAAAAAAGGTAGAAAGAAATTGTGACGTTGTTATAGACAATATATTTATAGATATAGAAGTTGGATAGAAAATATTTTAGTCATTTGTAGTGTTGAATTTAATCTTGATAGAATTTAAATTTTAGAATGAATCTAATATAAAAGGAGTTGATTGTGCAAACTTAGCAGTTTGAGGAAGATGGAAAATATCTTTGATAAAAAGCTAAAGTTGGATATGCTTTAATTAACTTGTAGAAATGTAATGAGAGCAATTTAATGTTATTTTTTTGTAATGGGAGTGTTCCCAATAGAAGCCACACATAGCTTATTAAAAAAAAATGTTTTCAAAATTATTATTAAATTAATACTCTTTTCTATCTCTCCTCTATCATTTGATATTATCCATCTATTCATTAAAATATTAAGGTTAATACTATTGGAAAGCTTATAAAAAACATGAGGTGGGTTCAAATCCATAATAAACTTACACTTAACAATAATAAGGTTATCCTTAATCTTAGAACTATGACCACTCGATCATAGGTCCATTTATCGCCATAAAATTGAGTCTTTATTAGATATGGACTATATAGAGATCCTTAATTATGCACATATTACAAATAATAAAAAATTATATTAATTATTTTTGTAAAAAATTAATTTAATTAAAAATATGAAATAAAAAATTATATATTAAAATAGTACCATTCAACATATGGCAAATCTACTAAAATCTATTTTTTGTTTGCATTTTATATTGAGAATAAATATGTAACAAATAAATGATACTTCTCATGAAATTTAATGATATCACTCTTTTATCAATCAATTATATGAGATTACGATGGGTTCCACCTATAGTATATCATGACCACATAGTGGCATTGCATTAGCTTCACAATTATGCATGTATTACTCAACAAGATTTAAACTTGGTTCTCTTTTAAAGTTTAGAAATTTTACTAATTGAGCTAATGACATTTGATGATATCATAATTTTTAATTGCACTTGATCATATGGTTTTATTTTGCATTTGCATATTGACTTCTATTTATTCTTGATCCATTGTTTACTTTAAATATGTATTTCTTTTTAATTGGTCATATGGTATTGAAATGGGCCCCACCAATATTAGATCATCACCATGTAGTGGTATTGCAATAGCTTGGATATTATCCATATATCACTTAACAAATTCAACCCTAGGTCTCCTTGAATGTTGAGAAATCTAATCGTTTAAGCTAATGCCATTTAATAAAATATGGGTATTTTTTTGTTGGATAATAAGGGGTTGTACTAGGGTTCCCTACCCTTGATAAATTACAACTATCTTGTTTAGATCTTGAGAGTTTACAAATAGATACACTTATCATCTCATTTGAGATGCTATAGCTAGAAACCTACATCAATTTACATAAAATGTTTGAATTCTTGATTTTCATTTTTTGAATCTTTTCAACTTTTTGTATGAATACACATATTCTAGAATTTGTTAGAAATAGATTATATTCCATCATTTGGGTTATGTAAATGTATCTTCCAAGGTACATACTTAGGACATTAGATTACTTTAGGGGGAAGTTATCTAGTTACTTCATGCAATGTAATAAATGCACAAGTGTCAATGTGCAAGTTGTAAATGTGCAAGGTGTCACTTGTACAACTAGATAGAGTGTTGGCCAAGTATCCTATTTTACCTATATAAGGAAGGCCTCATTGTTAGATAGATAGAACAGGGAGAGTCGATGACACAGTAGCTTAGGGATCTTAGTAGGTAGTACAGTTCTGTGTGGATCACCATCCATTGGTGATGGGTGCAATGTAGTCCAGTAGCTTTATTGATGGAGTGTTCATTTCCTCCATAGCTACATTGTATTCATTTATATATCATTTATGTTTATTGCATATCTCAGTCATCTAGCAGATTTACTTTCTTTCATATTATTCTGCATCTCATGATTGTTATCTCCCTTGGCATATTGTATCAAAAGCTAACAGTGGTATTAGAGCTATGGTAGATCTAGTCTATGCAGGTCTACAAGAAAATCACCATCATTATTGAGCCTGAGTGTTTTGTCAACCTGATGCGCCATTGGACCAGTCATCAAAAGATCTCAGAAGAATCTAGGTGATAGAATCAAGGAGAGTCACAAGTGAGGACTGAAAGATATCTCAGTCCCAAAAATACTGAGATTGCATTTGACTAGAGTCTTTCCATAGAGTTTAAACTCGTGAAGACCAGGACTCAACATTCAATCCACTAGATTGATAGATCATCTAGTGAAGATCCAGGATATCTAGAATTTTCTAACTATTTCCCAAAGTTTCTTTTGTTGTAGATAATTAATTCTCAGAGGATTGGTACTCCTCCTACGATAGAAATCTAGGAGACTCCAACTTCATTGCCCGAAGGTCGGTATGCCCTCATAGTGTAGAGATTAGTTCCTTGTGTAGGAGAAGAACACTATAGAAGAAGACTTCTGAAGAAAAGGTGTGGTGAAGCTAGGAGACTGAAGATCTCCATTGTAGATTGAAGAACAGGCCATAGAAGCCTTGATACAAAAAGGCCATAGTAGCCTTGAATAAAAGCCATATAAGCCTGATACAAAAAGGCCATAGAAGCCTTGAAGAAGAAGCCACAGAAGTCTTGATATTGAAAAGGCCATAGAAGCCTTGATACTAAAAAGGCCATAGAAGCCTTGATACTAAAAAGGCCACAGAAGCCTTGATACTAAAATAGGCCATAGAAGCCTTGATCCTAAAGAAGAATTCGAAAGGAATATCTGATTCAGAAGTAGATTAAGATTTTAGTATTAACATATTTATTGTAGGGAAAGAAGATTCAGTGAGTTGGGAAACTTCCTACAAGAAATTTAGGAAGGGTATCTTCTTTAGAATCAATTCAACACCTAAAGCAAAGGATATCAGGAGAATATCTCATTGAAGGACTTCCAAACTTGGAAGAAGGACTAGGAGAGTCCTACTCAAATCCAGAAGTAGTAGAATCAAATATCCAGGAGCAGATCACATCACCAACACTTCCAGGAGTAGAAGGTTGAAGAGGTCTCAAGTGAAGACCAATAGAATCTGCAAGATCAAAGACCTTGGGAAGGTCTCATCGAGCATCCAAAAAAAGGCTAGGAAAGCCTTACTAAAGAAATCATCAAAGGAGATCTCATTAGAGAAATCCACTACCAAGGAGAAGCCCCTGATAGTGAAGGACTTGGGACAATTGTCGCCATCCGAAAACAAGCCCAAGAGAAGGAGAATTTGGAAAGGAGTGCCAAATTGTAGAAGAAGAATCCAATGAAAGACCTCAAGATATTCAGAATCTTGAGAGGAAGATCCTACTTGAAGTCAAAATTCGACAAGAAGACTTGAAGATAGAAGAAGCTCATCAAATCTAGGATATTTGAAGATTACCTCTCACAACAAGAAGGCACCACTTCAGAGATAGAGACTTCTCCAAATATATAATAGAAGGAGAATATTACAAGAGGAGAACAAGCCACCAAATCCTAGGCTCGTAAAAGAAAGTTTGAGACCATCATTTGGTGAAGAAGGAGTTATTCAAAAATAGTCTACAAAGAGTTGCAAAATCCTACTCGAAGTAGCAACTTGGTGATCTTAGACACCAAGATCCACATCCTCTATAAAAGTGGAAAAAGGAGCTACAGAATATTACAAAAAGGTATGCAACTACTGGTGCTAACTAACTCATTAATTAGACTTCTTATCAGATTCATTAGAGCACCTTATCTGGATTAAAGTTGCATGAAGAAAAAGTAGATTACAGTCTTCAAAAGTGCAAATAGGAAAAGGTTCTTTTTAAGGTTCATTTGCACATTAATTAGGAGTTGATTAGATTTTAGAATTATATCTATCAACTACCTATCATCTACTTTGGAAATAGAAAAGAAGACTAAGTCCTACAATATTAGTTGTAGTGAATTTGTAGAATAACTTTTAAAGATTCATTTTAGGTTATTCTTGATTAGTTGTAGTAGATTGATTAAAGTGCATTATCTTGAGAGTTAATTGGAGTGATAAGGTGAAATTATTAGTGCATTAAAAATAAAGTCTATTAGATTTATTTTGCACTATTATACTACTCTCAAAAGAAATTAGCTTTTGTGTTCTTGAAGGGCACAAAATCTGATTTGTATCAAGTGTCTAAAGACACTATTGAAGCACAAAAATCTGCAACTTGTAGTGGCCAAAAGAAGCCACCCAAAAAGGTTAGAATCCTCCAAAACTTGGAGAAGAACACAACTAACCAAAATAGAAATAGAAGCTTCAATATTGAGACTTGGTGAGTCTCAGATCCAAAGCATTACAAGATTGGATGCAAGAAAAGAAAATGCAAAAAATTGCATAAACTAAAAAGCTTCTATCTACTATTATCTAAGCTTGGATTTATTATAAAAGTGTCCAAGAAAAAAGGGGAAGGTGTCTACTCATAAAAGACAACCTCAAAACCCTTGTATTGTAGGAAGAAAAATCTGCCATAAAACCAGAATTTCAGATCTGAAATAAGAGTGCAAAAGAAGGAGGTTAATGTACAATCTATAGTACATTTTATTGCACCATTTTAATATGGTTTTTTACAGCCCAAGAGCAGATTTGGATGTGTCCCCAAAAGGCACAATATCAATAGGAAAAGCAGCCAAGAAAGGCCGAACGTAAGCACTCTTCTTCCCAAGCAATAGGAGCCACTCGAAGGGCTCATCTTGGATGGATGAACCTGCAAAACAAAGCCCACAAGAGGCCATCATCAAAGCTACATCTACATAGAGAAAAGAGTGCACATATACCAATGGACAACAATGTGAGATGGACAACAATGTGAGATAAACAGCAACGTGGGATGAACAACATCTACACTACAAAAGAAGGTGTCTACTCCTACCAACATAAGATGGACAACAATATAAGACAAACAACATCTAAAAGGTGTCTATTTCTACCAAAGAGAAATGAACAACATCTACACTACAAAGATGCATAGGTATTAATACGTTGGAGGCATAGAAGATAAAGAACAAAGGAGCTACATTTAAACTTGGTGAAGATCATCCACCAAATGAAGCATCAAAATTGCTATTCAAGCTCCATAGCGCCTCATCAATCCACCTACAGAAAATAAGGTTGCTTGCTACTCAAGAAACATAGCAAAGCAAAGGAATGGTAGACTAAAAGACCTAAGGAGTTATAATAATCTCCTTGGAAGGCATTACGGTGAAGGTCTACATGTAGAGAGTGTGAATGCCACTTGGCATCAATCTTCTAAAGAGCAAGCATTACAAGAACGTCATCTCTCAACACTCAAGCATACATTTCAAGAACTTCTCAAGCATACATTACATAAACTTCATCTCTCAATGCACAAGCATATGTGGTGACACTTGTTATTCTCCTCAAGTCCCACATGAGTGAGTAGGCATTACAAAGTGACCAACAACAAGAAAGAGT
This sequence comes from Wollemia nobilis, assembly GCA_028583015.1. Lineage (NCBI taxonomy): Eukaryota > Viridiplantae > Streptophyta > Pinopsida > Araucariales > Araucariaceae > Wollemia > Wollemia nobilis. The sequence continues at coordinate 577,225 of JAQPPZ010001538.1, forward strand.
TACGAAGGAGCGCCCATACATAATGGACGTGACACGTGTCACAAAGCTTGAGTTTGCTCCTCCAATAAAAGTGCCCGAAGTCCAAATATCACAGCAGGAAGAGAGAGAGAGAAATGCAGTCAAAGCTAGTCAAGCACAACGTGGAAGGAAGGTAGAAGGAGCATTTAAGTCTCTAGGTCTTGAAGGTCAAATCTTCCATATTCAGTAGCGTATACATTCCAACATTAAATATGAGCATCTCCATTGATTCCAGCACCCAAGGGAACCTTATCATCACTGTTATATTCAGCCAAAGGGAGCACCAAAGAGTGGGGAGACTAGCATAAAAAAGGTAAGGGTGAAATCCCACTTTATTATTGCTTTCAACTTTGGAGATATAAGGGTTATAAACTAAGGTAGAAAATTTAGTTTAGTGAAAGCAAAAGCTATAAGGGATAACTTACCAAATTAAAATAATATTTGCATCTCAACCTAGGAGAAATAAGGAATTCAACTTGGATTAATTTCTTTGATATTTTGCAAATATTATTAATTTTCTAATTTTCCAAATTTGGGAGTGATAAGGGTTACAACATCAAACTAGGTCTTTGGAAATTAGAAATTAAAACCTAAGGGTTATAAAAAGAGGTTATTAAATATTTATTGTTAAAGTTGGAAATTTATATTTTCTTGTCTCTAAATTTCTCAAAAGGGACAAAAGGAATCCAACATTAAAACCTCTTCAAAATTGGAAAAGTGCTTAGTTCAATTAGGAGAAATAAGGTGTTAGAAAAATTGATTTTTGATTGTACAAAATCAATCATAAAATTGAACTTTATTTTTACAAAAGCACTATATCATACTCCAAAAACATTAGGGAGTCATAAGGCATTCTACAAAACTTGATCAAAGGTTGTCAAGTTGGGAAGATATAAGCTTTCTTCAAAACCTAAAATTAGGTGTTCATACTCTCATTACTAGGGAGACATAAGGAAGCCTACAAATCTAAAGGTTTCATCAAATCAAGCTTATATACTTCAATCAGGGTTTGCATATCCTAATATAGGGAGCTATAAAGTAGACTACTCTATTTCAAAAATTTAGGTTATACAAATGGCTACTAGCATGATAAATGGAATAAGGAAAATACCAATATGGATTAAAAACCTGATGGATTACAATGATGTAAAGGGAGAAGAAAAGGAAGAACCAATACAATGCAAATTAAGTTCTGAAATCAATAGCTATGATGATTCATCTAATGAATCTAATGATAAAAAACTAGAAAAAAATGATCATCAAGTCTTTATACAAAAAGGAAAATATGGAATAGCTTCAATCGTGCACATATGGTTGGAAGGTCTTATCAAGGAGATAGACAAACATGATATTCCTAAGATAAACTACAAAATTGCTAGATCATCCTTATTGTGCACTCATTGCAATCAATATGGTCATGAAAAAATCAATTGTTGGAGTTTTCATCCATGCAAATATTGTGATGGGACAAATCACTCATCTTTCTCCTATCACTTCAAATACAGATACTATAAAGACTATGAAAGAAGATTACTTCAAAGAATAAACTATTATCTTCAAGAACTTATTCCAGATGGATTTACTAACATTGAACTCAAGGTTGATACTTATAGAAATAAGTCTTACAAAGGAACAAAGGAAGGCAGAAGGGTCAATTCAGATCCACTTAAGGCTTGCACTATCATGAGAGCAATGGTCCATCAAAGATGCCTGACATCAAGGAACAAAGAATGGAAAGAGACAAGGAGCCATGACATGAAGACTGAAGCAGTAGGAAAAGAACTAGATCAAGTCTGCACCAATCAAGCCAAAACCCAAGAAGAAGATGAAGATCCATATTGAAGACTAAAAGTCTTCAATACCCAAATAATGTAATACAGGGGGTGTTAGAAATAGATTATATTCCATCATTTGGGTTATGTAAATGTATCTTCCAAGGTACATACTTAGGACATTAGATTACTTTAGGGGGAAGTTATCTAGTTACTTCATGCAATGTAATAAATGCACAAGTGTCAATGTGCAAGTTGTAAATGTGCAAGGTGTCACTTGTACAACTAGATAGAGTGTTGGCCAAGTATCCTATTTTACCTATATAAGGAAGGCCTCATTGTTAGTATAGATATGAACAAGGAGAGTCGGTGACACAGTAGCTTAGGGATCTTAGTAGGTAGTACAATTCTATGTGGATCACCATCCATTGGTGATGGGTGCAATGTAGTCCAGTAGCTTTATTGATGGAGTGTTCATTTCCTCCATAGCTACATTGTATTCATTTATATATCATTTATGTTTATTGCATATCTCAATCATCTAGCAGATTTACTTTCTTTCATATTATTCTGCATCTCATGATTGTTATCTCCCTTTGGATATTGTATCAAAAGCTAATAGAATTCAACATCCTTCTTGACATTTTTCTATAGTAGCCTTCACAATACAAAAAAATCACTTACTATCTATGCATTGCATCTTAGTAGAGTAATATTTCCAAAACATCACATTATCACAATCTGCTTTACCAAATATGGATTGCTAGTTTCCTTCCTGAAACACAAGTGCAACCAAAAAAATTATAATAAATAGTTTATATGAGAACACATTAACATTATAAAATAAAACATATAATGCCAATGGAAAACATTAAAGTAAATATTTGCTGGAAATTTTGAGTATATTGTTGTCATTGATGTCAAAGAATTAATGGCATAGGTTAATGACATTGGTTGTCATTTATGACCAGAAAAATAAAGGTTTAATTTTTACCATGGTAGAATTTGCAAAAGAAAAATGAAGAGGTTTTCCAAATACAAGGTCCAAGAAGAAGAAAATTATAATATTTAAATCTATAAAGATTTAAATAATTATAATAATTAAATATTAAAAGGCCCAAAGGTTAAAATAAAACTATAATAATTAAATCTACCTTAGATTTAATTTATTATAATATTTTTGAAAAGGTTTAATGGCACCAAAAATCAGAAATTGAAATTGCATGGCTGTATTTGTTTCAAGTGCGTCGACATCCAAGATCAAAAGGCAATGTGTATAAAAGGGCTAAGGTATTGCAAAGCCAAAGTGTTCGAATTTAATTAAATCCTAAATAATTACTTGAAATATTCGTTCGACAAAGGTGTAAAGGCATACATAGGAGATTATGCAAAATTTGAGGCAACATGAAGATAAAGGTAGAGGGTGTCCAAAATCCATCCAATGGTGGATGGTAGCCAAGCTGGCAAGCTTGGCTTGCGGAGTGCGTAATTGGCAGTAGGTTCGGTGTTTGATTCAAACAAAAGGTTTTTTACATGTTGAAGTATTTACGTCGATGGTAAAGGATAAAAATGAGTGCATGACTCTTTTGGTGTGGGTGGGTGGCTAGCCCACGTGGTGTTTCCCCTTGTGCTAGGGCGCAGGGCCAGCGAGGTCACGGTTTCAGACTGTGGTGGCAATGGTTGAGGGTAGAATTAAATTTTGTTAAAAAGTATGCAATTTAAGCTTGGTTAGGGAGTTATAAGGGTTAATTAATTTTTATTATGTTGATGTGCAATGGTTAGGGAGCCATAAGGATAGTAAACTAATTTGCTTTTGTTTTTGAAAAGGTTGATAATTAAAGTTTCAGATTGCTAGTGCTTGGTGGATGCATGAGATGAAATAATAATATATTTGGTGTTATTGAAATTTGAAGTGCATTATTGCGTTTTCATAAGAAGGAGGTATAAGGTGTATATGTGGAATTCATGTTTGTAATTTCTGGTTTGTTTTGTTGAATTATTATCTTGCATGAGAGAATATGAGTAATAAGGTGTTATAGTGGTTGATATTTTATTGTAATCTGTGTATGGTGAATTATCTTTTGAAGTGAAAATTTATGTGGATGTGTTGAGAAAATATCTTGCAATATAACCAGTGGAGTGGCATTAGAGAAATATATTATTTGTGATATAGGTTTTGAAGACCTATCTCTATAAGAGATAATTAAGAGGTATGGGCTCATCATCCTTTGTTTAAAGTATTTTTGTTGAAGTGAATGTTTTGGAACATAAGGTGGAGAGAAAAGGATTGTTTGATAAGCATTGTTGGAAATATTTGAGTTATATTTTGAAATCTATATTGTGCATCCTTATTGAAAGAAAGCGGAAACATCTGTGTTAGGATTTGTGGGCAAGTTATACTTCATTGGTTGAATGATTGTGTGAAACTCTTGAGCATTGGTTTTGAGTGATATTAAAAGTGAATGTGCAAACATTAGAAATCAAAATTTTGAAGGCAAGTGTGTGCATCAAGAAGATAGGTGTCATATGCTAGACTAGATCTATATTTAAAAGAGCAATAAATGTGAGACATGTGAAAGCGACAGACTTAATGATTGAGTAGAACATATTGAGCTATTTGTAAGAGCATATCATTCTATATATGTTCCAAAGGTTAAATGAATTCTCAGTAGAATAAATCTTTTTGAGAAAAGAATTTTTTAAAAAAATATAAGCTATATTTGTGTGCAAAGTTTGGAAATATCTGAATAGATTTGAAAGCATATTTGAGGACAAATTTGAACAAGTATTTTGAGAAGGCTTGAGGATAAATTTGAACAAGTCTTTTGAGAAGGCTTGAAGGCATATTTGAGGAAGTCTTGTGAAGATTTGAAATAGAATTGAGAGCAAATTTGTTCAAGCTTTGTGTTAATGCTTGAGGATAGTTTTGAGATAGACTTGAGAGCAAGTTTGGTTGCTAATTTGATAAAGCTTTATGTTAAGGCTTGGGGATAAATTTGATATAGAGTTTGGTGTAGATTTGAGATAGATTCGAGAGTAGGATTTGGAGGTGATAGAGTAAAGAGAATAATAGTATCCAATGGATAGATATCCACAAGCTAGAGCATTGGGGGTATAAGTCTTCTAGAATATCATGAACCAGAGCAAGGGGAAAGAGTTCTCCTATGGAAAGAGATCCTTGAACCAGAGCAAGGTGAAAGAGTTCTCCTATGGAGAGAGATCCATTAACCAGAGAAATGGGAAAGAGTTCTCCTATGGAGAGAGATCCATGAACCAGAGCAAGGGGAAAGAGTTCTCCTATGGAGAAATATCCATGAACTAGAGCAAGGGGAAAGAGTTCTCCTATGGAGAGAGATCCATGAACCAGAGCAAGGGGAAAGAGTTCTCCTATGGAGTGAGATCCATGAACCAGTTGGGAAGATAGAGTTCTTCTATGGAGAGAGATCCACAAACTAATTGAGGAGATATATTTATCTTGGATCAAGTTTCACAAACCAGATAAAAGGGGAAAGAGTTCTCCTATGGAGAGAGATCCACAAATCAGAGCATAGGGTATTGGTATCTCCTTTAGACAAAGGTCCATAAACATTGTAATAGCGAATTGATTTCCAAGATATTTGATGAGAAAATCTAGTGGAAATATTTTCTCTATGGAGTAGCCCACATTGGGTGAACCACATTAAATTTGTGTCTCTCTTGTGTATGATGATTTGTGTATTGATTTTATTACTACTATTGATATTGCCATTGATAATATTGGATAATATTGTTTGAGAAAGAAATGTAATAGTTGATATTATACTGTTCACCCCCCTCTCAGTATAAACCTGTATTCTTCAATATTAAGCTTTACTTGAATCAACTTCAACTAAACTTACTACTTCCTCCAACAATGGAAAGGATAATTTAACTTCATGATTATAAATCAAAACCCCTATATTGGCTATCCTATCTACACATTTGTTTCCTTCCATTAATGTATGTGTAAACTTGATTTCTTCAAACTCCTTAGCAAGATCTTTAATTTCCATAATTATCTCTAATATGTTCCATGGAACCTTTTATTTCATCAAAATTGTATTTATTACTATGAGAGGATCATCTTCCATCCATACTCCATTCCATTTTATTTGTTTGTATAATTTTTAACCCTTCTAAAGCCGCTCAAAATTCAACTTCATTATTTGTCTTAAATGCACTACTGAAAGTGTAATGAGATAAAATCTCTCCTATATTATTTCTAGTTATTCCTCCACCTCCTAATGGTCTTGGATTTTCTTTATATTCTCCATAAAATTCAATTTAACCAACTCCATATCTAGTGGTTTCCACTTTATATTATTTACCTTCTTTTTGCTTTTCTTGTACCCAACATCATAATTCCATTTAATGACTCGACTCCATCTATCAAGACTCTCTCCTTCCATATTAGGGAATTAATCTGGGTGAGTTGATAGGGTTGGTTTAGAATCCTCTATGGCTAAACATATTTTCCTTTTCATTACATCTAAATTGCTATTTTTTCCTTTAAATATTCTTCTATTTCTTTCTAGCCATATAGTCCAAAGTATTGTATCTTTTGATATATCCCATAATGTCTATAAAGCCTCACTTTTATAAGTGCTCTATCATTGCTTAACCAATATTTATTTATGCTATTAATCACCATGATTTTACCAAACATATTAAGAATCTATTGCCATAGTTTCTAGACTATTGAGCAATGTCCCAAGATATGGTCTATACTCTCCTCCTTTTTACAAAGAACACATTAAGAGGGGCCATGAAAACCCTTTTTCATAAGGTTATCCCAGGATAAAATTCTTCTATAACCTACTAGCCAAACAAACATTTTGACTTTAGGAATTCTTGGGCTATCCCAAATATCTCTCCATATTATAGTGATATTACTATTTTGTTGGTGCTTTACATTATATCCACTTCTTATTGTGTATTCTCCAGAGCTATTCAACTCCTAAATCAATTTATCCTTGGCTCCCCTAAAAATAATCATAATTATTATATTTCTACTTAATTGCGTCTTAAAATCAATGTCTTTTATACTTGTAAAAAAAATTCTTTCCATTTGTATCTTCCTTCCTGATCCTTGTACAAAATATTTGAAACTCTATCACCATATTTTTCTTGAAGCAATATCATCCAAGGTTTCAAAATTGGATCTAAATTGAGTGGTTTTTTATCACACAAAGTATCTATCCTAATAGAATTATTTTCTCTAGTTTCCACCACCCATATTAAACCTTTAATAATTATATCAATAGATTTTTTTAAACCATTCCAAAGAGCAAAACCATTTGGTAGAGAGAAAGCAATAAATATTAAACTTGGGTCATTGGGATCAACATACTTAGAAGAACTCTTGCCTGTTATATTTGACTCTCTTTGTACAATGTCAATATCAATTTTTCCCTAAGAGCTAATTTTGCATCTGTAAGAAGTCTTAAACCAAGACGTCCCCTAGTTTTATCATCACACACCTTGATCCATTTCACAAAAGGAAATTTCCTTTTATCATGTAAACCTGACCATAAAAAGGATCACATAATATAGATTAAACTTTTTTCAATTGATTTTGGCATAGTATATAATGACATATAATATATTGGAATGACCTGTAATATTGAATTAATTAACTATACTCTTCCTACTAATGATAACCATCTACCTTTCCAACCTGGTAGTTTATTCTAAACTTTACTAATAATTGGATTCCATAATTCTATCCTCATTCTCTCCTCAAATAAAGGCATCCCTAGATAAGTTGTTGGAAAATTTGCCTTGTCCATTTGAAGTGACCTATAAATTATTGCTTTGATATTAGCTAGAGAGTTAAGGAAGTAAATTTTAGATTTTGTCCTATTAACTTTTTTCCCTGATGCTTTTTCATATTCCTTTAAAAAGTTATTCAAAGCTCTAGCCTAATTTATCCATGTCCTTACAAAAAAGGTTGTATCATCTACACACTGTTGATGGGTGATGTTATTACTAACCTTAAGTCCACTTATAAGCCTTATTTAAGTTCTTACTCAAAACCTCTACCATATTAATACACAAATAAGAAGATAGAGGATCTCCTTGTCTAAGGCCTCTCTTGACTTTAAAATATTTTGTTACTAACCCATTGACCAACATTGAATAAGAAACTGTAGAGACATAAAATTTAATCCATCTAACACATTTTGTTTCCCAAATACAGACTTTTCTAAAAATACAGAAAGAAAATCCCACTTAACCCTATCATAGGCTTTACTCATATCAAGTTTTAAGATCATTGCTTTCTCTTTTCTTGAAGCTACTGAATGTATAACTTTATGAGTTACTATGATCCTATCCAAAATTTATCTCCCTTTCACAAATCCTCCTTGCTCTTCTAAAATAATTTTGTCTAACAATGGCCTTAATTGATTTGCCATCACTTTGGAGATAATCTTATATGCCATATTACATAGGTTTATGAGTCTAAAAGAATGAAACAATTCAACATCCTTATTTTTTGGAATTAGGGTAAGATATGTTGCATTTATTTTATAAGGTATGTATTGTTTTACCCTAGACCATTACACTACCACCAATAAATAATACTTCACTAAATCCCAATTATTTTGGTAAAAAGCTGTAGAGAGCCCATCTGGACCTAAGGATTTATCCTTATTAAAAGAGAAAAAGAGCTAAATGAACTTCTTCTAGAGTAATAGGCTCCATCAGTTTTCTATTATCTTCATTTGTTATAACTAAAGGTACATCTTGAAGAAGTTTATCATTAAGAAATTCAGTCTCCTCTAATCCTAGAATATTTTGATAAAAAGACTTTCTCTTTTCTAATTTCACTTTGATCTTCAATACAAACCCCTTCAAATATGAGTTTCCTTTATTCTAAATATTTTTATAGATTCATATTTAATTTAATTTAATTTATTTAATAATATATTTATTAAATTCATTGTAATATATTATATGTATTAGTTATTGATGGTACAAATTTCAAGTTACCCTTTAAATGAAAAGTTGAACTATTCCCTTCACTTTAAAGTTGAAGGATATAAAAATAAAAATTGAATATTTTTTTCTCAAAAAAGTCATAATTTTATATTAAGCAAAATGAAATTACATTCTTCAGATGCCTCTTTGGCATTTATTCAAAGTTTCAGTAATAACCTAAAAATTAGGTCGCTTATACATTATGACTAGTTCTCTCTATCAGGCTAAGTTCTATCCTTAGACACGTTCCCAAATTTTCAACCAGTATCCTTAGGGTTTGATAAAATTTGGTTTTGATTAAGGTTTAGCTTAGTTAAGAAAATCGTGGGACCCCTTTTGGTGTTTACATTGAGTTTACCAAAATGTGGGGAGATGGGAAAGAATCGTGAAGGACCTTTTAAGGGATTTTTCATGTCTCTCCCTTTCTCACCTTGGGCATAGGGGTATTTTTTTTGAGCTTAAGTTTAGGGTTTAATAAATTCAAGTTAGAGACTACCTATGTTTCTCCTAATATTTCCCTTTGAAAAGTTTAACCTTAATATAGATCTATTCTAACTACTAATGCATCAATCAATGCATTAAATAATTAAATCTGTGATGATAAATGCAAAAATGATTTCCTTAAGGGTTCAAGAGGATAATGTAACAAGCAATACTTAATGTGAATATATATGATTTTGTTTTGATGATATGCAAGATTAAAGTTGGTCCCCTAATGATATTAATGCTAACTTGTTCCTTCATTTCTTTTTGTTCCTCTAATGGATAAAAAATAGAAAATACTAATACAGAAGCAGATGTAGACTACATAGTAAATACACCTATGGTCTACTACCGGTATGTAATAGCATTGTTAATAGAAGCATTATAATATGGTAAATAATAAAGTGGATTGCCTAATATGAAGGAGAGTGTACGACTCTCTTGACTAGCATTAGATCCTTGCTCAAAAGATGAGATAAATAAATGTAGAATGATAAAATAATGATTAAAATTGGGTTATTGATAGTCCTGTTGACACTTTTTTCTAGCTGGTACCACTTTCAAGATAGAGCATACTAGTACCATCAAACTTGTAATTTGACAATGCTTTTGCCTACTAGTATAATAGAATGGAATTTTTACAAATGATTTATGATTCTCTAAATGATTATATGAGGGTCCTTGAACAAGAGGTACAATGACCCTGATAGAGAGAGTATGATAATATGATTGACAATAAAATATAGAGACTAATGATGCAATGAAACAAGATGATAAGTGAAGATATTATTTGATAAGCAAGGCAAATGATATAATGATTGCAAAGCTATAAAAATAAAGATATGACAAATCCAATAGGGGGGAGAAAACAACCAAGTAAGCTTATAGCCTCAAGATGCCTTGGTTGATATCCCCTTATTGATGAAGTAGATGAGCTTGCTTATTGCTTGAGATGATTGAGAGCTTCACAATTGCATGAGATCCATATTCAATTTGATAAAGCCTTTGATTTATTCAAAAGTTTCTATATCCAATTTGACAGAGTTTTGCTATCCTAAAAAAATCATATATTGAGCTCCTTCAAGTGTTGTCTTTATAGGAAGCCATGGAATATTGGATGGTGGTTGCATTGAAGTTGATGGGATTGCTGAAGGAAATATTTCAAAATAGGTTTAATATGCAATTAATTGATGCAAGATATAAAAGAGAAATTTTTGGGCTTTGGATTTCTACTAGGGAGGTGGATTAGACTTCTGTGATTAGGTCTATTTTTTGTGGGCATATTGGAAGGTACTAAATATCTACCTTTTATCCTTTAGGGTTTGAAAATTAGGAGCACTAGAAGCAATAACATTAGTGATATTAATGATCCAAATGATAATTTTAATATGTTTGTTGCTAGTTAATTTGAGTGGCAAATGATGAAAATTTGAAGTTTTGTAAAAGTGTTGCCAAGGAGTAGAAGCATCGTCAGAACTATCGCTCATACTTGGAGCTTTTGATTTTGGAGAAATAAATGGTCTTGAATTGAGATTAGAGATAATTGACTTATTTTGGATGCTTGATTGCCTATTTGATGAGTATGTTGGTAAGTTTTAAGACTTTGATGATGTGCTCAAAATTGAGCGTCTATATTTTGCTAGAGTTTTCTATATTATATTCTAAAAAAATGGTTCTAATGAAGCTTGGTGTGAATTAATAATATATAATTACAACTCCAAAGTATCATATTTTGATCAATGAATCTTACAATGGATTCTTTCAATCATTCCAAGGACATTAATAGAGTAACCTAGTATCTTTCTATCAATTGATTTGATAGGGATTAAAAAAAATAGGGATTTGACTATTGTTTTTTAGAAATTATTTATTATTATAATATTTTTAAGTTGATTTGGATAATTTTTATTTTTGTATGACCTAACTTGGGCTTCTATGTCTATAATAGATTCTACCCTATTTAGAGCACATGTATGACATTTTTAAAGGATTTTTGATTACATGAATTTATATTGGATTGAATCCATATTAGTGAGTCAAAAAATCCTTTGATTCCATGTTTTATTTGAGTATTTGACCTCTTAAAATTTATTAGGATAATTTCATTTAAGTTTGAATATTCTAAGTTAGCTAATTTATATCTAGTAGAATATTCTAGCCGTGTTCATGAATCACCCATTTTTTATTCTATATTCAAAAGTTTTATGTTACACTAAGATGGTTGTGTAATAATAGATTGTGTCTATACTAATATTGGTTGCATCTAGAATTTATTACATGGTGATATTATATTGTGCAAAAATAGAGGCTAAATCATCTGGAGTGTAGATTATATAGGCTATGAGGATGTGAATGTGGTTCCATCTTGTAAGGATCCATAGAATTTTTCTCTTGATGGTTATGCTACAAAATTATGTAGTATAATGAATATTTCTAATCACTATAAAACTCCTTTGGTTCAAGCTTTAGATTGTGAGTTTTGTATGAAAGGAGAAGATATGGTGGCCATAGAAACATATGGTGGTATTCTACATTCTTTTTTTGTTACTATTTTAGATGCACCATGCTAATTTGGACCACTATAGATAAACATACAATATATTCCTTAGAACATGTGGTAAATATACTACTCACCTTTTTAGACATGTTATAGAGAGAAGCCATGTATTTTGAATATAACCATACAACATGTTCCAAGGAATATGCAATAAGGATACATGTTCATTAAAATATATTGTATAAATATGTACAATGTTTCAAACACACTAATGACCACTTATGCTTCTAAATATTTGGTCCTTCATGAAGTAGATTGAGTTCTTTTTCTAAATTGATACATTCAGGCTTCCTCATCATATTCCAAATATTTTGTTAGCCATGCAAGAAAAGGATAAATATTATGACGGTTCTAACTCATAAGTGATACCTTCAAAGAGCACACAATATTATTTATAGATCATAGAACCTCTTTCCACTATACTACATCCATAAATTTTCTTCATGTTGTTGTCTAGCTCACAACATCATAATATTCATTACCGTGAAGCAAAAATTATTGGATTTTGGCTACAAATGAGAGATATTATATTGAGATTGTATCAAGGTACCAATTGGAAGGAGTTTCTATACAACCTACATATGGATACTTCTCACACCATGATAAGGAAAGGATGAGTTCCTAAGATCATCACATGGATACCTCTGGTAATCATCTAGCATTGACCAATAAATCTTGAAAATACACAAGGTGGGAACTTCTAATAATTCCTTATACATCATTCTAAGTGCATTGAAAATATACCATGATTGCACTTTTTGCACTTCAAAATTTCATTATAAAGGTGCAATTTAATTCACTTTCAATCTTCTTCAATTGGATTTTTGTACTTTTCCAATTTTATTATAGAATTGCAATTTATTTATTTATTATTATTTCTTTTTATGATGTTATGCATGCACATAGTGACCTGAGACCATAAGGAGCTTTGCCAACTAATGAGGGGATTCAAACCATGAACCTCTTCACAGTGAGTATCCCCACTAACTATTCTACCAAGACCTTATAACTAGTCTAATTCACACCCCTTTTATCATTTGGAATGTATTCGGTCTATTTATGAAAAATAACCCTTCATGGATATTATTGGTTGGTACCTAAATTTTTGTTGGAAAAATTAAATTTCATTCATACACCTTTTATCCTTTACAAGGTGTTGGACCTATTTTTTTTTATTGATAAAAGGTTTTGAAAGGAACCCAAAACCTTTTTACAAGTCAAACATTGGAAGATATTTAACAGAATAAAAAAACCCAAAATAAAACAAGCCAAAATGGAGGACCCACCATGGTAAGCTCACATTAGAGAAAAAAATACATCAAAGAAAAGAATCCACAAAACTAACATGGGATAGGGTGAGACAAACAACGAGCAAAAGGGGAAAACCTGCAACTTAGAGAGACCATCCACAAAAATTAATTAGGGAGATAATCCTCATTGTCGTCATCCTTAGGGGTATACTCCCTAGGTTACCCTCCTTCTAAGTCTTCATCTGATTAATAAGCTTACCCACCTTCAACAACATGGACGTGGCCAAGGAGACAATATCCAAATTAGTCATCGAGTCCGCGTCATCCAAGGGCTGAATAGGGAGCACACCAGAATATGGTCCAGTTGACATATTTTGCAATTTACAAGTTGGCAAGGCAAAGTCAAGCATGGTAATAAATACAGATAGAACATTTTTACCATTCTTAGTAGACGATTTCACACGAAACAATTTCCTGTTGGGGGTCGACACACCAGCGAAGAAACCCAAAACCTATCTCTATCTGTCTGCCTTGCTGGAGTATACCACTTTGATGCCAATGGGATGGGCATCAGGAGTGGTGTCCAACATAGCCAGAGGAGAACCAAGGATGGGCTTGGGGTTGAGATTCACCATAAGGCCTCCAAATTCAACAACCATTTGTTATGGGTTATGAATTATGTAATTTTAAATTATGAGATGCAAGCCCTAGTATTTTGGATAAGTCCATGCAAACCAGGGATATATTCCATGGTGGTAGGATGTCCTCCTGGATGAAGCTATTATACTTACTGGTGAAGAAATTTACTTTATCTCTAAAAAATATCAATTTCCCTACCATTGAATGTTTATCCCAATGGATGGTCTCCCCATCATTAGGCTGTTTCATGATTTTAGCCAGGAGATCAATTATGATCACAAATGTGATACCCCTAAGAGATATAGTACCAATATCCCATGATTGGAAAAACTCCCTTGATAGATTAGGGTCGTGTCCTTAGAACTTCATCAAGAAATTGATAAGACCATGTGACCCCATAATTTACTCCACCATTGGGTCAAGTTGCAAAGTCTCAGGATCAACGAGCACCATCAAATCCTTCTCCTTGTATATAAAAACAAGAACTGGCTCACCCTAGACCCAAAAATGAAATAACCCAACCCACTTCTACTGATTAAACCCGTATAGCACCTCTGCAAAACTAAAGTTGTTACCAATTAAAGGACTGACCACCATGGAGCAAATAATGTTCATGTCGTCACCTTTGGACTAAGTGATTGATTTAGGCCATTGATGAGTGATATCAATATTGTAAAGCCTTGCCACACTAGCCTCACCATTCCCAAGAATTATTGGTTTGACCAACCAAGCATTGGGCAAAAAATGACGTATAAAAGAGGAATGAAAATATATCAAAGAACAAATTTGGAAATAAAAACAAAGCTTGAAATGGAAGATTTAGGAGGTCAAAGGAATCTTGGGAGCATGGATCAATGAGAGCCCCTATCATGGTGGTAATAGCTCAAGAGGAGGACACTTATTTGACCATAGGTTTGGGATAAGCTCATACAACCATTCACATGGAGATGACATTGGCAGCGATGGTTGATAACGAAGATAGAATTATTGAAGTGGCGCTACTGGGAGTGCTAGGTTTGGAAATGCCGTGGGAACCTCTCATAGTGAAGATTACATGGATGGTGCATGCTTCTTTGTACATTATCTAGGTCTTGGTTAGACCTATTTTTAAAAAATAACCATTCATGGGTATTATTGTGTTCATACCTAATATTTATTGAAAAAGTGTATTTTAATTAATACCCATTTATCCTTTACAAGGTGTTGAGACTATTTTAAAAAATAACCCTACATGGATATTATTAGATTGGTACCTAATATTGATAAAGTTTATTATTAAAATATCTTTTTGACATCAATTTTACTTTTGAAACTTGTCCTTGTACAATATTCAAAGTATTTTTATTGGTTAAAACAACTATTGACTCAAACCTAGCCCATAACACAAGAAAATATTGCCAAGTCAATTATAGAATTAGCTAATACCATGACTGATTTGTTATACCAAGTTAATTATATAGCCATTTATAATCCCTCCATTCTCCATTTGAAGTATGAATCCAATACTTATAATGATTCCCATTATCCGTATAGGTCCTTTAAGACTAGAACCTAAACATGGAAATATAATTTGAGTATAATAAAACCCAAGATAGAAAAATTGCTTTCACCAAGTTGAAATTCATAAGTGTTGTAAAGCTTCTTATTATGGGTAATAAATAATCAATATTCAAAACTAGGGATTCACTCTAACTACTTACAAATTGATAGTTTGTGAAAATCCATCCCAATTCATTTCATTGCCTAATGGAGGTAAACAACTCAATATTGAATTCTTCCTCCAAAACCTACACATATTGAACCTCTCCAAAATGGAATTCGTCCATAACCTCAAAAGGTATCAACCATAAAACACATGCTCACTACATTGCAAACCTATAACTGTTGCCCAATACACTACAAACCTGCAACTATTACCCACTACACTACAAACATGTAACTGTTACCCACTGCACTGCAAACCTGCAACAACTACCCACTACACTTCAAACCTGCAACTACTATCCTTAGTTGTATTGAAATCAATTTTGGATTAGGCATCCCTTATGGGAAGCTTTTGACCCCTTAAAATCTTACTGAGAATTAATATGAGGATACAATATCCTCACCTAGTCAATGGGAATCCACTTGGCTTTGTTTGACATGTTAGTCTTACAATGACACTGAGAGGGGGGGGTGAATCAGTGTAGGTCTTTAAACTTAAATTTACAGCTCTTAATACCGCATCAATTAAAACTTATTATTAGATACAACAAGTATAACAAAAGAGCATCACACAACACAAGATTTAACGAGGTTCACCAATGTGGCTACTCATCAAAAATTGACTGCTTGGACTACCATACAAATCTAGCCTTTGTAAAGCACCAACTTTACAATCAATTTACCAACACCAACTGGAAGGAGCACCAACCCCTAATTTATTTGCACCAACAAAAAGGAGCACCAACCCATGATTTACCAACACCAACTGGAAGGAGCACCAACCCCTAATGCTAAGCACCAACCTGGACTTCAATTTGAATCTATAAGTTTGATAGTAAGATACCTTTGCTTTTGCAAGACCCTGAATGGTCTTCTTCACCTTTGTGTTCTCTGTGCACTCTGCTCTCTCTATGCAATCACTTCGCACACTCTACTTCGTTACAGTTGAACTTCACGATCGTCTTATCCCTTTTGCACACTCTGCTCTCTTTTCAAATTTCACACTTAGAACGATTCGACACGACTTGCTCTCTGTGCACAAAAACCGTATTTCACACACCTTCGACATGCATTCAACCTCCATCTCAAATCTCAAAATAGCCCTCCTTTTATAACAAAATTTTTTATGATGAAAACCCTAATCTTAGTCGGCTATAAATCCTAATCTTAGTCAACTTTCATAACAATTGTAAACCCTAATTTTAGTCGGTTGTCATCGGTCTTCGTCGGCTTCAACTCAAGAAGATGTTTGGTTCACTATCATACTTCTCATTTCAGTTAGGTTCTCCTTCTTGACTTGCGCATTTACGACCTGTCACGAAATCGTGACATTTCTGCCTCTGTAGCTTCTTTTGTTGCTGTTGCCACGAAAATACAACATGTCGCGATATCGCGACACTTTTGCCTCTGTACGCTTTCTCTATTCTTTTGTCGTGATATCACAACATTTTTGCCTTTGCAGACTTTGTCTTTTCTTTTCTCATGATATCACGACATTTTTGCCTTCGTATATTTCGTCTTTGCTTTTGTCGTGATATCGCGACACTTCTGCTTCCATAGACTTCAAATTTGCTTTTGTCACGATATCACGACACTTCTACCTCCGTAGTCTTCAACTTAGCTTTTGTCATGAAATCGTGACACTTATGCTTCTATACTTAGCTTCTTTGCTTTTTTCATGAAATCACGACACTTCTGCCTTCGAAGTCTTCTTCTCTGCTTTTGTCATGAAATCGCGACACTTCTGCTTTCGTACTTTACTTCTTTGCTTTTATCATGAAATTGCGACACTTCTTCTTCCGAAGTCTTGCTTTCTGCTTTTGTCGTGAAATCGTGATAGTTCTGCTTCCGTACGCTTCCTCTCTTTCTTTTGTCATGAAAATGTGACATGTCGTGATATCGCGAAACTTTTCAAACTTACTTTCTCTCTCCTATTTTAGTCGTGAAAATGTGACATGTCACGAAATCGTGACACTTTTCCAACTTACTTTCTCTCTCCTATTTTAGTTGTGAAAATGCGACATGTCGTGAAATCGTGACACTTTTCCAACTTACTTTCTCTCTCCTATTTTAGTTACGAAAATACGACATGTCGTAAAATCGTGACACTTTTCTTACTTGTTCTCTTTCTTTGAACTTGTCATGAAATCGTGACACTTTTTCCTGCTTTCTCTTTCTCTTCCAACATGTTGCAAAATCGTGACAGTTTTTTCACTTGCCTTTTTCTCTTCCAACATGTCACGAAATCATGATAGTTTTTCTTGCTTTTTCTCTCTCTTCCAACATGTCGCGAAATCACGACAATTTTTCCACTTGCATTTTTCTCTTCCAACATGTCGCGAAATCGCGACAGTTTTTCTTGCTTTTTCTCTCTTCCAATATGTCACGAAATCATGACAGTTTTTCCACTTGCCTTTTTCTCTTCCAACATGTTGCAAAATTGTGATAGTTTTTCCTCCTTTTTCTCTCTCTTCCAACATGTCGCGAAATCACAACAGTTTTTCCTGCCTGCTGTATATGTCGCGATATCGCGACACT
The DNA here is from genome assembly GCA_028583015.1 of Wollemia nobilis. Taxonomy (NCBI): domain Eukaryota; kingdom Viridiplantae; phylum Streptophyta; class Pinopsida; order Araucariales; family Araucariaceae; genus Wollemia; species Wollemia nobilis. Next base: position 595,185 of record JAQPPZ010001538.1, read on the forward strand.
TTTCTTACTTGTCTTTTTCTTTGATCTTTTGCATATGGGCCACTTCGGTCTTCTTGAAAAATCACTGTACATACTATGAATAACCTTTGAACTCCTGTATTCTGTATCTGAATAGCTTTTGAACTTCCTGTCCACTCCATCAACAGATCTATCTGACTATGTTGACAACAATGACAATACTGTTGCTGCACCTTGCTCAACAATCTCTCCCTTTGGAATTTTTGGCAACACTTGTGCAATTTCCTGTAACTCTTCTCCCGCTTTGACAATAGTACCAAAGGGCTACTACAGACTCCCCCTGAGTCCATGCACAAAATTCTCAGGCACAATTTATTACACTTAGCAAAAATCATGAACATGAGCAAAAAGATAATCAAATACTTAAATGCTCCCCCCCGAGAATGTGATCCCTGTAGCTAGTCAATTCTTGAGAAGTGTGAACACTCCCAATTTATTGTGAAGGTACTCAAAAACTTCCTTGGGCAATGGTTTTGTGAAGATATCTGCTACTTGCTCTGTAGTTGGAACAAAATCCAACTTAACCTTACCTTTCACAACTTTCTCCTTCAAAAAGTGATACTTGATAGCAATGTGTTTTGTGTGTGAATGCATAACCAGATTCTTGGAGATGTTAATGGCACTGGTGTTATCACACTTAACTGATATTGGCTCACTAAAGCTAATACCAAGATATTTCAGGGTTTGTTTCATCCACAATACCTGCATACAACATGTCGCTGCAATATATTCTACCTCTGTTGTCGATAAAGAAACTGAATCTTGTTTCTTACTATGCCACGTGACCAATCTGTCTCCAAGATAGAATGCACCTCCACTGGTACTCTTTCTGTCATCTACACATCCTACCCAATCTGCATCTAAATACGAAATAAGGGTGAAGTCTTTACCTTTCGGATACCATAACCCATACTCCATAGTACTCTTGAGGTATCGAAGAATCCTCTTCACTGCTGTCACATGAGTCTCCTTGGGATTAGCCTGAAATCGTGCTACCATGCATACTGCCTGCAAAATATTTGGTTTGGTAGTTTTCAGGTACAATAAGCTTCCAATCATAGATATGTACATGGTTTGATCAATAGGTGGAGATTTTTCATCCTTGCTCAACTTGCAACCTGTCGTCATGGGAGTGCTAACTGGCTTATAATGGCTTACAATCCTCCATTGTGAACTTTTTTAACATCTCTTTCACATATTTAACTTGAGAAATAAATATGCCCTTCTTATTTTGATTAACTTGCAACCCGAGGAAATACGAAAGTTCACCAATCATTGACATTTCAAATTCTTTCTACATCTTATTTGCTAAATCTTTACACGACTCATATTTGCTACTACCAAATATGATATCATCTACATATACAACAAGAATAATAAGATGCCCATTTTCTATTTTGACATACAAATTACTATCCACCATACCTTTCTTAAGCCTTTGTTGAGTGAGATAGTTGTCTAGCATTGCATACCATGCTTGGGGTGCCTGTTTTAAGCCATATAAAGCTTTCTTCAACTTGCAAACCAAGTTGGGATCATCACCAAGTTGGAAACCATCTGGTTGCTCAATATAAACCTCTTCTTCAAGTTTCCCATTCAAAAACGCTGATTTCACATCCATTTGATAAACTTTGAAATTCTTGTAGACTGCTAAAGCCAGAAACATTCTAATTGCCTCTAGTATCAATGCCTTCAACTTGTGCATAACCCTTACATACCAATCTTGCTTTATTTCTAACTACCTATCCGTATTCATTCAATTTGTTTTGAAAAATCCATTTAGTCCCGATTATATTTTTATTTGCAGGTCTAGATACTAACTCCCAAGTTTTGTTTTTCTTGATCTGATCTAATTCTTCATTTATTGCCTTCATCCAACTTTTATCTTTTCTTGCATCAGCTATATTTTTGGGCTCAATGCTGGATAATAGAGAGTAGTTACTTACTACTCTTCTTCTTGTCTGAACACCAACTTTGGGGTCTCCAATTATTTGCTCTCTAGGATGATTTTTATGCCAGCTGTCTGTTTTGAATTTCTTATTTTCTTCCACTTTTGAATCACAACTTAAATCATCTGAGTCAATTTTCTATATCTTTTCCATTTCATTTTCCTCATCTCCTTCAATAACCTCTTCATAAATTGGGTAGTTCGTTTCATAGCTAATTACTCGTTCTCTACCTTCATCAAATTTAACATCGACACTGTCCATAATTTTCTTTAGCCTCTTGTTGTAGCATTTGTAAGCTTTGATTTTTGATGAATAACCAACAAAAATACCTTCATCTGCTCTATCTTCAAACTTACCAAGATTATCTTCAGTTATTTTGATGTAGCACTTGCTGCCAAAAAAATTGAGGTATTTTTTTGTTGCCCTTTTACCGAACCACAACTCATAAGGAGTTTTGTTTTCATGTTTTCTCAGCATGTACCTATTTTGGATATACACCACAGTATGGACTACTTCTTTCCAAAATATTTCTGCTACTCTGCTTTCAGGCAACATAGTCCATGCCATTTCCTACACTGTCCTGTTATTTCTTTCTACCACTCCATTTTGCTGAGGTGTCTTGGCTGCTGAAAACTGTCTTCTAATACCGTATTTTTCATAGTACTCTATAAACTCCTCTGAAATGAATTATCATCCTCTATCTGATCTTAAACATTTGATCCTCTTTCCTGTTTCATTCTCATAATGGTTTTTGAAAGTATTGAACCTTTCAAAAGCTTCTGATTTATGCTTCAAAAAAAATATCCATGTCATTCTAGAATAGTCATCAATGCATAACATAAAATATTTGTCACCATTTATGCTTTGTGTTCTCATGGGTCCACATAAATTAGTGTGTATTAGTTCCAAAGGTTTGCTTGTGTAGTACTCTTTGTTTTGAATGTGACTCTAGTTTGCTTCCCCTTTTGGCATGAAGCACAAATGCTGTTTGCAGGGTTTCTGATGGTGGGAATATCCCTCACTGCCCTTTTTGAGCTGATTTTTACTAGATTATCAAAATTGATATGACCAAGTATCTTGTGCCACAACCAATTTTCTTCTTCCTGTCCAATAAAACAAGCTCCTTCTGAAGTCTCTGAGAGCATGTACAGGTTGCGGGATGTCCTTGATCCAGTTGCTATCAATTTTCCATTGTTTGTTTTTCTGACTTCACAACCCTGCTTCATAAAAACTACTTCATGACCTTTATCACAAATTTGACTTACGCTCAACAAGTTATGTTTCAAACCATCCACAAACAAGACTTCTTCTGACTTAATTTTTTTGTCACTAATTTTAACTGAACCTTTGCCAACTATCTTAGCTCCATCATTATTTCCAAACTTTACTAAACCACCTTCATATTTTTGTAACTTCTCAAATTTTTGTTTGTCACCTGTCATATGACTGGAGCATCCACTATCAAGTATCCATGGTACATATTTATTCTGTGCTTTAAATGCTATTTGTATGATTAAGGATTCATTTTCTTCCTTAAGTCACTCTTTTTCTTTCCACTCTATTTTGATAGTAGTTTTGGGCTCTTGTTTTGCCTTTCCCTTATCAATAGCTTGTGCATGTTTTTCAGGAAGTTTTCTATTTTGTCTCATCCTATTTGGTTGAAATTTTCTTCTCTGAAACTAATTTGATGCAAATGTACTTCTACAGTTTCTTGCAATGTGCCCAAAATTATGACAGTTATAACATTCTCTTGTATAATTCATCAAAGGAGAAAAAACATTTCTACTGGTGAAATTTCTTGGTCTTACATTATATTTACAATCTAAGATTTTATGTCCATAGCCATTGCATTTAAAACAGAAACCGGAAAAGGGATAATTGAACCTGGGTGATGGTCTTTGCCATGTTACCGTAGGAACCATATGTCTTCTTCTTCTTTGATGTGTGACATTGGTGAATCCATCATTGTCAATTCTCCTTTCATGCCTGGCATTATTGCTTTCTTTTGCATGAGATGTTTTTCCTTCATCAACCTGTTTCTTATCTTCATTATTTATGGATTCTACATTTTTTGCCTTTGATCCATTTGATTATTCTCCTTCGATGAAACCCAGACCAAATTTGATGGCTGCAGGCCTTTGGTCATTTATAGTCTTATCCAACTTCATAGAAATTTCTTCGCATTTGTGATAGCAACTAATTTTGCGATTCATCTCTTCTATCTACGTCCGTAAACCAACATTATTTTCTTCTAGTTTGTAGCAATAATCTATTTTAATGGTAATTTGTACTTCAATATCTTTAGATATTTTCTTGTATTCTTTTGTCTGTACTTTCAGACTGGTTATGATTTTGTTTGCATCCTCAAGCCTTTTTGAAATTTTCTTATTCTTTTTTCTTTCTATCTTCAATTCATCCAGATCTGCAATTAGTTCCTCTTCCAAATTTACTTATGCATCAATTTATTTTTCATCACATTCCTGTTCTTTTTCTATTTTTTCTTCTTTGAGTGCCATGAAAAGAGCTTCACCTGTTTCCTTTTCAGAATCCTCACCGGAGCTATCTTCTGATGAACTAACATTCTTGGAGATGAAACTTTTCTTCTTGAAGTTACCTTTTCTGAAATTTATTTTTTTCTTCCAGTCACTTCTTTCTTGGTGCGATCCTTCATCACTTTTGTTATTCTCATTAAGTGGACATTTAGCTAAAAAATGCCCAATGCCTCAACAATTGAAACATTTAAACGATAACTTTCCTCTATATTTTCTTTTTCCCCTTTTTAGTTTTCGAACGAAGTTTGCTTCCATTTCATATGATGTCTCTTCTTCCTTGGATTCTTGTTTTGCTTTCATATTTTTATGGGCTTTAAAAGTAGCTTCTCTGTCTATGGGTTTAGATCTTCCTATCCTCATCTCATATGCAGTCAAAGAACCATACATCTCATCTATACTAAAATAATTTATATTTTTAGCTTCTTCTATCACTGAGACTTTAGAATCAAACCTTTGAGAAAGAGATCTTAATACCTTTTTCATGACGGTAGAGTCTTCGATATCCTCGTTGAGTCCTCTGATCGCATTAATGATTCCATTAACTCTCAACATATATGCCTCAATGTTTTCGTCATTCATATTTAATGCTTCGAACTGAGCTCGATGTGTCTGTAACTTGGCCTCCTTGATATTATTGTCTCCTTCATGAATACTCCTCAGTTTGTCCCATATTTCTTTTGCTATTTTATAGCTCATGATATTTACTAGTTCACTGTCTGCTAATTTGTACATGATAGCATTCTTTGCTTTTGAGTTACATTCAAACAGTTTCTTTTCATCAACCTCTTTTGGAGGAGTTATGGGTATTGTGTATCCACTAACTACTGAATCCCAGATGTCATATCCCAAAGCATAGATATATGTCTGCATCATGATTCTCCAGAATGCGTAATTAGATCCATCAAACAATGGTGCTTTGTTTAATGAGAAGCCTTCACCACCTGCCATTGTGTTACTTCCAAGATCACCCTAGCTGGTTAAGCTTGTACAGGAACTTAGCTCTGATACCAATTGTTAGTCTTATAATGACACTGAGATGGGGGGGTGAATCAATGTAGCTCTTTAAACTTAAATTTACAACTCTTAATATCACAGTAATTAAAACTTATTACTAGATATATCAAGTATAACAAAAGAGAATCACACAACACAAGATTTAACAAGGTTCACCAATGTGGCTACTCCTCAAAAATTGATTGCTTGGACTACCATCCAAATCTAGCCTTTGCAAAGCACCAACTTTACAATCAATTTACCAGCACCAACTGGAAGGAGCACAACCCCTGATTTATCTGCACCAATAGAAAGGAGTACCAACCCTTGATTTACTAGCACCAACTGGAAGGAGCACCAACCCCTAATGCCAAGCACCAAACTGGACTTCAATTTGAATCTATAAGTTTGATAGTAAGATACCTTTGCTTTTGTAAGACCTTGACTATTCTTCTTCACCTTTGCGTTCTCTATGCACTCTGCTCTCTCTGCATAATCACTTCGCACACTCTGCTTTGTTACAGTCGAACTTCATGATCGTATTCTCCCTTTTGTGCACTCTGCTCTCTTTGTAAATTTTACACTTAGCATGATTCGACACAACTTGCTCTCTGCACACAATGACCGTATTTCACACACCTTTGACATGCATTCAACCTCCATCTCAAATCTCCAAACAACCCTCCTTTTATAACTAAATTTTTTATGATGAAAACCCTAATATTAGTCATTTGTAAAACCTAATCTTAGTCAGCTTTCATAACTGTAAACCCTAATTTTAGTCGACTGTCATCGGTCTTCGTCGACTTCAACTCAAGAAGATGTTTGGTCCACTGTCATACTTCTCATTTCAGTCGGGTTCTCCTTCTTGACTTGTGCATTTATGACCTGTCGTAAAATCATGACATTTCTACCTCTGTAGCTTCTTTTGTTGTTGTTGCCATGAAAATACATGTCTTGATATCATGACACTTTCACCTCTATACGCTTTCTCTATTCTTTTGTCGTGATATCACGACATTTCTGCCTCTGCAGACTTTGTCTTTTATTTTGTCATGATATCGTGACATTTTCGCCTTCGTATATTTTTTCTTTGCTTTTGTCATGATATCGTGACACTTCTACTTCCATAGACTTTGACTTTACATTTTTCACGATATCGTGACACTTCTGCCTCCGTAGTCTTCAACTTAGCTTCTGTCGTGAAATTGCGACACTTCTACTTTCGTACTTAGCTTCTTTGCTTTTGTCGTAAAATTGTGACACTTCTGCCTTCGAAGTCTTCTTCTCTTCTTTTGTCATGAAATCGCGACACTTTTGCTTTTGTACTTTACTTCTTTGCTTTTGTCACGAAATCATGACACTTCTGCTTTTGAAGTCTTGCTTTCTACTTTTGTCATGAAATCGTGATAGTTTTGCTTCCGTACGCTTCCTCTCTTTATTTTGTCACAAAAATGTGACATGTCGCGATATCGTGACACTTTTCAAACTTACTTTCTCTCTCCTATTTTAGTTGTGAAAATGTGACATGTCGCGAAATCATGACACTTTTCGAACTTACTTTATCTATCCTATTTTAGTCACAAAAATGCAACATGTCGCAAAATCGTGACACTTTTCCAACTTACTTTCTCTCTCCTATTTTAGTCGCGAAAATGCGACGTCACAAAATCACGACACTTTTCTTACTTGTTCTCTTTCTTCGAACTTATCGCAAAATAGTGACACTTTTTCCTGCTTTCTCTTTCTCTTCCAACATGTCGCAAAATCATGACAGTTTTTCCACTTGCCTTTTTCTCTTCCAACATGTTGCAAAATCACGACAATTTTTCTTGCTTTTTCTCTCTCTTCCAACATGTCGCAAAATCGTGACAGTTTTTCCACTTGCCTTTTTCTCTTCCAACATGTCACGAAATCGTGATAGTTTTTCCTGCTTTTTCTCTCTCTTCCAACATGTCACGAAATCGTGACAGTTTTTCCACTTGTTTTTTTCTCTTCCAACATGTCGTGAAATTGTGATAGTTTTTTCTACTTTTTCTCTCTCTTCCAACATGTCGTGAAATCGTGACAGTTTTTCCTGCCTGCTGTATATGTCACGATATCACGACACTTTTCTTACTTGTCTTTTTATTTGATCTTTTGCATATGGGCCACTTCGGTCTTCTTGGAAAATCATTGTACATACTCTGAATAACCTTTGAACTCCTGTCTTCTGCATCTGAATAGCTTTTGAACTTCCTATCCACTGCATCAACAGATCTATCTATGTTGACAACAATGACAATACTATTGCTGCACCTTGCTCAACATGACATATTACCCTTAGAAAACATTTGTCAATACCCCTATTCCCCTCACCTGGAAGTTCTAGTTTTCTTCTCCAATACTATGTCTTCCACTATTTCTTCAAGGCTTGTAAGTGCCAAATCATCCACTTTAGGAAGAAGGAGAGGCTCTTCCTTGTCATCCAACATTGACGGCTCAAACAACTTTAGATTTTCCACATTTACCATCGAATACAACTGCATGTAACAGGTAATTTAAGTTTGAAAATATTTTTGTCCATACTGCTTCAAAATCCTAAAATGTACATAGTGTATAGGATTCAATTTTTTACCTAGACCCTAAAAATGCTCCTTTACCATGTTTAACCACACTAAATCACCAACTTGGAATTGGTGTGTAGTTTGGTGTTGGTTGTGGTGATTCTTATTCTATTATTGAGTCCTTTTCAACTTTTCTTCAATCCTTTGATGAATAAGCTAAATTCATCAATTACCCTATTATTTCAAGCCCATATTTATTTATGTAATAAATATTATTGCTAGAATTCTCTTGAGTGGAGAGAAATCCTTTGAAGACTATGTAATTGGTGAATTTTATGTTAAGAATGGAAAGGTTGGTTTAATAGATTTGATCCAACAGGTTGTGTATTGCGATTTATTCATATTGTTGTAAAAATATTATTAATTTTTATTTTGAGTAATATAAAAGGAAAAAGATGTTATGTATTTTGGTTAAATTTATATATAAGTATTTCAATTGTTTAAAAAAAAGAGATATTATTACTTTGGTGAGGTATTTGGATATTTGTAGTTAGTTTAAAATTATTGAAAACTTATTGCTAAGCATGATGTTAGAATAATACCTTTAAGCATCATAAAGGAACTTGATGGTTTTATCTAACATATGCCTTGTAAATAATCAAATAAAGATGACATTTATATACTAGAAAGGTGATAATTATTTTGAAAGTTTCCCTTTAAAAGGTAAGTATTTTGATAGGTTAAGCCTAAATTTTTATTTAGTAAGTAATTGAGAAAATTTTAGGTAATAAATGAGCCATGTTTTAAAGAAAGTCATTTCATGATGGACCTTAATTGTATAAAGAGAAAGAAGATATTTAATTAATTTGCATTCACGGGTTAAGGTTTAGAAAGAGACCCATTGGTGGAAGAACTAGCTCATCGTGGAGATTTGTGTGCCCATAGGATAGTCTAAACCCATCATGCTTAATGCACCTACATAGATAGACTTATGTATGGTATAGATATTTGCCTGCCCTTTCAACATAATGAAAGGGATAAGCTAGCTCATTGAGAAAAATGAGATTGATGGCTTGAATTTGTACTACACCTGTACACTTACATTGATAGACATATGTAAGTTGTAGGGATGGGGGTACCTCATGATGTATCTAAGTGAGATGCGATGACTCAACTTTGTGGTGGGCGAATAAATTAGGTAAAAAATTAAAATATTTAGTTGAAACTTAGGGGATTCCTTGTTAAAAAGGAATGGACCAATCCCTAACAAGTATATGTGTATAAATAAATAAGATATATATATATATATATATATATATATATATAAATATAAATATTGCTCATGAATAGGATGGAGTTTTTTGGGACATGACAATGGTACCAAATCCACCAATTGTGCCAACCCATCTCGGTGATGCAAATCCACCTATTAATGGTGCCAAATTAATTAATGAAATCAACACCAGTTTTTAAACATTAGCACTAACCTTGAAAATCTTAGCACCAACCTATCTATCAAATTTCTATGACAACAATATGTATGGAACCAATGATAGCCTTGAAACAACTGTACACAAGTCCAAATTAGATCCTACGCAACCTTATATCCAAGAAGGGTAATGTATTTGATGTTATGAAAGGAATAACTTTGGATTTCCATAGAATGAAAATTTCCAAAAGAAATAATGAAGGTTATGTGAGGACTTCCTAAAGGTTGAGTTGTAAATATTTGAAGTGTGATTTGAAAAAGAGTTCTCAAGTGAAGTGTGTCTTAGGGATGGTTCTATGATTACGTATAATATATATTTCAATTTGACTAACCAACTTAAATAAATATAATATCAAGCCATTCTTGTCTAAGTTTAGTAGCCATGATTTAATTATTTTCTTTGTGTGTATGAGAAATGGTAGCACAAACCTATGTATGGTTTACACTACCCTATATTAGTGCCTTAAGTTGTCATCACCCCTTGTGTTAGCACCTTAGGAAAATGCACCCATTGGGTCAATACCATAGTTATAGTTAGTGCTAGAGTTGTTAAAGTTGATACCAATATCTATAGTTCATGCTACAACATACAATCAAATTCATAATGATAAAATAATTATATTTGACTAAGATCACTATGCATATCTTACATTTCTTATTTCATTAATGTAAGAGTAAGTTAGAGAGTATCTCAGATTAATAAAGTCTTTCATTTTTATAAAAAGTAAATTTCTTGCATATATTTCAAACACAATGATTTTCAATCCATTTATGCATTTAAGAGCATAGAAACAACATAAAATATTCCAAACAAATCATATGTATCATTATTTTTATTACTCACATATATCTTAAATGAACCCAAATACTAGACAATATCTTGAATCACCATATCAGTTGTCAAAGAACTTGGTTATACATATTTCATACTAAAATGTATAAACAATAATCTTACAATAGAACAATCTTAAAAATAGATAATCTCAAATTAATTTTGTATTAAACCTTGCAACTTCTAATAATACTTTGCACAATGGACAATCAATATCCTTTCTTTCCTTAACACAATTAGATAATTCTAAAATCAAGGCCACAATATTGGTTGATACGCCTAACATCTATAGTTGTATTTAGAAACCATAATTAAGGACAAGTCTTTCCACCCTACCTCCCTCAAAACCCCACAGATTCCAAAAATGAGACTTCATAGGGATTCTATTTATCATCTCACAATTTAAAAAATATAGACATATGATTACCATATAACACTTTAGGAATTCAAGCATATGATTATTGTATTGCTAATTTAGAAATACGTACATATGATTATCATATAGCCATTTTAGAAACACTAACATATTATGATCACTACATCATAGTATAAATCCATCAAACACACTTGAATGGATATTTGAGTTTCTAACATTGTCATAGGTCAATTTGGTTTCTATGGAATACATACATATTTAGAGAAACCACTTTGGTATAGTTACCTATATATTTGAACTCAAAAATCCTATTTTATTTGGTATTAATTTAAAAGGAGGTTCTAGTCACTCCTATCCTTAATGTTTAATGGAGAACTACCACTTTGCTCCATGTCAACATTTAGTAAAACCAAACTACCCTTAAAGCTAATCCAACATATGAAACTCAAATGCATAAATATATACATTATGAAACACATATGATTTTTTGGGTTGGTTCAATAATCAAAAATTTATGTTAAAATAAGGATTATACCACACATGCATATAGTTCTTGTCTTTGATAACATGCGTAAACGACATAACCCAACTCATTTGCACATAGTACATGCCATATTGTTCAAGGAGAGAAATTATATTAACAATTTTAGTTCCTTTATAATATTATAGGTTTCTTAGTTTAAATCTATAGAGGCTTACCTTTCTCCTTAGCTTAGATATTGAAAGTTTTCCTCCACCTTAGAACATGATTCTCTTCTCTATTGTATTATTTTCTTCCTCCCTACTTTTTTCTCCCTTTATTTTGTTTCTCCCTTTTCCTTCCTTTCCTACCAACTTCCTTTGTATGTTAATTAAGGGAATCACTCCATCAATTCCTCCACAACTCCCATGTGTATCTAATTTTTTTCTTGGAAAGTGGATTTAGTTGGGTAATAAATAATTTATTTCTAATGGTAAATTAGAAATGGTGAAAACTTGTTGGATGGAAATGGTTCTAGATTATCTTTATTAATGACTTTGGGATTTCCTAAGACCCTATAAATTGTAATTTCCAATTATAAATTTAAATATTCTTAATAATATTCTCTCCTTGTCATGATGTCGTACATGCATACATCCCTGACTTGAACTTCAACACAAGATAGTTTCACAATAATTTATAGTTTCTAGGTTGTAACAATGATAGGAGAATATGATGGTAAATTAGAATAATTATAGTTTTTAAATTGTCTTTTCTCACCCTCAATTGTTGTCTTCAACCTATAAAACACATGTAGATTTTGCTTTTTTCACATGGATAATATAATTCAATAAACTTATGATCAATATGTGTTCTAACTTGTTGACATTGTAGATCAAAACTATTGCATGAATACATAATAAAGGATAATATTATTTTCAAGCTAACACATGATAGCATAAATCATGGTACATCACTAAAATATCCTATTCCTTCATCATTTAAATATCCATATCATACTTCACTATTATCTATATTATTTTTATAGTCATCCATAAGTTTAAGTTTAAGAGAATCCACTAAAGTTAAAGTTTATAAACAAAAACTTTGTAGAATGGTTGCTTTAGAAATAATTTTAGCGATTGTTAAATTTATAGAACATGAGGAGCATACATATAATTAAAATATTTCTAAGATCAATAACCCTAATAAGAATATTGTAGACGATAGGGTATATAGAATTACTATACAATCTATTTTACAAGATTTAGAGATCGTTGTGATTTCTATAAACATGCTAACCAAAGCTAAAAATGGATTCTAAATTTACATTGCTTTTGTTATTTCATATTGATATATTCATTTATATTCCTAAGGACTTATGCCTTTCTATTATTTATAATGTCGTATGTGGTTGCTAGGAAGGGGAAATATGCAACTGAAAAAAGAGTAGTAACAATTGACTTGTAGATGGTAGATAACTTTGCCCTCTTAATTATAGGATAGGAGTGGACTTTGTTAGTTTTTAGGTAGGACAATAGAAAATCAATTGGTTAAAAATATTTGCTACCATTCATGGACCATGTCCTCCATAATAGTACTATATGTATCATGCTTCCTAATTATGTGTTCAATTCATCCCCTTAATACTAAATGTGGACATAGCTATGATGGGTATACATAATCACATGCATTGTTTAGTGTGCTCATCTAAAATATCAACATTGCTACTATCACATTTTTAAGAGGTTATAGTGATTATTGATCATCAACTAGGGTTTTATGCAATGTGTTATAAATTCTAATTTGTTAGGCTTATGGGATTGAAATTATGGATTTACTTGATCAACAATCATGATTCTATAGCCTAGAAAAGGGGATAATTCAAATATTGTTTAAAAGAGAAATATTATGGGTATTTTAAAAATTTGAAATGCTCAAAAGCATTCCTCATTCTAAGGAGGATAAAATTTATAATTAATTCATCAATAATATACAATCCATTACCCATCTCTCAATATCTTTTATTTTTGCCTTCACTCTATACTTGTTGCATATTTTCTCTCTTCCCCCCTTGCAAGTATGCTCTAACAATATAAATCCCTTAGTGATTGTAGGTACCATAAATTTTGTTGAGTAGTAGTTTAGTTTTATCTAAGGGAGGAGAATGGGGTAATCCACCAAGACCTTGTATAGCTAGAGTTTATTTTTGTCGTAAAAGGATTTGTTTTCTTAAATGTCTATAGGGTTCTAGGTGATATCTCCCCTTATATATAGTTTTGATACAAGCCAAGGTTTTTTGTTAGGAGTTCTACTTTCTTTGTTTGGGAATAATAAATATAATTTACTTTGTATTAGTTTATTCATGCATTTGTTTTGTATCTAATCATTGTTTCACTAGTCCTTCAATGTCATGATCCTCCTTGGATGGAATTTTGGAATAAAAGAGTATGAGATGATCAATTTTAATTTGATGCTTTGTTTAAAATGAATGACTATACAATTCTTAGATTGATTTATTTTTGAAGAAAATAGTACTACTGACAGATTATCAATGTGCAGGATTAGGTACGCTCGTAGGTGGAAGAAATAGAACCGTCCACCAAAAATGGGGTACTTGAAATAGGAGAAGTGATGATTAAGACAACTCAGGGGTAACATGGATGAATACCCTCATATAGGCATGCATTATCATTTTTGGGATAATCATCAACTAGCCAACCACCTAGAGCCGCAAGTTGATAGCCTAGTAGCTATCATAAATTCTTTGACTGAGATGGGTGACTAGGTTGATGGAAAGACTCCCTCTTTGTATGTGCACATGTTTTGTTATCTTTTACTTCATCACTTTGCTACCTTGGTTTTGGAAAATATGATTTGTGATTGGTTGCTTTTGACTTGTAGAATTTCTGCATAAATTTTATGGAGAATAAAACATTGCCAATGTTTGATAAAAAAGCACCTTATGTAAATATAATTACATATTATAAAGTCTAATTTAAATAATGCTAGGATTTATCTAAATTTATGATAAAAACCTATTTAAATAATAATAGAATTTTATTTAGAGAAATAATAGATCTTTAGTTTTAAATGATGATAGTTTTTCATTATTTAAAATAAATGATAAATTCATAATTTAAATAATATCAAGACTTTATTTAAATAATAAGAATTTAAATTGAAATTATATGAGAGTTTCATTTTAAAATATTTATTTTTAATGAAAAGAGAAGCTTCGTTCTTTAAGTTTCAAATTATGGAAATAATCCCCACTTAAAAAGAGAAAATAAAGACAAGTTTTGGGGGTTGTTATTTTTGCTCGTGGGAGGAAGGAAGTACGAGAGGAAAAAATGGTAGAACTAGATTATTTGTGGAAGCAACGATTGTGAAGGGAAAAAAATCCAATGTAAGGATTCAACAGGTTGGTTTATTGAATTTACCATTCTCTCTCTTTAACTAAGTATTTTTTAGAATTGGGTGTTGCTTTCATGGTAGTTGCAAGTGTGAGTCTTCTGTTTGGGTGCTGTTATTACATCCTCACCTTAGCCTAGTTTGGAGACAACCTTTCCTTTTTTTCTAGATAGGTCAGTTCATCATTACCATGTGCACCCTTGTTTAGCGTGGTTGCCTTGATAAGATTTACCCCAGCTACGATGATGTTGTGAGCTGCATATTATTCCTTTTCAGATAACACTGGGTGTGTTGTAACTTACCTGAGATTATGCTTACCCCCAAACAATAGATTATTGTCCATTCGAAGGACATAAGAAAGCCAGCCTTGAATTTTAAGTATCCTCCTCTGCGGGTTTAATAAAATAAATTTCACCTATCTCCTATGTGTAGTTTCAATTGTTGTGATGCTCTTTGACATCCATCTGGAATGCTGTTCAATACCTCTTATTGCATTAGGGCTTGGTTACTTAGTCTTTGTGTGGAGCATCACCTACGTTGAGAAATCCCCCTATCATCTCATGCTACCTCAAAATCAAACTCCCCTCTAAGTGAACTGTAGCATGGAAGTCCGTAGTGGTTCATTGCCTGCATACTTTTGTGAACACTAGGTAGTTTTCCATATTTTCTTTACCTAACCACAGTTGTTTGTCTATTACAGCTGAGTTATCTAAGCTCTATTGGTTTGCATTTCTTTTATTAATTAAATCTCTTCTTTGTGCTTATTTAAATCATATGTAGAAATTAAATGGTGAATAGCAATTCATTTAGAATGTGTGATTCAATAGGGTTTGATTAATGTAAAGAAAGAAATTATAGTTTATTTTGTTAATTAAAGGAATGAGACTTTGATTAATGTAAATAAAGTGATTACAATTTATTTTGTTAATTAAAGGAATGAGACTTTGATTAATGTAAATAAAGGGATTATAGTTTATTTTGTTAATTAAAGGAATGAGACTTTGATTAATGTAAATAAAGGAATTATAGTTTATTTTGTTAATTAAAGGAATGAGACTTTGATTAATGTAAATAAAGGGATTATAGTTTATTTTGTTAATTAAAAGCAAATAAGGTAGCAGATAAACTGGCAAACATTGGGGTTGATGGTCCAGGTTTGTTGACTTGGATAGACACACTACCACAGGAGGTACGTGCATTAGCTACTATTGAAAAAATTGACAATGATTAGCTAGGTTACCATCTATTTTATAAGTTTCCTCACTATGTGTAAGAGTGTTTAAGTTTAAAAAGGTCCTAGTAGGACAATAGGCACCAAATTTCAAGAAGTCTTTGAGGTCTTGATTTTCTAGCCCGTCCTTTTTATTAACAAATTCCATCATTTTCATGACCCCTTCTCTTTGTGGAACTGTTAATTTTAAGATTGACAATATTTGCTCCAGGACCAAGACAAAAAATTTGACAATGCTGGGAATCATCATTTTTGAAAAATCCAGAAGTCTTGGAGTCATCACCAAAAGTCATAGGGTGGGAAAAACTTGCTACATAAGAAGCAATTCAGAAAATTACTTACTTCTTCCTAGAATTCTTAGACTTTGGGAGGAGCTGAGAAGAATCCAGAAGTTTCTAGCAAAAAGGTGGACGGACAAAAGGAGGCCATGGGAAATCCTGATCAGGAGATTTTTGCTCGGATGTTCCTACTGTTTATTTTGGGTAGTGCCCAAGGGGCTTCTTTGTTTTTCTTGAGTTTGGATTTCATCTTGTAGTCTTTAAGGATGGGTCCTTTTCTCTGTCTTTGCTGTAGTGTTTTCTACTGATGTAATAGGTGAATATTTACCTAATTTTCTAAGGGTTTTGTATACTTCCTCTTGGGCTTAGGCTGATGCTTGTTGTTCCCTGTTGATGTAAAAGGTATTTGTGTTCCTTCATATTTCTCAGCATAATATAATATCAGTTAACTTACCAAAAAAAATTAAAGGAATGGGACTTTCATTAATGTAAATAAAGAGATTATAGTTTATTTTGTTAATTAAAGGAATGAGACTTTGATTATGCAAATAAAGGAATTATAGTTTATTTTGTTAATTAAAGGAATGTGATTTTGATTAATGCAAATAAAGGAATTATAGTTTATTTTTTTAATTAAAGGAATGGGAATTTGATTAATGTAAATAAAGGAATTATAGATATTTTGTAAATTAAAGGAATGGGACTTTGATTAATGTAAATAAAGAAATCACATTTTATTTTGTTAATTAAAGAAATGAGACTTTGATTAATGTAAATAAAGGAATTATAGTTTATTTTGTTAATTAAAGGAATGAGACTTTGATTAATGTAAATAAAGGAATTATAGTTTATTTTTTTAATTAAAGGAATGGGACTTTGATTAATGTAAATAAAATAATTAATTTTTTATTTGGTTAATTAAAGGAATGGGACTTTGATTAATTCAAATAGAAGGAATATAGATTATTTGCTTAATTAAGGAATGAAATCATAGTTTTGAAATAATGGTTTTTGGTATGATTTGATTAAAGTAGGATTTGTGATCTAGCTGTATCTATTGAAATGAATCTCTTTGGGAAAATGAGAGATAAAAATAAAAATGAGGAAATTCTTATGATATCAATTAGACAGTAGATGGTTGAATACTTCAATTAAATTTGTATAGTTGCAATTTGGCAAAGTAAACAATAAATGCACTGGTTTCATGTTACTAGTAGATGCATTTAAATGCATGTATTTCATAGAACCATGAGTTGTCTTGATCCCTTACTACCTTCAAAAGAATTATGAAAAGATAAGAAGGACCAAATAAGACAACTAATACCAATGCACTAGCTTGATTTATAATTGCAATAATTTATTCATATTCCAAATAGACTAGACTTATATGGAGAAATCCCTAGATGGATATGGATGTATCATTTTATTCTTTTAATAGTATGGAGGTTTTACCATACTTGGATATATGTAGTAGTTTATTAAATGAATGAAGAATGCATATTTAATTTATTGTTATGAAGTATTTATGCATTGTTGTTTAGCTCTCTCTTTTATTTAATGTTTATCTTCATTTAAATGATTGTTTCCCTTTTAAGTACTTCTTTTATGCTTTATGTATTTTGTTCCTTGTTTGATTAAGTAGTTAGAGTTAGTTTTGTCTTTTTTCTAAACATAGAAAGGACCTAGGATATTGAGACCTCTTAGGGGAAAAATTAGAAATTATCGAAGAGATTGATACCTCTTAGGGGGAAACTTAGAAATGAACTAAGATATTGAGACTTGTTAGGGTGAAAATAGAAAGAACCTAAGGGATTAAGACCCATTAGGGTGAAGATAACTAAGTAAACTAATTACTTACATCAGAGTTAAGATAACTCATTGTAATTTGATATGGATAGCTTAACTCATAATACACATAGTATACCTACATAAATAGACTTGTATATGGTATGGTGATGTGTGTATACCTTCAACTGTACAGAAGGTGATAAGTCTAGCTCATCAAGAAGGATGAGATGGATAGCTTATTTGCAGTACACATAGTATACCTACAAAGATAGACTTGTGTAGGGTATTAAATGTGATGTAACTCTTTAGATAAGTTGGGAAAGTTATTAAAACTTAAATCATAGATTAACTAAATATAGGATAGGGGTTTATGAATCTCTCTTAGTAATTTTTTTTCTTTTCTTGTATTCTTTTTATAGCTATATTTTGGGTCACTGCATCTGGTGTTAAAGCTCTAGGTATGAGGGTATAGATATTCTTAATGTGCTTAAGGGATCTAGATGTCTTTCTATTCAGATTTTGGGACAAATTCAGGAAGATCTAATATTATTGCTTGCTAGAATTAAAAGGGGGATTAACCCCAAGGGTGGTTAGAATGTTATGACACCTTGCTTATAGTAAGAATGAACATGTGAATTAAAGCTATATCATAATTTAGACACCTAAAACATGTCATATTTAAAATAATACTCATATGGGAACCTTTACAAACCATATGAATGACATTGGACCTTTCCAAGACCAAACAATGGTTCTAACCACTCATTTAGGCATCATAGGCCCTTTCAGCCTTAGTCGTGGGTGACAATCACAGCTATGAGAAGAACTTCTTAGTCATGGGTGAAAACCGTGGCGACGGGAAGATTGCATATTAGCCATGGGTGACAACCATGGCTAGGATCCTAGCAATGTTTAATAGTTGTGGCTAGCTTTGTAACAAACTCGAGCGACCAGAGCTGACTAAAATTAGTTGCAACAATAAAATTGCAACGATTTTCAAGCGGTTTGGGCTTGGAAGCGTCCATAAGCTTCCTCCCAATTACCAATTCTTGTTCTTGGCTTCTCCATGAAGCTAGAGAAAGGATTTTGGGAGTCTATTTAAGACTCCAATTTTAAAGAGCAAACCCTTCATGGTTGTATTCTCTAATAAAGTGCTACCAAATTGCTAAAGAATGGTTCAATTGTGTTATAGCAAAGCCCTATCAAATTTGAGAGCCAATTGCACCTTGTGAAGAGTAACAAGATGCTACCAAAATCTAATTTGATCATCAACTTTGTAACAATGGAGATCTCAAGATCTTGAGGAGAAAGGTTGACAATTGACACACTTCCATTGCCAATTCTAGTGAATTCATTTTCCAATCTGTTCCAAAACATCGAGGCGACCCTTGATCATCAATTCCTTGGAGGACTTGAGAGTTTTTGGCCCTGGTTTCAAGAGAAAGGGAAGTTTTCCCATATCCATGACTGTCAGCCATGGCTAAAAATGCTAGCTATGCTTCAGACCTACAACTAAGGTTTGATGCTCTCTTTCCTCCATTTTAGCAGTAGATTTCAATTTATACTAATGCAAATAGCTTAATCTAGCATAGATGAAAATTGTAGCAGATATTTGATCGATTAATTTAGGAATTAGAGGTATATTTGCTTCCATTTTCCTTGCATTTGTCAATTTAGACTAGTTTCATGCATTTAACATTTCTAATGGTTAATTAGAGTGATTCATAGATAGATATTTACTTATTTATTATGCTTAATGACAATTTCACCATTTCTTGCATATATTGATAGTTTTTCAATATTTCTTGATTTCATGACATGTTTTATGCAATATTCCTTTAAAAGCCTCATTAAGAGAGGTATCCTTTGCTTTTAACCTTTATTGTTGTTTCTTGAATGCAAAGTTTTCAGGACTCCATCGTCAAATCATTCAAGGAAGCAAACGCCTGTTCCAAGGAGAGAAGAAGGTCATCATTGACCTAGAGCAGTCGTGTCATTCTGAAAGACCTACGGATTACACCTACCCTTGTGAGGGATTTCTTATGATTGTAACATTGTATCACATTGTGTATCCCTAAGAGGGATGAATTTGTAACCATGAATTGATTCAATTTTAATAAAAGACACATTTCTTTTGGTTATTTCAATTTTATCAATTTATGTATGTGCTTTATGTGATTTTCAATTGTTACTAGATTAGGTGTATGCTTTTTAGGATCATACACATAACTTTGATATACCATCCTAATTATATTTTGGAAGATTTTAGGAAGAAAAATTTGTACTATGGCTTGTATTAGTAGTTTAGTTCATGGTGAAGCTGAAAACTAATCCTCTTTATTGGTTGACATCAGGTTAGATGGAACCTAATGCTAGAAAAGAGAGACCCACACCTTCAACTACATGGAATCGATAGAGTAATATTGAAGAAGGGATCCGAGATGATGATTCAAGAAATTCCAATAGAGAGGTAGAGAATATCATTTCTATGGTTACCACCATGCATGATCTAATGAAGCAAATATTGGAAACCATTGTAAATAAAAATATGCAAGATAAAGGTTCATAGGTTAGCCAAGCCAATGAATTAACTATGTTATTAGTTGGAAGCTAGAGCTATTTTGGAAAAAATAATAGCTAAGGATTTGGAAAATGTTTACATCTTCAAATTTGGTGGAGAAGGAGAAGGGGATGCAACCAAAGCTTGGCTAAGAGAATTAGAAGTTTATTTCATAGTGAAGGGTTACTCCCCAGGAAACTAAACAGTTTGGGCAACAATATACCTATAAGGGGCTACATCAGATTGGTGGGAAACCTACCATGAGAAAAATAAGATAAAATCTATCGATATTAAATGGAATGACTTTGTGGTGATCTTAAAAAAAAGGTTCCTAATGGAGCATTTTTATGCATTAAAATTTGAAGAATTTGCCAATATTTGGCAAGGGATCCAAAACAATAGAGATATACTATAAGAAGTTGGTTCAGTTTCTTAAGTATGTGCCTACTTATGATGAAAAGATGAGGACCCACAAGTTTATTCTCTGGTTAGAATCTAGATTGAGGTATGATATAAAAATGAATGAGCCTAAGTCACTATAGAAGGTGTATGACCTGGCAAAGAAGGTAAAGTCTCATTTAAATTTCAACTATTCCAAACTTTCTGAGCAAAATTAGCAAGAACTTAAGAAAAGAAATAGTTAAGGATTATTGAAATGGGAAGAGAAATATGGTCAAAAGGGCAAGAAGCCCCTAAAATATAAGAAGAGAAATGATGGGAAACAAAGAATTTTCAGGAAGAAATTCCAAAATAAAATCAATAACAATCTCAACAATGCTAAACCCCAGCCCTAGAAACTTCTAAGTATGATCCCAATAAGTAAAGCAGAGGAACAAAAACTTGAAAACTATTAGAGACACAAGGATAGGTGTTATAACTATAGAGGCCCTCACTATGCTAGTCAGTATCCACATAAAGTAGGGCCAAGTTCATCCAATGCCAATGGGAAGGATCCCACCCACTGAATTTATGCTACAATCGAGAATCAAAAACTAGAAGGGCAAGCTATCCCATTGCTTATAAAGGGTAAAATTTTAATAATAAAGTAAATATTTTAATTTATAGTGGGGCCATAAATAGTTTTATTTCTTCTATTTTAGTAAGGTATATGCTAGAAAGGCTAGGGTACTTATCCTAAGGGTGGAAGGTCGAGTATGGTTCTGGATAAACCTACTCAGTAAACCAATGTTTTCCAATGGTAGATATTAATCTAACTATGTTGGACATTTTGAGCTCATTTAGTTGTCATTGATGTCAAGGTGAAAAGTTGTCATTGATGCCAAAGTGAACACATGAAGCTATCATTACCACCATGGAGTACATCATCATTAACACCAGGAAGCAATGCAAAGAGATGGAGAAAAGTTGTCCAAATATGTTTTTATAAGGGTTTTTGTTAAAACCATGATGGCACATTAAAAGGTTTTTTATTAAAACCATAATGATAGTTCTCTAATATTGTGATGGCAGAGTTAAGGTTTTTATTAAAACCAAGGTGGCAAAATTAATTTTCATCAACCCAGTGAAGTGCAAATGACAATTTGATATTAACTCAAGAGGGCTTTAATTTTTATTAAAGTCTAAAGTTTATAAATTAAATTTATAATATTTAAATTCTTTTGAATTTAAATTAATTATAAATTATAATTTATACAAGCCGACGTCATCAAATCGAATCATCCGTCGACGTTGTATGCAAAGCAAATGAAGGGTATTTAAACCCTAAGACAAACCTTAGGGAATGGTGTGTATCGAATTCGAACAAAGCAAAAATCTGAAGCCTCCAAAATTTGTGAGTGGTGTATTTTTCGAAACAGGACAGCGCATTGTAATCAGGGTAGAGCATCATGATCGAGGCAGCGCATGGTGTTCGAAGCAAGGGACAATGCAAAGGGAGAAGCGCTCGTAGTCTAGCTTGGTGCTAGACGTAGGAGAAGGCCAAAGGCTTTGAAGCCTTTGTGAGAAGGCTTAAGCAACCTTAGGGCTTAAGCTAAGCACGTGGAGCGCTTAGCTCACACGGCTAGCTTGTCGTAGCTAAGGCGCTAGTCGTGGAGAAGGCGCAGGTTCGAAACTCCAAAAATTGTGGAAGGGGGATTCACCAAAGGTTTTTATAATTTGATTTTTTATTTTTGCATAATACTAAGGTTTAGGAGGAATAAGGGAATATTTGTGGTATTTGATTATTGTGCTAAGGTTTTAGGGGTGTATGTGGAATTTGATTAATTGTGCTAAGGTTAGGGAGTTATAAGGTGATATTAATTTATTTACCTAAGTGGTAAATAGGTGCTTTATTAAGGTAAATATTATTTTACCTTAGGAGATAGAAATTAAGTTGGAATATCAATTTTGTGAAATAGAAAAATTGAAGAGGAAATTTTTGTGAAGATATTATTGTTAAATATTGCTATTGAGAAGGAGATATAAGGTGTATTATGAAATTGAGCTATTCTTGTATTTTGTGAAATATAACACTTGTTATCTAACCCTTGGCACTTGGCAAAGAAGAAGATATTCCTGAAGGCAATTTTTGAAGATCATCCTCCAATCAAGAAAAAGGTATGAGCATATTCTTCCATAGTTGAATTGATTGATTGGTTTTCTGGAAAATAAGTTTGGAGTGAAAAGGATTTGATTAGGGTTACCTATTGAGTGTGTTGAGTGATTGCTTCAAGGTTTTCTAGAATAAAGAAGTGTGGTTAAAACCTTGTTTGATAAGCATTGTTGTTGAAGCCATTGATGAGTGAAGAACATGAGTATCATTGTTATGTGAGAGTTGTTTTAATAAGCATTGTTGTTGAAGCCATTGATTGAGTGAAGAACTTGAACTAGGGTTTGAAAAGAACATGAGTATCATTGTTATGTGAGAGTTGTTTTATAAGCATTGTTGTTGAAGCCATTAATGAGTGAAGAACTTGAACAAGGGTTTGAAAAGAACATGAGTATCATTGTTATGTGAGATTGGTTGTTGAGCATTGTTGGAAATATTTTGAGTAAGTGATCATATACTTTGACTAGGGTTTGTGAGCAAGGATTATCTCATTGAGTCATTGATTGAGTAGAGTTGGTTGAGCCTAGTCAAGTGGATGTGTGAAGTGATTGTTCAAGTTCCATAAAACAAATTATTCTATATTCTGAATTGAGTTGAGAAAGTGATTGAGCATTGAGTTGAAGCATATTGAGTCTCTAACAATTCTCCTTATGTTTCTAAGAAAGTGATTGAAAGTATTTGAGCATATTTGAGGTAAGTCTTTGAGAAGACTTGTGGACAATTTTGGGTAAGCTTTTGTGGAAGCTTACAATACAAATTGGACAAGTTTATGTGGACTTGTTGAGCAGATTGGACAAGTTCTGAGTGGACTTGTTGAGCAGATTGGACAAGTTTTGAGTGGACTTGTTGAGCAGATTGGACAAGTTATGAGTGGACTTGTTGAGCATATTGGACAAGTTTTGAGTGGACTTGTTGAGAAGATTGGACAAGTTCTAAGTGGACTTGTTGAGAATATTGGAGCAAGTTCTAAGTGGACTTGTTGAGCATATTTGAGCAAGTTTCGAGTGGACTTGTTGAGCAGATTTGAGCAAGTTCTATGTGGACTTGTTGAGCATATTTGAGCAAGTTTTGTGTGGACTTGTTGAGAAGATTTGAGCAAGTTCTATGTGGACTTGTTGAGAAGAGTTTTGGTGCATATTTGAGGATAGATTTGTACCAGACCAGAGATAGAGATTGAACATATTTGTACTAGATCGAAGGACTATGTTTAGTGTATATTTGAGATAGAGCTTTGGAGGTGATAGAGCAGAGAGGACAGAAGTCTCCAGTGGATAGAGATCCATCAGCTAGGGTAGTGAGGATAGGTCTTCTGAGTGAGGACAAGAGTCTTCAGTGGAGAGAGATCCACAAGCCAGTGTAGTGGAGGTAGTTGTCTTCAAGAGGATCACTAGCCAGAGTAGAGGAGAAGGAGTTCTCCTATGGATAGAGATCCATGAACTTGATTTAGGGGATTGGTGTCTCCTTTGGATAGAGGTCCATAAACATTGTAATAGGGAAAGGATTCCCAAGAGATTGATTGAGGAAATTTTAGTGAAATATTTTCTCCGTGGAGTAGCCCACATTGGGTGAACCACGTAAATTATGGTGTCTCTATTTTGTGTGGTGATTTATGCATTGCTTTGATTACTACTATTGATATTGCTATATTTACATTGCATAATATTGATTGGGAAAGAAAAAGTAAAAAGTGGTCTTATACTGTTCACCCCCTCTCAGTATAAGCTTGTGTTCTTCAATTGGTATCAGAGTAGGTTCCTTCAGAAGAGTTTAACAACTTGAAGGAAAAGCTAACAAGAACATAATGGATTCTAAGAATGTGTCCTCAGATAACTCAACACCAATATTTTATGGAAGTGACTATATGTATTGGAGTATGAGAATGAAGATTTACCTGATGGCACTTGGCAATGAAATTTGGGAAGTAGTTGAATTTGGATATGATCCCTTAATTAATCCTCCTACAGATAAGGAAGGTAAGCTCCTACAACATTACAATTCAAAAGCAATGAATGCACTTTTAAGAGGTTTGCATAGAACAGAGTCTATGAAAGTTATGCATTGTCAAACTGCAAAAGACATGTGGGATAAATTGCAAAATATATATGAAGGAGATAAATGTGTCAAGAAAGCAAAGATGTAAAATCTCAAAGGAAAATTTGAGGAGTTAAGAATGAAGGATGAGGAAAACATTAGTACTTATCTACTTTGAATTGATGAGGTTGTTAATGCTATGCAAGGACTTGGAATGAAGATTGATGAATCGGATGTTTGTGATAAAGTTTTGAGAACTCTTCCAAACAGATTCAAGTGAAAAGGTTTCTGCTATAGAAGTGTCAATGGATGGTGATACTTTGACAAGAGATATGTTGCTTGGTATTCTTACAACACATGAGATAAGAACAAAATATCCTATTCCCCAGAAGGAAGCAACATTCAAAGCAATCAAGAAGACTAAGGGTAAGAAGTCAGAATCAAGCAATGAGTCATCCAGTGATGAAGAAGCAAATTATGGTAGAAGGAATAAGGATTCAAGAAGATCTAGAGATACAAGATCTATTAAATGTTTCAATTGTGGAAAGTATGGTCATTATGCAATTGACTATCAAGAAGCCAAGAATAACAATGATGAAGAAAAGTAGGATCATAGGAACAGGGAACCAGAAAGATATAGGCACCAAAAGAAAAGCAAGGATGGACAAAGTAGACAAGGAAAGAAGTTCTTTCAAAGACAAAAGAGGAGCTACTATGCGGATAAGGCAAGTAAGTACTCAAGTGATAGTGATGCTAGTTTTTCAGACAATGATAGAGATGAAGTTCTTTTTATGATTGAAGAAAAAGAACCAGTTAAGAAAAGGACTCCAATAATTCTCAAGTGTTTTAGATGTGGTAACTTTGGACATCTTGAAGATGATTGTACAAGGGATGGTTATAGTTTCAGTGATGATGAATATGAGGATGCACTTGAAGGACCAGATGAAAACCTTCTAATGGCATTAGAAGAAGAAGTAGGTGATCCTATAGAAGACAAGCCAACAGAAAATAAATATATGGACAAAGGTAAAACAAATAGAGGAATATTCAGAAAAGGATGGATATGATCTCAAAGGAGAACTTATTTATGCCCTTGACATGGTAAAGAAGGTAAGAAAGCAACACTCTAAACTTGAAATTCAGTTTCAAGAATGTGATGAAGAGAGAAGATTGCTTATAGAGGATTTAGAAAAATCAAAGGCTAAGGCAAAAAGGTTCAAGGATAAGTTAGAAGCAAAGATCTTAGAATGTGAAAAGTTAACACAAGAAGTGGCACTACTAAGAGAATATTTGGAAGACTCCAAAGTCAAGATAAAAGGGTTCAAAAATAGCTCAAAGAACTTGGATAAGTTCATCAATATACAAAAGCCTACATCAAGAAAAACAGGTCTTGGATTTGAACAGGTTCAAAAGAAATGGGCAGGAAAGTCAACCTCAAGTTTTGGAGAAGAAGATACTTCAGATGAAGATACTTCAGAAGAAGACAGTGTAAGAGAGAGTGAGACATCTGAGGATGAGTTGGACAATAGAGAGTTCAACAAGAATAGGAACAATGCACAAAGAAGATACAGATGGAACAACAATCAGAATAGGTTATACAGATGGAACAACAATCAGAATAGGTCAAGAGAGACTAGGAGACCAATGAGGTCAAAACAAGGAAACTTCAATGGAAGATGCTTTTCATGTCACAGGTTTGGGCACATGGCTTCACAATGCAGGACACAGAAAAGATAGGAATATGAGAACAGACAACTTTTCCATGGGTATTGCTACTCATGTAATCAGTTTGGTCACAAGGCAATAAATTGTAGGGTTCATGATAGAAGAAGGTATGGCTTCACTAGGAGAAATCCTAAGACATTTGCACCTCCAAGGAATAACAACATTAAGTGTTATAAGTGCAATAATTATGGTCACACAACAAAGTGGTGTAGAGAAAATATTCCAAAAACAAGTAAGAATAGGAACAAGAACATGGATATGAACAGGAACATGAATAGGAACAGGAACATGAATATGAATAGGAACAAGAACAGGAACAGGGACATGGATAGGAATATTGAAATAAATAGTCAGAGGAATCAAAAGGATCAGATAAAAAGAAGAGAGGATAAAGGTAAAGAATAGTGCTTTCTAGGAGTAGAAATACTCCCACCCTAGAATTAACCACCTCAAGAGGAGGTGGGGGAGGGGCTAAGCTAAGAGGCTCATTCTTAGCCCCGAGCCCCAAAGGTGACCCTTTGCCATTGATGTCAAAGGGGGAGAGATTTGAGTAAGGGGGAGAGATTTGGTATTTGAGAAAAGAGGAGAGAGCATTGAGCCAGGGGGAGCATTGTCCTAGGGGAGCGAGAACAAAGGAAAGGTCAAGTTTTTGGTAAAAATAAGTTGGGTTGCCATCAATGACAAAGGGGGAGATTGTTGGACATTTTGAGCTCATTTAGTTGTCATTGATGTCAAGGTGAAAAGTTGTCATTGATGCCAAAGTGAACACATGAAGCTATCATTACCACCATGGAGTACATCATCATTAACACCAGGAAGCAATGCAAAGAGATGGAGAAAAGTTGTCCAAATATGTTTTTATAAGGGTTTTTGTTAAAACCATGATGGCACATTAAAAGGTTTTTTATTAAAACCATAATGATAGTTCTCTAATATTGTGATGGCAGAATTAAGGTTTTTATTAAAACCAAGGTGGCAAAATTAATTTTCATCAACCCAGTGAAGTGCAAATGACAATTTGATATTAACTCAAGAGGGCTTTAATTTTTATTAAAGTCTAAAGTTTATAAATTAAATTTATAATATTTAAATTCTTTTGAATTTAAATTAATTATAAATTATAATTTATACAAGTCGACATCATCAAATTGAATCATCCATCGACGTTGTATGCAAAGCAAATGAAGGGTATTTAAACCCTAAGACAAACCTTAGGGAATGGTGTGTATCGAATTCGAACAAAGCAAAAATCTGAAGCCTCCAAAATTTGTGAGTGGTGTATTTTCCAAAATAGGACAGTGCATTGTAATCAGGGTAGAGCATCGTGATCGAGGTAGCGCATGGTGTTCGAAGCAAGGGACAACGCAAAGGGAGAAGTGCTCATAGTCTAGCTTGGTGCTAGACGTAGGAGAAGGCCAAAGGCTTTGAAGCCTTTGTGAGAAGGCTTAAGCAACCTTAGGGCTTAAGCTAAGCACGTGGAGCGCTTAGCTCACATGGCTAGCTTACCATAGCTAAGGCACCAATCGTGGAGAAGGCGCAGGTTCGAAACTCCAAAAATTGTGGAAGGGGGATTCACCAAAGGTTTTTATAATTTGATTTTTTATTTTTGCATAATACTAAGGTTTAGGAGGAATAAGGGAATATTTGTGGTATTTGATTATTGTGCTAAGGTTTTAGGGGTGTATGTGGAATTTGATTAATTGTGCTAAGGTTAGGGAGTTATAAGGTGATATTAATTTATTTACCTAAGTGGTAAATAGGTGCTTTATTAAGGTAAATATTATTTTACCTTAGGAGATAGAAATTAAGTTGGAATATCAATTTTGTGAAATAGAAAAATTGAAGAGGAAATTTTTGTGAAGATATTATTGTTAAATATTGCTATTGAGAAGGAGATATAAGGTGTATTATGAAATTGAGCTATTCTTGTATTTTGTGAAATATAACACTTGTTATCTAACCCTTGGCACTTGGCAAAGAAGAAGATATTCCTGAAGGCAGTTTTTGAAGATCATCCTCCAATCAAGAAAAAGGTATGAGCATATTCTTCCATAGTTGAATTGATTGATTGGTTTTCTGGAAAATAAGTTTGGAGTGAAAAGGATTTGATTAGGGTTACCTATTGAGTGTGTTGAGTGATTGCTTCAAGGTTTTTTGGAATAAAGAAGTGTGGTTAAAACCTTGTTTGATAAGCATTGTTGTTGAAGCCATTGATGAGTGAAGAACATGAGTATCATTGTTATGTGAGAGTTGTTTTATAAGCATTGTTGTTGAAGCCATTGATTGAGTGAAGAACTTGAACTAGGGTTTGAAAAGAACATGAGTATCATTGTTATGTGAGAGTTGTTTTATAAGCATTGTTGTTGAAGCCATTGAATGAGTGAAGAACTTGAACAAGGGTTTGAAAAGAACATGAGTATCATTGTTATGTGAGATTGGTTGTTGAGCATTGTTGGAAATATTTTGAGTAAGTGATCATATACTTTGACTAGGGTTTGTGAGCAAGGATTATCTCATTGAGTGATTGATTGAGTAGAGTTGGTTGAGCCTAGTCAAGTGGATGTGTGAAGTGATTGTTCAAGTTCCATAAAACAAATTATTCTATATTCTGAATTGAGTTGAGAAAGTGATTGAGCATTGAGTTGAAGCATATTGAGTCTCTAACAATTCTCCTTATGTTTCTAAGAAAGTGATTGAAAGTATTTGAGCAGATTTGAGGTAAGTCTTTGAGAAGACTTGTGGATAATTTTGGGTAAGTTTTTGTGGAAGCTTACAATACAGATTGGACAAGTTGAGTGGACTTGTTGAGCAGATTGGACAATTTTGAGTGGACTTGTTGAGCAGATTGGACAAGTTCTGGTGGACTTGTTGAGCAGATTGGACAAGTTTTGAGTGGACTTGTTGAGAAGATTGGACAAGTTTGAGTGGACTTGTTGAGCAGATTGGACAAGTTTCGAGTGGACTTGTTGAGCAGATTGGACAAGTTCGATGTGGACTTGTTGAGCATATTTGAGCAAGTTCTAAGTGGACTTGTTGAGAATTGAGCAAGTTTTATGTGGACTTGTTGAGCAGATTTGAGCAAGTTATGTGTGGACTTGTTGAGCATATTTGAGCAAGTTTTGTGTGGACTTGTTGAGAAGATTTGAGCAAGTTCTGTGTGGACTTGTTGAGCAGAGTTTTGGTGCATATTTGAGGATAGATTTGTACCAGACCAGAGATAGATATTGAATAGATTTGTACTAGACCGAAGGACTGTGTTTAGTGCAGATTTGAGATAGAGCTTTGGAGGTGACAGAGCAGAGAGGACAAAAGTCTCCAGTGGATAGAGATCCATCAGCCAGGGTAGTGAGGATAGGTCTTCTGAGTGAGGACAAGAGTCTTCAGTGGAGAGAGATCCACAAGCCAGTGTAGTGGAGGCAGTTGTCTTCAAGAGGATCACCAACCAGAGTAGAGGAGAAGGAGTTCTCCTATGGATAGAGATCCACGAACTTGATTTAGGGGATTGGTGTCTCCTTTGGACAGAGGTCCATAAACATTGTAATAGGGAAAGGATTCCCAAGAGATTGATTGAGGAAATTTTAGTGAAATATTTTCTCCGTGGAGTAGCCCACATTGGGTGAACCACGTAAATTGTGGTGTCTCTATTTTGTGTGGTGATTTGTGCATTGCTTTGATTACTTCTATTGACATTGCTATATTTACATTGCATAATATTGATTGGGAAAGAAAAAGTAAAAAGTGGTCTTATACTGTTCACCCCCCTCTCAGTATAAGCTTGTGTTCTTCAAACTAGCGGTGCCACTAAAGGTTATTTATAAGTAGGTCCACTTCATGCTTTTGATGTGATCCTAGAAATGGATTGGTTATAGGATCATAAATCCTTGATTAATTTACAATATATATGAATCTAATATTCAAAAAAGGGCAAGGAGAGACTGAGATTTCATAGCGAAAAAGGGTTATTTAAACCCCAAATGTTGTCAACTATGCAACTAAAGAAAGCCCTCAAGAAATGAGGGATAGCATATGTTGTAAAACTCAATGAAGTTGGAGAAGATCAGAAGAGAGAGGTGTTGGAGAAATACCCAATTTTGTAGGACTTTAAGGATGTTTTTCCTAAGGATTTACTTGGGCTTCTCCCTATGTAGGAATTTGATTTTACTATTGAACTTATACCCAGAGAAAAACCTATTCATAGATATCCATATAGGATGATTCCTATTGAGATGCAATAATTAAAGGTGCAACTCCAAGGGCTATTGGAGAATGGATTAATAAATCCAAGTGTGTTACCATGGGGTGTATTGGTGATATTTGTTAAAAATAAATATTGTTCATTGAGGTTATGTATTGAATATAGGATGCTTAACAAGGATACAATCAAGAACCGATACCCTTTGCCAAGAATCAAGTATTTATTTGACCAACTGAGGGATGCCATAGTATTCACAAGGATTAACCTAAAATCAGAGTACCATCAATTAAGAATACGTGATGAGGACACTCATAAAATGATATTTAAAATTAGGTATGTGAATTATGAGTTTACAATCCTATATTTTGGACTGGCTAATGCCCCAACTACATTTATAAATCTAATGAACAATGTGTTTAGGAGGCATTTGTATTAGTTTGTCCTTGTATTTCTAGATGATATCTTAATATACTCTCAAGACAAGGAGGAGCACGATAAACATCTCAAGATCATGTTAGAGTTGTTAAGGGAGAACCAACTCTATGGAAATCTAGCAAAAAATATTTTATATGCCTTTGAGGTATGATATCTAGGGCACATTATATCTATAGAAGGGATTGTAGTAGACCCAGAGAAAATTGAAGCCATTTTAAATTGGAAATCCCCTACCAATGTGATAGAAGTGCAAAGCTTCATGGGGATGATGAGCTATTATAGACATTATATAAAGGATTACTCCAAGATTGTAGTTGCAATAACTAACCTTCAAAAAAAGGGGAAAGAATTCAAGTGGTCAAAAAAGTGTGAAACTACCTTTGCATTGCTAAAATAGAAACTCACTACAACACCAATATTAAAGATCCTATATCCTCAAGGGAACTTCTCAGTATGCACGGATGCATCACTAGAAGGGTTAGGAGGAGTACTCTCTCAAGATGAGTTAGTAGTTGTATACACTTCAAGGAAGCTTAAGAAGCATGAAATTAATTATGCTACGCATTTTTTAGAGCTAGTTGTAGTGGTGCACACTCTAAAAGTTTGGCACCATTACTTGGTGGGAACGCCCTTTGAGTTGAAAACTGATCATAAAAGTTTGAGATATATATTCACCCAACCTATACTCAATGCAAGACAAAGAATATGGGTCGATTTTCTTGTTGAATATGACTTTGATATTGAGTATATCAAAGGAAAAGAGAATAAGGTTGTTGATGCCTTAAGCAGGAGGAAGCATATAGTAACCATAACTAGGAGTCATATGGGTTTGATAGATCAGATAAGGAAGGAGCAATATCAAGATGAGTATTGCAAGGAAATTTGGGTAAAAATGAGCAAGGATCCTAAGGGTAATAAGGAGTTTAGCATGAATGATGACATTTTATGCTACCAAGGTAGGATCATCATACCAAAAATGGCTAGTTTAAGAAATCTAATAATGGAAGAATCCCATAGATTCTCTTATTATGCTCACCTTAGAGGGGCCAAAATGAGGGAAAATATGAAAAGAACCTTCTTCTGGACATGAACGAAGAAGGATATTACCAATTTTATCACTCAATGTCTAGAATATTAGAAGGTTAATGTTAAACGCAAGCATCTTGCAGGACAATTGTATCCACATGATATACCTACACAAAAATGGTAGGTTATATCTATGGACTTTATAGTACCCAAGACCAGGTATCAACATGATGCAATCCTTGTAATTATCAACAAATTGACTAAGGTTACACATTTCATACCAGGGAACATAAAGGATGATACTTAGGTATAGGCTAACATATTTTTTAAAGAAGCATTCCAATTACGTGGGTTTCCTAAAATAATCATTTCAGATAGGGATTCTAGATTTACTTCTAAATTTTGAAAAGCTCTACATCATGAGATAGGCACAAAATTGAATATGAGCTTAGAATACCATGCTAAGACTGATGGTCAAATAGAACAGGTAAATCAAGTACTAGAAGATATGCTCTGCATGTACTGCATGGATCAAAAGTCTCATTGGGAAGACTACCTACACCTTGTAGAGTTCACCTACAATAATGGATATCACTCTTCTTTGGGGATGGCTCCCTTTGATGCCTTGTATGGCCAAAAGTGTAGAACACCATTGTCTTGGGACAATATGGAAGATCAAGTTGCGATCGGACCAGATATGGTCAAAGAAATGGAGGATCAGTTGAAAGTGATCAGACAAAGGCTTAAAGAAGTTGTTGATCGATAGAAAAGTTATGTTGATCTGAAAAGGACTCCAAGGGAGTACTCTATAGGAGATAAAGTGTTCTTAAGGGTTAAAATGATGAAGAGTGTTATCATATCCACAAAGTTGGATATTCAATTTGTGGGACCCTTCGAGATCACTAAAAACATCAGACCAGTTGCATACTGACTTGCATTACCACCTAACTCATCAAATATCCATGATACCTTCGCACATATCCCTTCTTAGGAAATATGTTATTGACTGTGAACATGTGTGGGATGTTTCTAAATCGTAGATGGAAAAATATGAGGCTATTGATGTTGATGAAGATTTGTGAGTTTCATTCTAAGTTTATGCGGAACTAGACTCTTGAACAATATAAGGTACAATGGGACTATTTTTTTGAAAGAAATACCACTTGGTAAAAAGTGAAGACATGCAAAAATATTTTTCCTTTTTTTTTGAAAATATTATGTAATAATTTTTATTTATGTAAAATAGGAAAACATCCAGGATGGTGTTTAGTCCCATGGAGGTAGTATGTCATGACCCTCCTTGGTGGAAATTTTGGTATGAAAGACTATGTGATGATCAATGTTAATTTGATACTTAGTTTTGTTGCAAATGAATGACTATACAATGCTTAGATTGATTTATTTTTGAAGAACATGGTACTACTGATAGATTGTTAATGTATAGGATCAGGTACACTCATAGGTGGAAGAAATATAACCATCAATCAGAAATGGGATACTTGAAATAGGGAAGTGATGATTAAGACAACTCAAGAGTAACATGGATGACTACCCTCATATAGGTATGCATTATCATTTTTTGGATAATCATCAACTAGCCAAACACCTAGAGCCACAAGTTGATAGCCTAGTAGCTATTTTAAATTCTTTGACTGAGATGGGTGATTGGGTTGATGGAAATACTCCCTCTTTGTATGTGCACATGTTTTGTTATCTTTTACTTCATCACTTTGATACATATTTGGTTTTGGAAAATATGCATGTGATTGGTTGCTTTTGACTTGTAGAATTTCTACATAAATCTTATAGAGAATAAAACATTGCTAATGTTTGATAAAAAATCACCTTATGTAAATATAATTACATATTATAAAGTCTAATTTAAATAATGCTAGGATTTATTTAAATTGATGATAAGACCCTATTTAAATAATAATAGAATTTTATTTAGATAAATAATAGGTCTTTAGTTTTAAATAATGATAGTTTTTCATTATTTAAAATAAATGATAAATTCATAATTTAAATAATATTGGGACTTTATTTAAATAATAAGAATTTAATCTAAATGATATGAGAGTTTCATTTAGTAAGAATATTTCCTTTTAATGAAAAGAGAAGCTTCATTGTTCTTTAAGTTTCAAATTATGGAAATAATCTCCACTTAAATAATTAAAGAAATTTATTAGTTGTTTTTTCTAAAAGGACATTATGAGTTCATGCAAGTGGAACTTACAACTAACCAAGGGAGATGAACTTATTTTATGGTGATATTTCGAAGTAAGGAAATAATAAATTTTTAAATCGAAATATCTTGCTTAGACATCGGTTGGATGAGGATGAAGTGAATTTAGGTAGGTAAGAAGTTATGGTGGGTGTTGAGTGAGTTGAAGGATGTGGCTATAGAGACTCCATAATTTAAAAAGAAAAAATAAAGGTAAGTTTTGGGGGTTGTTATTTTTGTTCGCAGGAGGAAGGAAGAACAAGAGGGAAAAATGGTAGAACCAAACAATTTGTGGAAGCAACAATTGTGAAGTGAAAAGAAACCAATGCAAGGATTCAACTAGTTGGTTTATCGAATTTACCCTTCTCTCTCTTTAAATAAGTGTGTTAGAACTGGGTGTTGCTTTCATGGTAGTTGCAAGCATGAGTCTTTTGTTCGTGCATTGTTATGACATCCTCATCTTATCCCAATTTGGAGACAACCTTTCCTTATTTTCCCGGATAGGTCAGTTCATCATTACCTTGTGCACTCTTGTCTAGTGTGGTTGCTCTACTATGATTCACCCCAACTATGGTGATATTGTGAGCTGCAATTTATTCCTTTTTGGATAGCACTAGGTGTGCTGTAACTTACCCAATATTATTCTCACCCCCAACAAATAGATTGTTGGCCGTTTGGAGGACATAAGAAAGCCATCCTTAGTTTTTAAGTCTTCTAATTTTCTGGTTTGATATCATTGATTTCACCTATCTCCTTTGTGTAGTTTTTATTATTGTGATGCTCTTTAACCTCCATCTAGAATATTGTTCAATGATTCATGTTGTATGAGGGTTTGGTTGCTTAGTCTTTGTGTGGAGCATCACCTGCGTTGAGAACCCCCCTATCATATCACGCTACCTCAGAATCAAACACTCCTCTAAGTGAACTATAGCATGGACATCTATGGTGGTTCGTTGCCTATGGATATCTATGAATGCTAGGTGGTTTTCTATATTTACTTTACCCCACCCTAGTTGTTTTTCTATTCCAGTCAAGTGATCTAGGCTCTATGAGTTTGGAGTTTTATTTTATTAATTAAATCTCTTCTTTGTGCTTATTGAAATCATATTTAGAAATTAAAGGGTGAATAGAAATTCATTTAGAACATGTGATTTAATAGGATTTGATTAATGTAAAGAAAG
The DNA here is from genome assembly GCA_028583015.1 of Wollemia nobilis. Lineage (NCBI taxonomy): Eukaryota > Viridiplantae > Streptophyta > Pinopsida > Araucariales > Araucariaceae > Wollemia > Wollemia nobilis. Next base: position 631,036 of record JAQPPZ010001538.1, read on the forward strand.
TAATTATAGTTTATTTTGTTAATTAAAGGAATGTGACTTTGATTAATGTAAATAAAGGGATCATATTTTATTTTTTTAGTTAAAGGAATGAGACTTTGACTAATGTAAATAAAGAGATCATAGTTTATTTTGTTAATTAAAGGAATGAGACTTTGACTAATGTAAATAAAGGGATTATATTTTATTTTTTTAATTAAAGGAATGAGACTTTGACTAATGTAAATAAAGGTGTTATAGTTTATTTTTTTAATTAAAGGAATCAGACTTTGATTAATGTAAATAAAGGAATTATAGTTTATTTTGTTAATTAAAGGAATGAGACTTTGATTAATGTAAATAAATGGATTATAGTTTATTTTTTTAATTAAAGGTACGAGACTTTGATTAATGTAAATAAAGAGATTATAGATTATTTTGTTAATTAAAGGAATGAGACATTGATTAGTGCAAATAAAGGAATTATAGTTTATTTTGTAACTTAAAGGAATGGGACTTTGATTAATGTAAATAAAGGAATTATAGATATTTTTTTAATTAAACGAATTAGAATTTGATTAATGTAAATAAAGGAATTATATTTTATTTTTTTAATTAAAGGAATGGGACTTTGATTAATGTAAATAAAGGAATTATAGTTTATTTTGTTAATTAAAGGAATGGGACTTTTATTAATGTAAATAAAGGAATTATAGTTTATTTTTTTAATTAAATGAATGGAACTTTGATTAATGTAAATAAAGGAATTAAAGTTTATTTGGTAAATTAAAGGAATGAGACTTTGATTAATTCAAATAGAAGGAATATAGATCATTTGCTTGATTAAGGAAGGAAACCTTAGTTTTGAAATAATGGTTTTTGACATGATTTGATTAAAGTAAGACTTGTAATCTAGTTGTATCTATTGAAATGACTCTCTTTGGGAAAATGAGAGATAAGAATAAAAATGAAGAAATTCTTATGATATCAACTAGATAGTAGATGGTTGAATGCTTTAATTAAATTTGTATAGTTGCAATTTGGCAAAGTAAACAATAAATGCATTGGTTTCATGTTACTAGTAGATGCATTTAGATGCATGTCTTTCATAGAACCATGAGTTGTCCTGATCCTCTACTACCCTCAAAAGAATGATGGAAATGTAAGGAGGACCAAAGAAGATAGTTGGGACCAATGGACTAACTTGATTTATAATTGCAATAATTTATTCATGTTCAAAATAGACTAGAATTATAGGGAGAAATCCCTAAATGGATATGGATGTATTACTTTATTCTTTTAAAAGTATGGAGGTTTTACCATACTTGGATATATGTAATAGTTTATTTAATGAATGAGGAATGTATCTTTAATTTACTTTTATGAAGTATCTATGCATTGTTATCTAGCTCTCTATTTAATTTAATGTTTGTCTTTGTTTAAATTATTGTTTCCCTTTTAAGTACTTCTTTTATACTTTATGGTTTTTTTTCCTTGTTTGATTAAGTAGTTAGAGTTAGTTTTGTCTTTTTGCTAAGCATATAAAGGACCTAAGATATTGAGACCTCTTAGGGGGAAACTTAGAAAGGACCTAAGATATTGAGACCTCTTAGGGGGGAAATTATAAAGGACCTAAGATATTGAGACCGGTTAGGGTGAACATAGAAATAACCTAAGGGATTAATACCCCTTAGGGTGAAGATAACTAAGAAAAATGATTACCTACATCGAAGTTAAGATAACTCATCGTAAGATCATATGGATAGCTTAAATCATGATATGGATAGCATACCTACATATATAGACTTGTGTATGGTATGGTTATGGGTGTATACCTTCAACTGTACAAAAGGTGATAAGTCTAGCTCATCAAGAAGGATGAGATGGATAGCTTATTTGCGGTACACATAGTATGCCTACATAGACAAACTTGTGTAGGGTATTAAATGTGATGTAACTCGTTAGAGAAGTTGGAAAAACTTAGTAAACTTAAACCATAGATTAACTAAATATAGGATAGGGGTTTATGAATCCCTCTTAGTAAAAAAAATATATTTTCTTTTCTTGTATTCTTTTTATAGCGATTTTGGGCCGTTACGTTCAAAGACAAAACTTAGAAGGCTAATTTTGTATGCTTTTAATTTTTATTTTCTTGATTTTATTTACTCTTAAATATGAAACTTAGAGGTCTAATTTTGTATGATTTTTCTTTTGATTTTAACTAATCATTAATTCTCTAGTCCCTCAAATACAAAATTTAGAGGGCTAAGGTTATAGGCTTTTACTTTATGCATTAATATTTTATGCCTGGATTTATATTGCAATAGTTTAAAAGCCACTATAGAAAGTTTCTTTATCTAATTTACATTTCATTTGATACTAGAGTAGACGTTGCTTTAATAAAAACAATAGTTTAGTATAGATGTATTTAAATTTACTGCATTAGTTCTTGTATGCAATCTTCATGGCTTATAATCTAGTGTAGGGATTCTAAATTTAACAGGACAATATTGTACAAATGCTAAAGAGATTCAACTATGACAACAATAGGAAAATGATATACTAGATGAAAACAAAAAGAAAGAACCATTATCCAAAATATCTAATTTTTGGATGAATTTTAGGGACATTTGATATCCTATTTATAGCCTCTTCCAACATACCAATAACTACACAAAATTATTAGATTAGAACATGGTAAATATTCCAAATTAGATCCAATAAAAATGGGCATCTACAAGCATGTTTGTTCCAAAGTATAAAATATCCATAAGGAAATATAAGAGCTGAATATCCACATTGACCAAAGGATCCAATAGAAGAAAAATATGTTGGATGAGTTTCAAGGTAATCGTGATACCAATTTCAAATGATTTAAGGGCTAATTATATATCCTCATGATAGGTCTTCATATATATTGATTATTGCATTAATAGTGATAGTACTAGAGGATTGGATGAAGAGTGATTATGTTTGAGATGATGTACATGAGTTAATAAATAGGTGGATGATGTTATAAAGGAAGATTATATATTTTTAAATTTTTATAACTAAATAAATTGTTAGCCTACTTTCCACCACATTATCTTACATCATAGAAGAAACCATTAAACTTATAATTTTCAACTAAGACATATCTCAAGGTTATCCCTATATGAGATAAATAGATATTGGGCAAATGTTATAGGGCCTAAGTATAGTTGGTGCTACCCTTGCATTGTCAGCATAGTTTACATAAACTTAGTATAATGTCATAATAGTAGTTAGCATCATCAATTGGTTAGTATTGCATCAAGCATAATTAAAATGTTGAATAAGTATGTCTATTTCTAAAAACACATGTTAAGATCCCTTATTATTATAACATACACACTTTTGGGATGAAAACCAACATGGAACGAGTGGGTGGAATGCCCAATGATATTTTACCAACATTGAATGGCTACCATCATGATCGAGGGAGGAGGTGGGGCAGTCGATCTTCAAAGAAGGTGCAAATTCTAGAGGGAAAGGGGGAAAAGGGAGTAGGAAAAGGAAATAAAAAGAGGTCATAGCCAAAACTCATAAGGATGAGTTATATCTACATCAAGACATACGGTCACCCAACCCTACCAATGAAAAGATAGGTGTACTACCTAACAGATTAGCTAATCGGGTCCTCACACAAAATTTTAGTGTAGTAGGTTGAGTGGCAAATTCTAGAACTAGTGGATAGGTGCATGAAATCTAGGATTAAAAATTAGAGTGCTCCTACCCAACCAACCTTAGCAAAAATAAACCCCCAATCCAAAGGCAAATGTGAATTCTAGAACTACTAAGCAAAATCCACAAAATCTAGATTGTAGAATTAAATGAGATCTACTTAGATAGTCAAAGCAAAAATAAGCATATTGAATCAAACAAAAGATATGAATACCAAATTAGAGACTAAATAATAGTATCCTTATATTTACAATGGTGAGAAGTATTACATATGAATTGTAATGGCCAAAGAGCCACCCTTTGGAATGGTTGGCATTCCACTATTTATAAAGAATTTTACAATGATTTCAAATTATAAGCATTAATGGAGATAGACGGGAAGATAGCATGGAAGTAGACATGCGCTCAACTGGTACTCTGCCCCTTGAGATCATGGTGGTCATCTGGAGGAGATAGGTATTTTTAAATGAATCTAGGACCTTGATATTTTTGCATTTCTGCTTGACTCCTTTAATTCTTATCTACTTTTCCCATGCATCCAATTGGTGATCCTCTAGTTAGGTGAATAATGATAGGGATTAATTACCTTGGGGTATTACATTTTAAATAAACACCCTCACGCATGAATGGATGGTATTGGGTAGCTGGAGCCAATAATATCTCCCCATTTTGAAACTCCAGATGATGGTGGGATTTTAGGTTTTGAGAGATTGCCTTACTTGCTTTGTTAGACAACAACCTTCCATGTGGGGTGGAAATATGAAGGAGGGTGGTAATTTCACCAAGGTTCTGACCAAACCTTGATCCAAAGTCCCTTACAAAAATGGGTGGGGGGTTTTATCCTTCTCGTGGGTAGGGATTTATAGTATCTCTGCCCTTGCTGATCGGTTGAAGTGTCTGCCTTGCAATCGGGTGGATCGTTTGCATATTTTCACCTAAAAGTAGAACCTAAACATCCATCCGCTCTTCTCTTCACCCCACCCTTTTGAATTATCCTTAAATTCATGGTGGAACTATGGTACTAAACCTGTTTGGCCACCTTAAATATTTTGACCACCTGCTACTTGTTGCCACCCGTCGGTGCTACAACTATCATCTTTCATCCATCTGATAAATACCTCAAAAATAATCCAACTTAGAAGAGCATCATCTTGCAAAGAAGAGTGGGTGAGGTAAGAAAAAATTTCACCCACAAACATCCAAAAAAATTATATATAAAGTTATCTTTTGTCTCTTAATATAAGATGATTTGGAGGTGTACCCATTATTGTCTATTTTTTATGTGTATATTTAAGTGCCTTTGTATGGCTATGTAGATTTACTGTTATTAATGTATCCTCCCATTGGTCCCACAAAGGGCTAGAACCTTAGAAATTTAAAGAATGATCTATTGAATTTATGAAGTCTCTTATGCCTTATTAGATCTAATGAGCCTTTGCCCAAATATCATGGGACCCCTATGTTTGGACCAAAGATGGTGAAAAAGGGAGGGTTTCATAAGCGAGATATCTTGTATGAAATATTTTAATACTTTTGATTGCAAAGGTTTTGAATTTTAGGTTTTTTAATCATTCACTATATTTTACTATGTTATTATGAAAAAATATATTTCTAACCTATAATTTTAATCTAATTAAAAAACAAGATCAAGGTTAAGACTTCTCATTATTTTTACACCTGAATACATGTGAAAATTTAATTTTTGTTATAAATTATCTTATAGGCTCTTGTGGAAGAACGAGTGAGGTAACTCTCTATATTCTTGATAATATTAATAATATAGTGGTTTGGGAGCTTTGGGGTTAGATTCCAAGCATACAATTGGAATATATTAAGGCTAATTTAAGGTCTCTATTGGAATAAAATGTATGCAACATGCATGTAGTGATGTATGAAGTAGTTGACATAGCTATCTTTGGTGTTTGAGAAAAGTTTTCAAGAAATGAGACAAAGTTTATAGCACCATTGTTGATCTTTTATGTGAGAGGTTTTGGGGATTTAAACTTAGTTGTTTGTGCCTTTATTTATAGGAAAACTATATTTGGTCTTTGCAAGTCTAATAAAGTAGTTTTTTGCACTCTATACTTGGATTTCTTGAATAATTTATATTTTATTAGTTTTAGTGTATTTAATGTATTTGTACTTGAACAACAATAAATCTAAGGCTTTCTACCAATGATGTTAAGTGTAGATATACATATTTTTTTGAAACGTTTTTTTTTAACAAAAATATATGACCTTCCATGATATCCAATATATGATATCTAATTTTCATAAATAATTTATTTCAATCAAGCTACTTGTGATATAGTAGCAACCAATAGATGATGGTACAACCTCCTATCTAACTTACTAGCTAAATAAGATTCATATAGTGAATAGTCCCTGCCAAAGTTGTCATACTTGATATTTACAACAAGAAAATAGGCATATACATCCATATATAATAGAATCATTTCAAAGTTGTAGAAAAGGAATTATTCCACATATAGTTAGAGTAATGCAAAGCTACAAAAATAAAATTGAAGATGGAACTAAAAATAAAGTTTAAAAAATACTTTAATCTCAAAGAGTAGAAAGGTGGGTTCACATATTAAGTTCTAGTCTATACAAAAGAATCCTAAGCTTCTATTGAGAATTAGAACAATAGAAATATAATATGGTACATAAAAAGGTACCCAAGAGTCTAGGGATGACAAGATCCCAAGTCACCATGAAAAATATAGAAACAATAGGAGTATTTCTTCTTTGAAGAAATTATTTATTATCAGACATTGAAAGGGTGCACCCATAATAGTCATGTATGGTATCTAGCTAACATTTACAACATAGTCAAAAATTTCTTTCATTCAAGTCATCCATAGATAACCATAGTAAATTAAAAATAATGTTAACCAACAAGAATTAAAATAAGCCAAAGTAAACTATAGAACTATAATTCCCAAATTAGATAGAACCATATCACATAGTCATGACATAATAACTTAATAACAAGGAATATTCAATAAAATAGGCTATCATATTACACTTCCATAAAAATAAGTTATTGTTTCTAGCTAGAATATACATTGCTTGGTGGTTTATTTATTAGAATTTTTGAAAACTTTGAAATATGACGTTTTTCAATCAATTTTTTCTCTATTTCTTTTGGCTTGATAGTGAAACTTAAATTTGGTTTTTGTAATAATGATTCCTTTTACAGTAATATTGCTTATTCTAATTGCTAAATATACTCTCTTCAAACTTGTTTTATGTTTTCTCAAAATTACTAAGTTTGTATTGTTCATGAGTTCTAGAGTTTGTTTAAATGCACATTATGGTAGTTCACATGAACATGCTTGATGCTAAGAGAGAAAAACAATATATATATTTTTCCCAATTTCATATTGCTTCAAATTTCAAGGAAGGGAACAATATATCCACCAAGTATGAGGTCTTTCCAAGAATATCTAAGTTTATATCCTTGCAAATGTCAAGGGAAGGAGCAATATCTCCACCAAGTACAAGATCATTTCGAGAAAACATAAATCTATCTTCCAAAATAGATACCATCTACGATGTTTTCTACCTATTTTTGGCAACACATTCCTACATTAAACATATTTATTTTCTATTTCTATTACATGTAATTGATAATAAAAATTTAATTGGCAGGTCTTTTCAAGTAAATTCTATTGTCCAAATAATTTAAAAAAATATAACTCAAATAATGTCGAAAAATCCCAACTCTCCATTTTATAATACTCAAAAATCATAGACACAAATATTTTACTAACCAAATGAACTATTTGTAGTTTTATTTAAAAAGATCTCAATACACAATCAAAGCATTTCAAAACCAAAAGATATCAAAAACATGACCATCAAAGGAAACAAATAGTCCTAGTAATCTAATGTAAACATACATTTCTTTTGATTGCCCCTCTAAATGGAAAAATTATATCTAGCAAAAATTAAAAGCATACTTGCAATGATTTTTCCATATTATATACTAGCCCAGTAGATTTAGCACATTACTTAACATGTGAATATAGAGAAATATAAAGGGGTATGTGGAACATTGTATTTCATGTTACAACTCTCCTTGAAATTAAAGCATTGAGAAAGTACAAGGACATAGAAAGGGATCAAAATTAGTGGATATGATATAAATACTCTAATGGGTAAAGAGTGATTAAATCTTATTTATGCCTCCTAGTCTTTGTTTGAAAGTTGAATAATGATGATTAAATCATAATATATAAGTATCCATTAAGATGTCTAATTTGAAAATTATCTTTTATCCTTTTAGTCTAAAATTAACAAAATTAAACATTGCCTTTAGAAATTGATCGAAGATGCAAAAATTATAATAAACTAATTTATTGATAGACTTACAGTATTTTTATTTTCTTGAGAAAAAGGGGTTGTACTAGGGTCCCTACAAAGGAAACAAATAGTCCTAGTAATCTAATGTAAACATACATTTCTTTTGATTGCCACTCTAAATGGAAAAATTATATCCAGCAAAAATTAAAAGCATACTTGCAATGATTTTTCCATATTATATACTAGCCCAGTAGATTTAGCACATTACTTAACATGTGAAGATAGAGAAATATAAAGGGGTATGTGGAACATTGTATTTCATGTTACAACTCTCCTTGAAATTAAAGCATTGAGCAAGTACAAGGACATAGAAAGGGATCAAAATTAGTGGATATGATATAAATACTCTAATGGGTAAAGAGTGATTAACTCTTATTTATGCCTCCTAGTCTTTGTTTGAAAGTTGAATAATGACGATTAAATCATAATATATAAGTATCCATTAAGATGTATAATTTGAAAATTATATTTTATCCTTTTAGTCTAAAATTAACAAAATTAAACATTGCCTTTAGAAATTGATCGAAGATGAAAAAATTATAATAAACTAATTTATTGATAGACTTATAGTATTTTTATTTTCTTGAGAAAAATGGGTTGTACTAGGGTCCCTCATCCTTGAAAAATCATAAATATCTCCTTTAAATATTAACAGTTTACAAACATATTCAATTCTCATCTTAATTGAGATTCTATAACTAGATACCTACACATTTTTCATAAAAAGTCTTAATTTTTTATATTCATTTTCTTTGTTTTCAATTTTTTTGTAAATACAAATATTCAACATCCTTCTTCTTGACATTTTTCAATCTTGATCATCCATCCATCCAAGTGAAATCTTGATTAGTGGTGGTCTTTGATAATGCCAAGCTTCCATTATGCCACTTGAATATCCATAATTACTCGGTTGTCTCCATGCTTCTCCTACTCTACTCTAATATTCCAAACTATTGGTCCTATTGTTCCCTAATGCTGTTGCCACCCTTTAAAATATAGAAACAATATATTTTTTTCCAAACATTGCCATACTTGATGCCTTTTTGACTCCATGTAGATATATAATATTGATACCTTAATTCATGTCTCCAATATTGTTGACACTCAGGGTGGTATAGGTGATGATATGCTACAACCTTAACCTGACATTTTGTTTCCTTTGATTCTTTAGCCAATTTTTTTATTTTATTTTAAATTATTCTTCACAATATTCTCTCTTACACCCTTATTTTGGTACATCCTTATGCCCTTATGAAAGGGCTTCCTTGGACTTTGTTGCTAATTCTTCCATGGAATATTTTCACTACACCAAAAAGGGTCTTTAAGGGTGATTTTTAACCACTCTTAAAGACCTTTAAGGGTGGTTATTCAATTGTCATCTATGAGGGCATCATAAAAATCTTGCATCATACGATGATGGCTAAAAAGCACCTAAAAAAATCACCCTCTTAGGGCTACAAGGATGATTTTAAACCACCCTCTTAGCCCTAAGAGGGAGGTTTAAAACCACCCTTGTAGATATAAACCACCCTCTTAGCAGAGGGTGGTTAAAAAATATAAACCATCCTCTTAGAAGAGGGTGATTTATTTATACACTCTTTCATATCAATTTAAAATCCCACTTTACTCATATTTCCTTCTTAAATTTCCCATGAGATCTAATTTTTAGAAGTTTGAACCAACAAAATCACTAATTGTTTGTTTAATTCATCTAGATTCCTCGACCATAATAATATGCAAGGTCCTTTTCTAGACTTTCACAACTTAAAGGATTTAGAAAGAATGTAAAGTCCCTCATGATGTTTGATGCTCCAGAGTTTTATCCTTTTTCATTTGGTTTCACTACAGTTTAGTTGTGAATTTAAACCAATCATGTGATTATGCTTGTTATTGTAGACATCTTCAAAACACCATGCTTAGTGGTGTCATTCCTATGTGGCTTACAAGTCATAATAATATTAAATAATTGCATGCATGTCTCTATTTGTCTATTTTTTCACAAATGGTTTTTGAAATGGAGTTGGATCTTAAAGTTTAAGAGTACATTGTGTATTGTCCACATGCAAACATTTGGAGAACAACAATTTCAGTGGGAATATTCCTCCAGAACTATTGAAAGGAAAGTTCATTTTTAGGTATACCAATAAGGTGTTGTATATGTCATAGGTCCAATTCACTCACTATCCTACTATTTATCGGTTGATAAATGTTGGCTAATACAACCAAATTGTATTCTGATTGATGCAGGTTTAATGATAATCCCTTGCTAAAAATCCCAAATCACCCTAACAGAACAAGACTAGTGCTTGGCCTCACAATAGGCATCAACATCCTGACAACCAATCTAGATTTGATATTGGTTCTTCTTCTAAAGAAACATGCAAAGAAAAAGGAAATCACTCGAGATACACATGGAACCAACATTCATGCTAAGCTTTCTAGAAATTGTCATGTGCAATATTTCAAGGAGGAAGGTAAACATGCTAATTATTTTAGATTTTTACTATTCCAATATGCACATAAAAAATTAGATGTAGTTGCTAGACTTACCTAGTGAATTGTGGTATAAATTTTCATGTTAACTTGATTTGGTTTCAACATTGTGCCAAATATGACAAAGTCTCATGCTTTTACTTTTGACAAGATAATGATGGCTACAAAAAACTTCACTCAGAGAATTGGTAAAGGAGGCTTTGAATATTTATATTATGGTAAATTGCTTGATGGAAAAGGTGTATCTATAAAAGTACTTTCTTTGTTCTCCAAAAAAGGAGTTAAAGAGTTTCTACGGATAAAAAATATACACTTTCCTCAATGTGAAAGTGGCATTTCAAGTTTCCATTGAGACTTATTTGGATTGGATTTGGGAAAATTTAGAAAAATTTTAAAAGCTTTAAGGTGAATCAGTGTTGGGAAGCAAATGTAAGCAATGTAAAAACTGAGCTCTCCACCCAAGAAAAAAAGATGTTAAATCCAGGAACAAATGATGCAAGTATTGCATGGTTAACAACAAAGACCACATGAAGAATCTTAAACATGGTCATTGGCATATGAAAGAATGATTTTTTCTAAAACTAGTTGTTTTTCATTAATTTTATTTAAAAAATTTCTTCATGACTTGATATATGAATAAAATAGCCCATCTTTAGAGAAATTGTAGGCTAATCACTCAAAATTTTTGAATTGTAAGATATCCTCTTCGGTCCAAATACAACATAAAAAGTAGTAACAATGTAAAATTCAAAACCCATTACTTCCAAATTTCCATCTTTGTCATTGTAGCTTCAAGTGATGATGTCAAATTGAATTCCTTAGTCAAAACACTATAATAGTAGTGGTAGCAAAATGTGAGGCCTACACGCCTATGAAAGCATTTAACTCCTCTTGAATTAAAATAACATAAAATAATTCCTCATGATAGTTTCCATAGCCATAATTTTGGAGACATCTAATAAAAAAGAAGAAGAAAGTAAGTGATGTCAATTCCAGACCTAGGCTAACACAATCTCCCCATTAGCTAAAATATTAATGAAAAATGAGTTTTTATAAGTTGACCCTATGAATTTTAACATGTGATTAATAGCATGTATTTGTATAAAAATGAACTGCAGTAGAACACAAATCGATTAATAAAGACTTCAGGACATCTTAAATTGTGTATACCAGCCTAAGGGATCCAAACCTTAAGGTTCCCCTAAATGTTTAAATGTGCATGTCTTTTAGATGTGTGAATGTGTGCACACACTTAGGTGCATGTGTAAATAAATGCATACATGTCTATATTTGTTTTTGGGTATATAGTGTAACTTGAGAGTAAGTTAAAGAATACCTTTCGATCTACTCTAGCATATCTAAAGTATGGAATAACATCTGTAATATTAGCTGAAGCTCTACGTCAATAATTATAATAAGCTCTATTAGATTTTCATTTTCTGGTGGGCATATCAGTTGTACAAGAAAGAGATGGTCCAAATAAAAGTAAGTTTGACAACGAAGTTAATGTGGAGTAAGCTATACATTTGAAATTTTTATAGTCATTGTTAGCAACTTTTTTTAAGATTCCTCTAAATGATGGAAACAATGATGATGTCCCCTACATATTAAAAGTAATTATGCAAAATATTTTGTTTACTTAAAAATGATGCTATGATCATATTAAGTACCCATCCTGTATACACGCGTTGTTTCCATCCATTAAGAAGCACACAAATCCTAAAACTTACTTGTGCAAGTGAAGGATTTGCTGATCCTAAGAAAATTCTGAGTCTTGTGTCATGTTGCAAGTCTCTTTCAACCATTTCTTGTGGATATTTAGAACTCAACAACCCAACCATACCCTAATTCTAAAGCACAAGAATGAATGCCCTTCCATTTGGGGAGTCAATATTATTGACTAGCATGCACCTTTGCACAAGCAATAGCACACAAATAGATTTTTAAAGGTAAGAACACTTAAATTTTGATAAATGCATATTATAAACATCTAACAATAATTTTTTTGGATCTATACAGAGAAATGACTGATGCAAACCATTGGTCTTATACCCAAGAAAACTGGACATGTATGATGTTATCAAAAAATCAAACACAATATAAAAAATCAATATCTTACAATAAGAATAAGTAGAATCCTAGTATGATGTTATAAAAAAATCAATATCTTACAATAAGAATAAATAGAAACCTAAGAAACTGAGAATAATATTTTAAGTTTCTAATTATCACAAGGTTTTGATCGAATTATAGCTCCCTTCTTCTTGATTAATATAATCACACAAAAGTGAGCCACTAAATATTTAAGTCATGAAATTTAAGTCTTTAAGAGAATTAGTAACTTTTCTTCATTGTATTGTATCAATTCATTGTTTAATTTTAGTTGTTATTATGATATTGATCTATTTTTGATAGACATTGCATCTTCCATATTTCTTCCTTTTATCCATTCACTAGCTGCCAATGAGAAAAAACAAGAATCACTATAAGTAGATGATCCTGATGAATTCTAACATCTAAGAACACTGATGACATCAAGAAACATACTCAAGACTTGTGCAAATAAACCCTCAACAAAGCTTGTAATTTTGTTTGACAAAAAATAGTGTGAGCAACTTCATGGATCAATATAATGGAGGAATTTTGGGTGAAAACCAAGTGCATTACTATAGCATCAGGATAATATCAACAAAGATCTTGATCCATCACTTTCAAGGAAAATTCAAGCAGGACCAAAGTTGCCACCTATTATTGCATGAGCAGCATAAACAATTAAAACCACAATGCCTACTGTGTAGGGAGATGCAGTTGTTAGAACAGAGAATATAGTTATCAAAATGGAAACAAATGCAAAGTGACACATCCCATACAATTATTTATCTTTTAGTAGCCTCCATTTCACATTACTATTGGGTTTGAACTCGATAATATGACATCAAGAGTTCACTAAAATCCTTGGGATTTTTATGGAAAAGGGTCACTAAAACCCTTGGGATTTGTATGGAAAAGGGTTGCTTTGGCAATTCAGTTCAAAGAAAAGTGTTTAAGAATAGAAGAAAGCTCTTTTAGCATATGTAGAAGATGAAGGAATAGGGGTTCCAAAGTAGTTTCAAACATTACAAATAATATTGAAGATAAAATTAGATTTGTTGACTCAAATAGTACCTACTTGATCACTTCTTACTATGTTTGTGAGAAATAGTAGATTGCTTTAAGACCCAAAATAATAGTGTCCATCTTGAGAAACTAGTACGATTATAGTAAACAACAATGTGAGAATTTTATATATATCAAATGATATTAAGTTTAATCGATTTTAAGAGAAAACCACATTTATATCTTGTGTAACAATATACTCAAATAATATGTACATAGCTATTAGACTATAATCATAATGTAGCCATTTCAACTTGGGTAACCCATTTAAAAATAAAATATAAATAAATAAATAAAAAATACTAGAACTACGTAAACCCCAAAGCCAAAAGGAAAGTCAACCTATGGTAGGGCCAAGGATTTGTCTTGCATATCATTGTATATATAGAAAATTTGATAACGCTTGGAGTTAAAAGCATAGACATGATCAATCAGTTGATGGATTCCATGTTATTCGTGTGGCAAATTTATAATTTCCTTGGTGATAACATTAAAAATGATGTTAAGTACCTTCTGAATAGGGGAAGTCAATAGGCAATGTAAAAAAATTTGCACAAGCTCAGATTTGTGGTAATAGCTCCCACAGGACATAGGTGGTTTGATTTCCCTTCCTTTATCTCTTCATCCTTAATATCATATCGTCAAAATAAAAGTAATAAATCTAAAATCCTCTTAAAACTCTAATGTTTCTTTAAGTTCGTATCATGGAAGCATAAAGGCAATTGGACACGCCACCGTGGACTGTAAATGATGCTTGATATGTACACAAATCAGAAAATGCAGTGATTGTATACTGTGAATGATTTTGTACATGGCAAAAATGACTTAATTAGCCCCTATTATAATAACTAAGTGTCAATATAAGATATTGATATATTCTCAAGTGCAAGCCAAAAAAAAATCAATCTTGCACTTCATCTTGGCTACTCATTCAATGCTAAGAACCAAAATCGTAAATATACATTATAGATACTTGATATGTACATAGATTAGAAAATAGTTGAAGTAATACAATTGGTAGCATTTTAGTTTTCTCAGCCATACACCAAAACAAAAAGGGCATATAGATTTTCCCATGCATCAGTGCCATTTCCCACCTGTAGTTTAATTTTTTTTTGAGACCTCCCCTAAGGGGTGGTTTTAAACTACCCTCTTAGGGTTAAGAGGATGGTTTTAAACCGCCCTCTTAGCCCTAGGAGGTGGTTTAAATTAAGAGGGTAGTTTTAAACCACCCTCTTAGGATCTATTAGGGCAGTTTTTTACCATCGTAAAAAATTGTCTTATTATTGGTCGTCCTTAAAAGCCTTTTTGATGTAGTGTTTGCTATTGCTATTGTAAATTCAACTTTTGAGTCTTTTGTTATTTCTTCAACTTGTTCCCCTACCATAAATGCTTCTTGCATATCCTTAGATCCTTTATTCTTAATATTTTCCTTCTAAATGCAACCATGAACTTACACATTATCATCTATATAGTTTTTCTTCTATTATATCCCCTTTATTCATTTCTTTTAGTTCCCTTTGAAGCCTTTTTATATCCTTTGATGGTGACCTTCAAACTAGCTATCTTTTTATATGGGTTCCACTAACTCAAGAATGCATGATCCATTTCATCCCAAGTGAAATTAAGTTTCCTTTTCTTAACAAGACTTGTCCACCAATCATAAGATTTCTCTCTTAAAATTTTTATAAGTTGACATTCCCAAAAAAAGGTCACTAGAATATAGAGATCTAAACTTCATCCACCATTCTTGAGCATCAATATCATCCCTTCTATTGAAAAATGGTAACTCCAAACCCAAACAATTTCCAAAAGTAGCTTGATTGGTAGAAATATATGTAATTCTTTGTAATAAAAAAACTCATTGTATTTTTTCTAAATGACTAACTTTAGAGGACTGTATTTGCCTCAATAACAATATGTAGAGGTTTTATAAGAACTATAAATTGATTCAACCAATCCAATGGTTCTAGAGCTAAGCTGTAAATTAACATGACCATTGATAGTGATGTAGACTCACTGATGAGATATATTTGTTCCATTGCTTATCACCACCACTCCTTTCATCATTTTCTATTCACATAGTTGTGACATTTCTATTTTGTGCCTCCAATTCTAGTCTATAAAAACACTTTTAATTATCTAATTTAAATATATTAATCCATATAATATTCAATGTATTGCTATAGTTCATATTATAGTATTAGATGAATATATAGTACATCACATTCCTTGAATAACTAACTTGTTGATAACAAAATATCTCAACTAGCATATACAATTATATGGATATACTGATATATAAATTTATTTCAATACCCTCCTTAATAAATAAAATGAATACCCCATAAGGGTTAGTCATTAGAACACCCACAAACATACCATTACAGAGGTGTTACTATCACACTTAAACATGCACAACAATGAGACAAGAGATTCAACTCAAAAAATCCTAAACGTATAACAAAATGCTAAACTAAATTTTAGACTTTGACAAGAAATAATTTTCAATTGTCCATAGAACTTGCTAAAATAAAAACCTAGACCAAAATCTATATTTGACACCAATGCACTACTTTGAACCATCTAGGCAATAAACCAATCTAACCAAAATTTCAATTGAATATTGAATTATGTACACCACAAGCTAGACCAATATTAAAAATTCAAACTCCAAACCATCCAAGTAATGAGCTTGACCCAATATAGCAAGCCCAACTAGAGTCTCAATAAATTTTTAAAATTTTGAACAAAAATTTTTATGTCAAAGATCCATCAACCAAATGTGTGTTTTATCAATGATATTTTGGTTTTAAATTGTCTTCACTATTTCCTTTGTAGTGTTCATTTAGATATCACTTGAAATGACATGCATAACAATGTGTCTCAAATATCAAGTGATCTAAGCATCCTTGCAATATTATATGCTCAAAGGATATCTATCCAGTCTCACATAAGTTCTTTTGAAAGACATAAAATATTCCACTACCTCCTCTATAGTGATCAAATACATTGATTGCATTACAAATATTTGTTGAGTCAAAGGCATTAACCATTGGATAAAGTACCCTTCAAGATAAATAAGACTCATTATGAAGATCAATTATTGGAGTTTACCACTACACATAATATTAAGAATAGACTTGATTGAACTTAACCAAATAAATTTTAGAAATAATATATTTTCTCAAGATACTTTGATCACAAAATATAAGAGTAACTAGAAATGATCACAAAATATCTCTAAAAGGTATCTAGAAACAAATTATAAAAAATAATAGGAACATCAAAGTCCAATGTGAAAGAGAGGAATGACACTTATGGGATGGGATGCCAATAATTTCACCCATTAAAATATTCAAATAAGCATAAATACCTCTCTCTTGTATTTTTCTTCACCAATTTTTTAACTCACTTTCACTCTTTCTTTCATTCTCCTCTCTCTCTCTCTCTCTCTCTCTCTCTCTCTCTCTCTCTCTCTCTCTCTCTCTTTATTTCTTTCTTTCTTCTCATTTTATTCTCTTCTCTCTTTTCTTTTATTTATAATTATCTATAGCCTCTATTTGGATTCTAATAGTAATTAAGCATTGTGACAATACAATCTCTACTTGTTGTTGAAGAGAAGGATGAAGATGAAATATAGTATCAAGTAAAAAATGATCTACTTCATGCTTGGAAAATAATGGCACAACCAAAGGACATCCATCATGCTTTCCTAGAGGTACACTAGATTGACGATAGGTAGACATGTGAGACATGCTCAATATTAAAAGTGTACTAGAACAAAATTCCTCTAATTGTATCTCATTTGACCTAAGCTTGAGAGATACATTTGGGGCTATATGAATAACCAGTATTCCATAATCATTCAAAAGGATGTTGAAATCTACATGTATTTTGTTACTCACTTTAAAGAAAGACTTAATATTTTATTCAATATTTTCTAGGGTTTCATGTGTTTATGCTGGTATCCTAAGTCCCAATTTAGGTTTGAATATGCTGATCTAATATTCATGATTCATTTTGAATTCATATATTTGAAGTAACTAAAACACATTACGAAGATTCTTAAAAGTAAAATTTCCTTCTCCAATTTTTATTTTTTCACCTTTTAAAATCTTGAGACTTAGAACTTTGGATGTGATATACTTCCCTAAGTTTATATGAATTAAAACTTGGTGCTCACATAGATCTTCAACATATATAATAAACCAAATCAAAATAGTATTCTCTTTTGGAATTGCAGTAGTATATGACCAACATGACAAAGAACATTTGGATCCCTCACAAACCTACCTACAACATCAAAAATCTAGGCCATCAACACAACATCAAAAGTAAAAATATACTCATGTGAAATATGGAATCCTATAATGCCATAAAATGTAACTGGAAGTCTTAAAATTCCATTTGTATCAATACCAAGTGCAATATACGATTTTCTACAAAAGCTATGAGTGACTCACTTGAAGATCCATCTGGGATTCATGAAACTATAGCTAGATTTTTTGGAGTTCCATAATGTCTATTTTCTCTAGTGATGTTATATGCAAGCTAATCCATGACAATATTGACAACACATGTGACACCATTATTTATGAGGAGTGAGATGGATGTTGTCATTCTTATGGTAGGATCATACATCCTAAGAAAATCAAGGTTGCCAAAGTTAGTGAGTGTCCTTCCGCATCAAATATGTCTTAGACTACAAAGGAAAGGTTTATGAGAACATGGAAGGCTATAGGGATCACCATTTTATAATCACTAGAGGCTTAACAAGGGCACCAAAGTCCATCTAGATTTTATTTTTTCAATGGTAACTTAGAATGATGAGTCCTACGATGTAGAGACCTAGCAAAATATAGACCTTGGCTAGATATGACAACAATGATGATGTCTTTAAATTTTTTAGTCTACCTAATAAATTTATAAGCCAATTATTGACCTTATACAACTACACCATGGAAAAATTCTTTTACATGCACCATTCCTAAACATGTGTCTATATTTAGAGAAAATTGACCTTTATTTTGTATGTCTACCATAATTTTGGGATACTCCAAGTACCCATGAAAGGAATAGTCTCTCTAAAGATATTAATAAGTTAATGAAGTTTTTAGAAGGATGAATTGCTTGCCATAGCTATGAAGGTGCTCACCTTTAAATTTCCTCTATCAATGGAAATTAGGTTTTTCATTAACAAATTGATCTTTGATAATATTGACATGTATTCTATGATGCTTTTCTGGTTGTGTTATAATATTGTGATCTCGAAGGTCTAGGGGTAGAGATATATGAAGGTGTATAAGATATGAGTGTAGATGTATACATCTACCAGTGAGGGAGGGAAGTATGAGTAGTTTTATGTATGCTAATACCTTGCCTTGATGGCCATGGTGATTAGAGAGAGGGAGATTCATCAATTGGATTTCTCAATAGCATAAAATCCTTACCATGTAAATACCTCCGTATCCAACATGTGCAAAAAATAATTTACAAGTTGTTCTAACAAAATAAAATATTATGTAATTTCTTGGAGCATCATTGGCTTTGTTCTTAGCATGATGGCATAGTATCAAATGGATTATACATAGAATAGGTGAGAGTTTATCCTCACCAACCCATCAAGAAATTAGACTAAACTAGCTTTTATTAAATGAATCTAATATAATATAAGATTCATCGTATTGCTATATTTCATGTTAC
Source organism: Wollemia nobilis (assembly GCA_028583015.1). NCBI lineage: Eukaryota > Viridiplantae > Streptophyta > Pinopsida > Araucariales > Araucariaceae > Wollemia > Wollemia nobilis. Next base: position 650,437 of record JAQPPZ010001538.1, read on the forward strand.
AATATCACATAAATATATATTACATTAAATTTCCTAAATAGCTAATTATCTAATAACAAAGTATTTCAATTAATACTTTATCTTGGACTTAAATATGATATGTAGTTATAAAATTATATGGATATACTTATATCTAAATTTATTCAAAAATTCCATTTCAAAGACATGATTATCTTCTCTATTTTCTACGCATAACATTATAGAAGTTTTTTGATATTAAAAAGCTTTCCTTTCAAATAAATTTGCTTTTCCTCTATCAAATAAAGGAGTGAAAACAATTATCTTATAATGTCAACCTAGAACTAAAAATGTTGCAATCCTTCTTACAATAATCTATCCATAACCATAGGCTATATATATACCTAATTCTAATAATTCAAAAATTAGGCATTATATATTTTTAGATTTGTGAATTCCAATGTTTAAAAAACAAGATTTGAATTATGAAAATTGAATATCTTCAATTTCTATGCATCAGGCTACAAGAAGAATAAAATTTTAAAACTTTTTTTGGAAATATGATCAATTATTTGCTATATTTTTAACTAATTATCACTTGATATAATAAATAAGTTACAATAAAGAACCTACTATTTATTATTATTATTATTATTATTATTATTTTAAATTAGGATAATTTTCTTAAAATCAAGTACCCACCCCAAATAAACATCCACTCCATGCAAGTGTTCCATGCTTATAGAGATTTTGATGTATGTATTGAGGCTAAGGATGGTTCGAACATTGGAAAACTCATAGGACCAACTAGTGGTGCCTTGTAAGTTATATCTAGAGTGATGTTGTAGAAGCTTTAGGCTTATTATTTGTATGAAATGAGCCTCAATAGAAGCATACAAAAATATTACAAATATAGAAATAAGACTTAAAAAAAATTCATATTAATCATGAGATGACATGAAAAATACTAAATACAATTAGTACTATGAGAGTAGGGTGATCAGTTTTGTAGTGGTACAATAATAATGAGAAGAAACAAAAAATAAGACAAGAAAAAGTCCTAGGTTTTTAGTTTCTCGATTGAGAAAAGAACTCCTAAGCTACATTTATACAAAATGTATAATATTACAAATAAGGTGGAAGGTAAATGATTTGGCTTTTAGTGCATCTTAGTGGTATAAAGAAACAATCATGAATTTACTTCTTATGACTTGCAAACCTAGGTGTGATTTATTGAAGTGTACATATAGATAAAATTGTCTAAAATGGTTTTAGTAACTATCTAATGGTGACATGTGGAATTATTATTGGTTGTTTGTTGTACTCATAGAAGCACACTTTTTTTTTTCATTTATATATGGGTGCCAACTGGATAGGCACCAAATATTTAGTGCTAAAGTAGTCATCACAACAAAGTGATTTGGTGCTAGCATGGTCTTCATACCAAAGCAAGAGTTGACATTGATATATCTAGTGAGGAGTCTAGATAGGTTCCAAGGCCAAAGCTCTAAATTATATTTAATATTGATAAACTTGGATCAATCCCTACTTTTCTCAGATTATTTTTTGTCCCTTGAATAGCAATGGTCCCTATTACATCAACCTCAAAATGAAGAAAAGATGCTTGAGTTGGTCAAGCATATAACACTTTGATTATGATGGAAACTAACATTATTTAACAACCTTAAATAGGTTGTGTATCCCATATCAAGTACTCTTGTTGGAAATTTCTATTAGCTTATAGTGATAGGTTCTAACTGACTTGACTCCAAGTCAACTAGATTTTCTACTACCATGGGCTCTAGTAGAGGAGGTAGACATAAATTGAAGAGTTCAACATAGAACATTGGATGCATCTCCAATTATGGCAACGGGTCAAGAATAATGTTTTTCTCATTTATCTAGTCTTGGATGCCATAAAAACATCACATAGTGGTTTGATATTTTAGTTTAGGCTAAAAAGTCATTCCTTCTTTAGGTGGATTCAAATCTTATCTCCGACTTGGAATTTGTGTACTGTTTTGTGTTGGTCATGCCACTCATTGTATTTTTATTATTGGTATTACACGATATATTGGACTTGTGTTTGGATGTTTCGCACTTATTGTAGGAACTTTTCTACCTTGTTCACTTCCTTGGATTATATTGGAGTATATTACATTATTTGGTACATGCTTAATGTACCCCCATGGTACCTTCATGGTAAATTTGTAAATAATAGATTAGGGTTGAGTATATAGTTTAGAGTGTGATTTATATTTCCCTCTTTATGTAAGTGCAAATATGCAAGAAATGCACAAGTTTCATGTACAGTTGTAATGTGTAGAAAATGCGCAAGTGTCATGTAAGATAAAGTGTAAGTGTAGGTTGAGTAAATGTGCACAAGTATATTGTATGCAAGAGTGTAAATATGTAATGTAAAGATGTGCACAAGTGTCCAAGATTAGAGAGTGCAAGTAGAATTGTAAGAGTTGTCTAAAGGTTTACAAGTATTATAGAGTCAAGTGTTCATCAAGTATGCATGTGACAAGTAGATAAGTTGAGTCATGAGACTTGGCATTTGGAGAGCAATAGTCAAGTATCCAAATATTCACATTACTATGGTTATATTATGGATGTAATGCTCCATAGGGACGTATAGAAGATATCATATTTATAGATATTATTATCTGATTATAAGAAGTAGAGGAGCAATAAAGCTTGTATATATTTTGAGCAATTAATATCATAAGTTGTTCTTCATGCATAGTACATGAATTATTCAGGCTAGTTACATTCATATTTAAGTATATATATGAATGTTATTTGATTTATTATAAGCCTTGATATACATATTAATTTGCTCATATCATTATACTCTTATTATTATCTTGATCTTTATATATTATGGCTATTTTATATTGGGACTTGTGTGATATAACATGTGATATTTTGTGGTAGTATAAGGCTTCAAAAGTCATCAACTTAAGTTGGTATCATGAAATTAATAAATATGTGGAAGGCGATATTCCTTAGGATGCTAGGATGAGAAATCAAATATACTTGAAATAGACTCTATCCTATGGAGGAATAAATAGCCCTATTGCATAAGTGTTGAATGTATGAAAGAATATCATCCTAAATACATGAATACTTATGATTACACATCCATAAAATATGTAGGATCATCCTATTGATCACATAAGTTTGCCTATTAGTTTATGGATGGAACTCTATAAAATGTTGGAGCTTGGTGTCCTAGATTATCTAGATATGATACTTAAATTTGCTAAGGAATAAATTGTGTTTATCTAAAATAATGGGTCTAGGTGGGCCAAAGTAAACCTAGGCTTATTATAAGAACAAACAATGGGTCTAGATAGGCCAAATCAAACCTAGACTTATTATAAGAACAAGCAAGTAGTATCCAAAGCATAAATGATTTTGTTACATGGAGATATTATAGCCAACTTGGTTATCGTATTCATAACCATAAAAATGTAGTCATGTTAGCACCTAGTAGTTGAAAAACTTGAGCAAAAATATATTATGATGTTATCACAAGGTTTAGAACCAAACTTCCTATTTACTAGTTTTACAACCTTGACTATTTATTATAATATTTTAAAATTGGAGGATCGGTCTCACAACCTTGACCTAAATGCATCATGTATTTAGGCATAAATAACCCTTCACACAAACCTTTTTTGCTCTAATTTTATTTTAGTGATGTTATTTAGTATCCATGGACACCCCATCATATTTTGTGTTCTATAATTTTGCTATGTATTCCTTTCTATCAAGACTAGTCATGTTTGATTCTATTAATTTCTAGAACCTATTGTGAAATTGAACAAAGTATTAGAGTGGGTGTGAATCTTCATTACTCAACTACTTCCACCTGTAGATGTTTTCCCTTCTAGTTTCTCTCAAAGGAATTTTTTATTAAAACTAGTTAAGAAGATTTTTTTAAGGTTCATGGGGTAATCTAAAGAAAGATTTTCTGATAAAATTCTAGGTGGAATTGGATCATGATAATATCACTAGAATTAATAGATTTTATCTAGGAGAAATATTCATTGATAAGTTTCTTTTTTTCTCTCATTGGCACTCGATCTTGTTTTGCTTCAAATTTTCCAAGTAGATGGATGCCTTAGTTTCAAGATTGGGATTTTTGAAAATATTATTTGTCTTTTATAATTTATTTCAAAAAAATCATTTCCTTTTCTCTTCCATTTTTTTTATCCAATAGAAACATAAATGAGAGGGTATATTACTTGGCCACCATGAAATAAGAAAAGAATACTTTGAATTTTTTAGATAGATCCCTGGTTCCAAAGAAGTCATAGGCATGTTTCCATGCTTAAAAAAGACTTGAAAAAGTTGTTAAAATGGTCTAGCAACATTTCTTCTACATAGGTGTGAGATGATATCTAATTTTTTATGTTCAAAAAATGGTTTTGTAGGGAAAACCATAATAGATATGAATAAACCATCAACATTTTTGGATTCTTTGCAAAATTTTAGAGGGTTTCTAATTTAATACTTTCGTCCATTTTACTTCTTGGTACTTCTAATTTGCATTTGAAAAAGTTTACCCTTCCTTATAGTTTTTGAATTTTCAAAACTTAAAAAGTGAATATTCCAAAGAGAATTCCCTAATAAAGTTCCAAAATAGCACACAAGAGCATGGGTATGTCAACAATGTTCGAAGGGAAATATTGTTTATTGTTGGTTTCGATATATTTATCCTACTTTATCTCCCAAGACTCATGCTTGGGGAGATTTCTTTCAAGGAAGACTTAAAATATTCACCCATGAGAGGTATCAAGATCAAACCTCCTCCAAAAATGATGATAATATGCATATATGCTAAATGATATGCAATTAAAAATGTCATGTCATCCTATGATGACATGGTACTAGATGACATCACCTCTTTACATAGCTATGATGATATGATATGATTGTATAAATGCATTGTGATAGTCTATACAAGTGACATGACAATATATTAAATTAATTTAACAACCACACAAGAATATTTAGGTGACACATGGTAGTCCATATGGCTAACATGGAAATATGTACAATTTAATTAGTAATAGATGCACAAATCCTAAGGTAACATGTGGAAACTAGCATAGTAGTCCATATAATTGACTTGGAAATAGAGCATGAATCTTGAGATGATATGTCATAGTCTATATAAGTGATATGGTAGTATATATAGGTGATGTGGTATGCCATGTGGTGGCTGGTGGAGGTGCTAAATTTTTGATGCCATGACATGCTTCTTGAGATGACACATGGTAAGTGTTATAGGGTCTAACATATATGTTGACATGACATGCTTTGATTGGGCCAAAAAATATGCCATTTTATGCATATAAATATGGGTTTGGCCAATCACATTTTATCAACTCATTAAACTTGACAAGAAAATCACACTATCAATAGTAATCTTGGAGATGCACAAATTTTAGAGTGAATCAGGACACAAGTGGAAAAATAAGGTTTGTTGATCAAACAACAAATTAGATTATATTAAGTGGTGTCATGTGATTTTCTAGTACACTACATAGATAGTCATGTTTATCACCCTATTAAACACTTACATAGTGACATGTGGCAACCTCCAATTCATTATAGGCATTGAATTTTTTAGTTTTTAAAAGGTTTTGGAGATAATTTTGTGATTTTAGGGATTTTTTAAGGCCATAATATTTGCATACAAAAGTGTTTTAAGACCATTTTTTTCAATTCATATGTTTTTTCAAGATATCTATATTGATGGTGTTGTTTCTAGTCATTACTACATACATATGTTTATATTTTTCTAGAATAGTTATGTATCATAATGTGCCCTTGGTGAGTGGTCCTAATTAAACTATCTAAAAGATCAAGATTGAAGCTCTAATACAAAGTAAGGGGTTACTCAAATATATAAATGAGGAGGCTCTTGATACTAATTCTAAATAAGTAAAGCAACTTGACATAGACAAGAAGGATGAGGTTGATGGTGCCATTACTCTTCATGTTAAAAAATTATATGACATGTGCTAGTGGCACCATGGATCCTAAATTACTACTTGAGAAATATCAAGGGCTATGTGATTGAATTGGTTCCATATAAATAAGTATATTGGAGGATGAGGTAGAAACCTTATCCATGGACTCACTTGATACAATATATGAGTATATCAGTTGGTTTAGAAAAACAAAAGAGAATATCTAAATTAAAATATTCCCAAGGAGATAAGAGAAGGATATAAAGCATTGGAAAATGAAAGGAACACTAAAATACTCAACATTATATTCAATATAGTGTCTAAAACATATGATATAGTTTCTATTATCTTTGAGATGCTTCATGTGTACTTTATAAATTCTCCTACACCACCCATTGATGAGGTTTTTAAGTACTTTTTGCACCATCGACCAAGGAGAAATAGACATAATGGAAATTTTATTTTTAATTAGGCTCACCCAAAATAAGTTTCTAAAGTTTATAATTAAAAAAACAAAAATGTAATAAGAAGAAGCCCAAGAAGACTACTTGTGAGTTTTGCAAAAAGGAAGGGCACAAGGTAGAATATGGATTAAGAAACTTGAATAAGTAGAAATAAAAGGAGGTGCTAATGTTGCTCTCCTCTATGCACAAGGTGAGGATTTTTTAATCGAGAAACCTCATAGGATCATGTAACAGTTCATTTCGCATGTTAGATATCCACTTATTTGAATGAGTGGATAACATATTTTGGGGTAACTAGACACATGATAAAGCATACAAATCTCCTTTAAGGCTATAACAAAGCACATGTATGAGATCATATTGTAATTAAATGGCTAGGTGTTATACATTAGCATTGGATATTTATCATTTGATAAGGTACTTCATGTTCCTAATATTGTCCCTAACTTTTTATCTATTTATCACATCACTCATACAAGTAAGAAGGTAGATTTTTGGGCTGATAGATGGGTAATTAAGGATATATACAATGGGTTCAAAATTTTTGCTTCTGGTTATTGTGATGAGATTGACCATGTGTATAAGTTGAGAGAAATACCAATCTCTTTTGCCCCTCCTAGGAAGAAAAAAAATTGTTTCTATGGTTGCACATGTTAATAATGAAATCTAGAAGTGGCATCATATTCTTAGGCATCCTAAATATAGTTATTTGAGATACACGAGTCAACATCAAATGGCTATTGGGATTCCAAACATCTCTTCCAGGTGGTGCATGTGAGGGGTGTATTCTAGTTACACATCATAAAAAGATATTTTTGAAAGGGGTTGCAAGATGAGCATCTTATCCCTTGGAGATATAAATAGTTACATTTGTAGAGCTATGGGTACACCATCTATTTTAAGAAATACATACTTATTTTTATTTACGATTTATCTAAATATGTGTAGTTGTACATTATTCACAATAAGGATGAGTTTTTTAAGAGGTTAAAGACCATCAAGGCCCTTGTTGAAAACTAGTTAGATAGGATAATCAAATGTCTAAGGACATATGGGGTGGTAAATATGTTAGCTATGCTTTTTATGATTTTATAGATTCTCATAGGATTGCATATCATTGGAATTTTTACTATACTCGTAAAAATAATGGTGTGGATAAAATAAAAAATAGAGTAATCATGGAGATGGCATAACGTATGATTTATCCTAAGGGTATGAATCACAAGTTTTGGGGTGAAGCTATTGCTTACGCAACATACATCATCAATAAAATTCCTACTAGGGTAATCTTGGGCATTTCACTTGAGAGATTAAAAGGGGATAAGATTGAGGTGTAGTTATTATGTATCTTTAGGTCTTCAACATGGGCTCACATACCCAAGGATATTTAGAAGGAGGTACTAAAAACTAATAAGTATATTTTTATGGGGTATTATGATACCTCAAAGGCTTATCATATTTTTATCTTGAGAGTCATGAGGATTGATCCTGAGAGATGCCATATTTTATGAGTTTATTCTAGGTACTCATACCCCACCACCTAATATTTTAGCCATTGATCCTTTTAAATATTTAACTATTTTTGATCTAGCTAGTTCTTCTAAGATTTTTGTTGGATCTATTACTATTAGAACATCTACTTGATCTTATTATTCATCTTCCTTAAGTGGTTGTTCTTTGCCTATTTATTTAACCCTTTCATGGGTAGCACCACATGCAACACTCTCTTATCCAAAAGAGGGCATGTTGAGTAGGATACATCAATTTAGAATACTTCAATCTTACATGATGGAATTTTGTGATGAGTTATATTCTTTAGTTTTAGCTTATTATGTTGAGTTACCATAGAACATATGATTCTTTTAATCGTACAAAAACCAAGTGGGTTAATATACTTCCAAAGGATGCTTAACCTATTTTATCTCTTAAGCAATAGTAGAAGGCTCCTTCTTGAGCATTGCATAACACAATATCAAGATCCTCTCACATACTATCAATATAAGGGTAAACTACAATGAGAATATGTTATGTTCATAGAGTATGAGACATTGATGAAGAACAAGACTTGGGAGCTAGTCCCTCTTTCAAAAGGAAATAATGTTGTTGGCTACAAAGGGTTTATAAGACCAAATATACATCAGAAAATTAGGTACAAAAGCATAAGGTATACCTTTTTTCTAAGGTATTCTCTTAATAGGAGGGAGTGGACTATTTTGAGAATTTTACACCAAAAACCAAGATGGACTCAATAAAGATAATTGTATCTATTGCTATATCTTATGGATGTAAGGTACATTAGATGGATGTGAAGAGTGCCTTTCTACATGGAGAGCTTTAGGAGAAAATCTACATGTAGTAGCCATATGATTTTGATCCCAAGGGACACACTCCATTGGTTTATTATCTGACTAGGTCCTTGTATGAGCTTAAGTAGGCTCCTCATGCATGGTAGGATAAGATCAATTTTTTCTTAGTTAAGGATTTTAATAATGTGAAACTGAACATGATGTTTACTATTGTACTCTCCTTTTGTCTAGGCCATTGAATGGAAGGGACTAGATTATCAAGACTATCATACCTCTTGTAGAGCAACACAACAGGGCCCATCCTAAGAGCATGGGGTTTGGCTTGATTAGAAGCCTCCAATATTTTTTATGAGGCTAAATACTTTTAAGATATGACTTTGAGTGCACAGTACTAATCTAATAGCTACTAGGAAAAATGATTAGATAAATATAGTAAATGAAAACAAAAAAAAAGAAAACCTAAGCTAATAAATGCTAAATGCCAAGATAAAGATAAAATACCCCTACACAAAAACCCTGAGTGAATTGCATTGAAATAGTTAAAACATTCCTCCTATCAACCTATATAAAGATAAATAAACACATGTTGGGAATGTTACATTATTTGGTACCTTGATTACCATTGTAAATATCTATATTAGGATGTGATTTTATTATATAGTATGTGTCAAGGTGTAAAGTGTGTTTATGTGTCATCTAATCAAGTGTGAGTTGTGAGTGAAAGATGTCATGCGTGCAAGTGTGAATTATGATAGAATGTGATGTATTACAGTCCATGTAGAAAAAATTATTTGAAAGGAGATGAATTGGAGGAACATATTATTTGAATAGGACATAATATGATGTATATTACAAAGAGTGTGGATATAAGCAATACCATCACCTGAGATAAAGGGAGAGTGCCTAAGATGATTAAAGATCACCTATGATAATTTGAGAGTGCCTAAGATTATTGGAGAGTGATAGGAAGAAATTAGAGAGAGTTTGAATCAAAGGGAGAGTGATTGAGACGGTTGAAAGAATTCATATGAGCAATAGAAAGAAATGAATGTGAGAGTTGTAATATATTAGAAGAATGCCTGAGATACTAGCCTAAGATATTGAAAGAACAACAGACGAATGTGAATCTAAGCACACTTGGAACATTGAAACATTCATTACAAATGCAATTGGTATAGAGATAACATCTTGGTTGCAGAGTTAAAATTAGAATTCTAACACCTTGGGAAGCATTTTTCGTAACCCCTAATGCTAAACATGACAATACTTCACAAATAAATCATAATTATTTAATAATGCATATATTTTTGATTTAATTTGAATTGAAGTTAATGATTTAGGAGACATAAGGTTTTATTTATTTTTATTAAAATATTTTAAATGAATAGAGTTATAAGGTGAGAAATTGAATGAATGAAAGAATTACAGATTAAAGAGAAATTGAATTTTGGAGGAAGCAATTCTAATTAGAAAAAAATGAAATTGATATTGATTTATTAAAATTTTAAAAGAATTCATTGAGGATTGAAACTATATATTGGAGAATTAAGAAGAAGAATATTATAAAAATTGATTGAAAAAGTGAAATTTGAAATTGATTGGTTGTTAAAGAATTTGAAGGAGAAATAATAAGATTATGAAATTGGTTTATTGAAGTTGAATGAAATATTAGAATTTGAATAAGTTTATGTTGAATATTGAAATTGAAGGAAATAACTTTTTAACATTTTGAGTAAAGAAATAAGAAAACAAGCATTCAATATACATCATCAAAAAATAGTCAATCCACTTCTCAAAGAACTACTAAAGGCAGAAAACATGGATCAAAAAAATTAATGGAACACATACAATTCATCTAGAAAGAAACCAAAAGCATAGTTCTTTTGGTTCTTAAACATTGCATAAATATTTGTTTTAAATATGCCAATAATTTCAATGTATGGAAATTAGTTTATAATGCAACAGTTGCTTTCAATATTATTAAAAAAAAAAACACCAAGAAAAATTGAAGATTCAAACAAACCTTTGAATGCAAATGACCATAATTCGAGACCTATAAAATTCCATAAAAAATATGGAGAAGGAAACTACAAATGTAAATTTTATAATAGTTATCGACACAAAGCTAAAAATTAATGGGATCTTGTTGTAGCAATAATCATTCCAAAAATAATTGTTGGTACAAGGAAAATAGTGTTCATGAATGGGGAAGTGTAAAAGGCATATTGATGATGGAACTAGATGAACTTCTCAAACAAATCATTTCAAAAGCAACTATGGAAATAGTCAGAATCACAACAAATGCAAGAGATAAATCGGATATAGTACCAACAACACTATCAAAGTCATAGTAAAATGATGAAGATAAGATGAAGACAAAAAAATTATATTTAAGGTCAAAAGGCCTTCACACAAAATAATGTAATACGAGGGGGGGGTGTTGGTGGTATTACATTATTTTGTACCTTGAGTACCATTGTAAATATTTAAATTAGGATGCAAGTTTATTATTTAGTGTGTCAAGGTGTGAAGTGTGTTTATTTATCATCTAATAAAGTGTGAGTTATGAGTGAAAGATATAATGTGTGCAAGCATGAGTTATGAGTGAAAGGTGTCATGTGTGAGTCATGAGTGATAGGTGTCATATGTGTAAGTGAAGAGTCATGTGTGATGTATCAAGATTAGAAGTAGGAATTTATGTAATCATGAGAGACTTTGTCATTGTGTAAAAAATAAATATAAAAGGTTGCATCTTATATGAGTTTGAGGAGAGTAAAAGTTAGGCTTATTGAAGAGTCTCATGTAAGGTTATATATTGATGATAAATATCTATGCTATATTATTCAAATGTAACAAATTTTATATTGTAATAGATTATCAATAAAGCTTTTATTTTGTGCAATATTGGTGTTATTATGGAATGAGATTATTTGCATGTGATTATACAATCCTAGGAATTATAGACCTATGATATTTTGGGCTCACTTTGCTAACAACACACATACATAAAGGAAATGAGATAGGGAGAACCAAACATTTGAAACCAAATAATCTCGGGCCTCTAGTATGCATATATGCATATAAATTCATTACAAGATTATGCCAAAAGTGAGGGCTTGAGAACATGCCTGCAAGACCACTCAAGAATACAAGTACTGCTATATAGAGGAAAATGAAGGGAAAGCTATATGACTTGTAACTTGTTGATCCTTTACAATGCTAAAAATACTACTATTTATAGATCACAAGGGAGAAATTTTTTCCTCAAAAACTTGTAGGACAAATTGATAATCCCAATTTTAGACACCAAATCCTAATCATTTGTTATTTATATATAGTTATATATAAATATAAATATAAATATAAATATAAATATATATATATATATATATATATATATAGACAACTCCTAGCTTCTAATGAGACTTTAATCCTAGCTTGCCAAATGGCAACGCTACCTCGGCACTTCCAAACCATAACCCTAATCTTATAAAAAGTTATAAAACATAATTCATTTGAGGAATAAGGTGGAGGCAAGAAAGAAGGCAATAAAGGAGGTAAGAGAGAGAATGCTACAATTATGCTTCCAAAATTGTGACTCATGTATGCAATAATATTTCCATTTTCAATTTACATTGGTCATTTCATTATACTCATTTTTACAAGTGCTACTAAATCCTTTGTCTCTATACATGTGTGCAAGTTCAAGATTCAAAAGATCAAATCTATCACGATGGTCACAACAAACCCACCTCCAACATTGATTATAGCCTCAATAAGAATATGACACCATATTTTATTGTAAAAGGGAATCACCCCCTTTGGACATTTTTACAATGAAAAACCCTACAAAAGGGTTTATTGTATTCCAAAGATTCATTTTTATGATATAATACAATGATTCATGCTTAGTGTAATGGTGTCTTTTTTATGCTTATAAAATGGTGATCACAGTGGGACCCCTAAAGGATTTTGTTTTTTATTTACCTTGTTGTTTTTGATTTACTGATCTATGTTTATTTTTTATTGTAGGTTTTTGAAGCTCTAACATGAAAAAAGTTGTAAATTGAAGTTGGGAGTTTTAGAGCCTATTTGGGCTATCCTTATACTTATGCAAATGTAGATCTGCATTGGAGGACCTGAAGGAAGAAAATGTAAGGCTTAAAAGGTTTAAATATTTTTTTGACAACCCCTTCATGCACAAAAAAGGCAAGTAGGTCTTCTTCCTTTTAGTTTTTTTTCTTCTATAAAAAAATAAATTTCTATTAACAACAACTATATATATTTATTTCTCTGTTAAATTTTTAATATTATTATTTTTATTCTCTATTATAAAAAGAATATTAAAAAAAAGAAGATAGCAAAAATCTGTAGTCGCCCTACCTTTTCCCCTTTCTCCTTGTGAAGGCTACCAACACGATCTCCTTCCCTCTGCCCTCACCCCAATAGGGCCATGCTACCATGGCCCCCTATTCCTAGGCTACCCCATGGCCTTCCACAGGCGTCCTTGAGGGCTACATGAAGCATGGTACCTTTTTTATTTTCCTCGTGAGGGCTATGCATAGTGCAACATCCTTCCCTCATAGAATATCATGAGGGCTGCATTCTACGTAGCCTCCACCACCTCTCATGAGGGTCACCAACACCCCCCCTTCCCTTCCCTTCCATTCATTTTCCTAACTCCTCTTATGCAACCCACATAAGATCCAAACTACCCTAACTACCACCTTCCCCATGTGGCCTAAATAGGGGATATGAAACCCTAACTACCATCCTACCTATGCAACCCACATAAGGGCCATTCTACCCTAACTCTCCCTACCTCATGTGGCTTGCACAAGAACCACACCTTCCTAACTCTCACTCCCATCCCCTAATTTCCCCTAGCATGGCCCACACAAGGTTGTGCATCCCTCATCCTCCCTTACAAAAATTTATAGTCACAGAGATGTGCTCCCCAAGGAGGGATCTATGCTAGAGCCCCACATAGAGCCTGATAGGCCTACTAGGCCTTGCCTATGATAGACTTGTCAGACCTTGGTCAGGCCTTGTCAGGCCTATTAGACCATGCCACTTAGGTTGACTAGGCTTTGCCATGATCATGACAAATAGGCCTATTAGGTAGTATCCATAATGTGCATGAACAATAAATAAAACAAATAAAAAAATCAAAAAACAAAATTGTCAAAAAAAAATTGTTTTTGCACAAAAACTTGTCAACAACAAAAACTCATCACAAAAAAATATTAAATTTTTTTTTTTCAAAAAAGTTGTCAACAACAAAAAATCATCACAAAAAATTGTCAAGCAAAACAAAATTATCAACAAAATTGATAACCAAAATTGTATGGCTTCGATTGCATTTGTAGGAATTGAATCAGAATCACATTCTAGTTTTGCATTTTGGTGAAATTAGAGTAGATTTGATTTACAAAAATAGTACAAACAAACCAAAATGAAAAAACAAAAATAAAATATTTTGCACACACTTTTGCATGATCTACGTTCCATACTTTTTGCATATATACAGTGCAAGGAAAATCTCTTGAATGAGTTGGATTTCATCACCAACTGTCAATCGAGCCCTAGACAAGCCATAGTTAGCACACATAGCCTCTTGGACTTCATCATCGAGAGACTGGTTACCCTTGGGATTAGCTTGAGGTAATATATTAGGTTAGATGCCCTTTAACCATGAGGCTAAATAATTAGTGGAGTGCAGTTGTCATTTTTGTCCAAGATCACCCAAGGGTGAAGTGAAAGTTACATTTCAACTAGTTGCAGGACTTCGACATTGTGAACTCTTTTAGGAGGTGATTTTGATTCCTTAGATTACACCCATTGCTAAGCTTTCATCTAGTAATATTTATCATCCATTCATAATTCATCCTTTATTAGAGGGGTGGATATGAATACATCTTTTTAGATTCCACTTCACCATCTACCATTCATAGTTTTCAGGTCTAGGCAATATAAAATACACAAAAACTCAAAAAAAATATTCAAAACTTCAAAAAAACAAAAAAAAAAGAGAAAAAACAAAACAAAAACAAGTTACAAAATAAAAATAAATAAATAATAGAAAAACACTTGTTTGATTTTGTGATTATGTGTTTTCTTGTACTATATATTTTGCATTCACCACATTCACCACACACATAACCCACACATCCATCACTCCATGGATTCCTACGCTCACAATCTCCATAATCCTACTGATTATATGAAACATATCATCCCTCACTTTGTCGTGATACCCTTCCCTCCTTATCCTCCATAAGCATCCACCCATGTTGCCATCACACATCATGTTCAATCTTCTGCTCCTCATTTGACCATTTTGCATACATCTGCAATCTCTATCCAACATCTATATCAACTACTTATTGGTAGTGGTAATAAAGGTATTCACTCCATCAAACAACACCAATCATAGGTGGTAAACTTCAACCATCCCCCAACATCAACACAAAACACCTTCTCCATGCAAGATCCATCATGGGTATCACGACCACCCACCATAAGCATACCTACACCACCACTTCAAAATATGTATGTTGCTTCATCGACACAACATACCATCATCTCTCCATCCCCTCATCAGCAACCCCCACCTCACCAACCACAATAATTTCACAACCAATATCAATAGAACATCACACACCACCAAATTCCAACACACATCAATCCACTCGCCAACCAACACCTCATATCATCCACCCAATTCATCACACAACAAACACATATGACACACAAAACACAAATTAGGGTTTTCAAACACCATTTGAAGACCCAAAATTTTATTTTTTACAAAAATAGATTGACAACCTAGCCATGATATATCAAAATTCCACTTTAATAAAACTGATTAATCACCCTATTCATCCTTCGGTACCCTCACCACTATATCCTAATTATTTAAGAGTATCAAAGATAGATAAATTCAAAGGGGAAGAGGACCCCTATAAGCATGTAAGTGCATTCATCCATGCATGTTTTAAAATTCAAAATATTGACCCATTGATGCTCCGAACCTTTCCCCAAACCCTAGGGGGAGATGCCTTGGATTGGTACCACCACTTTCCCAACCATAGCATCTTTACTTTTGAGCAATTGGCCAATATTTTCTTAGAACATTTTACTTTTAATATCAAGAAGCAAGATTTGAGGTGTAGACCAATTGGTCCGACCAAACCCCGTAAGTGGGGCAGAGGTCCAAGTTTCAAATCTTGGGCCTCGCTGGACTAAATTCTTGTTCCTTTCTTGGTGCTTTCAATGATGTAAAAGGTTTAAAATGATTGTGGCATGGTGGTTATAGGGATGGACTACACAAATATCTGTGTGGTATATTTCGGGGTAGACAATGCAAAATATTGTGGCGGCCATAAAAGCTGGACAACCTGCCCGAATTCATGGCGGCTATAAATTCCACCATATAAATTATATATATATATATACATATATCAAGAAGATAACCACTCTAATTGATATTTACCATCTTCAACAATTTGAAGATGAGCTTGTATTGGAGTATGACAAATGATGGAGAGCCATGTTAACCAAACTACCCTTTACTCTCCTCACTATGGAGCTCACTCAAATATTCACAAGAAGTTGTTTGAAATACATATATTTACTATTACAACTCCAACATTATCACACACTCGAGGAAGCTTTAGCACAAGCCCAACTCATCAAAGATATCAAAATACAAGAAGGAGAAATTAGACTTCAGAAGAAAGAGTGGCCCAACAACAATGCCAAAGGCTATGTCAATAACCAATCCAAACCCTCTCTAGTCAACCAAATGGTATTCACCACCTCTGTTCCTAATAATCCGCAATCTTGTCATCCATCCCCACAAAAACCACCACCTAAACATCCACAACCACAACCATAGGTGCACATCCAAGCACCTCCTCAATAAATTGTCCTCACAGGACCAGTACAACAATAGGGGTACAACCAAAAAACTCCTAAACAAGTGGTTCTCCAAGGACAACCACAAAAATATGGGGAAAACCAAGCACCTTATAAATAGGTGGTTCTCCAAGGACCATTACAACAATAGGGGTATACCCCAACACATCTTAAGCAAATTATCCTTAAAGGATAACCAAAATAATTGGTTTACACTCAACCACCCACTTGATAAGTGGTCATCAAAGGACTACCGCAACAAGGGTACACCCAACTACCTATTGATAAAGGGTCCATTGAAGCACCACTTAATTAAAATCATCAAAAAAGAGTGATAGACCATGATTGGTACCCTAAGGCACCCAAAAACACACACACTCTCGTGCCCACACACATGCCAAATCATGAAGGGTACAACCACATGCCCTAATAACAAGAGCACACCCAGGTATCATATCATGAGGCACATGACCAAACATCTTATCAAGAATCCATTCCTACCTTGGGATCTTCAATACCACCAACATGCCCAAACACCCCACTTGTCTTGGTTCTCATGACTAATTCAATATTGGGGGAGTCTGTCATGCACAACACACATAATACTTCCCCAAAATTAAAATAAAACAACCTAGAATTGACATGGCTTCATGCTAGCAACTCAACACAAACATGGCTCCGCATTAACAACTTAGCCTAGACAATATTCAATACCACCAGTATAGTGAAAACACTGCTCCATAATCCCCTCAATCCACCATCGACATTCCTCCATACTTCTTCCAAGACTCCATGATCCACTTGGAGTCCCTTGACACTTCTAAAGATCAGCTCAAACAATAATTGGACAATATCTTAGTCAATTTTGATAGCTCTAAAGATGTGTCATTCCCCATCATTTCCATCATTGAACAACCTACCAAAGACCTTGATTACCTTTACTATTCCTAATTATGTGGCCCATTCATTCTATCCTCATCCTACAGGAGCACCCACAACTACCACCACCCCAACTTGTTCATCCCCCTCAAATTCTATACCCACCCTTACCATAACCACAATTCACCCATTCTTGTACATTCTATAACAAAAACCACAAAAAAATCATAAAACAACAATAAACAATTTCATTCACATTGCATTTCGTGCATCCATTCATGCATTCATAACTCATATATTCCACTTACACTGCATTCATGCATTCATATCATTTGCATCCATTCATGTCACCTACCATACTAGTTGTCATTCACTTAGTTTGGATAATTGTTAGTCCAACAAGTCTTGTTGCCTTAATCAAGAGCACCTTCAGTCTAGCATCAATCCCATTTTACAATTCATAAAATTCATATCAAAAATAAGAAAAAGGTACACTACTAGATGTTTTCAGGCACTCAGCCACTCCTAGTGTTTCACACAATCTCCATTGAATGTCAAGTTTCATTGTGGACCAAAGCACACTTTTTCACTAAGAAAATATTGAGTTTTGGGAGTTGACTCTACCATTTTTTAACCAAACATATATCACACCTATTAATAACATCTTATGTTAGAGAGAGATGAAACCATGATAAGGTTGAACCTTGAAGCGAAAATTTCTTCTTGCTTGTCCCATTATGTGCATAGTCCAAAAATAAAATAATGAACACAATGATTTTCACCAATTTAAATATACATCTTTGATTAATTTACAAAAATGACAAAAAGAGTAGTAAGGATAAGGGAAAAATTCTCATCATGACTTTATTCGAGTGGTTGAGAATATGATTCCCCAATCTCATCATAGCGAGAGTAGTAAGGATAGGGTAAAATTCTCATCAGGACTCAATTTGAGTGGTTGAGAATATGATTTCCCAAAGCTCTCTCTTGATAAATACAAATTAATAATAATAGACCTTGAAGTAGTAAGTATAGGGTTTAATTACCATTAGGACTCAATTCGAGTGGTTGAGAATTTGATTTTCCAAAACTTGAAGATCTAAATATTGGACTATGCTCATGCATGGTGACACGTCTCTCCTCAAGAGATATTTGAACGCACATAAGGATATGCTACCTTTCTAGTTCTCTACATGTCTAGTTTAAATATCACCTTATTCAAGATGGGTAAATGAATTCATTTGCACACATAGTGGTTCTTAATTGGCTCGATTTATTACCATACTCATGATTAGTAAATGAACATCCATTGCACACACAATTGGTCCTTGATAAATTTGACTCTGCTTTGCTATATTAATAGACGAGTTTGTTTGAAATCACTAGTATGTTTGAGTCTCTTTAAAATAATTTTAGGTTCTTTATCCTTAAGGTAAAAAAAATCATAAGCAAACTTACATTCCATATCAGCATTGCATCATTACATAAGTTTCATAACCCACTTGAAATTTTACCATTACATGTTGGTGTCCTTAATTAAGAAATAAAAAGCAAAGTTTGATAAATAATGGTCCATAACCTCCTTGAATAACAATTAATAATTCAACACAATTCATCCTCACTAATTGCATTCATTCATAATACATTTATTATATCACATGCATACCAAAATTTAAAAAGGTTCCAAAGGAACCTAACCCCTTTGGTCAAATCAGTTCAAAAAACTCCAAAGGTACCCAAACTCCTTTGGTCACTTTCAATTCAAAGGCTCCAAAGGCATCAAACCCCTTTGGTCAAAATATTCTCAAGATAAACTTGTATCTAGTCAACAGATGGTTAAAAAAACTGGTTATCCATGCAATCGAGTAGGATGGGTAGATCACCATAAGGATGCCTTAAAAAAATATAAGAACAAAATATCCATTTCATTCTAATCATTTTTACCTTTGTCATATGCTTAATTGCTTTCATCATTTCATCTCTTCTCCATAGACTCATCACTTGAGGGGGTAGACAATATCTACAAATTCTAGTCTCAAATAAAGTCAATACTCAAAACACTCAATATTGGAAATTGCGTTAGTTCAAGAATCATTGCAAAATACTATCATACACCCTTTTTTGATGGGGAAGATAACAAGAAAAAATCTCAATCAAACAAACACTTGGTATACCTAAAGTCTAAAGTGTAGATCTCTCCCTGTACATCTACCTACGATCGAAAGGTTATCAAGTGTAGGTAGACCTAAAGCCTAAAGTGTAGACCTCTCCCTAAACATCTACCATGGATAAAACTTTTACAAAAATAAAATACCATCAATGTATCAAAAGTAATGATTCAACGATGTGCATATTTTTCATGATTAGGGCAACCCACATTAAATTTTATTTGTGACCATATTACAGAACTCCATTTCAAATACAAATGGCTTCAAAAGCTCCCAAAAAATCAAACACTCCATAAAATTATCACATCAACCCATCAATACCTTCAAAAAATTATCCCATGTCATGATGCTTGAAATTAAATCAGTTTGATCCCTCATTTTTGGAATGCATTTGTGTTCAAAAAAATTTGCCTAAGGTTTTCATTAATCCCTATTTGCAGGGTTGTAAAGTGAAAATTTCTCAAAAATTCAGAATGGTCAACCACACCACTCCAATCACAAATGGGTCAACCACAGCCACAATGGCTGGTCCATATATAAAATTGCACCTAATGCTACGAAAGGCAAAATTTTGAAAACACAGATCTACCCTGAACTTGGGCCAACCAACTTGATCTTAAATTTTAAACATTTGCATCCACCATATCCACTCCTTTTCATCATCCATATTTGGTCAATTGACTCATGGGTTTCATTCTTTACCCATTCACCAATTTAGGGGGTAAGATAAAATAAAATTTGTCATAATCATTCTTCTTGCGTATTGAGGAAAGAGTCCATTTCTTCATCCAATAAAAACCAAGTGTCTCTTATTTTTGCATCGCATTGTGTTTTACACAACATAGTACAAAATAGGCATATATAGATACCAAATCCTAGCCATTTGTTATATATATAGACAAATCCTAGATGCTAATGATAATTTAATCCTAGCTTGTTACTTGGAAATGCTACCTCACCACTTACAAACCCTAAGCCTAACCTTCTAAAAAGTTATAAAATATAATTCATTCAAGGAATAAGGTGGAGCCAAGAAAGGAGGCCTGAAAAGAGGTAAAAAAGAGAGATGCTATTGTTATGCTACCAAAATTGTGACACATGTATGCAATAATATTTAGATTTTCAATTTACATTGGTCATTTTATTATTACTCATTTTGATGGGTTCTACTAAATCCTTTGTCTCTTTGCATGTGTGTAGGTTCAAGATTCTAAAGCTTAAATACATCATGGTGGTCAAAACAAACCTACCTCCGACATTGATTTTAGCCTGAAGAAGAATACAACACCATATTTTATTATAAAAGGGGATCACCCCCTTTGGAAATTTTTATTGTGAAGCACCCTACAAAGGGGTTTATTGTATTCCAAATATTCATTTTTATGATATAATACAATGATTCAATTTTAGTGTAATGGTTTCTTTTCATACTTACACCAACTAATATTTCTAGAGATCGTAAATAATTGAATGGTAGCACTTTTTACCATTAATTTGGTCAATTTTGGGATTGCCACTATTCTAGGTCACCATGCCTTTGTCTTCAAAATACCACCTACCTTTCCTTGGACTATTGAGCTGAAATGACATGAGTAGGTGATCCTTAGTTTTTCTTAACTGTAGCATATTAATTTAGCTTATCTACCTTTTTTGGGGTCTTGTGCACCATCATTCTTGCCTTGCAATCTGATTTTACCCTTCTGACTCTCATTATTCAAATGTTGGAACTTTTGGTTTGCTTGACTATCAAAAGTTTATTTCTTATCAAAGCTTTGGGACTTTTTATTTTACTTTCGCTTGGAACTTTTCAAAAGTTTTGGGTTTTCAACCATGAGACCATGCAAACCATCAAAAATTTTATTTCCTTTCTCTCCTTTGAAATTTTTTAAAATTTTCCAATCCTTGACTATTTTATTTTTAGTGTCTTTTCAAAATTTCCACCACTTTCTACCTTTTAGCCTCTTAGATTGTATGAGCCATTGAAGAATTTCCTCTTCTACTTTCTGGTGGGTAACTCGAGTCTAGGACATTTACTTGCATGCCAATTGAAGCTCTAATTTTTTCTTCTCTACATTCTTCTCCTCATTCCATAGTTGATGTTTTATATTCCTTAATACTTATTGTTATTGCAATTCTTGTAACCACATCAAGGGATAGTAACTAGTTAGATAGTCACTATGAACCCAACCAAATGTGGAAGATATCTAAAACCCTAAGCTCTTTTCTTTAGGAAGAAGAAGAGTCTACAACCATCATTCAGGTGGAAACCCAACCATAGTTGGAGCCCCTTTAGCTATCATTGAGAAATATTAGGGACTTCTACCCATGGTAGCGGTTGGCTTAGCTACCACTAGAAAGGATGTAATTCATAATTTTCCAGATATGGTTGGTTATCATGTTCTCATGGCATGGGGAGCTTGAAATTTGGTTTTAGATTTTGGTATATATATTTTTGGATGACCTTCTATTGAAGACTTCCTAATAGACTGAAGGGGTTTTTTATCCTCTCACCCTTTTGCTCTAATTTTTCATCTTCTCCCTTTGCTAGAACTTGCTTAGCATAGTGAGTTTGTCACTACAACTTTAGTGACTCACAAGGATCCCTTGCTTGCAAGGGATAAGAAACCTATAAGTAAGGGATTTATCTATTAGGTATGAAGTCACAATATTATTAGCAATTGCAAAAGTAACCAAATTAAGTATTCAAGTCAAAAGTGGGTGTATGAATATCTCTTTATTTAATTTACAATGTGTGAATTTATACCTCTTCTTACTTGCCATCTTTCATTGTTCTTGAAGCTATCTTGTTTCTGTTAGGGTGATGTAAGGAGATTTATTAATTTCTATTTAGTGCTAAACTTGCATGATGTGAAATTAATTTTTCTTTGTGCTTCTACTGACCCTCACCTTTTTACATTACTTTCTTGCTATGTGGCCTTAGCACTTTGATTGATCTAATGGTTCTCATTGTTTAGAAATAATCCTGAGTTGTCTACTCAAAGCACCTAGGGAATCCACCCTTTTTGTGAATTTTCTTAGTTAATGTAGATATTCTCCAACCCTATTTTTCCTTGACAACTTACATCACCTTGAGTTTAGCACTTTTCATTCTATGCATTTGCATGATCCAAAAATCCTATAAAATAAAAATTGGTTAGGGCATATATAAGCTAAAATAATGTACGTGACCCAATGAGGGTCAGGTTTTTGTGATCTAGAGTGAGTTTTCAACCCATTATTGTGGATCCAAACTATTTAGGAGGATCTAATTTCCATTGGCCATCAATTGATCTATTTGATTATCTAGGATGAATGAATGCATCTCATCAACAAAAGAATGATACCATTCTTTTTCCACCCTCAAAATTTGATCAATATTTAGCCCAAATTTTGGTAAATGTTTTATATGGTGTAAGTAGAGTGGTTCAGACTAAATCTTAGATTTATTCCTGTACTGGGTCCTTAATACCATGATAGACTAGTCTAGATACAAATACCCTCCTAGCTTCACGATAAAATCTATAGATAAACATATGTTAAATGAAGCTGGGTGATCAATTATCATAATGTCCTATGTGATAGTCACACTTGGAAAAATATTTAGATCTAATGGGAGTTCATTTACTATCGCTAGGATTTGGATCATATTGCCATCTAACTGCACCACTTTCTTATTCGTAATATGATACTTTAGATCTAATGCATCCACTATCATCTTGGGTATAATAGATTTACTTACCCTCGAATCTATCATGTAGTTATGGATCAACTTATCCTTGTATATTAGATATAAAGGGAATGGTTTGGGTCTACTTAATTTTGGGGCTGAGATCTACAAAATTGTCGAAGCTTGATGTTGACCTTGTTCATTTTCTCCTTCCTCTAGAGCCTTCTTTAGATGCTCCTTTGATGCACCTTGTCGGAGCCATAACTTGTGAACAGTATGACCGTTTACCTTGAAATTTAATAGGTGGTTCCACATGCATGTTATGCATGAGGCTAATATTTGATTCACCTCACTCTACAAAAATCATGTTTTTGGGACCTAAATCCAACATCTAGTGTCCCAAAATTAGCTTTTAGAATAGGTTCCCGGGTTTTTTGGGTTTTTTTGCATGTTAGAGTTTTATTATATTTTGTTATACCTTAAGTTGAGGCCTAATATTTTAAAGGTTCATTATTGTAAGAGGGATGTGTGCACAAAATTTGGGCACTATCCGACTCATTTCTATTTTTAGCATTTTTTAGAAAAAAGATCTATTTTTAGCAGTTTTGAGAAAAAAGACGTTTTAGGGTTTCTTTGGTTTCTGGTTTCTATATGATGGATTGCAATATTTTGGAGAAGGGGGGAATTTAGGAATGAGAAGAATATCATTTGCAGATTTCTTCCATTATATTGCATTTGTGTTATGTGATTGGAGTCCATTTGTTGGTCTCTTGTAGCTAAGTTCACACCATCCTTCTATTTTGGGATGGAAAATATTTCCCATATTGGTACTACCACAATGGAACTTTTTATATGATCCACAATATTAATTTTTCTAAGAGAGGTGACCCTCTACACAAGATATGTCAATAGTGGAAAATTGATTGGTCCCCAGTTGGCTAAGGACCTTTGGATAATTCCACCTAGGGTATCTACTACATTGGGATCTTTGGGATGTTATGATTAAAAACCATTATGAGTTCTTGTATTCTTAGAGGTATATATTCTAGAGGCTTTTGAATGGCTTTGGTTGCTCTGGTTTAACCACCTAGGACCATCTAGTTGCTCCTTTTGATGTTGGAGATAAGTGTTGGTGCATTTGGCTTTGAAGGTTTCATGATAGGAGCCTACTAACTTGGTCTAGATAATACAATTTGTTTCTTATAACCATAAAATTGGTCTCACATTTTTCCTCATTTGCCTACTTATTGGATGTCGTTAGATAATTTGACCAGTCTTATGACCTGTTGGACACCATATTGCTTGATCAATCAAATATCACATAGACATACTCCTCATCCCATATCATTAAGATCTGATCTTGGGTAGAACAAATTTGACTTTGGATGATATGGGATAAATATAGATTGAATTGGCATCTAAGCTTAAACTCTTGAATATCCAGTAGATACTTAGGGAGGCATTACCTTACTTGTTACAACTAGAAGAAGCTACGAGATCTCTCCAAGATTATTATGGGTGGAGTAGGTATCTAGAGTTGGGTAGTACCAGGAGTTAAACTATTCTACATAATTTTTCTTAATGAGAGCCATATATTTATAATTATTAGGGAGTTATTGTTGTAAATGGAATGACATTAGTACTATTTGCTAGTTTTATTTTTGAGGTTGACCATTTTCCTGATTGGATTGGAACTAGGGCCAATGGTAGCCATTGAATGGAGCTCTATTTACCTAATTTCCCTATGGGAAATGAGGTCTTTGTCTATCCTAATATGGGTATTTTTAGGCATAGTTCTTCCTCCTCATGGTGGAAATCTCATTGGTGACCAATGTGAGCAACTTTTGCATTACTTTAATATCTAGTTTTTTGAAGTAATGGATGTTGGAGCATGTGGGACAAGAGTAACTGTACATGAGACCGAGGTTGACTAGAAGGTTATTAGATGGATTACTAGGGGGGTTGGTATGGATATTACACATTGGGATAAAAAGGCATGGGAGGCCTAGGAACTAGTCTTCTAATCTAAATCATATCATGTTAGGCTTGAAATGGCTATGCCATAGGTATCTAGCAGGGAATTTCCAGTTGTGGCTTTGATCATTAATGAGATTATAGAACTTAAGGCCTTTAGATAATATATGAATGCCATACCTTAGGGATGACAAAGCTCTTCAGGAATTCTATGCCATATATTTTGAAATATAAGGTTGAAATCATCTACTGTGTCCATGCAAACTTTCTTTGTAGTTGATATTTGTTCTAGGAGAGATGCACCATTTACCTTTTCTTTGAATCTTTCTATGAATAAGGTAGTGAATTGGTTCTAGTTAGCTATATAGTTTGAAGGAAGCACAACATACCATTATCAAGATTTGCCTTTAAATGAGGTTACCAATAATTTTAAAGTCATATTTTTCTTCGATATATTATGAAGTATGCATAGTCTCAACATATGATTTAGATGCAAGATTGGAGTAGTCAGGTCCTCAGTGAAATATGAGAAATTATTTAGAGAAAGTTGTGATATCTCCTCTCAACATATATAAGCATAGATAAACATACATACATAAAGGAACTAGGACATGGAGAACCAAACACTTGGAACCAAATATTCATAGACCTCTAATATACATATATGAATATAAAAATATTACATGATTGTGCCAAATGTGGGTGCTCGAGGGCATGCTCACAAGAACACTCAAGAATATGAGTACTTCTATATAGAGGAAATTAAATGGAAAGCTATATGAATTATAACTTGCCAGTCCTTTACAATGCTAAAAATATTACTATTTATAGATTATATGGGAGAAAAGTTTCTCTCAAAAACTTGTAGGATAAATAGACAATACCAACTACTCTTTCTAGGGATCTTGGAGAATTGAATGGAAGACCTTTTGCCATTACTTTGGTTAGTTTTGGGATTTCCACTATTACAAGTCACCATGACTTTGTCTTTAATAGAGCATCTACCTTTCCTTGGTGTTGAGCTGAATTGATGTGAGAAAGTGATCCTTACTTTTTATTAACTATGGCACATTAATATGACTTATTTATCTTTTCTAGGGTCTCATGTGCCATCACTGTTACCTTGTAATCTAATCTAACCCTTCTAATATGGATTGAATCTCTCACTCTTTAGATGTCAAAACTATTAGTTTCTTTGGCTATCAAAAGTTTCTTTCTTACTGAAGCTTTAGGACTTTTTATTTTCCTTACATTAAGAACTTTTTAAAAGTTTTGAGTTTCAGACCAAATCCTGAGACTTCATGAGCCATTGAAAATTTTGTTTCCTTTCTCTCCTTTGAAAAATTTCAAAAGTTTTGATCCTTGAATATTTTATTTTTTTGTGCTTTTCATGATTTTTTGCCACTTTCCACCTTTTATCCTCTTAGATTATGCAAGCCATTGGAGCTTTTCCTCTTCTACTTTTGGCAAGTAGCTCTAGTATATGACCTTTTCTTGTGTGCCAATTGAAGCTTTGATTTTTACCACTTTGCATTCTCCCCCCCCTTCAATAGTTATTTGGTTATATTCCTTGATGCTTATTGTTAGTGTAGTTCTTGTAACTACATCAAGGGATAATAACTAATTGGGTAGTCACCACAAACCCATTCAGATGTGGAAGATAGCTAAATCCATGTGATATTTTCTTTGGGGAGATGAAGAGTACAAAACCATAGTTTAGTGTTGGATATATTCAGTATATTTGTTGTCATTGATGTCAAAAGCATTTTATGCTATGTTCGTCATATTTGAGGACATTAAGTGTTTCTTCCAAAATCAAGAAGGTCTTGTAAAGCAATAGGTTATAATATTTATTTTTAAATATTATACACCCAAGTGGGCCCAAAGGATGAAGACCCAAGGAAGGAGAAACAAAGGATAAGAAATAATAAAATTATTATTTCTCCAAAAAAGACCCATGCAAATATTACTAAAGTCCTAATGTTTAAATTATTAAAAATTAATATTTTACCTAAGGTAAAATTTAATATTTAATTAATTTAATTCAAAATTCGAAATCAATTCAAATTCGAAGAGGAAAGCGCCGATGTGGTTGAAGAAACCCTCCAATGCATATAAATATGAAAATGGTTTTATTTCCAAAGTCTCTCAATGTAATTTTAATAAGTCTCCAATATAATTTTGTTTGGTACCTAAGGTTTTTAATCGTCGTGTTTTACACCAAATCATTGGAATATGAGCACCGTAAGGATGTAGCCCTTGGAAGGCCGAATCCGTGATCGACGATAGCGAAGCATTGGAAGGAGAGCACAAGGTGTCTCACATGGTAACACAACCCTTGGAGGGCTCAAGCCATGGTGACAGTTTCCAAAAATAGTGAAGGGTTAAAAAGGTATGCAAGAATTAAAGTTTAATTTTTATGAATAGGGAGTTATAAGGTGAAAATATTAATTATTTTCATTGTGATTTTTGTATGTGGTGAATTTTATTATTAAGTTTGGATATTATAAGGTGTACAAGGAAATTGCCATATATATTATTTTGATGAAAGTTTTTATTTAAAATATTGAGTTTGGATATTATAAGGTGTACAAGGAAATTGCCATGTATATTATTTTGATGAAAGTTTTGATTTAAAATATTGAGTTTGGAGATTATAAGGTGTACAAAAGGACTTGATGTTTTGTGCAAAAATTATTTTGTGAAGATCTTACAAAATCTTGTGGTAACCTAACCCTTGAGATTGGCAAAGGGTTTGATCTTGTTAAAATAGGTTTTGAAGTCTTCTCTTCAAAGTAAAAGGTATGGGCACATTCTTCCTTTATTGAAGTAATTGAATGGTTGAGGTTTTCTGAAAAACAAGTCTGGAGTGAAAAGGACTAGGTCAAGTTATCCTTTGTGTTTTGATGAATTTTTTTAAAAAGAATTAAATGCTAAGTTGGAGTGAAAAGGATTGCTTGATAAGCATTGTTTTTGAAGTGATTGGTTGAGTGAAAAACCTAAACTAGGGTTTGCAAAGATCATGAGTATCATTGTTATGTGATATTATTTGATAAGCATTGTTGGAAACAATTGAGTGAGTGTTCATATGTTTGGACTAGGGTTTGTGAGCAAGGATTATTTCATTGAATGATTGGTTAAGTAGAATTGGTTGAGCCTAGTCATGTGGATGTTTTGAAGTGATAGTTCAATTTTTGTAAAACAAATTATTCCATATTCTAAATTTATTTGAGAAAGAGGTTGAGTGTTTGTGAATGTGAAGTATATTGAGTCTTTAACAATTCTCTATATGTTTCTATGGTAAAAAAGAGATATTGAAAGTGATTGAGCATTGTTGTGTGAAGCATATTGAGTCTCTAACAATTCTCTATATGTTTCTATGAGATTGGACAAGTTATAGTGAGGACTTGTTGAGAATATTTGAGGCAAGTCTTTAAGAAGACTTGTGGATAGATTGATGTGAGATTTTGTGTAAGCTTACAATACAGATTTGAGGATAGATATTTTTGAGCAAAAAGGACAAGTTCTAGAGAGGACTTGTGGATAGATTAGTATGAGATTTTGTGGAAGCTTACAAGGCAGATTTAAGATAAATTTTTGAGAAGAATTGTGAGAAAAGTTGATTGATTTATTTGTTCAAACCTTGAGTTAAAATTTGGGGCAGATCCAATAGAGTTGATTTGTTATTGAGTCAAGCTTTGCGTTAAGGCTTGAGGATAGAGATTGAGCAGATTTGTGCTAGTTTTAAGGACTGTTTTTAGTGCATATTTGAGGATAGAGATCAAGTAGATTTGTGCTAGATCGAAGGACTGTGTTTAGTGCATATTTGAGGACAAATTTTGGTGTAAATTTGAGGATATATTTATACCATACTAGAGACAAATATTGAGTAGATTTATATTAGACCGAAGGACTGTGTTTAGTGCAGATTTGAGATAGATATTTGGAGGTGGTAGAGTATAGAAGATGACAGTCTCCAGTAGATAGATATCCATTAGCCAGGGCAGTGATGACAGGTCTTCTGAGTGGGGACATGAGTCTTCAGTGGATAGATATCCATCATCCAGTGTAGTGGAGGCAGTAGTTCTTCTAGAATATCACCAGCCAGAGCAGAGGAGAAAGGAGTTCTCCTATGGATAGATATCCATGAGCTTGATTAGGGGATTGGTGTCTCCTTTGGACAAAGGTCCATACAAATTTTAATAGGGAAATAATTCCCAAGATATTTTATTTAAGAAAAGTTTATAAGGAATATTTTCTCCGTGGAGTAGCCCACATTGGGTGAACCACCTTAAATTATGTCTCTCATGTGTGTGATACTTTATGTGATGTTTACTGCTTTAATATTGTTGATGTTATCATTTGAATTGAAAAGCAAAAAGTTTTATCTTATACTATTCACCTCCCATCTCAGTATAAGCACATGTTCTTCAATTGGTGTCAGAGTGGGTATCTCCATGAAAAGACTAACAAATTGGAGGAGGATCCATAAGAAACACACATGATTTCAAAAAATGAAGAAGAGACCATGTTTGATATAAAAGAGGAATTATTTACTGCTCTCAGAAAATTGGAAAGAATTAGAGAGAAGAACTCAATATTGAAGGAACAAATTCAAGAGGATGAAGAAGCAAGGACAAACCTTCTAAAAATTCTCACAAAACTCAAGATAAAGGTAGAAGAGGGAAATAAAATTGAGCAAGATATGATGGATATATTAAGAGTAAGAGAAAAAAAATGTGAAATATTGGAAGCAAAAATTGTTTATCTAAGAAATGAAGTTGAAAAGACCAAGGTACTACAAGACAGGAATATGGGAACTTCAGAAATAGGTTGCTTTTTCATGGGTATTGCTACTCATGTAATCAGTTTGGTCACAAGGCAATGAATTGTAGGGTCCATGACATGAATAGATATGGATTCGCCATAATAAATACCAAGACATTTGCACATTCAAGGAATAACAATATTAAGTGTTACAAGTGCAATAATAAAGGACATACAACAAAGTGGTGTAAAGTAGATATTCCAAAACCAAGCATGAACAGGAACAGGAATAGGAATAGGAACATGGGCATGGACATGAACAGGAATAGGAATATGGACATGAAAAGAACATGAACAGTCAGAGGAATTAGAAGGATCAAATGAGAAGGAAAGTGGACAAAGATAAAGATCAGTGCTTGATGGGAGTATAAATAATCCCACCCCAAAATTAACCACCTCAAGAGGAGGCGGGGGAGGGGCTAAGCTAAGAGACTCATTCTTAGCCCCGAGCCCAAAAGGTGAACCTTTGACATTGATGTCAAAGTGGAAGAGAATTGAGTAAGGTGGAGAGATTTGATTTAAGAAGAGAGCATTGAATCAGGGGGAGCAGTTTCCCAAGGGGAGCAGGACAAAAAAAGGTTAAAGAAATTTGAAAAGATGATTGGGTTGCCATCAATGACAAAGGGGAGATTATTGGACATTTTGAGTAGATTTTTTGTCATTGATGTCAAAAGTATTTTATGCTATGTTCGTCATCTTTGAGGACATTAAGTGTTTCTTCCAAAAGCAAGAAGGTCTTGTAAAGCAATAGGTTATAATATTTATTTTTAAATATTATACACCCAAGTGGGCCCAAAGGATGAAGACCCAAGGAAGGAGAAACAAAGGATAAGAAATAATAAAATTATTATTTCTCCAAAAAAGACCCATGCAAATATTACTAAAGTCCTAATGTTTAAATTATTAAATATTAAATATTTTACCTAAGGTAAAATTTAATATTTAATTAATTTAATTCAAAATTTGAAATCAATTCGAATTTGAAGAGGAAAGCGTCGATGTGGTTGAAGAAACCCTCCAATGCATATAAATATGAAAATGGTTTTATTTCCAAAGTCTCTCAATGAAATTTTAATAAGTCTCCAATACTATATGCACTATGTTATGTTTTGTTCACCGCATTTGAAGGAAAGACTGTGTTTTCTTGTACGTGAGGCTTAAGAGCTTCATTGGATAGTGTAGATGTGGCTATCCCATAGGTGGTGGTATAATAGATAGCAAGCTAATATTTGTTGAGGCTTTGGCTTATGGTGTGTTTGTAGTTCGACTCCCGGGGTTGGAGTTGTTAAGGGGAAGCATCAAAATTTTGTTTGGCATCTAAGGTTTTTTATCACCATGTTTTGCATTGAATCATTGGAAACTGAGCGCCATGAGGACGTAGCCCTTGGAGGTCCGAAGCCATGATCGATGACATCGAAGTGTTGGAAGGAGAGCACAGGGTGTCTCACATGGTAATGCAGCCCTTGGAGGGCCCAAGCCATGGTGATAGTTGCCAAAACCAGTGAAGGGTTAAAAAGGTATGCAAGAATTAAAGTTTAATTTTTATGGATAGGGAGTTATAAGGTGAAAAGATTAATTGTTTTCATTGTGATTTTTGTATGTGGTGAATTTTATTATTAAGTTTGGATATTATAAGGTGTACAAGGAAATTGCCATATATATTATTTTGATGAAAGTTTTGATTTAAAATATTGAGTTTGGAGATTATAAGGTGTACAAGGAAATTGCCATGTATATTATTTTGATGAAAGTTTTGATTTAAAATATTGAGTTTGGAGATTATAAGGTGTACAAAAGGACTTGATGTTTTGTGTGAAAATTATTTTGTGAAGATCTTATAAAAGGTTGTGGTAACCTAACCCTTGAGATTGGAAAAGAGTTTGATCTTGTTAAAATAGGTTTTGAAGTCTTCTCTTCATCAAGTAAAAGGTATGGGAACATTCTTCCTTGGTTGAAGTAATTGAATGGTTGAGGTTTTCTGAAAACAAGTTTGGAGTGAAAAGGACTAGGTCAAGTTATCCTTTGTGTTTTGATGAATTTTTTTAAAAGGAATTAAATGCTAAGTTGGAGTGAAAAGGATTGCTTGATAAGCATTGTTTTTGAAGTGATTGGTTGAGTGAAAAACCTAAACTAGGGTTTGCAAAGATCATGAGTATCATTGTTATGTGATATTATTTGATAAGCATTGCTGGAAACAATTGAGTGAGTGTTCATATGTTTGGACTAGGGTTTGTGAGCAAGGATTATTTCATTGAATGATTGGTTACGTAGAATTGGTTGAGCCTAGTCATGTGGATGTTTTGAAGTGATAGTTCAATTTTTGTAAAACAAATTATTCCATATTCTAAATTTATTTGAGAAAGAGGTTGAGTGTTTGTGAATGTGAAGCATATTGAGTCTTTAACAATTCTCTATATGTTTCTATGGTAAAAAAGAGATATTGAAAGTGATTGAGCATTGTTGTGTGAAGCATATTGAGTCTCTAACAATTCTCTATATGTTTCTATGAGATTGGACAAGTTATAGTGAGGACTTGTTGAGTAGATTTGAGGTAAGTCTTTGAGAAGACTTATGGATAAATTGATGTGAGCTTTTATGGAAGCTTGCAATACAAATTTGAGGACAGATATTGTTGAGTAGAAAGGACAAGCTCTAGAGAGGACTTGTGGATAGATTAGTGTGAGCTTTTGTGGAATCTTACAGGGTAGATTTGAGATAAATATTTGAGAATACTTGTGAGCAGAGTTGATTGATTGATTTATTCAAACCCTGAGTTAAGGTTTGGGGTAGATCCAACAGAGTTGATTTGTAAATGATTCAAGATTTGTGTTAAGGCTTGAGGATAGATATTGAGAAGATTTGTGCTAGACCGAAGGACTGTGTTTAGTGCATATTTAAGGATAGAGATTGAGCAGATTTGTGCTAGAATAAAGGACTATGTTTAGTGTAGATTTGAGGATAGAGTTTGGTGTAGATTTGAGGACAAGTTTGTACCAGACTAGATACAAATATTGAGCAGATTTGTACTAGACCTAAGGACTATGTTTAGTTCATATTTGAGATAGAGCTTTGGAGGTGGAAAAGTATAGAAGATGATAGTCTCTAGTGGATAGAGATCCATTATCCAGGGTAGTGAGGACAAGTATTCTAAGTGGGGACATGAGTCTTCAGTGGATAGAGATCCATCAGCTAGTGTAGTGGAGGTAGCAGTTCTTCTAGAAGATCACCAACTAGAGCAGAGGATAAAGGAGTTCTCATGTGGATAGATATCAATGAACTTGATTATGGGATTGGTGTCTCCTTTAGACAGAGGTCCATAAACATTGTAATAGGGAAAGGATTCCCAAGATATTTTATTTGAGAAAATTTTATAAGGAATATTTTCTTCATGGAGTAGCCCAAATTGTGTGAACCATGTTAAATCATGTCTCTCATTTGTGTGATGCTTTGTGTGATGTTTACTTCTTTAATATTGCTAATGTTGTCATTTGGATTGAAAAGCAAA
Organism: Wollemia nobilis; assembly: GCA_028583015.1. Lineage (NCBI taxonomy): Eukaryota > Viridiplantae > Streptophyta > Pinopsida > Araucariales > Araucariaceae > Wollemia > Wollemia nobilis. The sequence goes on from JAQPPZ010001538.1 coordinate 684,095, forward strand.
AGGTTTTATCTTATACTATTCACCCCCCTATCAGTATAAGCACATGTTCTTCATTTAGGTGTAAAATTTACTATAGGTGAAGCTAGTTTATCTATCACATAGAAGGTTTAAGGACTTATACCTATGGTAGGTGTAGGCTTAACTATCATAGAAAAGGTTATAGTTCATCATCATCTAGTTATAGTCGGTCATCCTACACTTGTGGCATAGGGTGCTTGATATTTACTTTTGGATTTTGGCATGAATTTTTTTGTATGACCTTATATTAATATTTGTCTAATAGACTAAAGGGGTTTTTGATCCTCTTATCCTTTTTATTTTAGCTTTCATCTTCTCCCTTTGGTCAAACTTGCCTGGTGTAGTGAATTTTACACTATATTTACATCAAAAATTAGGATAGGGAAACTTTGGTGATTATGTTGTCTATCGATGATCTTATCATTACTAATAGGTCCTCTACTCTGATCTAGGAGATGAAGTCATGAATTAATTCCAATTTTGAGATGATAGGTTTGGGTATTTTGCATTATTTTTTTAGGATTTAGATCCATTTTATCATTCTACGTATGCTTTGGATTTTCTTTAGTATTTTAGAATGGATAAGTATAAGCCTACTTAGACTCCTTATGCCTTAGGCCTAAATATTTAGGCTGATTACACCACACCTTTAGTTGATGCCATGTTGTATTGATATATTGTGGGAGTTCTCTATATCATTCACATTAGACTGTTATGGCCTTCTGATGTAGGAGCATCCAGTGGTGTAAGAGTGATCTTGCATCATTAAAAATTTATAATATTTTGATTTTTATGTTCTAAGTGTGTTTAGTTTTTAGGGTATGGAAAATAGACCTAATGGTAAAATAATCGTCCCAATATCCTAAGAGGTTTGGGAGATATGCCAAAACTAGTGAAGATCTTGTTGAAAATCCTGCCAAAACTAGTAAAATAAACCCTGCTAGTAAAACTTGGAGGTCAATTTTGAAGGCCTTAGAGGCATTTTTAAGGGCTGAAATATGATGGTATTGTGCATAAAGGCAATATTAGGCAATAAACCCCTTCGAGAGCTTTCCAAAAACATGCACCAATAGTCATTTTGAGCAATGAGAGATTAGTTATGACCTCGGGAATTTTACCCCCAAAATTCATATTTGAAATAAATGGTTCTAGGAGGGAAAGGGAAAACAGGGTCAAAAAGGGAGAATTTCAAAATTTTAATCAATTGGTCTCTATAAGATCCATTCTCCTCAGTAAAGAATACAAGTAAACTTTTGCATTTTATTTGTTTTATGGATTGATGTGTTTTTTTTTAATGAAACTCTGCTTCAAGTGGTATTAGAGCAGGAGTTTCTGAGTGTGTAAACATATCACCGAACATGAGGTAGTTTACACTAGAATTTGTGGTTAGGGTTTGTGAGAGACATGAGTAGAATGCATCCACAAAGAAACCATGGTTGTGGGAGAAATGCTATGGTGCCAAAATAGGATTTTAGAGCTTTGTAGAGTTAAGTTCAAGTTCTACAAGAGGAACTGCGTAGAGGGTTTGAGCCAAGGAGAGAAGATGGGAGTGAAGATGAAGCTGAATAAGAAGAGGCCTAGTTTGAGAAAGAAGAATAAGCAGTAGATACTGCACAAGACAGGTTATATAGAGCCATATACTAGATTGGGAAGAGACCAAAGATAGATATTTCTACGTATTATGGAAATCTTAATCCAGAAGAGTTGATCGACTGGATCAATGACATGGAAGAATACTTTGACTATGAGGAGGTTGAAGATACTAAGAGGGTCAATTTTTATAAGACCAAGTTGAAGGGTCATGCTAGTATTTGGTGGAAGAGAGTACAATTGGATAGAAAAAAAAGAGGGAAGGAAAGTATAACAAGGTGGGAGCAGATGGTGGAGAAGTTGAAGAGACAGTTCATTCCAGGTGATTACAAGTTGGACCTGCTAAATAAAATGTAGATTTTGAGGTAGTCAAGCAAGTTTGTCAAAGAATACACAGAGGATTTTTACAAGATTTTAATCAAAACATGCCATTCTGAGGCCAACAAGGAGAAGGTAGTCCATTATAGAAATGTGTTGAGAGAAACTATTCAAGAGGAGCTGAGTCTGGTCAAGATGACCACAATAGAAGATGCTTACTAATTTTCCTTGAAGGTAGAAGAGAAGCTAAATAGGAGGTTTGAAAGAAAACAGAGAGGAAGAGGTCATGGTGGAAGAACTGGTAGGATAACAAATGGAGGACAAAATGAGGACCAAAATAAGACTGGGAAAACAAGTAACAGTCAGGACCAGAAGGGGGAGAATGCTTACCACCCCTGTGAGTAGAATAATGGCTACCAAAGAGGAAGAGAAAGGTATGGATGAGGGCCTAAGAGAGGATGATTTCATGGAAATTGTTTCCAATGTGAGGAAGAAGGACATCGAGCATACGAGTGCCCCTAACACCAAGGGGGAATGAATAAGAAACCTAAAGGTAATGCCCAAGCTTCTATTATAGATGAAGGTGCTAAATATGAGCACTCTAAGGAAGCAGAAAGAGGATAATTTTTCATCAAAAGGAGAGACTTACTGAATGAGGAAAAATATCCAAATCAGGGGAAGAGTCTATTTCACACAAGGTGTAAATGTGTAGGTAAGGTGTGTAATATTATCATTGATAATGGTAGCACTGATAACCTAGTGTCAGAAGGGATGGTGACTAAGTTACAGTGAGAGAAGGAAGCACCCGTATCCATATCAGATTGCATGGTTGCAGAAGGACCATAGGGCTTTGGTCAGTGAGCAGTGTTTAGTAAAATTCAATATTGGAAGTTACGATGATGAGGTCCTATGTGACATCCTACCCATGGATGCTTACCATTTGCTATTGGGAAGGCCATGGCAGTTTTATCGATGTGCAATACATGATGGGCATGCCAACACTTACTCCCTGATAAAGGATGGAGTGTGCTACAAGATGAAGCCCCTGATGGAGGTGGATAAAAAGATATGTAGTAGTACCAAAATTTGTTTAGTTGATGGTAGAAGGTTTTTAGATGGCCTGAAGCATGAGCATATGTGCTATGCATTAATTTCTAGAGTTAAGGAAGAGCAATGCAAAAATAACCCAATAGAGGTCTCAAGTTTGTTAGGAGAATTCCTAGATATTATATTAGATAATGTACCTGAGGGTGAGGAAGATCAGTCGCCACATAGATCTGCTATCGAGATCTAGTTTACCCAATAAGTCAACCCATAGAATGACTCCTATGGAAAGTGAGGAGCTAAAAAGATAAGTCCAAGAGCTACTAAAAAAGGGACTGATTTGAGAGAGCTTAAGACCATGTGAAATACCTGCAGTACTAGCACCAAATAAATATGGGGGATGAAGAATGTGTACAGATTCGTAAGTTATTCATAAGATAAACATAAAATATAAATTTCCATTGCCAATGATGGATGACATTATGGACTATTTGAGTGGAGCCAAGTACTTCACCAAGATTGACCTGAAGAGTGGGTATCATCAGATTTGTATTAGAGGAGATGAGTGGAAGACAACCTTCAAGATCATAGAGGGTTTGTACGAGTGGTTGGTCATGTCATTTGGGCTAACTAATGCATCCAGCACATTCATACGACTTATGAATGAGGTGTTGAAGGATTTTCTAGGAAAATTTATCATTTTCTATTTGGATGACATTTTAATTTTGGCAAGACTTTGGAGCAGCACCTTCTGCATATTCGATGAGTTTTGAGAAGCTGAGGGAAGAGAAGTTGCTGATTAATTTGAGGAAGTGTAGTTTTGTGAAGGATTTGGTGTACCTAGGATTTGTCATCTCAGCTGAAGGTCTAAAAATAAACCCACAAAATGTGAGGGCTATCATCGAATGACCTACTCTAAGGAGCATTACAGAGGTAATATCATTCCATGGTCTATCCAGTTTTTACAAAAAATTTATTAGGAATTTTAGCAGTATTTGTGCACCCCTAACAGAGACAATGAAAGGGGATAAGAAGGAGTTTAAGTATACTTTAGGGGTAGATAAGAGTTTTGATATGTTGAATAAGAAAGTCACAGAGCAAACTATTTTGGTACTTTTAGATTTTAATAAGGCATTTGAGGTAGATTGTGATGCTAGTGGTAGTGCCATAGGAGTTGTATTGTGTCAAGAAGGTAAGCCTATTTCCTACTTTAGTGAGAAGCTTAATAAGGCTAGGAAAAAGTATTCTATCTATGATCAAGAATTTTATGCTATAGTTCAAGATTTGAAAAAGTGGAGACACTATTTGTTGCCAAAAGAGTTTCTTATACTGATCATTAGGCCTTAAAATATGTTAATAGCCAAGGAAAGCTAAATTAGAGGCACTTGAAATGGGTCGAGTTTTTGTAGAGTTATACCTTTGTGTTGAAGCATAGGAGTGGGAAGTCAAACAAAGTTGAAAATGCCTTAAGTAGAAGGCAAAACTTGTTGATAGAAATGAAGGTGGATGTTATAAGGTTTGATGAACTTAAGAGTTTATACACTGAAGATTAAGATTTTGCAGAGGCTTGGAGAGCTTTATTGGAACCTATTACTTTGGACAAGACTAAATGGTTGGATTTTATAATCCAATATGGAATGTTGTTTAAGGGAAACCATTTGTACATTCCAAGGAGTTCGATGAGAGAGAATCTGGTCAAGGAGAAGCATAGTGGAGGGTTGGACTGGACACTTTGGTCAAGATAAGACCATTGCCCTATTTAGTGAGAACTACTATTGGCCACAATTACAATAAGATGTCAAGATATTTGTATAGGGTTGCAGAGTATGCCAGAGGCCCAAGCATGTGAGGTAGAACACTGGATTATATCAGCCATTACCTGTACTAGAGAAACCATGGGAAGACATCAACATGGATTTTATTATTATCCTACTAATGAAACAGAGAGGGAATGATTGCATATTTGTGGTGGTTGACAGGTTTTCAAAGATGGCACATTTCATTCCCTGCAAAAAAGTAATGATGCAGTTCATGTTGTAGGGTTGTTTTTCAAATAGGTGGTATGACTACATGGTCTACCAAAGAGTATCATTTCAGACAGGGATACCAAGTTTATTGGGTATTTCTGGAGTACATTATGGAAGAATTTGAAGTTAGATTTAAAATTTAGTTCTGCATACCACCTGCAGACTGATGGGTAAACAAAGGTGGTGAATAAGAGTTTGGGTAACCTGCTGCAATTCTTGGTAGGAGATAATCTTAAGGAATGGGACTTGGTTTTACCATAGGCATAATTTTCTTATAAAAATTCTATCAATAGAAGTACCAATAAATCCTCATTCCATATTGTATATGGGAGCAACCCAAGGAATGCTTCTGAGTTGAGGAAGATGGACAAAGGGGAAAAGAGTAATGCTGAGACTGAGGACTTTGTAGAGCACTTGAAGAATTTGCATGAGGAGGTAAAGAAACATATTAACAAGATGAACACTTAGTACAAGACAAGGGCAGACTAGAAGTGGTGGTTTAAGGAATTCCAAGTGGGAGATGAAGTTATGGTCCACCTGAGAAAATAAATGTTTCCTGTAAAAACTTATAATAAGCTGAAAATGAAGAAGTTTGGACCATGCAAGATCATAGTGAAATGGGATTCCGACAATGCATATGAAGTAGAATTTTTGAGTGGGCTTAACATATCACCTGTGTTCAATATTTCAAATTTCATAGAATATCATGAAGGGGACAATGATGAGGAACCAGTAACAAAAACTTAGGATATTCCAGTGTCTACTCCAGAGAAGGAAGAGATAGAAGAAATCCTGGACACCCGCGTTGGCAAAAGTACAAGAAATAGACAGTATGAAGAATGTATAGTTAAATGGAATGGAAGACCTATTGAAGATTCAGCTTGGTTGTCAAAGATAGAGTTTGACCACATTGGTTTTCCTCCAACAACAAAGAAGTGAAGGTCACTTCTCAATTTACCCTAGGTGTCTGATGCAGGAGCATCTAGTGGTGTAAGAGTGATCTTGCATCATAAAAAAATTGTAATATTTTGATTTTTATGTTCTAAGTGTGTTTAGTTGTTAGGTTATGGAAAAAAAGACCTAATGGTGAAATAATCACCCCAATATCCTGAGCGGTTTGGGAGATATGCCAAAACTAGTGAAAATCCTAGTGAAAACCCTACCAAAACTAGTAAAAAAATATTGTTAGTAAAACTTGGAGGTCAATTTTGAAGTCTTAGAGGCATTTTTAAGGGCTAAAATATGGTGGTATTGTGTAAAAACACAATACTAGGCAGTAAACCCCTTCGAGAGATTTCCAAAAACATGTGTCAATAGTCGTTTCGAGCAACGAGCGATGAGTTATGACCTCAGGAAGTTTACCCCCAAAATTCAAATTTGAAATAGATGGTTCTAGGTGGGAAAAGGAAAAATAGGGTCAAAAAGGGGGAATTTTGAATTTGTAATCAGTTGGTCTTTGTAAGCTCCATTCTCCTCAGCAAAGAATACCAGTAAAATTTTATATTTTCTTTGTTTCTATGGATTGATGTGTTTTGTTTTAATGCAACTCTGCTTCACCTTTACTATTATCTATTATTATAGATACATGTAGGCACCTTAGAAAAGGCACTAGACAACAATAAAGAGTATTTTTAGATACATAAAAGGGACCTATCAAATGGGTATTCACTATTAAATTGGATCCCCTCTAGTTTTGATAGGATTTTTAGATGTTGATTGGGAAGACAACTTGAATGATCAATGGTCCACTATAATATTTTTGTTTTACTTGGAATTTGGATATGTTTAATGATATTCAAGATGCTAACAAACCATTTATTGGTCCTCCACATGGGATAAATATTATAATTCCAATGAGGAAGCTAAGAATTTTAGGTGGATTCTTATGATTTTGGAGGAGAATGACATTCCTAAGAGCTTTCCAGTCACCCTTCTATATGACAATAAGAGCACTATCTAGCCTACTTGCAATTTAGTGTTTCATCACTAGACAAAGCACATATATATATATATATGGATGCAATTTATGAGATTGATTCATGCTCATGGGATGCTAAATTAGTGTTTGTACCTTAATTAGAGCAAGTAGTAGATAATTTGATCAAGGTCATGCCTGAGGTCACTTTTATGTGGATGTAGGAGCTTCTTGGAGTTGGAGAGTGTCCCTTTAAGGGGGGATGTAAAGTAGGGGTCTCTCTCTATATCCCTAATTTTATTAAGGGGGGATGTAAAGTAGGGGTCTCTCTCTATGTCCCCTATTTTCTTAAGAGGAGTTGTTGGAATATGTGGTTGTTAAGTTTCTATTGAGTCCTTGGATAACAATTTGTACTTATAAATACCCCTTCTCAAAATCTTGACCTAAATGAATCATGTATCTGGGTATAAATACCCCTTCATACCAAAATTTTTGTTAGAAGTTGGAGTGTAATTTTATTTTCTTTTAGTTAGATAATTAGGTGTCCATGAACACCACATCATATTCTATGTTGAACTTTTTATTGTGTACTCCTTTCTGTTAAAGCAATATTGGATGATGTTTGATTCCATTCACTTTTGAAAATTACTAGAAAATCGAACAATGACATCAAATATCATATTTCTTTGGCAATAGCATTATGGGGCTATTGCATGGCAATGATATAGGTGTAACACCCCTCATTGGTAAGACTTGTTCTTGACATTGACTTATGTATATGGAAATTGCACAATCTCATTAAATTATGTCAATAAAAATGATAGTGGTATTTTGTGGTTGATTTTGATTATTTGAATATGGTATTGCTGATGCGTTTGTGGTTGAAGTACTAGGTACTCTCACCGATGTATTGAATAGGGACAACCATCGACTCAAGAGAAAATTTGGGGAAACGATGGCTGATGACTTGTTCATCAAAAACTCTAGGGTAAAGTATACCCTCCATGTAGTTACAATGCATTTTTCTTGTTTTTTGAAAACATCATTGGACCATGAGCTTGCTATTGGTAAATGAGTCATTCTTAGTAGGTAGGGGTTAATGTATTGTTATCTTAAAAATCCACCTACTAAAGGATAAATAAACATGATGTATTATGGAATTGGTTAAGCTTTGTATTGTTTGAAGCATGGGATCAATTAATCCAAATGAGTATTATTATAACTAGCCTTATTAATATTTGAAAATGTTATTACTAAGGTTAATAATTAATATTAACCATTGGTATTAACTAATTAAGTCATTGATTCAATTAGTGCATAGTTATTATAATAATAATTAATGTGGTGCTAATCAATGTCACCTTGAAAATGTTGTTACATTATTTTGGTCATGCGAGAGGCCATGCTACAAAGCTTATTTAAAAACATGTTGGTTGATTTTTCTTGGGAGGTTGGATGTTGGAGGAAAGCAATCTCGGGCTTGAAGAGAAAGAAGGTTTGCATTACGATTCAAGAGTAGAAAACATTGGGAAGCTTGGCAAAAGGGTAGATTCATTAGTTTTATGCTTTGTATTCTCCTTGATTGCTATGTATGGTAGCACCTTAGATTATGTATTTTATGCTATTTTCATTGAGATGGTTGCTATGTTAGTGGAATTTAAGAGGTTTATTGAAGAGTCATCACATACTTGTGTTGGATTCAGTTGTTTATTTTTAGCCCTGCACCAATCAGTCCTTGTGCTTGCTATTGTTTAGTTATATTTTTCTTCTATCGATCAGTGTTTCACGTAGGTCTATCATTTTAGTTGGCTTGATGTTCCAGTTACCGAAACATGTAGTAGATTTAGGCTTAACTCCCATCCTAGATTTCTTAAGCCTTACAGGGAAGTTTTGATTGGTTTATTGTGTTTTTTTTTGTTGCATAGACTTTCTTCATCACTTGGATAGCCTATTCTACTACCATAGTATAGATCATGGTCATCCTTGTCTTGTGTGATAGAGTAGCACTCTCTTTGGTGCTTGGGTAGGACCTGCGTTGGCACTCGTATCTGTTAGTGCCTTGGCTAGCCCTATGTATTGTTGTTTTTTGATTAGTTGGATGATATTTTGCTTTGGAAAATCGGTCAGGTTCATTAAAGTTAACCTTTTAAAATTAGGTTTAAAGGTTTGATAGACATAGCTATTAAATTATTATCAAACCATTTAGTTGAGAATAGAATATGTTCTTTCCTTAGTAGTAGAGAGAGATCATTATTGAATTAATGTTGGAAAGAACATTGTTATGTTTCTATTCTTATTTAAAAGAGATCATTATTGAATTAGTGTTGGAAAGAACATTGTTATGTTTCTATTCTTCTTTAAAAGAGATCATTATTGAATTAGTGTTGGAAATAACATTGTTATGTTTTCTATTTTTCTTTAAAAGTAAAGATGATTCTCTTTTAGTCTTATTTTGATTTGATGTTGGAAAGAGTATTGTTATGTTTCCATTCTTCTTTAAAGAAAAGTTTAATTCCTTTCAGTATTATTATTGCAATGAAATATGAAGCTTTGTGCTAGTAATCTCATGTTAAGTTAGCACTCTTGTTTCATAAAAGCTTTTATTACAGATGAATGTTAAATAGGAAGAAAATTTGGATGGTTCTTTGCTTGAAAGGATTGGAAATAATTATAGTGGTTTCTTGAGACTTGAGTAGGTAAGGGAACCATTATAGAGAGAAGTATGGGATTCTATCCTTGAGTGTTGTATTAAATTTTTGCATATTTTCTTGATGGAAGAACTTTAGCTTGGAATAAGTATAATGGTTTCCTAAGACTTGAGTAGGTAAGAGAACCATTATAGAGAGAAGTATGGGATTATCTCCTTGTATGTTTATTCATATTTTATGCATGGTTTCTTGTATTATACTAGAGCATGATTCAATGTATTGCATATTTAGTTGTCCCGATCCCTAAGTAATTCCCAAGCTTGTGGGTAATCCATTTTATGAATAAGATCATGGTAGAAAGTGACGTAGAGATATCTTAGGTGGATGGATTTATTGTGACTTGGAATTGTTTAAGAGTTGCTTAGATGAAACTTTCAAACTAGTCAAGTTTTGTAAGACAATGAGAGCTTGATCATTGTACAAAATCATGGATTGATTTATTTGCCTAGTACTCTCAATGTTGAAAAAGTTAAATGTTATCTTCTTATGATGTGAAGTTATTGTAATATTTAAATGGAGTAGATAACATTGTAATTTATCATTTTTATTTCTAAAGTAATGCTTCTTTACATAACACTTGGATCGAATAAATCATGGCTTTAAAAATGGATGAAATGTTGCTAGGGGTAACATTATTTGTAGCTTATGTTATTTTGAGTTATGATATATCATCCTTTTATTTTCCATTATCAATTTTTTTTTTTTTTGAATTTACATGGTGGAATCGGTGGCCGCTACGAATTTGGGCAGGCTGTCCAGCTTTTGATGGCCACCACAGTATTTTGTGTTGTTCGCCCTAGAAGCCACCACATAGATCTTCGCATAGTCCGCCCCTATAACCACCATGCCATAATCATTTTAAACCTTTTACGCCACTAAAAGCACCAGGAAAGGGACACGCATTCAGTTCGACGAGGCCCGAGAATTGAAGCTTGGACCTCCACCCCCCTTATGGGGTTTGGATGAGCCAATTGGTATACACCTTGGACCTATTTCCCATTATCAATGTTATGCTATAGCTTTAAGCATGTTATTTTCAAGTGAATCATTTACTTATAGAGAGAGTGGTTTTATATTACTTAAATGCTATCTTGAGGTTCATAAAGTTCTTGGGGATGGATCTAGAACTGCTTTTAGGACCTAAGTCAAAAGAATAGCCCAATCCTAGGAGGAGTTGCAAAGATGCAATAACCAGGTAGATATAAGTCCTAGGAGTTGCAAGGATGCAATAGCTAGGAAACCATGAATATCGAAGGAGTTGCATGGATGTAGTGGCCATATTCTTGTGAATAAATGCATCTTGAACATGGAGGATCAGGTATACCACAAAAAGGAAGTGTGTGGGATCATTCACAATATAATAGTGGTGGTCCCTTGAACATGTAGGTTCAAGTGATCATATTTATTACAAATTGAGTGGTAATAACATTAGTTAATCCATGGAAGTGTGGTAATGAAGAACTAAGGATTTATGCTTGATTAACCTACCTAGATGGAATTAGGATAAGGTTAGGGAGTAGGCATTCTCATTTAAGTGTTATGTGCCTTAAAATATAATACCTATGTTGTTGTCACATTGTCCTATGTCGATGAGGGTATGAGAAATTTGGGAGGACCACTTTACAATCCTTCCAAATGATGAGGTTTAGTAAGGTGAACCCCCTAAAATGTGAGACGATGGCCACTCATGTCCACTAAGTGTCATTTGCAGTGATATTAAAATAAAATGTGATGAAGCCTTGAGAATTATAAAAGAAAAATATTGGGACTCTTGAGAACCTCGCTTGTGTCATCTCTTTTAGGTTGGTTTTGTGGGTTGCTACACTTGGTATCAGAGCTCTAGGTCGTAGGACTAGTAGCTTCCATGGAGTGCACCTAGGATGAGTCTTGAATTGATGTGCTACTTTGGGAGACTTAATTATTTAGGGGCCTTAACATGGTTTGAGATACATCAGGTATTACACACCATTGGGACCAGTTAGGTCAATGAGTAAAAATCCTAAGGGGTATACTTTCTTATTAGGAAAGACTATCTTGCAATAAGGCAAGTATGACCTTGATCATTATCGATTGAGTGATAATGTTCTATGTTAGTTCATGAGAAGAAATAATACTAAATAATTGTAAATAAAATCAAGAGAAAATATCACTTACCCCACTCCTTTGTGTTGTTAGGAGATATCACCTATTTTAAGAGGGGTATCATCCAAGAAAGTAGGAGTGGTTGTACAAGAGGATTACTTTAAAATACTTTAATTTTGAGCTATGGGACATGGTTGAATATTGGAAGCTTATTATTTATGCTTTTCATCTTGGCATTAAACTTTCCCTATGGGTCATACTTCCATTTATATGGCACCACTTTCAACTTGAAGCAATTGAGCTTATCTTCTAGGGCTTTACCCTATTTTCGACTAGTCAAGGTAATTGGCCCAAAGTTAAAGGGTGTATCATAGGTGTAAATATTATTTATAGCTATCCCAAATATTTCATTTATCCAATATACTTGTCAGCAAAACTCCATTCCAAAATTCTAGTCTATTACATAATAAGGGAGCAAAAAGGGGTCCCCATTGAAACCATATACCCTTATCATGGTGCCCTCTTTCAAGAAATACCAAACTACAATCTCTTTTTTGGGAGTATGGAGCTGAGAATCCACCTATTAAAATAACCTAGGAGTCTTTCCATAGATGCAAGTTAAAGTAGGACCCACAAACTACCTATTGAATTCTCTATAAGAGTTGGAGGTCCTAAGAACTATCTTTTAATCTACTACTGAGAGAATCATTCCTGTTGATGTATGTTTGCTTATTTCGAATATTGGAATTATTTTTGTTGTAAAATAAAAAATTAACCATGTTAAATGTGAGCTATATCTAAATACCCCATATTTTTTTTTTAAAAATATACTAGTTGGGCATGTATTGTTGAACATAGATACAAGGCCCAATTAAAGTAAATGAGGATGTGACGGTTAGTCATGTCAAAGTTGTGAGGGTTTCTGATGGCATACACCATAAATATTTCATAATATTACACATTATTATTAGTATCTAGGATAAAAGTATAGCTATAATGGAGTGTAGGCAACAAATCCACCTCCCAGAAGAAGAAAAAGTGATTTACTAGATTTTGACAGTTTTGGGAATGATTTGCTCAAATTTTGTAAAACCATACAGTTGGATCAAATCATACAATGGAAGGGAAAATCATACAAATGGATTGGAAAACCATATAGAGCAGTAGCAAATCATATAGGGCGCATCAAAATTCACTCAAATGCAAAGGAAATGTAATTTCGGGATGAAATGTCACATGGATTTGCTAAACTAAGGTGTAAACTTAGAAAAATGCCAAAATAATGTATTCAGTTGTATATGGGTAGTTGTGAATAATGGATTGTATCAGGAACCACTTTGGAATGGCTTGGGAAATGACATATAAGGCCCCATTTTCAATTTTTTAGGTTTGGCTACTAGTTTATTGGTTATTAGTTGATAGAATAGAGAGATAGACATATTTATGAACTATTGCAATTACATTAAGAGAGTTTTCCACATTGTAATCAAATTGATAGCCATTAATGAGAATAACAGAAATTGTGTATGACAATGTATGATCTTGTTGTGAATGGATAATGCATTGTGGATTAACATTGTGTAATTGAGTTTCTATCTTAGTGTTATATGTTAGTTTTAGACATTGTTGCAACTTGTTGAGAAGAGTATCACTAGTGAATCATGGGGAATTATTTAGGAGCATGATGATATTGGAAAGGATGTGGTGAAGCGTACTGTATGATTTATAGATGGAATTACTTGTATGGAATCTCTCACCAGCCCGATTTGGATGTTTTGCTTGTGGAAGAGATTGTCTTCTTTAGGCTATTAAAACTTTACAAAAATACCGAAGAGAGAATGGAGTAGAAGATCATAGCAAGTAACACCTTGCTGTACCTTAAGTTCATACATATCATACATTGTACATCATACAAATCATACAAAATATTGTTACCCGATTTGGTAAAACAGGCGATTGGTAGGAACTTACCCGATTTTGTAGTTTTGGTGAATTGACTTGAATGATTACAAAACTGTGTATGGTAGCCTACAAAATAGCATTTGTCAGTTTTTTTGAGTGCAAGATCATACCATCTTAGATACTGTACGATTTGAGATCGTATAATGTATGTAATTAAGGTCCATACAAAGACTTGACAGTTCGTACGAGGGTAGTTCGGGTGATTAGAATACTGTTCGATTTGGTAATTGAGATAGCCTCAACCTAGGAATTATTCTTACCTTTGGAAAAAACCTCCCCACTAGGAATACTCCACCACTATGTTACATTTTGCACTATTGCCTTATCGAATCTAGCATTCTTGTTAAAATGGGTTGAATTTGACTAAAAATTGGAGGTGATTTTTTTATGACAGACACCAGTACATAAAGGCATGGGAGACGAAAACCATGAGACAACATTCCAGTAATAAGGAGCACAAGGATTTCTCAAAGAGGAAACACGAGTAACTCAGATAAGAGTACACATAAACCAATGATAGAGCAGGTTTGGACATCTGAAGAGGGAGACTTTGAGACATTGTTGATTGAGACAGAAGATGAGGAGGAAGAACCACCAAACATAGAGGAGATGAGTGACATAGAGAAAGTGCACGATGATGAAGAGTGGATGGTAAGACCTGAGGAAGTGATAGCAGGGTTGCAAGAGGGTGTAGATGATGGGAGTCAGGAACTAAGGCAATAGGATACGGGGACTCAGGGGGATAGACCAAGATCATCTCCATCACATTAGCGAAGAAGGTCGTAGATCAAGGACACACGAGAATTTGGTCACCGAGGGGTGGGACAAAACAAGATACCTCAAATTGACACTTCTGAAGACAACGAGAGTAAGACACCCCCAAGGAGGAATCCATTAGAGAATCCATGGGACACCTCAAGTGAGAGCGACAACTCCCCTAAGATGGCTAAAAAAGTAGTCGAACAAAGATGTCCACCATTTTTAGGTGAGGTTAACGAAGACCCCACACGACACGTAGGAAATTGCATAACTATTTGGAGAGCAAATGGTGTAGATAGACCGGAGGATTGGGTAGTCCACTTTCCTACCACCTTGAGAGGATTGGAAATATACTAGTACCTAAAGAGAGAAAATAAAGTTGATTTTAAAACTTGGAATCGGATAAAGGAGAAGTTCATTGAAGAATTATGACCTTTAAAAGATGATGGAGACATAGTTATCGAGATTTGCATGACAAAACAGAAAGCAGACAAGGATGTGAAATCCTTCAACCATCGACTAAAGTAGTTAGTCGATAATATGCAAATGCCATTGGTAGATGTGCTGATAAAATAGTGGTTTGTAGATGGGTTACTACCAAAATATAAGAAAAATATGGTACAGTGGTTTATACCATCCGACACATATGAGGAAGCATTGAAACATGCAAAGACCTTTGAGAGTGAATCAAAATAGATGTACATGAGAATATTGTCTTATTCCAAGTCAAAATATTTAGATAGTGAAGAAGAAGACACTATCCAAAGGATGGTAGCATCATTCTGCAAGGAGTTTGATAATATTGTTAAAGAATAGAAGATAAAACCAGACAGGAAGGAACTATGGTGCACAAAATTCAAGATAGAGGGACATACAAATAAGAAATGTCCAAAGAACAACTATTGCCATATTTGTAATGTGATGGGGCATGAAGTATTTCTCTATACCTACAATGCAAGAATATTTCCACAGGTACTATCAATCTAGAAGCAGGAAGAAAAACCATAGGCCCAAGGGAGCGGTCAACAAGCAACGAGTGGCGGTTACAGAAATAGCAAAAGAGGTGGTAGACAGAATCAAGGTAATCGACAAGGAGGCCAAAGTCACTTATAATATGACTCAAAAGGTAGACAGATCATACAATTTCATAATTGCTAGGAGTGGGGGCATTTTGTGAAGAATTGTCTTGCACCTCCGGTGCAAGGAGCATTGCAAACAAGCACTACACACATGTATAAGGTGTGGTTCGAGGAACCACAAGGAGGAGAATTGTAAAAAGTAGGTGAGTTCAAGAAACCCACAAAATGTGAGTTATTTGGACATCAAAGTTCCTCAAGTTCAAGAGGAAAATCAAGAAGTGTTAGCCGTGACGAGGAATCAGGCTAAAATGGATAAGCATCCAGAGCCAACAAAAGAAAAGCAACGCTAGCAAGCAACAAAGAAAATAGTGCAAGAAGAAAATGAGAAAACTATGCAAGGAGAGTCGAGCAGTCAAAAGGAATTACAAAACCATTAGAATATGAGATAGTTGTGGAGAATCTGGTAGCACAGGTGTTGGATACCACAGTGGAACTTAAAGTATCTAACTTACTAAAAGCTATCCCAGAATTACAGAAAGCAATTATGGAAGAAATGCAACCACAGAAGGTGATGTAAGTAGAGAGCCAACCAATATTAGAGGACGAATAGAAAGACTAATTTATGGATCCTACTATACTAATGACTGATGTGGGAAAGAAGCCTGCATTAATGCATATGGAGATTTTGGGGCACAAATTGACGCAAGTGATCATGGATGGAGGATCCAGTGTTAATGTTCTACCAAAAAGAACTTGGATAGAACTAGGCACTCCATCCCAATGGGCACCAAGCTTTCAATTGTATAGGATTGACCAGAATGATATTAACATAAAAGAATTTTTGACTACACAACAAGTAATGATAGCCGAGCAAGAGTTTATCTTGGACTTTGTTGTGATTACAATGCATAAACCTGCATACGATGCCCTCTTGGGGGGAGGATGGCTACGAGTAGCCAAAGTTAATCATACTTAGGGAAAGAATCAGATCACCTTAAAGAAGGGACAACATAAATACATGATAAATTTAGCTAATAAAAGAGTTAGTGAGGGTATATCTGCAACTGACGAATCAAAAAACTCATCAGGGGACAAAGGACACAAACCTGATGGAGAGGGAATGTTGTACATGGATGAATGTATCGAGGATGAATCTTGATATGATAGTGGACTTCTTCATTGGCAAATGGGGCATTACAAGATGTTTCAACCCAACTGACTTTGTATTGAATCAGAAGAGATCAAGGACAAACAAGACAAACTGAAATCTAGTAAAGAAACTAAGAAGGAAATAGAAGAGAAGTGGATATTTTCAAAAATATTTGTAGAGTATACAGTAGGATTTGCAGAGATTGATACAATATCGAAACACCCTGAGAATGTAATGAAAGCTATGAGTGAGCCAAAAAATATCAAATATGAAGGACCCAAGATAGTGGACGTCAATCTAGGAATGGAGGAGGAACCTATGATGATCCACTGTGGTGATTATTGGAATCTCGTATTGAAGGCAACAACGTACAAGATATTATTGGAGTACAAGGATGTATTCACATGGACATATAAGAATTTGAAAGGAATCCCACCCAAATTATGTGTCCATAAGATTACACTAATTCCTGGCGCTCAACCTGTCAGGAGGAGGCCATATAGAATGAATCCAAAGTACGTGGCATTGGTAAATACGAAGATAGAAAAGATGTTGGAAGCAGGAATTATATTTAGGGTGACAACCAGTGAATGAGTTTCTCCTATAGTAATCACCTTTAAGAAGGAAGTCGATAAGATAAGTAAATGCGTAGACTTCAGGAGTCTAAATGCAGTGACTATTAAGGATCCCTTTCCTATTCTATTCATAGATTCTAACTTGGAGGAAGTTGCAGGACATGAGATCTATTCATTTCTAGATGGATTCTTGGGATACAATCAGATCAACATCATTGAGGAGGATAAGCTAAAAAACACATTTGTTGTGGAGAATGGCATCTACGCGTATAATCAAATGCTATTTGGGCTCTGTAATGCCCTAGCTACGTTTCAACGCATCATAATGTATATATTTGACCAATTGGCAATGGGGAATTTCAAAGCATTTTTGGATGATTGGTCCATTTATGGGAAGATCAAGGAGCATATTCCATATCTTAGTGAATGTATGAGTAGGTGCAAAAATGCATAGATGTCATTAAACCCAACAAAGTGTTTTTTGATGGTACCATATGGAAAATTGTTAGGACACATTGTGTGCAGCGAAGGATTGAAGACATATTTGGATAAAATTCGGGTGATATTATTCATGAAAGAACCCTTTGACGTGAGTTCACTCAAAATATTCCTTGGATCAACAAGATATTATTGAAGATTTATAAGAAATTATGCACATGTATCCTATCCGTTAGATTCTTTGATGAAAATGAATATTCCTTTCATATGGACAAAGGAGCACCAGGGAGCATTTGAGGAGTTAAAGGCTTAGTTGGTAAGCAATACGATTTTTGTGTTTCCTAGTTGGGATAAGGAATTCCATGTCCACGTCGATGCCTCAAACTTTACAATTGGATGTGCATTGGCACAAGAAGGACAGTTTAAGTTGGATCAACCGATTTTCTTTGCTAGTCGTCTTTTGTCAAGGCTGGAAAGAAATTATAGTACAACATAAAGGGAAGCCTTGGGGATGGTATATGCAGTCCAAAAGTTTAGGCATTACCTACTAGAAAATCCCTTTGCATTCTACATCAATAATTAGGCGTTGTTGTACTTAATAAACAAACCAGTAATACAAGGACGAGTTAGTTGGTGGCTCGTTACATCCAAGAGTTCGTATTTTGAGTTGTGGTGAGACTTGGAAAGAAGCACGTGATTATGGACCAGTTGTCTTGAATATGATCAAGAAATATAGTAGGAACAAGAGTTCCTAATGAATTTCCAGATGCATAATTATTTGCCATCAATGTTGTGCCATCATGGTACAAGTTGGTTGGCCAGTACCTATCCATAGGGGAGTTGCCACAAGAGAAGATGACAACTGAAAAGAAGAGGATAATTATTAAGTTAGCACATTTCCAGATAATAGTAGGATTTCTATACAATATAGGAAGTGATGGTATCTTGCGAAGATGTGTAATGGATGAAGAAGTTAAGGTGACATTGAAATAAGCCCATGCAGGCTTAGCAGGGGGATACATGGGACCAGATGCGACTGTGTGGAAAATATTGTTAGAAGGTCTATGGTGGCCCAAATTATACAATGATGCAAATGAATACATGAAAGCATGTGATAATTGCCAAAGAGTAGGTAAACCGGTCAAGAGGGACTTTATGCCCTTACACCCATTGCAGCCATAGGAGTTGTTTGAACATTGGGGCTTAGACTTTGTGGGACCATTAAAGACATATCAGAGATGGAAGTGCAGATATATCATAGTGGCAAAGGAATACCTCACAAAATGGGTAGAAGCAAGAGCATTACGTGATAATTCTGCCAAAATTACAACACAATTTTTATATGAGCAGGTAATCATAAGATTTGGTATTCTGCTAAGAATAACGAGTGATTGTGGAGGACACTTCGTGAATGAGATTATCAAGACATCGATGAAAAAAATTTAAGATTTTACACTCATTGTCTAGTTCGTACTACCCAAGAGCGAATGGGCAGGAAGAAGCAACTAATAATGTCTTAGTATCAACTCTATATAAAACATATGGGATAGAAGGAGTAGACTGGGAGGAAAGGTTACCGTCTATTTTGTGGGCATATAGAACAACTTTCAAACCAACAACGGAACATACCCATTTCTAATTAATGTATTGTCAAGAAGCAGTGGTGCGAGTCAAGTTCTTGATACCAAGTTTGATAATTGTAGTAGAGAATCGCTTGGGGGATCAAGAAAGTTTGGAGGAACGAGTAATGATGCTAACCAAACTAGATGAAAGAAGATTCATGGCATAGTGGGCAATTGAAATAGCCCAGAAAAGACAAAAGGCATGGTATGACAAGAATTTGAGGAAGTTGGAACTTAGTCCAGTGGATTTGGTTCTAAATTTTAACGGGAAGAGGGAGATCAATCCAGGTAAACTAAAGACGTTATGGATTGGCCCTTATAAAGTTATTGAAGCATTGAATAATGGAGTAGTTAAGCTACAAAAATTGAATGGGATGAAGGTACCCAACACTATAAATGGCTCAAAGTTGAAGCCTTAAAAAGTACAGTGTCTATTCATTGCTTCAGAAGAGATTGAATGGAAAAGATGAGCAAAAACTCAGGATGAGGCTCATTGTGAGCTAGGTACACTATAAGAGGAGTCAAATTTGGGACTCGCAAGGCTATTTGCCAAATGGGATGAGAAGAAGCCAATAATTGAACAACAAGAGTTGGCACCTGGACCCAATGAAAGAAGAAGGGTGCGAGTATATATCAAATGGATGTATGAGATCATAAGAGAGGGATAAGAGTGGGTTTCTCCAGCAACAAAGGGCTATCAATAGAGGAAACTGTTACCAAGAGCTTCGAATAGGATGTGCCCAAAGATAGAACATAGGGAACTACCTCAAAAACTAGAAGAATGAAGAAGAGTAAGGCTGACAGTGCACAATGAGGATAGAGTGGACACATTTGAGATGGAAATTATGAAAGAGGCTAGGGAAGAAAGGATAGAAGAAGAACTAACAGAACTTTCCCCATTGGCTCAGATAGGGCTATTATAGTAGAGGATGAGAATGCAAACTCAATAATTGCAAGAAGAGTATCAAACACTACAAGGTCACAATGTGATATTGAGAGCGCAAGTAATCCAAGAATTGGATGGTACCATACAAAGATTGGATGAACTGAGGGTAGTTAGATTACAAGAAATTGGAAATGAACCTGAGGAGGTTGAAGAATTAACTCCAAGAAATGGTGGAGGAAATAAATGTGCAAGTACAAGTTTGCCACCCCCACCAAGCAAGCAACCTATGATAAATGAGGGCCCAAAAGTACTTTGACAAGATATAGAGGATACCACCACATCACCTAAATTGCACCACAATGTAGTAGGTATGACAAATTCTAGTGATGAAGGGATGTCATGGTTGGTGAGAGAGCCTAGTATAGATGATGATGAACCGAAGAATCCTCATAATCCTCAGAGAGATTGAAGTATTCTAATTAGATCATTGAGACCAAGGCAAGTCAGGAAAGTTCAAGAGGATAGACCTGAGAATGATACATAGGCATATGCAATAGCTCACCAGCATCTAAGAAGACAAAAGAGGGAAGTTCGATGATTGGAGAGAGTGATGAATTTACCACATGACTGGGAAGAATAGAGAGAAGAGGGTCGAAATGACTCTAGCTCTGAAACAGACTTTTTTGATGCTTATAGAGAAGTATTGGCATCTTCATCCCCCTAGAGATACTTTGAGGAAAGAATAAGGAGGCGTCACTTGGTACGGGCTAATAGAAGAGTCAGAACCTTATGAAAATTTTCACCAAACCAGAGTCCACTGGCCAATATCGAGTTTGTAGATATTAATCATGATAATATAAGAATGATTGGACAAGGACTTCTAAGACTTCAATGAGGAAGAGGAAGAGGTAGACGACCAAAAAACAATTGAGACCTTGGTTATGTTGCAATTAGAGAAGGTAGAGGACAAGGAAGATTCTGACCCCCTACTCCTAGATGGCCAAGAGATAACCGGTTAGCATGTATGAATTGGGTAAGGAACCATCAAAATATACCCAGACTAAGAGGCATGTTACAAAACACACTACAAAGATGCAGAGGGGGGTGACCACCCCTAAACTGACAAGGACACCAACAAGAAGGGGGTAATTGGTAATTACCTCGAATAAGAGAAGATTCATCAATAGTACAGGGAAGTTTCATGCCCATAAGAAATGGAAGGGGGATATACCCATGTGGTCAAAACCTTACTGGTAGAGGAAGGGTACACTTTATAGATGATAGAAACCTAGGCCAATAAAGGACCCGATCACCAATTTTGGAGCCAAAAATGATCCACGAAGATAGGCAAAGAAGTCGCTCAAATAATAGTAGAGTGGTGAGGACACCACCACCATGGGATCAATCACTTGCATGATGAGAAGAAGGCCTACCAGGGGACGAGACTCCAACTTGCTAATGTACAATTCTGAACTGTACACATTGTCAAAGGAATGAACAAGCAACAACATCACAAGCAAAACCCAGCCAAGTAGAGGTACAAGAGGATACCACTAATCATAAAGTTGTGGTCGAACCTCGAGGTCAAGATTGGGATGGGGTCATACAGGTGAATTTCACTATGCGATTACCAATGAGGTAAGTATAATTAGACTAGGATGAAAAAAAAAAGAAAATTGAAAAAAAAAATGAAAAATGAAAAAAAATGATTTTTTTTTTTGCCTTAGTTGTGAAAATCCCTTGGGACGCAATTAGGAAGGGCGAGGTTGAAAACCAGAAATGACGGCCTCTTCAGAGAAAAAGAAAGCAAAATTTTATCTAAGTAATGAAACCGTACAGATAACAAGCAAAATATGGAAATCACACAAAAGAGAGTCATACAAAGCAATATTTTAAACCATAATGTTGTATTGTACGATTTAGATCATACAATGTACAATTTGCCAACTAACTAATTAATGCAACATGTGAAAAAGCAGCGGTTGGAGGAAAATAAGGGGGAAAAGACAAAAATTTTAAACCAACTGCTGAGTTGGCAGTCATCTAGCAGGGGAGATGGAAAAAGCATGCAACATGGCATTTTTTAAATTCTTTTGACAGTTAGGGTTTTTTTAGGGTTTTTGAAAACTTGCTTTAAAAGGAAAGTTAATTGACCATTTTTTATATCACCAAGAAGAATTTAAATTTTTTAGGAGATTGAAGGGGAAAAACATATGTTTGATAAAGGAAGACTACATGGGCAATAAATATTCATAGTAGTCTAAATTTGCAGACCCATTGTTAAATTTGTACCAGGGAGTTCTTTTCAGCTTCAACGAATTAACCCGAGAAAGAGGAATTGGGGTTTTTCTCCACAAAAAGGGGGAATTCATTTTTTTTTAAGAAATATTACAACAACAGACATCAGAATACATCATTATACAGATTTAGGACTATGAAATTGTTGTTGGAGCCGGAGGAAGCAGAAATTGATGGTTGGATTTGGGAAATTGCAAGAGTATGAAAGATTGAAATCCTAAGAACTAAAAAATATGGCAAAAAGTGAGGAGAGAAAAGTATAGTCCGTACATCCGTACATTGCATCCAGAATTTCGTCAAATTGAAGAAAATTGCGCTAGGAGGGAAGGAGTGAAAGATTGGTTGAGATAAAGCACTAAGGAGTAGATCGAGACAATCCAACAACTAGGTCGGTGGTAGATTTGGCAAAGGAGACAAAAATCGCAATATTTTGCATCAGTGAGGATTAGAGAAGTTGTATTGTATGATATGGGGGCCGATTGTACAATTTCCAAGGAGAAAAGTTCCGTCTAAGTGGGTTTTTTTCCATTTTTGGTAGTTTTAAGAGATCGTATGAAATTGTACAAAATCATATGAATTTTAAAGGGGAGGGCAGCCAGCAAGTAGTAGAGTACAGAGTACTGGCACCTTGTATGATTTTAGGTTGTAGTTGTACGATTTGAAGGAGATTTGACCATTTGAATATTGACGGGGTGAAGGGAAGAACTACCAAATAGTGTACGATCTAGAAGCGACAGAGGAAGACCGTAGAAGGGACTTAGAACCGTATATTGTATACTTTTACAAGAGTGTGTAGGATTTTTGGTATGTTTCTAATTACAGAGGAGGAGGAGGTTGAGTTAATTTATGAGATGTTGGAGGAATGATCTCAACGATAGAATTTGGACACCGATTGAGATGGATTGCAACAAATAGGGTGGCAAGATCACCAAGTACGCTACACGAGAGAGAGGCATACTCACGATAGCACCTTGGGTGTCAGTTTTAGTCCCATGAAAGGTATGGTAATATTCCATGGAGGAGAGGAGGATATAGGCCATGGAGGAGATAGAGCCATTGGCGGCCACACCTAGATAGAACACCATCGAGACACAAAGAGGGAAGGATGGCTCAAGAAGCGACCTCATGGAGGAAGTTGAGGAGTGAAGTACATGTGCAAGAATAGGAAGAACACCTGAGTAGTGGAAATGAGGAATGCCAGGTGGAATTGTCGAACATCACATTTGTACAACACGAAGCAAAAGCATGCATGAAATAGTGGAGTGACAAGAAGAACAGGTCTCATTCCTGGAGGAAGACATTCAAAATGTGCAAGTGTCAGTCATTGCGTAGATCCCACCATTTCATCGAATATTATTCCAAAACTATATTTTATAGATAGTTCAGGCATATAATGCAGCAATTTGGACAACCTACGTCAATGTGGGCAAGAGGTCAGTGAAGGTGGAAGTTTCAGCGAAGGCATTTCAAAGAACATTTGAGTTGCCAAAGGAAGGCATGGAGATAGTCAAGAAATTGGTAGACCCAATAGAAGCACATCGCCTGGTTACCACCATGACCACTGTCAAATCGATGATAGATGCAAATATTTTAGGTGTAGGAACGCGTGGAATAAAGTAGATCCAGTTGTAAGGAGACAATTAGGCATGTGTGATGAACACAATCATGGCTCGATTGTTAGGTGATACAAGGGTGATAGAGATGCCAATGTAGATGGCATAGTACATAGAAGGTATCACCCAAGGAATTCCATACAATTGGGGTACCTTTCTGGAGAGAAGGATGCATGAGGCATTGACCAAAAGACCAAAAAAATTTGGGATGGCCTTTTAGGCAATTGGATTGCTACTAAATGCAGTCACAGAAGTGGGAATGAAATTCCTAGGGTTGACGCCACCTAGATAAATCAAGCTGGACCAACCGACGATATTGAGATGGGTAAAATTTGTACCCATAGCGAAGAGTACTCTGGAGAAAACAGACACAATGAGTGCACGACACATGAGTGAATCTTAGGGAGATACCTGTCTAGAGGAGGATGCTGATATACATCATCAGAGACAACATTCTAGATGGTTGGAGCTGGAACTAGAACAACAAGTACCTACATAAAGGTAGCAGGAAAAACCTCTCGATAAAGAAAGGGAGAGTAGTCTAGTACAAATAAGGACAAGAAGGCAGCGAGAAATAATGGCAGATAAACCAGTTACAAAAGTACAGGGGAAGGAATAGTCAGATTCAAAAGTGACGAAACTAGATGAATTGTATTGGATAGAGGCAGAGAAGATAGTGCAATCTCCGAATGTCTTTGATAATTTTGATAAGATGGATGCCTTTGATTTATTTAGAGGAATTGAGGTAGGGCATGATTTAGTAGCCACTACCCAAGACAAAGTGGGAGTTGGACCAAGTACCGTGGTATAAGAGCTCAAGAAGAAGACTCATTACAGAATTATAATAGGAGGCTCCAGTAAGAAAGAGGTCCCAAAGAATACCAAAGTGCCACAAGAAAAAGAAGCACTTGTTGCTCAAAAATTCATATTTGGGGATGCATAACAAATTCAAGAAGAAAGGATGATAGAGGAACAACAAGTGGATGGTAGGGAACATGAAGTAGCTCAGAAAAATATGGAGGAGCCACAGGGAGGCTCAACCGAAGCAAAAAAGACTCAGGAACAAGTTGAGCAGCGATCTCAAGAAGAAATCATAAACATTATGGATAGCGAAGGGGAGGAGAAAATAGTGAAACAATCCCCACCTCAGGAAAATATAGATACCGAGAGAGTACTTAGAGAGCTTGGAGGAAGCTCTAGCCACCTTAGGGAAGAATAAGACTTAAGAACTCCTATAGAAGAAGAACGATGAGGAATGCAATCCAGATATCTCCTAGAAATACCGTGGTTTAAGAGAATCACAATAGAAGAGGAGGCACATGGAATAGAGGATAATATGGAACACTTATTTTCTCAGTCAGACCATGTGATGAATAGTTCCAGAATGGAATTTTGCATTGGACACATGGGAGAACTGAAGCTGTGGGAGCAACAAGTATCTCTTGAGTTAGAAAGGATAATAGAATGGATGAATAGTACAGAGCGCATAAGAAATATAGTGGATATCCATGCACAACATCCATAGAGGTTACCCAAGGAAGAGGTAAAAATGATGTTAGGAATAGAAGACTTTCTAGAAGGGATGATCACAAATTATAGGAAGGACCCGAGGATATATTTGGATCGAGTGAGTCATCCAAATAAATACAACAAAAGTTGAATATAGGAGGTTCACCATAGGAGTATCCATTACCCTGTGGAAGTTGAACTTGATAACACATCGGATAGAGTGGCTAAGAATTGGGTTGGAAGAAATCCATCGGCTCAAGGAGACACGGGAGGAAGAGACCACAACCACTCAAAAGGAATTGGCCGCAATGGAAGATGAATTGCAAAAAAGTAGAACTGCGATATAAGAGAAAATAAAGAAGCTGGAGGAGAATCTATCAGACCTTAGAGTAGAGTTTGAATCCAAGGTTACCATGCTTGAAGAGGAAAAGCGATAGATTTTTTAGATGACAGAGGATAATATTAAGGAGTTAGAGGTACAACTCAAAGTGAAGGATGAACAAATGACAACTCAATTGGCTGAAAAGAGTGAGAAAATGGCTACACAAGCCAAGTAGATAGAAGAGCTGACAAGGGACAACAAGAAGCTGAATGATATGATCTTGGAGAGGCAAGCTCAAGTAAGGATTAAAGAAGACCAGGTTCGAGCTCTAGAAGTTGATATCAAACACCACTTGGAGACCATTGTAGAGAAGAATGAGGAACTCCAGGCGGTTGGTCGAGCATAAGCTCACTAGAAGGAGAAATTGACAAAGAGTACCTCCAAATGGGAAAAACAAATGATGGACTTTGTGAAAGCTGTCGAGGAGAAGGGTAACCTTCATGAATCCAAAGCTATTGAAATGGGGAGCTATGCAACCAAGCTAAGAAATGAACAAGAAATATACAAGAAACAAGTCAAGGACTTGGAGGCTAAATGAGCTAGATTGCAAGCCCAAGAGAATAAGCGTAACGAGTCATCGAGGATGCCGAATAAAGTAAAGGGGAGGGTATATGTAGGCAGCAAATCCACCTCCCAAAAGAATAAAAATTGATTTGCTAGATTTTGACAGTTTTGGAAATGATTTTCTCAAGTTTTCTAAAACTGTACAGTTGGAGAAAATTGTACAGAGCAGTAGAAAATTGTACAGGGTGCATCAAAATTGACTCAGATGCAAAGGAAATGTAATTTTGGGATGAAATATCGCATGGATTTGCTAAACTAAGGTGTAAAATTAGGAAATTGCCAAAATAATGTATGCAGTTATATATGGGCAGTTGTGAATAACGAATTGTCTTAGGAACCACTTTGGAATGGCCTAGGCAATGTTATATAAGGTCCCATTTTCAAATTTGTAGGTCTGGATACTAGTTTACTGGTTATTAGTTGCTAGAAAAGAGAGATATACATATTTCTGAGTTATTGCAATTACCTTAAGAGATTTTTCCACATTGTAATCAAATTGAAAACCATTAATGAGAATAATGAACATTGTGGATGACAGTGTACGGTATTGTTGTGAATGGATAATGAATTGTGGATTAACATTATGTAATTGAGTTTTTATCTTACTATTATATGTTAGTTTTAGGCATTGTTGCAGCTTGTTGAGAAGATTATCACTGGTGAATCATGGGGAATGATTTAGGAGCATGATGACATTGGCAAGAATGTGGTGAAGCGTACTGTACAATTTTTGGATGGAATTACTTGTATGGAATCTCTCACTAGTCTAGTTTGGATGTTTTTCTTGTGGAAGAGATTGTCTTATTTTGGCTGTTAAAACTTTACAAAACATCCCGAAAAGAGAATGGAGCAGAAGAGTATAGAAAGTAACACATTTTTGAACCTTTATTTTGTATATATCATACATCGTACATCGTATAAATCATACAAAATATTGTTACCCGATTTGGTAAAACAAGTTATTGGTAGGAACTTACCGGATTTGGCAGCTTTGGTGAATTGGCTTGAACGATTACAAAACTGTGTATGACAGCCTACAAAACATCTGTCAATTTTTTTGAGTGCAATATCATACCATCTTGGACACTGTATGATTTGAGATCGTACAATGTATGTAATTAAGGTCCGTACAAAGACTTGATATTTCGTACGAGGGTATTTCGGGTGAGTAGAATACTGTTCGATTTGGTAATTGAGATAGGCTCGACTTAGGAATAATTATTACCTCTCAAAAATACCTTCCCACCAGGAATACTCCACCACTGTGTTACATGGAGAAAACTTCTTGTAAGTATTTAAAATCATTAAGAGTGAGAACTTAGGAAGCTTAGGAATGCACTGATGCAATTGTTTGCTAAGCCAATATTTTATTCTACTATCATAAAATATATTTTGGATTTTGATCCTAAAAGCTTTAGGAGGGTCTTCAAGGTGGAAACCTACTATAAATGCATATGTAAAGCTTTTAGGCATAAGATAAAGTACATGGTCCTTACCATCACACACTATCCTAGTTTGGATGTTGTAATTATCTACCATCGCTTTGACCAACTCTAGGAAGGAGTGCATAGGCCTAGGTATATACGATCATAATAGAGAGTTCCATGTAGCCACATACAACCTATTGGATGATATTTTAAGAGCCTTTTGTTGTGCTCCATTCCTAAATATTCTTAGCATAGCTTTAATGGTGAGTAATGTGTCATGAATGTCATCCATGCCATCTTGGAGGTCCTTATGACCATTTTTATCCTTATTATTATCTTCCATAGATACTAATATAAAATTATGGAATCAAATGCAAATATAATTATCAAATGCAACAAACTAAATATTTCCCATGAAACTTCTCTATAATTTCTCCTCTAAATATTCTAGCTTTTAGAACACTCAATTACTCAACTATTTGGCATGCAAAATTAAATTGTAGGATGCATTTTATAATAGAATCTTAATAATTAGTATAATTAATTTCAAGTGGCATGTGTGATTAACTTTATTTCAAAATTTTTTCTTGAAACCATTGATACGTGCAATCACCTTGTTATGCCTCCATGTTTAATATCAATTTTTTTCCAACCAATAAGATTTTTACATTTCAAAATGTCCACCTGCCATATTTTGCTTTAGCCAACAAGATTATTGCAATTAAAAATTACCATAACTTATTTAGTTGCACATTTCTATGTACATAATGTTATATTTTTGGGCACTTCCTCTTATTTACATTATACACAGACTGTTTACAAAAATTGATAAAATTTGGCCATTAGCATCAACTAATTTGAATGCATTGGAATCATGCTTTGTGATCATTTGATAAACCCTAGACCATAATGAGTCAAATTTTTTATATTTTACTAGCTTAGCCATTTCCACTTCAACACCAAGTTATTATAAGTATTTTCTCTTTGTTCTTTAAGAAAGAGTAGCTCTGCCATGTTTGCTTCTAATGGCTCAATATCCAAAAATTCTAATCTATTGATTAGTTTTCATTGTTGTCAAATCTAGATGCAATGGAAATACCACTTTTTAACATATACTAAGGCATATGGGAAGGTCTTCAAATCCTTATTTACTATAATACTTTCAGCCCACAAGGCCTACTTTAGCATGAGATACCAACTTCTTTGAATTTCTCCAACTATTCTTTTAATGATCCTTCATAGTTTTTTGTTTGTGGACTTTGCAACTCAATTACCTTGTAGATAGTAGTTGGATGAGGTTTTTAAATATATATTATACTTTGAAGAAAAATAAATCAGCCTAGTCCCTAGAAATACATGTCCATTATTTTTTATAATTGTCTTTAGGATTCCATATTTAGTGATCAACTTCTCCAAAAATTTAATCACAACCTTTTTGAGTGGTAATGTTGCCCGAGTGCAAAACCACACTCATAGTTAGGATTTTTATTAGAAAACCCTCTCTTGCAAAGAAATAAATATTTCTCCAAGGTTCCTTTTACTTAATGTGTGCATGTATGCTTGTCAAATGAGTGCATGGAATACCTTAGTGCTCTGCAAAACAACTGTTAACAAGGGGCCTGTGTTGGGGTTACTTTATTATGATATGCTATTATTGTTAAACTTAAGGGGAAAATAAATATGATTGACCCTCATATGACCACGATGTGAGAATGAATTTTTTTTATCTTGAAGTGTTTTAAATAGACTTTTATCTTTCTTTGTTAAGCAAGTTTAACCAATTTTATCCTTTATTAAACCTTGCTTTTAAGCATGAAATAAGAGATTAAAATCTATCTTCACAATGTGAATCTGAAAGTGATGAAGGGATCCCTCTTATGTTGCTATAATAGCCTTTGATTTGCATTATAAGTAACCATCTTTAATGAAAATGATTTCCATAAAGAGAATTAATTAATTGCTTGAAATGCCCTATAGATTACCCCTCTTCAGTGAAATTGTGATTTTCATGAAGAGAGATCAATCTATTGCTTTTAATGTGATGGCCTATGAAATGCCAAATAAATTTTCCTCTTTCATAAAATCATAATTTTCATAAGGGAAAGGTCACTTGTGTTTCAAAGAAAAATAACCTTTTAGAATGTCTCATAAATTGTTCCCCTTTGAATGAAATTGTGATTTTCATTAAGGGAAACTAATTTATTATTTCAAACAGAAATGCAAAAATTGGAAATCCCAATCCCATTTAAAACATGAAATCTAATGAAGCTGGAAATTACAAAATCCTTCTTAAAATGCTAAAATTTAAATAAATTTTATAATTTTTTGTGTGTTTCAAACAGAAATCGAACCTACTCAAAGTGAATCTTCAGAGCTTATTGTTAAAACTATGCTTCTGTTTTTGGAATTTTATATTTTTATAATTTATTTTGCAGACATTAAAAAATGAAATATATTTTTTATATTTTTATTTTCCTTGCTTGGTCTGCTAAGCTCGCATAGTTTCCCTTTATATCCCAATACCGTAGTCTATGACTAGGAGTTATTCATTCAATGTGGCATACAATGTACTAGTATCAATGTAATGTGAAGTCTGCCATGTTGTCACATATGCCCTCTATATCTATGATTATTTCTCATGGATCTGCTACTGTGTTATCATCACCGTAGCTAGGAGAATGAGCCCTGTCTTTGGAATGAGACGTCCACTGCAAGCACTATATCACTACTATCTGCCATATTCACCATATCATCAGTGTTCCACTCGTCCAATCAGCATCGATGGGCATCTGCATATCCAAACTCTTGCTATGTATCCAGTCATTATATTCGACGTGGGTTGTTTGCTTTTATCCCATTTTTTCTCTATACCGTGAGCTCTGTCCAATATTTTTTGAGTTTGCATCACCGTCCAGGTCGATCTATGCTTGCCTTGTAAGAACACAACATCCAAAGATCATTAAATTGTACAATATAAAGAAGAAAAACAAAAAATTTAAAATCTAAAATGAAGCATAAGCTTAACTCGAATTATAAACTTATTTTTTTTTATTTTTTTATTTTATTATATATATATATTATTATATTTTTATTTCATTTTATTATTTTATTATTTTTTAATATGCTTAAAATATTAACATATGATACAATTAGAAGTTCAAACAACTTCAATTGAAACCACAATGAGAATATAAGAAGATTAATATTTAAAACCAAAACGAAATCCTACCCTATGAAATAAAATAAAGCTTGAAATTAATCATAAAATATCTATCCAACACTATGCAACTTAAAAGGAACCCAATGGAGACACTAACCAACAACACACTAGACAAAAATTACCGCCCAAAGACCAGCAAAACTTCCCAAAAACCAACATTTAAAGGTGGGTCCCCAAAATTTGGGGCTAGTTGTGGAACAACCACAAAAAACCTCTTCATATACCCTCTTAGTAGCTACTACCTCAGTCCATATTGTGAAATAGTCTATTGTAGTTAGGATAATTTATGCCTGATAGAGGAATTTAGATTGATGACCCCAATAAAATCAATCCCCCATTGCTAGAAGGGCTCATTTTCTAGAAATGGACAGAGGGGTAACATGATGTTCCTTCTCTTACCCATAAATATTTGAAAATATTCACAAGTTTTTGTAGCATTGAAAGCATCTTGAAAATTGGAAGGCCAATAGTATCTGGCCTAGAGAATTTTTGTTGTTGTCTGTCTGAAATAGTGTTCTTAGAAAAGCCTGAATGAAACTTGTTTAGCACTTCCTTTTCCTTTTCTAAATGAATGTAGAAGAGAAGCACCCCATAAAATTTCTTCTAATACAAGCTTCCATCAACAATGACATAATTTAGGGCTTACATCCTATACCTTCTCCTTTGTGAAGTAACAAGAAGTTTTTAGCATTTACCTATCTAGAAGAATTTGACTAAGTCTATGATCCAATGATTCTTATATTCTAAATCATCTTCCAATCTGGATTGTTGGGATTATTCTATAAGTATGTTTCTTTAGGTGCTATAGAATTAGTGAGCTATTAACATAAAGTCGTTCCTCTAAACAACTTGGTAGGCCTGATATCAATATCATAATCTTGAATCTTAGTGATCTAACTTTCTCTCTTTTCACCAAGCTCCCCTTGTAGAATAAATTTTTGGGCATTCAAATGCACAACATGCACTATAGTTTTGCTATGTGAAATATAATGCCTTAGATTTTTTAAGCATTTCATGGGAGCAAATCCTTGTTTTTCAATTAATTTATATTGCTTCTCATACATATGCAATGTATGGTTTAAGAAGGCAATGGGATTGTTTATTCTAATATTTATCCTTTTGTGTTAGCACTACAACTATACTTTATTCAACACCATATAAATATAAGATGAAGTCTTTATGATAGTCTAGGTTGGATAACACTAGAGCTTTGCTAATGGAGTGCTTGATCCTCTTGAAGGCTTATTTTATTTCTTCCATCTAGGTGAAAGACATAATTTTTCAACAACTCGATCATGGCTTTCTTGATTTGGAAAAAGTCTAATATAAACTTACAAACAAAGTTTATTTAACTAAATTATTGAAGAGCTTTTTTGTTCTTTGTAATTGGCAATTCTAGGATCACTTTGACCATATTTGGATCAATTTATAGCCTCTACTTTGACACAATGTGACCAAGCAACTTTCCTTCATGCACAAAAAAATATTTTTTTATGATTCAAAGAAACATTAAATTCTTTAAACTTTTGAAAAACCATTTTGAGATGATCTAGGTGTTGATACTTATTGTGGAAGAATCATATAAATACAATAGTATTACATTATTTACTAATTCACCAAAGGTAAGGTCCATAGTCCTCTAGAAAGTTGTTTTAGAATTGTATAGGCAAAAGGGCATCCTCTGATATGCAAATGTTACCCACTTGGTGGTGAACATAGTCTTGAATTTATCTTCACCTCTTACCCAAATATAATTGAAGCCAAAGAAACCATCAAGTAGAAAAAATATTTAAGCTCCAACCTTATATATATGATTTGGTCAATTTAAGGCAGTGGATAGTGGTCTTTTAGAGATTCCTTGTTCAGGTTTTGAAAGTCTACACATAATCAAATTTCTCCATTTTTCTTATAGACCACAAATATATTGGCTACCGATGTGGAGTGATTAATTGGTTAAATGATATTTACATTCAATAATTTCAATAGCTCCTACTTAATTATAGCTTTGATGTTTAGGTTAACTAGCCTCAATTTTTGCCTAAAGGGCTTGACATTGGGCAACAACTCAATTATGTTTTGTATCACCTCCCTGCTATAGACTTTGATATATTTATAGCTCCACACAATTATATATCTAAAATATTTACATAGTGAAATTAACTCATCTATTTATTTCTTTATGCATTGCACTTCAACTTTAAATTCTTTCTGGGTTCAACTCGAACCTTCTTGAATTCTTGTTCATCAATTTTCATCTTTCGACGAATTGACTAGTCCCTGTTATCAAACAAGTTTTTCAAAGTAATACGCCCTTTAGGAATGTGATTATTTTTTAGATAAATTATATCTTCTTGGTCAACGTACTAAAGCATTTCCTTTAATAGACTTGCATATACTGCTTCTCAAGTCAAGAATCTCATTATTTTATCATCATTGTTAAACACCTATGAAAAAATTTCCTTGTTTAGGATTGACGGCCTAAAATCCAATTTGACCCCCTTTGATCTCTTATAGTTTTCAGAGGCTAGACTAAAATTTTCCCCCTGGGAGACCAATGTATTAGCTTGTGCATTCTCATTTCAAGGATTGAATTTATATTTATAGCCTCAAAACCTTCCAAAATATTGTAGACTCTATTTTGATAAACCTTGAGATAATGGTGCTTGTTGTTGTATTTCTCTATAATTTGGTTCACCACTAGTTTAGAGTAACCATAAATTGACATCTTAATTCCTATTTTCTTATATGTCATTAGGCCTTAGCATAGAGCTTCATATTCTACAATATTTTTGGTACAACTCCAAGTCGACCTATATGATTTTATTTTGGTTCCTTTTAAGGGAGAAATGAAAACCACACCTACTATAGCATCATTCTTGCATCTACTTCCATAAAAGTAGAGCTTCCAAATATTTATATTTCAAAGTTCTTGATTTGTTAGGGATAGGATCTTTTGAGTCTCTAGTTTTGTTATGTAGTATGTTCATATCCTATTTTTTATCATAGCATTGAAGTCCTTCAAAGAGAACTCATCCTGCATTTGGATACTTTCAACTATTTCTTCCATGTATTATTGATCATCCTTAATGATATTAACATTATATTTCTCAAAATTTTCAACATGGAATGGATATGGTTTCTTCACAACTTTTGACTTTCCATCCTTTATGGGGGATAATCATGTGCAAGTAATCTAAGGACAAGTACCATCCAAGTCTAGTAGTAAATTATCTTGAAAGGCATATTCCAAAGAAAGGATTTATATCCACTACCACCACTTCCTAAATTATTATTATTTATGGTGCATTATGGAGTACTCTAGGTATGTCCTATATGACTCCAACTATTTAGACTAGGGTTATGTCCAATTGCAATACTCCATGACTTGATCTTGTATACTCCATTTCCATACCCTCATAGACTTCCTTGGGCATGATAGTGGTAACAACTCCAAAGTCTACCATGCAATTATGGACTATCCATCCTTTAATATGTAGAGACATGTAGAATAGATGTGGCTAGTTCTTAGCCATTCTTTGGGTCTGATGACCTTGAGCCAAATTTTGTTCTAGATATGATACTCTTGAAATGATATATCTTAGTGATGCCCTAAGGAAATATATCTATTTGGGTATCATAAAGGCATCATACATACTTTATTTTGAAGGTATTTCTTCAAATCCTCAACAATGTCGTATCTATACACTTTTGGATTTGATTTATCTTTTTGGTTAGTCTCATTAAACTTACTTTGGTATTGCTTAGTATCTTCTAGTATTTACCTCTTTATCGCTAAAGGATACCAGAGCTTATTTAGAACTTTCTCTCTATAATACTTTTGATTTACTTTAGTCTCTTTCTTAGGTTGCTAATTTTTTGACTTCTATGATTGATCTGAGACCTTTAGAGGCTCAAAATTCTATGGTTCCATGTGCAACGAATTCTTGCCAAACATTGTCAATACTTGTATCATATTATAAGATTTCTTTAGCCATGACTTGATATGGGTCCATGAGCATATTTATCTGACCTTTTATACCATTTAGCATTATCAAATGTTGTTAATTAAGCTTGGTGCTATAAATCATATAGACATCTATATTATGTGGGTCATTATAGGCTAAGCACCAATAACTTTCTTTGATGCATAAGTAGAAGCTTCATCCTAACTATTGTATATAATATTAGCTTTTCTAGATGCATTGCTTGTAGATACCCCTTGGTATCTTATAATGTAAAAGAATATTCTAGGTTGGTAGCTTTTAGATATCCTTTCGACATTTTTCATTTCAATGACAGTGAATGTATTGCTCAAATTCTTCATCATTGTTCTTAGCTCTTGCATCCTTGAGGATTCACTAGATTTAAGAGCAAATAATGGAGAGATAATTAGTATAATAGGCTAAGGTAAAATATTAGGTGTAGGAATAAGATCCATTGGAGGTGTTTCTATGGTTGGGATTGTTGTTTGTTGGAGAGGTTGAACTATCTCTAGGAAATATGGTCTGTCAACCCTTGGAGGTAGTTTTCTAGTAGAGATTAAGGTATTTTCTATATATATTGCAACCTAGTAGACTTGTGGAAACCTCATTTCATTGGATAGATAGATTTACAAACCTAAATATAGATTAAAAGCATGAAGGTAATGGATATAAACTTAGAGATGTGATGACATTATATTTAGGGGTCCAAGTTCTACTAAACTGAATATTAAAGTTTGTGATGGTTTCTTGTGGATGCCTTTGGATAGCAATAAACTAGGTGAGCAATGAAAAGGGGTTTGCTAGCTCATTAAACTCTAAAATGAACTACTTAGCTAATTATGCCCATGAGTTGATACTTCTCCCTTAAAGTTCCTAGTACCAGTTCAATTTTTTACCTTAGAATGATAGTGCTAGTAGTATTACCATGACATATTCATAGAGAATTTTGTGAATAGTAGCTAAGACATTCATATCTTGATAGTTTTTATATATTATTTTGCTAGTGTCATAGGTTACCAAATATTTTAGAGCTACTTGGAAAATTTCATGGAGATATTCTAAGTCAAGCAGTCCAATACCATTACATTTAGGATAGATTCTTCTAGCCACAATTTTGAATAGGGATTATCAAAAAATTATTGAGGTTTAGTTTGCATACACTGGACCTCCAATAGCGGAAGAATGGATAGGAGACAAATTTATATTGTCTATATTTATAGGATGGTAGATCAAAAAATCAAAAAGGTTATTTGATATTTTTAGTTATTGATCTTGTGATCATTAGTTTCTAAGCAGGATGATGATAGGGTCATTACCATCTAGTTCTTCTCAGTGGAGTCATCAACTATTTTGAATTATTGATTTTAGAGTGTAGAAATTCATCATGGTTCTACTCAATCAAGATTTGAATCTTTTAATAAGGACACATGAGATTTGGGTCCCATTGGGTGTGCCAAAAATTGTTGGTTGGGCATGGTGGATAGATGCATTACTATAGTAATCTTCACTTAGTCCTATCGAGTAATTTTTGATGGGGCAAACTGGATTAGTTTGGTCCCATCGAGTGTGCCAAAAAATCTTGGCTAAGAATCTACTTATTGTATACTATGCACCCTAGACTGCAACCAATATTGGATGACTCTAAAATATTTTTGAGTCAACCTCTAAAGAAGACCTATTTCTTATTGTGCAAAAGAATAAAACGGATTGAAGACTAAATATAGAAATGTGAGGGTTAGAAAGAGATATAAAGGTTTGAAATTGATCAAAAGGCAACAAAAATTCAACTAACAACAATGAAGTGTGCTATGCAAATACCCCACAATTGAACCACAACAAGTCTTAACATACCAACTATCAAACATAGCATAATAGGGTATATATATATTAAGTTCATGTTATGCATCCTTCAACATTCCAAGGCCTTCCTAGAAAGTAATCCAAATGATAATCCAACTTCAACATAATTTTCCAACCATGAAGCATGAAAAAAAACACATAAAAATACATAAATCACATATGCATTGAAATATGAAATAGTTTCTTTGATAGAAGCCAAAAAACATTTGATTGAATTAATTGTAGAGTGAAATTATATAGCATACTATAGGTAAAATTAAAGTGTCAACCTTCATATTGAGAAAATTTGAGATATTTATAATATTATACAATATATTATGTTATGCTTGATCATTATTGAAATCCTATCATAGGCCTAACATGGAAGGGCACATCCTGGTCAGCACACTTGAAGTCGGTATTGATCCCTTCCATAACCTTGGTGTCTACATGTCCTAAACAAGCTCAAGCATATCTGGCTAACTCAAATTTTTACTACTATACATCATTGTTGTGTGCTAGATATAGGGATGACAAATTTAGTTTAAAGTTTTAGATATGGATGGCTGAGAAGTGCCCTAGAAGTACATGCTTCTAACATGCATGATCCTTGTTAAAAAGGACATGTTTGAGAACCTTCTACTCATTTTTAGGGCTAGGAGGTCTTATTGGGACTTTTTTATTGTTGCAGGGGCCTTAGATATTGGGCTAGGAATTTTAGGAGGGTTTGCTAATATTACCACTTGAATATCCAATCGCTTTATCTTTTGGAATCTTGATATATTGGGAAAGGCATCTTGAAAACTTTGTATGATATCATTATTTGAAAATATTGGGCTCCATGCTTTGGTATCACTAGAGTTTTGAGATGGTTTTTGCTTACATCATTCTAGAAAAATCCCATTTTTTTTTTAATTTTTAAGTTTCTTACTTACTAAGATTTTATAGAGGTTCAACTGATGTCAATGCTCGAAAACCTTGATACTCTCTTGTTTTATCGAAAGCTTTGACAACTCTTAGGGACCCCAACCTCTTTTATTTATAGGACCTTTGGAATTATCAGGCATTTAACAATATTATCTTATGTCACTCTTGCAAAACCCTGATAATTTGTGTTCTAGACTTCTGATTTAATAGATTGAGCTTTTTTGATATTTTTCTTGATATCTTCTTTTAAAAATCTTGGCATTCTTTGTTGTTTGGGCTTTGATCTTATCGGAAATTTTTGAAACTTCACTTGATGTCATCACACGAAAACCTCGATATCCTATGTTGTCTAGCATTTGATCTTGTTGGAACCTTTGACCTTCCTTAAAACCTTGACCACTTTGAGGAAAGTGATAAAAATTCTTTGTATTAGCTTATTTTTGGGCTCAAAAGCTTGCATTTGGATTTCTAGCTACTTGCCTTAGCGAATTTAAGAAAAATAATTAGTCTTACATTACTTGTAAGGACTTACATATATAGACAATTGTATTGACCCATAGATTCATAACATAAATATTCTTTATTTATTCACACATACCCTTTAAAAGTAGAGAAGTTTTTCCTCCTTATAACAATTATTCTTTATACTTAAAAAAGAACTTGAAAATGTGATACATAATGTTAACAATATCTATAAACCTCACTTGTTATGATAACTATGATTTTGAGGTTTATTAACTTTATATATATAGTATAAGTCTAAATGATTTAAGTTAACCCTTTTAGGTAAAGCTACAGTTAAGGAAGCTTCTAATTTTAAGCAAATCATTAGCTGTTTTTCTAAGGCTACTGGGCAGTTGATAAATGAAGACAAATCTAAAGTTATTTTCTTTCATTGCTCTTCTAGACAGGAAGCCATGGTCTTGGATAAATTAAGATATAAGAAGACCTCTCTTCCAATCACTTATTTAGGTATTCCCATAAATATTCAAAGGTAGAAAAATAAATATTGGAATTGGTTGTTGGACAAAATCAAGAAGAAAATTGGAAAGTGGACCAACAAGTGGCTTTCTTCTGGGGGTAGAATCACCTTGGTAAAATCAGTCCTTCAAGCTATTCCTATTTATGTTTCTTCCATTTTGAATATCCCAAAGGTTGTTCTTCTAGAATTGGATCAAATCAGTCATCGTTTCCTTTGGAGTGGTACTAAGGAGAAAATAAAATGGGCCTTGGTGAAATGGGATACTTTATGTCTTCCTAAGAGTGAAGGGGGGTTAGGATTCCGGTCTTCTATTAATAACAACAAAGATTTAGCTGCTAAATTATATTGGAGGATGTTGCATAACCCCAATGCTCTTTGGACCAATAATCTCTATGCTAAATATGCTGAGAACAAAAGTCCTGAAGACCTTGTTCGCTATCAACTTCCTACCAAAGGTTCTCCCATTCTATAAGCTCTTAAGACTGGTGAGGATTTGATAAAGAAAAAATTATTTTGGATCATTCATAATGGTCAACATGCAAATTTTTGGACAGATTCTTGGGATGGTCACAAGCCTTTGATAACTCAGTTTACCGATTGGAGGCCTTGGATGGAGGAGCTTCACCGAGCTAATTGGATAAAGGTGGCTAATTACTATCGGTACCATACTGATAATTCAAAGTTTGGTAGATATTGGATCCCTATTGAGGACTGGCCTATTCAAATCCCAGAAAGGCAAAGACAAGATATCCAAGGCATCCTTCATATGAGATCCCTCTCTTGGTCCCATGAAAAAGATTGTTTTGGATGGAACGACACTACTAAGGGTGAGTATTCAGTTGCTCAAGGTTATTTGACCTTATGCCATAATAATCCCAACCATTCTTATGACATATTTTCTCAATTGTGGGCTCAAAAGCTTTGGCCTAAGGTGAGGTTCTTTAATTGGCTTTTATTGCATCGTAGGGTGCTTACTGGTGGGCAACTTATGAAGCGTGGTTTTCATGGCCCTTTTAGATGTGAAATGTGTGAAGAGAATGTAGAAAATATCAACCATATTTTTATTGAGTGTACTTTAGCCTCTGAGCTATGGAGGAGAATGACAACTTTACTTGGCTTACAGTGGTCCAAATTTTTCACTTTTGAACAGACTTTGGAGGGATTGGCCTAATCAAGAGGGTGTTGATCATTTTATTAGGCAATTAGTTTGGATGGGTTCTACCATTCTTCTTTGGAATATTTGGAATGAAAGGAACATCCAAATTTTTAATCAATATAGGAAGGATATTCACTATATTTGGCAAAAGACCATAGCCAACTTAGTTGAATCAGTCCATCATCTCCTTAATCACCCCCAAAACTCCCACCAAAGATGGGATCAAGTGATGCAAATATTGAAGATTAAACCTTCTAAGGGAAACCAACTTAAAGGGAATGTGAGTATTAGTAATATGGATAGGACTAGAAATTGGCAACCTCCTCCTAAGGATTTTGGAAAAGTCAATACTGATGGAGCCTCTAGAGGGAACCCTGGAAAAGCCAGTGTGGGAGGAATTGGTAGACTTTCAGATGGCTTCCTGGTTTCTACTTTTGCTAAGAATTTGGGTATTCTTTCCAATAACATTGCTGAGGGGTATCGTATCCTTAGATGCCTTCAGGAGGCTACTAAGGTTGGATGGGAAAAGGTGTTAGTTGAGTATGACTCTCAACTTATGATTAATCTCTTGAAGACTCCTTCTAAGAATCATAAGGTGGATTGGAGAATAAAAAGAATTATTGAGAAGATTCAGTTAATCCAGATGGGATTTTTGAAAGTTGATTACAATCATGTGGTCAGAGATCAAAACAAGAGTGCTGATGCTTTAGCTAATTGGGCTTTGGACAAAGGTGATCTTACTTGTTATGGCCACCCTCCTATATGGTGGGTTTCTCAAATTAGGGAAGCTCTTCTTTCTATCATTTCTTTGGATGGCTCCGATTCTGAAGGTACCTAGTTTCTTCTTGTTTTTTTTTGTTTCTCTTTGGTTCATTCAGTTTTTTTAGTTCCCTAGCTCATTCTATTCTTTATTTTGTTTCCTCTGTTGATTCTTGCATTAATAGTCTTCTGATCTAGATAGGTCATTGTTTTGTTCATTTTTTTTCTTTTGTCTTCTTTGTTTTTTTGTTTAGTTTTTTAAGGTGGGTGGGTTCTTTTGTTTTGTTTTGTTTTTGTGTTCTTTGTGTTGTTTTTTGTTGTTCTTGTGTTTTTGTTGTTTTTTTTTTTTTTTTATGTTTATTGTTATTTTTCTTGTGTTTTTTTCGTTCTTGTTCTTGGGTTTCTCTTTGTTTGTGTTATTTCTTTTTTTTTATGTGTGAGTGTTTTCTATGTTTTTTGTTTTTGTTTATTGTCTGTTGTTGGTTGTTTTTATTTTTATTTTATTTATTTTATTTTTTAGGTTTTGGTTGTGTTTATTTTTCATGTTTTTTTGGGTTATGTATTTGTAGTGTTCTTTTGTTTTTGTCTTGTTTGTGTTTTGTTATGTGGTTCTTGTGTTTTTCTATGTGGTTTGTGTTGTGGTTTCTTTTATCTTATTGTGCATGTTTGGTTGTGCTTTTGGTTTTGACACACTCAAGGAGTTTGTTTTTTATTTTATTTTATTATTTTTGTTGTTATTTTTTTTTTTTTTTTTAATTTGGTTTTGTGTGTTTGTTTGCTCCTTGAGTATGTCAAAGGTGGTAGGCCAGGTCCGAGTCCTGGGCATTTTTTGCGGAATGGATACCCCTGGCTCCTTGGGTCTTACCCGAAAGTGGCATCCCTTTTGGGATGTTTTCCACAAAAAAAAAAAAAAAATGATTTAAGTTATAGTATCACTTTTATTTATGGTTATTTGGTTATGATAATAATAATGATCAAAATATAGTTATTATTGAGTATGGAATATATGTGCATTGATCAAGTATATATACACCCCAAACAAATACTAACTCGCATATATCAATGATTAACATTTTTTAAAACTAAAATTTAAATATTTATTATATTTAAAGAAATAATAAAAATAATCGTATTGTTATTGTATCTTGAAGACTTAAGCTTGGTACAACCAATCCCTCATGATTTTTTTATAACAAACGTGTTGGAAACCTTATCAAAGGTCTATGTTACCAATTTATGTTTAATAATTTGTAAGCACATTCATAATGCGATACATTTCAATTCTATATAAATAATTAAAAATCTTATTTATGTTATGGTTATTATATTAATTATTATATTTTTATAAATTTAAAAAAAAATTAATTATAAATATTTTAATAATAAAAAAATTAATTAAAATTAACAAATATTTTTAAAATTTTGGTTACTTCACAAAGGATTAGGGTAATTTTTTCTTGAAAAAAATTTAATATTTTAGAAACTATATCTTCACATAGATTTGTCCAATTCAATTGATTCTTGGACCACTTTGTGCAGAATTTGAAGAGCTTTAAAATGAGTGGTCATGACCCTATGAAGTCAGCCATCTAGAACAAGAGCAATGATGATTTTTTAAGTCGCAAAAATAAAATTATAAATATCTATTAGCTAGGGTTTGGATGATGGGAGGAGCAATGGAGGGTTTGGGATTCAGTGAGGCAAGACATTATGTCTAGGCATATTACTTTTCATCTAAGTTTATTTTTCCCTTTTCTATCTTAGAAAATTTGCTTGCAAATTATTATAATTTTCTAATCAAATATTATATTCACTATAGAGTAGATTTTGAGTTTTAGTTTCCTTCCTATGGACCGATTTATAGCTAAATATTTAGAATAATCTCTAGTAGTAGATGTTAGTGAGAAAACCATAGAGGATAAATCCTTGCTTCTTAAATATAGAGCAATTTTTGGTAGGTTTAAGGGGTATTGGTTAGGGGCTTCAACCTTGAGAAAATAGATCGATAAGAGTTGGAAGTCTCCAGGAGCGATTCTATCATTTCTTCCAAAATGTTTCTTCCTAGCCATTTATGTTCTAGGAAGAAAGAGATAGAATCTTAAAAGGGGGTCCTTGGTTTATGGAAAGAACAAGACTTTTCCTTACTCACTAGTATGAAGGCTTTTCACCTTAAAATGTAAATCTATTCCTAGTACCAGTCTGGGTTAGGATGTATGGATTACCCATTGAATTTTGAGAAATGGTAACCTTCAAGGCAATAGAAAACACTTTGGAATAATTCCTTGAGATTTCAAAAACTACACAAGATGGATTCTTGGTTATTTATGCTTGAATATTGGTCATGATTGATATAAGTAAGCCTTTACCAGAATCAATAATTATTAAGTATGCGGATATGATGTAGACCTAAACCATAGATTATAAAAATATTTGTTTTAGATGTAGAATATGTTATGAAGTGGGGTATATTGAGAGATCATGCCCTAAGAAGAGTCCAACAGAATCATATGTAGAAAATCGTAAGAGAAACTTACAAACAAATATGGATAAGGATGGTTTTCAACTTCCAAAATTTAAAAATAGATAAATGAAAGTAAATAAATAATGGAGACTAGTAAGGAAGGATATTACAAGAAATACCAACTTTTTGAGGCTTTAGCCTATGTAGAAAAAGTAGATCAAAGCTTAGAGGACACAGTATAACAGGTTCAACATATTAACAAGGAATCATCTATTCAGTATGATCTTTGATTTAGTGATAAACATTCTCCATGAACCTAAGGAATGTGTCAAACCATATTTTGAATACTCTTGAAGTACCATGCACCATTAAGGAGAAAAATGCTAAAGAAAATACAGTATTAGATGTTAACACATCTACCATTAACAAGGAAATACTAGAAAATGAGCAGGGCAAGTCAAAAGCTTCCATAGTAGAGCTAAGAGAGGATAAATTTTAGGAAAAAGAAAGTTGTGAAAGAATATTGAGTTATAGAATAATAAAACCTACTCTTGATACATGCAAGGTAAAAAGAGGAAAACCCTAAAATTATCAAGTGAGATTCAGGTAAGCAAGAGCAAACATAAAGAAAGAACACAAACTAAGCTGGTTGAACTTATCTTTACCAAATAACAAAATGATATTGGTAATTCACAGGTGGGGCCAATAGTCCCTAATGTAGGGTTATGCATAAGGGGTCAGCTCCAAAATATATTTATAAAAGCAAGACGAATTGTATTGGAACCCTGAAAAAATTTGTAGAAGTATACATGGCGAATTGCATTTATTTATCTCCAAAAATTTTCAAACAGTGGCGATTTTCTTTAATTTATCTCAAAAAAATTTTAAACCATGGCGAATTTTTCTGTGTTGGGGGCTATGAATATTGTTTGCAAAATCTAAAAATGTACAACTAACTTAAAAGATTTAGGTGAATATGAAAGACTTTAGGTTGACATGATGACCAATGGCATGCCGATCTGTTGCAGCCATGATGATCGATTGTAGCCATGATGATCGGTTGTAGAAATGACAATCAGTTGCAACCATGACAATCGGTTGTAGAAATGATGATCAGTTGCAACCATGATGATCGGTTGCAACCATGATGATCAGTTGAAGCTATGATGATCGATTACAACAATGATGATTGGTTTTAGCCATGACGATTGGTTGTAGGTATGAAAATTAGTTGCAGCCATGATGATCGGTTGCAACCAT
This sequence comes from Wollemia nobilis, assembly GCA_028583015.1. NCBI lineage: Eukaryota > Viridiplantae > Streptophyta > Pinopsida > Araucariales > Araucariaceae > Wollemia > Wollemia nobilis. The sequence goes on from JAQPPZ010001538.1 coordinate 728,648, forward strand.
GATGATTGGTTGCAACCGTGACGATCAGTTGTAGGCATGACAATAAGATGCATGCCGATCGATTGCATGCATGTCGATGTGTTGCAACAGTCTCGAGTTCCCATCGGTAGCAACAGTGCATTTGTGCCATGTGTCCTCCATAATTAAACGATTGCATGTAGAGGACACGTGTCACCCACCCAGGAGCTGATTGCATTTAGAAAAGTCTATATAAATGGAATTAATAGTCATTTTTCACCTTTTCTATCACCATTTAAACCTTTTTCCTCCTATTTTAAAGCTTTCTTACCCTTTTTTCTCTCATTTTAATGCTTTCTAACCCATTTTCCTCTTGTTTTAATGCAATCTGAACCCTCTTCCTCTACTTTTATCTTGGTTTTAACAATTTAACTTAATTTTTAAGCGGTTTTAAACCATTTTTCTCTTGTTTGAAACCTTTTCCACTGTATCTTCTTATCCATACCTGTACACCCTATGACATCCCCTACAACCCCTATAATGTTTAAAGTTAATTATAAGAACCTGGTTTGCCCCTTGATTTTAGAAATTTTATCAACACCAGGTTATGACATGTCTTGGGTCATGGACTCTGGTCTTTGGGGTCTAGTTTCAATGCCCCATTTTGATATGGATGTTAAATTGGTGGAGATGATCATTGTAGATTATAATATGGATTCAAGCAAGGTAAATATTGTCACCAACAAAAAAAACATCGTTCTTTCTTTCTCAGCCACAAATATCACTAGATTGACAGCATTGCCCCACACTGGTGTTGAGCCCATCACTTCCAAATACTAGTTAACTGATGACGATAAACTATACTTGGAGATCAACTTCAAAGTGCAGTTGGAATATTTTCAAGGTATAACTATTTTTTATTTAATTAAATTTATATTCTTGTCATTCATTGATCGTATAATTATTAATTTTAGTTTTTCTGTAGTTACATCCACCAAGTCCAAAAGGGGTTTGACCGTACCGACGATTGAAAATAAATTTCTTTGGGCATGTTGTGAATTCTTCCTTGCTAGAATTGTTCTACAAGGAAGGCCGACACAAATTCTGATGTGGACCTTAGCATATTTGATCCATTGTATTGGACACCAAAAATTTGACTGGTGCACCTATGTTTCAAATCAAATTAGATTGGAAATTGAGAATGTGAAAACCCACACTTGACCCTCGCCGACAGTTAGCACATGTAATTATATTACTGCTTTTTTATGAATATTTTCATAATTTGCATAACACTTCAGTACCAACATCTTGGCACTCAACCCTTGTCAATTTAGCCATGACAGAACAATAGGTTCAGGTAATTATTTTTTATATTTTAGTAATTTTTTTATTTTTCCATTGTTTGTATTTTTGTAATTTTGACATTTTATACCAAACATAGAAAAAAACATCCTCTTCCTCTTCAAAGTGGGATGTTGCTGTCAGAGGAATTAGGAGACTCTGAAACACCTACGGAGAAAGCAACACCACCACTAAGGAGAAGATCATCAAGGAAACATAGAAGATCTATTTCTCTTGATTGTCGATAATCTCCGCTTGTGGCTGCACGTCCGATGCCAACAGGCATAGTTACGCATGAGGTTTCATCTTCTGGGAGTAAGTTTAATTACCACCAAAACAATTTTTTTACTTTTTTTAATTAATTTTGTTTTTTTTTCCAGATGTACAGCATGACCACATTCCATTTGCAGTAGTAGCTATGCAAGATATTTTTTCTTCTGCTGGTAAGTGTTATAACAAATTTTGTAACCAATTTTCATAATTTAATTTTATAACTAGTTTTTATTTTCTACCTTCACAAAATTTATAACTATTTTTTATTTTTTATGTTTTAAGGTCCCTTGCAACAATTTCATCAACAAAATCAACAAATACTGCCACCTCCTCCACAATGCCCAACTCAAATGAAAGGTCAATGCTTCCTAGTTAGAAAACACTTTCTTCCATATAGGCCATAGAGAGAAGCAATACACCAAATTTCAGAGAGAGAAGCATCAAAGATTTTTTCCGGTTTAGGTCGTATTTCTGTTAACAATTTTACATTTAAGGATATACCGGAAGCTTCTGGTACTAGGTTGGATGATGTTCCACTTGATAAAGATTACTTTTTGCAAGATAACACACCCACTCAATTTCAACTATCAGAATTGCTTCAAGACAAAGTAAATGAAGGTGCAGAATGTTTAAGAAAATCTCCTCCAAGGGAAAGAAGCACCCATCAGGCTCCTCCTCGACAAGAGGATGAAATAATAAATTTTTCAAAAAAAATATTTGATTTCTAATAATTTTGAATCTAAAATTAAGGATTTTATACTTCCAGATATAACATAAATGAAAAATGGGAGTATCGGGCTAAGGTGTTGATAAAGGAAATTAATACCCGATACAATAATTTTTCAAAAAGAGAAAATTTTCTGTTGTTGAAAATGAACCTGAAAAGATGGAGGCTCTGCTAAAGCAAGTAAAAAATGGTATTTTTAAGGTGAATGCATCATACATAGATGAAATTTTAAAGTTTATGATGAACAAATTGGAGAACATAAATAGTGAGGCCCAAGCTTATTACAATGAATGGGCAAGTGATAAGAAAATGGTTGTTGTTGTTGTAGCTGCAAAGAATGTTGCTCAGGTTTGACTTTGTAGACACCTAAATCATGTCATGCTTAGGGGATCTACTTACATAGACACACTCATAAGATTATAAGACATAATCTTGGACTTTCCAAGCACCAACAGTGGTTCTCACCACTCATTTGGGGCCTTTTCAAGCCATCCAATCTTGGCCACTCAAGCCAAGAGCAACCATATTCTAACCGCTCAAGTCTAGAGCAGCCAGACCTTATCCACTATAGACAACAACGTCTAGATAATATTCGCTATAGACGACAATGGCTAAGACATAAGAAGTGATTTTCCGACAAACATGCCCAATATCGGGTGGAAGTGGCAGTCTGCATGCAATAAAGGTGAGCGGGAATGACTTTGAATTCCTTTTCACGACCAGTTCACATAGGAGACTTGAGTTTGTATTTAGAATTAAGTTAACCAACCTTCAAGCATAAATAAAGGACAAAAGCTTCTCATGCTAATGAATCGTTCGCATAGAAGACTCAAGTGGGCATTTAGATTTCAGTTAACTAGCCTTCAAATATAGACAATAGACAAGGAATTCTCATGCTAACTTGCACTACGCATGAGAAATTCATTTCTAGGGCTTGGACATAGACCTAGGGTTTCACACTATAAAAGGTGCAAGCCTAAGAGCACCAAAGGAGAGACACATGATCAATATATGACATATAGGGACACATGATCAATATATGACATATAGAGACCCGAATCACATACAAGAGATCATTTTAGAGAGAGAGTTCTCTTTGGGATCACGTGTGTGATGGAGCTTTGAAAAATCAAAGGGCACAACACCTACTTTATTCAACATCAGATCATAGTCTTTGACCCATAGCTTTGGGGCAAGGAGAGCAAGGTTTTCTTTAGCGATCGCTGTCTTGGATAGTGGCCCGTAGGCTTAGCTTAAATAGACATAACATCTTTTATCTTGTTTTCTTATATCATTAGCTTAGATTTACTTGATTCCATGGTATCATTTTATCATATTTCTATTACATTCTCTGATTACTAACAACCTTATCCGGGGAGGCAATCTCGGACAACTAAATGTGTATTTTTGTTTGAATTGCATACAAGGCCACAGGTTCACGAGACATAATCCATGACATACGAGAGCAAGAGGATCCGTCCGAGAGACATACCTAGAGAAGGAGGCATCTGTAAGCCCTCAGATATTTTCGTGTGTGGAATTGGAAAGCATTTTAGAGCGCGTCACCCTTTTACAAAAGGGGACATCTCTTCATCCACTTGTAAATCATTGTATCAAGATGGGTATCCCTAAGAGGGACCGACATGTAACCAGGGTTCAATATTAATGAAAGATCCATTCTTTGTCATTTCCATGTTATATGTTTTCTCGTAATCTTTTAGCTTCATTTTTGGTATAGTAATAACATCGCAAGTAGAGTTAAGAGCGGTGCGTGCACCCCGGGGTCACTACAGATGGCGATCACGATGGGACAACCACTAATTTTTCATTTTCTGCCAGAAAACTAACTTAATTTTATGTGCAGGTCTAGCCACTCTGAGCTACAGCGGCCAAAAACTAGCCGCTCTGATCTATAATGGCTAGAAACTAGCCACTCTGAGCCATAGCGGCCAAGAACTAGCCACTCTGGTCAACAACGACCAAGACTAGAGTGCAGTAGAGGTCAAAACATCGACTATCTGAGATGGATCAAAGGTTGGTATAGATTTTTTGATATTTTATAGCTTTCTATCTACTTATGTGTGTTCAAAATAGAGAACTTAAAGCACATTTATGTTTGGAAATTGAAAGAATAAAGAAGAAAGAATTAAGCATTTCACATATCTTAGATCCTCTTTTAAATTTTCCACTAGGCGTTGCTAGGAACAATGGCTTATGCCTAAAAAGTTCACCCTAGAATCCAACGTGCTAGACATTGTATGTTGTTTTCTTGCTTTGAGGCCCTACTAGAGGCCATAGTTGCATGAGATAAAGTGTGCTCATACAAATCATAGTAGTTCATGCATATTTCTAAATATTGAAACGTATTTTTGCACTTAGGCATATAGGAAAGACTCATTGCTGCTATATGATGCACTTTATGTTATGCAAGCTTAAAATGAACACCACACACACACGTCTCATTTAAACATTGGAGAGTTGGATTTCATCACCAACCTTCAATTCAGTCTAGTGACGTTGGAATTCATCTCCTTCCACTGGTTTACCCCCTAGAGCTTCCTAGAAACGGATTGAGAAACTTACTTATAGTGACACTAAGTTACTTGTGTTCAAATTGTCTCCCACTTTTGGAACAATCATTGGTTTAGAGTGGAGGAGCTAGGCGAACCCCCCATTGGGTATTCAATGGTGTACCCTAGCTTCTTTTGAGAAAATCATGTTTGGCACGAGTGTACTTGATTGTCACTATGGATGAGTCTTCTCATTCTTAATCCAAGAACAAGAGCAAAGAAATCAAGAGAACAACACATCAAAACACAACAAATAGTTTAGGGCACACTTAAATTGGTAATCAAGATAAACATTTGTTTGGAATTGTGTGGTCATTCCTAAATAGCAAACTCAAAAGATCAAGTCATAAAAAAACATGGTCAAAACAAGAAGTAAACACCCTCGGTTTGATGCCGAGGGAGAGACAGAAGCAATTCATACCCATAGGTAGAGTCATAGTAATGTTGAATGACCTACCCATAAGACCATGAGACATAGCTCCACGAGCCTAAGGGGTGATAACTCAAATCTTGGGGGATCTCCTCAAGAAACCCCAAGTAAGGAACCACATCATGGAACAAAGTCACATAAACAAAAAGAGGCTTCACAGCCATCCTCATCAAGGAGACATGAGGAGACCTCAAAGGCCTCCTCTAAACACACAGAAACATCTCAAAGACATGAGGAAAATTTGAGGGCTTCCTCCTCACATGGACATAAAGAAGGTTCTAAGACCCATTATTCACATAGGGATGACGAGACTACCACATCTCCATCCACATGGAGAAAACATGTCACCACTAAGCCCTTTTCATCAAGAAGGCAAACAAGAATTGCAACACCTCAAGACTCACAAGAAACATATGAAACAAGTCTGCCCACTAAAGGGTAAGAAACTAGAGCTACATCTAGTCGTGGGAATCATATAGAAGAAACCCTTCACACAAAAGGAAATATTCCCATAGACTATGACCTCATAGGAGTAAATGACACCCCATGGGACCAGCCATGGAGAACGAGATAGCTAGACATGTTGGATCGATTTCCTACTCAACCAACCCAAAGAATTGTAGCTACTGAGAACTCTGCATCTGGAAGCTCACAAACTATGACTTCTAAACATACCTCCCAGTCTGGGGGTACCTTAGAGCGACCCCATAGAAGACGCATGGAGTTTGATCATAGGGATATTCAATAGTACACTGAACAAGTCACATTAACTAGCAAGAGTATAAATACAAAAACTCCCTCAAGGAATCTACGAGTCAAGACTACAAGAACATAGTTAGATAAACATGAGTCTTCTACAACAACACAAAATGACCGAATGAGATGGTTAGAAAATGCATTACGTAAAGAGCGAGAGTTAGTGGAAGCTCTCGAACAAGAGAAACAAAGAGAAAGACTCTTGCGCCAACATGAGCAATGGTTAAGAGAGTAATCTGAGCAAATAGCTCTTAACAATTTATAGATAAATGGTGGTGACCACCAAAGAACAAGACACGTTGACTCACCTAAGGAAAGGCACACTAGACAAGATATCCCACAACGAAACCCCCCACCAAATCATGAACAAAATTCAACTAATGGGGGGAGGGCAAACATAAAAAATCAAGATCACAATCCTGATTCCCCTCGTAGGAGGGAGGAAAATAGAACAAATCAAATGGATAGAGAGTTACCTCCATTGCCAATGTGAATAGGCTTGCACGAAGAGGAAATATGTGCATCAAAGGCATTTCAAGAGCTTGCTAAAAATATGAAAACCTTTGAGAAACAAGAGGCAACTAGGAACTCACCAACATTGAGCAAGATACACAATCAACCATTGTGCCCATCAATCCCTAGCCCTCCATATCCTAAGCACTTTGAGATGCCTAGGTTAGAGAAGTTTAAAGGTGAAGAGGATGCACAAGAGCATGTCACCAATTTTATCAACACTTGTTTTCATCTTGAAGACAATGACGCTCTCATGCTAAGAACATTCATAATGATATTTTTAGGTGCTGCCACTCAATGGTTCAACCAACTACCTAAGCATAGCATAACCAACTTTGAACAACTAGTAAACGCATTCTTGAAGTGTTTCTCCTTTGGTGCTAAGAAGAAGGTGAACCTTTTAGACCTGGCAAACCTAAAATAGTATGATGATGAGCCAGTAATGGATTATGGGAATAGGTGGAGAAAAATCATGGCAAAATTATCATTCTCCGTTCCCACAGAAGAGATCATTCGTATGTTTACCAAAAGTTGTTCTAAAAATATCTCCATCTTGATACAACTTCAATAGTATCCTTCATTTGAGGAAGCTTTGGCATAGGCCAAGCTCATCGAAGAGATAAAAGTAGATGAGGGAACCATTAAGCTCCAAAACAAAAAGGAGTGGAACAAGAATGGTAAGAATGACAAGTACAAGCAGAAGCAGGGCAACCCTACTCCAGTCAATCAAGTCGTATTGGCTACACCCAAGGATGGGGGTGCACAACAACCACAAAACTATCAAGCACATCCCCCACCATCCAACTATGACCAAAAGAACAATCAAGGAAGAAACCAAGAATGCAAGCCGCCTCATTATTTCATGCCTCTGACAGAATCAATGCAATCAATATTTAATCAGTTGAGCGAGGCCAGGAGGATCAGATTTCTTGATATACCTCTTGTAGATCCCAACCATCCTAAGCCAAAAGGATATAGGGAAGATCAATTTTGTCCTTATCACAAGATATCGGGGTATGACATTGAAGCTTGCATCGGGTTTAAGCATCAAGTGCAAAATATGATTGAGGTGGGAGAGCTCAAAGTTGACAACCCACTAGCTCCTAATAATAGAGACATGGGCATATACAAAAACCCATTTCCCAATCATGAGGCCCCTCGAGAGCAAGGGGCCCAAGTCAATTAGGTTTGAGCTGACATACCTACCCATGGATGCATTGGGATGGTTGAGATCATTAACATAGCAAAAAGGACTAGGCGGTATGGTCAATCGCAACTGCATGTAGCTCCCATGAACATCCCAGCCACTCCTAGGCAAAGGCAAGACAACATTCCAGGTCCACCAACAAGACCTATGGTAACTATTCGAAGTATATTGGAGAAAAACCTACAGACGACTCCAACTAAGTTATCCATCTATGAGATCATACAACAGTCCCCAAAGCATAGGGAGAATCTAATGGATATTTTAAGAAAAATTGAGCTTCAACCGCAAGATGCGAATGCATTCACTCACTTTGTGGGACAAGTGCAAGAATGCTAGGAACCTGTAATCCGATTCTATGATCATGAGATTAAGACAGTTTCTGCTGCCTTACCAAACCCTTTGCTAAAAATTGTAGTAGCCATCAATGACTTACATTTCAAGAGGGTTTTTGTCGATACAGGTTCATCAATAAACATCATCACAACAACTACAATAGAGCACCTCAAGATACCCAAGACCAATATTGTTCTAGGAACTTACACATTGAGAGCTTTTAATGATGCTTTATGCAATACTATGGGAATGATAGTCCTACCCATCAAGGTGGGGCACAAGACCATCCCCATGATGTGTCATGTCTTGGAAGGTGCTATGTAGTACAACATCCTCTTAGGGTGCCCTTGGATAAGGGCCATGAAGTGCGTGCCTTCGATCTTGCACCAGTGTGTCAAGTATGTCCATGAAAGCAAATTCTATGTGGTTTTGGCTGATGAAGAGCCTTTTAAATACATTAATCAAGTGGATATTCTGAGAGAATTCATGATCCCTTCTACTCACCTATACGTGGCACCTTCATCCCCAACCACACAAGTTGATAACAAAGACAAAGGGGTAAGAAAAGACCCATGCACATCAACACCTTCTGGTGCACTCAAGACAATCAATGCTTCTAAAGTACCATCAACATCAAAACCAAAAGATAATCAGAAGCTAAAGGCCCCCTTAGTTAAGGAAGAAAGGCCCAAAGAAATGCCAACTATAGCCATTGCTAAAATGCCAAGTCCTATGGAAGAGGAAGATCCTCAAGATCAAGATGAAGATAGTGATTATCACCCTACTTCACCAGTATCATCCGTGGGGTCATCCACGTCACATGCATCAATACACTTGGCAAGTACAGGCATAGGGGAATACCTTGTGCAGAACATCACCTTTACACCTATCATTGAGACTACACAGGACATAGGGAGGCCTAAAGACTTAAGGCCGCCAGTAGGAATAGTGGTTCCACTAGGAATCCCTCCCAACCAAACCAATTTTGTCTATGACGGCCTAGAATGTGCTCATAAGTCTTCAGATATAGAAGGAGATGGTGATGAATTATTCATAGTCAATGTTTGTTACCTCTCTAATCTCGAGTTTGCTCTAAGATACTTTGAGCGTTGCCATTGGCATGGCTATGGCCTTGGCGTATATGAGCAGGGGCACAGGAGGCCTTACGAGCCACTATATCAACTTCCTTCCGATAGATTTGGCTTAGGCTATTATAGAGGAGGTCGAGATGACTCACTTGTAGTAGCATTGGAAATATTAAGCATAGGGTTGGGAGAAGACATTGATTTCATTCCTTATCACCCCTTTAGAATAGTAAATTTGAGCAATAGACAAGTAGCCACGGTAAACATACCGCCTCCAAAAACTTATCATCCAAACACCTCAATTGATTCCACCCCAATAGGGTACAACTCATGGGATGAGGAGAATGGATATGAAGCAAGTGATGATGAGGTGCAACTTGGCTTAGCCTATCAAGGGCCTCGGTATTTACAAAGGTTCACATGGTCCATCCATGATGAGATTGAATATACATCAGATGAAAGTGACTATGAATCAGAAGACTCAACAGAAAGAGCTTACTTAGGCTTAAGCCATCAACCCCTGACTTTGGGGCAAGAGACAAATGCAAATGGATTCTTCATAAGTGACAAAGAATATGAAGATGAAATATAGATGGCCTAATTAGGGCCAAGACATGATCCCTTTGTCTTAGGACCACATACCAATACTAACAGTTTCTGGATAAGTGATGACGACTTTGAGGATGAGACCGAGATGGCTTATCTTGGACCTCACCACTTGTAGCAAGTCAACGAGCTAGTAGAGAGAGAGGCGGCACTTCGTGCCATAGACCCTCAAATCTAATTTTTGGGGAGACCTATTGACCTAGCTGCCATTCATCGGATGGTTAATCCCCCTCCACCTACATTCAGAGAGCAGTTAGAGCCCAATGATCCTATTGTCCACCCTACTCACGGGCCATGACATACATATTCCATGACTATATGCATAAGATCTTAGAATATTATATGGATGACTTACTAGCCAAGTCCCTATTGCGGCAAGAGCATTCCAAAGTCCTTAGACAAGTCTTTGATCGCCTCATAGAAAAAAATGTTCGATTACATCCTAAGAAGTGTGTATTTGGAATAACTTCTAGCAAGATTTTAGGATTCATCATATCCAAGAGAGGCATCGAAGTTGAACCTGCAAAGGTAAAGGCTATACTGGAAATGGTCACCCCTACCAACATTAGGGAGTTGAGGAGCCTGCAAGGCAAGATAGCATCCATCAAAAGATTCATCGCATAATTATCAGAAAAATGCAAACCTATGAATAAGTTGCTACACAAGTCCCCTTTAATTGGGATGAATAATGCCATCAAGCCTTTGCAGATATCAAGACTTATCTGGCAACACCGTTAGTATTGGCTCCATCAAGGCCAAACATACCATTTTTACTATATATATCGGCTATTGATTTTGCATTGGGAACCATGTTAACCCAAAAGAATGCACAAGAAAAAGAGCAAGCCATATATTACATTACTCACACCTTGGTGAGCTATGAGCTAGGATATGCGTATGTCAAAAAATTGTGTTTAGCAGTGGTCTTTGCAACTTGAAAGTTGTGACACTACATGTTGAGCCATACGACCTACGTCATATCAAAACAAAATCCTTTGTAGTACATGATGAGCAAGACATATCACAATACACGTACCGCAAAGTGGATCATGCTATTGATAAAATTTGATCTAGAGTTCATAAGCCAAAATTCCATCAAGGGACAAGTCATAGCAGATCAATTAGCAGAGGTGCCTCTTCAGGATAACAAGCCTCTCACCATAGAATTTCCTAATGATGCGGTCTTTGCATTATCAGATCCGCCAAAACTCGAAGAACCTAAGAAAGAAAAAGATATGTCATTGTTCTTCAATGGTTCGAAGTGTGAACAAGGAGGTAGAGCAGGAATTGTCTTTATCACACCATAGGGCACTCCATTACCCTTATCATTCAAACTAGACTTCTCGTGCACAAACAAAAATACAGAATATGAAGCATTGATCTTGGGACTCCAAAAAACCATAGCGATGGGCATTAAAATATTGAATATCTTTGGTGACACCTTGCTCATAGTAAACCAGGTCAAAGGACTCTTCCAATGCAGGTGCCCACTCCTGAAAACTTACAAGGAACTTGTTAAAAATTACTTAGCCCAGCTAGATTGGTATGACATCAAGGCAATCCCTCATACATCGAATAGATTTGCAGACACTATGGCCTCTTTGGGATCCTTAATCCCTTAGAATTCATCTGCTAATTTTACAACTATTCATGTGAAAGTGCTTTCACACTCAACAATACACCGTGAAGCTTTTGACAATCAAGAATCAGTCAACACGATCAACATCAAACCAAATCAGGATTGGTCCTTCACAGCCAGGAGTTTCTTGCAAATATCACCTTGGGGGTCGTTGATCTCCCAAGGACCCATAGAGTGTGGTGTGACCATATACCATAGAGTTGTTCCTCAATCCGTGTTCACTACCTCAAAAATACAGGAAGAGCAAGCTGTCTATTCTATAGAAGTTGTGGCCTATTAGGATTGGCTTTCCCAACTGCGGGACTTCCTAAAGCTCAAAATAATACCTCAAGGTTTGTCGCATACAGAAAGGTGAACATTTAAACAAAGAGCAACAAGATACATTTTGCTAGGAGAAATCCTCTACAGATGAGGATATGATGGAGTATTACTCCGTTGTCTTGAGCCTTAGGAAGCATCTTGGGTAGTTTCACAAGCTCACAATGGAACATGTGGAGGCCATTTTAGTGGCATGGCCATAGTTAAGCGCATATTGAGAATGGGTTACTATTGGCCCACAATGGAAAAGTACTATTGCAAGTATATCAAGAAATGTAGTAAGTGCCAACATCATGCAAATCTAATGCACTTACCATCGTAAGCTTTGCAGCCCATCTAGGCAGCATGGCCATTATTGCAATGGGGACTAGACTTGATTCGAAAGATCTCACCCCCATCCTCATGTCGACATACATTCATCATAACGACCATATAATACTTCACTAAATGGGTAGAAGTGATCCCCTTAACATCAACAACTGGACCAAGGATTACAGAGTTTATACTCCATAATATCATAAGTCGTTTTGGGGTCCCTTCTAAGATAATATCGGATAATGGGCCATATTTTAAGAACAAAAATGTACATGCTTTAATGAACAAATATCATATTCAGCATAGTTTTTCAATGCCTTATTATCCGCAAGCAAACGGGCAAGTAGAAGCCTCAAACAAAAAAATAGTCTCCATTTTGAGGAAGACAGTGCAAGAAAATCACAAGGATTGGCACATGCAATTGCCTCTTGCACTATGGGCATACAAGACTAGTATACGGATGCCCATTGGGGCAAAATAATTTTTACTAGTATATGGCACTGAAGCCATAATGCCTCTAGATTTGGAAATCCCGACTCTACGCATAGCACTAAAAGACTTCATAGATGATGAAGCTACGCGGCAAGGCCGCCTTGATCAATTGATGCTTCTTGATGAACGTTGAGTCAATGCTTTAGAGCATCTTTGTGTTTACCAAGATCACCTTGCACGAGCTTACAATAGTAAAGTCCACCTAAGGGAATTCAAGGTTGGAGATATAGTGCTCAAAGAAAACCAACATAATTCAAATATGCCACCGCATATGCGAGATAAGTTCGCGACAAACTGGATAGGTCCATACATGATTTCATAGAGAGTTGGGCATGGAGCATATCGCCTTATATCATTAGATGGTGTTGAAGAGCCTAAAACTCTCAATATCATTCACTTAAAGGCATTCTACACATAAAAACACAAAAAAAATCAAATATTTCATCAAACACAAAAATAGTCAAATATTTCATAAAACACAAAAACATTCAAATATGTCAAAAATAAAAAAATTCAAATATTTCAAAAACACAAAAAAATTCAAATATGTCAAAAATCAAAAACATTCAAATATGTCAAAAACAAAAACAAATCATAAAAACATAAAATTCAAAAATTCAAATCAAAGGCTCCAAGGGTAACTCAAGCCGCTTGGTCAAAATTCAAATCAAAGGCTCCAAGGGTAATTCAAGCCGCTTGGTCAAAAATCAAACCAAAGGCTCCAAGGGTAATTCAAACCGCTTGGTCAAAACCAAAATCATCAAAGGCTCCAAGGGTAATTCACACCGCTTGGTCAAAAATCAAATCAAAAAGGCTCCAAGGGTAATTCAAGCCGCTTGGTCAAAAATCAAATCAAATCCAAGAATCCGCAAACAATCAAATCAAAGGATCCAAGGGTAGTTCACACCACTTGGTCAAACATCAAATCAAAAAGGCTCCAAGGGTAATTCACACCGCTTGGTCAAAATCAATAACAAAATCCCCAAAGGCATAATAAGCCCTTTGGTCAAATTAATCAAAAATAAAAAAGCAACATAAAATCAAAAATACAAAAACAATTGCCCTTTACATTTTTCATCCACGTCATTGCATTGCATTTTCACATACATACAAGATATGTCATGAAAGTCTTAAAAGTGATACCACAGCTTGTCGCACAAGTCATTCATATCCATACCTCCATCCACATGTGTGTAATTGTGTTTTTCAACACAACCATTATTTGTTGCTATACATAATTACTAAGGCTTTTCGGTTAGTCAACCAAATCTAGTAATCTTACCAACTTTTGAGGAAAACAACTTTGATTAGTAGAAAGAAAGGCCTAGATGTGATAAAGCCTTGGATATTCATGATCCCGTCACTAATTGAAACACTAAAATCCTAGCTGGTACAAGGAAAAGATGAAAGTTGCAAAGTGGTCTAGGTTACCTTAAGTGAAAAGGATTATCCTTGCTTATCCCCCTGTGCAACCGATTTAAAGGTGCTGAGAATTGGCAAAAGGACAAGCTTTACCCTATCAAAATCCCTTGCTTAAATCAAAATAAGCAAAATCCCAAAGCAAAAGTACAAATTCAAAAGGCCAAGAATACAATCCAGATTTCAAAAGCAAAAATCCAATACAATCATATATTCAAAATACAAAAAAATCAAGCTCAAAATAAAAATAAAAATAAATAGTGATTTTTTTTTTTTGGTAATTATTTTAACAGTGGGTTTTTATAGAGGATCCCAAAACCTTATGTACAAAAACAACCTTGCTAAATGATGTATCATGCCTCCTGGCTGAATGTATAAGCCTATTACAGAAATCGTAAACCCTAAACTAATTGCCCGGAGGCTACAGAAAGGCATTTATGCCTGATTAACCAGGTAACAAACCAAAATTTAAACAGGATAACGAAAAGTAACAACCAAAGAAAATGAAACTTAGAGAGTAAAAACAAACCAGCTAAACACCAGACAAGGAAACAGATAATCCGGATCCTCCTGATCCTCAGAGTTCAGTCATATCACAGCTACTCCGGATCCTCCAGATCCTCCGAGTTCTGACTCTCCTGGGTCTGCTTCAGAATCGTCTGGATAGTCTGAAGATCTTCTTGCCTCCCTTACCATGTTGGAAGGGAGGTTTAGGTACATGCGTATCACCCGTCTGAGTGTCAGAGTCATCTAAAAATAGCAGACATTGGGAGCCATTCGCGATGTCTGCTGCCATCTCTTTTTCTCTTCTGTCTTTGTTGGGAGGTCGGCCTTGCTTCCTCACACTTCCATAATCCACATTTTGCTTTCGGCTCCTAGTGATTCGAGGGCTAATATGTTCGATCTGATTGACGCCCCTCCTTCCCAGGAGGTAATCTTCTAGCAAGGTTTGGGACTGGCTGAAATCGAAAGGGCCCAGGTCCTGGAGCCTGGGAGGCTCTGACTGAGTGGTGATTTGGGGGGGGTCACCCCTCTTTCCTAGTAGGTAATCTTCCAACACATTTTGGGACTCAAAAGGGTTCTGGTACTGAAGTATGGGTTGGGGGGGACTGTTCCTTCTCCTCCTGAGGTCCTAGAAGGGTGCTAGCAACACATAGTTGAGAGTTCGATTGGAGGGAGATTCCCTCTACTGGGTGGGAGGATTCGAGAAGGTCCCTGGGTGGCCCTGGAGACTTATGGTCTTTCACAATAGGGGGCTTCATCTGACCATCACCGTGTTCCAAGGGGTTACAGGATTCCTGTTTCTTTTTCCTCGACTTTTGAAGAGGACAATTGTGCTGGAGGTGCCCTTGAGAAATGCAATTACTTGCTTGTGGAGAATGGAACCTCCGAATCGAAGAGTGATGGAGGAGGGGAGGTCTACCGCCAAGTCTGCCAAAACACAGAAATGGGCTTGGACAAATCTTGTCCGAGCTCTAGTGGGAGGGTCAATGGTGACCAACTCCCCAATGGAGCGGGCAATACCTCTAATTACATTTTCATGCCAACAAAAAAGAGGGAGACTCGGGAGCCTGACCCATATTGGAGCAATGTTGATGTTCTGGGTATCAGGGTTGAAGTCCATATCCCACTTCCTTAGAAAGAGACTCCTACGGCCCAGGAACCAAGGACCTCTAGACAAAATTTTGTAGAAGTCCTCCTCGTTGTTCAGTCTAATCACGAAAAAACCTCGGGTTAAGGCTGCCAACTCCATGTGACCAGAGGTTCTCCATTTGCCTGACGCCCATTTGCAAATGGTCTCCATATCTGGACGACCACCAATGAACTTTCCAATGAGGGTAAATTTTTTGAATTCCATGAAGCTTGAGAGAATTTTCACCGGGATGTCCAACTCGTCCCCGATCGGAAACAACTCCTCGATGAAGATACTGCTTAGGGTTTCTAAAATTGTTGCCTGAGCAAACGACTTAGGGCTTCTATAGCTGCTTAGGGTTTCTAAAGCCGCTGCCTGAGCATACGACTTTCGATGTCCACCTCCCCCTTTGTCTGGCGGATCCTTGCCATGGCTGACACCATCTTCCTCAGTGCCCCCGGACTCTGGTTGCTCTCCCTCCACCCTGTTGTGCCCATGGTTCGATCTGCTGGCGCTCCCGTGCTCTCCCGCAGAAGCCTTCCCACCCACCGTCATCCCGTTTCAATTTTCCAATCAATCCAAATATATTATGCATCAAATAAATAGTGATTTTCATCACTAAGAATGAGCAAAATAAACAGTGATTATCATCACTACAAAAAAATCCCCGCTCAACAAAAAAAATCAAATAAAAAATAAACAGTGATTTTCATCACTACATATGAGCAAATATCCAAAGCCAAAAAGAAGCCAAAAAGAAGGGAATAAAGCTTGAATCCCTAGAATTCTTAGCATTGTACAAAACTGGAAGGAGAAATCCTTACGCATGATGATATGTCTATTACAATTGCTTCATGCATTTGTGTAGACCAATGTTTGAATGTGGATGAGCTAGCTTAGGTAACCAAATATTGCCTAGTGGTATAGTCCAACTAAGTCCAACATAAGGATGAGATGAACACTTGAGGATCCTTGATCTTAGAAATGGGCTGAAAGAATCCTACTTGACATCGGAGGAAATGCTTGAGTTCTACCTCAAAATATACAATCACATGCACACACAGAGATCATGAAAAACTAGGTCCATGGTAAAAGCCTTACCTTTCAAAAGTCTAAGTGGTAAGTAGACAACTGTTGATAGGGGAACTAGAGTGTTTGAATCTCCGAAAAGCCCCAATTTTTTTTTACATAGCAACAAATCATAACATCATTCACACCATCATATTCTTTATAAGATTCTATAAATTAGGGGGTATCAACATAGTAGGATAGATACCGCATATATATTAGAAATAGTATATAGATGACCACTGACTACTTTATATCTTTTAATTTATAGAAACTTATTAAGAAAATACATTACACACCATTACATCTCATATATGAATACTTAATCAATTCTTATGATAGAAGTGATTATTTAAATTCATGATTATTTTTAAACTTTCTATGGTATCACCCATTAAGATTGTCAATGTCATATGCATTCCATATGTTTTTAATGATTAGAGCATACAGGTTCATTTATACCATTCCATCACATAAGTTAGGTGCATATAATTAAAGCAAAAATTAAACATGCATTTAACAATAACATTTGCATCCACAAAAACAAGTCATTAATCATCCATAAACCACATCATAAAACATACAGGCAATATCCATTTGCATATCATAAATTCATCATTCATCATCAAAATACATTGCATCATATCATAAAATCATATAAGCATCTACACATCCATCTAAGCATCTTCAAATATCATCTATCATCTAACATATCCATCAAATCATCATAATATCATCATTGCATCATATCATAAAATAAAATAACAACAAAAACATAAGCAATAAATGATACACATAATGAGTCACAAAAGGTAAATCTATCATAAAAATATGTGTGTCAAGTCCAATGGATATACAAAAATGCCCATGGGCTATAGTCATGTAGGTCAATCGACCTCAAAAATGGATCAAGAACCAAGTAGAACATCAATCTAGTGTCGGGCCTGAGCCCCCTACATCACCTCCTCCAGTGCCACCTCCCCCTATGGCGGTGTCACGAGTCGAGTGATGTGAGCCTGTAGGTCTCTCTGTCCGAGTCTGGGTCCGCTGGCTAGGACGAGTGGAAGACTACCCCGAGGTAGAGCGCCCACTGACCTACGAACCACCTGCATCTGCTGGATCCTTAGGGACAATCTCGTGCCTCCTGAGCTGCATCTGAAGGAGGGTAACATGATCCGTAAGACCCCGGATCCGAGCCTCATGCTCATCCAAAAAGGAATGAAGTCATCCCACCTCTGCCCCTGAGCCTATTGTTGGAACCTCCTATGGTGTAGAAGTAGGAAAAACAAACTACATCCTGACATCGCCACCCCCTATAGTAGCTTGCAGAGCCTGTATCTATGTTGTGAGCTGCTCAATCGTAGCATCTCACCACTATACCTAGATCTTAGTAGCCTGGAGCTCAGCCTTGACCTCATGCAACTATGCTCTTAGAGGAGAGTCTCTCTCCTCAGGATCTAACTCCTCCTCCTCCTTAGGAACATCAGGATCCTCTACTGCCACCTTCTCTATCGGCTGGCCCCATACCTCGGTCCTGGCTCGAACCTTACATCCTATCGGATCTACGCCATCACCCCCACCATCATCCTCATGCCCTAGACTACCGACGCCATGCCACATCCGATCACCCCACCACTGAGAGTAGGCCTCTGTAACTCCCCCAACCACTATAGGGTCTACGGTTGGGGCATCCTCCTCATCTGCAAGCTCTATGACCTATCATGGAGGTAGGTCCCTCTCTGTTGTGAGGTGCCTATACAAGAATGGTACCAAGGGCACATCCTACTGCAATCCATACTGATGAAGAACCCGAGAGTAGAAGAAATACTCCCGAATGGCAATCTTACGACCAACGAGCCATCACTCATGTCGTGTCCTAGCAATAAAACTAGCTGGATCATCCCAAATTGGACACTCATAATACGACCGCCACACGACATCTTCGACCAATAGTCTGGTGAAAGCATTAGTGTAGTGGGACAACTCCCCTGCAAAAGTGTGGCTCTTACGCTCCTCATGCTCCCGAGCCCATCTGGTAGCATAGCACTATGTTCGAGCCTCAATAGATGTAATCTCAGCTAGGAGCCCCTTAGGGTGATCTACCTTAATGTGCTCCCATCCCCAAACCTGTAAGAGCAAACTGCAAGCAATGCTGATGCGTCCCCACCGATGGATGTGGTACAACTCATCATAGCACTGAGCCAATAGTGATCTACCCCATGCATAGATGATAGGCTCCTCGCTATCTAGTAGGTCCTACACCATCGCTAGGAGGTTCCAAGGGAACCTCAAACCCGAGCAGTCTAGGATAAGAACGTTGCTGATCACCATCAGCAACACAACATGCCTCATTGTGAAAACACAAGCATCATACCAAGTCTTGATAGATACTCCCCTGGACCCAGTCTCCCAGAGAGCCTATGCAGAACGTGCCCCAAACACCCTATCATAGACGACCACCTGATCATTAGTGGTCGATGAAACAATGGGCACCCCATCGAACAGGATTCGAAAGATCTTGTACATATCCTCCGACGTGATAGTCATCTCGTCGGGTGGAAGGTGGAAGGTGTTGGTCCATGGGTCCCAACGGTGGGCTAAAGTCATAAGATAATCCTGGTCGGCCATAATGTGGGGCAACTTGATAACATACTGTAGCCCACGAGCCTTAAACCACTCCTAGTCAGTGTCATCAAATCCAAGAAGCAAGTCCAATAGGAGCTTTGGGTCCCGAGCCCAAGTAGTGAGGATCTAAACAAAGCAGAAGAAAAACAAAACATAACTACAATGCATCTAAGGCATAATTCACAATAAACATGAAAACGGTGCAAAAGAGTATGAGTTACTCTAAATCTAAGCAAAAGAAGAATAAATTGCACCTAAGCAAAGCAAAAATTCAAAAGTCAAAAAAAAATCATAAAATCAATACACAAAATGCAAAAACAAGGCTCAAGCTTTAGCCGCTGTCGCCTACAGTGGTCGAAACCTAGCCGCTGGAGGCAGCAACGGCCAAGGCCCAATGGTCAAATTTTTGACCATTGGGATTCAAGCTTGGCCGCTTTGAGCGACAAAGGCTCAGAGCCAGCCACTTTGAGCGACAGCGGCCAAGGGGCGGCATGGCAAACCCGTGAACCCTTGGCTAGAAAATAAAAAAAAATTACAATTGACAAAATAACTTAAGCAAAGCAACAAAAGGGAGGGAAAGCAAACAAATTGGAAAACAAATCCCCTACCCAAGCATCGAAACTAAGCTAAGTTTGAGAATTCCCAAAATGGCGGTAATAGGTGAATAATGGAAAATTTTCAAAAACCCTAGGCTAAAGCCATCGACAGATTGCAAATTTGGGGACCAACCCACCACAGCAAAAAGGAACCTAAGCCTAATTACGGAGTTTGTTCATTGCCAGCAGGTTTAGTGATGTTCGTTTTGCTCATTTCTTAGTGAAGTTCAATTTTACTTAAGAAAATAAAAGAGAGCTAGGGTTTTGAAGAGAAATACCCGAGAAGCTCCGGCTCCTCTAGCTGATGTCTCACCCCGTGCAGCCATGTCCTCAGCACCAACAAAGTTTCGAAGTCGCAACCATCATCGTTGCACCAAAGCTCTAAAAATGGAATCTTGAACAGTGAAAATGATAGGTCAAAACCCTAGAATTACAAGTTTTATATTTCCTTAATTATGCCTTGGCTACTACTGACGTCAACGGCTCGAGCTTCTTGGCCGCTCAAGGTGATAGCGGCCATAGGTAGGAAATCAGAGGTCATTGGACCTGATAGTGGCCAAGCCCATAGGTCAAAATTAAGCAGTTCCTTCAATGAGGGAATAAAAAAAACAACAAATAATCACACTTTGATGGTTTAGGATCATCAGAATGTTCAAAACAACAAAAAAAAATTCACATAAAATCACAATCTCAAGCAGGCCTCATATCCAGTTACCTACTCTATCCACTCGACGATTGCAGTGATTTGCACTCCATGTATTTTAGTGAGATGAGTAGGCAACCATAAGGCCACTTGGGGCAAAAGCAACTCATTTTGGAATTACGATATGTCACCCTTCAAACCCGAAGAAGATCAAGATGGTCGGACTGCTCCACGGGTGCGAAGGGGTCATTCTAATTCCCCTATGACATCAAAAACATTAAGTCAAAGTGATACAATCTAAACATAAACAGAATCACTCATCCTAACTCCCTAAGAAGGCTATTGATAGTCGGACCGCTCCTCGGGATAGGGATGGATGATTATCATAAGCAATTGGAATCACACTTGGATGTGGGATTGCCCATTAAAATAAAAAAATGCTAGAAAGGAACCAGATTAGTCATATTGGTCAAGCGACTTGTCGCTTCATTCATTGTCATTTCTTCACCAATCCATTGTGTGAAGAAGTAGTTCAAAACTTCAACTTAATCATAATCAAAATCAACAAAATATCACTTGATCATAGCAAAATCATGTTCATCCTTTGAATCATTGCATACAACAATCACAAATTTCCCTTGTTTGTTGGGAACGTAAGCAGACATGACATATTCAATTGTAGCTCTCCTACCGATCATAATTGTTGTAGCAGTTGAAGCTACCCGATTGAGTTTGAGGAATGAGTGCAATTTAACATGCAAAAGCCACTGGGCTAAGTCCTCCGAACATTGAGGCAATGATTCAAGGGATGCACGCCATCTTGCATGATTGGGCCATCCGACGTTGATCAGACCATTGATCACCATACACCCTACAAATGGATCAGTCTATATTTTTGCTCAGCATTGTGTTTTCCACATAGCGCGTCGCAAAAAGGGGCATTTGTAGACACCTAAATCGTGTCATGCTTAGGGGAGCTACTTACATAGACACACTCATAAGATCATAAGACATAATATTGGACTTTCCAAGCACCAAAAATGGTTCTCACCACTCATTTGGGGCCTTTTCAAGCCATCCAAGCTTGGCCACTCAAGCCAAGAGCAACCAGATTCTAGCCGCTCAAGCCTAGAGCGGCCAGACCTTAGCCGCTGTAGATGACAATGGCCAGATCATAGCCACTATAGACAATAGTAGCTAAGCCATAAGAAGCGGTTTATCGACAAACATGCCCAATCTCGGGTGGAAGTGGCAGTCTGCATGCAATAAAGGTGAGCGGGAGTGACTTTGCATTCCTTTTCATGACCAGTTCACATAGGAGACTTGAGTTTGCATTTAGACTTAAGTTAACTGACCTTCAAGCATAAACAAAGGACAAAAGCTTCTCATGCTAACGAACAGTTTCCATAGAAGACTCAAGTGGGCAGTTAGATTTCAGTTAACTAGCCTTCAAATATAGACAATAGACAAGGGCTTCTCATGCTAACTTGCACTACGCATGAGAAATTCATTTCTAGGGCTTGGACATAGACCTAGGGTTTCACACTATAAAAGGTGCAAGCCTAAGAGCACCAAAGGAGAGACACATGATCGATATATGACATATAGAGACACATGATCGATATATGACATATAGAGACCCAAATCACATATAAGAGATCATTTCAGAGAGAGAGTTCTCTTTGAGATCACGTGTGCGGTGGAGCTTTGACAAATCAAAGGGCACAACACCTACTTTCTTCAACATCAGATCATAGTCTTTGACCCATAGCTTTGGGGCAAGGAGAGCAAGGTTTTCTTTAGCGGTCGCTATCTTGGACAGTGGCCCGTAGGCTTAGCTTAAATAGACAACATATTTTATCTTGTTTTCTTATATCATTAGCTTAGATTTACTTGATTCCATGGTATCGTTTTATCATATTTATGTTACATTCTTTGATTACTAACAACCTTATCCAGGGAGGCAATCTCGGACAACTAAACATGTATTGTTGTTTGAATTGCATACAGGGCCACAGGTTCACGAGACATAATCCATGACATACGAGAGCAAGAGGATCCATCCGGGAGACATACCTGGAGAAGGAGGCATTTGTAAGCCCTCATACATTTCTATGTGCAAAATCGGGAAGCATTTTAGAGCGCGCCACCCTTTTGCAAAAGGGGACATCTCTTCATCCACTTGTAAATCATTGTATCAAGATGGGTATCCCTAAGAGGGACCGACATGTAACCGGGGTTCAATATTAATGAAAGATCCATTCTTTGTCATTTTCATGTTATATGTTTTCTCATAATCTTTTAGCTTTATTTTTGGTATAGTAATAACATTGCAAGTAGAGTTAAGAGCGGCGCGTGCGCCCCAGGGTCGCTATAGACTTAATCACTTTTGTGTTCAAAAATTTGTTGTTCTTTTTTTTAAAATGTAATTATATTTTCATGTTGATTAACTTTTTTTCCTTTTTGCAGGTAAAGTATGAAAATCTCAAGAAGCAGGTTCAAAACCTGCAAGACTATATCAGGATGGCAAAGGAGTTCTTAAACACTTCCATGTCAATGAAAAAAGAGCACAAGAATCAGTTTGACAAAACAATATTTTGTGAAAAATCATTATCCGTAATGGATTGGATCCTGATGTTCTACTTAAGAATAAGGGTAAAGAAGTTCAAGGACCAACATCTGAAGATGTTGGCAAAGAAGAAAAGACCCTTCTCAATGGAATGCAAAATGTTGAGATGATCCTTGTCAATTGTGGAGCAATTCATAGTACTATTACCCAGCCTGAGAAAAGAGTCGTCAAAATGCAGAATGTGGATGAGGAAAAAGGAGCTGAATAAGGTAAAGATGAGGGAGGGACCGTTGCTATGGAGACTATGGAAGCCATTGAGAAGGCAAAGGAGTGGAGGAAGGGGAAAAATATTTTGAAGTGAAAAAATAAATTTTAAAAACAATTTTAAGACATTTTATATGTTTTCATTGGAAAACAAGATACTTGCTTTTATTATTTTACTATTGCACTATTTACATTTATAATTGTGTGTTATTTTCATCTCTTAAGTATTATGATGTTTCATTTCATAGCTATAGATTTACATGTTATTCAATGTTATTCATGTTGTGATATAAAAATGAATGGATATATCAATGAATGTTATTCAATGTTATTCAATGGATATATCTATGAATGGGTTTCAATTTTCAGTGCATTCATAGTCATTATAGTTGTATAAAATTGAATATGGTAATTTATATTATGCTATATTATTTTTATATTTTAGAGTGAGTTTACAATGGATATATCTATGCATGGGTTTAAATTTTCATTTTCCATATCTAGAGTACTATTCTATATGCTTTTTTCATACATATGTAGAAATTTTTTTGTAGTTATGTATATATACAAAGTTAACTCAATGACAAAGCATAAACCATAAAAAGTCTCTATATTTTATCACATCATCAATGATGATTTACTGCAAACATGCCAATCGGTGGTAGACATGCCGACCAGTTGCAGGCATGACGATTGGCTACAGACATGTCGATCGGCTGCATATATGTCGATCAGCTGTGGACATGCCGATTTGTGGCAGACATGTCGACCGGTTACAGACATGATGATCGATTGCAGACATGTCGATCAACTATAGACATGTTGGTCCATTGCAAACATACTGATCGGTTGCATATATGATGATCGAATGCAAATATGATGATGGGTTGTAGACATGACTATCGGCTATAGACATACCGATCGGTTGCAAACATGTCGATCGATTGTAGGTATGACAATCGACTACAAACATGCTGATCATTTGTAGGCATGACGATCAACTGCTAGTATGATGATCAACTACTGGCATGATGATCGATTGCAGACATGATAATAGGTTGCAGACATGACGATTGGCTGTAGATATGCTGATCGGTTGCACACATGTCGATTTGTTGTAGACATGTCAATCGGTTGCAAGCATGAAAATTAGTTACAGATATGTCGATCGATTGCAGACATGATGATCGACTATAGACATGTCGATCGGTTGCAAATATGTCAATCAGTTGCAGGCATGATGATCGACTACTGGTATGACGATGGTAGCTGTGTTGCATCTGTACCACATGTCAACCATTTGTGAAATGATTAAATGCAGAGGCCACATGTCAACCATCTATGAAATGATTGCATGCAGAGGCCACGTGTCACCCATCTAGAAGATGAATGTATGGAGAGAAGTCTATATAAAGTGATTAACAACCATTTTTTTGCCTATTCTATCGTAGTATTAATCATTTTATTCCTATTTTAATGCATTCTTACCCCTTTTCCTCTCATTTTAATGCATTATTAACCCTCTTCCTCCAATTTTATCTTAGTTTTAACCTTTTACCATAAGTTTTAAGCTATTTTAAAGCCAATTTTAACCCTTTTTCTCTATTTTGAATCCTTTTTTGTCAAGTGTCACGTACCATCCTCTATGTCTTTTGATCCATATTCTTACACCCTATGGCATCCCTTGCCACCCCTAAAATGTGTAAAATTAATTTTAAAAACCTGGTTTGCCCCCTGATTTCCAAAATTTTACCAACATTGGGTTACAACATGTCATGGGTCACGACCTCTGGCCTTCAGGGTCTAGTTTCAATGCTGTAGTTTGACACGGAAACAAAAATATTAGAGAAGATCATTGCAGGTTATAATATTTATTCAGGTAAGGTAAATGTTGTCATCGACAACAAAAACATCATTCTTTCTTTCACAACCGCAAATGTCGCCAGATTGATAACATTGCCCCACATTGGTGTTGAGCCTATCACTTCCAAATACCAATTAACTAATGAAGACAAACTCTACCTAGAGACCAAATTCAATGTGCAATTGGAATCTTTTCAAGGTATAACTATTTTTTAATTTAATTGAATTTAAATTATATTCACTAGTGTATTACTGATTTTGTTTTTTTTGTAGTTTCATCCACCAAGTTTAGAAGGGGTTTGACCGTACTGGAGATTGAAAATAAATTTCTTTGGGCATGTTGCAAATTCTTCCTTGCCAGACTCATTCTGCAAGGGAGGCCGATAGAAATTATGATGTGGGCTTTAGCGTATTTGGTTCATTGTCTTTCACACCAAAAATTTGACTGGTCGACCTATGTCTCACATCGGATCATATTAGAAATAGAGAACATGATAACCCACGCTTTACCCTCATCGACAGTTAGCACATGCAATTATATTATTGATTTTTTTTACGAATATTTTTATAATTTGTAGAACACTCCAGTACCAACATCTTGGCACTCAATCCTAGACAATGCAGCCATGACAGAACTGCATGTTCGAGTATTTTTTTGTCAATATTTAAATATATATGTTTTTTTTCATTATTTGTTTTTTGGTCATTTTGACTTTTTGTATATACATAGAAAAGGGCATCCTCTTACTCTTCAAAGCAGGTGCTACTATCATAGGTTATAATCTAGAGGAATCAGAATACTTCGAAACACCTACGAAGGAAACACCACTACCTATATGGAGAAAATCAACAAGGAAACCTAGAACATCTAGTTCTCCTGATCGTTGACAACCCCCACCTGCGGCTGCATTACATCCACTGCCAACGGGATAATATTTTGGAGCAAGAAATTGAATTTTAAAATTTGATATTTTGAAAGACAATTTTATGACATTTCATATGTTTTCGTATGAAAACAAAATACTTGCTTTTATTATTTTACTTTTAATAGATACACTTTTATAATTGTGTGTTACTTTCATCTTTTAAGTATTATGGTGTTTCGAATATGCTATGTTGTTTTTATATTTCAATTTTCGAATGAGTTTATGAATGATATATTTATTCATGTGTTTAAATTTGAGTTTATTTATATTCATTCTTGTTCTTGTATAGAAATGTGTTTTTTTCTTTTTTATTATGCTATATTGTTTTATATTCAATGTTAGTTTACGATGGAGATATTTATGAAAGGGTTTAATTTCAATTTCCATATATTATGCTATGTTGTTTTTATATTTCAATTTTCAAATGAGTTTACGAATGATATATCTACTAGCTTAGATATATAAAATATATATATCTATAAACGCCGAGAGTTATCAATCTTGAGACACCTACAATAAAATATTAATATTATTTACGGGGTGGCTGACCTTCCTGGCTGCCATTGTAGGACGCCTATCTGCGTAATGAATGTGTTTAAATTTTAGTTTATTCATATTCATTCTTGTTGTAGTATAAAAGTGAGTATTTTCATTTCTATTAAGCTATATTGTTTTTATATTTCAAGTGAGTTTATGAAGGATATATCTATGCATGGGTTTCAATTTTCAGTGCATTCATAGTTAGTCATTATAGTTGTATAAAAATGAATATGGTAATTTGTATTATGCTATTACGATGGATATATCTATGAATGGGTTTAAATTTTCATTTTCCATATCTAGAGTAATATACTACATGCATTTTTCATACATATGTACATAAATTTTTACTATGCATACAATGTTTACACAATGACAAAGCATAAATCATAAAAAATCACTCTATTTTGTCATATCATACAACAAATGATACTAATGATACATACATACATTTAAATTCAAAGGAAAAATAACTATTTTTTGTCAACATATACATTTTAGTTCAATAACATAACATCATTATGTATACATGGTTTTCAAATTTTCAACTTACTCAAAGCTATAACATACATCATAAATTTTGAAAACATAGACAATCCATAACATTAAAAAGCAAACATGCATAATCATTGAAAATTGAATGATTATATGATTTTACAACAAATCAAATACAATTTTTTTTTGATAATATGAAATATTTCAAATCCGGAAAATCACTGATAATATGAATTTATTCAAATCACTAAAATTTTACAAAATGATTTCAAATTTGAAAAAATCTTAGATTATATGAATTTGTCATATAATCATTGCAATTTTTACATTTTTGGAAAATAATACAAAGCTTTATCAACTTCTCCACAAGAATGCAAAATCTATGAATTTAGCGTTTCCATAATCTCATCATCGCTCCTAGCTGAATCATTTTCGTCATTATCAACCATATTAGAGAGACCTCTTCTTTCTGCTAGGGACTTCCAATATGTCAACGCTCTATCATAGGGAAAGTTACCCACCTCGTACGATGACACATACATTCTAAAACAATTTTACAAATTTCTATCCAACATGTTACAAAATTTTGATTTAACAAAAGTTAATGCACTGAAAACCCTTTCATCTTCAATAGATCCCAAAATCATTGTCTGACATAATTCATATAAAATAAAGTATTCACTCATAGTATCTTGCAAGACACTACTTCGATATAATTTTTGCCAGAAACGCGTGATTGAACCAGTCTCTTGTGGATTTTTGAATTGTACAATTTGATTATCCATTGTTATTCCAAAATTGGTTGACTGAGATCTTAAAAGATATTTGTTTAGTATACCATTGATTTCAAAGCAATTTATTTCCACACTTTTAGAGAAATGTGTCATAAGATTACCCATATATTTTACAAACAACTCACTTCTACTACTTTGGTCACCACAAGGATTCTAGAAATTAGGATTAACAACAACCATGGCCTCAAGTGTCTCATCTCTCTTAAAATGATCTCTTATTTCACTTGTTAATGCATTTGCAATTCTTTTCAATTTATTCTTAGTGTTATCCAAAACTTCATAGAATTTGGAATGTGTCATGAGCACTTGTTCAATATCATTTGTCAGAGTATTTAACCGCTTTTCAAAACGATATACATGAATCAACTTTCCATGGATAGCAATACAAATATTATCATTGATGTTGAAATTTAAAAATTTGTTTGGTTCATTGACATTAATTAACGTATTCTAACTATCAAATTTGGGATCATCAAAACATTTTCTAGATAAATAAATCCTATCAATAACCATACATATTTGTTTTCTCATCCTCATGAAATTGACAATATAAATTGCCCTTTCCTGTGCAAGTTTAATCATAGTATTCATTTCTTGTAACATTGGTAGAATACCACATAATGTGAGAAGAGTTTCCAAGTCAGTCATACGAAAAAGAAAATCTTCTGCCATGTAAACATCTCTACGATGTGCATACATAAACCCAACCAAATATTGATATTTTGAAAATACCCTTTTTGTAGGAAGAAACAGTGAAATCCACCTGGTTTCCACATATTTTAACATTTTTCTTCCTTCAATTACTCCTAAATAAAACTGTTGAAACTCTACAAACCTTTTTGGACTACATAAAAAGTATGAGTGTATATTGCAGACGAGTTCTTCCACTCTGGCTACATTACCAAAATTGCTCACAATTTTGTATGCAAGATTCATTTGATGAGCCATGCAATGAATAAGAATCACATATGGGGTAATGGAAGTCTAAAGCCTAACACAAAGACCATTCCTTTGTCCTTGCATTGTAGTCGTACCATCAACTCCAACACATTAAATTTGTGACAATTTCCTTTTCATCCATTTCGGTAATATCCTTTAAACTGGTTACAACAAAATTATAAATGTTTTACGCACTATAATTTTTAATCATCTTATGTAGTGCTAGTAAATGAGGTTGTCTCAAATGATTTTTGAATGTGTAAACACGTATACAAATCCAAAATGTGTTGTCAACAGCTGTTTTGTCATCAATGGAAAGTGAAATAAATTTGGCTTGTTTCACATTCTCTCTCAGGTCTTCCTTCTCAACCAGTGATAGACATTTTACCATTTCCTAGCCACTTCGATCTGACCATTGTGAACTGGTAAGGTTTTGTACATTGGATAGTTGAAGTATTTCCTTAAAATCAGCAAAATCAAACATGGGTCGACCTTTTTGAGAACACTTTATACAATAGCAAACTGTAATTTCTTTGAGGCTAATACATTATTATTAATTTTTTGAAATTGTGCCTCGATTGTTCCACCCTTCTCAATGAGAGTTTGTTTTTGTTTCATTGTTTTTTCATATTCAAGTGCATATATCACATGCACACATTCTGATGCATCCTTACACCTATGAGATCTGTTAATTGTTCCATCACTTTGTATTTCTTTGATGTAAAATTTCCCTTAGTGTTTTTCTATTGTGTCTTTCTTATTTTGCAATAAATGACCCTTTCCCAACTTCCATATTCAAACAATGCATTTACACATATTTAGTTTCTCATCTTGCTCAATAAAGGGGTATAATCGTGCCCATTCATTTTTAAAATCCCTTCCAATAGTCCATTCGCTTATCTTTTGACGTTTAGATTTTTGACTACAATATTCCCTAGAGGTTTGAATTTTAATTGTACTATATTTTTCTTTTTTGATTAATGTGTCTGAATTTAAAATCTCCTGAAGTGGTTGTTAAATGTCATTATTAGAAAAATTATCTTGTGGTCCCATCTCATCTACTGGAATATCTTTGAGTGAACGCATATCAGGCTAGACAATGTTTACTGCATTCAATGTTTGGTGTTCTCTATCATTTTTTATTGTAAAAAATACCATATTTTAAAGAATTAACAGAATACAGTTTTACAAAGCATTTAAAAAGAGATATATAAGTAGAAAACCATTTATCTATTAATAGAGAAAGGTTTTACATTTAAGAAGAATATAAATTTTAAAAAACTAATGGTAAAAAGAAGAATTTTTTTTTAAAAAAACTGATGGTAAAAGGTGTCTGTACCTGCAAGTTGTGTGGAATCTATAGAGATTGATGTCTCATTGCATTTTTATATTTGTGTAAAATATTTTAGAATTGTCTTTTTAAAAGAAAATTGGCCTTCCTTCTTTCCATATTCAGTAGGTGGCATTGTATCTGTAAAGAAAAACCTTCAGATGTTAGGAAATGTATATGAATTTGAAGGAACATAGCAGACATCCCTCAATATGAACATATAATCCTAACACACAACATGATAGGGAATACTTATCGACCACAGTTGTAGATAGTGCTTCTACACTGCATATGAAACATACTCAAAGAGACAAGAAGCAATCTCTAACAAGAGAAATGATCCTGACACACAACCATATGACATTGATAGTTGTCTACCACAGTTGCATATAGTTCACCTATAATGCCTATGAAACTGTAGAAAAAGAGATTTGGACAAAAGAACAATGGAAGAAGAATACTCTACCAATTTTTAGTCATGAATCCTCTGCAATTGATATAATTTTACCGATAGACACTTCCTTGCAACTGATTGGCTTATACCGATTGATAGTCCCTACAATCGATAGAAAAATGTCGATCACACATCCCTACAACCGATAGAATGATGTCGATTGAAACCTCTACAACCGAGAGATAAATATCAATAAAATTGTCGATCGACTATCCCTGCAACTGATAGGCTTATGCTGAAAACACTGCAACCGACTGAATAATATCGATCGACATGGTCCTGCAACCAACAAACTAATGCCGATCGACACATTTGCAACCTACTAACAAATGCTGATAGATAATCCCTGCAATCGATAGGTAAAATTTGATTGGCAGTCCCCTCAATTGATCGATGAATGCCTATCAACACCACTACAACTGACTGACTAATAATGATCGACATGGTTTTGCAACCAACCGACTAATGACAATCGATACAGTTCTACAATTGATTGAGAGACATAGCTTTACAACCGATCTACTTATACCAATAGACATAGCCCTGCAATCGATTAGCTTATGCTGATAGACATGATGCTGCAACCAATTGGCTTATACTGATAAACATGGCTATGCAACTGATCGACTTATATCGATAGACACAACTCTACAACTGATCTCCTTATGCTGATAGACACAATCCTACAACCAATAAGCTTATGTCTACAGACACGACTCTACAATCGATCGAATTACATCGATATACATGACTCTGCAACCGATCGGCTTATGCTGACAAACACGGCCCTGCAATCGATTGGGTTATGCTGATAGACACAACTCTACAATTTATCGGCTTACGCTGATAGACACATCTCTGTAACTGATATCCTTATGCTGATAGACACAACCCTATAATTGATCAGCTTATGCCGATAGACATGGCTGTACAACTGATAAAATTATATCGATAGACATGGATCTACAACCGATCAGATTACACCAATCGACACGGTTCTACAACTGATTGGCTTATACCGATAGACATGACTCTGCAATCGATCGGCTTACATCGACCGATACTACTTTGCAATCGATCAATTTATACCGATAGTCACTCATCTGCAATTGATCATCTTGCACCGATTAACACTCCTCTACAACCGATCAGTTTATTTCAACAATCACTCCTCTGCAACCTTCTCAAGTTTTTCGTTGTTTCAGAGCTATTTTTGAGTTAGAGTATTTTTGATGTATGTTTATCGGTACCTAGTATAGTATATATACGGGTAGTATATGAGGCAATTTGGGCAGGAAAAATAAAATCATTTATAATTTGAAGGTGATTTGAGTAGAAAATATAAAATCATTTATAATTTGAAGGCGAATTGGGAAGGAAAATCAAAATCATATGTAATTTGAGGTCGGCAAATTAAAATAAAGTTAGGTTCATGATTATCAACGGCTAGAGAATTTACCCCAAAAAAACTTCCACCCCATAAATTTTGGGTGAATGGGTCCCAGTGAAAGGATCCAAAATTAGCCTTTTCAAAATTTTAAAAATCCTAAATAGAGCCAATTTATGATATTTCACGCTTGTGCATAACCCTGCACTAATGAGACATGATTACCATCTCATGGAATATAAGGGGTGCTAATGCCCTCTCAAAGCAGAGGTGTATCAGGGACCTCTTTTTAAATAATAATCCTGATATCCTTTGTAGCCAAAAAACTAAAATGACAAAAGGAGAAGTTTCCAAAACTATGAAAGTAATATGAGTGAGATGTGAATGGGATGCTATATATTTTGAAGGAGTGATAGGGGGGATTCTATCTTATTGGAATCCTATTAGAATCTCCAGTGTAACCATTCATAAAACTAGACATTGGATAGCCTCTTTAGTCACATGCTTATTTATAGATATTCATTTCATCCTTATCATGTCTATGGACATACAACTTAGTCAGGTATATTAGTAGTTTGGAGTAGGATTAAAGCCTTAATGAGAATTAAATATCAAGAAACCCAATTCACGATCATAAAATATTTTAATGCCATAACCAAGCTAGATAAAAAATTTGGGGGAACTAGGAAACTAACCCAAAGTATGAGAGATTTATCAACTTTTGTTCAAAACAATAATCTATGGGAGGTTAAGTTTGAAGAAGACAATTATACATGGACCAACAACAAGAGAGGCCATAACCTAATAGCAAAAAAATTAGACAAATGCATTCTCTTAGATCATTGGATAGATGAAGGGGCTTGTGATAAAATTAATACCTTGACAAGGATTGGTTTAGATCACTAACCAATAAAAGTTAAAATGGTGGTAAATGAATTAAAAAAATACCATATTTTAAATATAAGTAGATGTGGAAATACCATCCTCAATTTGTTGATATGATAGCACAAACGTGGAATTCTTTAGGAAGTGTTGGCATGTATACACTTACAAAATAAATTAAATCAATGACATCTAGATTAAAATAATGGAGCAAGGTCTTTCTATAATAATATTATAGGATTAGAGGAGTTTTAAATGGTAGGATGTATACACTTCCAAAACAAATTAAATCAATGACATAATTTTACATAAAATGTCCAATTCTTGATTTTTATTTTTTGGGATCAAGGTCTTTTTATTAGAATATTTTAGATTAAAATAATGGAGCAAGGTGCTTTATATTATATCCATTTCTTGTTGTGTATTCACCTGAACTATTCAAATTCTAAATCAACTTATTTTTGGCTCCCCTCGAAATAATCACTATTGTTATCTTTCTACTCAAATGCCTCCTAGCATCAATGTCTTGTATACTTGTAAAAAATTCTTCTTTCCATTTGTATCTTCCTTCCTGATTCTTTTACAAAGTGTTTGAAACCCTATCACCATATTTATCTTGAAGTAATCTCATCCATTAGATTGAGTGGTTTTTTATCACACCAAGTATCCACCCAAATAGAAAATTCTTCTTTTGTTTCCACCACCCATCTTAAATATTTTATCACTACCTGATTTTTTAAAACTGTTCCATAGTGCAAAACCTTTTGGTAGAGAGAATGTAGTAAATATTAAGCTTGGGTCATTGGGATAAACATACTTAGAAGAATTATTGCCCATTGTCTTTGACTCTCTTTGTATAATATTCAAATTCATTTTACCCTAAGAGCTAAGTTTGCATCCGTAAGAACTCTTAAACCGAGACCTCCCCTAGTTTTATCATCACACACTTGATCTATTACACTAATGAAAAGTTTATTTTATCATGTAATCTTGACCATAAAAGAGACTTCATAATATAGATTAAACTTTTTCTATCAATTTTGGCATAGTATACAAGGACACATAATATGTTGGAATGACTTATAAGACTAGTTTAATTAGCTACACTCTTCTTTGCTCATGATAATAATCTATCTTTCTATGTTGGTAGTTTATTCTAAACTTTACTTATAATTGGATTCCATAATTCTATCCTCATTCTCCCCTTAAATAAGGGCATCCCTACATAAGTTATTGGTAAATTTACCTCTTCTATTTGAAGTAACTTGCATATCCTTGCTTTGATTTTAGTTGGGATGTTTATAAAATAAATTTTGGCTTTTGACCAATTAATTTTCTGCCCTGATGCTCTTTCCCATTCCTTTAATAAGTTATTCAAAGCTTTGAACTCATTTATCCTTACCTTACAAAAAAAAAATGGTATCATCTACAAACTGTTGATGGGTGATGTTGTCGATGTTATTACTAGCCTTAAGTCCACTTATAAGCCCATATTTGTAAGCCTTCTTTAATTTCCTATCCAAAACCTCTACCATGATAATGAACATATATGGTGATAGAGGATCTCCTTGTCTAAGGCCTCTATTGGATTTATATGATTGTGTTACTAACCCATTAACCAACACTAAATATGAAACTATAGAGACACAAGCTTTAATCCATATGAACCATTTCTTTCTAAATTCAAACTTTTCTAATACTGCAAAAATAAAATCCCATTTAACCCTATCGTAGCCCTTACTCAAATCAAGTTTTAAGATCATTGCTTTCTCTTTTATTGAAGTTGTTGAATGCATAAATTCATGAGCTGCTATTATCACATCCAAAATCTATCTCCCTTTCACAAATCCTCCTTTCTCTTCTAAACTAATTCTGTTTAACAATGGTCTTTAACCAATTCTCCATCACTTTGGAAATAATATTATATGCCATATTACATAGGCTTATCGATCGAAATGAATCAAACAATTTTGCATCCCTATTTTTTGGAATTAGGGTAATATATGTTGCATTTATTTTAGGAGGTATGTATTATTTTACCTTAGGTTGTTCCACTACCACTAATAAATAATCCTTCATTATATCTCAATTATGTTGATAGAATGTTGCAAAGAGGCCATTTGAACCTGGGGATTTATCCTTATTAAAAGAGAAAAGAGCTAGATGATATTCTTATACATTAATAGACTCTATCAATTTCCTATTGTCTTCATATGATATAATTGAAGGAAATTATTGTAGAAGTTTATCATTAAAAACTTCAAACTCTTACTAGCTATAACATAAAAAGACCTTGATCCCAAAAAATAGAGTCAAGAATTCAGACATTTTATGTAAAATGATGTAGGTTTCTAGCTAGAACAACTCAATTGATATGAGAATTGAATCTGTTTGTAAGCTCATGCTATAAATAAGAGAGTTATAATTTATCAAATATGGAGGACTCCAGTACAACCCCTTTTTCTCTAGCCAAAAAATAAATATTTAAAAAAAATAAAAAAATAATATAAAATTTTAATTAATTATTAAAAACAATGAACAATTGTAACAAGAATAAAACTTAAATAGATTGAAAACATTAATTAAATAAAATCCAATTAAAATTTGGTATTTCTATACAGCTTTTCAAACTTAGCCTACCCTTCAATCGATAAGTGTTAATCCTACTTGTTTAACACAATGATCTACATGCACCCAACTCCTATTCCATCCCTAAATTTGAATCAACATTATCCTCTTGAGTTGATGAAGAAGAATTTACAGAATTGCTGGAACATGAGGAATTAGATACTCCATGTGACACTTCCTGCATTGCTCTTTCTTACGTTGTTGGAGTTGCTTCACTCCCTATGACTCTCCTTGCAGTTCTCCATCCCTGTAATTTAAGATCATCCAATAGCGATGTACTGGAAATGTACTTGTTGAATATCTCTAGCATTTGAATCCCTTTATCCAACTCTACCTGCAATTAAGATCACAATCCTAAGAACAATTTACCTATATACATCATAGCCTTTCTATTAGAATATTATAGGATTAGAGGAGTTTGAAATGGTGGGCTGTATAAACTTCCAAAACAAATTAAATCAATGACATAATTTTATATAAAATGTCTAATTCTTGATTTTCATTTTTTGGGATCAAGGTCTTCTTATTAGAATATTCTAGATTAAAAGAATGGAGCAAGGTGCTTTATATTATATCCACTTCTTGTTGTGTATTCACCTGAACTATTCAACTCCCAGATCAACTTATCCTTGGCTCCCCTTGAAATATTCATTATTGTTACCTTTCTACTTAACTACCTCCTAGCATCAATGTCTTGTATACTTGTAAAAAATTCTTCTTTCCATTTGTATCTTTCTTATTGATCCTTGTATGAAGTGTTTGAAACCCTATCACCATATTTATCTTGAAGTAATCTCATCCATAATTTCAAAATTGGATCTAGATTGAGTGGTTTTTTATCACACCAACTATCCACCCAAATAAATTTGTTTCTCTAGTTCCCACCACCCATCTTGAAGCTTTAATCACTAGATGAACTGATTTTTCTAAACCATTTTATAGTGCGAAACCATTTGGTAGAGAGAATGCAATGAATATCAAGCTTGGGTCATTTTTTTTTATTTGTGGAAAACATCCCAAAAGGGATGCCACTTTCGGGTAAGACCCAAGGAGGCAGGGGTATCCATTCCACCAAAAATGCCCAGGACTCGGACCTGGCCTACCACCTTTGACATACTCAAGGAGCAAACAAACACACAAAACCAATTTAAAAATAAGTAAATAACAACAAAAATAATAAAATAAAATAAAAAACATGCTCCTTGAGTGTGTCAAAAACAAAAGCACAACCAAACACGCACAATAAGATAAAAGAAACCACAACACAAACCACATAGAAAAACACAAGAACCACATAACAAAACACAAACAAGACAAAAACAACAGAACACTACAAAGACATAACCCAAAAAAAACATGAAAAATAAACACAACCAAAACCTAAAAATTTAAAAAATAAAATAAAAATAAAAATAAAAAACAACCAACAACAGACAATAAACAAAAACAAAAAACATAGAAAACACTCACACATAAAAACACGAAATAACACAAACAAAGAGAAACCCAAGAACAAGAATGAAAAAAACACAAGAACAATAACAAAAAACATAAAAAAAAAACAAAACAACAAAAACACAAGAACAACAAAAAACAACACAAAGAACACAAAAACAAAACAAAACAAAAGAACCCACCCACCTTAAAAAACTAAACAAAAAAAACAAAAAAGAAAAGAAAAAAAATTGAACAAAACAATGACCTATCTAGACCAGAAGACTATTAAGGCAAGAATCAATAGAGGAAACAAAATAAAGAATAGAATGAGCTAGGGAACTAAAAAAAACTGAATGAACCAAAGAGAAGCAAAAAAAAAAAACAAGAAGAAACTAGGTACCTTTAGAACTGGAGCCATCCAAAGAAATGATAGAAAGAAGAGCTTCCCTAATTTGAGAAGCCCACCATATAGGAGGGTGGCCATAACAAGTAAGATCACCTTTGTCCAAAGCCCAATTAGCTAAAGCATCAACACTCTTGTTTTGATCTTTGACCACATGATTGTAATCAACTTTCAAAAATCCCATCTGGATTAACTGAATCTTCTCAATAATTCTTTTTATTCTCCAATCCACCTTATGATTCTTAGAAGGAGTCTTCAAGAGATTAATCATAAGTTGAGAGTCAGACTCAACTAACACCTTTTCCCATCCAACCTTAGTAGCCTCCTGAAGGCCTCCGAGGATACCATACCCCTCAACAAGGTTATTGGAAAGAATACCCAAATTCTCAGCAAAAGTAAAAACCAGGGAGCCATCTGAAAGTCTACCAATTCCTCCCACACTGGCTTTTCCAGGGTTCCCTCTAGAGGCTCCATCGGTATTGACTTTTCCAAAATCCTTAGGAGGAGGTTGCCAATTTCTAGTCCTATCCATCTTACTAATACTCACATTCCCTTTAAGTTGGTTGCCCTTAGAAGATTTAATCTTCAATATTTGCATCACTTGATCCCATCTTTGGTGGGAGTTTTGGGGGTGATTAAGGAGTTGATGGACTGATTCAACTAAGTTGGCTATGGTCTTTTGCCAAATATAGTGAATATCCTTCCTATCTTGATTAAAAATTTGGTTGTTCCTTTCATTCCAAATATTCCAAAGAAGAATGGTAGAACCCATCCAAACTAACTGCCTAATAAAATGATCAACACCCTCTTGATTAGGCCAATCCCTCCAAAGCTGTTCAAAAGTAAAAAAATTGGACCATTGTAAGCCAAGTAAAGTGGCCATTCTCCTCCATAGCTCAGAGGCTAAAGTACACTCAATAAAAATATGGTTGATATTTTCTACATTCTCTTCACACATTTCACATCTAAAAGGGCCATGAAAACCACGCTTCATAAGTTGCTCACCGGTAAGCACCCTACGATGCAATAAAAGCCAATTAAAGAACCTCACCTTAGGCCAGAGCTTTTGAGCCCACAATCGAGAAAATATGTCAGAAGAATGGTTGGGATTATTATGGCATAAGGTCAAATAACCTTGAGCAACTGAATACTCACCCTTAGTAGTGTTGTTCCATCCAAAACAATATTTTTCATGGGACCAAGAGAGGGATCTCATATGAAGGATGCCTTGGATATCTTGTCTTTGCCTTTTCGGGATTTGAATAGGCCAGTCCTCAATAGGGATCCAATATCTACCAACCTTTGAATTACCAGTATGGTATCGACAGTAATTAGCCACCTTTATCCAATTAGCTCGGTGAAGCTCCTCCATCCAAGGCCTCCAATCGGGAAGCTGAGTTATCAAAGGCTTGTGACCATCCCAAGAATCTATCCAAAAATTTGCATGTTGACCATTATGAATGATCCAAAATAATTTTTTCTTTATCAAATCCTCACCGAGTCTTAAGAACTGCTAAAATGGGAGAACCTTTGGTAGGAAGTTGATAGCGAACAAGGTCTTCGGGACTTTTGTTCTCAACATATTTAGCACGAAGATTATTGGCCCAAAGAGCATTGGGGTTATGCAACATCCTCCAATATAATTTAGCAGCTAAAGCTTTGTTGTTATTAATTGAAGACCGGAATCCTAACCCCCCTTCACTCTTAGGAAGACATAAAGTATCCCATTTCACCAAGGCCCATTTTCTTTTCTCCTTAGTACCACTCCAAAGGAAACGATGACTGATTTGATCCAATTCTCGAAGAACAACCTTTGGGATATTCAAAATGGAAGAAACATAAATAGGAATAGCTTGAAGGACTGATTTTACCAAGGTGATTCTACCCCCAGAAGAAAGCCACTTGTTGGTCCACTTTCCAATTTTCTTCTTGACTTTGTCCAACAACCAATTCCAATCTTTATTTTTCTGCCTTTGAATATTTATGGGAATACCTAAATAAGTGATTGGAAGAGAGGTCTTCTTATATCTTAATTTATCCAAGACCATGGATTCCTGTCTAGAAGAGCAGTGAAAGAAAATAACTTTAGATTTGTCTTCATTGATCAACTGCCCGATAGCCTTAGAAAAATAGCTAATGATTTGCTTAATATTAGAAGCTTCGTAGCTTTACCTAAAAGAGTAGAGTCATCCACAAATTGAAGATGAGAGATAGGTCTAGCTCCATGAGCAATGGTAACTCCCTCAAGGGTTTTGTTTTCCCTCTTTTTGGTTATAGTCCTACCCAAGCATTCAACAAGAATGATGAATAAATAAGGGGATAGCGGGTCACCTTGCCTAATACCTCTGGAAGCTGGGAAAGACTGAGAAGGCCTACCATTGATAAGAACTAAGTAGGAAACTGAAGAGATACATCCCATAATCCAATCCATCCAATCCTTAGAGAAACCAAATTGCCTCAAAACTTTGATAAGGAAGTGCCAATCCACTCTGTCATAAGCTTTGGATAAGTCTAACCGAATGAACATGGAAGGAGAATTTTGCATATCCATGGAATGGATGGCTTCCTGAGCAAGAACTATCTCATCTACTATTTGACGTCCTTCCACATAACCCCCTTGCTCTGGGGAAATAATCTTATGCAAAAGAGGCTTCAACCTTTCTGCCATGATTTTAGTAATGATTTTGAGAAGAACATTACATAAAGCAATAGGTCTAAAAGCTGAGATATGATCAACCTCTTGAGCTTTTGGAACAAGAGTAATATAAGTTTTATTGATAACCTTCAAAATTTCTTTGGCTTTCCTGGCTTCTTCCACCACCTCTAATAAATCAACATGAAGGATATCCCAGAACTCTTGGTAGAACTCAATGGGAAAACCATCAGGACCTAGGGTTTTCCCTTTTTGCATTTTAAAAACTACTTGTTGAAGCTCATTGATAGTAATAGGAGCAGTCAAAATAGAGTTCTCCTCAGAAGTGATAAGAGAAGGGATTGCTTGAAGAACATTTTGTTGTGAAGCTGAGTCAAGAGGAGTAGCGACAAAAATATTGGAAAAGTAATCAACAACAATAGAGTTCATGCCATCCCAAGTATAAACAACATCTCCAGAATCTGATTTTAAGGAAGAAATAAAGTTGTGAGATCTTCGAGCTAGAAGAGATTTGTGGAAGAAATTTGTGTTTCGATCTCCTTCTTTGAGCCATTGAATTCTAGATTTTTGCTTCCATAAGATTTCTTCTCTTTTTTCCCATTCCTCTAACTGAGTTGTGAGTTTAATTTCATCTGCACTTCTCTTCTCTGTGAGGCCATCTAAATGGATTTTCTTATTCAAATTTTCAAGATGAGCAATAACTTCATGTTTTTTTTATGAACATCCCCAAACTCTTTCCAGTTCCAAGTCTTGATTTTGGATTTAATGTATTGCGAGTATTTTGGCAAAATAGAACATCTTAGTCCCATGCCTAGGTTTACCTTCCTTCCACCATTGTTGCACATGAGGTCTGAAGGAAATGTCTCTAAGCCACATTAATTGAAAACGAAAAGGAGAGAAACTCACATTGGTTTTCCACATTTCCACCATGAGTGGCCAATGATCCGAACCAGCATTATTAAGAGTCTTCACTTTAGGAATGTGACCATGGATTAAGAAATTTTCAGAGAGCAAAAACCTATCCAATCTCTCCATTATACAAGCTAAGCCTTGCCTTCTGTTAGACCAAGTCATAAGGCCATTATCTGGTTGGATATCCACAAGATGGAGGTTTGCAATATATTCGCTCATGAGGTCAGTGCTTTTGTCCAAATTTCTATTTCCCCCCTTTTCTCATCCAGAGAGAGGATGGTATTGAAATCTCCTCCGATCAAGATCCAAGCTTTAGGAAAATGAGAGATAATATGAGTAATATCCTTCCATTGTCTTCTTTTTTCCTCCAAAGAAGTTGGAGCATAAATAGTAATGCAGAGCATAATCTGGTTGGAATGTCTACTTTGAATAGCTATAGCCAACAAACCCCAAATGCCAACCATATGGTGAATAACTACCTCTTTTGGGTCCCAAAGACAAGCAATGCCACCCGAAGTCCCTTGGGAACTGAGGGAAACCACTTTTCAGTTGGCCAAATTTTACTGGCAATTAAGTCCATATCCTCCATTGACATCTTTGTTTCTTGAAGGAAAACAAGATGTGGATGATTTATCTGAATCATTCTTCTAATTTCATTTTGTTTTGAAAGACTCCCTTTGAGTCCTCTAATATTCCAAGTGATGATCTTCATTAATACCAGGGCTAAAAAAGTTGGGAAGGGCATTAATCTTACCTTCCTCTACAAGCTTTTCACCTTCTTTTACCATATGATATTGATTGGTCTTGCGACCTACTTTTTGATTAGAATCCATCTTCAATTTTTTTTCCCTATTTCTTGACTTATTCCAATTGAATATGAGATGGCTTCTAACCTTGAAGAATGCTCGTACACAGCCAAAATTTTACTAGATGGTTCAACGGAGTCTATATTGGGACCTGCATTATTTGAAGTTTTGACATTTGAAATATTGTTTTTCTTGTGTAAATTTTCTCCTTTTTTTTTTTGTTGAAAACCTTTGATTTGTTGGTTTGTCTCTGAGTTCTTCCCTTCATATTTAAATTGTGTTTCTAAGATTTCAGTTTCCATTATTTCCTCTTCCTCACTTGGGACATCATTTGTGGAAAGGATTTCAAACATATTAGCAGATGACTTTGATTGATCCTTCATAACTGGTTTTTTATAGTGTTCTTCTTCTTAGGTATTTGGAAACCTTCTGAGTTTATATCTTCTTTCTTTTGATCGGGAATTTTATTTGGGCAAGCACTGGCCAAATGACCATATTCATGGCAAATTCTACAACGAAAAGGAATGTTCTCATAGTCCACTACTTGCTCCCAAGTGTCTTCCCCAAATTGTAATGTGATCTTTTTAGGTAGGGGTTTGTCAAAATCCATTAAAACACAAATCCGAGCATAAATAATATGTTCAAAATTTTGAGTACAATCAACGAGTCATCATAAAAGTTCCTAAAGAGTTTCCAATTGAAGAAAAAATAGTAGGATTCCAAAATTCAATAGGGAGGCCAAAGAGTCTAACCCACACGGGAGCTATAGAAGGCATCTCTTCTTTGACTTTAAATTTAGTATGCCGGGGCTTCATGAAAAGCCCTGCCCTTCCAAAAAACCAAGGACCCCCTTGAAAAGTTTTCTCTCTATCTTCATTATTAGCAAATAAAACAAGAAAATAACCATTTGGATAAATAGAGATTTGTAACTCACCTTTAGTTTTCCAGACTTTTGCAGCCCAGACTTTGAAAGCAGATAGACTCGGACGAAAACCCACGAACCGACAAATTAGTCCTCTTTTTTCCAAATCTTCAATGCCAATCTGAATGTTACCCATATCAAGCTTAACAATAGGAGTTCCATCAGTTGCTTTAAGACATCCTGACTCCGTTTTCTTGGGATCAATCTTAGGCATTCTTAGAGGTTTATGGGAAGCCCTAATATTGATATTAGCATTGGGCTGAGGTCGTCCACCACGAAGGGCATCCCTAAAATTCATTTTTGGGACTGAGTCTTCAAAATTCTTACCCTTGACAGGGGTTTTCACAGTAGAATTATTTTGTGGGTGCACCTTAGCACCAGATTCACTTGAGATATGAGCCATTTTTTGATCAACTGCTTGAAACTTGTTTCGTGATCTCTTTAATCCTTTCCCTAGACGCCGTGGAAAGGTATGGTTTTCACTTTTCTTTTGTGCAGCAAATTGGAAGCCGTTGTCACTCAAGTTCACAGTATGATCTGTTGAAAGACAAATTTCTAACCCATATTGTATCCCCTGCAACATTTCCTGCTAAAATATTGAGCATAAACCACAAAAATATTGGCCGCTAGGGCCCGAAGGCCCTAAAAACCAACCTCTAGAGCTGCTTGCACTCAACCCAGATGAAACCCTCGCATAGCCGCTTGCCAAATATCTCGTTCACACATAGGGATGCGCTAGGATCTGTGTTGCTCCAAATGATATGAAAATTGGTGGAGACGTTCTAGGGTTTTTCAGGCATCTACCCTCAAAATTTCAGCTCAATCCGAGTTCGGATCTTAATTTTTGTCTTCTGTGAGGCATATGGTTTTGGTGATATGGTGGCTGTATAGGTGATATCAATAAATTTTGTCATTGGCACACTTAATACGATTTGACGATTTGGAGCAGATGAGTCAAATTGGCACACCTAATACGACTTGGAGCAGATGAATATGACTTGACAAAGCATGGAAATCAAATATGGCAGGTTGCTCCTCTACACCTAGGTATGAACTTTGACAATTGGTATGAACTTGCTTTTCTAACCAAGGGAAAGTATATTGATGATGAGGTTTTGTCTTTCTTACTGTTTTTGTCGATGAACAATGCTCATGAATATATTCCAATATACCCTTCCTCATGAGGAATTTTAGGAAAGGATCTCACGACAACTATAGAGTTTTGAGATTGATAATTAAGTTAATGTTTTTTCATCGTATAATCTTATCGTCATTATATCAACATCATGGATATAGTAAGTTATGTCTTCATATTATTGACTTTCGAGGTTTTCTTTATGAAAAAAACTTAATAGGTGACAAGGGTAGAA
This sequence comes from Wollemia nobilis, assembly GCA_028583015.1. Lineage (NCBI taxonomy): Eukaryota > Viridiplantae > Streptophyta > Pinopsida > Araucariales > Araucariaceae > Wollemia > Wollemia nobilis. Next base: position 772,769 of record JAQPPZ010001538.1, read on the forward strand.
AGTAAAGAATTTCATATTAATAACATCAAAACTCAATCCTATATGTTATAAACTTGAATTACTTGAAATTATGAACTAGCTTACATATAAAGGATATATAGCTAAAAATGTCAAGAGTTATTAATCTCGAGACGTCTAATATTAATATTTTAGTTTAAATATTTTAAATTTTTTTATTAATGTCGGTTTTTTTAATAAAAAAAAATTATTTATAATCTTGAGACGCCTAATATTAATATTTTAGTTTAAATATTTTAAATGTTTTTGTTAATGTTGATTTTTTTAATAAAAAAAAATTGTTTATAACGTGACATGTATGACCTCTTCTCTGTCTACCATTGTAGGAATGACTATCGACGTAAATGTATTAACCTAGACTTGAGTGGTTATAAACCTATTCATGGTGATATTTTAAATTTTTTTAATACAAGCCTCTTAGGCATCTTTATGAATTAAGTTGACTCTTTTACCTTTAGAATCTATTATCTAGGGAATAAGGTATAGGATACTTAAACCTTTTTTCATGGTTTTCTTCTGCCTTAACATTGTATTTGGTCCTTTTTGGAATTACAATGGTCTATTTATGGAATTGGGTTGCTTATAGTATATGTGGAAAGTTTAGATAGTTGTTAATTAAAAATCTAATTTTTATAATATTTAATTTTGAAATAACTAGTTTAGATATAAAGGATATATATTTAAAAACGCTGAGAGTTATCAATCTCGAGGCACCTATCTTGGAGATCACACTCTCAAGATTCATATCATATACCTTTAATATAAATTAAATGTATAATATTAATTTATATTAATTTATCTTGGAGATCACACCCCCAAGATTCCTATATACTATAATATATATAATACTATAATATTATATTAATACTATAATATATAATATATACATTTCGATAAATCAATGAAGTTCTAGAAATTAATAATATAGTATTATAATATATATATAATAATATAATATACTAAATCAATTCTAGTATAAAATAATTTGAGCAGTATCAAAGGTTTTTAGTATCGATTGTGTGCATTTTTAATTTCAATGATGTCAAGAATTTCCAATTATGCTACCTAACACCATCTGTAGGATTACATATTTGCACCTGCCCAACTAAATAACGCTAGTGAATGTAACTCTATATCATTGTTCAAACCTTTATAAAAGCAGTCCCGAATGAATTTCTCGCTATTCGCAATTTACAGTAGTTCGAAATCAATTGCACTGGGGATTGTTTTTGGTATATTGCAATGGAAGCTCATGTATTTATACAATATTTTATTAAACAGTTGCAATGGTTGGTTAGTCAGATTTAGTTTAAATATTTTAAAATTTTGTAACGTTTGGTTAGTCGGTTGTTTTAGTTTAAATATTTTAATTTTTTTTGTTAATGTTGGCTTTTTTAATAAAAAAAAAAAATTGTTTACGGCGTGACATGTATGGCCTCTTTGCCTTCCACCCCCTGTCTGCCATCATCGTAATAATTTCTCTTTTATTGAGTATAGTTCAATTTTTATAGAGTTGGGTTCTCCTATTTGTAGTTAGCTTTATCCATTAATAATTTTTTTTTATGATTTCATCCAAGTACACCCTTTTGTGTGGGATCACCTATTCTAATTAGGATTACCTATTTTCTAGTGTGATAATAGTTAAAAGTGGTGAAAATGGTATATATCATAAAACTATATGTCACACATCCAACTCCTCATCTTTAGTATTTCTAGTATTTTCATCAAGAATACATTATCTTAAATTGATTTATAGTCCTAAAGCCTATCCTTGTAATTTCTAATAATGTTGTAGCTAGATGAAATTGTGCTCATTTATTAATTAATAAATTTTTAGTAAGGGTTTATTTTACTTTGAAATTTTATAATTTGGATAGATGGTTTATCTAGATAGAAATAACATTTTGTCCTCCTATGATCATGTTTTAGTGGATCAAAATTAAAAATCCCAATCAGTCAAATTTAGAATGGTGGTTCATTCATAAAGGTAAATACGAGCATAAATATAAAACTATTATTTATTATTTTCTCCACATGTTTATAATTTGAAAATTTTACACAAATTTTATCAAATTTTAAACTTTGCATCAAAATATCCAACTCTACTAGCAATGCATCATTACAATTGTATCAACCTATTTAATATGTACTAACATATGTTAATTCTATGTATATTGGTCTAGGATAGTTTTTTTACATTTATTTTATGATTTTATAGATGAAATTGCTATATTGTTTTCTTGGGACAAGAAAATCAACACATTACCTCAAATTTATTCAATTTGCCATGGTAAATATCAAGTAAATGTTGTTATGGAAGCCAATAAAATAATTTCTAAGAGTCAGGCGATGGTGGCTGTAGAGGATTTGAAGCAACGAATTTGGAGGGTTTTCAATCCACAGCTAAGTCAAAGAGTTTGAAGTGAGTAAAATAATTTCTAAGATCCAAGTGGCAGTGGCTATAAAGGTTTTAATATAGAAAATGTTGACTTTGGAGGGTTTTAAATCCACATCTAAGTTAGAGGGTTTGAATCCAGTATAATAATTTCTAAGAGTCAAGCGATAGTGGGTTTAGAGGGTTTGAAGCTAGGCAACGATGGATTTAGAGGGTTTTCAATCCATAGCTAAGTTAGAGGGTTTGAAGCTAGTAAAATAATTTCTAAGAGTCAGGTGATGATGGATGTAGAGGGCTTTTAATCGATATCTAAGTTAGACAATGATAATTATAGAGGGTTTGAATCCAGGTAGTGGTGATTGTGGAGGATTTTTAATCCACAACAGAGTTAGACGATGATAATTATAGAGGGTTTGATATCTGCTTGTTGTGGTGTAGTGGTAAATGTCCTAGGTGCTGGTAGAGGCCGACCCAGGTTCCATTCCCCTTGTTTCCATCCTGCAGATATATGTTATAGTTAGGAATGTCCTATGTGCTGGTAGAGGCCGACAAGGCTCCATTCCTTCGATGCCCAACCTATTGAAAGTGGCACATCAAAAGGGGTGTTTTCCACTATAAATTAATTTTGCAGGTCCGAGGTGTAGACCAATTGGTTCATCCAAACCCCATAAGGGGGCGGAGGTCCAAGGTTCAAATATCGGGCCTCGGCCGAACTGAACGCTTGTCCCTTTCCTGGTGCATTCAACGGCGTAAAAGGTTTAAAATGATTGTGGCATGGTGGTTATAGGGGCGGACCGTGCGAAGATCTGTGTGGCGGCTTTCGGGGCGGACAACGCAGAATACTGTGGCAGCCATAAAAGCTGGGCAGCCTACCTGATTTCATGGCAGCTACCGATTCCACCATGTAAATACAAAAACATAAAAAATATAATTATAGAGGGTTTGAAGCCAGGTAGTAGTGGCTTTGGAGGGTTTTCAATCCATAGTTGAGTAAGATGATGGTAGTTGTAGAGGGTTTGAAGCCAAAAGCGATGTCTTTGGAGGTTTTCAATCCACAACTAAGTTAGGCAACTATGTTTATAGAGAATTTGAAGCCAGGTAGCGATGGTTCTAAAGTATTTTTAATCCACAATTGATTCAGGTGATGGCAGTTGTAAAGGGTTTAAAGGCAGGTAGTGGTAGCTTTAGAGTATTTTTAATCCACAACTGAGTTAGGCAACAATGATTGTAGAGGATTTGAAGTTAGGCAACAATGGCTCTTAAGGGTTTTCAATCCACAACTAAGTTAGGTGATGGAATTTGTAGAGGGTTTGTAATCCATAGTTGAGTAAGGTGATGGAGAACTCGAGTTAGGAAGGTAAGGATGATTTGCAAAGCTTGACTAGTGAGCAAGGTGGAAATAGTGGAGGTCAAGGTGTGGAGATTGGTGGTGGGGATGGTGAGGATAGTTGTAAAAATTTTATCTCAAGGGCTTGATCTTGGATTAGTATTCTTAATGAGAATAAAAAATCAATGAGCCTAGGGTTAAATCTCCTTTCTTGTTTAGGAAGACTTGTGGTTCCATACCCTCTTGCAAATATGACTACTTTCCATGGGGATTTTGCTCTTTTTGGAAAAGTTTTTGGGGTTCATCCAGATATGAATGCTATTTGAAAGTGGGCTCAGTTAAAATGGAATCCTAAAGATTCTTTGGATATTGTTGAATTACCTAAGGGTTTTTTCCTAGTTATAATCAATGGTTTAGAGTATCGTGATAGGATTATTCAAGGTGGTCCATGGTTCTTTGGACATAGAGGTTTGTTCCTAAGGAAGTGGGCACCCGATTTTAACCCTAATTTTGAATGTATTGATCAAGCTCATGTGTGGGTTCACCTTCCTGGTCTTCCCTTATATTTTTGGTATGAGGAGATCCTAGCCAAAATTGTAAGTGAAATAGGAGATATGGTGGCAATAGATCCTGTTACCATTGCTAAATCTAGGTTTTTTTATGCTAGATTTTGTGTTAATGTTAAGCTTGATAAGGACATTTTGAAGTCAATTGAAATTGAGTATAAGTTTGGGGTTTGGAACTAGCCTTTGGAATATGAGAACATAGTTGTGAAATACTCGATATGCAAGAAGTTTAGTCATACTAGCTTCACTTGCACTCTATCTCAAAAAGATGATAAAGGAAAAAAGGCTTGGGAAAGGAAGCATACCCCAAATACAAGTTTTCTAGAATCCGAGTTAGGGGTAGATAGAAAAGGTGTTCATGGTACTCCTAAGGAGTTTATTCCCATAGAAATATTGGTTTTTGGTGTAGTTTAAGGCCTTGTCATAGATGAAATTAATGGAAAGTGCTTAGAAAAAAAAGAAAACTACTCTAAAGTTGCCAAGATTTTTCTAGAAGTTGGTGGGCATTCCAAGGGTGTAGAAGTGAATACAAATAATTTTTTTGTATCACGAGAGTTGTTGCATTCTAATCTTGAGGTTGGGTTGGATGTTATTCCAGATAAAGGAGTGAAGATCCTGAATCATCAAGGGGATTAATTACCTTTTGCTTAGGCTCCTATTGAGATATTTTTAGGAGCAACTATCCCTATTTTGTATAATAAGAGGTTTGATGCTCCTCTTGATAATGAAAATATGAAGCTATCATGAAGTCTCTTTGGCATGTAGAAGGAGAGATTTGTAAAATTTTTTTGGATAGGGAATCAAAGGAGGTCTTGTCTTCCTTGAATGAATATGACTTTCAAGAATTTATAAACAAGAAAAAGATGAAACTACAGAAGATAGCTAAATAACAATAGCTTCTTACTCAATCAATAGAAATAAGCAATAAGGGAATTATTGGATCTATGCATCCCATTAGAAACACCCAAAAAACAATGAATCTAAGTAGTAGGAAGGGGCTAGGAAAAATAAATAAATTTGAGGTGCTCTTAAATAAAACAACTCAAGACGTGGATAATGGCTCCAAACCTACATTAACTTTGAGTGAAGGAAGGCTCCACAATCCTTGAAGTAATGAAGATTGTCTTGTGGAATATTCGGGGTCCGCATGTCTCAACTAAACAAAGAGTGCTAAAAAAATTCAAAAAAAGTTTCAAGTCTGATATTCTTTTCTTACAAGAAACTAATATGGGCGATGAGGATTTTGATAGATTACAAAGGTTTTTTTGGAAGGTGTGTAAAGGTGTGAGTAGGGCTGCTTGTGGTTCTTATGGAAGTTTGCAGACACTTTGGAATCCTGATTTTGTGGAGGGTAAGCTCATTCATCAGGTTGGTAGATTCTCTTCCTTTTTATTCTATTGTAAAAAGCTAATTTTTTTCTTGGATTTCTACCAATGTGTATGCTCCCAATGTTGTTATGGATAGAAGAAAACTCTGGGTTGAATTACTTCATTTGATCTACCATGGTTTCTTGCTAGTGATTTTAATTCCATTCTTCTCCCTAGTGAGAAACTTGGAGGCTCATCTATTTTTTGGATAGTATGGAGGAATTTGGTGAGTTCTTGACCTCCATGGGACTATTAGATATCGATTTGCAAGGTTCTAAATTCACTTGGTCCAAAAGAAGAAGTAGAGGAAGTCCGACTCAATCTAGGATTGATAGGGCCCTTGCTTCGACGAGTTGGCTTACCATGGTTCAAGATTGCTCTTTGAGGAATTTATCAAGAATTACTTCTAACCACAATCCATTACTATTATAATTCATGGAGGAGAAATGCTCAAAAGGTTATCCTTTCAGGTTTGAGACAATATGGATTTCTCATGTAGATCTTGAAGGCTTGGTGGAATACAAATTTCTATGGCACTAAGATGTTCCAAGTAGTCAAGAAGTTGAAAATCATAAAAGCTAACTTGAAGAGGTGGAATCAAGAGATTTTTAGGAACCTCTTCCATAGGAAGAAAATAATATTTCAAGAATTATAGCAAATTGAGGAAAAAGGCCAAAGTGAAGATTGGTTAGAGGAGCTAAACATAAAAGAGCAAATTACTCTTGAAAAATTCCATATTATTCTTGACAACGAGGAGTCTTTTTGGAGGTAAAAATCTTGAGTTATGTGGCTTAAGGAGGAGGATAGGAATACCAAGTTTTTTTCACTTCTCAACCTTGAAACATAGGAGTTATAACAAAATAAGAGAAATTACATTGGACTCCGATGAATACCTTAAAGATAAGGAAGAAATTACTATTGCCACAATATCCTTCTCTCAGGATTTATTTTCTAGAGAAATGGAGGAAGATGGGTATGATTCAAAGGAACTTCTTAGGAATATTTCATAGCTAGTGATAGCTAATATGAATAATCCTTTGAATGCCCATTTTTCTAATGATGATATCAAGACCAACCTATTTAGTATGAATAAGGATAAAGCACCTAGGTCTGATGGGTTCCTTGCTAGTTTTTTTATGGGGTTTGGCACCTTCTTGGTTCATATATTTAGAAGTATTAAGAGAATTCTAATCTTCTTCCTCTTTGCTTCAGGAATGGAATACTAGTTTTATTTTTTTTATTATGAAGAAGCATGGTGCCTCTTCTCTAAGGGATTTTAGACCTATCAGCTTATGAAATATCCTATATAAGTTGCTTACTAAGACACTTGCTAATAGGTTGAAAAGGATTCTTCCCATCTTGATTTCTCCTCTTCAAGGTGGTTTTGTTCATGGTAGGTAGATTATGGATGGGATCATTATAGTTCATGAGACTACATTTTATGTCCAAAAGCAAGTTGGCTAGAACACTTCTTAAACTTGATATGCAAAAGGCTTATGATAGGGTCTCCTGGGAGCTACTTGATAAGGTGTTGCAAAAATTTGGCTTTGGGGATCTATGGAAGAAGTGGATTAGAGTTTGTATTTCCTATAAAAAATTTTCTATCATCATCAATGGGATTCGAAGTGGTTTTTTTTGGGATCAAAGAGGTATTAGGCAAGGTGATCTCTTGTCTCCATATATTTTCATTTTGATAAACTTTGGGAAGATCAATTCTTGCTACTGCCTTGTCCTCTAAGATTAAAGGCATTAGACCTGTTGGTATAGCAGAGGTTGTTTCTTGTCAATAGTTTATAGATGACACTGTAATTATCGGGGAGGTTACTATGAAAGAGACTAAGAAATTTCTAAATATTTTGTAGTTGTATGAGAAAGCTTCCAACCAATAAATTAACTTCCATAAAAGTCAAATATTTTTTGTGAATACTGGGGGTAGCTTCAACATAGAATTGCAGGGATTTTTTGTTGTGGCATTGCTAACCTTCCTTTATATCTAGGTATGTTATTGTTTACTGGGAGGATGAAGGAGGAGTTGTGTTCTCCTATGTTGGATAGGATTTAACTTAATTTAGTTGGGTAAAAATGTAATCTCTTGAGTCAAGTAGGTAAGTTGCAATTGCTTCAAGCTACCCTCCAAAGAATTCCTGACTATTACATGTATCTTTTTAGAATGCCCTTCAAAGTTAGGAGGAGGATTGACCAGATCTTTAGGATATTTTTGTGGGTTGGGATGGAGGATAAAAAAAGGGTGTCCCTTGTCTCTTAGGATAGGGTTTACTCTTCTAGGAAATAAGGTGGTCTTGGGATCAAAATTTTGTTGTTGTTCAATAAGGTGTTAATTGTAAAAATAGCATGGACATTATGTGTTGAGGAGGACCATCTATGGAAAGATATTATGAGAGGTAAGTATCTAGAAAATCACATTTCTTTTTTTAGAAGTGTTACTACTTGTAGGGGATTTGTAATCTAGAATGGTTTTTTGGGGGTCAAAAGTTTAAATTTAGAGGGTATGTCGTGGTATATTGGGAATGGTAAGGATGTGTTCTTTTGGGAGGATACTTGGATTCTTCCTGAACCCCTATTTCTTAGTCTCAAGTTTTATGAGTTGAAAGCTCCTTTGTCATTGAAATATGGATAAAAAGTAATTGATTACATAATCATCACTAATGGCAAGAGGATTTGGAAGCATATGAATTTACATACAATTGATATTTAGATCCTTCAGAGTTTGGTAAGTTTGAACATGTTGCTGCAATAATACTTTCTTCCTCAAAAAAATGATAGGGACTTCATTCTATGGACTCATTCTTCTAAAAATATTTTTCTATCAAGACTACATATGAGACCCAATCAATGCCCAAGGGAGGATCTTTTCCTATATAAAGGGTTTTGCATCCTCATTTGATCCCCAAGATTGCATTTTTTTGTGGTTGTGTTTGTAAAATAAAATTTTTGAGTGTTGATAATTTATGTAAGAAAGGATTCCATATTCTCAATATTTTTCTCTTGTGTTCTAAGGATGTTGAATCTATGTATCATATTTTCATCCATTATTATTTATCAAATAAGGTGCTCAATGCTTTATTGGATTATATTTATGTCAAATGAATGTTACCTCAAAATTTTGAGTAACTTTTTACTCAGTGGAAAGCCCCCTTAATTAGTCACAATCTCACTAGGGTGTGGGATCTAGTTCTTCCTCATTTTTTTATGTCGTATTTTATGGGAGAGGAAAAAAATAATTTTCAAGGATATTTCTAGGTATGAGTACTTTGTCTTTAGAAGGATTAAAAATGCTATTGATAATAACCTGACTATCTTTGAAGTTGGAAATGGTAGGCAGGAAGTTGTGGAGAAAGGGGTTGTTAGTTGTAATTTGAATCTAGGAAATTCTACTTCTATATCCATTATTCAAAAAATATTGGCTACTATATGGCATAAACTGGCTAAAGTGTGGGTCATTATAAAATTTGATGGGGCTCCCAAAGGTAACCCTGAGAGGGTTGGTGGAGGAGGTGTTGCCAGAAATGATAATGGTGAGGTCATTTGGGCTTACAATGAAGATTATGGTATTCAAACCAACCACCTAGCTAAATCTAAGGTACTTCTCGGGTGTTCATTAGATTTTTGAGAGGGAATTTAGAAGACTTCTCATTCAAGGTGACTCCTTAAACATCTTCGAGATCTACAGGTTGGAAATATTGATAATTGTTTCATCCTAAATATTATTAAGGACACATCAAATATTGTGGAAGGTATGTTAGAAGTTAAAATTAAGAATATTTAAAGGTAAGGTAACCAGGTTGTGGATGTTATGGCAAATTTGGGGATGGATAGTAACCAATTCAAAATTTGAGAAGACAATTTCCCTTTGTAGTTAATGAAAATTTTTGCTTTCGAAGCATTAGGTCTACCTATTTAGTAGATCTTTTTATTATATTTTTTCTTGGATGAGATCTCACTTGTGTTGTAGTGATCCTATGTTTGGGGATTTACCCTTTTGCTCCTTTGTGGTTACCATTCTCAAGGAATTTGCTTGGTGTTTTGCCTTCACCCTTTCTCTCTAAGTTTAGAGTTTTGTTATCTACATCTTGATGTATTTACCGTCCTTCCAATATTATGCAAAAATAGAGTAGTATCATTGGTGTCTCTAAAATAAATTTGAATAAAAATTCTCCTTTATGCCCTATTGGGTGGTGGGCTGGTATTTGTTTTTGGATGGCTGTTTTGGTTTAATTTCTATTTCTTTTGGCCTTGGAGGCTGGCCTATGTTTAATTGACCTTATATTTCTCTGCCTCATATAATGTAAAAGGCTCTAGGACCTTTCAAAACTCTGTGTTCTCACCAATAATTAAAAAAAATATTTTTTTCATGAATTTGTGTAAATTTTATCATTAGTTTATAATATTATTCTCAATTTTAACATTTTAAATATATAACATTATCAAAAATATTAAAATTATTTATTTAGCCACCAATATTTTATTGCAGTTTATCTTCCCTAGCCTCTCTTCAATTTTGTTTTTACTAAGGACTTATGCCTTTCTATCCTAATTAATGTTACACATAGTCCTCAAAAGATCTAATTCTAAAACATCAATACATTGCCATACAATCAATGACACACATTAGCCTCAATGCATGAGCTATGAGTGAACTAAATTAGTTAATCATTGGATATGATGTTGTCGAATTGTGATGGTTTAAAATATTTGACTATGTTTGATTCTTATTATTCTTTATTTTGTGTCTATGATGCATTTTTTTTACTTATTTTATATTTCATGGTAGTCATGGGTTTCCCAATGTGATTTACATGATGTTTTATATTGGTGTATCTATATTATGGATTATCGTCTTATCATTATTAATTATTTTATTTTAATTGAACTAAATAATTAATTATATTTTACAGATGTGAAAAGCAAGTATAACTCAACCCAAGATTTACTTTATCATTTGTATCAATAACAATACATTTTCCATTTTAGTGATACTTTTGACATCATTTATCTATTAGACTGACTTCATTTTGGATCATTAAGATATTTTATTCATATGTCATATCCATCAAGGTTCAAATATATGATATTTAAGTCTTTCATTTGGTATATATTACCACATGAACACTAACCTTCATGGTTGTAACATTGACCATAAAAGTTATTTATTTCCCTTGTAATTATGCTTGAAATAAATAGGTTGGATCAAATATTCTACAATCATGAGGCCATAAACACATCTTGTGAATAAATGATATTAAGCCCCTTATGATTAAGGATCATTATTATGTATGGTAAAGTTTACACCCTACCATCAATCTCACAATAAAATGGACACTATAAGAAAGTATAATCCTATGGTTCCTCATGAGGAAGCATCGACTACATACAACTAAAATATCTCATGCACATGAAAATTAGTAGAGAAAAATAAATGAGCAAGATCCATCCAAGGATATGATCTTGAAGAGAAAGAACAAAAGTACACATATTAATATTAGTGAATGCCTCTAGTATTAACTGTCACACAAATGAAACCATCCTCCTAGAAGAAATATTCAACTGAGAGAGGTGCACCAATATTGAATATTTGATCAAATTTATCATAATAACTAGAAGCAATAACTTTAAAACCATCATCAATGTTCTTAACCACCCATTTATTTGAATAAAACTTAACCTTTGTGAGTTTGAGTAACACAATAAATAGAAAGAAGTTTGGATTCTAAACCTAGTATGTGAAAAATATCCTTGAGTGACAAAGAGGCAAGAGGAAGCTCTTCACTCCTTGCAACTCTCAAAGAATATCCATCACTAATGATAACTAGGTCACCTAGTTCCTTTTTCTATAATTGGTCAAAATATGATGACCATTTGCCATATTTCTAGTAGCTATAAAATATATATTCCAATATTCTATATCAATAGCCATCCTTATGCAGAAAGTTATGGTATACAAACCAATCATTATGTGAAATATAAAGCCCTATACTCTAGTGTTATGTTGTTGAGATAGAAGAGCATAAGGAAGACCATCATAGAAGGAGACACTATGAATATTTTTAGGGATCTTAAGAAAGTAAAAGCTGTTAACTGGTAGATATCAAGTTTAATTAAGGATACCTCATCCTTATTAAAAGAAATGAAAAAGGTGAAGATATTACATATATATCACGAAGAAAATATTGCAGCTGAATATTTGGCAAACATTGGAGTTTATTATGATCAAAAAAAGATATGAAAAAATACTTTTCCCTTATCTCTTTTAAGGATTACCTCATTAGAGGTAGAAGAAAAGTATATTTCATAGGGTGTTATCTATAATGTTGTTGTTTCTAGAGATTTTTGGTACTACTAATGTGATTGTATGTTGTTGCTAGTACAACAACTGTAGTTCTAGTAAATGCTATTGTAATGTGATTATACTTTTATTACTTCTACTTCTATTACTATTGTTTAGAATTGGAGTGATTTCTACTACTATTGGTGTGGAAGGGAGGAATAAAAAACAATCAAGTCAACCTTTGCTCCCTTTCTAGAAATATATTTTGACAGTCGCCAAAGTGTTATTTTTTTCTAGGATTTTTGTTGCAACTTTGCTTTTGTATCATGTTATGCAGGGAAGAGGTTTATGTTTATTTTGTAACCTTGGATAACTTAATTCTGTAATAGGGTTGGGACCCTCCAAAACCTTTTTCCCCATTACCAAAAAAATAACCATCCTTGTGATATAAGCATGAGAATACTCTTCTCATTTTTTTCTTGTGTAAGGAAGAGAAGCACTAACAACCTCCTCAAATGCTTCTTTGCTGTAGATAAAAGTCCACCTTATGTCCCACTATTTCTTTGGCTCATTTCTCTAGCTTACTAATAAAAATGATATTTAACCACATGTTCATGTTTGGTTATTGGATCTCGAAGAGATGTAAAATTGAAATAGACCAAGATTGACATAATCCTCAAGTATGGCTAAGGAATTTAATTCCAATATAATAAGCTTTGGATCTATTCTACTAGGAGAATCCTTGAAGAGGTTCAACGAATTAGGAGCTATCATGTGTTATTACTACAAGGAAATGAGTGCCACTTGAGCATCGAATCTACTATTATTTAGTCAAATGACTTGGCAAATATAAGATTTTGATTTATTTCATCCCTCAATCATTGTCATTTATTTATATACCTCAAAAAATAGTTTGACCTTAGCCACTGATATGCCATATTAACCTTCAAGTAAATTACAACATAACAAAATCGACCATATAGAGAATCAAACTCATGCCACTTGGAATGCAAAGTCTCCGCAACTCTTCCACTAGCCATAAAACCTATGGGATTCCAATGTATTTCAAGCGTACTATTTGATCCCATGACCATAGGCCTTCAAATATATTACACCCAATATTATAGCCATTAAGCCAAGCCTCACACTAAATTTGAAGAGCCTCACTAAAAGTATAATGTTGTTATTCAATTACAAAGGGGGATCAATATGTCAGCTTAGTGTATATTTCATTGGACTATTGATTGGATTCCATATTTGATTGTAAGTTTAATATTTCAACAATCCATCCTTCTATAAAAAATATTCATGGTACATCTCAACCTTCAATGCCTTAGCCACTAACCTAGTTAATATGGAATGAGAAGTGGTTGAAATCAAAATTAAGACCCTATTGACCATCATGGCGAGGATGCATGGACCCTTGAAAAACCACATGACCAACTTTACATTGAGATCCCATGAAGAAGTAGTTAAATAATGGAGGTTGTGGGATTTAACCAATAATTTTACAACCTCCTAGTGAAAGGAAAATCATTGAGCCAAGGGGCTTAATGGATATATCCATGAACACACTATTTCTTGCAAGTGTGCACCTAATAAAAGAATAACTTTGAATCTCCTTCATAGCAAAGTTATGAACTAACATCTCTCTTGATTTTTGTAAATAATTAAAAAATGCTAATCCTTTCTTCCTACAATGACGAATTATTCTTTACAACTATTTTTTTAGTAAAACTGGATTAACCATCCTCTCTCACCAATGCAACATCAACATAGTTGGACCTTTGATATTCAATATTGATAATAGATTACCCTTTTTTTATAAAAAATTCAAACAATTTATTATTTGATATTATTTGCTTCATAACATAATAATTTTTAATATTTTACTACCACATATATTGTTAAATACATTTCTTGGTAATTTTATTACTATTCTTTATTAAATATTTGTGACTTGAGTAGTTATTCTTATAATGCATAATAAGAGGATTAAAAAGACTTAGTTTCCATTGTTTTTAAGGTTTTAAGGTCTTATTCAGGAGGTCCAAGGTTCAAACCATGACGTGTGTGTGGTTGTCTATTAATATTCTATAGATAAGTTTAGCTCTCGGTCTTACTATTACTAAGCATCGATCATTGGGGTTTCTCACACTAACAAAAAGAAAACATATTTTAGTCGTATCATGGAAAAGGTAGTTTTTATTCGAGAAATATTAAAAAGGAAGTAATTTCATATAATAATGTAGATATAATATATTAATATAAACTACATAACTAACACTATTTCTTAATTTTATAGAACTAATTATTGAATTTCCTTTTCTAAATTTATATTTTATGTTATTTTCCATAAAACATAGAAGTTAAATTCATGTTCACATTTCTTGTAAAACTTTAATACAATCATATTAAGTTACTATCATGTTAAAACATAACATACATATCAATAATTTACCATGTCAAGCAAAGTGTTTAATAGCAAAATCTAGTATCAGTTATATAGAATTAGGTCATGCATATGTTTTTTGGTTGTAGATAAAGTTCCACCTTATGTCCCACTATTTCTTTGTCCTATTTCTATAGCTTACCAATGAATATGATATTTAACCATATGTTCATGTTTGAATGTTGGATCTTGAAGAGATGTAAAATTGAAATAGACCAAGATTGACATAATCCTCAAGTATGGCTAAGGAATTAAATTCCAATATAATAAGCTTTGGATCTAGTCTACTAGGATAATCCTAGAAGAGGTTCAATGAATTATGAGCTATCATGTGTTATTACTAAATGGAAATGAGTTCCACTTGAGCATCAAAAATAATATTGTTTGGTCAAATGACTTGGCAAATATGAAATTTTGATTTATTGCATCCCACAATCATTATCATTTATTTATATACTTCAAAAAATGGTTTAACCTTAGCCCCCAAGATGCCATATTGACCTTCAAGTTAATTACAACATAACAAAATTGACCATATGGAGAATCAAACTCATGCCACTTGGAATGCAAAGTCTCCAAAACTCTTCCAATAGCCATAAAACCTATTGGATTCCAATGTATTTCAAGTGTACCTTTTGATCCCATGAACATAGGCATTTCAATATATTACACCCAGTATTATAGCCATTAAGCCAAGCCTCACACTAAATTTGAAGAGCCTCACTAAAAGTATAATGTTGTTCTTTAATTACAAAGGGGGATAAATATGTTAGCTTAGTGTATATTTTATTGGACTATTGATTGGATTCCATATTTGATGGTAAGTTTGATATTTCAACAAACCATCCTTCTATAAAAAATATTCATGGTACATCTCAACCTTCAATGCCTTAGCCACTATCCTGGTTAATATGGAATGAGAAGTGGTTGAGATCAAAATTAAGCTCCTTTTGACCATCATGGGGAGGATGCATGGACCCTTGGAAAACCATATGACCAACTTTACATTGAGATTCCATGAAGAAGTATCTAAATAATGGAGGTTGTGGGCTTTAACCAATGACTTTACAACCTCCTAGTGAAATGAAAATCATTGAGACAAGGGGCCTAATGGAGATCTAAATTCATGAACACACTATTTCTTGCAAGTGTGCACCTAATAAAAGAATCACTTTGACTCTCCTTTATAGCAAAGTTATGAACTAACATCTCTCTTGTTTTTTGTAAATAATTAAAAAATGTTAATCCTTTCTTCCTACAATGATGCTTTATCCTTTATAACTATTTTTTAAATAACACTTGATCAACCATCCTCTCTCACTAATGCAACATGAACATAGTTGGACCTTTGATATTCAATATTGATAATAGATTATATTTTTTATTATTATAAAAATTTCAAATAATAATTTTAATAAAAAAAAATTCAAATAATTTATTATTTGATGTTATTTGCTTTATAACATAATAAATTTTAATATTTAACTACCACATATATTGTTAAATAATAAGAGGATAAAATAGTCTTAATTTCCATTGGTTTTAAGGTTTTACGATCTTCTTAGGTAGGTCTAAGGTTCAAACCATGACGTGTGTGTGGTTGTGTGTTAATCCTCTATATATAAGTTTAGCTCTCAGCCTTACGAGGGGTTATGTCTAGGATGGAAATGTTGATTTCTAAACATCAGTCATAGGGATTTCTCACACTAACAAAAAAAACACATTTTAGTCGTATCATGGAAAAGGTTTTTTTTATGAAAGAAAAATTAAAAAGGAAGTAATTTCATATAATAATGTAGATATAATATATTAATGTAAACTACATAACTAAAACTATTTATTAATTTTTATAGAACTAACTGTAGCACCCTAAAATTGGCGCAGTAAACCTTAGCAAATAATTAAAATTACCTTAGTAAATAATTCAAATTCAAATTTCAACCCCAAAACCGCTCCAAAACCGCCTGCTACCCGTTTCCTCATTTTTCATGCCATTTTTAGGATTTGTTTTGTCCGTTGGACGATATCGTCGCCGATCAGACGATATCGCCTCAGATCGGACGAATTCGTCTGGAGCAGAACGTCCAGACGATTTCATCCCAAAACTAATTTTTCATAATTAGCTTCTGTTTCAACGGCGTCTCTAACCGGGGCAAAAGCGTGTCTGCGCGGTTAGAGACTTCCCCATTGGAGATCTCCCAAATTGGGATGATCTCCAACCTCCCAACATCCTTCCTATGCCTATTTAATCTTAGGCCCTCCCCTTGACATTCCCCTGGCTGAAATTTCCTGTAACACGAGTTCTATTTGCATTAGACCATCTTAAATCACCATTTGCCTTCGTATTTTTCCAAGTTTGTTTGCAGGAACTTCATTGTTTTTCAGCCGGAGCAAGCTCAGATCGTCATAGACGATCTTGTACAATCTCGGATGATCACGCCCCAATTCGAGATGATTTCGACTGCAGTCAACATTGGGGGCAATCAGTGCCCAGAGTTTGCACTTTTCCTATACCTTTCTGCTATTCTATTCTGCATCTAGTTAGTTTTATTATTATTTCTTGTTATTCTGCATCTTGGAGTTCACCCATATAGCTTAAATACATAATAAAATCATGATTAGCTATTAAAGCATGATAATTTACTTGCATTTCTATTTGGGATTATCTTATTAACATCATTATTATCATTTCACATCATTTTCCTTTATCAGCATAGCTGCATTTTCTGTATTCTGTGTCTACTTCTCGGATTGTAGGTCTCTGACGAATTCGTCTGACGAATTCGTCAGATCTCAGATGATCCTGTCTGATTTCAGATGATCCTGTCAGATCAGAGGCGATCTGGACTGCTTCAAAAATTAGAACCTCCATCAGACATCCGGAATCAGGTATGGTTTTTCTCACTTAGCTTGTTCTCTGTATTTTTTGTTTAATTCTATTTTTTGTATTCATTTAAATCTGCATTTCATAATAGAACAGTTTAGATTCATTTGGCCAAACCTAGGATTTGAATGATTAAAGCTAAAATTGAACACATCAAACACATTCCCAACCTAGGCGTGGAGACTGCCACTAAACGTTTCCTGGTGAACCCCACCATCCGTCAAAAAATCACCTTAATACTCCTCCCCCGAGAGGCGGGACCTTCAAAGGGCCTCTCAGTCCGAGGTATTGTCCCATCCTTTTCCCATCCCCCTTCCGGGCGTGGATCCTATAGCCTGAAGGTAAGGGTGCAAAAAATTTGGAGCGATACATTTTGGTGAACCCGACGTGAAACTAAAACCTTTTGAAAAAAAAAAAAAAACATAGATGCATTTAAAATCATTAGAAAACTACTAAGTTGCATATCATGTTTAGATGGTAGCTCCTAAGAAAAGACTAGCTGTCACTATAAATGTTGAAAATCAAATAATAGCCATAGAGTTTAATTCTTTGCTTAGACTATCTCAAACATATAGAGTTCCACCTTTGTGGGATGAACTTAATAGGAGATTGGGTATTATTTCATCTAGATCAACCGAACTTCGGCAAATTAAGAGGTTTGCCCTAGATAGAATCCTGGATCCTCATCAACTCATTTTTTATCATGAACTTCAGAGAGCTTGCCATAGGTGGTTAGCTTATAGGAGAGCTCTTGTGTCTTCAGAATTGTTCACCTTCGAGGAATACCTCGAGAATGCAACTATTATACACCAATTCCTAGGTCATGTAGAAGACCAAGAGGTCGTTCTTATGGATAGGGAAAGGTGGAGGAGAGTTCCTAGAGCTGTGTTATATCGAGAGTATTGCCACGAACTTTATTTCTACCAACCAGTAGTCCGAGACAGGATAATATCACTATAGCACTTTTTGTCAAATTCTTGAAAGAAAATTTTCAATTTGAAGAAGAACATTTCATGACTCCTGAAGAACTTGAGCCCGTTAATGATATTTATAAATTGTTTATAGAAAACTAGATCATTGCTTTCATTATTATTATTTCTTGCATTTAGTGTGTTGTTTGTTATCTTTATAATATTGTTATAAAAAGAAAAAAAAAAAACCAAAAACATAACAAAACCAAAACATTTTATTTTAAATACTATAGTAGGTATATAATTAAAATATATACCTCTTAAGCTTGTTGCATATATATATATATATAAAAAAAAAAAATATATATATATATTTGCTGAAATCTAAGTTTAAGCACAATGACTAGACTTAGGAATGGTAAACAAAGCGAAGAAGAAGAAGAAGAAGATTGGTTAGGAAAGAAAACAAAAAAATCAAATGCCCTTCCTGAGGATCCAATTCCAGAAGGAGAAACTCTAGAACAGCCAGAAGATGAGCTGGTTTTAGATGAACAAGAAGAAAATGTTAAAGAGGAAGGATCCTCATCCCCTAGAATGGCTCCAGACGGAACTGTTACTTTTGATAACTTAGATCATTTCTGGAAATTTTTCAGTAATAACATTGGTGCTCTTAATATGGCAGTTCGTATTGATAGAGGACAAATTAGTGACACTCAAGCAGCCATGGAAGATATGTTTAACATACACACTAATCCCTTGTCCTTTGTTGATCAAGAAAGTGATAAAGCTGGACCATCCAATATAGATATGGTTACTATGATTCAGAACATGCAAAAACAACAGGTTACCCAACCCCCTAAGGAACTTGTTATTGAGCCTAAAATCATTCCCACACAAAAGAGACCTTCATTCACTGCTTTATTTCGCCAAACTATTGATCAATATGCTTCAAATCGACAAAAACCTAAAATGAAGCCAAACACCAATTTTCAACAATCTGGGATACAACATAATACAACTTCAAAACTTCTTCATAACACCCTTCCTACCAACAATTTACACAATAGCAATATAGCATCTAATCTTCATGTCCCTCCATCATATGCTCACAAATCCCATATTAATGCCCTACCGAACCAATATGGTGGGCAAACCAGAAATCTGGAAGCCATGGTGAAACAGTTAGCTTCCCGCATGGACCAGATAGATCCCTACCGTCCCTCGTATAATTATCGAGAGATGTGTAGTCAACCTTTGGATCCCATAGTTGTAGCACAACCATACCCTAAGCACTTTCCCATGCCCGTCCTGCCTATATATAAAGGAACTGAAGATCCCATAGAGCATCTTCGCATGTTTAGGATAGCATGTCATGATATATCACATGATGACTTGCTATTACTAAAAATGTTCCCAAAAAGTTTAGGAGGAATGGCATTAGAGTGGTACTATCAATTGCCCACTCATTCTTTGAGGAATTTTGAAGAAACAATTGAATCTTTTGTCCATCAATTTAGTGCTTACATCGAGAGACACGTGACCATTAAAGATTTATACAACTTAAAACAAGACAAAGATGAATGTTTTGCTGATTTCTTAGCTAGATGGAGGCAGTTGATGGGAAAACTGCACTTTGTGCTACCTTATAGGGAAATGTTGGACATTTTTATTAATAATTTGCAAGAACAACTATCCTATGAATTATCAATTGCTACCTTGACCACCTTCGATCAAGCTATAGACTTAGCTCGAAGGGTGGAAGATGCTCTCATTAGAAGAGGTCAGCTCAAAAAGAAAGATGATGAGAAAACATCCAGAAATCAATATAAAAACAAACAAGTTGTAGGTGATGGAGTCACTGATAGTAGAAACATTGCTAATGTTAATACTACGAAAACAATGGAGAAGTTTATATTAAAACCTCCTGATAAACCACCTCGAGAGTTTACTAGATTGAATCAACCATTATCAACTATTCTACCCCAATTACTCGAAAGAGGTTTGATTCAATTACCGACTATCCGGGAACCATGATCCAACTATACCAGGATACGGAGCTGATTTACATTGTGATTTTCATAGAGGACCTGGACATGCTACAAACTCTTGCAAAATATTAAAACATAAAATACAAGACTTGATTGATAATAATGAAATGGAGGTGCAAGCCTTTCAACCTAAACAAAATCCTCCTAATAATGCTCAAAAGAACATTCCCCAAAATTAGAATCAAAATGCTAATCAATCATTAGATATATTTCAACATCCTTTACCAAAACATGGTAAAGAGGTGGCCAATCAAATTGAACATCATAATGTTCCCCCTCCTACCCGATATGTAGGGACTATTAGCGGACAATTATCTGTTCAGGATCCTCAAATATTTGGCACAACTTTCTCCATGGTTACGTCCGGACCCCTATATAATACTCAAACACCGGATCCTAGTGATGTAGAATCGGATACTGAAAGTGAAATAGACATCACCTCAAACCAATCGAATAGTTCTAAAAATAAATCAGATCCGATTCAACCTATCACGAGATGCTATGGTTTCGGAAGAACCATTTCCTAGAAGAGTTACTACTCGACCCTCTTCTAATCAGTTCCTTCCTAATGAACAAGCCATAAACGCTAGACCGAGACCAATTCAGCGTCTTCAATATAACATTGTAGGTACCATCGGAGTTGTTACCAGACAACAGGCTCAAAACTCTCAACAGGATCAAACTCAGAATGATGGATCAGCTCCATTTATTTTGAAAAATCCCAATAAAGGGAATCATATGTCTAATGTTCAACCTAAACCTCCTTACAATATTAATGAACAATTATCCAATACTACAACCAGAATTTCCCTGTTGGACTTGTTAAGATCTTCTCCTACCCATAGGGATGAATTAATGCTCACATTAAGCCAAATGATGGTACCTCAAAATATTCAACTTGAAGCCATGTCCAATACTATCATCACTCGAGAAGTCGATTGTATTGACTTTCGAGATAAAGATATCCCACAACATAGTTTACATAAGGATAACCCCTTATATATTACTACCCTAATAGGAGATGTAGCAGTCAAAAGGGTCTTGATTGATAATGGTTCATCTCTAAACATTTGCACTTTTGACTTCTACCAAAGATTTGGGTTTAGAAGTGATGAAATGAAGAGAACTGACATGATCATAAAAGCTTTCAATGACGAAACACAAGAAACGTGTGGAGTTATCACCATCCCATTGCAAGTTGGTCCGAGAACCTTAGACACGACCGTGTTTATTGTACATTGTCCCGCATCATACAATATACTCTTGGGTCGTCCTTGGATCAATGCAATGCGGGCTGTCCCATCAACTTTACACCAATGTGTTAAATTCGAATTTAAAAATCAGTTGGTCACTATCCATGGTGATCCTAGACCCTTTGATATGTGTGCTTTGGCAGAACCCGTTGGAGTTCAATTTTGCCCTGCTCTGTCATCCACACATCCTAATTCTTATTTTTCATCTAAACATGTGAAACACACACCCATAACTTCATCTATTTCTCCTCCATTAATTTCACCCTCATATATAGCTCAACAATCTTCTAAACAAACCACACTAGAACCTCAAAAAGATCTTAAATCCACAACCAATCCTTCATGTTCCATCCCTATAATTTCAAAACCTATAGACCCATTTATTAACACCTCCACATTCTCTACATCTATCATACCTTCCACATCTAAAGATATAGGAAATGTTCCTTCTACCTCTTATGCTCTCACTGATGAACTCTTACCTGATTTATCTAAAATTCTTATATCAAAAAAAACAAATGCTTCTATGCAAAATTCCATTATCTTAAGTAATTTGCCACCTTCTCCTCATACCTTGGGCCTCCCACAACCTATGGGAAGTATCTACCAAGTCAGGAGTTGTGCTTTTATTTATAAAGGATATGATTGGGGAAGAATACCCCGAAACATCAAGACGCATTGTGATGGATATGCTCGATGCTATTTTGCTAATGAATATATTAAAGCTAAACCCATAATGCTTAAATTGGGCTATAAAGGGAAAGGCTTGGGACCTCTCCAAGATGGTATGAAAGAACCCTTTGAGGTAGAACCATGCCCCCTGTGGGGGGCTTTTTCCCAGGGGTCCCCCCCCCCCTTTGAGGGGGACTCTCTTTTTTTTTAAATTTTTTTAAAAAAAAATTCTTTGTGATCTACTACTTCAAGATACCGAAGTAGGAGATGAATATCGAGTTGCAGACTCGATGAGTTGGAAGGTTTCTCCTAGATGGGAAGAGATGTCATCAATGCTTTGGAGCATCTTCGTGCCTACCAAAACAAGCTTAAAAGATCATATGCTAAGAAAGTTCGTCATCGATCCTTTGAGGTCGGCGACCTTGTTTTAAAAGAAAATAAAAAAATACTAATGCAACTAAAGACCTTAAAGGTAAATTTGAGCCCAACTGGCTTGGACCATATATTATCACTGCTAAATTTGAATCGGGAGCATACAAATTAGCTACCTTAGATGGTAAATATTTAAAAGAACCTATGAATATTATGCATCTTAAGCGATATTACGCATAAAATTTGGTCATTTCATCATTTGTATATATTTTGCATGTTGTCTCATTTTAAAAATGTATAAAACTGTTTAAACAAAAACAAACAACAATATTATTGACTCTTTCGAAACCAAAAAAAATATATATAAGAGAGAAGAAAGAGAGAGTCAAAATTATCAAACTCCTTAAAAATATTTGTTGTATATATTTCTTCTTAAAATATTGCAGTTATATTTTCAAATTATTTTGGATAAATTAGCATTTATTTGGAATCTCTCACTTTTGCAAACACAAAAATAAATATCTTGATTTTATCTGGCATGATTACTAATCTCTCTTATATCAAAGTCCACAAAATTCAATTAAATAAAGTTTGAGCAGAGAGAATTGATCTTGTTATTTACTTAAACCAAGCATATCCTTTCACAATAAAATGATTATATTTGTAATGTCCATGCTATGCTACATAGTAGAAGTGGTTTCTTGAGCGAAAAGTTTCCCCTGCTATCCTATCATGCACATGGTCTAGAATATTTGAGAATTGACAAAAGGACAAGCTCACCCCTACCCAGAATAAAAATCCCTTGCTCTACAACTAATCCGAGCAAGTATCCCTAGAATAGGAAGCAAAAGAAAAAGAAAAATCAAGCAAAATCATGAGAAAAAGAAGCATTATTTCAGAATCATTTTGTACTCTCTTAGCACTATTTCAGCATTATCTCAAATATCAAAGCAAAATACAAAAAAAAAAAAAAAAAAAAAGAAAGCGAAACAAGCAAAAGCAAAAGCAATAAAATCCCTTTCCCTACCCATTGAAAAGAAAAGAAGGGTTGATGAGCTTGAATCCATGGAATTCTCAATTATTCAAAAACTGTGAGGTAAGCCCCATAACAGGTGGTTTGTGCCCAACCCGCTTGGCCTTGGGTAACTCCTAGCGTGGTGATATGTCTGTCACATTAGCGACCTTCTTTTGTACAGACCTATGTCTGCTTATGGATTAGCTAGCTCTTGGTAACCCGACTTACATAGTAGTCTGGTACGGTTATATGCATCTAAATCATGGTTAATGAACACTTATTTGGTTAATTCAAATCACTTGTATCAAATTATCTTGCTCAAAACTGGTAAATGCACAAAGCAATTGCACACACATTTGTATTTGAGAGATTTTGTGTATCATTATGATAAATCAAGATCGGAAATGAACTCACATATGCACATGGGATTCCTTATAAATCTAACTTTTGTCTTTAAGATACTTTGAAATATTTTTGCAAATTGTCTAGAATAATTTCATTTTCTTCTCTGAGAACAGTTGTTTAGTATCAAAGACAACTACATGCATTTATCACAAAAAATCAAAATCATTTTCAAAAAACATGCAATAAAGTTACATTTATATATAACTTTTTGACTTTCGCGATGATGGTATAGTTCCAAAACCAAAATTGGAATTTTATGCCTAGCGCAAGTCCTCATCTTCATATTTTCTATTCATTTTCAAAAGTTAAAAATCAACCATGCAATAAAACTATTATTTTCTTCTTTGGATTTCGCGATGATGGTATAAGTTTATACCTAAATATTCTATGCCTAGCGCAAACCATTGTACTAATTTTATTTCCCATTTATTTAAAATCATAAAAACATATGACTTAAATCATTATGTTACACAATTATGCTTTAAAACAATGCACATTGTTACTATTTCATGTCATTATGTCAAACTTCAATTTTGCAATGATGGTATAATTCCTAGGGAATTATTCAAAAATTTTATCACACTTAGGAATTTATGCCTAGCAAAAATCATTTTTAAAAATATATATTTCATGCATAATATTTTCATGGAAATCTGAAAACAAATCACCATCATCATCATCATTTGCATCATCACAACAAAGTCTTAAGACAGTCTCTTAAGCACTCTTTTACTTTTAGCAATATTTCTATACCGGGATTAGCTTGACGACCTAGCGAGCGGCGACTCCATGAAATGGTCTATAATAGCGACAATGTCCTTTGAAATTATTGTTAAAAGTCCCCTTTTATTTTTTATCAAATCACACCACAACAACCAATTTGTTTACATCAGATTATTTCATTTAAATTTTAAAAGCATGACATTCAAACCATAATATTTCCAAACGACATAATTACATGAATCATCAAATCAATCACATCAAAACATTAAAGCATCATACAAACACATAAGACAAGTCATATGATCAAAAATATCTCATCTATATATATATCAACAATATATACATCATCTCAAAACCGGATCGGTATGCCACAATCTGTACCTCGGCATACTCAATCCTCTATCAAAAATAATAAACACTATGTATCAATCTGTGTAGTGTAGTCTATAGCAGCTAGCCTCGAGAACCCCTCGAGCTCTCAGCCTCATCTCCTCCCCTGCCCTGAGGTGGACGAGGTGGCCCCATCATAGTCCGTGTGGTGCTATGAGTCCTGGACTCTGATCGTGATGATGTCCTCGATGACCTCATCACGACAGGCTCTGCAATGTGGGCCGACAGCGGTAACCTCTGCCCCTCTGGTACCATATGGTGGTATAGCATCTGATAGAATGTGATCTGGGCAATAGCCCATGCTAGGTCCCGAGTGCTCGCCCCTCCGCTCCGTGCTCTGAGGCGTGCGACCTCATCTCTGAGCTGTGTGGCCTCCTCTCGGTGTCGTGCAGCCTCATCCTGCAAGGACTGCACCTGAGCCTAGAGACGAACAGTCTTCACCCAGAGAGTAGCCATCTCGCTACTCTCTCCTACCTCGACACCCTTGCCCTTATCGGGCGATGGTGGCCTCTCTCTCCATGGAGAAGGGGGTCTCTCCTCCCTCCTCTCCCACTGTCGTGGCCTCTGCTGAGCCTGTGGCCTCCTCTGCTCTCTCCCATCGTGACCCTGTGCCACCTCAATGGCCGCCTGGCGCCGCCTCCCCATCCGATGCACAACTACATGAATCGGACCCTGAGCCCTCGTCATCCGAGGAGGGCGGATGCCTACGTACCAGGCATCATAGCCGTCAGCAACCCCTGTGTCGTCCCCATCCACTGGCTGAATGGGGGCATCGTCCACGTCCTCACTCTAGAAGCGCTGCATATCTGGAGCCCCACTGACTGTAGTGTTATCCCGGATGGTCCGAGAAAACTCGTAGTCTCTGAGAGATGGGATCCCCTATTGTAGACCGAACTGCCTCAAAACTCGGTCGTAGCGGTGGAGCTCCACCTCTCCCCTCTCCATCCTCAGCCAGTAGGTTTGCCTAACGTGAGCCAGCTCCTGTCCATCCTCGGCCCACCCTGGATGATCTCTCCAAGGCCTCCAGGTGATCTAGTCGGAGACAAGGTCGTCAAGTAGTCTCCGGGACATTGGCAGATCTATCCACCGTTGTGACCCTCTCTGGAGCCACCAGTAGAAAACTCGGGGCCTCTCCCCATCAATCCCTATCAGTGGGAGCCCTACCGGCCTTCGCACCATGATGTGCTCCCAGCACCAAACCTGTAGTAGTGATGTCATGACCAGACATCGGTCGCCCTTGTATACGACCCCATGCAGGATCCTATACAATCGACATAGTACAAAGCTCCCCCAAGAAAACCTATACCCATGGTCTCTCATGTCGTAGACCACATCTGTCAGTAGCCATGGTACTCTGCATCCACTCTGATGGCATAGCAGCAGACCACCTACCACCCCAGCCAAAACCTGTGTCAGTCTAGATGCCCCAGGCATCTGGCGTAGTGACTCGATGTTCACTCCGCCCTTCTCCAGGGTGAAGCTCGGATCTCCGCACAGTCGCATCATCGCGTGGCCCTGATTGGCCATGGGAGTTATTAGCCATCCTTGTATGGGGATCCTCAAAATCCTCCATACATCCTCCAATGTGGGAGTCATCTCCCCTATCGGTAACCAAAAAAAGAAGAACCCGGATACCACCTCTCTGCTAGGGCTGTCAATAGCCCCATATCTGTAGAAACCTGTGGCATATCTGCCACATGCTGCAAGCCGACTTGAGCCAACTGATCTCGCTCTGCCTGAGATAGAGTGGCCAAGTCATCCCTCAGCCTATCGTATTTCCATTCCCGGCTCTTTAGTAATCCTCTCTGCAACATAAACAACAAAACAATAAAAATCATTAATAAAACAGTGATTAAAAATGCAAGTAAAACAAGTTCAATTTCATACAAATGATGATATCGTCCACTATTGGACGATATCGTCCAAAATTTGAGCAAAATTTGTCTTCGATTTCGCAAGAGGGAATCGTCCCTTATTGTACGAAATCGTCCCCATATCGTCGATTTCGCCCTTGGACGAAATCGGCGATATCGAG
The DNA here is from genome assembly GCA_028583015.1 of Wollemia nobilis. NCBI lineage: Eukaryota > Viridiplantae > Streptophyta > Pinopsida > Araucariales > Araucariaceae > Wollemia > Wollemia nobilis. Next base: position 799,888 of record JAQPPZ010001538.1, read on the forward strand.
ACGATTTCGACGAAATTGAGACGATTTCATCCCGACGACGTCGACGGCCCAAAAATGGCCGCGATGCTCAAAAATCATTCAAAATTAATCTAAAAAGCATGAAATTCAAAATTAAAGCCTTCTAAATTAAGTTTGGACCCTTACCCGTAGCCCGCGCCGGACCTCTGTCGATCTGTGCGTTGTCTCGACCATCTTGTCTGCAGAGCTCTAGAAACCAAGAAAATGAACAGTAAAAATGAATTAGGGTTTTTCCCTATTTTTCTTAATTTTATTCAAAAACAATTAAAAACATTTTAAAATTTTGCTTTTTCGCGTTTTTACCTCAAACGTTCGATTTGGGTAAAAACACGGAGGGGGCACCATAGTAAGCTGTCGTACGATTCGACCTAGAATCGTCGCCTAAAAATGGGAATAAATTTTTGCTTTCTCGTAGATCGAGAAGAACTCATCTTTAACGCATTTTCTTCGAAAAATTTGCTAAAGAGGGGGCAAAATGTAGCACCCTAAAATTGGCATAGTAAACCTTAGCAAATAATTAAAATTACCTTAGTAAATAATTCAAATTCAAATTTCAACCCCAAAACCGCTCCAAAACCGCCTGCTACCCGTTTCCTCATTTTCCATGCCATTTTTAGGATTTGTTTTGTCCGTTGGACGATATCGTCGCCGATCAGACGATATCGCCTCAGATCGGACGAATTCGTCTGGAGCAGAACGTCCAGACGATTTCGTCCCAAAACTGATTTTTCATAATTAGCTTCTGTTTCAACGGCGTCTCTAACCGGGGCAAAAGCGTGTCTGCGCGGTTAGAGACTTCCCCCATTGGAGATCTCCCAAATTGGGATGATCTCCAACCTCCCAACATCCTTCCTATGCCTATTTAATCTTAGGCCCTCCCCTTGACATTCCCCTGGCTGAAATTTCCTGTAACACGAGTTCTATTTGCATTAGACCATCTTAAATCACCATTTGCCTTCGTATTTTTCCAAGTTTGTTTGCGGGAACTTCATTGTTTTTCAGCCGGAGCAAGCTCAGATCATCGTAGATGATCTTGTACAATCTCGGATGATCACGCCCCAATTCGAGATGATTTCGACTGTAGTCAACATTGGGGGCAATCAGTGCCCAGAGTTTGTGCTTTTCCTATACCTTTCTGCTATTCTATTCTGCATCTAGTTAGTTTTATTATTATTTCTTGTTATTCTGCATCTTGGAGTTCACCCATATAGCTTAAATACATAATAAAATCATGATTAGCTATTAAAGCATGATAATTTACTTGCATTTCTATTTGGGATTATCTTATTAACATCATTATTATCATTTCACATCATTTTCCTTTATCAGCATAGCTGCATTTTTTGTATTCTGTGTCTACTTCTCGGATTGCAGGTCTCTGACGAATTCGTCTGACGAATTCGTCAGATCTCAGATGATCCTGTCTGATTTCAGATGATCCTGTCAGATCAGAGGCGATCTGGACTGCTTCAAAAATTAGAACCTCCATCAGACATCCGGAATCAGGTATGGTTTTTCTCACTTAGCTTGTTCTCTGTATTTTCTATTTAATTTTTTTTTGTATTCATTTAAATCTGCATTTCATAATAGAACAGTTTAGATTCATTTGGCCAAACCTAGGATTTGAATGATTAAAGCTAAAACTGAACACATCAAACACATTCCCAACCTAGGCGTGGAGACTGCCACTAAACGTTTCCTGGTGAACCCCACCATCCGTCAAAAAATCACCTTAATACTCCTCCCCCGAGAGGCGGGACCTTCAAAGGGCCTCTCAGTCCGAGGTATTGTCCCATCCTTTTCCCATCCCCCTTCCGGGCGTGGATCCTATAGCCTGAAGGTAAGGGTGCAAAAAATTTGGAGCGATACACTAACTATTGAATTTCCTTTCCTAAATTTATATTTTATGCTATTTTCCATAAAACATAGAAGTTAAATTCATTTCCACATTTCTTGTAAAACTTTAAATCAATCATATGAAGTTACTATTATGGTAAAAAATAACATACATATAAATAATTTACCATTTCAAGCAAAGTATATAATTGAAAAATCTAGTATCAGTTATATAAAATTAGATCATACATATCGTTTTTTGTTGTAGATAAAGTTCCACCTTATGTCCCATTATTTCTTTGTCTCATTTCCCTAGCTTACCGATGAAGACAATATTTAACCACATGTTCATGTTTGGATGTTGGATCTCAAAGAGATGTAAAATTAAAATATACCAAGATTGACATAATTTTTTAAGTATGACCAAGGATTTTAATTCCAATATAATAAGCTTTGGATCTAGTCTACAAGGAGAATCCTATAAAAGGTTCAATGAATTAGGAGCTATCATGTGTTATTACTATAAGGAAATGAGTGTCACTTGAGCACCAAATCTACGATTTTTTGGTCAAATGACTTGGAAAATATGAGATTTTGATTTATTTAATCCCTCAATAATTGTCATTTATTTATATACTTAAAAAACTAGTTTGACCTTAGTCACCAAGATGTCATCTTCAAGAAAATAACAACATAAAAAAATCAACCATATAGAGAATCAAACTCATGCCACTTGGAATGAAAAGTCTCTACAACTCTTCCACTAGCCATAAAGCCTATGGTATTCCAATATATGCCAAGTGTTCCCTTTGATCCCATGACCATAGGCCTTCAAATGGATTACACCCAATATTATAGCCATTAAGCCAAGTGTCACACTAAATTTGAAGAGCCTCACTAAAAGTACAATGTTGTTCTTCAATTACAAAGGGGGATCAATATGCTAGCTTAGTTTATATTTAATTGGACCGTTGATTGGATTACATATTTGATGGTAAGTTTGATATTTCAAAAACCCATTCTTCTCTAAAAAATATTCATGGTTCATCTCAACCTTCAATGCCTTAGCCACTACCCACTACCCTAGTTAAGATGGAATGAGAAGTGGTTGAGATTAAAATTAAGCCCTTGTTGACCATCATGGGGAGGGTGCATGGACCCTTGGAAAACCACATGAACAACTTTACATTGAGATCCCATGAAAAAGTAGCTAAATGATGGACATTATGAGATTTAACCAATTACATTACAACCTCCTAGTGAAAGGAAAGTTATTTAGACAAGGTGCTTAATGGAGATCTAAATCCATGTACACACTATTTCTTACAATGATGGTTTATCCTTTATAACTATTTTTTAGTTGGACCTTTGATATTCAATATTGATAATAGATTACCTTTTTTATTATTATAAAAAGTTCAAATAATAATTTCAATAAAAAAATTCAAATAATTTATTATTTGATGTTATTTGCTTCATAACATAATATTTTTTATATTTTACTACCATATATATTATTTTTTTTTAAATTTTAATTTACATGGTGGAATCGGTAGCCACCACGGATCCAAATAGGCTGTCCGGATTTTATGGCCGCCATAGTATTCTGCACTATCTGCCCTGGAAACTACCACATAGATATTCATGTAGTTCGCCCCTATAACCACCATGCCACAATCATTTTAAACCTTTTACACCGCTGAAAGCACTTACTACATATATTGTTAAATACATTTCTTGGCAATTTTATTACTATTATTTATTAATATTTGTGACTTGAGTAGTTATTCTTATAATGCATAATAAGAAGATAAAATAATCTTAGTTTCCATTGATTTTAAGGTTTTAAGGTCTTCTTTGGGAGGTCCAAGTTCCAAACCATGACGTGTGTAGCTTTGTGTTAATCCTCTATAGATAAGTTTAGCCTTGACCTTACGAGGGGGTATGGCTAATGGTTAGGATGGAAATGATAATTTCTAAGCGTCGATCATAGGGATTTCTCATACTTAAATAAAAAATACATTTTAGTCATATCATGGAAAAGTTTATTTTTATGCGAGAAACATTAAAAAGAAAGTAATTTCATATAATAATATAGATATAATATATTAATCTAAACTACATAACTAATACTATTTATTAATTTTTATAGAACTAACTATTGAATTTCCTTTTCTAAATTTATATTTTATGTTATTGTCCATAAAACATAGAAGTTAAATTCATGTCTATATTTCTTTTAAAATTTTAAATCAATCATATTAAGTTACTATCATGTTAAAATATAACATACATATCAATAATTTACCATGTCAAGCAAAGTGTATAATAGAAAATCTAATATCAATTATATAGAATTAGGTCATACATATATTTTTTGTTGTAGATAAAGTTCCACCTTATGTACCACTATTTCTTTATCTCATTTCTCGAGCTTACCAATGAAGATGATATGTAAGCACAAGTTCATGTTTGGATGTTGGATCTTGAAGAGATGTAATCTTTATCTCATTTATCTAGCTTACCAATGAAGATGCTATTTAACCACATGTTCATGTTTGGATGTTGGATCTCGAAGAGATGTAAAATTAAAATAGACCAAGATTGACATAATCCTCAAGTATGGCCAAGGAACTAAATTCTAATATAATAAGCTTTGGATCTAGTCTACTAGGAGAATCCTAGAAGGGATTCAATGGATTAGGAGCTATCATGTGTTATTACTACAAGGAAATGAGTGCCACTTGAGTACCAAATCTACTATTGTTTTGTCAAATGACTTGGCAAATATGAAATTTTGATTTATTGCATCCCTCAATCATTGTCATTTATTTATATACTTTAAAAATTGGTTTGACCTTAGCCACCAAGATGTCGTATTGATTTTCAAGTAAATTACAACATGACAAAATCGACCATATAGAGAATCAAACTCATACCCCTTGGAATGCAAAGTCTCCACAACTCTTCCACTAATCATAAAGCCTATGAGATTTCAATGTATGCCAAGTGTACCCTTTGATACCATGACCATAGGCCTTCAAATGGATTACATACAATATTATATCCATTAAGCTAAACCTCACACTAAATTTTAAGAGCCTCACTAAAAGTACAATGTTGTTCTTCAATTACAAAGGGAAATCAATATGTTAGCTTAGTGTATATTTTATTGGACTATTGATTGGATTCCATATTTGATGGTAACTTTGATATTTCAACAACCCATCCTTCTATAAAAAATATTCATTGTACATCTCAACCTTCAATGCCTTAGCCACTATCCTAGTTAAAATGTAATGAGAAGTGGTTGAGATAAAAATTAAACCCTTATTTACCACCATGGGGAGGATGCATGGACCCTTGGAAAACCACATGACCAACTTTACATTGAGATACCATGAATAAGTAGCTAAATGATGGAGGTTGTGGGTTTTAACCAATGACTTTAAAACCTCCTAGTGAAAAAAAAGTCATTCAACCAAGGGGCTTAATGGAGATCTAAATATATGAACACACTATTTCTTGCAAGTGCACATCCAATAAAAGAATCACTTCGACTATTCTTTATAATAAAGTTATGAACTAACATCTCTCTTGATTTTTGTAAATAATTAAAAAATGCTAATCCTTTCTTCCTACAATGATGGTTTATCCTTTATAACTATTTTTTTTATGAACACACACCCATCCCCTCATACACTCACCCACACCACGGTTTTATAACTATTTTTTTAGTAAAACCTAATCAACCATCCTCTCTCACTAATGCAACATGAACATAGTTAGAATTTTCTCACTAATGCAACATGATTTTTGTAAATAATTAAAAAATGCTAATTCTTTATTCCTACAATGATGGCTTATCCTTTATGACTATTTTTTTTAGTAAAACCTGACCAACCATCCTCTCCCCTGTTAGAGTATATTTATATACCTATGTTTTTAGGTATCTAGGCTAGCTTAAGTTCACTAGATAAGATAGTGTGTTCCTAGGTATTTAATAATTTTGGCATGCTTTGTCATCCTTATCTATTTGTTATTTATCGACGGTTGTGATCTTGATCCTCTCCAACCGATCGTGTGGTTGTCATTGCTCTCCTTGCCTATTTAAGCAAGGCCTCTTGTCATTTTGACATAATGCAAGCAATCATTTTTCTCTCGCTCATTTGTGATTGTCTTCATGGCTCTGATCTTGGGTGTGGAATGATATTGTTGGTTCATTCCTCTTTCATGGTACCAGAGCTAAGGAGTTTTTTTTGAAGATTTTCCGCTTGCATCTTGGCTCTCTAGGCCTTCATTCTGTAGATCCAGAGTTTTTTGGCTCTTTAGGCCTTCTCTTCTGTAGATCCAAAGTTTTTGGCTCTTTAGGCCTTTCTCCCTCTAGATCTATCATGGTTTTTTCAACCCAGCTCTCCGTGGTCTGATTTCTCGATGTCTCATGACGCTCCCTAACAGCTTGGCATCTCTACTCGAGCTCGATCGACCCTTTGAGAATCATGCCATTCTTGCTCACCGTGTGGTTGTGGTCATTGCTCGCACTGTATGTGTCTTCCCGTGGCTCACTCCAGCTCGTGAGGCGTTCCTACAGGTGGATCGGCCCATTCAATGGCCTACGAGGCCCTTTCACCAGCACGCTCACCGTCTCACGGTGGATCTGCACTCTCAGTTGTGCACGGTTCAGTAACACCATTTCATTGCTTGGCATCTTTCACTCCAACGACGTCTTCTCAAGGTGTGCTAGCCTTTTCTTCCCGATGCACAACTTCTCCAGTCTCACGGCCCTCCTCCCATCCCAGGTGCTCCACGACATCTCTCTTTGCATTTTGTGAGTATTTTGGCTGTGTGCGCCCTTCATTTTTGCATGGATTAGGGTTTTGTGAATTAATTATTGGTGCCTTCACATTAGACTTTACAAAATATTGATTCACATTAAATTTTAATTTTTTGTGATATTGTAAAGTTTTTGGGCCCTTTAATTTGATTTTTGAGGGCACCCAACGATTAATTGCATAGAATCCACATACGGACTCTGATTCATGTGATTATTTTTGCATTGGGATCGTGAATCCACCTAATTTGTTGTGGATCAATTGCATTTTACCTTTCTATCTTGTAAAGTGGTGAAACAAAATATTTTTTGGGGGGATTGTGTCGGTGTTGATTGAAAGCACCCTTGTGTGTTGCTTGGCTCCTTGTTTCTTCTTGTTGCTTTGGTGATCCCTGAAGATGGATTTAGGATTCAAGATTGAGCCTCTTACACCTCACAACTATCACACATGGAAGCCACGCATGTTAACACTATTGGCACAAAAAGGCTTAAACACACTCATTAAGGAGCAAAAATTCACTTTCAAGATAGATTATGAGACATGGTCTTTCTCTAAAGCACTTGGTGAAGCACTTGGGATGATTAAAGCAAATACTAGTGAGAGTTTGTGGTTCCATTTTGATGAAATAACTACTCCTCATGAGGCATGGGATAAGATTGAATCATTTTTTGGTAAAGTTGATCAAATTAGGGCAATGCAATTGGATGCACAACTTACCTCTTTATCACCTGATGATTATCCCACCATGGTTGATTTTCTCACTAAGTTTAAGGAGCTTTATACTCAGTTGAAAGGCAGTGGTAAATCCAAAAAAGAAGATGAATGTGTATTCTTAATATTGTCAAAATTGAAAGGTCCCTTTCATGTTTTTGCTTCCACATTCCTCTCTACTATGGATGCTATGGGTGATACTTTTAAAATGCCTAGCTTGGAAGAGTTTTGTGATCGTCTTACGAGGGAAGAGACCAAAATTTCCACTCTTGAGACTTCTTCATCTTCTTTGACTAAGGCATTGACAACATCACATCCTAAAGGTAAAGGTAAGCCCAAACCTAAGCCTCAAGACACTGCACCTCCTTCACAGTCAGCTCCTCATCCCAAGGATTCCAAACCCAATCAGAAAGGTTCTTCTAAGAAGAAGAAATCAAAGTCTAATGAGACTTGTGATTTTTGTGGCATTGTTGGTCATCCCGCAGCTCGATGTTCCAAGAAGATGCGTGCTTTGGAAGATGCCATGAAAAAGCACAAGATTGATGTTCCTAAGGATGTGCCTAAGGAGCATGGTAAGGCTTTGAATGTTCGTGGTCGGATAGATTCTGATTCAGATATTTGGGTAATGGATTTGGGTGCTACTCATCATATGACTTCTTCCAAGAAGTCTTTTGCATCTCTTGGTTCTAGTTCTATTTCAAGGATTGAAGTTGGTGATTCCTCTTTCATTTCTGTTAAGGGGAAGGGTGATATTCTTCTGAATGGTGGTCGCATCAATGATGTACTCTTTGTTCCTGATATCATCAACAACTTGCTTTCTGTATATCAGATTTGTAATTTTGGTACTGGGCGGACTGTTTTGTTCACACCATAGGGATTTGAGATTCATAGTTTGTTGGAGCCACAATATTTGATTGCATGGGGTGTTGTTGATCACTCTTTGAGACTCTATCATTTTGAGAGCTTTGATGATTCTACTTTTGGTACTGGGTTGGTTGCTCATGCAGATTCTTTGAGCAGACTTTGGCATGAGAGATTTGGGCATCTCAACTACCGGTATTTGTAGCAGTTGAACACTCATGAAATGGTCACCGGTTTGCCAAAGGTTTCTTGTGTTGATGGTGTTTGTCCTGGTTGTGCTCTTGGCAAGCAACATCAAGACCCATTCCCCAAAGGCAAAGCTCATCGTGCATCTTCACCCTTGGAGCTTGTTCATAGTGACTTGATGGTCTTTCCTCATCTATCTTTCACTGGAGCTCGGTATGCACTTACATTCATTGATGATTACTCGAGGTGTACTTGGGTGTACTTTCTCAAGTACAAGAGTGAGGTCTTTTCTCACTTCAAAGTATTTAAGGCTTTGGTCGAGAATCAGGCTTCTAGTTGCATCAAGAAGCTTCACATAGATAATGGAGGGAATACTTCAGCAAAGAGTTCTTTGATTTCCTTGCGGCACATGGCATTATTCATCAGCACTCAGTCCCTCATACTCCACAGTAGAATGGGGTTGCAGAAAGAAAGAATAGAACTTTGAAGGAGATGGCTAACTACATGATGCACTCTTGGGATTTACCTCCCATATTTTGGGCAGAGGTAGTTAATTGTGCGAATTACATCCAAAATCGCACTCCACATCGTGCACTTGCACATATGACTCCTGAAGAGGCTTGGACTGGACACAAGCTGGATGTGTCATCCTTCAGGATCTTTGGTAGTCATGCTTGGGATTTTATTTCGAAGAAACAGTGTAAGGCTTTGGATAGGAAGAGTAAGCCACTCATATTTGTTGGCTATAGTGAGGACATGAAGGCTTATCGCTTACTGAATCCTGACACACATGATATTTTCTTTCGTACTCATGTTCAGTTTGATGAGCGTATTTCTGATCCTCCTCCTTCTTCTCCTTCCTCTCCTTCTTCGGTTTCTCTAGATGACTCACATGACACCACTCTTGATATTTTGGATGTGGAGGACACTCCTGTAGTTGTTGATCCTCCTGTTGTTGTTGATACTCCTAATGTTGTTGCTCCTACTTCTCCTACCTTGCCTAGGTGGGCTCGTATTACACTTGAGGATGCAACACCTTTTATTCAGGATCTTCCTCCTTCTCATCGTCATTCTACCGATACTGGACTAGTTGGTCAGGCAGTTTCAGGTGATCCACAAACTTTTTTAGAGGCTCATGGGATACAGGAGTGGGATGATGCTATGGCGGTAGAGTATTCTTCTTTGATGAAGAATCAGACTTGGGATCTTGTTCCTCTTCCCAAGGGGAGGAAGTTGGTTCGTTGTAAGTGGGTTTACCAAACCAAGTATGCAGTAGATGGTTCTGTTGACAAGTACAAGGCTCGTCTTGTAGCTAAGGGGTTTTCACAGGTTGAAGGTATTGACTACTCTGAGACCTTTGCTCCTATGGCCAAGATGGATTATGTTCATCTTGTACTTGCTCTTCTTGCATTATAAATATGGTCTATCTTTCAAATGGATGTGAAGAGTGCCTTCTTGCACGGTGATTTGTAGGAAGAGATCTATATGGAGCAGCCCACTAGATTTGTCTAGGATCCTTCACTTGTTTGTCACCTTAGGAAGTCTCTCTATGGCCTCAAGCAAGCACCTCGAGCTTGGTATGAGAAGATGGACTCTTTTCTTCTCTCTACTGGTTTTGTACGGTGTCAGTCTGACCCTACTGTTTACATTTGGAGAGATGGAGACCACATCACCATCCTTGTGTTGTATGTTGATGACTTGCTTCTCACTGGAAGCTCCCTTTCTCACATTCAGTCTATACAATAGTCTCTCTCTGCTCATTTTGAGATGGCAGACCTTGGACTTGCTCACTACTTTCTTGGATTTCAGGTCACTCAGATAGATTTTGGAATCTCACTATGTCAGCAGAAGTATACCTTAGATCTTCTTCAGTGGTTTTGGATGGCTGACTGCAAGCCATCTCTAACACCTTTCCATATGGGGGTTACTTTGACTTCTTCTTGCACTTCACCATTGTGCGATGCTACTTTGTATCGATAGTTGGTTGGAAGTATTTTGTACCTCACGCATACTCATCCTGATATCTCCTATGCAGTTGGGCTTGTTTCTCAGTTTGCACAGTCCCCACATGAGACTCATTGGCAGGCAGCCAAGAGGATTCTTCGCTATGTGAGGGGCACTTCACACTTTGGTTTGTTCTATACCAGAGGTGATCCAGTGTTGGTTGGCTACACTGATTCAGATTGGGCTGGTTCTTTCGATGATCGTCGTTCTACCTTCGGCTATGTGTTTTGTCTTGGCACTTCTCCCATTGCTTGGTCTTGCAAGAAGCAGTAGGCTATTGCACTATCATCCACTGAGGCAGAGTACAGGGCAATGATTACTATGAGTCAGGAGGCTCTTTGGCTTCGACAGTTGTTGGAGGAGTTTCGTTTCCCACAGGATCAGGCTACAGTTCTTTGGTGTGACAACCAAAGCACCATCCACATTTCTCGCAATCCTGTTGAGCATCAGCGTACCAAGCACATCGAGGTTCATATGCATTTCATCCGCCAACACATCCAGGATGGCATTCTCGGCTTGGAGTATCTTCCTACTCAGCAACAGATTGTAGACATCTTCACTAAACCTTTTGCATCGCCTCATTTTCTTGAGTTGCGTGGCTTGCTAGGGGTGAAGGAAGTTGTCCTTGGGGGGTGTTGAGAGGACATCTTCTTCTCCACCTTCTTTTCTCTTCTAGAAGATGGTTTTTTCCCATGTGGTTTTTCATCATCTACAGGAGAGTTTCATGTTTATGTGATAGCCATTGTACATGAGTACCTTATCAGGCCTTGTTGTCGGGACTCATATTTGTGGATCTTGCCACTATCTTTTTTGTTGGTTAGCTGTCCCCACTCCTTCCTAGTATCACTTAAGGGGGGTTGTTAGAGTATATTTATATACCTATGTTTTTAGGTATCTAGGCTAGCTTAAGTTCACTAGATAAGATAGTGTGTTCCTAGGTATTTAATAATTTTGGCATGCTTTGTCATCCTTATCTATTTGTTATTTATCGACGGTTGTGATCTTGATCCTCTCCAACCGATCGTGTGGCTGTCATTGCTCTCCTTGCCTATTTAAGCAAGGCCTCTTGTCATTTTGACATAATGCAAGCAATCATTTTTCTCTCGCTCATTTGTGATTGTCTTCATGGCTCTGATCTTGGGTGTGGAATGATATTGCTGGTTCGTTCCTCTTTCATATGCAACATGAACATAGTTAAACCTTTGATATTCAACATTGATAATAGATTACATTATTTTATTATTATAAAAATTTCAAGTAATAATTTCAATAAAAAAATAATTCAAATAATTTATTATTTGATGTTATTTGCTTCATAATATAATAATTTTTAATATTTTAATATTTTACTACCATATATATTGTTTTTTTTTTAATTTACATGCTCGTACTACCATATATATTGTTAAATACATTTCTTGGTAACTTTATTACTATTATTTATTTAATATTTGTGACTTGAGTAGTTATTCTTATAATGTGTTATAAGAGGATAAAAAGTCTTAGTTTCCATTGGTTTTAAGGTTTTGATTTATTTCTCCCTCATTATAACATTTTCTTGATAAAAGGGTTTTAAAATGTAAATCATAACATATTTTAGTAGTGCAGTCCCAAGGGCCAACACAATTATTCAAGGTTTGGCTCTTCTTCGGGAGGTTCAAGGTTCAAACCACGATGTGTATGGCTGGTTTGGCTTTTCTTCGAGAGGTCTAAGGTTCAAACCACGATGTGTGTGTGGTTGGTTTGGATTTTCTTCGAGAGTTACAAGGTTCAAACCACAACGTGTGTGGCTATGTATTAATCATCTATAGATAAGTTTAGCTCCATCACGAGGTGTCATGGCTATGATGAAAATACTCATTCTTAAGTATCGATCATAAAGGTTTTTCATCATAACAAAAAAAATATATTTTAGTATTATCATGGAAAAGGATATTTTTATGCAAGAAACATTAAAAAGGAAGTAATTTCATATATATATATATTTGGTTAGCGTGTGAAACCCCTATGACCAATGCACAGGTTGGGTGGGCTCTTCTCAACCTTGACCCGTCCTAAAGCTGAGATTTATGCTTATCAATAGGGAATTTAACACACAACCATCACACACCCATCCCCTCAGAAACTCACCCACATCGTAGTTTGAACCTTAGACCTCCCTAAGAAGATCCAAAGCCCAAACCATTATGCTATCCCCTTGGGACAAACCTTATGTTAAGAAAAATTGTTAAACCTTATGTTAATGAAAACCGTTCTCCGTATCCTCTAGGGGCTAGAAATTTATATTCCATGGGGCATGTCCCATTCGACTATACCCCTTAGGCTAGTCGGGGGTGGTTTTTGTATCTGGCATAGGTCGCCAGGCTTGAACCTCAGACCTTCTTCCAAGGATTGAGGGAACTTGTCAGTAAGGTACTTGGTACGGATAAAAAAATTGATGTTAAGAAAAACCATTTCATGTATCACTAAGGCTAGGAATTTTCATTCCACGGGGTCTATCCCATCCGGGTATACCCCTTAGGCTAGTCGGAGGTGGGGTTTTTTGTATTAGATGTAGGCCACTAGGCTTGAACCTCGAACCTCATTTCGAATACTGAGGGAACTTACCAGTAAGGTACATGGTGCGATATATATATATATATATATATATATATATATATATATATATATATATATATAATAGTCAAAATATTTTTGTAGGAGCATGGAGACTAGTGATCCAATCCCTTAGGCCTCGTAGTACTGGTGGTCGTGTTGCGTTGGTGTAATCGGCTACGTAAAAGGTTTACTCAATGCAACTGGGGGCTATAGTGATGACAAGGAGTGATATTTGAACCCACAAAGAGACATATAAAATTGTTTACTCAATATCTCGTTACAATTTTATATGTCTCTTTGTGGGTTCAAATCTCACTCCTTGTCATCACTATAGCCCCGCTTGCATTGAGTAAACCTTTTACGTAGCCGATTACACCAACGCAACACGACCACCAGTACTACGAGGCCTAAGGGATTGGATCACTGGTCTCCATGCTCCTACAAAAATATTTTGACTATTGAACCAAGTCCTCAGGCCCAATGTAAATATAATATATTACTGTAAACTACATAACTAATATTATTTCTTAATTTTTATAAAACTAACTATTGAATTTTATTTTCTAAATTTATATTTTATGTTATTTTCATAAAGCATAGAAATTAAATTCATGTCCACATTTATTATAAAACTTTAATACAATCATATGAAGTTACTATTATGTTAAAACATAACATACATATATATAATTTACCATGTCAAGGAAAGTGTATAATAGCAAAATCTAATATTAGTTATATAGAATTAGGTCATTGACAAGGTTACGAGGTACGGGGATGTGGGTGCGATGGGAATCACGGGTGCGGGTGTGGGTGCAGCTAGTTTTTAATATATATATATATATATATATATATATAAATATATATATATATATATATATATATATATATATATATATATATATATATATATGCACACGGGGTGCAGTGCAACGTTTGGGCTTTGGATCTTCTTCGTGAGGTCCAAGGTTCAAACCGTAGCGTGGGCGAGTGTGTGAGGGTGTGTGTGTGTGTTGTCTTTGTGTTAAATTCTCTATTTATAAGTATAGCTCTTGACTTTATGAGGGGTCATGGTTGGGAGGAGAAGCCCTGTGCATCGGTCATAGAGGTTTCTCACAATAACCAAATCAAATATATATATATATATATATATATATATATATATATATATATATATTATCAAAAAATTAAAAAATAAAATAAATATGCACATTGCAAAATAATTAAATAAATGATAAATCATACACATTGTGAAATAAAATAAATCATTCATACACATTGCAAAATAATAAATATTTATATATGGCATCATAAAAGCATATTGATATATGATATTTCATATTCATGTAAAAAATGATAGGATGTCAAGTCATAAAGAGTCAAGAGATAACAATATACTATATAGTAGTGGACATGTACAAAGATAACATCAAATATATGATATTTTACTATCATTCATCATATTCCTCATCACTCTCCTCGTGTGAATCTGGTGGTGGTAGATCTGAAAATCCATCACACCTACTATCATCTCTAGTGTCATCAGGAACTACATCCCAACGTGCAAAAAGCCCCTCTGTATAATCTTTGTCCCTACGAGACATGAGTTGAAGAGTACTATGGACATAACAAAGACCTCTCATAAAAATTTGTGTAAACTCATTATGTGCTCTATATATCACATGTTCATTTAATTTAAGGTAAGCCTTGTAAAAATAAATCAATTATTCAACCAATTTATGATTATAACTTAAGCATTTTTATTATCATAGACATCCATCATTTGATCCAACTAATCTAGAAGAGCATAGTTTTTTAATGCATCATACATAAAAGCACATATTTAAGATTAGCAATTTCACATATCTTATGGATAATATCGATTCATATAAGAAATGTATTACCTTATATTGATCTATAATTAGCTATATTGATCTATAATTAGCCATGTATAACTTTCACCAAATTTCATGCACCCCATGTGCAAAGTGATCTTAATTAATAGATGACATAAATTAGTGTTGTTCATTAAATTGAATAATTGATTTACTTTTATAAGGCTTACCTTAAATTGAATGAACAAGTGATATATCGTCTACATAATGAGTTTACGCATATCTTGCTATATATCACTTGATTAGCAATGTCACATATATTATGGATAATATCCATTCATCTAAGAAATGTATTACCTTATATTGATCTATAATTAGCCATGTATAATTTTCACCAAATTTCATGCACCCCATGTGCAAAGTGATCTTAATTAATAGATGACATAAATTAGTGTTGTTCATTAAATTGAATAATTGATTTACTTTTATAAGGTTAACCTTAAATTGAATGAAAAAGTGATATATCATGCACATGATGAGTTTGCAATAATTTTGCTATGTATCACTTGTTCATTTAATTTAAGGTAAGCCTTGTAAAAGTAAATCAATTATTTAACCAATTTATGATTATAACTTAAGCATTTTTATTATCATAGACATCCATCATTTGATTCAACTAATTTAGAAGAACATTGTTTTTCATTTCATCATACATAAAAACACATATTTATGATTAGCAATGTCATATATGTGATGGATAATATCCATTCATCTATGCTTACCGAGAGGAGACCTAGGTTCCAATCCCACGGGTGTGCCCATGGATAGCCAGTAGCCCGATCCAACTCCTCTATGTGTTGCACCTGATTGATGATGGTGATCTCTTTCCTGTTTGTCTAACGGTCCCCTTCATGCCACGTGTTGAACCAAACTGATAAATACGGTGTGAAACCTATGCGTCCGGAGGTCCCCATATCACGTCGGGTTATCATTAACGAGACAATGGGTGTGTTGGAAGCCTTCGAAAAAATTGTGATTGTAACCAATTCATCTATGTAACCAAATAATAATAATAATAATATCCATTCATCTAAGAAATGTATTACCTTATATTGATTTATAATTAGCCATGTATAACTTTCACCAAATTTTATGCACCCCATGTGCAAAGTGATCTTAATTAGTAGATGACATAAATCAATTTTGCTCATTAAATTGACTTTTGTATATCACTTGTTCATTCAATTTAAGCTAAGCCGTGCAAAAGTAAATCAATTATATCCACATGATGTGGTCTACCGACACTTGCATTATCGATGATGTGACCCGGGTTCAATCCCCACGACGAATGTGTATAAGAAGTATTTCTCAAAAAGTAAATCAATTATTCAACCAATTTATTATTAAAACTTAAGATTTTTATTATCATAGACATTTTATTCAACTAATCTAGAAGAGCATAGTTTTTCCATGCATCATACATAAAAAGATATATTTATAATTAGCAATGTCACATATCTCATGGATAATATTCATTTATCTAAGAAATGTATTACCTTATATTGATCTATAATTACCAATGTATAACTTTCACCAAATTTCATGCATCCCATGTGCAAAGTGGTCTTAATTAATAAATGGCATAAACTAATGTTGTTAATTAAATTGATTTAATAATTTGTGAGGTATTGTCTATTGGATAAGAATGAAAAAACAATTAAAACCTATTAGGTTTTGCTTTACTATCCATAAGATAAACAAAATAGTTATGTAAAAATATTCTTTATAAGTTTAAACAACATCTAACATCATAAAATATTTAATAGGTTATTTTATTATTATTATAAGATCATTAACATAAGCAAACTAACTATTTTTAGTAGAATTAACTATTAAATTTCTCATAAAATTAAATATTAAATTTCCGTTTCTAAATTTATATATTATTTAATAATTAATATATTTTTCTGCATGATTAAAATTTTAATATTTAATATTATAAAAAAATAATAAAATAAATAATCATAATGATATTAAACTTTTATTTTCTAGAACAATCATAATCATATTTCTAGCTGTCCCTTATCCAAAATTTCATGGATAAGTAATAATAAACTTATCAAAATCCTATGTTTATAAAAGCTTACTTATTTTTAAACACAAGTCATAATATAATTAGAATTATTTATTTGTATTATTGCTATTATTTATTAGGTTAATTGTTGTGTTATATTTTATAATAAATAAATAATTTTGATATGATATTGTTAAAAAATAATTAATTGAAAGTGTTATGCTAGCTGTTATATAATATGTTTACGGAGAAGTTTTAAAACATAAATATAAACATTTTAATAATATAAATTATAAAATAATAATGTATTAAAACTAACCGATATTGTGATGTGGGTGTGTTCATTTAAAAAAATAACTGATATTTTTAAATATAAAACGTTTACTTAATCATTAAAAACAACTGTAACGAGAATTAAATTAAATGAAATCCCATACAATGTTTTCATATTTCTTCACAGCTTTTCAAACTTAGGCTACCGTGCAAACACCAAGCCCTAATCCTACTTGTCTAACAAACACAATCCTCTAAAGTGACATAACCCCTATCCCATCCTGACTTGAATCAACTTGACCTTGTGGAATTGGTGAAGAAGAATATACAGACGTGCACCAACATGATGAATCAGATACTTCTTGCAACTATTCATGTCTTTGGGCTTCTGCTGCTCTCATTGTTGCTTCTCTCCTTGGTCCTCCGTAGTGTAAAATAATCCAATAGCGATGTACTGGACACGTACTTGTTGAATATCTCTAGCATTTGAACCCCTTTATCCAACCCTATCTGCAATTAAGATCACAATCTTGAGAACAGTTTACCTATATACACCATACCAAAGCAGGATAGTCACATAATTACCATAATACTTACTTCTTGTGCATTTCTATAGAAAGCCATAGGGACCTCCCTAGGAATTACAGTTTCTTGGTTACTTATAGAAACACTAATACGTCTGAATTCTCTGCTGGGAACATCTTTAATAATATGCCATTTCACAGCAAAAGTACTTGGCCCGTTCCATCCCCACCAGCTAAAAGAAGTTGTAAAATCTACACAGCCCATCATCTCCGCTACTCCACAAAAGTTGCCGCTATGATTAACCTATGCATCAATAATTAAAGTTAAACAAAACTAGTTCCGATCTCACAGAATTGAAATATATGTACAATACAAGAAAGAAAGAAAAAAAAAAAAACTACTGAAGAAATTTTAAGAAACTAACCTTAAAGAACAGAAATACGGGACAAGGTGAGCCTGCAGTATTGTTTAACTTCTTAGCTTTCTGGTATGCAGCATCTAGCCTTTTGTTTGCCTTAAATGAACTTGTCCACACCCAATTCTTAATACTTTGAAGAATGTTTTCTGTGTTATAGGACTTTAGGACAAAGAACTTAGCATTTGAATATTGAGTCACAAATTCAGGATTATTACAGTGGGGCAAATTTACTCCAACATATCTAGGCCCTTTCAATATAGGTGTTGAGAGAATGTCTCCTCTTCCTGTTTCCCTGCAATGCTGAGCTGAATGTTTATCATCTTCATTGGGTTTGTTAGCTCCCATTACCATCTGTCCAAGCCCAATTGAAATCTCCCTTATTTTTTCGTCTTCATTTCCACTGTGAGCGTTTGCGATTACATTCTTTCCATCATTTGTAATTATGACTTCGACGGTATTGCGGTTGTCATTTGTTGAATTCATGGATTCTTTACCATGACCATCTGCCATCTTTATCCTCTTTATGCTCTAAAACTCAATGAAAGAGAGTTTTCTTGCAGGGCTGAAACAAATAAAAGGAAATAAGAAAGAAAGTTAATCCTAGCACATACTCGACCAGGCTATTTACCGGTTTAGCCTTGTTGTAATATGGGCTTCTAGCACCATTCATATATAGTTTTTATATGCATCTACATACAAGTGAAATAAATTGTATATTCAGCCGACTATTATTTTGAGTTTATCGCCTTTTGAACCCTCTTTTTTTCCTGAGCCTTCCTCTTTTTTAAGAAAGAGAAGTACAACCGGCCACCCTTCTTCCTCGTATTCGCGTTTTTTAATAAAAATATATATTTTAAAAAATAAAAATAAAAATTAACAATTTATTATTATTTATTATGAATCAAATACTCTGTTTACAAATGCTGTAACCATTTCACTTTTAACAAAGATTATATTCTAAGTTGAGGTGGACCATTAATCTCACGGGTCACCTACTAGCAAATACACAACTGAAACTAATCCATTTGTCTCTCATGGATATATCTTGTAAGTTTTTATAATCAAGGTTAGTGAATAATTTAAGATGAGGAATGTGTTTGGCAAGATTGTAAATAGCCAACTATGTTAGAATATTAATGTGCACTATGTTTTCTTTTGGTTTGACACTTTTTATATTCTCTTCACACTAGTTATGTTTTCATATAGGTTTATGCATTTATATTGTAATCCATAGTGTATCAATAATATCTCATCTAGTGCAGGCTTTCTCTGTCCTATTGGTTTGAGGGGCTCTAACTTTTCCCCTTTCTCTGTCCTATTGGTTTGAGGGGCTCTAACTTTTCTTTCTTTCTTTTTTTTTTTTGAGAAAACTAAGGTGTATGATAAAAAAACAGAGGTTCATCAAAATCCATGGCTGCAATTTTTTAGGGTTTTATGATAAGTTGTATTTTGTATCCACCCGCAGAAATAATTTTTCCATGGAAAAATGAAAAACGGGATACAGTTACCATCTGGTTTAATTTTTTGTTTGGGTTTGTGGTTATCCTTCTGAAACCACAGGTATTATATTTTTTATTTTTTTGGGTGTAGACATTCAATTTTGTTGTAGATTTGTTAGCAGCCCCGAAGCCACGCGGATGAGTGGAGAGTTCCTGTTTTTTTTGTTTAGTGTGGCTAAACATCAGTCGCAGTCTGTGGGAATCATTCCTGAAGTTATGATTACGCATTTTTCGATGACCTATGAGCTCCTACGGATCCGTCTTCAAACTATTTTTTTATTTCCAATTAGTGTCATCATTCTTTGTAAGGAAGCTAAAATTTCAGGAACACCTGCAACCTATGCTATGACTTATTTGAATCTGGTAGATCGACAGTTCATGGTTGATATGCTGCAACAAACCAATTTTATAGCTACCCTCGAGTTGTGCGACACCAAGCACGCACAGTTGCAGACATCTGGAATAGAGAGCAATCGCTCGTAGAGGGAATATCAAAATTATTGCTGTTGATTGTGATTCTTCAAATCTATTACTGCTGCTCGTGATATTTTTATGGCGGTATCCAAAAGCAAGTAGAGTTTGTTGTTGCTCGTGATTTCCTATTTTCTATGATGGTAGGCTGATTTTCTGTTTGGAGTTTGCAGTTTTTCCGGATTCCAGTTTGCTGTGACGGTAGGCTGGTTGTCTGTTTGGACCTGACTTGCAATAGATGTGCACGTTCACAACCGAGGAGGTAGAAAATCATGATAAAAGGTTTTTTCGACGGATGGTGCATAGTGGAGCTACCGTGCTACGACGTTTTCAACGTGGGAGAAGGGCGATGTGAGTGTAAGATCCACAACAACTATATGTATCTAGCATTTGATTCGCAAGGTTCGATGAAACTGTAACTTTTAGCCTCGCTGTGCGTGCCAAATGCCATTAGAGTGCTGAGTGAAAGGCATGATCGTGGTGGGCTGTTCTCCACAAGTTCTTAATTTTTAAAATACATGGTTTCTAATATTGCCTGGTGCGAGGCGCATTTTGATGGGGCACTGAATCCACCGATCGTGCTCTTAATGGAGGAGAAATGAGTTTATTTTGAATGCGAATCCACTTGCTGATTCTTGAGCATAAACGTGATGATAAATGACAATGGTTGCAATGGGAAGTATGTTCGATGTTTTCCAAGGTGAAGAGTAAACTGGCATGTCCCAGCGTTGAGACACGGAGTTTGCAAAGTTGGGGATGTTAATCCATGGGGCGCCATGATTACTCTGTTAGAAAAATTAACCCAGATTTCACGCCTGTGCCCAACTGCGCTCCGAACCTTGGGCGAAACCGGATTGCGCTCCAGACATGGGCGAAGTCGGACTGCGCTCCCGCAGTCCGGGATCCCGGCAAAAGTGTGACATGACGTCGCACCTACCTTCTGACAGATGTGACACCTGACAGATCCGATCTCCGCAAGAGTTAATGCCAAGTCGGCGATTAGTCAGAAACCCTAGTTGAGGGCCTGTCAGAGGATAACCCTTATCCGAACCTGTCAGAGGATAACCCTTATCCTCCTCTCCCCGCGGCTATAAAAGGCAGTTCGGGTCTTCAGACAAAAAAAGAAGGTGCGTGTGTGAGAGAAGTTCGTGAAAGAGGAAGCGAAGAATAGAGCAGAGAAAGGAGGGCGAGCGATTCAATGAGCAGTGTGGCTCAGCTGATTAATGTCCGAGCAGCAGACTCGACATTTCCCCTTTTAGTTTATCCTGCAGCTTAGCCTGCAGATGTTATTTCCTCGGTTGAGGAATACTGTAACCCTAGTTTCATATAAATAAACTTTGCTATTGTTTGTGGCATCTTTAGGGTTTGTAGTAGTTTATGTGCTAACGTTTGTTGTTCTCTGTTCCGGCGTTTCTCTCCTCTCATACGGGTCTTGCCAAGCCAGGCAAACCCAGCGACAACCGTGCAAGACAAAGAAGTCGAAGGCCAAAGTTGGCCAAGTCTGACGTAGCGTTCCAACTTCGCTGCCGCAAATCCGACTGCGCCCGAGTTCCGAGCGCAGCTCGAGTGCCAGCGAAGTTCGTCAGCCAGCGAAGTTCGAACTTCACTGCCGACGGCTATTTCTTCTCACTGACAGTGCGAAGTTTGCACTTCGAACATGAAACGTGCGCCATACGCACTTCGTGCGAAGTACGCACTTCGCTCATTAAAAGTGCGACATACGCACTTCGCATGAAGTACGCACTTCGCCCTAAATCCACGCACTATGCTCGCGAAACGTACTTCACCCGTGGTTTCGACCATCCGCACTTCGCTGCGACATCCGTTCCTCCTCCGTCCCCGACTCATCCGTCCATCGACGACTGGAAATTAAAATCGTTCCTTCAAATTGGTATCAGAGCTGATTGAGCCGTGACGCGGAGATAGAAGATGGATTCCGGAAAGAATTCCCTGTAGTTGCAGATCCCACGATTTAATGGCAAGAACTACGATTACTGGAGCATCCAGATGAAGATCCTGTTCGGATCTCAGGAGCTATGGGAGTTAGTCGAGAACGGCTACCCAGAACCGGCAGATGCAAAGAAGATCGGCCGCCCTCTCTCAAGTAGACAAGGATCCGTTGAAAGAGCACAAGAAGAAGGACCAGAAGGCCCTCTTCTACATCATGCAAGCGGTTGAGGAGACCATCTTCCCACGGATTGCATCAGCCACCAAGGCCAAGCAGGCCTGGGAAACCCTGGCAAGTTCGTATCAGGGCACCGACAAAGTGAAGTTGGTGAAACTGCAGATGCTCAGGAGAGAGTTTGAGAACCTGCAGATGAGCGAGTCCGAGTCGATGAGTGACTTCTTCACCCGGATGACGGACATTATCAACCAGATGCGGTTGAATGGAGAAAATGTGCAGAGCCAGAGAATCGTGGAGAAGATTCTCAGAAGTCTGCCTGCCAAGTTCGACTCGGTTGTGATAGCAATCGAAGAGTCGAGGGATTTGACAACCCTCTCGACAGACGAACTCATGGGTTCCCTGTAGACCCATGAACAGAGGCTGAGCCGCTCAACTCAGTCTTCTTTGGAGCAAGCCTTCAAAGCGCAAGTCTCAGTCCGAGACAATGGCAGACAAGACTCCCACCACGGCGCTTCTAGTTCTCAAGGAGGAAGAGGCAGAAGCAGGCGTGGGAGAAGGAACAAGCAAGGAGGGAGATCAAACCCTCAGGACGCTGAGCCAAGTTGCAACTTTCATCAACAAGGAGGAAGAGGCACTGGCAAAAATCAGCAAGGTGGCTCTCAGCAGAAGAAGGACATGTCAAAGGTCCAATGCTACTACTGCAGCAAGTTCGGCCATTATGCCACACAGTGCAGAAAGAAGATGGCGAACGAGAATCAGCAGCAAGCCCATTATACGGAGGAACCCAAAAATGCGGTAGGAGGAAATGTGCTGCTGACTTGCAGTATTGAAGAGGAGAGCAAGAAAAACATCTGGTATCTTGACAGTGGTTGCAGCAACCATATGACCGGGAACAAGGAGATGTTCTCACAACTGGATGAAATAGTCCAATCCGAAGTCAAGATGGGGAACAACATCAAAGTTCCTGTGATGGGGAAAGGAAAGATCCTCATCCGAACCCGACACGGTGAAAGAAAAACAATTCAAGATGTTTTTTATGTGCCTGGGTTGAAGCACAATCTGCTAAGTGTTGGACAACTTGTGCAGAAGGGGCACACTGTACTGTTCAAAGATGGTGTCTGTTCCATCAAAGACAAAGTCCATGGACAAATCGCAACTATGTCCATGACGAAAAACAAAATGTTTCTGCTGCAGATTCAAAATGAATCTTTGATGTCTCTGAGTGCAGTTGAGAAGGATGCTACCTGGCTGTGGCATCTCATATTCGGTCACCTGAGTTTCAATGGCCTGAATCTGCCGCACAAGAAGCAGATGGTGAAGGGTTTACCCCTTATTGAGCAACCAAACCAAGTTTGTGAAGGTTGCCTGGTCGGCAAGCAACATAGGGATGCATTCCCTGTAGGACAGTCTTGGAGAGCATCACGGCCATTGGAGCTGGTGCACTCAGACATCTGTGGTCCCATGCAGACCACCACACTTGCCGACAACAAGTTCTTCCTGACCTTCATTGATGACTTCAACCGAAAGACTTGGATTTATCCAATCAAGTTGAAGTCAGAGGCATTTGCAAGGTTTAAGGAGTTCAAGGCTCTGGTTGAGAAACAGAGCGGTCATTATGTGAAGACTCTCAGAACTGATGGAGGTGGAGAGTACATCTCCAACGAATTCCACAACTTCTGCAAGCAACATGGAATTCGGAGGCAGTTCACTGCCAGATATACACCGCAGCAGAATGGTGTAGCTGAGAGAAAGAACAGAACTATCATGGAGATGGCACGGAGCATGCTGAAGGCAAAAAGTTTGCCACATGAGTTCTGGGCGAAAGTTGTAAGTTGTGCAGTTTATCTGCTGAACCGATGTCCCACCAAGAGTGTGAGGGACAAAATTCCAGAGGAAGCCTGGAGCAAGTTGAAGCCAAGTGTGGCTCATTTGCGAGTTTTCGGGTGCATAGCATATGCACATGTTCCAGATGAGAAAAGGCAGAAGCTGGATGACAAAGCTGAAAGGTGCATCTTCACAGGGTACAACGAACCAACAAAGGCATACAGGCTGTACAATCCTGTGACAAAGAAACTTGTCATCAGCCGAGACGTGAAGTTCCTGGAGGATGAAGCCTGGAACTGGAAGTCAAAGACTGGTCAGTCTGAACCAAAGAACCGTTGAACCTGTAGACTTGGAGGAAGACAGTGTCCAACCACCTGTGCCTTCAAGCAGCAATAGTGGTGCCAGCAGTAGCACAACCTCATCATCCCGGTCACCTCCACTTGCAAGCAGAATTCAAAACCTGAGGACTCCTGCGAAGACTCGGAGCTTGCAAGACATTTATGAGGTAACCCGTAATCAGTTAGATGAAGATTATTCTGATTTTGCTCTCTTTACTGAATGTGATCCAGTGGAGTTTGAAGAGGCAAGTTAGAATCGCAAATGGGTGAATGCGATGGATGAGGAGATAGCAGCCATTGAGAAGAATGAGACATGGCAGCTAACAGATCTTCCAGCATGAAAGAAGACCATTGGGGTCAAGTGGGTATATAAAATGAAGTTTAATGCCCAAGGAGAAGTTGACAGGCATAAGGCCAGATTAGTGGCGAAAGGCTACAAGTAGAAGTCAGGAGTTGACTATCATGAGGTGTATGCACCTGTAGCCCGACTTGACACAGTCAGAATGATTCTGGCACTGGCAGCTCAGAAAGGATGGAGCGTGTACCAGATGGATGTCAAGTCTGCCTTCCTCAACGGAGTGTTGGAAGAAGAGGTCTACATAGACCAACCGCCCGGTTATGAAATACAAGGGCAAGAAGGCAAAGTCCTGAAACTGAAGAAGGCCCTGTATGGGTTGAAGCAAGCACCCAGGGCATGGTACAACCGTATTGATGGCTATTTTCAGGAGAATGGGTTTCAAAAATGCCCATATGAGCACTCCCTGTACATGAAGACAAATGCAACAGGTGAGCTCATCATCGTCTGCCTGTACGTAGACGATCTGATATATACTGGCAATAGCAACAGCCTATTTGCGTAGTTTAGAACAGCCATGAAGTCCGAGTTTGAAATGACTGACATGGGGCTGATGAAATTTTTTCTCGACATTGAAGTTGACCAATCAGCAGATGGCATCTTCATTTCTCAGGGCAAGTATGCGAAGGATGTCCTGAAGCGCTTCAAGATGGAGGACAACAAACCTGCCATCACACCTGTAGCCACAGGTTTGAAGCTGAGCAAGTTGGATACAGGGAGGAATGTAGATCCAACCTTGTTCAAGAGGCTAGTTGGCA
The DNA here is from genome assembly GCA_028583015.1 of Wollemia nobilis. Taxonomy (NCBI): domain Eukaryota; kingdom Viridiplantae; phylum Streptophyta; class Pinopsida; order Araucariales; family Araucariaceae; genus Wollemia; species Wollemia nobilis. The sequence goes on from JAQPPZ010001538.1 coordinate 825,429, forward strand.
GTCTGATGTATTTGACTGCAACTCGGCCAGATCTGATGTTCGGAGTCAGTCTGATCAGTCATTTCATGGAGACTCCGAAGGACACGCACTGGCAAGCAGGCAAGAGGATCTTGCGCTATGTCAATGGGACGCGAAACCATGGCCTATTTTATGCCAGACAAGACCAGCTGGAACTGGTCGGCTTCACAGACAATGACTGGGCTGGCAATACCGATGATCGAAAGAGCACCTCCGGGTATGCTTTCCATCTCGGATCAGGGGCAGTCTCATGGGCGTCCAAGAAGCAACCCATTGTTGCGTTGTCCATAGCCGAAGCAGAATATGTCACCGCCACGACAGCCGCATGCCAGGCAGTATGGCTGCGAAGAGTTCTGAGTGAACTGCACAATCCTCCGGAAGGCGCGACAACAATTTTCTGTGATAACAATTCAGCCATTGCACTCTCAAAGGATCCCGTGTTCCATGGCCGGACGAAGCACATTGATATTCGTTATCACTTCATCAGAGAGTTGGTGAAGTCCGAAGAAATTCATCTGTAGTTTTGCAGATCCAAGGAGCAGTTGGCAGATATTTTCACGAAGCCTTTGAAGGAGGAAGACTTCAGCAGATTGCGAGAGCAGCTTGGAGTCAAAGCGATCATGAAATCAGGTTTAAAGGAGGGTGTTAGAAAAATTAACCCAGATTTCATGCCTGTGCCCAACTGCGCTCCGAACCTTGGGCGAAACCGGATTGCGCTCCAGACATGGGCGAAGTCGGACTGCGCTCCCGCAGTCCGAGATCCCGGCAAAAGTGTGACATGACGTCGCACCTACCTTCTGACAGATTTGACACCTGACAGATCCGATCTCCGCAGGAGTTAATGCCAAGTCGACGATTAGTCAGAAACCCTAGTTGAGGGCCTGGTAACCTTATCCGCTCAGGATAACCCTTATCTGAACCTGTCAGAGGATAACCCTTATCCTCCTCTCCCCGTGGCTATAAAAGGCAGTTCGGGTCTTCAGACAAGTGCGTGTGTGAGAGAAGTTCGTGAAAGAGGAAGCGGAGAATAGAGCAGAGAAAGGAGGGCGAGCGATTCAGTGAGCAGTGTGGCTCAGCTGATTAATGTCCGAGCAGCAGACTCGACATTTCCCCTTTTAGTTTATCCTGCAGCGTAGCCTACAGATGTTGTTACTTCCTCGGTTGAGGAATACTGTAACCCTAGTTTCATATAAATAAACTTTGCTATTGTTTGTGGCATCTTTAGGGTTTGCAGTAGTTTATGTGCTAACGTTTGTTGTTCTCTGTTCCGGCGTTTCTCTCCTCTCATACGGGTCTTGCCAAGCTAGGCAAACCCAGCGGCAGCCGCGGAAGACAAAGAAGTCGAAGGCCAAAGTTGGCCAAGTCTGAAGCAGCCTTCCAACTTCGCTGCCGCAAATCCGACTGCGCCCGAGTTTCGAGCGCAGCCCGAGTGCCAGCGAAGTTCGTCAGCCAGCGAAGTTCGCACTTCGCTGCCGACGGTTGTTTCTTCTCACTGACAGTGCGAAGTTCGCACTTCGCACAAGAAACGTGCGCCATACGCACTTCGCGTGAAGTACGCACTTCGCTCATTAAAAGTGCGACATACGCACTTCGCGCGAAGTACGCACTTCACGCCTAGAACTGGTGTAGTACGCACTGCACTACGAAGCACGTACTTCGCCCGTGGTTTGGCACCGATCGCACTTCGCGTGCGACATCCGTTCCTCCTCTGGTCCCCGGCGCAGTCCGTCCATCGACGATTGGAAATTAAAATCTTCCTTCATACTCCAGCGTTAGGTTCTTTTTTATTTGTTTGTTGAAATCGTAGGAATGTTGGTGTTGTCTAGGTCAAGATCGGACCAAGGCACAAAATGAGTGGTAGTTTCCAGGGGACCTGTTACCAAAGTTTTTTTATTGCTGGTGATTGGAGTCTTTTATTGCAGAGATTTGGGGTGATCACAACAAAAATTGGTGAGTTGTTGCATTTGCTTTTGGTGAGTTTTGTGGTGAGCGCTCTATGCAAGAAGACCATTTAGTTTGCTAGCATTTTTCTTGAAGAGACTAAGCGATAGAAGACTGTGAAGAATGGAATTGTTGATCATAGCCATTGGAAGCATATCATTAATATCAAGCAAACTTGGAGCATCACGAAGATATTTAAGGAGTGAATGCCAATGCTGTGCATATTTATGTGTGATGGTTTGATGATCTCAGACATATGGAGGAAGAATAATAGGACATCACGTCTGTGTGCCATTATGGGTGCTAGGAAGATCAATGTTGCCATGCTTTACTCAGCTTATGTTACATTTGAATTCGGAGATCGACGTTTGCATCGATTACTCCATGCCATAGTGCCATTTTGCAGCAAGCGCGCATTTCTACCACTATGTAAACAAATTTGAGAATTGTGTCTAAATAAAGAAAATCAAATCCATTGAAAGGAGCAGCATAGGACAAAGCATGAATGTTTGTTGAAGGAGTCATTTTGCTTTCTATGCATAATCTGGAGTGGAAATAATCATAGTACACCATGCGTTTGTGTGTATAAATGTAGAGTGCGATGAGGACGAGTGCATGGTGTTGGTGAGGAGTGCACATTATGGAGTGGTTTGAGAAGCAATAGAAGACGAGATTGATGAATTTCTTCTAGATTTTCAAATTTGTCTTCGTTAGCTAAGAATGGAGGGTTGCTTTGGAGTGCATGCTGGGTAACGACAACCAAGTTTTTTTGATGTATTATGAATGTTAAAAGTTTCCTGAGCACATGACATGCTTGAGCTATCCATTATGACACGTGGTTGGTGAACTATCATATGCAATACTACACTAAAGGTGTGGGAAACTATGTGTTATTTGATCGATGAAGAGGGATGGATTTTTTATCATTTGCTTACTTTCTATTAACATTGTGAATGGTTGATTTCGTTAACCACCAAGTAGAACCTTGATTCAAAATGCCCCTATAACGGTCACTTTGCGTGTTAATGTCGCTAGTGTGGTAGTGCTGCCAGATTTGAGGTGTGAGGTAGTTGACCCTCGTGGACATGTTTTAAAATTTATTTAAAATATAGAAGGAAAAGTTTAAATTTATTGGCCGACAAAATAATCATTCTTTAATGCATCTCATTTTACTTGTTTTAAACAAAGGGGGCACTTTATTTTTTCATGAATTGTAATGCCCTAACTATTGGATTATTGCCCATTTTTTAAATGTACTTCTACATGAAAAGTGAAAAACCCACATGGCACATGTAATTTCGCTTGAGAGCGATACCGCTTGAATGCGATGCCAGGAGAATATTCCTGATGCTTGTTGTTGATGTCTTCTTCATTTTTGTTGTCTAAAGAGGTTGTTTGTTTTTCCACGATATGAAGGCCCCATTGAAACCCGAACATAGAGGTGTTTATAGTCGTCGAAAAGATTTTTTCGAGACAAACACATTGGTAGTGTTCAATTTTCATTTTTAGGCTATTTTATTTGTTACTTTTAGCCTCAAATATTTTTGTATTCTAGAGTACATTTTCGGTTGAACCCGACACTCTATGTATGTGATCCTTGTACCTAGTCACCTTCTCTGGAGTACCTAACGGATGCAACGGCTAGTTATCCATGCATTCCAGTGGGATGAGGAGGTCACCATAAGAACACCTACTCTAGGGACTACAAACATAGACACTCTACAATCTATCTGAGGATTTTTTTGGATCAACTTCTGAAGACTATAGACGAAGATACTTCGAAAGATTCTATTCTCTTCTTTCTTCTTCTTCTCCTCCACATTTTGATTCTATGGATCATTTTTATTGTATTTCATGGATCGTATTTCCTTTGTATTAAGATGCATTTTTGGTAGAGTTCGATACCTTCTAGATTGAGTTCACCATGAAAGGGGATGATATTCCTAGTGAATCTAGTCAGTGACCTACGAGGGGTAACATGCCTAGAGGATGACCTAAAAATACAACAGACCTATGGAAGTGGTTGATCCTGAGGCACCCAGGATGACCCTGAGGCACTTAGACGACTGACCCAGAGGCAATAGATCTAAAGAAATGGTTGACACTGAGGCAACAAACCAAAATGTATACATTGTTGATATAACATTATTCATAGTTGGAGAGCCAAGCGCAAAGAGCACGATTCTAGACCAAATCATGTAATAAAGGAGGATGATAGGCTTCTTTTAGAGGAGTCAATATTAAGTGGGAATGTTACTTAATTTTGACTTATTTTTTTTCTCTATAGTTAGGATAGTGCACATTAATGGGGAATGTTAGAATATTAATGTGCACTATGCCTTCTTTCGTTTGACACTTGTCATATTCTCTTGACACTTGTCATGTTTTCATATAGGCTTATGCCTATATATTGTAATCCATATTGTATCAATAATATCTCATCTCTTTCAATCCTAACAGACTAAATCTCACTATATATAAAATTTTATTTTTCTTTGAAAAATAAAATTTTAGGTAAATTTTAAAATCGATAATATTAGATTTTAAGTATTTAGTTTAAATACACATTTTCAAGTTAAGAGTAAGTGTATGTTTTAAATAGAAGTAAGCATACTTTAGTTAAAAGTATACATATCATAGTTGAGGACAAGAGAAAAAACAAATCTATGACAAACCATATCTAGGTAGCAATTTTTTTTTTTTTTATTAGTTGGACGAAAGAAGTTTTGGAGGACCTCCAAACCTTATAACAAAAAGAAGCTAATCTCCAACCACTAGGAGACTGAGGACACTTCAAACATTAAATCCAACCAATTCTTCGACAAAACTACCTACACCCATACCAACATATACTAGCCAAAAAAACCCAGACACATAAGCCAAACAAAGATCAAGTTTGAGGTGATCAAATATGACATTCTGGTTCTTAAAAGTAGAGGTTAATATGTAAGTTCCATGAATAATAGCCAAGTTTTTCAAATATTTAAAAATGGATCAACTGTAAGTGGGGATTGAATTCAAATTACTCTAAGATTTTTCTTCCAAAGTTCAAAAAATCAAATATAAAATCATGGTTGGTGGCCTATGATTTGTTTAAGAGCCTTGAGTAAGAATTTTTTATGTAGATATGGAAACTATTAAAATGCTTCCAATGTGGACTAGGTTTTATGGACTTCCATCTTCGCTTATCATTAGAGAAATTTTTAAAAATATATATAATTCTCTTATCATGGAAAAGATTGTTTTTATGCAAGAGACATTAAAAAGGAAGTAATTTCATATAATAAAGTAGATATAATATATTAATGTAAACTACATAACTAATACTATTTCTTAATTTTTATAGAACTAACTATTGAATTTCCTTTTCTAAATTTATATTTTATGTTATTTTCCATAAAACATAGAAGTTAAATTCATGTCCACGTTTCTTGTAAAACTTTAATAAAATTATATTAAGTTACTATCATGTTAAAACATAACATACATATCAATAATTTAACATGTCAAGTAAAGTGTATAATAGCAAAATCTAGTATCAATTTTACAGAATTAGGTCATACATTTCTTTTTTGTTGTAGATAAAGTTCCACCTTATATCCCGTTATTTCTTTATCTCATTTCTCTAGCTTACCAATGAAGATGATATTTAACCACATGTTCATGTTTGGATGTTAGATCTCGAAGAGATATAAAATTGAAATAGACCAAGATTGACATAATCCTCAATTATGGCCAAAGAATTTAATTCCAATATAATAAGCTTTGGATCTAGTCTACTAGGAGAATCCTAGAAGATATGCGATGACTTAGGAGCTATCATGTGTTATTACTACAAGGAAATGATGCCACTTTCAAATACAAAAAAAATCAAGCCATATATTGGATAAAAAATTCCTTCATTAGAGACATCTCATATGACCTATGGCCTTAAAAACTACTTTACGCTTTATCCTTAACATAGTTTCAATGCACACTCAAGCTACCTTATCATAGTTTAAAAGTCGTACACATTTTTAACTTATATACAAAGATAACATAGTCATTATTACAAGCTTCAATATTACTGCAGTGGTAAGGGCTTTGACCTCTCTTTGAGAGGTCCAAGGTTCAAACCCCTCTCAGTATAAAGCAACTGAAACCCTTCATAGAAACCTGTGTAAACTCATATTGTGCGCGATAAATAATTTTTTCATTCAATTTAAGGTAAAAGTAAATCAATTATTCAACCAATTTATGATTATAACTTAAGCGTTTTTATTATCATATTCATCCATCATTTGATCCAACTAATCTAAAAGAGCATAAATTTATGGTTATAATTTAAGCATTTTTATTATCATAGTCATCCATTATTTGATCCAACTAATCTAGAAGAGCATAAATGTATGATTATAACTTAAGTATTTTTATTATCATAATCATCCATAATTTGATCTAACTAATCTAGAAGAGCATAGTTTTTCCATACATCATACATAGAAACACATATTTATGATTTGCAATGTCACATATCTCATGGATAATATCCATTCATCTAAGAAATATATCACTTGTTCATTCAATTTAAGATAAACATAGTAAAAATAAATCAATTATTCAACTAATTTATGATCATAACTTAAGCATTTTTTTTTATCATAGTCATCCATCATTTGATCCAACTAATCTAAAAGAGCATAATTTTTCCCTGCATCTTATATAAAAACACATATTTATAATTTGCAATGTCACGTGACAATATCTATTCATCTAAGAAATGTACTAACTTATATTGTTCTATAATTAAAAATATATAATATACACTAATAATGTAAGTGGCATCCTTACCGGTAAACCACACACCCAAAGTGTTCTTAATTAATAGATAAATAAATTAGTGTTATTTGTTAAATTAACTTAATAATTTGTGAAGTATTATTTATTGGATAAGAATGAACAAATTTATTAAAATTATTAGGTTTTACTGTACTATCCATAAGATAAACAAAATAATTATGTAAAAATATTCTTTATAAGTTTAAACAACATCTAACATCATGGAATATCTAATAGGATACTTGCACTATGCTATTTTTATTATCTAACATCATAAAATATTTAATAGAATACTTGCACTATGCTATTTTTATTATTATAAGATCATTAACATAAGCAAACACAATTATTATTATAAGCAAACTATCTGTTTTCCGTAGAACTAACTATAAAATTTTTCCGTTTTTAAATTTATATTATTTAATATTTAACATATTTTTGTGCGTGATTAAAATTTTAATATTATTAAAAAATAATAAAATAAATAATCATACTATTTTAAGCTTTTATTTCTAGCAATCCCTTATGCAAAATCACATGGACAAGTAATCAAAACCTTATCAGAAACCTATGTTTCATATATATATATATATATATATATATATATATATAAAAGACTCATTCACTTGTATTATTGCTATTATTTGTTAGGCTAATTGTTTTATTATATTTTATAATAAATAAATAAATTTTGATACAAACACTTTGATATTATTAAAAAATAATTAATTGAAAGTGTTATGTACTGCTATATAATATGTGTGGGAAGAAGTTATAAAACATAAATATAAACATTTTAATAATATAAATTATTAAAACTAACTGATATTTTTAAATATAAAAAATATAAAATGTTTATTTAATCATTAAAAATAATGTAAGGAGAATTAAATTAAATGAAATCCCATATTTTTTTTGATATTTTTTCACACCTTTTCAAACTTAGGCTACCTTGCAAACAACAAGCCCTAATCCTACATGTCTAACAAACACAATGTTCTGGAGTTTATCCCATCCTAACTTGAATTAACTTGATCTTGTGGAATTGGTGAAGAATGTTGGAATTTAATCCCAACCCACCGCATTAACTCAGGATTTCCTTTATCTCCACCATCCCAGCTCCCTCACATGTGCAAAGGATTATCTCCATCTCAAACTCATTCTACTCTGCCTCTATTTTCTCCACTGCAGGACAAGATTTAAATCAAAATTTAATATGATATAGTTGTGTAATCTCCACTGCAGGATTTTCCCACGTTGGAGATAGACTTAAAATTAAATGCATATTAATTGCTTTGTTTTGGCCTCTTTTTTGCTGGGTATTAACGATGTTTTTGGAGCAGTATCTCAGTAGTGAATGAAAAAGTATGTGTATGATCTGCAGTAGTTGTAACTACTTTTGAGAAGCCAACAAAAATGACATTTTTAGATTTACTCAGTCTAATGAAAAGGGCAGTAGCTCTGTATTTTTACGCTGTCAAATACTATATGCTTTATCATATATATGAAATAGAAATAATTTTCAGTTTGTATATGTGATTCTTTTCTGCACTATTTTATTTTGTTCTATATTTCTCTTCTCTCTCTCTCCTTCACATGGTATAAGAGCTGAAAGTTATCAAAGCTGAAGTTTAATTCAAAGCCAAATATTATAAGGAGTCAAGGTATCCAACACAAGGTTTCATAGTCAACAATGGTAGCTCCAAGCACAAGCTTGATAAATCCTCAAATTTTTTAATTTAATGGTAAGAATTATGAATATTGGTCAATCACAATGAAGGCATTATTTTGTTCTCAAGATATATGGGATCTTGTGGAAAATGGGTTTCTTGAACCTGCAAATGCAACAACATATAATGCACTAACACACGTAGAGAAAGACACATTTAAGGATAATAGGAAGAAGGACTCAAAATCCATATTCTACATATTTCAAGGAGTGGAACAGAGTATTTTTCGAAGTATTCAATCAGCAAAGAAATCCAAACAAGCTTGGGACATTCTGCAAACAACATATCAAGGTTTAGACAAGGTGAAGACAACAAAGTTACAAATGCTGAGAAGGGATTTTGAAACAATGTATATGAAGGAGTCTGAATCAGTAGATTCATTTTTCACTCAAGTTATTGGGCTTGTAAACCAAATCAGATCTCATGGGGAGACTCTTGAAGACAAGAGAGTAGTTGAAAAAATTCTAAGAAGTTTGCCAACAAAGTTTGAATCAATTGTGGTGGTCATAGAGGAGATAAATAATCTCTCACAATTTTCAGTGGATGAGCTTCATGCATCACTCATCTCTCATGAACTTAGGTTAAGAAGAACAAAAAATTCTTCATTGGAGCATGCCTTCAAAACACAAGTTTCAGTCAGCCATGGTAGAGGCAGAGGAAGATCAAATTTTAGAGGTAGAGGAAGGAATTCATATAGAGGAAGAGGCAGCCCATCAAGCTCAAGTGGAAGAGGCAACAACCAAAATCCAAGTCAAAATCAAGGTCAAAATCAGTCACAAGGCCAAAGGTATGACACATCTCAAGTTCAAAATATGGGCATTACTCAAATGAATGTACAAAGAAACAATATGATTCTAGGAAAAAAAATGCAAACTTTTATAGAGAAAATCAAAACCAAGGTAGTATGTTCTTAGCATGCAATGTAGCACAAGAAAATAATAAAGATGTATGGTTTCTAGACTCAGGTTGCAACAACCACATGACGGGGAACATAGAAATGTTTTCAAATTTAGATGAGAGTGCAAAATCGGATGTCACATTAGGGAAAGACAATAAAGTTTCAGTTGTGGGGAAAGGAAATATCAACATTCTAACCAAACAGGGGGAGAAAAAGTATATCTCAGATGTGTATTTTGTTCCAGGATTAAAAAATAATTTAATGAGTATTGGATAGGTTATTCAAAAGGCCTATAGAGTGTTCTTCAAAAGTGAGGAATGCACAATCCTAGATAAATTTCCAAGTAATCATCTTATTACAAAAGTGAAAATGACAAGTTATAGAATGTTTACCCTAAGGATAACACCTGATTTGAAGGTAGATTTTTCTCAAGAACACCCCACAATGAACCCACAAGTAGAAGAAAAGGTTGCAGCAGCCACTCAAACAAATTTTCAAGCAAAAATTAAAGATGAAAATTGGTTATGGCATCTAATATTTGGACACGTAAGCTTTCAGGGTTTAAACCTACTATATAGGAAGAGGATGGTAAAGGGTTTACCACTCATAGAGAAACTGGAAATATTATGTGAAGGATGCATCTTGGGTAAGCAACATAGGGAATCATTTCCAGCAGGAAAGTCAATAAGGGCAAAGCCACCTTTAGAGATCATCCATTCAGATTTGTGTGGACCAATGCAAACACCCTCAATTGGTGGGATATATTACTTTTTGACATTCATATATGACTATACAAGAAAAAAATGGGTCTACATTCTAAGACACAAGAATGAAGTATTTGATATTTTCCATCAATTCAAGGCCCTTGCTGAGAAGCAAAGTGGGCACTATATCAAAGCATTGAGAATGGATAGAGGTGGTGAATATATTTCAAATGACCTTATAAAATTTTGCAAGCATCATGGAATCCACAAACAATTTACAATTAGGTACACTCCTCAACAAAATGGTGTAGCTGAAAGGAAAAATAGAACAATCATGGAAATGGAAAGGAGCATGTTGAAAGCAAGGCATTTTTCAAATAAATATGGGGTTGAAGCAGTAGCATGTGCTGCCTACATTATGAATAAATGTCCAACAAAAAGTGTAAAAAACACGATTCCAAAATAAGCATGGAGTGGAAGAAAACATAATGTTTCTCATATGAGAGTAGTTGGATGTGTGGCTTATGCACATGTTCCAAATGAGTTGAGAAAGAAATTAGACAACAAAGGAGAAAAATACATATTTGTGGGATATAGTGATGAATCTAATGCATACAGGTTATATAATCCAATAACCAAGAAATTTATAATCAGTAGAGATGTGCAGTTTATAGAATATGAAACATGGGATGGAAGTTTGAAAAAACAATCAATATAACAACCAACTTACCACAAGAGGACAAATAGGTATTCATACCAACATATACTCCTTCAAATGTGACTTCTTCCACACCCAATCAAGCTCAACGAAGTGGTCCACAAGTGACACCATCATCAACTATAAGGATAGCCCCACGTATTCAAGAAATTACTCCCTCAAATGAACAACAAACACCATATACAATTGACATTCAAGGTGCAGGTCCATCAAGTCCACGTTCTACAAGTTCAAATTCAAGTGACACATCAAATCCAACATTGTCAAGCTTGAGGAGACAAAAAATCAGAAGTTTGAGATATATTTATGAACAAAATGAAGGTGAAAATAGTGTAGGTCTGAACTCTCTTTTTTCTTTATATTCACATGTAAGTGATCCACTTCATTTTGAATATGTAATCAAGGAATAAAAATGGGTGACAACCATGGATGAAGAAATAAAAGCTATAGAAAAGAATCGTACATGGGAGCTAGTAAGTCTTTCAAAAGGTAAAGATGTCATAGGATTAAAGTGGGTTTACAAAACCAAGTTAAATGCAAATGGTGATGTGCAAAATCATAAGGCAAGGTTGGTGGCTAAAGGTTATTCACAATAGCCCATAGTTGATTACAATGAGATATTAACTCCTATAGCCCGTTTAGACATCGTGAGAATATTACTTGCAATAGCAGCTCAAAATAAGTGGTCAGTTTATCAAATGGATGTAAAATTAGATTTTTTGAATGGTTACCTTGAAGAAGTGTATGTGGAGCAGCCACCTGGGTATGAGGTTTTGGGCCATGAAGACAATGTCTACAAACTAAATAAGGCACTCTCAGACTCAAGCAAGCCCCAAGAGCTTGGTACAATAATATTGATTCTTATTTTTACAAAATAGCTTCAATAGGTGCAACAACGAGCCTACACTATACACTAAGATGAATAAAAAGGTGAAATCATAATTGTGTGTCTTTATGTTGATGATTTAATACTCACGAATGACTTAGAAATTGATTTGTTTTAAGAAGTCATGAAAAAGGAATTTGAAATATCTGATTTAGGACTCATGAAGTATTTTCTTGGCTTTGAAGTGAATCAAAATGATAATATTATATTCATGTCTCAAACTAAGTATGCAAATGAAATTTTAAAAAGGTTCAACATGATAAATTGCAAGTCAGCTCCAACACCAATTGTCACAAGATTGAAATTAAGGATGACAAAGGAGCCAACATAGATCCAACCTTGTATAAGAGACTAGTTGGTAGCCTCATGTATTTAAAAACCACAAGGCCAAACATAATGTATGCAGTTAGTCTTATTTCAAGGTTCATGGAATATCCAAAAGAGTCTCATTGGAAGGCTGTAAAAAGAATTCTCATATATGTAAGTGGAACAAGAAACTATGGAATTCAATATTCAAGCTCAAATGAGTTCAAAATCATAGGTTATACAGATAGTGATTGTGTAGGAAGCATTGATGATAGAAATAGCACTTCTGGTTATGTTTTCCATTTTGGAACAGGTGCAGTATCATGGGCATCAAAGAAGCAACCAATTGTCACTCTTTCATTTGCTGAAGTAGAATATGTAGCAGCAACATATGCATCATGTCAAGCAATTTGGTTGAGAAGAATGATGAAATAATTAATGAATGAACAAGAAGAAGCAACAAATATTTATTGTGAAAATAACTCAACAATAGTACTGTCCAAAAATCTAGTATTTCATAAGAAAAGTAAACACATTGACACAAAGTATCATTTTATTAGGGATTTGATTAGTAATGAAGAAATATTTTTGGAGTATTGCACGTCAAAAGAAGAATACAACTTTTCAAACTTAGGCTACCCTACAAAAAACAAGCCCTAATCCTACTTTTCTAACAAACACAATGTTCTATAGGGACATAACCCCTATCCCATCCTAACTTGAATCAACTTGATCCTGTGGAATTGGTGAAGAAGAATATACAGATGTGCAAAAACATGAGGAATCAGATACTTCTTGCAACTATTCATGCCTATGGGCTTCTGCTATTCTCATTATTTCTTCTCTCCTTGGGCATTCGTAGTGTAAAATAATCTAATAGCGATGTACTAGAAACGTACTTGTTGAATATCTCTAGAATTTGAATCTCTTTATCCAACTCTATCTGCAATTAAGATCACAATCCTAAGAATAATTTACCTATATACACCATAGCCAAGCAGGATAATAACATAATAATCATGATACTTACTTCTTGTGCATTTCTATAGAAAGCAAGAGGAATCTCCTTAGGATTGACAATTTCTTGGTTACTTATAGAAATACTGATACGTTTGAATTCTTTGTTTGAAACATCTTTAATAATATGCCATTTTATAGGAAAAGTACTTGGCCCATTCCATCTCCACTAGTTAAAAGAAGTTGTAAAATCTACACAACCCATCATCTCGGCTACTCCACAAAAGTTGTCGCTATGATTAACCTATGCATCAATAATTAAAGTTAAACAAAACTAGTTCGATCTCACAGAATGGAAATATATGTACGATACTAGACATATGACAAGAGACTACAAAGTGAAAATGATGGAGAAAGATATAGATTTTTTTGGCATGTAGACACCACATGCGATGCTCTTAAGATATAGAAACTCATCTATTCGGATCTCTCTAGCCAAGGAATAGAGAAATAGAACCATTTTTTGGGTAAACCATCATCTACTTATCCCCCTATGTGGGATTACAAGAATGTTGAACAAAGAAGGAAGATCTTATCTTAATGACCATAGAGGCTAATGGGTGGTGGTGAGGTAGAGGAGCCTTAAGGAACACCATTTTCATCACGCCCTACATGATTTCTCTTCCATCCTTGTCAAATACTAAAAAAAACATCCTTGCTACTGGTTGGGCTATAAGGGCTCATGTTGTGGTCCAACCATAGACCCATTTTGGCTTATTGTATTAAAGAAGGAAGTAATCCTTAAATTTATGGTTTGAGGTTTAGCATCTAAAGCAAGTATAGGATAGGTTAATATACACTAGTTGTGAAAAACTAGTATCCCACATGTATTTTGATAACTATAGATCCTTGGATAGATCAACCTCAAAACAAACCTTTTAACAATTTTTTTTGTTCTTTTTAGTTTTTTAGTTTAAAAATTTAGGGTTTCAAATTATTTATTCTATGTTAATTTCAATATTATCTGTGTAAGCCCTAGATCCCTTATGTTGATTTTGGGTAGATTATTAATTTAACATTTTGGGATGTTCTTCCATACCACCCACCTTTTTTGTGTGATTAATGTAACTGCTATTTTTTAATAATATATGGTATGTTTCAAGAAAAAAAAATAAAAAATTAATTTGGGCATGAGGGTAACATTAATATAAGGAGATCATATTATAGAAGAAGCTAGGTCAAATCAGGAATTTTCCACTTCTAAGAAAGTGGTAAGAAAAAACTCTCTACATCATCAAATGGAAAAGACCATTACAATTCACTTAAATCAACCATTAGAAGAAAAAATGACATGACTATGGAGGATCATTTGTGCACTTTAGAGCTTTTAGGGAAACATAAAGATAAAAGTTTTAATGATGTTATTCCTTATTTCAGATTCTTTAAGGAAACATAAACCTTTAGAAGATAAGTATCATTATTACCATATATATTGTTAAATATATTTCTTGGTAATTTTATTACTATTATTTATTAAATATTTATGACTTATTCTTATAATGCATAATAAGAGGATAAAAAAGTCTTGGTTTCCATTGGTTTTAAGATTTCAGTTTTTTGATCTCTCACTATAACATTTTCTTGATAAAAGGGTTTCAAAATGTAAATCATAAAATAGTTTAGTAGTATAGTTTTGGAGGATAGTGCAATGATTCAAGGTTTGGCTCTTCTTTGGAAGGTCCAAGGTTCAAACCATGATGTGTGTGTGGCAGTGTTAATCCTCTATAGATAAGTTTAGCTCTTTACGAGGGATCATGACTAGGATGGAAATACTCATTCCTAAGCATCAGTTATAGATAAATTTAACTCTTGGCCTTACAAGGGGTCATGGATGGGATGGAAATGCTCATTCCCAGTCATAGGGGTTTCTCACACTAATAAAAAAGAAACACATGTTAGTTGTATAGATATAATATATTAATGTAAACTGCATAACTAAAATTATTTCTTAATTTTATAGAATTAACTATTGAATTTCCTTTTTTAAATTTATATTTTATGTTATTTTCAATAAAAAATAAAAATTAAATTCATGTCCACATTTTTGTAAAATTTTAATACAATCATGTTAAGTTACTATCATGTTAAAACATGTCATACATCCACCACGAATGTATATAAGAAGTATTTCTATAAAAAAAAAAAAAACATGACATACATATCAATAGTTTACCATGTCAATGAAAATGTATAATAGCAAAATTTAGTATCATTTATATATAATTAGATCATTGACTAATTAGGATGATGTAGAACAATACATGGATGTATCAAGGATATACATTATTTAAAATAAAATATAAATCTATTTTACCTTTCTAAGTTAATAAGGTCATTAACATAGGCAAACACAAGTTATTGGAACTTGATGGATAACCATATATTGGATTAAAAAATCCTCCATTAGAAATATCTCATATGGCCTATGGCCTTAAAAACTACTTTACCCTTTATCCTTAACATAGTTTCAATGCACATTCAAGCTACCTTACGGTAATTTGATAGTCATATGCATTTTTAACTTATATACAAAGATAATAGAGTCATTATCATAAATTGCAAGTTTACTGCAGTTGTAAGTACTTTGACCTCTCTTTGGGAGGTCTAAGGTTCAAACCCCACTCAAAGGCAACTAAGACCCCTCATAAAAACCTATGTAAACTCATTAAAAAATAGAGTCATTATCAATCTTATTATAAAATATTTAAATGTAAAATCATTAAAAAAACAAAATCATTATCAAATATTATTAATAATATGAACATATATCACTTATAAAAGTAAATTAATTATTCAACCAATTTATAATTATAACTTAAACATTTTTATTATCATAAACATCCATCATTTGATTAACTTAATCCAACTAATCTAGAAGAACATAATTTTTCTATGCATCATACATAAAAACACATATTTAAGCTTTTATTTCTTAAAGCTATCATAATCATATTTCTAGCTATCCTTTATGCAAAATTTCATGTATAAATAATAAAAACCTTGTCAAAACCTATGCTTCTTATATTACTTACTTGTTTTTATACATAAACTATAATATAATTAAAAAAAATTACTTGTATTATTGCTATTATTTGTTAGGGTAATTGTTGTGTTATATTTATAATAAATAAATAAATTTCGATACAAACACTTTGATATTATTTAAAAATTAATTAATTGAAAGTGTTATGCTAACTGTTATATAATATGTTTAAAAAAAAAATTAAAACATAAATATAAACATTTTAATAATATAAATTATAAAAGAATAATGTATTAAATCTAACTGATATTTTTAATAAA
Organism: Wollemia nobilis; assembly: GCA_028583015.1. Lineage (NCBI taxonomy): Eukaryota > Viridiplantae > Streptophyta > Pinopsida > Araucariales > Araucariaceae > Wollemia > Wollemia nobilis. The sequence continues at coordinate 841,768 of JAQPPZ010001538.1, forward strand.
AAATATAAAATAATTATTTAATCATTAAAAACAACTTGAGATTACAATTTTTTTTTTGATATTTCTACACAGCTTTTCAAACTTAGGCTAACCTGCGAACAACAAGCACTAACCTTACTTGTCTAAGTGACACAATGTTCTACAGTGACATAACCCCTATCCCATCCTAACTTGAATCAACTTGATCGGTGAAGAAGAATATACAGACGTGCACCAACATGAGGAATCAGATACTTCTTGCAACTATTCATGTCTTTGGGCTTCTGCTACTCTCATTGTTGCTTCTCTCCTTGGGCCTCTCCGTAGTGTAAAATAATCCAATAGAGATGTACTGGAAACGTACTTGTTGAATATCTCTAGCATTTGAATCCCTTTATCCAACTCTATCTGCAATTAAGATCACAATCTTGAGAACAGTTTACCCATATACACCATAGCCAAGCAGGATAGTCACATAATTACCATGATACTTACTTCTTGTGCATTTCTATAGAAAGCCATAGGAACCTCATTAGGAATGGCAGTTTCTTCGTTACTTATAGAAATACTGATACGCCTGAATTCTCTGATTGGAACATCTTTAATAATATGCCATTTGACAGGAAAAATACTTGGCCCGTTCCATCCCCACCAGCTAAAAGAAGTTGTAAAATCTACACAGCCCACCATCTCAGCTACTCCACAAAAGTTACCGCTATGATTAACCTATGCATCAATAATTAAAGTTAAACAAAACTAGTTCCGATCTCACAGAATGGAAATATATATACAATACAAGAGAGAAAGAAGGACAGAAAAAAAACTACTGAAGAAATCAAAGAAACTAACCGTAAAGAACAGAAATACAGGACAAGGTGAGCCTGCAGTGCTGTTTAACTCCTTGGCTTCCTGGTATGCAGCATCTAGTGTTTTGTTTGCGTTAAATGAACTTGTCCACACCCAATACTTAATACTTTGAAGAATGTTTTCTGTGTTATAGGACTTTAGGACAAAGAACTTAGCATTTGAATATTGAGTCACAAATTCAGGATTATTACAGTGGGCCAAATTTGCTCCAACATGTCTAGGCCCTTCCAATATAGGTGTTGAGAGAATGTGTTCTCTTATTTTTGCATGTCTAGGCCTCCGTAGTGTAAAATAATCCAATAGCGATGTAGTGGAAACGTACTTGTTGAATATCTCTAGCATTTGAATCCCTTTATCCAACTCTATCTGCAATTAAGATCACAATCTTGAGAACAGTTCACCCATATACACCATAGCCAAGCAGGATAGTCACATAATTACCATGATACTTACTTCTTGTGCATTTCTATAGAAAGCCATAGGAACCTCATTAGGAATGGCAGTTTCTTCGTTACTTATAGAAATACTGATACGCCTGAATTCTCTGATTGGAACATCTTTAATAATATGCCATTTGACAGGAAAAATACTTGGACCGTTCCATCCCCACCAGCTAAAAGAAGTTGTAAAATCTACACAGCCCACCATCTCAGCTACTCCACAAAAGTTGCCGCTATGATTAACCTATGCATCAATAATTAAAGTTAAACAAAACTAGTTCCGATCTCACAGAATGGAAATATATATACAATACAAGAGAGAAAGAAGGAAAGAAAAAAAACTACTGAAGAAATCAAAGAAACTAACCGTAAAGAACAGAAATATAGGACAAGGTGAGCCTGCAGTGCTGTTTAACTCCTTGGCTTCCTGGTATGCAGCATCTAGTGTTTTGTTTGCGTTAAATGAACTTGTCCACACCCAATACTTAATACTTTGAAGAATGTTTTCTGTGTTATAGGATTTTAGGACAAAGAACTTAGCATTTGAATATTGAGTCACAAATTCAGGATTATTACAGTGGGGCAATTGTACTCCACCATATCTAGGCCCTTTCAATGTCGAGGGAATGCCTCTTCTTCCTGTTTCTCTGCAACGCTGAGCTGAATGTTGTACGGTACAAATTTGCCCATGTTTATTATCTTCATTGGGTTTGTTAGCTCCCATTACCATCTGTCCAAGCCCAAACAGTAACACAGATTTTATGTGGAAAACTTAGGGGCAATGGGAGCTTGATTGATTTCGGCAGAATTCCCCTTTTATAAAAAAACAAACTATTCGTTTCGTTTCCCAAAAGAAAACTTAAAAACTGTTTGTTTCGTCCAAAAACTGTTCGTTTTCTCTTCCAAAGCAAAACTCCAAAAAAACTGTTTGTTTCCTCTTCGTAAACTGCACCACTATACACCTGTCTGCTGAAGAACATTGGATATCTGGATGTTGACTTCACCTCCTAACACTATTATTTTGAGTTTTTTTCCTGAGCCTTCCTCTTTTTTAAAGTCCAACTGGCCACCCTTCTTCCTTGTATTCGCTTTTTTTTTTAATAAAAATATATATTTTACAAAATAAAAATAAAAACTTAACAATTTATTATCATTTATCATGAATCAAATAAAAAAAAACATTATATTCTAAGTGGAGGTGGACTATTAAACATTTTATTTAAAAAAAACATTATATTCTAAGTTGAGGTGGACCATTAATCTCAAGGGTCACCCACTAGCAAATACACAAGTGAAACCAATCCATCTATCTCTCATGGACACATCTTGTAAGTCTCTATAATCAAGGTTAGTAAATAATTTAAGATGAGGAATGTGTTTGGTGAGAGTATAAATAGCTAACTAAATCTTATCATATAAAATTTTATTTTTCTTCCAAAAATAAAATTTTAGGTAAATTTTAAAATTGATAATATTAGATTTTAAGTAAGTAGTTTAAATATATATTTTCAGGCTAAGAATAAGTGTGTGTTTTAAATAGAAGTAAGGATGCCTAAGTTAAAAGTATACATATCATAGTTGATAGTTGAGGATAAGAGAAAAAACAAATCTATGACAAATGATATTTAGGTAGTAAATATTACACTAGAAGTAATTATCAAGTTTGAGATGATTGAGCATGATGTGATCAAGCATGACATTCTAGTTCCATCTTAGATTATCATTAAGGAAATTTTAAAAAATATTTATAATTCTTTAGGGGAATTCATCTAAGAGGGACCAACTACTAAGGAATGAAGGCATGTTATGTACACCCAAATATGCATTGCCATGAATATTTCAAGACCATTGACATAGCTTATTAGAATTAAATTTGAATCAAGAGAATGATATCAACAAGTGGATTATTAAAACATTGTATTCTAATTTTGAAAATGTTATGAGACTAGACACATAGAAAGACGCTGCAAAGTAAAAACAATAGAGAAAGAAACAAAATTATTTTAACATGAGATACAATTCAATATGAAGGAAGGAAACAATTCCATGGTAGAAGATGGATTAAATCAAATATTTGCCACTTCCAATAAAGTGGTAAAGAAAATGCCTATGCATCACGAAGATGGTTACAATTTACTCAATCAACCATTAGAAGAAATAATGGACACAAAAAGGTTAAGTATTTTTTAATACTCATAAGACCATAATCCAGATGAGATGACCTTCATAGGAGGTATTATTTATCCAATATATGTTATCAACTAAAATCCTCTTACCAAAGTATGGTGTAAAACACTATTCCCATAGGATTCAAACCTTGAACCTCCTATTCAGAGTCCCAATGTCTTACTATTAGGTCCACATAAGGAAGTACACTCTATAAGTTTAAATTTAAAATAAGTTAAATATGTGAAGGAATATGGGGAAATCAAACTTTAAAGTGAAGAAGGTGAAAGAGCTCAAGGTTAATCTAGGTAAATAATCTTGATTTTTCTCAAGTAGCAAAAAAATCCTTTAAAAAATTAGTAATTGAGTGAGTGTGAGCCAAAATCGAGAATGAGCGAGGAGCAAGTAAGAAACTAGAAGTAGAAAGCAAAGTACAATCAAGGAAAAAATGTCACTTCTTGTTCTATATTGTAGGAGAAAAATCAAAACTAAAGGATTCATATGAATAAAATCTAGGTAACATGATAAGAAAGTAATTTTTGAAACTCCTTACTGAAATTAAGGATGCCCTATTTGGAAATAAGGATGCTTTAGTTGGAAGTATGGATTCCCTAGTTAGCGACAAGAGGAAGAACGAATCTATGGAAAAGCCTATCCAGGTAGTAGATACTACACCAAAAATGATTATCAAGGATGAGATGATTGAGCATGATATAATGGTTTTAAAAACCATAGGGTTAATATGTAAGTTCCATGTATATTGGCTAAGTTTTTATGAGATTTAAAATTGGATCAAGTGGAAGTGAGGATTTAATTCAAATTACTCCATGAATTTCCTTTCAAAAGGATTTTCTTTATTATCTTCTCCAATTTAGAAATAAGGGATAAAAAATGGATGGAGGCCTCTGTTTTAGGGGTAAAGATACATTATATTTAAGACCATGGAGTGAAAATTTTTCTATTAAGACAAAGGTTATTAAAAGGCTTTCAGTGTGGATTTCACTTTTTGGACTTCCTTATCAACTTATCTATAAGGAGGTTTTTAAGAATATTGGTAATATTCTAGGTGAATTCATCTAGGAGGGACTAACTACCAAGGAGAGAAGGCATGTTGTATATACTCAAATATGTATTTCCATGGATATTTCAAAACCCTTATTGTGGTCCATTATGATTTTATCTAAATCAATAGAATGGGATCAACAAGTGGATTATGAAAATATTGCATTCCAATATCACACATATCATGAAACTAGAATTATGGCAAGACTCTACAAAGTGAAAATGATGGAGAAAGATATGGAATTATTTTGGCATATCGACACCACATGCAATGCTCTAAATCTATTGAAGCTACTCTATTTGGATCTCTCCAACCAAGGAATAGATAAATATAACCATTTTTTGGGTAAACTATCCTCTACTTCTCCCTCTATGTGGAATTACAAGAATGTTGAATAGAGAAGGAAGAGCTTATTTGAATGACCATAGAGTCTAATGGGTGGTGAGGTATTGGAGCCTTAAGGAACATCATTTTCATCATGCCCTACATATTATTTCTCTTCTATATTTGTCAAAGACTAAAAAAAATCATCCTTGCTATTGGTTGGGCTATAGGGGCTCGTGAGGGTTTGCACCTTCTCATCGTGGTCAAATCGTTGACCGGTTTTGACTTATTGTATGAAAGAAGCAAGTAGTCCTTAACTTTGTGGTTTGAGGCTTGGCATCTAAAGCAAGTATTTGATAGGTTAATATACACTAGTTGTTGTGAAAATCTAGTGTCCCACATGTATACTGATAACTATATATCCTTGCATAGATCAACCTCAAAATAAAACTTTTAACATGTTTTTGTTCTTTGTATTTTTTTAGTTTAACAGTTTTAGGGTTTCAAATTATCTATTCTATGTTAATTTCAATATTATCTTTGTAAGCCCTAGATCTCTTATTTTAATTCTGGGTAGATTATTAATTTGACATTTTGGAGTGTGCTTCCATACTACCCACATTTTTTTGTGACTAATGTAACTGTTATTTTTAATAATGCATGACACTTTTCAAAAAAAAAAAGAAAAAATAAATTTGGGCATGAGGGTAACATTAATATAAAATAAGGAGATCATATCATAGGATAATCTAGGTCAAATAAAAAATTTTCCACTCCTAGGAAAGTGGTAAAAAATAACCCTTTACATCATCAAATGGAAAAGACCATTACAGTTCACTTAAATCAACCATTAGAAGAAAAAATGGCATGAGGGATGAGGAAGTACTAAGTGAAATTTTAAAATATAGGAGTTAAAGGTGTGAAAGAATATGAGAAGGAAAATTTTAAAGTAAATAAAGGTAGGAAGCCAAATTTTAAAGCAAATGAGATGAAGGAGGTCAAGCTTAATCTAGGTAAATCATCTTCATTTTACTCAAGTAGCATAAAATATTCTCCTTCCAATAAAAATAAAAGTAGTATAGAGTGTATTCATTGCACTTTAGGGTTTCAAGAGTAGCACAATAAAGAAAATCATATGGAGGATATCCAAGGAAATTTGAGGTTTCTAGGCCAATATACAAAAGTAATGACTATGGAGGATCATTTGTGCACTTCAGAGTTTTTAGGGAAACATAAATATAAAAATGATAATGATGCCATTCCTTATTTTAGATTCTTTAGGGAAACATAAAAATTTAGAAGATAAGTATCATTATGAACAATATGAAAAAATAAAATATATTGATAAAAATGAGAGTGTTGGTGGGAATGCAAAAAAGGAGAGGAAGGCCATCAAAGTATGAACAAAGAGAAAAAGAAAATCAAAAGGATATTGATTTGGGAAGCAAAATAAAATTATCACATGTATTAACAAGAAGTGGGGCTAAGACCACTAATTATAATAAAAAGTGATGATGATGAAAATGATCTCATGGAATATTATGGGTATGAATAAGACCCCTGAAAAAAAGTTATTAAGAAATTAATAGGTTGTTATAGTCTCAATTTTATTTTCATACAATAAATAAGGATGTTTTTAAGAATATTTGGAATATGGGTGATTGTCTAGTGGTTTATTCTATAGGAGCTTCAAGTGGTATTGCAATCGCATGCAATAAATGCAAATGGGAAGGGGATTTTTAGAAGAAAAATATAATTTATTTGCTAGACTATTTTACAGAAAAGAGGAAAACATCAAATTTGGAAGGACATTAGCATATTTTTGTCAAAAACAATGATGATTCATTGTGAACTATGGATTCTTTGGGGTGATTTCAATACTATTATATATCTTTTGGAAAAGGAAGGTGCTATTCCAAGATGGTCTAAGTTAATGACCTTTGGGATGTTAGTCCTTCAAGTTTTTGATATACATGGGATAATAGACACATTGGGAAAACTTATTTAGCAAAAATATTGGATAGATTCCTATTATCCAATAAATGGTTACAAACAATACATATATTCTTTTAGATATTTTATTGCATGTAAGATCATATAAAATACTCATTCTTTTAACTTGTGATTTACCCAATAATGGTCATCCAAAGACATTTTTATTTCAATCTACGTGGCTTTGAGATCCTAATTTTTTCTAGATGGTTATGTTATGGTGGGATGGATCAAAATTTGAAGGATCATGTATGTATAGGTTTTTTTCAAATGATGAATTATTTAAAGGAACAAACAAAGATTTGAAATGTCAAATATTTTGGTAACATTTTTAAAGAAAAGAAAGAAATTGAATCCAAGATCAAAAATTTACAAGAGATAGTATAAAATAATGGAATGGATTAGGATTCTTATGTGAAAGAAAAATAATTACTTTCTAATTATCATAATGTATTTGAAGAGGAGGAGTCATATTGCTTCCAAAAATCTAGGGAGAAATGGATCAAGGAAGGAGATAGAAATACAATTTTTTTTCATGCTACAACAAAAGAAATTTTTATTTTTGTCATGTCAAAAATATTTTAACTCCAAATGGAAGGAACATTGAGGATGCAGAAGATATAAGAAAAGAAACAATTAATTATTTCAAAAATATTTTGTCAAATACTAGACAAGATAAGGAGGCACAAGATAAGCTTTTGTAAAATATTCCATAATGGATAACATGAAATCTTGATAAATAAGATATCTATGAAGGAGCTACATGAAGAAATTTTCTCTTTCCATACTAACAAGACACCTGGCCCTGATGTATTTCTTGCAATTTTATTTCAAAAATGTTGGGATTTATTGAAGAGTGATATGTTAGTTGCAGTTGAAGAGGCCCCAAAAAGGAAGGCTATAATAATGAGATCATTGTCACTTTTATTACATTGGTTCCCAAGAAAGGAAAAACAAAATATTTTGATAATTTTTGTCCAATAAGCCTTTTTAATATGATTTATAATATCATTTCAAAAATTATGGCAAACAAGTTGAAGGGCATTCCAGGTCGTGTTATCTTAGATGAACAAGGTTTTGTTTATGGTAAACAAATTATTAATGGTATAATTATTGTACGGGAGTCAAATTATTTTCATTCCATGAAAAAATAGGTATGCTTATGAAATTAGATATGAACAAAGCATATTATAGGATTTCCTAGAATTTTCTACATGATATTCAAATAAAGTTTTGGTTTTGATTATAGTTGCTATGAATAGATTAAATGTTGGTATAGCACTGGGAGATATTCTATTTTGATCAATGGTTATCCTGTTGGTTACTTCAATTCAACTTGTGAACTTTGTCAAGGTGATCCACTATCTCATTATCTATTCATTATCTTGCATAAGAATTAGGGAGAATTTTCTCAAAGGTAGAAATGAAAGAAAAAATCGAAGGTATTTAAGTTGTAAAAAATGATCCCTTTTGATATCATCTCCAATTTGTTGATAATTGTTTTTTATTCATCCCTTAGTTAGTGAGTCCATGGAGTTTAAATCAACATTATCATGCTATGAGAATGATACTGGATGGTTAATACTACAAAATCCAAGATTTTTTATTAAAATTACCCTAGATTTACAATAAAATTATTATGAATATTTTAGGGTTTAAAATTGAAAAAATTCCATCAACATACTTGGGTATTCATTTTTCTAATAAAGGAAATAAAAAAGGAGCTTTAGGTCTTTCTTTTTTGGATAAAATGAAAGCTTGTTTGATAGGTTGTAAAGGTAAGTTCTTAACCATAGTGGGAAGGCTACAACTCATAAAGACTACATTGTAATCCATCCCTATTTATATGATGTCACTTTCAAGATTACCAATAGGTATAACATCAAAAATTGAAAAAAAATAAAAAATACTTTCTTTGTAAATGTTGTAAGGAGAAATTTAGGTTTCCTTTTTGTAAGTAGGATAGGGTTTACAAAGAAAATAATATTGGAGGACCAAACTTGTAGAATTGTAGACTTTTGAGTTTGGCATTAGGGGAAAATATTGGGTTGAGATTATTTAGAGATCAAGAAAATAATTGGTAAAACATATTACCTCAAAAATATATAGGTCATACATATGAGGTGGTTTGAATCTATCCTTCACTCAAATGAATTCCTCTACCTTCTGGTTGTCTTTATGAGGCCATTCAGCTCACAAATGAATTCCTCTACTTTTTGGTCATTTTTGTGAGGTAATTTGGATTGTAGATGAATTCCTCTACTTTCTAGGCATCTCTATGAGGTAGTTCAATTCTATCCTTCTTGCTATCTCTCACTTATAATTTGGATCTATTTACATTCCCTTATGCGCTCTTGCATTCCTTTAAATTTTTCTTAGCATATTCTGGTTTAAATTTTATGCTCTTGTAGGGGGGGAAAATTGCCCTGTCACGTACGATTCTTGGTTAGATATGTTGAGAGCCAATATGATCGTGGGGTGTGTTATATTATTTACACTTAGGGCTTGGTTATTGAAGGGTTCACCAGAAACATTTTAATGTCTCGCTCCAAGTTTCGAGTAGAAATCATTGATTTGTATATTGAGCAATCACCTGTGTTTAGCTATTCTAAAGTCTAAACTATGGAAATGAAAGAACAATGTTGGAAAAATAGTTATGCAAGAAGAAAAGAAGCTAACCCTATTATGATTATTTATTTTCAATTATGAATAAACCCTAACTTCTAATAAAGTAAGTATTTTTATTTTTAGCAAGGGTTTGATAAAATGCACAAATAAAATTAACCCTAAAATGCAAACTATGTCATTTCTTTCAAATGCCTAGAAATGAGAATGAAATATTTTTATTTTATTTATGATCTAGGTTTAGAATAGAAATGTACAAGAAGCAACAAAAAAAAACCTAATAAATTAACGTAGGGCACTTATTTAATCTAGTGGTTGACCTTAGCTTTTAACTTATGTTCATATATATCCAATGCTTCACGACCCGCAAAACAACTTCACAAAATCCTAAAAAAATTGATCAATGTTTGGGGGCCTACTTAGGTTGCTATGTGACTGAGCTTGGAGGTGCAATAGTCAAGCCCTATTGGTCCTTTTAGATGCTCATTCAAAAGCAAAAGTGGTTGTTAACCTTTTTGGGAACACACAAGACAAGATGTAATGAAATAAAATAGTGTGAACAACAGAATGAAAATAATGATATTATGACCTAAATGAAGCATAAAAACATAGATTGAAAGTTTTTGAGTGAAACTTTTCTCTAAAATTGATGAACTCAAAATCGTACCCAGTAAGGGGTAATCGAAACTTCATATCCTCTCTAAATCGTGCCTTGTATGAATGGGACATAATTTTGCAGTAGAAGTACAAGAATAAAAAATTGTTGTAAAATGAGATATAAAAATGCACAAATAATGATATAATAATGATACAATTCAAGAATAAACCTCATGGTAGCAAAATAACAGATGAAAGTATGAAGACATTCACAAAATGGTATACTCCTCCTCAAGTCTCCATCACTTATCCACCAAGAACATCAAAACGAACAACAAAAGAACACCAAAATACACTTGATATTGATCATTTTATCACCTCTAAAACCACTTGGGACTTGGAAAGCTTCTAGAACTTAAAATTATAGAAATCACTTAGGGGAAAAATAGGATCCAAACCCTCTATTTATAAGAGGTTTAGAGGGCAAAAGGGTAGGAAAATCTGAGGGAGGGTTGATTTCCTAAATGTTGGCTTAAAATTTAGGTTTTCAAAGAGAAAACCCTAACTTGTTGAAATCATGCCCTATAAGGAGCGATCATAATTTCAGAAAAACTAGGGAAATAAGGAAGAAGGATGGGAAGAGAGACTCAAAATTTTTCTTGGACAAGTTTGAGGGCCCTCTTATGGGTTCCAGGAAGATTGACTCACTTAGGTGGGTCAATTTTCCATGTCTACATTTTACCCCCTCTTTGATGTATTTATGGCCTAATAAATTCATCAAAAAAATATGTAGACACCTATGGAAGAAGAACAATGAACTGAAAAAATGATGGCTAGTTTATAAGAAAGGGGTAGTGCAAAAATGATGGCATTCCAAACACTTTTAAGTTTTGCATGCAAAACAAGTCATTAGGGACTTTAATGCATCTCAAGCCGAGGTGCCCACCTTGAGTTTGGAAGGAATGCAAAATTATTTAGGAAACTTGAAAAAGTCTAACGCAAAATAAAATGGAGCAATAAACAAAGAAAAAATGTAAATAAGAGAGAAAAAATAGGGGCATAAGAAGAGGAAAGGGTGAAAATGAATTTATTTTTAGTTTGCGAGATGGAGAGAAGGAGATCTGAAGAAAAATATAAATGGCACTTTCCATACACCGTTTGGCCATCGCAAGGGGTGAGGCCAACATAGTAGTAGAGCGAGCATGGGTAAGGACTAAAATACTTCTAGGCTAGATTAGGTTTTTTAGTGCTTTAAGAAATTTATGTATTTTTAGAGAAAGTCACCACATGCAATCCCAACATGATTTCGGGGTCCAACCATGATTTTAGATGGTTCACCATGGTGACCAAATTCATGATCCAAAATTATAGGGTATGATTTCACAAATTCATGCCTTGAAAGCATGAGGTATGAATGTAGAAGAAGATACAAAAAGACAAAATCGCTCCTAAGGAAAATGGGGCATGATTTTGATCAAGAGGAAAAAAAGAAAAAAGAAAAAGAAAAAGAAAGAAAGACAAGACAAGTAGGCTTAGGTGTTGAATTGTTGTTCTGTGTTGCTATTTTTATGTATGTAATTATTATTATTATTTATTTATTTATAGTGAAACTGATTAAAAATTTATTATGTTTTTTATTGCAACATGACGTATTGGAAAGTCGATAGTGGTGATCGAGTTCCTTGGAGGTGGAACTACAAGGTCTCTCATTGGTAGATAGGGACACTCTAGAGTTAATGGGGTATAACCCCTAGTAGAGATACCCCAGGTGGATGCAAATAGAGTGCTCCTCACAACATTAGCAGAGAGGTGGTACATAGAGTTTTCTACCTTTCGACTACAAATGGGGGAGATGATAATCACATTGGAGAACATGTAGAGCATCTTGTGCATCTCCATCAGGAAGAGAGTAGTTTATAGGGTATGAGGGTAGTAGGCCATGTTGCAAAGATTATAAGTGAGTTGTATCCACTAGGTTTGAGAGAGTCAGATCCATATCCAAGAGTTTATGGGGTGCTATGATGCTAACGCTCTGATGACTATGCTTTATGGGGCAGTGATCAGATTCCTAGTGTACCATGTGTAGACAACACCTACCATGGATGCTAGTGAGGATAGTGGTAGACATGTGAGATCAAAATGTATGATTTGCATGGGACCCATATGTATTGGTCTATTTGTATAGGATATTATACAATGCCATGTACAAACAACATATCGGATTGGTTTGCATGACCTTGATCCAAGTGTGGTTATGAGAGCACATAACAGTTTGAAGACTATATGCACTACCAGGACCATTACCCAATGCAGAGCGAGCAACAACATATAGGTGGTCCAAGAATGCAAGCAAATCCAAAGGATATATGTAGATATCCAACCACTAGGGAGGTGGGTGATAGATAAGCTATGGGATAACATGATCATATGGTGACTATGGAACCCACACCTTAGTTGGATGGAGGATGTAGAGGAGCTAGTATGAATCAAAAGGATCAGGTGGATATCTATTTAGAAGGGGAAGTTGGAGCTCTTTTGATTTGATTGAGTCTAGTGACACTTCGACCTCTTTTAGGAGATACCAAACTTGAAAAACTATTGTTATATGTGGGTGTAGAGGGACCCATCAGGATTCTAAGGAAACTTTGATATGGGAATATGGGTAGAGGATTTGGATGATCTACTCTACATGGATTTAGAGGTAGACAATGTCAAGGTGAATCTTAGGTATAGGGGATGGTACAGGGGCATTGTGTCGTAGAGGATATCCCCACTAGTGCTAGTGTAGAGGCATCAGTTTATGGATCAACAAGTGTAGCTAACACTTTGAGAGGTAACCCAATACTCCATAAAGTGGTAGTAATAGGGGCAAGAGACCAGATTTGGGTAGAGATGATGGCAACAACTACCATAAATCATGGGACTAGGGAGGGAGTATCAACTAGAGATACCCTTATGATGGCAAATCCTAGGCCAAGTAGGATTATTCAGGGAGGCCTCCACATTAGTAGTAGGAATATCGAGTATGATTGTGATCCAAGGAGACCCAACAATGGAGATGAAGGTACTACAAGCTAGAGTAGAAACCATGTAGAGGGATATGGACCTACTCTAAGAGGATCAAGGGGCTACAAAGTTCCTTGAGTATGACACTCATAGAGTGAGATGAGGCTGACCACCTTAGGGGAGAGGTGAGTCGATTGGACCAGAATTGATAACAGGTTCAAGTGGATGGGATAGTTATTGTGACTAAAAACCAATAGGATGAGGGAATCCACTTGCTATAGGCAGATCTATAGAGGGCTAGGGAGATGTTGGAGGCATCTATGTGGAGGGTGACCTTCTACCCAAAGCTATAATTCTAGGTGGTTCTATTGGAGTAGAGGATACCTCCACTATCCTCCCTTCAAACACAGGGTTGATCATAGTCTAGATCATAAATAGTTTCATGGTCCATGAACATGCCCCCACTAGGACCACCTCTGACAATAAGAGTAGAGGAGACAAGGTCCTAGATATAGGGTTAGGATTATGGTGACATGCCAATTTTGAGTGTGGCATGCATCCTTGGGGAAGGTTGAGTGTGTTAGTCTTAGACTATGGTACACTGATTGAATTGACATGTGTACCCTTTCTTTCTCAAGTAATATCATGTTGCTTTATTTAAATGTGTTGATTTATGTGTGTTTGAGTTTTTGTAAAATATGAATAAGCAAAGTAAAATATGATAGAACGATGTGAGCATGTGTGTAGGTGTGAGAAGAAGGTAGAGAAAAGAGAGGATCAAGGAGAAAAATATAATGTGCGTGTTCCTTAGTGAAATTATTAGAGCTAAGAGGTGTGTGTAAGATAGTCAATGGTTGTATGAACACCATAAATGATATTCATGCAATATCTACCCTATCCCACAAGGACCCTATTGTTGATATTGCACAACTCACTCCAATTGGGGACCCACTTGAAACTTTGGTTTTAATTTTTTGTTTACATCAAGAATTTGAAATTGCTTACATTGCTCACATTAAGGTTTTAAAATTGCTTGCATTTGAGTATTGTGAAGACTTGAATTTTGGTTCCATTTATTATATTGAATATTTTGAATATTTTATTTCCAATGACATTATTTTATATAGAATGTTTCAAAAAATTGAATTTCAAAGGTTTATCTTAAGGTTCAAAAAAATATATTATATTTTAAGGTTCTTTAAAATTTCATCATCTTACCCTAAATTTTCCACAAAATTTAAATTGCCATAAATTTTGATAAAAAAATCTATTTAAGGTGATTCAAAGACTTCTGGAAACATATTTAGCTCATATTTATAGTGGTACCATATTTATAGACGTGATTTATTTTCTAGAAATGGCAATTTCCCATTGTAGCCAACAAATTGTAAAATACAATATCTCTTGATCCACAATCAATTTTTAAGTTTTCTCAATGGATTTGGATACCCATTTGGCCCATTTAGTCACATGAAATTTTTTGTCAAATTAAAAACACTTTCAATTTTTACCATAATTTTGCACTAGTTAGAATTCATTTCTTAGTATTGAAAATCATTGTCGAGCAAAGAGAAAATCCTTTGTAAGCCATTAAAATAAAAAATATACAAATATAAAGTCTTATAAATTAATGTGTAATTCCAAAATAAAAAAATTCTAAGTGTGAGAAATGTCAAAAAATGAGAAATGTCAGACCCCGATAGAGTCCCAAAATCCTGCCACTTAGCGATGTCAAAAAAATGGGAAGTGACGAACCTTGATAAAGTACCAAAATACCATAACTTAGCAATGGTGGAAAAATGGGAAGTGTCAGAAACCGATAGAATTCCAAAATTATGTTGCTTAGCAATGTCAAAATATTAGGAAGTGTTAGACCCTAATAGAGTCCCAAAATCTTGTCACTTAGCATTGTCAAAAAAATAGGAAGTGTTAGACCCCTATAGAGTTCTAAAATCCCACCACTTAGAAATATCATAAAAATAGAAAGTGTTGGATCTCGGTAGAGTCCCAAAATCCTCCTACTTAGCAATGTTATAATTTTGAGAAGTGTTAGATCGTGATAGAGTCTCAAAATCCTGTCAGCTATGCAAATAAGAATTTTTGTAAGTGTTGAAAGTGTCAAAAATTTGGGAAGTTATCAGACCTAAAGGAGTCCCGAAAGTTCATCAACTTTATCAAAGATATGGGATCCATCCAAAGTCTCATAGTAACCTTATTTTCTACAAATCATTGGTTCTCTTTATAATGTGGTAGATTTTTGGGATCTGTTCGGAGTCTCATAGCAGCCCAATTTTTTCCAATTGGTTATATTCATAATGTAGTATATTTTTAGGATTCATTCGGAGTCTCATAGTAGCTTTATTTTTCACCAAGCATTGGTTCTCTTAACAATGTGGTGGATTTTTGGGATTCATTCAGAGTCTTATTGTGATCTGATTGTTTGCTAGAGTTCTTGAAGTTTGTGCCCTAGTACAAATTTGAAGAAGTCCCAAAAACTCGGTGTCCATGATAAAGAGCAAATTCATTCCTAAAATTTCATTGATTATAAAAATAAATGTGAATGTTGCCAAAAATATTGTAATGTACTCACCAAGAAAAGTAATACCAAAATCTGGCATCCCTAAATGAATAAAATTTGCTAACTGAAAATAATAAAAAAATTCACCCATTAATTGAAGATTTTACCTTGCCAATTAAAATTATATCCGACAAACCAAAATCAAACTTGAAAATTGGAAATAAACACATGGACGATAAAAATTAAACCCAAAACTTAAAATTTGGCTATATTAAAATCTGATAATTAAAGAAGTAAGCCTAGAGATTGAAAATTTTATTTTGGCATTGAAATATAAGTCTGGATATTGATAACTTTACCCCACACTTAGAAATTCAACCCGACAATTAATAGTTTCCTGATTGATGCTGTAAAAATGAACGATGTTATAATGCGATAAAACATGACCAAAAAATCCATAAAAATAATATGTTGTCTCTATTGCAGGAAATTTAAGGAAGACCTTAGCATTGGGTTTAATATTTTGGCATTAAATTTAAATATTAAACCTAATACTTTGGACCTAAAATTAAAATGAAATCTAATGTCAAACCTTAGAAAATCATTTAATAAATTTAATAATAATCAATCTTAGCCATAATAATAAAGAGATAATAGCTAAAACTAATTTTCTTTATCCACTAAAATACTAATTCATGTTTTTCTCTTGTGTTGCAAGCAATGGAATCAATGAAATTAGAAATAATGAAAATAGAGGAAGCCCTGATAAATTTGGAGATCATCTAAGAATTTGGAAGAAGGTGACCGAACCAGGTCGTTAAAGATATCAAAAGTTGAAGTGTTGGGGATACATTCATTGAACATGGATAGAATTATAGAAACTATCTGGTGCTTGAAAGATAAATTAGCTCAATAATTTAAGATTGATAGGTTGACCAAACAAATAATTATAGAGATTAAAGTCTAGAATTATAGATCCAAACCAAGGGGAACCACAAATTAACACATCATCTAGGAGGTAACTCATTAGTTCAACTATCAACAACTAAAGTACAACTTTAAACCATTGAAAGTACAATTGTAAACCACTGAAAGTACAATTGTAAACCACTAAAAAATTAAAATCGTAAGCCTATAAATAGCCAATAAAACCCCATTTCAAAGGGTCAGATTCCACTATTAGCAATAGGAGTTTTAAAATTTTCTTTTCTTTGTTAGTTAGTGAAAATATACACCCTTGTCATTTTACTAGGAGAATTGTATTTGTAATCATTTGTAGTAAGCAATTATGATATTGTAATCATTGAAAATCTTTATTAATGCAAGATATTAGAATTCTTGGTGTAATATGTGCATGTTGATGGTGGTTATATTTGAGTCCATTCTAGTATTTTATTCCTTTCCCCTTTGAATATGGCACTATCTTAATTTCTAATTGTGTGAATGCTAATCAAGCTAAGGTTGGTTTGATTCGGATTTTTCTACTTCAATAGATTCTTTCGCAAATCTTCAATGGTGCACTGACTTGTTTTATTTTCTTTCTCTAACCCTTTTATTTTGAATTTTCTTTGAAAATTGATTAGATTAGGAGTATATTAGTTGAATTTTAGTTTATGAAGCTTATTATTATGATTATGTGCTTTATTTCTTTCAAGTTTTAGAACAAAAATTGTAATTTACTATAAAGATTATGTTTCTTAATGTAATGAATGTGATACATTGATAAATTTAAGGTAACAAGCCTAGAATATTGCTTCTTATTTTATTATTTGAAGTAATTTGTGCTATTAAATATTCACATATGATGATTAATTGAGTAATTAAGCTATACCTTTAGTTCTTCATGCTTAGACAGTGAAACAAAACTCACCCTTGTAACAGTTATATGTAACCCTGAGTGATCCACATGCTTTACATTCCTATATTATTTTGATTTAAGACTTGAAAATTGACATACATTATCAACCAGGTTAGACCAACCTTACTTGAACCTTGGGGGATCAATTCTCTCTTTCAAGAGAGGACCCCTTATCCTAGCCATTGGTGTATGTTTCCAACTGTGCAGATATATCATTCAACAAAATTGGTGCTAGTAGGTGGGCATGAATAGTTAGTGTTAGCGTACTACTTTGGCTATATTTGATTTCTTTAGCGTAGTGTTGTTGCTCGGTTACAACTGCTTAACAAGCTCAGTTACGCCGATGCTATTCCCGGCTGTGTAATTGATTATTTAATCAAATTCAATGCAATACAATACTGTTCCTGATTTTGACATGGTACCAGAGCCAGAGTAGAGGGAGGAGGCGGAAGACGGTATATGCTGGAAAATTTTGCTGTGCGTGCGGATTGTTTTTAATTTTT
The DNA here is from genome assembly GCA_028583015.1 of Wollemia nobilis. Taxonomy (NCBI): domain Eukaryota; kingdom Viridiplantae; phylum Streptophyta; class Pinopsida; order Araucariales; family Araucariaceae; genus Wollemia; species Wollemia nobilis. The sequence continues at coordinate 859,706 of JAQPPZ010001538.1, forward strand.
TTTCCGCGACGTCGCGTGAAAGCAGCCGAGGGAGAGCGAAAAAAAAAAAAAGCGACCGAGGGAGGACGCAGCGCGCTCCCCCCTGTTGGAGGACGTCCGTCGCAGGCACCCGCGCGCAACGCAGTCCCCGCGCGCGCGCGCGAGCGACGGGACGTCGCGCACTGCGATGCGTCCCCGTTGGAGGACGCAGGTCATAGGGGACGTCGCTCACTGTGACGCGTCCGACGCAGGGCTGACGTAGCCCTGCGTGCGCCGCCCCCCTCCCCAAACCGGGACCCCCACCCCTCCCCTCCCCGCGCGACGTGCACATTGCGCGTGCGCTCCCCGAGGTACCCCCCCTCCCCCAAGCACGGGAAGCAAAAATTTAAATTTCTGCTCCCGCTCCCACGGGGGTATAAACCCCCCCGGCGGGCCCCTGCGCGAACGTTCGCGTCGCACACTCCCCCACCCCCCGGATGCGAACGCAGCGCTTATCGCGCTGCGGCATCGAACGGACACCACCCCCCCCGAAAACCGACGGATTGTTCTCAAAAAAAAAAAAAATAAACAGAACGCAGCGGCGGAATTTTTTTTCGAAAACGCCGGGAGCAGTGCCAGTGAGTGGCGGGAAGTAGCTGCGGGAGGCCGTTGCAGAGGAGGAGACAGAAGGAGGGGTTGAAAGAGGAGCAGGTCCATTGATCCCTCCGGATCAGCCCGCTAGCTCACTTGGCAGTGAGCTGTGCGGTAAGGCTCAGGGAGCCTGCAAGTCGGGGGTTCAAATCCCGCCGACTCCCCCCAAAGGTATAATTTTTTTTTGCAAAGTGTTTTTTAATTATTATTTTTTAATTAAAATTTTTAATTTTAATTTATTTTTTATAGTTTTTTAAACTTTATAAATTAAAATTTAATTTTTAATTTATTTTTTTATAAGTTTTAAAACTATATAAATTAAAATTATTTATTTTAATTTTAAAAGTATAATAATTATTAAAATGCTTTGTTAAAGAAAGTTTTTTAAGGGGGGATATTTTTTCAAAAATCAAAGGGGGATAGTGAGTAATTTTTCGAAAAATAGCAATTTGGCAAATTGTAAAAGGTGCATTTTCGGCTGTGACCGACACCTTGTGGGTTATTCTTGTGGGCAGTTTTTTTTTATGTTGTATGTTGCATATTTCATTTTTGCACTATAACATTAAAAACTTAAAATCAAAACACTCCCTAAGTCCCCGGAATAATTAAAACCCATCTGTGCAATTTATTGCACTGCAGCGTTCGGTATTTGTGATACCTCCGCCAGCACTTACAGGTAAAGTCGTCGTGATTTGGCTACTATATCCGCCGCCTAATATAGCTGCTACAATGACGTCTGAGCTTGTTCTCTATAAATCATCGGGGAGGAATAAGTACGCCATTTTTGCATTTTTTACTCCATCCACTACCCTTTATCGCACTTGTGTTTAGGCGTAAATCCTGACGAAGTATTCTTCATAGTGTTTAGGGGAAGTTACGCCCCATGCATGAGAAGAATCTTCTATGGTAGGTGCCATCAACAAGGCGATTCCCTTTCAGTACCGCTTATGTTCCACGTATCGTATGATCTCTAAAACTCACCTATAGTCTCCCTCACGTAAGGGCGGGTGATTTTTGTTGATCTTTCTAAATACCTATAGTTTCCCTCACGTAAGGGCGGGTATTTTGTACGGTATATTGGCCTAGCAAAAGGTATATCGAAAGGGGGACCAATTGGTGATATAAGGAACCTTCACTATGGCCGTTGTTGCAAAGTTGATGACTGATCCGCATCAGTTATTGAAAGGTCCAAATTATACACCATGGAAACATAAGATGAAGGCAATTCTCCAAATGGAAGATTTGTGGGATATTGTTATTGGAGTAGCAACTAGGCCTTCACCAACAGCAGGATCCATAGGTCCTTCAGCAGATCAGATAGCCTTTGACAAGAAAGACAGTCGAGCAAAGGTGCTCATTTTGTTTGTTGTTTCAGATGAAGTGCAACCTCATATAGCTGACAAAGCAAGTGGTAAAGAGGCATGGGATGCCCTTCAAACCATCTATGAGGGAAAGAATGAATCCACCATTCTTCATCTTCAACAAAAACTTCATAACCTGAGTTTGAGGCAGGGTGAAACAGTTGAACTCTTTCTATGCAGAGTGTCTGAGTTGAAAGAGAAATTGAGTTCTTTGGGAGATACTGTGGACGAAAAGCTTCTCATTTCACTTGTGATGAGAGCTTTACCTTCTTCATTTGATATGTTGATAACCTCCATCCAGGTGTCTCAACGAAAAATTACCTACATCGAGTTGGTCAATCTGCTTCAACAACAGGAGGCACGCCAACTTCACAAGGATGATTCTTCCAATACAGCCCTATACACCAACGAGCGGGGTTCTAGGAAGAAAGGTAATGGGCAAAAAGGAGGCAACTTTCAGAAAGGAGGAAATTCTCAACAGGATACGAAAGGAAAAGGCAAACAACCTCAACAGAAGAAGAGGTGGTGCAAGATCTGTGAGAAAGACAACCATGACACCAACGAGTGTTGGCATAAGAACAAGCGAAAGGCCAAAACAAACCACAAAATAAAAACAAGCAACCCCAGGTGAATGTTGTTGTTGAAGAATCTAACTCAGATTCTGAATGGGCACACAAGGTGCTCATGACTACCACAGATTCCACACAGAGGGATCCTATTTGGTATGTCGATTCCGGAGCTAGCAAACATATGACTGGCGACAGATCGTGGTTTGAATCATTTGTGGCCAAAGAGGGCAAACCTGTCACAATTGCTGATGATAAAACCTACAGGGTTCAGGGAGAGGGTATAGTTTCAGTCACTCTTCCTGATGGCAAGTGTCAGATTGACAAAGTCCTCTATGTTCCGGGATTGGCCAACAATTTGTTGTCGATGACACAAATCCCGGATAGAAATATGGTTGTCAACTTTCATGTTGAGAATGGAAAGAAGTGTTGTACCATTACCAGGAAGGGTAAGCAGATTGCAACAGCTTCATATAAGCACGGCTTATTTGCACTAGATGCTATCTCTACTCCACATGTTGCTATGATTGTCTCTACTAAGGAGGCAACTTCCCTATGGCACAAGAGATATGGGCACTTAGTTCTGGCTACTTACTTGAGCTCAGCAAGTATGAGATGGTAAAGGGTCTTCCTTCCCTTTCGCCACATTGCCGGTGTGCTCGATCGCTAGCAGGAAAGCAACATAGAGTACCATTTGAGAAGAGCTCTACAAGAGCACAAAAACCTCTGGAGTTAATTCATACCGATCTGTGCGGTCCTTTCACACCCAACAGTTGTGGAGGGAAGAGGTACTTTCAGTTATTCGTAGATGACTACTCACGAAAGATGTGGGTTTTCTTTCTCCAACTGAAATCTGAAGCTTTCGCATTCTTCCAGCAGTTCAAGAAATCCGTTGAGAAGGAGTCAGGAGCTTCTATTAAAACCCTCCGCTCAGATCGAGGGGGAGAGTTTACCTCTAATGAATTTTTTGCATTCCTAGATAAGCATGGAATCAAGCGACAGTTAACAACTGCCTATACTCCTCAGCAAAATGGAGTTGCTGAGAGAAGGAACCGTTCTATCATGGAAATGGTTCGTTGTATGCTCACAGGAGCTACTCTTGGGCAACAATATTGGGCAGAAGCTGTCACCACTATAGTGTATCTATTGAATAGGGCACCCACAAAGGCCCTAAAAGGAATGACTCCATAGGAAGCATGGAGTGGTCAAAAACCCTCCATATCTCATCTACGTATTTTCGGATGTAACGCTTTCATGCACATACCGAAAGAGAAAAGGAAGAAGCTAGATGAGAAAACACTGAGATGTATTTTTCTTGGTTATTTTGAGCACTCTAAAGGATATCGGTTGATAGATCCTTTGACCAAGAAAATTCATATCAGCAGAGATGTTGTCTTTGATGAAGCTTTCACATCACAGAGCACATCTAAAGTACACCAAGATATTGTGGAAACTAAGGAAGAGAAGATTCCTTCGTCAACACAGACAGGAGGTCCTTCTACATCTTCTTCACCACCATCGAAGAAGAATCCTAAATGGTGTACAAATACAATCAAAGATGCAAATTTATCCACTCCTCCCAATTTGAATTTGGATAGACCTCGTACACGCAGTATGGCTCAAAAGGAGAAAGAAGCCAAAGAAACTGGTGAGGTTGATGATCTTTGTCAATATTTTGAGGAACTTTCTGTGACTCCAAGTACAGAAGTAGAGGATATGGATATTGATGATGACAGGGCATTCATGTCTACCATAGATAGTCTTGAACCTGCATCAGTGCAAGATGCTCTTAGTGAGCCTCAGTGGAAGGCCGCTATGGATACAGAGTATGAGTCTTTGATGAAGAATAAAACTTGGAAGCTTGTTGATTTGCCGCATGGAAAGAAGCCCATTGGCTACAAATGGGTATATAAAGTCAAGTACAAGGCAGATGGAACAATTGATAAGCATAAGGCCCGTCTTGTTGCAAAGGGCTATGCTCAAAAAGAAGGCATTGACTATGAGGAAACTTTTGCACCTACTGCTCGGATGACCACAATTCGGGTTATGTGTGCTATGGCAGCACAATATGGGTGGAAAGTTCACCAGATGGATGTCAAAAGTGCCTTTCTAAATGGTGATCTCCAAGAAGAAGTCTATATGACTCAGCCTGAAGGATTTGAAGTGGAAGGCCAAGAGCAGAAAGTTTGCAAGTTGGTCAAATCCTTGTATGGTCTGAAACAAGCTCCTCGAGCTTGGTATATAAAAATGGACAATCACCTTATGCAGCATGGATTTAAGAGATGTCCGTCAGATGCAAACCTCTATTTCAAGAAACAGGGTTCTGAGATAGTGTTGCTTGTACTCTATGTGGATGATCTGCTCATTACAGGGAGTTCAGAAACTATGATCTCTACTATCAAAAGAAACTTGTGCAAATCTTTTGAGATGATAGATCTTGGACTTCTCCATTATTGTCTTGGTCTGGAATTCAGCCAGAAGGAGCACTCCATCAAAGTGTCTCAGAAAAAATATGCCAAGACATTGCTGGAAAAATATCGCATGACTGATCGCAAGCCAATGGCAACTCCGATGGAGAATGGACTTCAGTTATCATGATATGATGACTCACCTTAGGTAGATGGTACTCTCTATCGACAGTTGATTGGGAGTCTCATATATCTGACCAATACTAGGCCAGATCTCGTATTTGTTGTCAACTATCTTTCGAGGTTCATGCAGGAGCCTAAGACCACTCATTGGAAAGCAGCAAAACGTGTTCTTCACTATGTTCGTGGTACTATGGAATATGGCCTAGAATACAAGAGGAACAACAAATTCTTCTTGCAAGGATACATGGACTCCGACTATGCCGGATCATTTGATGATCGCAAGTCAACTTCTGGATACATTTTTCATCTGGGATCCGGTCCTATCTCTTGGCACAGTAAGAAGCAACAGGTGGTTGCTATTTCATCAACAGAGGCAGAATATCATGCCGCACGTGAAGCTATGTGCGAAGTGATATGGTTACGTCGCATTCTGACAAGTATGGGCCATCCATCAAAATCTCCAATACGCTTGTTTTGCGACAATCAGGGTGTTCTGAACCTCGTCAAGAATCCAGTCCATCATGAAAGAACAAAGCACATTGACACACAATGTCATTTCATTCGAGATGAAGTTCCAAAGCACCGAATTCAGCTTCAACACATTCCCATCGATGCTCAAGTTGCAGACATTTTCACTAAGGCACTTGGACGTGTCAAATTTGAATTGTTTCGCAGCTCACTTTGTATTGCAAAATAATGTAAGGGGATGTTAGTAGTCTAGTATAGCTATTAGTTATTACATTACCCAAATAATGTAATAAAGGGGGATGTTAGCGTACTACTTTGGCTGTATTTGATTTCTTTAGCGTAGTGTTGTTGCTCGGTTACAACTGCTTAACAAGCTCAGTTACGCCGATGCTATTCCCGGCTGTGTAATTGATTATTTAATCAAATTCAATGCAATACAATACTGTTCCTGATTTTGACAGTTAGATTCACTGTCATTTTAAACCCTGAATATTTAGATTCATTGTTAATTTAAGGCATTAATTGCTAAATTTTTGTCTTTTAATTCGTCAATGCGCAATAGCAAACAATACTAGTTAGGACCTAAAATGTTTGACCTAATTCATTTATATTACAAATTTCTCAGATAAGAGCATATTTTTTTATTTCTTGATTTCTTGCTCAATTTTGTTACTATTATATTATTTCATCATATACTGATACATTATTCACTCCATTAAATTTACCAATGGTAGCATTTGCACCTTGGTTAGGTGGTAGTAGTCCACTGAATATACCTGGACCAACCCATGACATGCCTAAGAATGCAGAGAAATATTTACCTAAATATAGACATGATGGAGCTAGGATAGTTGAAGAACACATTCAAGCTTATAAGGATGCTTTAATTTGGTTACAAGTTCAACATGAAGATGTGGCCTATAGGATGTTTTATTTTACCTTAGATGAACTATCATATGATTGGTGCATCAGTTTACTTTCTAATTCTATAACTTCTTGGGTTGATTTAGAAGCAATATTTGTTAGTTAGTTCAAGTTACCCATAGATCCTATTATCATCTACCATCCGTTTACTTCATGCAAGAGAGATCCCAGTGAGCCTCTAATATTTTTCAGTACAAGGTTTCATAAGCTATATAATAGGTTGATTCCACCTTATACTATCAATGTTGAAGTAGCTATTCAAATGTACTATAGAGCTCTAGATCCACTTACTTCCATGTTTGTAAGAAGAGCACCTAATATTACCACTTTACAAATGGTATATAATGAGGCCTTGATAGTAGAACAACAATTGATACCTCAAGGTTTTGGTGTTGGCCAATTACCTCTTTTAGGATAGCCAAGTGCATATAATCAAATGCCTATGATTAACCTAGCTTATTCACAATAACTGCCATTGTTGAATACCATACCATACTCTAATTATAATCAATCATTTAATACCATTACCACCCCTACCCACCCTATTACCCCAATATACTTAGATAATAAATTTACTGCTCATTGGAATACTTATACTAATGCTCAAAATACACCAACATTTATAAATGCTACTTCAAATCAAAATATGCTAGCATTCCCAGATATTAATATATCTCAAAATACCCCAAATTTTTTGAAAAATACTCCAAGTCATACCACACTAGCTATTTTGAATCCTATTTTATTTTCCAATAATGGAACAAACCAGACTACTGTAGCCTAGACTAATAATGTAAATTATAAGATAGATAACCTACAAATATTAGTCCAAAATCTCAGTAGAAATATGATCCAATTACAGAAGCAATTACCTTAGATACACTTCCTAATAATCCTATAAATAACATTTAAAACATAAATTTCAATGTCCAATCCAATAATACTCAATGGGATACTCCCTCAAACAATGGAGGAGTCCCAAATCTTAATAGCAATCAATCAAACAACTTAGGAGCTTCCATAAGTTTGGTTAACCTTCTATTGGTCAAAATAACCACATCCAAGGAAATAAGGAGTGATCTTCTCATAGATTTTTCTAAGTGTAGAGAAAAGTCATGATGGCACGACATTTTTAAGGTTGGAGGTATTACTAAGATAGAAAGTCATGATAGCATGATATTTTGAAGACTGAGGGTTAAGCCAAGAAAAATAGTTGTGATAGCACGACATTTTGAAGGCCAATGATGAAACTGTGGTGGAAAGTCATGATAGCACAACATTTTGAAGGCCAAGGGCAAAACTAAGGTATAAATTCATGATAGCATAGCATTTTTAAGGATGAGGGTCTAGCCAAGGCAGATAGTTGTGATAGAAATTTTGAAGGCCAAGGGCTGAACTGAGGTGAAAAGTCATGATAGTGTAACATTTTGAAGGTTGAGGGTCTAGTTAGGGAAAATAGTCATGATAGCACAACATTTTGAATGTTGAGGGATAAGCCAAGGCAAATAGTTGTGATAGTGTGACATTTTGAAGGCCAAGGGTAAAAATGAGGTGGAAAGTCATGATAGCATAACATTTTGAAGGCCACGGGCAAAACTGAGGTGGAAAATTGTGATAACATGATACTTGAAGGCCAAGAATCAAGCCAAGGCAAATAGTCATGATAGCATGACATTTTGAAGGCTAAGTGGACCATGACATCTCTAAATAGTTTTAGAAAGATCGCTGCAATGAGAAAATATCAACCACTTATAGTTGCAAGATCCATGTTTTCTTAATTGCTTCTTTATCAGAATGATCCTATGGGCATACTGTTGTAACAAATTTCAGTTTTCTATTATGTAGAACTCTTATATATAGAATGAGCGACCCAAACAAATGGTTGGCTCTTAGGTGTTTATAAGGCTATGTATATAGACTTTTGAAAGCTTAATAAAGATCATCCATTCTGGTTCTTGGCTCATTGGTGTTCTAAATCAAGTATGTATGCATTGTCGATTGATATATAAGTCTAAATGGAATGTAACTTGCATTAATTATTATTATGAATTCCTGCAATAAAGTTAAGTTAGATCTGCATTTAAATTCATAGATAAGCTTGCACTTAAATATATCTTCACCAAAAAATTTAGTTTCTCTATTTTGGTTCTCTGTTATGCTTCTCTATAAAAGGCTATAATAGTTGCTTTGTTGTTGTACCATTTTAACCCTCTAGCCATAGCTATATTTCCCTCTCTTTATACATTTTACTCTTTCCCCATTTTCCTAAAAGAAGCAAGGAATCATCCTCCTTTGGATATTGAACTAGGTAAACTATGTTTTAACCTGGTCTTTCAATATTGTCAAAGTCTTAGGTGCAAACATAACCAAAGCTATATTTTGCACCAAATTTTTTTGGCATGCTCAGTGGGACACAAATCCTATGCATTATACAAATCAAAGCCTCAGTGAATAACTTTGCCCTATCAACCTTTTATAAATCACCTAGAAACTCCTCACTAGAAAGGAACCTTAGAAAAGTCTTTACCCAACTTTTGGTTATGTACCGTATTTTATGATAACCAGATCTAAAGCTAAAAATTTAGAACCCATAGAGTTATTCGAACTACACCTTGGTAGCCTCTACACTAATCATGTTTTAGTTGCCAGAACAACTTCAAATTATACTAACAATATAGGATACATCAATACTTCCCCTGTAGCCCTCCCTAGTACTGTTGCTAGAGAAACCTTAACTCTAGCTACCCACACAATCACAATGGTCGTAAATCAACTGATTCTACATTACCCTAGTGGAACCATACAATCCCCTTAAATCTTGTAATCCAGCATCCAATCCCAGTAGCGGCCTTGAAAGTGTTACCCCATTATAACAGTACTAGAAAGATGGCTTACAAACACTGTTTGGACATATCCACACTAGCACCAATATATAAAATTACTGAGGAGGATGTTATGATAAGACTACTAGTCATTTCCTTGAGAGAAAAAAATGCTCTACTGGTAGAGAGATCTTGAAAATAATACTATATCCACCTGGGCTCATATCACTGGTAAACTAGTGGAATAATTTAATGAGCATGCAGACCCATTCTCCCTGCTAAACTAGTTTACTGTTATTCAAAAATACCCTTAGGAGGAGATCATGGATTTTAACATCATATTTAGTCCAACCTGGTAGAGGGTACCAGATGAACTGAGACCAACATATGAGTAGGCTATGTATTATTATCTGAGAGATTTCAACTCAGTTATAAGTATGGCCATTAGGTAGTCCCATGTGTTTACTTTCACTAAGATTTACTAAGAATCATAGAATTCAGAAAGATATCTTATAGCTATCAGGATATTCCTATCCAAAATGATGATGCCAATTTTTCCATATCTACCCCTCTAGCTGACCAACCTACCAATCAATTATGGAAGCTTTTATTCGATGGTGCCAGGTGCAAAAATGGACCTAAAGTAGGCATTGTTCTAATCTCTCCAATGTGCAAAGAGAAGGTTTTCTCTTACATATTGACCTAGAGTTGCACCAATAATGCAAAAATATGAAGCACTCTGCTTAGGCCTCAAAAAATATAGAAATATGGGTATCAAGCAATTACATATCTTTAGTGAATCCGAGCTAATAGTGAATTAGGTCACTAAAATATGTGTAAGAAAACAACATTATCTTAAATATTAGAGTAATAAAGTCTAAGATTTACTAGAATCCTTTGAATATTTAAATATAAAGGCAATCCAAAGAGAGAAAAATACTCATGCAGACTTGTTGGCTTTATTAGGGGTAAATTTTTTCCCTAAGATCAACATCATCTAGAAGTTAGAAATAGTTAGGATAATTTATAGGTCTTCTGTGCTAGACAGAGACACCTTATGGAAAGTTTTCAAGAATTATAAACAACTACTGGACTTCCTCATCCATGAGATGAAATTCTCTAGCAATAGGATGGCTAAATATGAAGAAGAGGCAAACATAATACAATTAAATAATAACCATATCCCAAAAGGGTTGGTCACCCTAGAGAGCCTATTTGATAATAATGATAGGTCAACTAGCCACAAAATGAAATTTGACAAACATATATACAAATAAACTCAAATGGGACCTGATAAGGCCATAAAAATAGGAGTGAAAACTATGAAAGTAGAAATGGATAAAATCAAGAAACTGTGTAAGGAATTCATAGACATCATTGCCTGGACTTACGAGTGACCTAAAGGTCTATTCCAAAGAAACAATCCAACACACGATCGATCTAGAGGAAGGAACAAAGCCATTTCTACAAAATCAATGACCAGTATATCCTAAAATAAAAGACTTAATGAAGCATGAGCTGATAAAGCTTATGAAAGCTAAAATTATTTACCCAATCAAGCATTCAACCTGGGTCTCTAACCTATTCCTAGTAAAAAAAAATGGAGATATTCGATTACACATTGACTTTTTCAATTTGAATAAAGCTTCATTGAAGGACCATTATCCTATCACGTAGATCGACCAGATCCTGTATATAGTAGCAGGAGCAGAATGATTCTAACTCCTAGACAATTTCTCTAGGTATAATCAAGTATGAATCAAATATGAAGATCAATTAAAGACCATGTTCACAACTAAGTGGGAAATTTTGCTTACTAGAGAATGCCCTTCAGACTATCCAATATTGGAGATAATTTTTAAAGAGCTATGGATGTGGCATTCAAAGAACTTGTCAATAAAATAATAGTGATATATAAATGATATGACAATGTTCTCTCACTAAAAGGAAGATCACATAGCACATCTCAGGAGTGTATTCAAGAAATATAGAGAGTTTGACATCTCCATAAATCCCAAAAATTCTATCTTCCCTATGGAATAAGGACTTATAATATGCCATGTATTCTCTAATTATGGTCTAGCTATAGAACCTAACAGGATGAAAGCATTGTTAGACCTCCCCCCCCCCCCAAAAAAAAAGGGCTTGTAGTCATTCTTTGGCCAAATCAACTTTGTGCACAAATTCATAGTTGATTTTGCACAAATCATCAAACCCATAATAGATTTAAAAAAAAAGGATGTTGTGTCAAGTGGATAGATGCAAGTAAATAGGCCTTCCAGTAGATTAAAGAACAAAGAGCTCTAGCCCCCATCTTGGTGAACCCAAACTACTCCAAGAATTTCATCTTATACATTGTAGGAAAACAAGGAAGCTATGTTGCAGTGCTCACACAGAAGGGAGGTGACAATGAAAAAAGACCCATAGCATTTTTGAGTCAGACTATGTAGGAACACGAAGAAAAATATAACTTCATTTAGAAACAAATCTATGCAATAATAAAGTCTTTAAAAATGTTTAGGCATTTCTTATGATAGAGAAGGGTTATCATTTATGTAATTCACCCTGATGTATGAAACTTCATCATACAAGGGGAGCTCGGTGATACAAGAGCTAGTTGGGTGACAAAAATACAAGAGTACAATGTAGAAATACACTCGACCAAGCTAGTGAGGCAAAGAATTGTACCAAGATTTTGCAAAGCAAGCTTCATCAGAGTACATAACTTGTTAGACTCAAGAAGTAGCATTAGATGATGATCAACCTTCAAAGCAACTCGACTAAGCAGATGAGTTGATCAGATATTTTCAAATTGGGAAGTGCCCAGTAGGTTTGAATGCATCACAACAAAGGAAGTATCGAATCCAAGATTTGAAATACACTTTGCTACCTCAAGGATTATATAGAAAATATTTGGATGGAGTACTACTTTAATGCATAAAAGAAGAGCAAAAACAAAAAATCTTGGAATAATTCCATGGAGGTTTATCGAAAGGACACTATTTAGGGAGGACCACTACCTTAAAAATCATCAGGACTAGGTGTTACTAGCTGACCATTTTGTATATACCTTCAAAATAATGAGAAAATGTGAGGATTGCCAGAGATATGTTGGGATAAATAGGAATGATTTGATGCCCCTAAGGTCCATTCACATTGAAGAGCCTTTTCAACAATGGGGATTGGATTTCATTAGGATAATAGAATCCAAATCATTTGCTAGATATAAGTACATCCTCACAACTATCGACTATTTCACAAAATGGTCAGAACCAATACCCACTAAAAAGGTAGACCAAGAGGTTGTTATGGAATTTGTGGAAAGTTTGGTCACAATATTTGGCATCCCAGATGCATTAGTCATAGAAAATGGCTCATCCGTCTTAGGTGCCAATATGATCGATTTTACATGCAAATACAAGATTTAATTCAAGACATACTCAAACTATTGTCCTCAAGGGAATGAACTAGCTAAATCCACAAAAAAAAATCTACTCAGTATTTTGAAGAAAATTCTAATAGATAATAAGAGAATTTGACACTCGTTGATAAATCAAGCACCGTGGGTTGATAGAATAACCATCAATAAGTTCATTAACACATCTCTCTACTCTTTGGTCTATAGAAAAGAAGTAGTCCTTCCAATACATATAGAGATACTAGCTCTGAAGGTACTCAATAAAATTAAATCTAAAGAGGTAGAACCAATGGAGAATAGGTTGATCGAACTCCTACAGTTAGAAGAATAGAAAGAACAAGCCTATGACCACTATCAAAAGAATACAATTGCCACAAAGGGATAGTTTGATAAAAGGTACACCCTAAGAAATTTCAAGGTGGGAGACTCAATCCTGAGATGGAATGAAAAGAAAGCTAAACTTGGAAACCATGAGGAATTTGACTCATTCTAGGAAGGTCCTTTCGAATTAATAGAGGAAAATTATCACATCTCCTTCCAGCTAAGAAATGAACAAGGCCAGGTTCAACCCATCCTCATCAACGACTTCCATATAAAGTTGTACTAAAAATAAATGGCTTCTCTCTACCTTGTATGTATTTTTATGTAAATATATCTTTTTTCAAAAGGCTTCAATGAAAATTATTGTTATTTCATGACTATTGGGAAAATGAGGGCTACTCAAAGAAAAAATGTCATGATGGTGCTACTTTTTGATGCACAATGGCCTCTTCAATTAAAATTTTTACGATTTTGTGACTTTTGGGTAGCTCAAGGCTACTCTAAGGAAAAATTCATGATGTCACGCCTTTTAGGTGCACAATGGACCCTTCAATGAAAATTATCATGATTTCATGACTTTTGGGCAACTGAGGACTACTCTAAGGAAAAAAGTTGCAATGGTGTAACTATTCGGTGCACAATGGCCCCTTCAATGAAAATTATTGTGATTTTGTGTCTTTTTGGTATCTGAGGGATACTCCAAGGAAAAAATTCATGATGATGAAAATTTTCAATGCACAATGGCCCCTTAAACAAAAATTAGCATGATTTCATGACTTTTGGGTAGATAAGGGCTACTCCAAGAAAAAAAGTTGTGATGGCACAACTTTTCGGTACACAATGGGCACCTCAGAGTGCCCAAGAACTTTTGGCAGGAAAAGCAGTTGTCTAAAAATTATAAAAAGTTCCACTTTTTAAGGTACCTCCATACCCAATGATTGGCCTAGGGCAGATGTGATGCCAATTTATTGGCCAAGGATAGTAGTAGAGCAATATCATTGGCCCAAGCCCAAAATGGTAATGTAGGGTAGTTGGTTCCTTGATGATGACACACGAACTGGGACATCCAATAACATTTAAAATTAGCATTGGGTTGTGTGTAACCAAAAGTAGTTATTCCATATCAGTTTGATAGTTATTGCATGTCACTATGGCATGTGCATGTATAATCGGTTATATTACAAATTTTTCATCACCCTTTTCATCTTCTATATTATTTCCTTTTTGCTCATTGCACTCCCTGCTCTCCTAGAAAGATCTGTAACACTTTGCTAAGCATGCTTTAGACTGATTTTACTACCAAGATATAAAATACAACCATGATGGCCACACCTCCATCTGCTACGTAGAATGGGAAACAAAGTTCAAGCAAAATGGGAAGTAGTTTTGTGAAGCTTGATAGCCATATCATAGACACAAAGCTGACATGAAAAGACCTAGAGTAGGTTCACAAATATATAGTGGCCAATACTGCCACATATATCTTCCCATTAAGCCCAAGAATTTTCTCTTACCACCCCTTGCTCTACAAGTACATTTTTCCCTAGGTCCACCCCTACCTTGAGCTAATCATAGCCATGGAAATATTCTATGACATCAAGCACAAGATAATGAAAAGCTCTGAGGGGGAGGTCATGTTTATACTTGAACCATACAAAATTAGGATCACATTCACCTATGGCAAGAATTTTGTGATACCTCCTATTTAGTTCGATCCTACCAATTCTACAAAGTACTACACCAATACCCCAAATATTAGGGAATTTCTACAAGAACATTTGTTAGACTCTCTCTGAGAGAACTATGCTCAAATTCTTGATTCCCCTATCTAGATTCAATAACAAGGAACTATTTTCCATATTGGCCATGGTAGCAAGACTAGAATATGACACTCAGGTCTATAGGTGGAAAATCACAATAGTACAATGCATGTCCAACCCCAAGTTCTACAACAAGATGCACATAGACTCGAGTAGAGTACAAATATTCTTTGATTAGCTAGCATACCTAGCCCAGTAGCTACATGCAAGCCTATTCAAGTTGCATAAGGACATCCTAGACTCTTTTAGGTTTTCTTTATACCTGGTATGGATTCTCTTCTTTTTTCAACCAAATAATTTAAGTTTTATCTCTACTACGACAAAGGACCCAAAGGAAGACCACCTTCCTGCATGTGAATGGACGTCACTTCTTTCAAACATGGGTTCATATTATAACTTTAACATGGAGTTCTTGGGCCTGCTCTAAAAATTATGTATGATGATATGCCAAGAATCCCAAAAAATGTGGGATATCTTGAGGTGCCCCCACGTATAATAGGGGGAATGATTTATTCTAACATAGGGGGTGGTCATAAAGCTCTATAGATTCACAAAGAAGCCCTTCTTGTTGCTTTACTACATTATTAAGTGATTATTTGCTCTAGAATACGTAAAGCAATAAAAATTCATCAATAGAAAATTTGATACAAACACTCAAAATATAGGTACTTGCCTTATGCCTTTCCAGTACAAGGGAGTAATAGTATCGAAAAGGGGATACCATGAGCGAATTGCTCAAACTTTAGGAAACCTAAAATTGATAGAGATGCCACAAAAATGGAGATATGACCCTATAGAAAAATTCACCTAGAGGCAAGCCACCTTGAATAAATTCTCCTTCAAGAAATTTCACTCATTTGATAGGCAAATTGATAAGTAGGATAGAAATAATGATGAATATCGACCATTAGAATGGTACATTGGAAAAATGTAGCCAATGCCCTTGTGGCATGATTTTTATGAACACTTGGTAGATTGGATCCCAGGTTCAAACCTGGCCCACAAGCTATATAACAAGATCATTGATAAGATTGGCATCACAATAATATATTTTCATGGTGGAAAATGAGATGCTACATTCAAAAATTCACTAGATATGGGATAAATATTGACAAAGAATTATCTACAAGATACGATGATAACCATGATAAATGGTCCAATACTCTAGCAGATAAAGTCCCTCTAGGAATGAATGGCATTCCCATCAAACAAGTTAAAGGTAATACCAAGAATTACAAGGGAAAACAATCACCATTGAGCATATAAAAGTCCTAAAAATGAGGCATCGAGGTTCCATTCCCTCTTCTTGATCAAACACAAATTTTGACAACCATGCTCAGCTCAAGCACAGGAGATAGAAACTAGAATCAAGAAAACAAAAAGCAAAACTAGATAAGGGAGGAGACAAAGAGAAAATAAAAATGGAAGAAATACCCTATGAGGAATCAAAATAACATGATAAATCAGAGTAACACAAGGAATCAAAGGAGCACAAATATTTAGAGGAGCATGAGAGAATAGGGGACCAAGAAGGAATAGGGAAAATTTCTAAGCAAAATTTAGAGCAATAGAATACAAATTAACAAATGGTAAAGACAACTGAAGATCCTCCCCCAAAATAAACCCCTAGTAGGGAGAAAACATCGATAAATGTAACAACTAGAACCAATGACTAGAGTCTAAAGAAAATTATAGAAGCTTACACTAAGAATTCACATGGAACTAGAGACACCAATCTGCCAAAGGCCTCAGGTATGTCTCCTATCAATCATGATACTCCTTCTTCCTCTTATCATTCCCAAAATAATTTTCCTCACCATTTTGAAGATTAGGGTAATCCCTCTCCCACATCTCATCAACATCCACCATCAGCATCATCTTCTCATTAGCCTCCACCATCACCATCATCTTCTCATCAGCCTCCACCATAGCTACCATCCACTCATCTGACTCCATCGACATCCTATATCAAATAATCAAACATAGAGGCTTCCATAGCTACTATTAATTTCCCTTTCTCCACCAACCTACTAAGCTTTTAAGACATCCATGCTGCCTCTCTCGAGAGCAATCCTACAGTTGCTGAATTCAAAAATTTGAAAAAAGTGACCTTGAACATTGCTACATTGCTAAAATCATGAAGCTCCCCAAGTACTAAAGATATAGCTTACATCATAGAAGGATCAGTGATGTATCTCATTAAAATGTAGCGTTCCACCATGAAGATAACCCCACTCGTACAGAATCCAGAGAAAGAAATGACCCTAGAGGACTACCAAGCTGAGTTAACCACAAAATATATCACTCAACTACCAATGGATTATGAGTAGGGCAAGGCCCATACTCACATGGGGATAATTTATATGAGCTTTTATTACTAAAAATAAAAGTACCTCCAGGTTGAACAATTAAGAAAGCATTTCGAGGAAGCCTTGTACCAACAAAAAACAACAGAAAAGGCTTTAAAAAATGAAGCTAAAAAATGGGAGTAGATGTTCAATGAAGTGGCCCATACAAAGAGAAAGTGGCGAAGACTGAAGAGAAAATTCAACTTTGCAACAATAGGTCTAGGACCTAAAAAAGTAGCTATTTGATAGCACTGATAGAACTAGTGGACTATCCAAGAAAAAAACAAGGACAGTAAGGAGAGATATGATTGGAAACATTAATAAGATGACCTTGAAGACTAGGCTCACACTATCATATCTTCTCAAAATCAAATATACGTTGGGCCATGTAGAAAATGAATTCGAAGCATCAATCAAGCTCTTGGTAACAAAGTTATCATCAACTAATAAAATTCAAGTCTTGTAAAAGAGCACGTAGATGATAATTTGATATAGAGCACGGGATAAGAATTGGTACTAGACCAAAATAACTACTAATAATTTATTCAAGAGGTACAAAATGGTGACGAAAAGTGCCAAGATCATGGAGGAGCTCAGAGTAGAAGCTAAGATAATTCTAAAACATGTGAGCATAGCTAAAAAATATAGCCTAAGCTAAAAGGGAAATATAGCCTAAGCTAAAAACTTTTCTCATGGTACAAATTGAACAACAGCAAACATTGATGATGTAGATTACTACTTTCAGAGTTTTCTTTATATCTTCTTTATAGAAAACACAAATTCCTAAGTGTGACTTTTAGATGTTCGTCTAAAAGCATGTAAATATATTTTAATGTTCAACTCTAGAAACAAGATTTATACGTGCATAGTCCAGAATTCAGAACAAATACATTATAAAAATTAGAATGAATAAAAGTTAAAACGCCAGATACATACACTTGCACATAGAAGTTTCGGAAGCCAGAAGAAGAAATATTTTATTGCTTGTAATCCAGTACATGTACATCAAGCTTGTAAATTTCCAAGAGCCGACCCTTTTTCTGGAGTCACTCACCCCTATATATACCATAAAAGAGTATCTTTTTCTAAGTACATCTTACTATTTTACAAGCAATCATCTACAGTTTCTAATAATACACAAGTCTTCTATGAATTAGATATCTTCTTTGCAGATTAGATTCTAGACGAGCCTATTACATTTTCAATCATCTGGCAAGCCTGCTCTATCCTAGATTTATGATAATCATGTCAGAAATCACTTCTTGGTGTCAGTGAATGCCTTTGATTGCCAAAAATACATTTTATTTCTTTACAGCTGGCGTGTCACGAAATTGTGACATTCTTTCCTTGATTTGCTCTTTTGCCGCCTCCAGCCACAAAAACAATACATGTCACGAAATCGTGATATTATTTCCTTGTTTTGTTCTTCTGCTGCTTCCAGTCGTGAAAATGAGACGTGTCGCGAAATTACGACATTCTTTCCTTGCTTTTCTTTTCTGCCGCTTCCAGCCACGAAAATAAGACATGTCACGAAATCGCGACATTCATCTCTTGCTTTGCTCTTCTACCGCTTCTAGCCACAAAAATGAGACACGTCATGAAATCACAACATTCTTTCATTGCTTTGCTTTTCTACTGCTTCCAGCCGTAAAAATGAGACATGTCGCAAAATCGCGACATTCATCTCTTGCTTTGCTTTTCTGCCACTTCCAGCCATGAAAATGAGACATGTCATGAAATAACAACATTCATCTCTTACTTTGCTCTTTTGCTGCCTCCCATCGTGAAAATGAGACATGTCACGAAATCATGACATTCATCTCTTTCTTTGCTCTTTTACTGCCTCCCGCCGCGAAAATGAGACATGTCGCGAAATCGCGACATGTCTATGTCTTCAGCTTGATTCTTCTTCTTGCATCACGAAAATGTGACATGTCATGAAATCATGACACTTCTGCCTCTTTGTTCTCTTTTGTCGCTTTTGGCCATGAAAATGCAACATGTCGCGATATCACGACACTTTTTCCTTCTTGCTCTTTCTCTTCTCTTTAGTCACAAAAATGTAACATGTCACGATATCACGACACTTTTGCCTCCTTGCTCCCTTTTGTTGCTCTTAGCCACAAAAACACAACATGTCGCGATATCGCGACACTTTTTCCCCCTTGCTCCCTTTTTTTGCTCTTAGCTACGAAAATACATGTCGTGATATCACGACACTTTTGCCTCCTTGCTCCTTTTTGTTGCTCTTAGCCGCAAAAATACAACATGTCACGATATCGTGACACTTTTACCTCATTTCTTCTTTTTGTTTCTCTTAGCTGCGAAAATGCAACATGTCACGATATCGCAACACTTTTGCCTCCTTGCTCCCTTTTGTTGCTCTTAGCCATGAAAATACAACATGTCGCGATATCGCGACACTTTTTCCTCTTTTCTTTGGACCGTGAAAATGCAACATATTGCGATATCGCGACATTTTTTCCTCCTTGCTCTTTCTCTTTGCTTTGGACTGCGAAAACGCAACATGTCGCGATATCGCGACACTTTTCCTCCTTGCGGTGTTTTGCTTTTTCTTTGATATTTAGCATATGGGCCACTTCGGTCTTCTTGGAAAATATGCAAAAAGGTGCATCAGCTATTTTGTGTAGTTAGTCACTTTTTGACTAACATTCTTGGCGCCTTCCGAGGGATTTTTTGCTTGCAAAAATTTTGAACCAGGCCTTCATCCATTGGGAAACGGAGTCAACAACGCAGTTGTAAAAAGAATATTTCAGAGAAAGACAAAGATCACAGGAAAATGTACTTAGGTTAAAAGTGAACATTACCTCGTCAAAAATCCCTTTATACCTTAGTATCTCTATTCAAAAAAAAAATGTCAACTTCTGATTGGCTGCGACTGAAATTTTTTGTTAAGGCCAAAAAACGATAATATTTACAAATATTGTCTGAATATACTTATATTATACTGTACATATAACTCCTTTTCTGCTTTCTCAACAAAAATATAACTTCAGGTGAAATGCATTCACCGTGATGGGAAGAACCAATCCATTTTGATCTTTCAACTCGAAAGCATTGAATTGTTTCTCTGAAACAATTTCAAATGGTCCCTCCCAGAAAGCATCGAATTTATCATGGTTACCTGGCTTAGCTTTCTTTACATTCCATTTCAAAATCAAGTATCCCACTCTAAATTTTTTTGCAGTTGTCTTCTTGTTGAACCATCCTTCGATGATCTCGCCATATGCTTCTGATTGTGATTGTATGATTGCTCTCTTTGTTCTTCTAACTGTAAGAGTTGTATTACTCCTGCAACTATGTGTATAATTTGGTCAATCTGAGGTAGCGGGTAATGATATTTGAGTGATGCTCTGTTCAAATTTTTGAAATCTACACACAATTTGATATCTCCATTTTTCTTCCTGACTGGTACCAAGTTTGCCACCCATGTGGAGTGTTTAACAGGGTATACTATTTTAGCTTGAAGGAGTTTTAGCAGTTCTTGTTTCATCAAAGATTCTATCTTTGAATTCACTAATATTTGCTTTTGCCTAAAAGGCTTAGCTCCTTCTTTTGATTCTATGGTATGTTGAATAACATATTTATTGTACACTTTTAGATCACTATACACCCAAGCTATGATGTCAGGGAATTTTTTACACAATTCTCTGATCTGGTTCACTTCCTCTTTTGTACAACTGATTCCAACCTTAATCATTTTGCCTAGCTCCAACTCTACATCTTTTTATATTCATTTATCGACCTTGATTTTCTAGCCAACTGCTCTATCACTGTTATCGAACAGGCTTTCAAGGGTGATGAGACCCTTAGGAATATGATTGTTTTTTAACTGAATAATATCCTCTTCCTCTTCATCCTGTAGATCCCGGTTTGTTGAGCAATTCATTTCATGGATTAAGAAATCCAATATCTGTTCATCATTTTCAAAAACTTTCCAGAAAATATTTTTATCAGGCATTGAAGGCCTGTATATAAGTCTAACAGTTTTAGACTTCTGAATAACATTACTTACAGGACAAAAATTAGCTCCCACTGAAGCTAACAAATCTGTGTGGATATTTTGTTCTCTAGGGATAAACTTTATATTAAGGGCCTCAAATGCCCCTAAGAGATCCCACACTTTGTTCCTGTAAGCCTTCAAATAATGTTGTTTACTTATACATTTTTTGGTGACTTGATTCACAATAAGTTTTGAATCTCCATAGATGAGTAACTGTTTGATTCCCAATTTCTCAGCCTTTCTTAACCCTAAGCACAGGGCCTCATATTCTGCTATGTTATTGGAGCACCTCCAAGTCAACCTGTAATAGAAAACCTTCTCCTTTCTGGTGGGAGAAATCAAAACTATTCCGGCACCAGCTCCATTCTTGCACCTAGCCCCATCAAAGAAAAGCTTCCACAATTGATTCACAGAACCATCATTTTCTAGGGAGAGTATCAATTTTCTTTTTAGTTTCTCAATAGAATAGTTTCCTATTTATGTTTTTATCATGGCATTAAAATTCTGTAGAGAAAAATCATCCTCAGCTTGGAGCTCTTCTAATGTTTCTTCCATTAGATCTTCTTCTATTGTTTCTTTAGTCATCATATTTACACGGTCAGTTTCACCAATATTTTCTACATGAAACGTAGATGGTTTCTCATTAAAAATATTGACCCTTCTACCTTTGAAATGTATGTCCAAATGAGAATAATCTAAGGATAAGTATCCTCCTATATTTGTTGTGAACTCTCTGGATAGACACATACCAAAATAGGGCTCCAAGTCTATGAATACTACCTCTTGTATGACTGTCATCTTAGGCATTTTATGCAGTCGTATGGGAATATCCTTTATCACTCCTATAATTTTTACTAGAGTACCATATAACTGTAGGACGCATGCGTTGCTCCTAGTGTACTCCATTCCCATAATATCACATACTGCTTTGGGTATCATAGTGGTAGCAGCGCCTAAATCTATCATGCAGTTGTGGACAACCCATCCTTTCATTTGAAGGGACAAATAAAAGGGTGGTGGCCTATTCTTACCAGTGGTAGACGTTAAGTTCGTTAGAACCATTTTTGAAGATGATGCAGTCCCACCTCCATTTTTCATTGTTCTTAGGGATTCCTGTAGGAGATCGATTTGACCTAGGATTTGAAGAGCATCATATATACTTGCCTTAGAAGGAGTCTTTTTCATTTCCTCTACTATACTTAATGTAGGTGAATCAACTATTCTTTCTCTTTCTTTGGTAAAATTTTCATATTTATTTGTGTATCCCTGGGTAGCTTCAGTTCTTTGCCTTTTTGTCAGCGAGGGGAATCTCAACATTTCCCTAGCTTGTTCTTGGGTTTCATTTTCCCCCCCGAGGAATAAATTCTTTGTGTGTTTCTTGCCCTTGAATTTTGGATAGAAACTGATATTTTATTTCCTGAGGGAGACTTACCTTAGGAGTTTCTTTGGGAACTTCTTTGGGAGCAAGGGAAACATTCAATGGCTGAAGCTCTTTAGGGTCAACTTGCAGTGGTTTCTTACCTAATCTTGTCAAAACTTAAACCTATTCTACTGTAGGCATCATGAAGTTGTGGTCCTTATCTCTAATTATATTTACATGGCCTTTCATTTTTTCTTTACTCTTTTCAACTGCTATACTTTGTACATAATGTTGGTGTATCATACACAAAATTTCCCCATGTGGATCGTTACATGTAGTACACCAAAAGTTAGAATCAGTGGGAGGCTCCTCGGCCTCCACTGTCTCATTTTTATATACCGTGCTTAGTCTCTCTTGTCCCCTATTGCTTGATTGTGCTGCATCTCTCATTACCTGAGGGAACCTCCTTGGCAGAAAATTCCTTTTAGCCTCTCTCTTTTTCATGGATGCCATTTCATTTGATAATGTCTTCATTGTATCAATTATGGTCGTGTATTGATCACTGGGGGGAGCTGATGCAAGGGGTGTAGCTGGTAATGCAAGGAATGTACGAGGTGCGGCTATAGCTAGGAGGGCCTGCATTGATGGGAGTACAGGTAGTTTAGAAATTGATGCTTGGGAAAGCTCTGGTAAAATTGGCAATAGACTTTTTGATGGATATCTTTTTGTAGCGATGAGATCAGCTTCGCCCTTTGTCGCCTCTAGATAGATCCCAGGAAAAGTGGTTACATGGGATTGCCTTATTATCATACTGAGATCTGAATCAAAAGCCCTTAAATAATAGCATATAGCTTGTTCTTTTATGGGTTTTAGGCCTTGAGGTACTCTATCATGAGTTTTGGTAAATCTGATGTTGAAATCTTGGATTTCTTCTTGTGGATGCATCTTAATGATAGTGAATTGATTCAGTAATGTGAAAGGATCCACATGTATATTAAATTCATCGACCAGACAACCGACTAGTACTACCCAAGAAGTAATGGATCCAACGGGAAGCGCTCTGTACCAATAGAGCATCTTTCCTTTCAAATATATAATCAACAATCTGACCATTACATCTTCTTGAGTGATGTTGTAAACAGATGCTAGTGATGATACATCTAAATAGTGCTCATCTATTGTTTTGCCTATTTCGTCAAAGGTCGGTAATGCTTTTAGTGCAGCTTGTGGAGTTTGGTGGTGTGTTCCCAAGTTCAAAGGGTCAGTTTAATTCCACACAAGATGCATTGGGGTAGGGGCGGCTGCCATGATTGCTAAAGGAGTTACAACCACTATGGGATTGCTTGCAGATGCTCCTACAACGGGTGTTAAAGAGATGCTAATGGTGTCAGGCAGATGTGATCGTGCGGCTAGCACGGGGTGTGCTTTTATTCTTCTAATATGTAGTTCAAATAACTCGATAGGTTCTTCAAAGTTTCTAGCTCAGGATCTGGTTATCATATGGCTATATAACCAGAAGGTTTTTAGACAAGGTCTTTCTTTTATGGTCTAAATTGCAACGGAGTCACCAGGTGGTTTTTCTTGATATTTTTAAACAAAAAGGCTCTTAAGGTAAAACACCAAAACTTATACA
Organism: Wollemia nobilis; assembly: GCA_028583015.1. Classification (NCBI taxonomy): domain Eukaryota; kingdom Viridiplantae; phylum Streptophyta; class Pinopsida; order Araucariales; family Araucariaceae; genus Wollemia; species Wollemia nobilis. Next base: position 883,971 of record JAQPPZ010001538.1, read on the forward strand.
ATATTGTGGGATTGCTGGTCCCACTGGGCATGCCAAAAATTGTTGGAACAAAATCTACCTTCGGTTAATAGTGTTGCACCTTAGACTTTGCCAACATTGAATAGACAAATCTTGCTTGAGATCATCTGTCTAGTCTCCAGAGAAGGCTGGTTCCTTTGAGTTTTTTAGAGAAAATGGGAACAAGAGATAAGGGAAATATAGCCTAAGCTAGAAACTTTTCTCATGGTACAAATTGAACAACAACAAACATTGATGATGTAGATTACTACTTTCAGAGTTTTCTTTATATCTTCTTTATAGAAAACACAAATTCTTGAGTGTGACTTTTAGATGTTCGTCTAAAAGCATGTAAATATATTTTAATGTTCAACTCTAGAAACAAGATTTATACATGCACAGTCCATATTTAAGAACAGATACATTATAAAACTTAGAATGAATAAAAGTTAAAACACCAGATACATACACTTGCACGCAGAAGTTTCGAAAGCTAGAAGAAGAAATCTTTTATTGCTTGTAATCCAGTACATGTACATCAAGCTTGTAAATGTCCAAGAGCAGACCCTTTTTCTAGAGTCGCTCACCCCTATATATACCCTAAAAGAGTATCTTTTTATAAGTACATCTTATTATTTTACAAGCAATCATCTACAGTTTCTAATAATACATAAGTCTTCTATGAATTAATATCTTCTCTATAGATTAGATTCTAGATGAGCCTATCACATTTTCAATCATCTGGCAAGCCTACTCTATCCTAGATTTATGATAATCATGTCAAAAATCACTTCTTGGTGTCAATGCATGCCTTTGATTGCCAAAAATACATTTTATTCCTTTACAGCTGGCGTGTCACGAAATCACGACATTCTTTCCTTGATTTGCTCTTTTGCCACCTCCATCTATGAAAACAAGAGATGTCCCTAAATTGCGACATTCTTTCCTTGTTTTGTTCTTCTGCCACTTCCAGCTGTGAAAATGAGACATCACGAAATCACGACATTCTTTCCTTGCTTTGCTTTTTTATCGCTTCCAGCCGCAAAAATGAGACATGTCGTGAAATCATGACATTCGTCTCTTGCTTTGCTCTTCTATCGCTTCTAGCCAAAAAAATGAGACATGTCACGAAATCACGACATTCTTTCGTTGCTTTGCTTTTCTGCCGCTTCCAACCACAAAAATGAGACATGTCACGAAATCACAACATTCGTCTCTTGCTTTTCTCTTCTACCGCTTCCAGCCATGAAAATGAGACATATCACGAAATCGTGACATTCGTCTCTTACTTTGCTCTTTTGCTGCCTCCTGCCACAAAAATGAGACATGTCACGAAATCGCGACATTCGTCTCTTTCTTTGCTCTTTTGTTGCCTCCTGCCGCAAAAATGAGACATGTCATGAAATCGCGACATTTCTATGCCTTCAGCTTGATTCTTCTTCTTGCATTATGAAAATGTGACATGTCATGAAATCGTGACACTTCTACCTCTTTGTTCTCTTTTGTCACTTTTGGCCACGAAAATGCAACATGTCGCGATATCGCAACACTTTTTTCTTCTTGCTCTTTCTCTTCTCTTTAGCCGCGAAAATGTAACATGTCACGATATCATGACACTTTTGCCTCCTTGCTCCCTTTTGTTGCTCTTGGCCGCAAAAATACAACATGTCGCGATATCGCGACACTTTTGCCCCCTTGCTCCCTTTTGTTGCTCTTAGCCGTGAAAATACAACATGTCACGATATCGCGACACTTTTGCCTCCTTGCTCCTTTTTGTTGCTCTTAGCTACGAAAATACATGTCATGATATCACGACACTTTTACCTCCTTGCTCCTTTTTGTTGCTCTTAGCCACAAAAATGCAACATGTCGCGATATCGTGACACTTTTGCCTCCTTGCTCCCTTTTGTTGCTCTTAGTCGCAAAAATACAACATGTCGCGATATCACGACACTTTTTCCTCCTTGCTCTTTCTCTTTGCTTTGGACCACAAAAATGCAACATGTCGTGATATCGCGACACTTTTTCCTCCTTGCTCTTTCTCTTTGCTTTGGACCGCGAAAACGCAACATGTCGCGATATTGTGACACTTTTTCCTCCTTGCGGTGTTTTGCTTTTTCTTTGATCTTTAGCATATGGGCCACTTCGGTCTTCTTGGAAAATATGCAAAAAGGTACATCAACTATTTTTTGTAGTTAGTCACTTTTTGACTAACAAAGCCACATAGAAGAAATCCATAGAAGATGAATCAGAAATTGATAGCTAGGAAGAGCCGATTCAAGAAGACCAAATATTTAGCATGGCTTAAGATATTACCCAGATCAAATCTTATATTCATAAACTGTACATGAAATCAAAAACTTTATCATATGATAACGTTGAATATTTGGAGTATCTGTAAATCACTTTTAAAGAAAAAATATATATAAATGAAGAGACCTGGAGGAAGGCCTGCGCCACCTAAAATGAAGTAGTTCAATAAAAGGACAAACAAGAAAAGGACAAGCAAGAAAATACTAAGAAAGCCTTGTCAAGCAATGTAGTACCTCTTGGTTGAGATGAAGTAGAAAAATCTAATGAAGAAGATACTCTAGAAGAATGATCGTCCCAAAGCAAGAAATATTTTTGTTCTTGGTATCATTCCCCTTCTTTATCTTCTTTTTCTTGATTTTTTATCATTTTTGACTATGTTCCCCAATGGATAAAGGCTCTAGGTTCTAACATTCTACTGATATAATTACCCCAAGAGGCACCGAGAATATTGGTCAAAATAACCACATCCAGGGAAATAAGGAGTTATCTTCTCATAGGTTTTTCTAAGTATAGAGAAAAGTCATGATGACTTGACATTTTGAAGGTTGAAGGCAAAAGGTCATTATAGCACAACATTTTGAAGACTGAGGGTCAAGTTAAGGCAAATAGTCATGATAGCACAATATTTTGAAGGCCAAGGGTGGAACTAAGGCAAAAAGTCATGATAGTGCAACATTTTGAAGGCCAAGGGTAGAATTGAGGTAGAAAGTCATGATAGCATGACATTTTGAAGGCTGAGGGTCTATCCAAGGTAAATAGTCATGATAGTGCAACATTTTGAAAGGCAAGGGTGGAACTGAGGTGAAAAGTCATGATAGCATGACATTTTGAAGGCTACGATTCTAGCCAAGGCAAATAGTTGAGATAGCATGATATTTTGAAGGTTGAGGGTCAAGCCAAGGAAAATAGTCATGATAACATGATATTTTGAAGGCCAAGGGAAAAAATGAGGTAAAAAGTCATGATAGCACAACATTTTAAATGCCAAGGGTATAACTGAGGTGAAAAGTCATGATAGCGTGACATTTTGAAGACTAAGGATCAAGCCAAGGCAAATAGTCATGATAGTGTGACATTTTGAAGGTTGAGTGGACCATGACATCTCTAAAGAGGTTGAGAAATATTATCGCAACAAGAAAATCTCAACCACTTCCAGTTGCAAGCTACATGGTCTCTTAACTGCTTCTTTACAAGAATGATCCTACGAGCATACTGTTGTAACAACTTTTAGTTTTCTGTTATGTAATACTCTTATATATAGAATGAGCAACCCAAAAAAATGGTCAGCTCTTAGGTGTTTACAAGGCTATGTATACAAACTTCTGAAAGCTTAATAAAGATCATCCATTCTTGTTCTTGGCTCACTAGTGTTCTAAATCAAGTATGTATGTATTGTCGATTGTTATATAAGTCTAAATTAAATGTAACCTGCATTAATTCTTATTCTGAATTTCTAAAATAAAGTTTAGTTATATTTGTAATTAACTTCACAAATAAGCTTGCACTTAAATGGATCTTCACCAAAAGTTTTATTTTCTCTATTTTGGTTCTCTATTATGTTTCTCTGTAAAAGGCTATAATAGTTGTTTTATTGTTACCTAACTTGTACCATTTTAACCCTCTATCCATAGCTATATTTCTCTCTATTTATGCATTTACCTATTTCCTCCTTTTCCTAAAAGAAGCAAGGAACCAAAATCCTCTATATATTGAACCAGGTAAACTCTGTTTTAACCTGGTCTTTCAATGTTGGTGAAGTCTTGGGTGCAAACGTAACCAAAGGCATATTTTGCACCAACACCTTCCCACTACACAAAAAAATGAATCTAATTGTCCAAAGTTTGAAACTACTTCAGATCCTATCTAGGAAAAGATAGAAATTTTAGAGTCAATATCCACCAATGAGGATTGTAGGAATTCAATTAATAAAAATGTAGGGATAAGCTTAGTTTTAGAAACATATGAATCCTCAAAAGATGAATTTGAAGAGGAATTTGAAGAAGAATCTGAAGAAGAGATGCAAGTTCACCAACTATTTCAAGAAGATGATGATTATATTCTTCAAAATAAAGAAGAGGAATCATTCATTCACTTCACACCTCCTAGAGAAACTTCCATATTACTTGAGGTGTAATACACTAAAATCCCTGTCCCACTTAAAGACCCTACAATGCCTATGCAGTCTAAAATTAATAATATTGGGTATGACATTATTGAAAACCTCATTGAAGATAAGGAAAATAATCCTTTGATTGAGATAGTTCAGTTGACTAATCATAAGGATTTATTGCTTGAGAAAGAAGAAACCATAAAGGCTATTCATTATCTAGTGGCTATAAGCACATAAAAGGTAGAATCTCTACCTTTCCTTTCAACCACTAGAAATATTGGTAAAATTTTGCACAATTGTCTTGTAGATTCAAATGTTGTTAAGAAAGAATCAAAGCTTTATCATACTAAAACAAATAAAAATATTATTTTGTTAGATAAAACAAAGGTAAATGTGACTAAGATACTGAATCAAATTCACAAAAAGTTAGTTACTAAATCTAGGATAAAAAATTATAATGATTCTAATATGATATATATCCTAGAGGATTGTAAAACATTGCGCTATCATGATTGATCCAAAAAAATAGATAGTGCTATGGTAGCCAAATTTTAAAAAATAGAATCAAAGAACTCATTACTGATAAAAAGAGTGACAATAATGATATGAAAATAGAAGCTTGCAACATAGTAATGGAAACTACACTTAGAGATGAATATTCAAAGTTAAATATTCAACCTAATAAACCAAAGGTTATCCAATACCAATCATGGAGTTTTAAGTCTAGTAAATTAAAATTTAAATATGGCAATGATGATGGAATCAAATCAGGCTGGCAGGGTGAAATAGGTAAAATGAAATCCTGCAAAAAATTAGATTTTGTGTTATTGAGGAATGAGGTCCATAAGATTCATCAAGTCTATCCTTAAAAACATCTCAAAATTTACCAAAGATGGGTTTGGGACCCTAGAAAATTCAACTTGAAACAACCATTGTAATATAGTTTCTTGCTTTTTTATTTTCTTTTGTTTTGCTTTGATGCAATTTTATACTTATTTTTAGTTTAGTTTACTTTCTATTTTTTATTTATAATGTTTTAATGTTTGTACAATTTACTTGTCTTTGAATTTATTTCTATAAATTTTTTTCTACTTAGTTCCCACCTACATTTTTCTCCTCTAATTGTGGTGCATTCATACAATTGCAATTGACTCTTGGTTTATCTAAAGAGAAATACACTTAATAAATTGAGGATGAATTACTTATTTTGAAATTAGGTGAAGTTGATGGTTAATGAATCAAATTATTTGATTTTATTCTTTGTTTATGGGGTTAAAATAGTGCAACATAACATTGAAGCTGCATATTTATTAACACATTAAAATTATTCTTAGGTCATGAATATGAAATAATATTGGTTTGATGATTAGGTGAAAATACATACACTCTACTTATAGCCTTATAGATCCCTAACCCAAAAGCACACTCAATGTTTGCAATTTATCAAAATACTTCTTAATCAAGAAGGAAAATATTAATAATGCAATGAACTAAAGTGCTTGGGTGATTCAGATAACCTCTATCGGGGTTATAAATGCTTGGATGATAGTAGATCTAGGGTTATGCATAGCGGCTATTTATACCCAATTAGCTAAAATTAGGATTTTCAAAATTTGGAATTGGCAAATACTTGGGACCCTTGACGAAGGCCCATTAGCCAAAAAATTTTGGGTGCAATTTTTTTGGGGGATTTATTCACCCCAATTTTATAATAATTTGACCATTTTAAGTTTAAATTTCCAACATTACCCCTAATAATAGTTAACCTTCTACATGCGTTTGGACACTATTCACCTAGATTTTGAAACTGATTCGCCAAATTTTTATAAATACATTTTGGGGCTGACCCCTTATGCATAACCCTAAGTAGAGCAATGTCTAGATGCTTTTATGGTAGTAGAGCAATGTCTAGAAGGAATCAAGGTCATCTCCACAAGAGCTATAAATGCTCGATTGACAGTGGAGCAATGCAAAGGTAAATAATTTTTTTTATGAGTGAAACATTTAATAACCCGATTTCAAACCAAGTGATGAAATTTTGATTGATTTAGAAATTGAAATGAATGCACTTGAACACACTTTAATATAAATTAATATGGGACATTTATTTTAACAAAGTTTGTTTAACCCCATTTTCTCAGAATATTATCAAGTGATTTGCATTTCATTAGTTAAAATTTCACCTATTTCAAGTTGGGTTCTTTATCCAAAATACTCAAGAGTATTTTCCAGCAAATTCACCATTTGTTTTTGCTATTGCACAACTCACCCCAATTGGGGACCCACTTGAAACTTTGGTTTTATTTTTTATTTTTTTTGTTTACAGCAAGAATTTGAAATTGCTTACATTGCTCACATTAAGGTTTTAAATTGCTTTTATTTGACTATTGTGAATACTTGGATTTTGGTTCCATTGATTTAGATTGAATATTTTGAATATTTTATTTTCAATAGAATTATTTTAGATTGAATGTTTTAGATAGTTGAATTTCAAAGGCTTATCCTAAGGTTCAAAATATTAAATTCAATTTTAGGGTTCAATAAAATTTTGTCATCTTGTCCTAAATTTACTACAAATTTTAAATTGCCATAACATTTGATAGAAAAATATTTTTAAGGTAATTCAAAGCTTAGTGGAAATATCTTGAGTTCATATTTACATTGGTACCATATTTACATAATTTTAGATGTGAATTTTATTTCCAGAAATAGTAATTTCCCGTTGTAGCCAATGAAGTTTAAAATACAATATATATTGATCCACAATGATTTTTAAGTTTTATCAATTGATTTGGATACCCATTTGGCCCATGTAGACACATGCAGACTTTTGTGAAATTTTGGACACTTTCAAATTTTGCCATAATTTTGCTCCAATTTGAATTTATTTTCTAGTATTGAAAATCATTGTCAAACAATGAGAAAACACTTGGTAAGCCATTAAAATATAAAATATACAAATTTAGAGTCTTTGAAATCAATGGCATCCCCATCAAACAAGTTCAAGGTAATACCGAAAAGGACAAGGGGAAAATAATCGCTAGTGAGTAAATAGAAGTCCCAAAAAGGAAGCCTCAAGGTTTCATTCCCCCTTCTGGATCAGACACAGAGTCTGACGATTATGCTCAACTCGAGCACAAGATATGGAAAGAAGAATCAACAAAATGAAAATTAGAATCAAATAAGGGAGGAGACCAAAAGAAAAGGAAAAGGGAAGAAACACCCTTTGAGGAATTAAAGGAACATGAAGAATCAAAGGAACATGAGAAATCAGAGGAGCACAGAGTCAAAGCAGCATGAGAGAATAGAGGACTAGGAAGGAACAGGGGAATTATTTGAGAAAACTTTTGATCATCATAATATAGATGAAAAATGGTCGAGACAGCTGAAGGGCCTCCCCCAATAAAAGAAACCCCTAGCAGGGAGCAAACCTTGACAAAAGTAACAACTGGAACTGATGACTCAAGCTTGAAGCAAATCACAAAATCTTACATTGATGCTCCAAATAAGTGATAGGGAACTAGATACACCAATACACCAAAGGCTTAAGGTATATCTCCTATCAATCTCAATACTCCTTCCTCTTCTCATTCCTAGAAGAATTCCCCTCCCCATTTTGAAGATTTGGGCAATGCCTCTCCCACCTCTTCCCATCAACCTCCACCATCACCACCATCTACTCATTAGCCTCCACCATAAACTCATAAGACTCCACCAACATCCTCCTTTGCCCACATAATTTTCCACACCAAACAATTGAACGTGGAGTCTTCCCTAACCATCGTTTATTTCCCTTAATCCACCAAATTGTTGAGCTTTCAAGACATCCATACTGCCTCTCCCAAGAGAAAACCTACAATTTAAAAATTTAAAATTTTTAAAAAGTGACATTGAACATTTCTACATGGTTAAAATCATAGATCTCCCCAAGTACTAAATATATAGCCCACGATAGAGAAGGAACAATGTTGGATACCATTAGCATGCAACATTCCACCATAAAGATAACCCCATTCGTACAAAAGTAGGATAAACAGATGATTATGGAGGACTACCAAGTTGAGGTAACCATAGAAGATATCACTAAGATATTAATGTACAATGAGTGGGGCAAGGCCCAAACCCACATGGGAACAATTTATCTGAATGCTAAGTACTACAAAGCAAAGTACCTTTGGGCTAAACAATCAAGAAAGTGTTTTTAAGAAGCCTTGCACTAGTAAAAAATAATAGATAAGGCTTTGAAAAATGAAGCTAAGAAATGGGAGCAAATGTTTAATGAAGCAACTCCCTACAAAGAGAAAGTGACAAAGGCCAAAGATAAAATTCAAGTATTGCAACAACAGGTTGAGGACCTTAGAAAGTAACTATCTAACAACACTGATAGAACCAACGGGTTGTATAATGAAAAATCAAGGACAATCAAGAGAGATATGATTGGAAGCATCAACAAGATGACCCTGAAGGCTAAGCCCACACTAGCATATCTTCTCAAAATCAAAGATACGATGGGCCAAGTAGAAGATGAATTTGAAGCATAAATCAAGCTCCTGGTGATAAGGTTGTCAGTAGTCAATAAAATTCAAGTCCTTGCGAATAGCATACAAGCAATACTTGGATATAGAGCACAGGATAAGAATTGGTCCTAGGACAGGTTAGTTTCCATTAACTTATTTAAGAGGCACAAACTAGTGAGCAAAAATGCCAAGCTAATGTAGGATCTTAAAGCAGAAGCTAAGTAGATTCTAAAACATGTGAGCATAGCTAAAAACTATGGTATGCCTAGCTTCTAGGATAAAGACTCAAATATCCTGGTAGAAGATGAATTGAAAGCCACCTAGAAGAAATTCATAGAATATGAATCAAAAATTGATAGTTGGGAAGAGCCGATTCAAGAAGACCAAATATTAAGCATGGCTCAAGATATTACCCAGATCAATTCTTATATGTATGAACTATACATGAAATCAAAGACTTTATCATATGATAAGGTTGAATATTTGGAGTATTTTTACATCACTTGTAAAGAAAAAATAGATACATATGAAGAGACCTGGAGGAAGGCCTGCGCCACATACAATGAAGTAGTTTGAGAAAAGGACAAACAAGAAAAATCTAAGAAAGCCTCATCAAGTAGTGTAGCACTTATTGGATGAGATGAAGCAAAAATATCTAATTAAGAAGATACTCCAGAAGAATGATCATCCCAAAGCAAGAAATATTTTTGTGCTTGGTATCATTCCTCTTCTTTCCCTTATTTTTCTTAAGTTGTTCTCTTTTTTTGACTCTGTTACCCAATAGATAAAGTTTCTAGGTTCTAACATTCTGCTGATAGAATTACCCCAAGAGGCACCAAGAATGTTGGTAAAAATGACCACGTCCAAGGAAATAAGGAGTGATCTTCTCATAGGTTTTGCTAAGTGTAGATAAAAGTCATGATGGCACAACATTGTGAAGGTTGGAGGCATTACTTAGGCAAAAAGTCATGATAGAACAATATTTTGAAGACTGGGGGTCAATCCAAGGCAAATAGTTATGATAGCATGACATTTGTTGGCAATTTTGGGTACCTTGGGTACATTGCCTTTGCTCAAGTGTAGATGTTGTCATTGATGTCAAGAAGCTCTTGAAGCAATTTGATTTGATGTCAAGGAATTTGTTTTGATGAAGGTTATTCAGAGCATGATCAGTGAGTTTCCAAGAAGTCCTTAGTGGCCCATTTGCAAAAGTTCAAGAAAAAGACAAGTTAGAAAAAGTATGCAGTCGACTGGAAAAACCATCGCGATTTCGTGACATGTTTGAGGAGAGAGAAAGTGTTGGCAAAACTGTCACGATTTCGTGACATGTTTGAGGAGAGAGAAAGTGTTGGCAAAACTGTCGCGATTTCGCGACATGTTAGAGGAGAGAGAAAGAGCTGGCAAAACTGTCACGATTTCGTGACATGTTGGCAGAGAAGGAGAGCAAGATGGAAAGTGTCACGATTTCGTGACATGTCGCATTTTCGCGACTCGAAAAGTGCAGGAAGGCAGAGAAGGAAAAGTGTCGCGATTTCACGACACATTGCTAGGAAAGTTGTACGGACGAGAAAGTGTCACGATTTCGTGACATAATGCAGAAAAGAGAGTCCGTAGTGTGAACTGTCACGATTTCGCGACAAGTTCGAAGAGAGAGAAAGTAACATGAAAAGTGTCACGATTTCGTGACATGCTGCAGAGGTCGAGGTGAGGACTGTCACGATTTCGTGACATGTTGAAAAGCTCGAAGTGAGAACTGTCATGATTTCGTGACATGCAGCTAAGGGAAGAGTTTGAAATGAGAAGCATCACGATTTCACGACAGGTTGCAAAGAAAGCTTTGAAAATGAAAGCATCGCGATTTCATGATAGGATGAAAGAAAAGCGTACGGATGGAGAAAGTGTCACGATTTCATGATAGAAACTGGAAGCAGGTCTTTCTATAGGATAAGTGTCACGATTTTGTGATAGAAGCAGAGAGGAAGGCTATGAAGACAAAAGTGTCGCGATTTCGTGACATGTTCCAGTTTCGTGGGTGTAAGGCAAAAAGAATCTCAGGCAACGAAAGTGTCATGATTTCATGAAAAAACCTGAGAGGAAGGGCATGATGGCAAAAGGGTCATGATTTTGTGATAGAATTGAAGATGACATTAGCAGAGGAAAAAGTGTGACGATTTCACGACAAAAGTAGAGAAGAAGGCCATGAAGACAGAAGGGTCACGATTTCATGACAAAAGAGAAGATGATGTCAGCAGAAGCAGAAAGTGTCACGATATCACGACAAAAACAAAAAGGAAGTCAAAAGAAGCAAAAGTGTCGCGATATCACGACAGCAGGCAAAAGAAGGTGTATGGCAGGCAAAGGTGTCACGATATCGCGACATGTTGTAGTTTCACGGTAGAAGCTACAGGAGAGTTGCAGAGGTGTGAAGCCGACAAAGTTAAATTTGGGCCGACAAATTTTAGGGTTTGCAGCTGACGTAGTTTTATGATGTGCAGCCGACTAAGATCAAGATTTTAATCTTGAAAGGTTTAGTATAAAAGGAGGGCTGCTTGGAGTGTTAGGCATCGATCGAAGTGTGCGTTCGAAGAGCGACGTTCGTAGATAGAGTGCGGGGGTGAAGTTCGATCGCCGAAAAGCATAGTGCAAAATTTGATTGTAGTGTACTGAGTGCATTTCATCGAATCTTCTAAGTGAGAGAGATTGCAAGGAAGCAGAGTGCGTGAAGATGCTGCTGCTGTGATTGCGCAGAGGTGCAAAGGTCGATGTTGATCAAGTGCAGCTGTGATTGCACAATAAGAGCGAAGGACTATGTTTTGTGAAGAACAGAGGAAGAGGACAGACTTGTGCCAGACCGAAGGACTGTGTTTGGTGCAGACCAGAGAAAGAGAAAGAAGATTTGTGCCAGATCGAAGAACTGTGTTTGGTGCAGACCAAAGAAAGAGAAAGAGGATATTTGTGCTAGACCGAAGGACTGTGTTTAGTGCAAATTAGAGGACCAACTTTGTAGGTGATAGAGTTGAGGACAGAGGTCTCCAGCCAGAGCAGGGAAGACAGGTGTCTTCTGTGGATAGAGTTCCATTTGCTAAGGGCAGAGGAGGCAGAGGTCTTCTAGAGGATCACCAGCCAGAATAGAGCTAGGGGATTGGTGTCTCCTTTGGGTTGGTGCCCATAAATATTGTAATCGGGAAAGGTATTCCCAGATTGTGAGTTGATAAAATTTAGAGAGAAATTTTATCCGTGGAGTAGCCCGCATTGGGTGAACCACGTAAATTGTTGTGTCTCTTTTGTGGATGGTGTTTTGTGCATTGCTTTGATTACTGCTATTAATACTGCTTTCTATACACTGCATAATATTGATTTAAAAGTTGATTTGAAGGAAAAATTAAAAAGTTGTCTTATACTGTTCACCCCCCCTCTCAGTATAAGCTTGTGTTCTTCAATTGGTATTAGAGCGGGTTCCTTCGGAAAGGTTTAACAGCTTGAAGGAAGAACTGGTTAAGAACACAATGGATTATTCAAGTGGCAATGCAACACCTATTCTTGATGGATCAGATTTTGGTCTATGGAGTGCAAGAATGAAGGTTTATCTAATGGCACTTGGTAATGAGGTTTGGGAAGTGATTGAAGATGGGTACACTATTCCTAAAAATGGTCCTTATACTAAAGAAGATAGGCTCCTACATCACAGCAATTCAAAAGCTATGAATGCAATCCTGAAAGGCTTATAGAAAGCTGATCTTACCAAGGTGATTCACTGCAAGACAACTAGTGAAATGTGGAAACAGCTGCAGGTGGTTCACACAGGTGATATAAATGTCCGAAAGGCCAAATTGAGACACTTCAAAGGTATGTTTGAACAACTCAAGATGAATGATGATGAAAAGATTAGTGACTACATGCTTCGTATGGATGAGGTTGTTAACTCCATGAAAGACTTAGGTCTTGAGCTTGCTGAAAATGATGTTTGTGATAAGATTTTAAGATCTCTTCCTAATAGATTTAGTGAAAATATTTCTGCTATTGAGGAAGCTAAAGATTTAGATAAGTTGAAAAAGGATGAGCTCCATAGTATTCTTGCAACATTTGAGTTGAGAACTCAAGTGAAGGTTGATGTCAAGAAAGAGGCAGCTTTCAAAGCTACCAAGAAATCAAAGGGCAAACAGATTCAAGAGAGTGATGAGTCTTCTAGTGATGAAGAGGCATATTACAGCAAGAAAGGCAAGTTCTCCAGAAAGCACAAAAGCATGAAAAACATAAGATGTTTCAACTGTGGGAAGTTTGGTCATTATGCTACTGACTGTACTGTTTCCAAGAATGAAAGTGATGAAGATATACAAGATTCTAAGAGCAAGGATTCTGAAAAGCACAAGCATCACAAGAAGTACAAAGATGAGCACAACAATCACGGAAAGAGGTATTCTCACAAGCACAAGAAGAGTTTTTACCTAGACAAAGCAAGTAAGTGTTCTAGCAGTGATAGTGAAAGTTCTTCTAGTGATGATGGAAATGAGATGTTATTCATATCAGAAAAAGAGGAAGAACCGAAACATAGATTCATTATCATGAAATGTCTTAGATGTGGAAATTTTGGGCACCTTGAGGATGATTGCACAAATAATGAATTAGTTGCTAGTATGTATGAGGATGCTTCAGAAAACTATAAGGAAGATGCATGTATGGTTTTTGAAAAGGGTAGCACCTCTAGTGATAAGAAATCTGAAAAAGGCTTTGATAATTCTGAAAGCAAACAAATAGAGGATCTTGAAAGTGAACTTACTAATGCTCTTAGTGTTTTGAAAAAGGAAAGAAAGAAGAATGCTAGACTCAAGGATAAGTTAGATGAATGTTGTATGGAGAGAGATGATCTTATAGAAAGTCTTGACGTCTCTATGGCTAAGACACAAGAACTCAAGAATGAGTTAGATTCTAAAGTGCTTGAGTATAGTGAATTAGAACAGAAAATGGCTTCTTTGAAAGAGGAAACTAAAGAGTACAAGGATAAGTTGTACAGGTTTCAAGAAAGCTCCAAAAAGGTTAAATCTCTTATCAAAGGTCAAAGAAAGACAACAGATAAATCAGGTCTTGGTTTTGTTAAACCACACAAGGAACAGGTTGGGGAATCTAGTAAGAGATTTCAAAAAGAAGAGAGTTCTGATGAAGAGAGTATTTCAGAGAAAGAGTCCGTGAGTGATAGATGCACAGAAACAAAAAACAGAATTCTGAATGCGAAGAAGAAGTTTACCGGACCTAGAAGGTCATTTACAGGAAAGTTTAATGGCAGATGTTTTGCATGTCACAGGTTTGGCCACATGGCTTCGCATTGCATGACTCAAGTAAGGAAGGTAAATGACAGTTTCAGGGGCCGTAATTTCTTTCAAGGGTATTGCTACTCTTGTAAACAGTTTGGGCATAAGGCAATTTTTTGCAAGGCTAATTACAGGAACACGGTTAGTCATAACAGGCGGATTCAAAGAACAGGTATGCCGAATAGAAATAACATTGTTACTTGTTATAAGTGCAACAATGACGGTCACACAGCTAGACAGTGTAGAGCTGAACTTCCAAGGTATAGGAATAGGAAAAGTGGTATGAACAGGTCCAAGGATCAAGGCATGGACAAGAACAGGGATGAGAACAAGAACAAAAATAGTGACAAGAACAGAAATATTGACAAAGAGTTCAAGAGAAGGCCCGACAAGGAAATTGTAGACCCTAATGATGATGAGTGCCTAATGGGAGTTTTACTCCCACCCCTATTTTAATCACCTCATCAGGAGGTGGGGGAGGGACTAAGCTAAGAGGCTCATTCTTAGTCCCGAGCCCCAAAGGTGACCCTTTGCCATTGATGACAAAGGGGGAGAGATATGAGTAAGGGGGAGAGCTTCAAGTGAAGAGAAGAGAGCTTCAAGTCAGGGGGAGCAAAACTTCAAAGGCAGATTTTCAAGTTGTTGGCACAGTTTGGTTTCAGTTTTGGCTCTTAAGATGTGTCTTAGTAAAGGTTTGCCATCAATGACAAAGGGGGAGATTGTTGGCAATTTTGGGTACCTTGGGTACATTGCCTTTGCTCAAGTGTAGATGTTGTCATTGATGTCAAGAAGTTCTTGAAGCAATTTGATTTGATGTCAAGGAATTTGTTTTGATGAAGGTTACAGCATGATCAGTGAGTTTCCAAGAAGTCCTTAGTGGCCCATTTGCAAAAGTTCAAGAAAAAGACAAGTTAGAAAAAGTATGCAGCCGACTGGAAAAACTGTCATGATTTCGTGACATGTTTGAGGAGAGAGAAAGTGCTAGCAAAACTGTCATGATTTCGCGACATGTTTGAGGAGAGAGAAAGTGCTGGAAAAACTGTCATGATTTCGTGACATGTTTGAGGAGAGAGAAAGTGTCGGCAAAACTGTCGCGATTTCGCGACATGTTGGCAGAGAAGGAGAGCAAGATGGAAAGTGTCGCGATTTCGCGACATGTCGCATTTTCGCGACTCGAAAAGTGCAGGAAGGCAGAGAAGGAAAAGTGTCACGATTTCGCGACATATTGCAAGGAAAGTTGTACGGACGAGAAAGTGTCACGATTTCGCGACATAATGCAGAAGGGAGAGTCCGTAGTGTGAACTGTCACGATTTCATGACAAGTTCGAAGAGAGATAAAGTATCATGAAAAAGTGTCATGATTTCGTGACATGCTGCAGAGGTCAAGGTGAGGACTATCGCGATTTCGTGACATGCTGAAAAGCTCGAAGTGAGAACTGTCGCGATTTCGTGACATGCAACTAAGGGAAGAGTTTGAAATGAGAAGCGTCGCGATTTCGCGACATGCAGCAAAGAGAAGATTTTGAAAAGAGAAGCATCACGATTTCGTGACAGGATGAAAGAAAAGCGTACGGATGGAGAAAGTGTCACGATTTCACGATAGAAACTAGAAGAAAGTCTTCTATAGGAGAAGTGTCACGATTTCATGATAGATAGAGGAGAAGGCTATGAAGAGAAAGCGTCATGATTTCACGACATGTTCCAATTTCGGGGGTAAGGCGAAGAGCTCGATAGGAAGTGTCATGATTTCGTGACAAAGTTAGAGGAAGGCCATGAAGACAAGGGTCACGATTTCGTGACAGAATTGAAGATGACATCGCAAAGCGAAAGTGTCATGATTTCACGACAAAAGAGAGAAGAAGGCCATGAAGACAGAAGGGTCACGATTTCATGACAGAAGATAATGCTCGGCAAAGCAGAAAGTGTCACGATATCACGACAAAAACAAAAAGGAAGTCAAAAGAAGCAAAAGTGTCGCGATATCGCGATAGCAGGAAAAAGAAGGTGTACGGTAGGCAAAGGTGTCGCGATATCACGACATGTTGTAGTTTCGCGGTAGAAGCTACAGAAGAGTTGCAGAGGCAGTGAAGCCGACAAAGTTAAATTTGGGCCGACGAAGTTTAGGGTTTGCAACCGACGTAGTTTTATGATGTGCAGCCGACTAAGATCAAGATTTTAATCTTGAAAAGTTTAGTATAAAAGGAGGGCTACTTGGAGTGTTAGGCATCGATCGAAGTGTGCGTTCAAAGAGCGACGTTCACAGATAGAGTGCGGGGGTGAAGTTCGATCGCCAAAAAGCACAGTGCAAAATTCGATTGCAGTGTACTGAGTGCATTTCATCGAATCTTCTAAGTGAGAGAGATTGCAAGGAAGCAGAGTGCGTGAAGACGCTACTGTTGTGATTGCGCAGAGGTGCAAAGGTCGATGTTGATCAAGTGCAGCTGTGATTGCGCAATAAGAGTGAAGGACTATGTTTTGTGAAGAACAGAGGAAGAGGACAGACTTGTGCCAGACCGAAGGACTGTGTTTGGTGTAGACCAGAGAAAGAGAAAGAAGATTTGTGCCAGATCGAAGAACTATGTTTGGTGTAGACCAGAGAAAGAGAAAGAGGATATTTGTGCTAGACCGAAGGACTGTGTTTAGTGCAAATTAGAGGACCAGCTTTGCAGGTGATAGAGTTGAGGACAGAGGTCTCCAGCCAGAGCAGGGAAGATAGGTGTCTTCTATGGATAGAGTTCCATTTGCTAAGGGCAGAGGAGGCAGAGGTCTTCTAGAGGATCACCAGCCAGAACAGAGCTAGGGGATTGGTGTCTCCTTTGGGTTGGTGCCCATAAATATTGTAATCGGGAAAGGTATTCCCAGATTGTGAGTTGATAAAATTTAGAGAGAAATTTTATCCGTGGAGTAGCCCGCATTGGGTGAACCACGTAAATTGTTGTGTCTCTTTTGTGGATGGTGTTTTGTGCATTGCTTTGATTACTGCTATTAATACTGCTTTCTATACACTGCATAATATTGATTTAAAAGTTGATTTGAAGGAAAAATTAAAAAGCCGTCTTATACTGTTCACCCCCCCTCTCAGTATAAGCTTGTGTTCTTCAACATTTTGAAGGGCAATGGTAGAACTATGGAAGAAAGCCATGATAGCACAACATTTTGAAGGTCAAAGGTGTAACTGAAGTAGAAAGTCATGATAACATGATATTTTGAAGGTTGAGGGTCTATCCAAGGTAAATAGTTATGATCGCATGACATTTTTAAGGGCAAGGGTGGAACATAGGCAAAATGTCATGATAGTGTGACATTTTGAAGGTTGGGGGTCTATCCAAGGCATATAGTTGAGATAGCATTATATTTTGAAGGTTGAGGATCAAGCCAAGGTAAATAGTCGTGATAGCATGACATTTTGAAGGCCAAGTGTAAAATTGAGGTAAAAAGTCATGATAGCACAACATTTTGAAGTCCAAGGGTAGAACTGAGGTGAAAAGTCATGATAGCATGATATTTTGAAGGTTGAGGATCAATCCAAGGCAAATAGTCATGATAGCATGACATTTTGAAGGTTGAGTGGACCACGATGTCTCTAAAGAGGTTGAGAAATATCGTTGCAATATGAAAATCTCAACCACTTCCAATTGCAAGCTCCATGCTCTCTTAATTGCTTCTTTACCAGAATGAGCCTACGAGCATACTGTTGTAACAAATTTTAGTTTTCTATTATGTAAAACTATTATATATAGAATGAGTAACCCAAAAAAATGGTCGACTCTTGGGTGTTTACCAGGATATATATACAAACTTCTAAAATCTTAATAAATATCATCCATTTTGGTTCTTGGCTCACTAGTGTTCTAAATCAAGTATATATGTATTATTGATTGCTATATAAGTCTAAATTGAATGTAACCTGCATTAATTCTTATTCTGAATCCCTACAATAAAGTTTAGTTAGATTTGTAATTAACTTCACAGATAAGCTTGCACTTAAATAGATTTTCACTAGAAGTTTTAGTTTCTCTATTTTGGTTCTCTGTTATGCTTCTCTGTAAAAGGTTGTAATAGTTGCTTTGCTGTTACCTAATATATATATTTTTAACCCTCTATCCATAGATATATTTCTCTCTCTTTATGCATTTCCATCTTTTCCCCTTTTCATAAAAGAAGCAAGAAACCAGCCTCCTCTAGATATTGAACTAGGTAAAATCTATTCTAATATGGTCTTTCAATGTTAGTGAAGTCTTGGGTGCAAACGTAACCAAAGGCAGATTTTGCACCAACACCTTCCCACCAAACAACAAAATGAATCTAATTTTCAAAAGTTTGATACTACTTCAGACCCTATCTAGGGAAGGATAGAAATTATAGAGTCAATATCCACCAATGAGGATTGGAGGAATTCAGTTAATCAAAATGTAGGGATAAGCTTAATTTTAGAAACATATGAATCATCAAAAGATGAATCTGAAGAGAAATTTGAAGAAGAATATGAAGAAGAGATGCAATTTCACCAACTATTTCAGGAAGATAATGATTATATTCTTTAGAATAAATAAGAGGAATCATTCATTCACTTCACACCTCCTAGAGAAAATTCCATCTTACTTGAGGTGCAATACACTGAAATCCCTATCCCACTTAAAGGCCCTAAAATGCGTATGCAGTCTAAAATTAATATTCTTGGGTATGAAATTATTGAAAGCCTCATTGAAGGCAAGGAAAATAATCATTTGATTGAGATAGTTCAGTTGACTAATCATAAGTATTTACTGCTTGAGAAAGAATAAACCATAAAGGCTATTCATTCTCTGGTGGATATAAGCATACAAAAGGTAGAATCTCCACCTTTCCTTTCAACCACTAGAAATATTGGTAAAAGTTTGCACAATTGTATTGTAGATTCAAATTTTGTTAAGAAATAATCAAATCTTTATCATACTAACACAAATAAAAATATTATTTTGTTAGATAAAACAAAGGTAAATGTGATTGAGATACTGAATCAAATTCATAAATAGTTAGTTACTGAATCTAGGATACAAAATTATAATGATTCTAATATGATAAATATCCTAGAGGATTGTAAACACTACGCTATCATGATTGATCCAAAATAATAGATAGTGCTATGGTAGTCAATTTTTTAAAAATAGAATCAAATAACTCATTACTGATCAAAAGAGTGACAATAATGATCTAAAAATAGAATCTTGCAACATAGTAGTGGAAACTACACTCAAATATGAATATTCAAAGATAGATATTCCACCTAATAAACCAAAGGTTATCCAAGAACAATCATGGAGTTTTAAGTCTAATAAATCAAAATTTAAATATGGCAATGATGATGGAATCAAATCAGGCTGGCGGGATGAAAGAGGTAAAATGAAATCCTGTAAAAATTTATATTTGGTGTTATTGAGGAATGAGGTCCACAATATTCATCAAGTCTATCCTAACAAACATCTTTCAAGTTGGGTTCTTTATCCCAATTACTCAGGAGTATTTTCCAACAAAGTCACCATTTGTTGTTGCTATTGCACAACTCACCCCAATTGGGGAGCCACTTGAAACTTTGGTTTTATTTTTTCTTTTTTTGTTTACATCAAGAATTTGAAATTGCTTACATTGCTCATACTAAGGTTTTAAAATTGCTTGCATTTGACTATTGTGAATACTTGGATTTTGGTTCCATTGATTTATATTGAATATTTGATTTTCAATGGAATTTTTTTATATTGAATGTTTTAGATAGTTGAATTTCAAAGGTTTATCCTAAGGTTCAAAATATTAAATTCAATTTTAGGATTCAATAAAATTTCGTCATCTTACCCTAAATTTACTACAAAATTGAAATTACCATAACATTTTATAGAAATTTTTTTTAAGGTAATTCAAATCTTGGTGGAAATATCTTGAGCTCATCTTTACAATGGTACTAGATTTACATAATTTTAGATGTGAATTTATTTTCCAGAAATAGTAATTTCTCGTTGTTGCCAATGAAGTTTAAAATACAGTATATATTGATCCACAATGATTATTAAGTTTTTCTCAATGGATTTGGATACCCATTTGGCTCATTTAGACACATGCAAACTTTTGTGAAATTTTGGACACTTTCAAATTTTGCCATAATTTTGCACCAATTTGAATTTATTTTCTAGTATTGAAAATCATTGTCGAACAATGAGAAAACACTTGGTAAACCATTAAAATATAAAATGTACAAATTTATAGTCTTTTAAATCAATGTGTAATACTGAAAGAAAAATTTGTAGTGTGAGTAATGTTAGAAAAATAGAAAATGTCAAATCCTGATAGAGTCCCAAAATCCCACCACTTAGCAATGTCAAAAAAATGGGAAGTCTCGAACCCTAATAGAGTCTCAAAATATCATCACTTAAAAATGGTAGTAAAATTAGAAGTTATAGAATACCAAAAATCTCATTGATTAGAAATTTCAAACAATTGGGAAGTGTTAGACCCCGATAGAGTTCCAAAATCCTGCCACTTAGCAATTGTTGGCAATTTGAACAAGTTTGTAAGCAAATTTAAGTTGTCATTGATGTCAAAAGGAATGCAATTTATTGGTTCCAAAAGAGTTTTATATTGTCTTATGAAGCATGACTAAAAAGGTAATTCATTAAAACCCTGACGGAGCAAAATAAAAGGTTTTCCATTAAAACCATAGAAGGAGAAAATAAAAGGTTTTCCATTAAAACCATTGGAGAAACTAACAGGTTTTTCATAAAAAACATTGGAAAATAAAGTATAATAATTTTATTATACTAAGTAAGCTTAAATTCAATTATAAATTAATTTATTAGTTAATTTACTTAACTTGAAAAGTTATTTAAATTAATTATTAATTAATTTATTTATTAATTATAAATTAATTTAAGTTAAAGTTAAAACCCTAGAGTGGGTTTTAGATTTGAAATTCAAAAATACAATTTTGAAAAGTGCCGACGTGAGGAGGAATTTCAAATCAAGTATATAAGGGGGAGAACCCACCTCATTAATATTCACCATGCCTAAGAAGATCGTGCGAGCATAGTAATCAACGCTACGACTGAAGGGAGAGAGAAAATGTAAATTTTTGTGTGAGAAGAGGAGTGTTGAAGGGATAAGAGGAAGGTCTTTATCCTTCCTTCATGTGGGCCTTCGTATCCCATGTGGTGAATGCCCAAGCACCTAGCACTTAGGCTAGAGGAGACGGTGGGTCGAGTCACGTCGAATCCCCTTTTTGTGGGGAGTACAAGGTATGCAGAATATTTGATCTCCAAAATTTTTGGAAGTTTAGTTGGGCAATTTCAAAATTAATTTTGCATGTTTATTATTTGGTTCTAAGGTTGCAAGGGAGTTATAAGTTTTGGCAAAATTAAAATTTTTAGTATTGTTTTCTCAAAGGTTTTGTGTGGAGTGAAAAGTATTTGGTTGATATTCTATAGTGTTGAATATTATTAAGAGTGGTTAATATCCTATGGTGGTGGATATTATTTTAAGAGTGGTTGATATATTATGGTGTTGGTCACTATTCTAAGATTGGAGTTGATAAGGTATTTCCAAGTATTTAATTATGTATGATTTGTTGAGTGTAATTGAAAAAGGGAAGAAATAAGGCATTGATTATATTTTGGTCCAAGGAATATCTTTAAGGAAATATTGGAATAATATTTTATCTTCTAACCTTCTTGAGTTTGGAAAATAAGTGTTTATGGTTGTGGCATATTTGTGAGGTCTATTCCTTATCATCAAGAAAAAGGTATGATCACATTCTTCCATAGTTAAGTTGATTGGTTGGTTTTCTAGGAAATAAGTTTGGAGTGAAAAGGACTTGATTAGGGTTTCCTTTTGAGTGTGTTTGAGTTAATGCATCAAGGTTTTTTGGAATAAAGAGTTGTTATTAAAACCTTGTTTGGTAAGCATTGGTGTTGAAGACATTTAAGATTAATAGGTTTAGTTGTTGGATTGTTATTGAAGTGAGTTGTATGAAGAACTTGAACTAGAAGTTGAAAAGAATATTAGTATCATTGTTATGTGAGATTTGTTGTTGAGCATTGTTGAAAATATTTTTGAGTGAGTGTTCATATTATTGGACTAGGGTTTGTGAGCAAGGATTGTTTCATTGAGTGATTGGTTGAGTAGATTTTGTTGAGCCTAGTCAAGTGGATGTATTAAGTGATTGTTCAAGTTCCATAAAACAAACTATTCTATATTCTGAATTGAGTTGAGAAAATTATTGAGCATTGAGGTGAATAAGAAGCATATTGAGTCTCTAATAATTCTCCTTATGTTTCTAAGAGAGTGATTGAAAGTGATTGAGTATTGTGATGAGTATAGAGCATATTGAGTCTCTAAAAATTCTCTTTATGTTTCTATGAGATTTAGACAAGTTCTGTGTGGACTTGTTGAGAAGATTTAGACAAGTTATGTGTGGACTTGTTGAGCAGATTTAGACAAGTTTTGTGTGGACTTGTTGAGAAGATTTGGAGAAGTTTTGTGTGGACTTGTTGAGCAGATTTGAACAAGTTTTGAGTGGAATTGTTGAGCAGATTTGAGCAAGTTAAATGTTAGCTTATTGAGAAGATTTGGACAAGTTCTGTGTGGACTTGTTGAACAGATTTGAGCAAGTTCTGAGTGGACTTGTTGAGCATATTGAGCAAGTTCTGAGTGGACTTGTTGAGCATATTTGAGCAAGTTCTAAGTGGACTTGTTGAGCATATTTGAGAAAGTTCTTAGTGGACTTGTTGAGTAGATTGAGCAATATTTTGTGTGGACTTATTGAGCAAATTTGAGCAAGTTCTAAGTGGACTTATTGAGCAGATTGAGCAAGTTCTGTGTGAACTTGTTGAGCAGATTTGAGAAATTTTTGTGTGAAATTGTTTATCATATTTAAGCAAGTTTTGCATGGACATGTGGATCAGAGTTTGGCACAAATTTTAAGATAGTTTTGTTCCAGACTAGAGATAGATATTGAGTAGATTTGTGCTAGACCGAAGGACTGTATTTAGTATATATTTGAGATAGAGATTTGGAGGTGATAGAGCAGAAAGGATAGTAGTCTCTAGAGGATAGAGATCCATCATCCAATGTAGTGAGGACATGTCTTCTGAGTGGGGATAAGAGTATTCAGTGGAGAGAGATCCACAAGCTAGTGTATTAGAGGCAGTAGTCTTTTAGAGGATCACCAACCAGAGTAGAGGAGGAGTTCTCATGTGGATAGAGATCCATGAACTTGATTTAGGGTATTGATATCTCCATTGGACAGAGGTCCATAAACATTGTAATAGAGAAAGGATTCCCAAGATATTATTTGAGAAAAAATTATAAGAAATATTTTCTCCATGGAGGTAGCCATATTTGGGTGAACCACATTAAATTGGTGTCTCTATTGTGTATGGTTTTTGTGCATTGCTTTGATTACTACTATTGATATTGTTATATATACATTGCATAATGTTGGTTTAGAATGAAAAATAAAAAGTGGTCTTATATTGTTCACCCCCATCTTATTATAATCTTGTGTTCTTCAATTGGTATCAAAGTGGGTTCCTTCAGAAGAGTCTAATAGCTTGAAGTAAAATCTAAAAAGAACACAATGGATTCTAAGAATGGGTTCTCAAATAATTTAGCACCAATATTTTATGGAAGTGACTATATGTATTGGAGCATGAGAATGAAGATCTACCTGATGGCACTTGGCAATAAAATTTGGGAAGTAGTGGGTATTGGAGACGATCCCTTAATCAATCCTTCTACAAATTAGGAAGGTAAGATCCTACAAAACTATAATTCAAAATAAATGAATGTACCTTTGATAGGTTTGCATAGAATAGAGTCTATGAAAGTTTTGCATTGTCAAACTGGAAAGGAAATGTGGGATAAATTGCAAGATATATATGAAGGAGATAAAAGTGTCAAGAAAGCAAATATATGAAATCTCAAAGGACAATTTGAAGCATTAAGAATGAATGATGAGGAAAATATTAGTGTTTATTTACTTCGAATAGATGAGGTTGTGAATGATATGCAAGGACTTGGAATGAAGATTGATGAATCAAATGTTTGTGATAAAATCCTAAGAACTCTTCCAAAAAGATTCAGTGAAAAGGTTTCTACTATAGAAGTTTCAATGGATGATGATTCTTTGACAAGAGATAATTTTCTTGGTATTCTTACAACTTTTGAGATAAAAACAAAATATCCTATTACCCAGAAGGAAGCAACCTTCAAAGCAATCAAGAAGAAAAAGGGTAAGAATTCAGAATCAAGCAATGAGTCATCCAGTGATGAAGAAGCTAATTATGGTAGAAAATATAAAGATTTCGTAAGATCTAGATATAAAATATCTGTTAAGTGTTTCAATTATGGAAAGTACGGATATTTTGCAATAGATTGTCAAGAACCCAAGAACAATAATGGTGAAGAAAAATAGGATCACGAGAACAGGGAATTAGAAAGATATAGGTAGCAGAAGAAGAGTAAGGATGGACAAAGTAGACAAGGAAAGAATTTATTTCAAATACAAAAGAAGAGCTACTATGCAGATAAGTTAAGTAAGTATTCAAGTGATAATGATGCTTATTTTTTAGACAATGATAGAGATGAAGTCCTATTTATGATTGAATAAAAAGAGCAAGTTAAGAAAAGGACTCCAATAATTCTCAAATGTTTTATATGTGGTAACTTTGGACATCTTGAAGATAGTTGTACAAGGGATGATTATATTTTTAGTGATGATGAATATGAAGATACACTTGAAGGACTAGAAGAGAATATTCTAATGGTATTAGAATGAGTAGATGATCCTACATAATACAAGCCAATAGAAAATAAATATGTGGAAAAATACAAGAAAATAGAGTAATATTTAGAAGAGAATGGATATGATCTCAAGGGAGAACTTATTTATGCCCTTGACATGGTAAATAAGGTATGAAAGCAACACTCTAAACTGGAAATTCAGTTTTAATAATGTGATGAAGAGAGAAAATTGCTTATAGAGGATTTAGAAAAATCAAGGCTAAGGCAGAAAGGTTCAAGGATAAGTTAGAAGCAAAGATCTTAGAATGTGAGAAGTTAGCACAAGAAATGGTACTACTAAGAGAATATTTAAAAGAATCCAAGATCAAGATGAAATGGTTTAAAAATAGCTCAAAGAACTTGGATAAGTTCATCAAGATACAAAAGACTACATCAACCAAAACAGGTCTTGGATTTGAACATAATCAAACGAAATGGGAAGGAGAGTCAACCTCAAGTTTTGGGGGAGAAGAAACTTTAGATGAAGATGATTCAAAATAAGACAATGTAAAATAAAGTGAGACATCTAAGGATGAGTTGGACAATAGAGAGCTCAAGAAAAATAGGAACAATGCACAAAGAAGATACAGATGGAACAATAATCAGAATAATTCAAGAGAGACTTGGAGATCAATGAGGTCAAG
The DNA here is from genome assembly GCA_028583015.1 of Wollemia nobilis. Lineage (NCBI taxonomy): Eukaryota > Viridiplantae > Streptophyta > Pinopsida > Araucariales > Araucariaceae > Wollemia > Wollemia nobilis. Next base: position 909,664 of record JAQPPZ010001538.1, read on the forward strand.
ACAAGGAAACTTAAATGGAATATGTTTTTCATGTCACAGGTTTGGGAATATGGCTTCACAGTGCAGGATACATGAAAGAAAAAAATATGGAAATAGATAACTTTTCCATGGGTATTGCTACTCATGTAATCTGTTTGGTCACAAGGCAACAAATTGTAGGGTTCATGACAAAAGAGGATATGACTTCACTAAGAAAAATTCTAAGATATTTTCACCACCAAGTAATAATAACATTAAGTGTTATAAGTACAAAAATGATGGTTACACAACAAAGTGGTGTAGAGAAGACATTCCAGAATCAATCAGGAACATGAATAGAAACAAGAATAGGAATAGAAACATGAATATGAATAGGAATAGGAAAAGGAACAGGAACATGAATAGGAATGTAGACATGGACAGGAACATGGACATGGAAAATAGTCAAAGGAGATAGAAGTTTTATATAAGAAGGAAATAGGATAAATGTAAAGAAGAGTGATTTTTGGGAGTAGAAATACTCCCACCCTAGAATTAACCACCTCAAGAGGAAGTGGGGGAGGGGCTAAGCTAAGAGGCTCATTATTAGACCTAAGCCCCAAAGGTGACCCTTTTCCATTGATTTCAAAGGGGGAGAGATTTGAGTAAGGAGGAGAGATTTGGTATTTGATAAAAGAGGAGAGAACTTTCAATTAGGGGGAGCAGATCTTCAGGGGGAGAAGAAAAAATTTTAGTATTGGAATTTTTAAAGAGTGGTTGCCATCAATGACAAAGGGGGAGATTGTTGGCTATTTGAGTAAGTTTGTAAGAAAATTTGAGTTGTCATTGATGTCAAAAGGAATGCAATTGATTGGTTCCGAAATATTTTCATATTGTCTTATGAAGCATGACCAAAAAGGTTTTTCATTAAAATCTTGACGTAGCAAAATAAAAGGTTTTCCATTAAAACCATTGAATAAGAAAACAAAAGGTTTTTCATTAAAAACCATTGGAAAATAAAGTATAATAATTTTATTATAGTAAGGAAGCTTTAAGTTAATTATTAAATTAATTTATTAGTTAATTTACTTAAATTGAAAATCTATTTAAATTAATTATTGATTAATTTATTTATTAATTATAAATTAATTTAAGTTAAGGTTAAAACCCTAGAGTGGGTTTTAGATTTGAAATTAAAAAATCCAATTTTAAAAAGCGCCAACGTGAGGAGGAATGTAAAATTAAGTATATAAGGGGGAGCACCCACCACATTAATATTCACCATGCCTAAGAAGATCGTGCGAGCATAGTAATCAGCTCTGCAATCGAAGGGAGATAGAAAACACGATTTTTGTGTGAGAAGAGGAGTGTTGAAGGCATAAGAGGAAGTTCTTTATCCTTCCTTCACGTGGGCCTTCGTAGCCCACGCGGTGAGTGCCCAAGAACCTAGCGCTTAGGCTAGAGGATACGGTAGATCGAGTCACGCCGAATCCCCTTTTTGTGGGGAGTACAATGTATGCAGAATATTTGATCTCCAAAATTTTTGGAAGTTTAGTTGGGCAATTTAAAAATTAATTTTGCATGTTTATTATTTGGTTCTAAGGTTGCAAGGGAGTTATAAGTTTTGGCAAAATTAATTTTTTTAATATTGTTTTCTCAAAGGTTTTGTGTGGAGTGCAAAGTGTTTGGTTGATATTCTATAGTGTTAAATATTACACAACAATGGTGAAGAAAAACATGATCATAGGAATAGAGAATCAAAAAGATACAGGCACTAGAAGAAGAACAAGGTTTTGTGTGGAGTGCAAAGTGTTTGGTTGATATTAATTTTTATGGAGCAGCTAAGGACAATCCTGGCAGGGCAGGAATTGGTGGCATTGTGCGAGATCATAATGGGAATATGATGCTTACGTTTTCTGAATATTTGGGAACAAGGACGAACAACGAAGCTGAAGCTAGAGCTATGTGGAGAGGCCTTCAAATGACTCAAGACTTAGAAGGCAATTTGATCATAGAAGGAGACTCTATGCATGTTATAAATCTCCTCAATAATTGGAAAATACCTCCTTGGAGGATTAAAATAATTGTTGAAGAGGCTAGGATCCTTTTCTAGGGAAGACAGGATAGAAAATCCCAACATGTCTTTCGGGAAGCTAAAAAAATTGCTGATAAGCTGACCAATTTGGGTGTCGATGGTGACATAATTTTCAAATGGGAAAACGGTGTCCCGATTGAAGTAGAGGAGCTTATTCAACAAGAATGCCAAGAATGATAGTCGAATTTACCAATAGGGAAGGCACTATAAGTTCGAAGGCTAGGAGTATTCCCGTCTCTTTTTGAATTGGACTCACAATAAAAATTATTTGAGCTATCAGTCTTCATGGATGTTTCTTGGAAATACCACAAAGACTAATGGGGATAGTCACATGTCAGATAACATTGCTCCTAGTCATATTAATAATTTTAGGTTGGTTTATAATCACAGGAAATGAAATAAACGACAATATAAAATTTCAAACCAAAGCCACGTCGACCACCAGATAGCCACCATCGTAAATCTAGCCAGCAGGTTCACTTCTCCAAGGCTGATTGGCCAAGATAGTATGTGGTACCAAAGCATGTCATATACGAAAGAAAGTAATTACCAAATAATTATTAAGAGTAACTATCAATACAGATCTTGTGGGAGTTTTTTTCAGTACTCTGCTATGTGTGTCTATAGCTTTTTGTTTCTCCATTGTCTCAAGGAAGAGATCCGTGTCTGTTTCTTTTTTGTAATTATGATGCATGTGTGTTTTCTCGAGGTATACCCAAAATGTTGTATGGGAAGTTTCTTTTTGATAACAGGCTATGTGCCTTACCATATGTAATGGCTTTGGCGGCATGTAGATTTTACATATATAGGATCCTTAGTAAGGATATGTTCATCAACACCCTGGACTGATTTTTGTAAAAGGTTTTGGGTTAACCTATAAAACCCGGTATTAATGCTATAGTATCTTATCTACCAAAAAAAAAAGTTAAGTTGATTGGTTGGTTTTCTAAAAAATAAGTTTGGAGTGAAAAGGTCTTGAGTAGGGTTTCCTTTTGAGTGTGTTTGAGTTAATGCATCAAGGTTTTCTGGAATAAAGAGTTGTTATTAAAAACTTGTTTAATAAGCATTGTTGTTGAAGATATTAGTTGTGTGAATAACTTGAACTAGAAGTTGAAAATAACATGAGTATCATTGTTATGTGATATTTGTTGTTGAGAATTATTGGAAATATTTTTGAGTGAGTGTTCATATGCTTGGACTAGGTTTTGTGAGAAAGGATTGTTACATTGAGTGATTGGTTGAGTAGAGTTGGGTGAGCCTAGTCAAGTGGATGTATGAAGTGATTGTTCAAGTTCCATAAAACAAACTATTCTGTGTTTTAAATTGAGTTGAGAAAATGATTGAGCATTGAGGTGAATAAGAAGCATATTGAGTCTCTAACAATTCTCCTTATGTTTCTAAGAGAGTGATTGAAAGTGATTGAGCATTGTGATGAGTATAGAGCATATTGAGTCTCTAAAAATTCTCTTTATGTTTCTATGAGATTTAGACAAGTTTTGTGTGGACTTGTTGAGAAGATTTAAACAAGTTCTATGTGGAATTTTTGAGTAGATTTATACAAGTTTTGTGTGGACTTGTTGAGCAGATTTGGAGAAGTTCTGTGTGGACTTGTTGAGCAGATTTGAATAAATTTTAAGTGGACTTGTTGAGTAGATTTGAGCAAGTTTAGTGTGAACTTGTTGAGAAGATTCAGACAAGTTCTATGTGAACTTGTTATGTATATTTGAGCAAGTTCTAAGTGAACTTGTTGATCAGATTGGGAAAGTTTTGAGTAAACTTGATAAGCATATTTGAGCAAGTTATAAGTGGACTTGTTGAGAAGATTTGAGCAAGTTCTGAGTGGACTTGTTGAAGAGATTGAGCAAGATTCTATGTGAACTTGTTGAGCAGATTTGAGCAAGTTCTAAGTGGACTTGTTAAGCATATTGAGCAAGTTCTATGTGAAGTTGTTGAGCATATTTGAGCAAGTTATGTGTGGACTTGTTGAGCATATTTAAGCAAGTTCTGTGTGGAATTGTGGAGTAGAGTTTGGTGTAGATTTGAGGACAGGTTTGTGACAGACTAGAGATAGAGATTGAGAAGATTTGTGCTAGAACAAAGGACTATGTTTAGTGCAGATTTGAGATAGAGCTTTGGAGGTGATAGAGCAAAAAGGATAGTAGTCTCCAGTGGATAGAGATACATCAGCCAAGGCAGTAAGTATAGGTCTTCTGAGTGGGGATAAGAGTCTTCAGTGGAGATAGATCCACAAGCCAATGTAGTGGAGGTAATAGTCTTCTAGAGGATCACCAATCAGAGCAGAGGAGAAGGAGTTCTCGTATGGATAGAGATCCACAAAATTTATTTAGGGGATTTATATCTCCATTGGAAATAGGTTCATAAACATTGTAATAGGGAAATGATTCCTAAGAGATTATTTGAGAAATTTTTTAAAGAAATATTTTCTCCATGGAGATAGCCATATTTGGGTGAACCACATTAAATTGGTGTCTCTATTGTGTGTGGTGTTTTATGCATTTATTTGATTACTGTTATTGATATTATTATCTATACATTACATAATATTGTTTTGGAAGGAAAAGTAAAAAGTGGTCTTATATTGTTCACCCCCCCTCTCAGTATAAGCTCGTGTTCTTCAATTGGTATCAAAGTGGGTTCCTTCAGAAGAGTCTAACAGATTAAATGAAAATCTAAAAAGAACACAATGGATTCTAAGAATGGTTTCTCAGATAATTCATCACTTGTATTTTATGGAAGTGACTATATGTATTGGAGCACGAGAATGAAGATCTATCTAATGGCACTTGGCAATAAAATTTGGGAAGTAGTCGATATTGGATACGATCCATTAATAAATCCTCCTACAAATAAGGAAGGTAAGCTCCTACAACACTACAATTTAAAAGCAATGAATGCACTTTTGAGAGGTTTGCATAGAACAGAGTCTATGAAACTTATGCATTGTCAAACTGCAAAGGAAATGTGGGATAAATTGCAAGGTATATATGAACGAGATAAAAGTGTCAAGAAAGAAAATATATGAAATCTCAAAGGATAATTTGAAGCATTAAAAATGAAATGATGAGAAAAATATTAGTGCTTATCTACTTTGAATTGATGAGGTTGTGAATTATATGCAAGGACTTTGAATGAAGATTGATGAATCAGATTTTTGTGATAAATTCCTAATAACTCTTACAAAAAGATTCAGTGAAAATGTTTCTTCTATATAAGTGTCAATGTATGATGATTCTTTGACAAGATATAAGTTGCTTGGTATGCTTACAAATTTTGAGTTAAGAACAAAATATCCTATTCCTCATAAGGAAGAAGCCTTCAAAACAATCAAGAAGACAAAGGGTAAGAAGTCAGAATCAAGCAATGAGTCATACAATGATGAAGAAGCTAATTATGGTAGAAAAGATAAATATTATAGAATATCTAGATATCTAAGATCTGTTAAGTGTTTTAATTATGGAAAGTATGGAAATTTTGCAACAGATTTTCAAGAACCCAAGAACAACAATGGTGAAGAAAAATAGGATCACAGGAATAGGGAATCAAAAAGATACATGCACTGGAAGAAGAACAAGGATGTACAAAGCAGACAAGAAAATAAGTTCTTTCAAAGAAAAAAGAGGAGCTACTATGCGGATAAGGCAAGTAAGTACTCAAGTGATAATGATTCTAGTTTTTTCAGACAATGATAGAGATGAAGTCCTATTTATGATTGAAGAAAAAGAGCAAGTTAAGAAAAGGACTCCAATAATTCTCAAGTGTTTTAAATGTGGTAATTTGGACATCTTGAATATAGTTGTACAAGGTATGGTTATAGTTTCAATGATGATGAATATGAATATACACTTGAAGGACCAAAAGAGAATATTCTAATGGCATTATAATAAGGAGTAGATGATCCTAAAAAAGACAAGCCAATAGAAAATAAAGATGTGGAAAAAGGCAAGAAAATAGAGGAATATTCAGAAGAGAATGGATATGATCTCAAGGGAGAACTTATTTATGCTCTTGACATGGTAAATAAGGTAATAAAGCAACACTCTAAACTAGAAATTCAGTTTCAATAATATGATGAAGAGAAAATATTGCTTATAGAAGATTTAGAAAAATCAAAGGCTAAGGCAAAAAGGTTCAAGGATAAGTTAGAAGCAAATATCTTAGAATGTGATAAGTTAGCACAAGAAGTGGCACTACTAAGAGAATATTTATAAGACTTCAATATCAATATGAAAGGGTTTAAAAATAGCTCAAATAACTTGGATAAGTTCATCAAGATACAAAAGACTACATCAAGAAAAATAGGTCTTGGATTTGAATAGAATCAAAATAAATGGGAAGGAGAGTCAACCTCAAGTTTTGGGGGAGAAGAAAATTCATATGAAGATACTTTAGAAGAAGATAGTGTAAAAGAAAGTGAGACATCTGAGGACAAGTTGGACAATAGAGAGCTCAAAAAAATAGGAACAATACACAAATAAGATACATATGGAACACCAATCAAAATAAGTCAAGAGAGACTAGGATACCAATGAGGTCAAGACAAGGAAACTTCAATGGAAGATGTTTTTCATATCACAGGTTTGGGCACATGGCTTCACAATGCAGGACACATGAAAGACAGGAATATGGGAATAGACAAATTTTCCATGACTATTGCTACTCATGTAATCTATTTGGTTACAAGGAAATAAATTGTAGGGTTCATGACAAAAGAGGATATGGCTTCACTAAGAAAAATTCTAAGATATTTGCATCGCCAAGGAATAATAACATTAAGTGTTATAAGTATAAAATTTATGGTCACACAACAAAGTGGTGTAGAGCAGACATTCCATAATCAATCAGGAATAGGAACAGGAACATGGATATGAATAGAAATAGGAATAGAAACAGAAACATGAATATGAACAGGAACAAGAACAGGAATAAGAACATGAACAAGAATGCAGACATGAATAGGAACACGAACATGTAGAACAATCAAAGGAAATAGAAGGTTTAGATAAGAAGGAAAGAGGATAAAGGTAAAGAAAAGTGCTTTCTAGGAGTAGAAATATTCCCACCCCAGAATTAACTAACTCAAGAGGAGGTTGGGGAGGGGCTAAGCTAAGAGGCTCATTCTTAGCCCCAAGCCCCAAAGGTGATCCTTTTCCATTGATGTAAAAGGGGAATAGATTTGAGTAAGGGGGAGATATTTGGTATTTGAGAAAAGAGGAGAGAGCTTTTAGTCAGGGGAGAAGATATTCAAAGGGAGAAAAAAAGTTTCAATATTGGCATTTTTAAAGAGTGGTTGCCATCAATGACAAAGGGGGAGATTGTTGGCAATTTGAGCAAGTTTGTAATAAAAGTTTAGTTATCATTGATTTCAAAAGGAATGCAATTGATTGGTTCCAAAAGAGTTTCATATTGTCTTCTGAAGAATGACAAAAAAGGTTTTTCATTAAAACCCTGACGGAGCAAAATAAAAGATTTATCATTAAAACCATTAAAGGAGAAAATAAAAGGTTTTCCATTAAAACCATTGAAGGAGAAAATAAAAGGTTTTTCATAAAAATCATTGGAAAATAAAGTATAATTATTTTATTAGACTAAGGAAGCTTAAAGTCAATTATAAATTAATTTTAAATTAATTTATTAGTTAATTTACTTAACTTGAAAATTTATTTAAATTAATTATTAATTAATTTATTTATTAATTATAAATTAATTTAAGGTTAAAACCCTAGAGTGGGTTTTAGATTTGAAATTCAAAAATCCAATTTTGAAAAGCACCAACGTGAGGAGGAATGTCAAATCAAGTATATAAGGAGGAGCACCCACCTCATTAATATTCATTATGCCTAAGAAGATCGTGCGAGTATAGTAATCAACACTACGATCGAAGGGAGAGAGAAAACATAATTTTCGCTTGAGACGAGGAGTGTTGAAGGTATAAGAGGAAGGTCTTTATCCTTCCTTCACGTGGGCCTTCGTAGCCCACACAGTGAGTGCCCAAGTGTTGAACATTTTGAGTCCCTAAGTCAAAGTTATCATTGATGTCACCAATGAGGTCATCAGTAATTTTAGCAGGAAATAAAGGTGATAAAAATGGTTATTTGATATCCAGCAAGAAGACAAAATATCGAGGGAAATAGTGCAAAAGATAGAAATTAAAAAGGAGTTAAAATATTTATTTTATAAATTATTTAAATTCAGCATAAATTTAAATTTTATAGATAAATATTAAAGGCACTTTATTGAAGGATTAATATTATAATGGTGGTTACTATAATATTAAAATTGCCATGGTGAGAACCCAAATAAAATAATTATAATTCTTATTATAATATTTTATAATGCAAGGGATTTTATAAAGTCCAAAAGTAAATTTAATTAAAACCCAAGGTTGGGTTTACTAAGGCCTTCGAAGCCTTAAAGCACCGACGTAATGCATTTCCTAAAAGCACCGACGTCTAAACAAAGGAGGAAGGGCAATATAAATACATGCCCAAAGTTAGTTATTATCTATCCTTGCTCAAATTATTAATCAAGTGGCACATGCAAAAAAGAGCTCATGGTTTTAAGAACATTCGAGAAGGGAAGCACAGGACAATGTGGAGACAGACCACCCCCAATTCACATTGGGAAGCATGGTCTAGTGGTATCTTGGGAGAGTGAATGCATTGAGAGCATAGAGGTTGTGCATTTGATTCTTGCAAAGATTTTTTGGTGGAGTATTGTGGAAGCGCAAGGACACACTTTTTTTTAAAACATGGGCAAGGAAAGTGCAAAGAAGAAACACATGGTACTTCTCCCTTTACGAACGAGCATGTATCTCATGTGGCAACCTTAGTCACGGCTAAGGCACTCACGGTGAGGGCAAGATGTGGGATCAAATCCCCTTGAGGCAAGTACATTTTTTTGTTAATTAATTTTTATGATTATGCCCTAAGGTTGGAGTGATAAGGATGTTATAGGGTTAATTAAAGTTTTAATAAACTTTATTAAAAAGAGGTTGTAGTGATTATTTCTAAAAGTGAAGTGTTGATATTTATTTGAGCATTATTATTTGGAAATTATTATTTTGAGAGTTATATTTTAGGAGGAATAAGGAGTTATGATAAAGTGTTGATTGAGATTTATTTTGAGACTTTTTGGTTATTATTTTGATAAGGGTTTTCTTCTAAAAGGACTTTGGTGGATGTGAAAATTAAGTTGGAGTAAAAAGGTGTATTTAAAGTTATATTTTGCATTGTGATTTTAATTAAAGTCCTCTAACCCTTATGTGAGTTTGGAAAAGAGTTTTGTGAAGTGTGGCAAATTTTGTGGACAACTCCTTGGCAACAAAAAGGTATGGGTAAAATTCTTCTCTATTGAGTTGGTTGATTGGCTTGATTGAAAATTAAGTTTGGAGTGAAAATAAATTGATTAGGGTTTCCTTTTCCAAAGTGGTTGGTTTAATGCTTCAAGGTTTCCTCGATTGAGAGTTGTGATTAAACCTTATTTTATAAGCATTGTTGTTGAAGCCATTGGTTGTGTGAAAAACCTGAGTTAGGGTTTGAGAAGAACATGGGTATCATTGTTAGATGAAGAATGTTTTATTAGCATTGTTGTTGAATCCAACTGGTTATGCAAATAACTTGAACTTAAGTTTGAGAAGAACATGAGTATCATTGTTATGTGATATTTGTGTTGGGCATTGTTGGAAACATTTTGAGTTGGGTGATACATGCTTGGACTAGGGTTTGTGAGAAAGGGTTGTTCCTTGAGTTTATTGGTTGAGTAGAGTTGATTGAGCCTAGTCAAGTGAATGTGTGAAGTGGTTGTTCAAGTTCCATGAAAAAAAAAAATTATATTCTGATTTGAGTTGAGATTGAGTTGAGAAAGTGATTGAGTTGAAGAATAGAGCATATTGATTCTCTAACAATTCTCTTTATGCTTCTATGATATTGAGTTGAGAAAGTGATTGAGTTTAAGAATAGAACATATTGAGTCTCTAAAAATTCTCTTTATGCTTCTATGAGATTAAGTTGAGAAAGTGATTGAGCATTGAGTATAGAACATATTGAGTCTCTAACAATTCTCTTTATGATTCAAAGAGATTGGAGAAGTTTTGTGTGGACTTGTTAAGCTGATTTGAGGTAAGTATTTGAGAAGGCTTGTGGACTGATTTTGTGGGAGCTTTTATGGAAGCTTGCAATGTAGATTTGAGCAAGTCCTAGAGAGGAATTATTAAGTAGAATTGGACAAGTTTTGTGTGATCTTGTTGAGAAGATTTGGACAAGTTCGGAGTGATCTTATTGAGTAGATTTGGATAAGTTCTGAGTGATCTTTTTGAGTAGATTTGGACAAGTTCTATATGGGATTGTTGAGCAGATTTGGATAAGTTCTGAGTGAGCTTGTTGAGTAGATTTGAACAAGTTATGAGTGAGCTTGTTGAGCAGATTTCAAAAAGTTCTAAGTGAGCTTGTTGAGCAGATTTGGATAGGTTTTTTGTGGACCTATTGAGCAGATTTGGATAGGTAATGTGTGGACTTGTTGAGAATTTTTGGACAAGTTTTGTGTGGACCTATTGAGTATATTTGGGCAAGTTCTATGTGGACCTATCAAGAATATTTGGGTTGGTTCTGAGTGGACCTATTGAGTAGATTTGAGAAGGTTCTGAGTGGACCTATTGAGCATATTTGTGCTAGAATGAATGAACTATGTTTAGTGAAAATTTTATTGGACTTGTGCTAGACCAAATATACTATTTTTAGTGCAAGAGATTGAGCAGAGTTGTGCTAGACCGACTGGACTGTGTTTAGTATAGTATTGAGATAGAGCTTTGGAGGTGACAGAGCAGAGAGGATAGAGTCTCTAGTGGATAGAGATCCATTAGCTAGGACATTAAGGATAGGTCTTCTGAGTGAGGACAAGAGTCTTAAAGTGGATAGAGATCCACAGTTAGTTCAGTGGAGGTAGTATTCTAGAGGATCACCAACCAGAGCAGAGGAGAAGGAGTTCTCCTATGGATAGAGATCCACAAACCATATTTAGGGGATCATCATCTCCTTTGGATAGAGGTCCATAAATATTGTAATTGGGAAGTATTCCCAAGATATTATTTGAGAAATATTTAGAAGAAATATTTTCTCTATGGAGGTAGCCCACATTGGGTGAACCATGTTAAAATTTGTGTCTCTATTGTGTATGGTGTTTTGTGTATTACTTTGATTACTGCTATTGATACTGCTATCTTTACACTACATAATATTGATTTGAAAAGAAAATTAAAAAGTGGTCTTATATTGTTCACCCTCCCTCTCATTATAAGCTTGTGTTATTCACTAAGCACCTAGCGCTTAGGCTAGAGGAGATGGTGGATCGAGTCACACTGAATCCCATTTTTTTGGAGAGTACAACATACTTAAAATATTTAATCTCTAAAAATTTTGGAAGTTTAGTTGGGCAATTTAAAAATTAATTTTGCATGTTTATTATTTGGTTCTAAGGTTGCAAGGGAGTTATAAGTTTTGGCAAAATATATTTTTTTAATATTGTTTGCTCAAATATTTTGTGGAATGAAAACTATTTGGTTGATATTCTATAGTGTTGAATATTATTAAGAGTGGTTAATATCCTATGGTGGTGGATATTATTTTAAGAGTGGTTGATATATTATGGTGTTGGTCACTATTCTAAGATTGGATTTGATAAGGTATTTCCAAGTATTTAATTATGTATGATTTGTTGAGTGTAATTGAAAAAGGGAAGAAATAAGGCATTGATTATATTTTGGTCCAAGGAATATCTTTAAGGAAATATTGGAATAATATTTTGTCTTCTAACATTCTTGATTTTGGAAAAGAAGTGTTTATGGTTGTTGTATATTTGTAAGGTCCATTCCTTATCATCAAGAAAAAGGTATGACTACAATCTTCCATAGTTAATTTTGGAGTGAAAAATAAGTTTGGAGTGAAAAGGACTTGATTAAGGTTTCCTTTTGAGTGTGTTTGAGTTAATGCATCAAGGTTTTTTGGAATAAAGAGTTGTGATTAAAACCTTGTTTAATAAGAAATGTTTTTGAAGACATTAGTTGTATGAAGAACTTGAAATAGAAGTTGAAAAGAATATTAGTATCATTGTTATGTGAGATTTGTTGTTAAGCATTGTTGAAAATATTTTTGAGTGAGTGTTCATATCCTTTGACTAGGGTTTGTGAGCAAGGATTATTTCATTGAGTGATTGGTTGAGTAGAGTTGGTTGAGCCTAGTCAATTGGATGTATGAAGTGATTGTTCAAGTTCCATAAAACAAACTATTCTATATTCTGAATTGAGTTGAGAAAATTATTGAGCATTGAGGTGAATAAAAAGCATATTGAGTCTCTAAAAATTCTCCTTATGTTTCTAAGAGGGTGATTGAAAGTGATTGAGTATTGTGATGAGTATAGAGCATATTGAGTCTCTAAAAATTCTCTTTATGTTTCTATGATATTTAGACAAGTTTTGTGTGGACTTGTTGAGCATATTTTGACAAGTTCTATGTGGCCTTGTTGAGCATATTTAGACAAGTTCTGTGTGGACTTTTTGAGCATATTTTAACAAGTTATGTGTGGACTTGTTGAGAATATTTGAAAAAAAATTGAGTGGACTTGTTGAGAATATTTGAGCAAGTTGAGTGTGAACTTGTTGAGCAGATTTGGACAAGTTCTGTGTGAACTTGCTAAGCATATTTGAGCAAGTTTTGAGTGGACTTGTTGAATATATTGAGCAAGTTCTAAGTGGACTTGTTGAGAATATTTGAGAAATTTATGAGTGGACTTGTTGAGAAAATTTGAGCAAGTTCTGAGTGGACTTGTTGAGCATATTAAGCAATATTCTTGTTGGAAATTACCATTAGTAAAAGGTTAAAAATTTGATTTTAACTGGGGTAAAGGTAACTTACCTTTTACCTTACCTGGACGGCAGTGGACGGCAGCATTTGGGCGGCAAGAGAATTCCTTCCATCCTTCTTTTCCCCCAATTTCTCCTTTCTCCCTTTCTTTCTCGAATAGGTTATTTACCGCCTATTTAATCTATGTAACCTAAGTTTGAAGGTTAATGCAATAATTCCTTTTTCCGTAATCACTCACCTTTCACATTTGGTATCAGAGCGGCATGATTCCCAAGGCAGTGGGGCCCGTAGTTCAAGGTGGTGGCACGGATCCTGAGGCAGCCCGTAGGAGCTGAGGCAGCATGGATCTCGAGGTGGCCCGCAAGAGCAGTTCGGCACATTTTTTGAGGCATTGGAGGAGCTGGACGAGGCGGCCCGTAGGAGCAACAGATCTGCATGATTCCCGAGGCGCTGTTGACATGGCGTCAACATGATTCTCGAGGCGCTATTGACATAGCGATCTGCTGCATGCGACCCGAGGCACAAGGCTGACATGGCACGATGCATGGCGACATGTGGATGGTGCACGACCTGAGGTGTGGTGATGTGGCACTGGTGTGCAGCCCGAGGAGGGTGACGTGGCGATCTGTAAAGTGTGCGCTGACGTGGCGCTGGCGTGCGGCCCGAGTGGTGACATGGCAAATGGAACCTACGTTTTCGTGACTACCTGTAGGAAGTCAAAGTACAGTAGGTGTTTAGTTATTTTTAAATAACTAAAACATCGCCCTACGGGCGATGTGGGACAATTAGTCCCAACAATTTTTAAGCTTCGTGTCGAAGCGCGAAGCCAACACTAGCTTCGTGCTCGACGCGAAAGCCAAGGGGCGGGGAGCACGCATTGCTCCCGGATCAGCCCGGTAGCGCAGTGGCTACCCTCAGCCCTGACACCCTCAAGGTTGCAGGATTGACTCTCGACGGGGTCGATAGATAGTTAAATTTTTTTTAATTAATTTAAAAAAAAAAAAAACTAATGAATAGTTTAAAAATATATATATAATATTTTTTTTTGTGTGTAATTTCCTAAGAGGAAATTTATGTTCATTAGTTTTTCAAAAAAAAAAAAAAAAATTTCAAAGTTAAATGAAATTTCCTAAGAGGAAATAATTGTAAAGTTTTTTTATAAAAAACTTAGAAAGTTAATTTTTTTATTACTATTTCCTAAGAGGAAATCTTTGTAAAAGAAAATTTCTAGGAAATTTTCTTAAATGATAAGATCGAAAGGTTGTTATCATGCCCTCTGCAAGTTGTTACTGAGAACAACTCCTGAAAACTTTGATAGGCACGTGAAAACACTAGGACTTAATACGGCTTTTTTCACAGCTTGCAAAATGCGGTTATTGCACACGCGAGAAATCCCGATCAAGGATACGAAGCGATTCGGAAGATAACTCCTTTGGCAGCAAGTTTGAACAATCTCGACACAGCTTGCAATTGCTCGGAAGGATCAAAATATAATCATTATAGTAATTCAAGTTGAAATCCTACAACCTCCTTCTCCTGAAATAATATTGATCAGTGACTGATGATGAACAAGTCGACGACAATTTTGTAATGGTCTGAACAAGTTTGAGTTGTTTATGATTTTAAATCAAGCGGGGCTTGATAGTTTGTAAAGTTTTTTTTGCAATAAGACTATAAAAGAGAGGTTTCTTGTTTTAGTAGATAAATGGGATCACATAATAATCTACCAATTCCCGAATTCGGAGGGGGATAATTATGAGTACTGGTCCATCAAGATGATGACATTACTCATCGAAAAAGGACTATGGGATATTATTGAAGACGGTTACATTGCTCCAACAGATTGGACTACCTTAAGTGCAAATGATAAAAATATCTACAAAGATGCACAGAAAAATAATTCATTTGCCTTATACCATCTTCAATCAGCATTAGATCCAAGTATCTTTTCGAGAATTGCATCTTTCTTAACTGCAACAGATGCATGGAATGCCTTGAAAGAAGGATTCCAAGGAAGTGATAAAGTAAAGCAAGTCAGGCTTCAGACTTTGAAAAGAGATTTTGAAAATCTCAGAATGAAGGAAAATGAAAGAGTTGGAGACTACTGTGTTCGAGTTAAAGCAGTAGTTGATATGATGCAAACTTTAGGTGAAGACACAAAAAATGAAACAATTGTGAAGAAAGTGTTGAGAACACTTCTTCCTAAGTGGAATCACATTGCAATCATAATTGAAGAATCCAAAGATCTTTCTACTCTTACATTTGATAGTTTGATTGGATCATTAACATCACATGAAGAGCGACTTCAAGGTGCACCTTCAACAAGCTATGGAGGTGATGACAAAGCCTTCACTTCGAATGAAAGTGCAAGACGAGGACAAGGAATAGGTCGATGCAGAGGTCAAAAACAAAGAGGTAAGGGCCAAAGCAACTCCTACAAAGGAGGTAATCAAAATAGAGGTGGAAATCAAAACAGAGGAGCCAATCAGAACCAAAGCGGCAATGCAGGCCATGGAAATCAATGACGAGGAAGTAACAAGACTAAAACAGCTTGTTTCAATTGTGGGAAACAAGGCCACTTCGCTCGGGACTGCTGGTCAAAGTCTACAAAATATCAAAGCAGTCAATATGGCTCATTCTACGGAGAAGAATAAGGTCCACCAAACCTTTTTCTCTCTTATGGACAGCCAGATCAAAATCTAAATGATACATGGATTTTGGATACTGGTTGCTCCAACCACATGAGTGGAAAAGAAAATATCTTTGCTACATTAGATTCAAATTACAAATCTCATGTTAAGTTAGGGGATAATAAATCCTTGCAAGTTGAAGGCATAGGAGCTATGGAAGTTCCAACAAAAGAAGGCCTTAAAAATGTGAATGACATATACTATACTCCACAGCTACAACACAATTTGTTAAGTGTTGGCCAAATGATGGAGAAGCATTACAAATTAGTTTTTGATGAAAGAAAATGTACAATATTTGATAAAAATAATTGTAACCGGGTCATCACTGAAGTACCTATGACAAAGAATAGGTTGTTCCCTCTAAAATTTTGTGAGCCAGGGGGAGCTCAACTTACAAACATTGCTATTACAAATCCAAGTGAATTTTGGCACTTGAGATATGGTCACCTCAATTCCGCTATCTTGAAAATGTTAACATCACAAGCTATGGTGACAGGACTACCAAAAATTCCAGAACATAAAAAGGTATGCGAAGCATGTGCTTTGGGAAAGCACCTGGAACGAAGTTTCCAAGAGGCCGAGTGTGGAGAGCAAGCTATCCTCTTCAGCTAGTACATTCGGACATCTATGGTCCAATGCAAACAAAGAGCCTTGGAAACAATTCTTATTTTCTAACATTCATAGATGATTATTCTAGAATGTGTTGGCTTTATTTTCTGAAACACAAAGATGAAGCATTTGATTGCTTCATAGAATTCAAAAATAATGTAGAAAAGCAAAGTGACTACTATGTCAAATGTCTTCGAACTGATAAAGGAGGAGAGTACTCCTCAAATGAATTTCTTCATTATTGTAACCAAAATGGGATAAAAAGGTAGTTCACCACTGCCTATACCCCACAGCAGAATGGTGTGGCTGAGAGAAAGAACCGCACCCTTGTTGAAATGGCATGAACAATGCTTCGAGCAAAACATCTTACAAACGACTATTGGGCGGATGCAGGTGAGAACAAGTGCATATATTATAAATAGAAGTCTCGACTTCTAGTTTAGATGGTATCACTCCTTATGAAGGATGGTACGGTAAGAAACCAAATGTCAAACATTTCGAGTATTTGGTTCTTTAGCATATGCACACATTCCTGAGGAGAATAGAAAGAAGCTTGATCCAAAGATTCAAGCATGTGTTTTTGTAGGGTATTGTGATTCAACCAAAGGGTATATATTGTACAATCCCATGACACATAAAATCATTATCTCCAGGGATGTAATTTTTGATGAAGGGGGAGAATGGGGTCATAAAAAAATTGTTGATTTTGACTCTAATTCGGACAGTTCTACATTAGTACCTCCCACATTAGTACAACCCAAGAAAAGCAGTGTAAAAAGTCCTCCTCCACAAATTCCACATCAGGAAACTTCATCAAGTACATCAAGTGGTACACCAAGTCCAAGAAGGAATTTTTTGGCACCCCCAAATTCTCCAAAACGATTTCAAAGATCTGTAAGCGCTCCAAGCCCGATGGATATTGATTCAGTTTCTCAAAGGAAAGATACAAATAGAGGAAAGCGCATACTGCAGAGTCATCCATCTACTCAAATGTTGGATAGGAATTTCCAACAAAGATACACTAGGAGTCAAGCTAGTGAGATGGATGACATTTTGTCAAGACTTGAAAATCTTCAAATGTCGGGAGATGATGAGTCTCATGAACCAAGGGGTGATGTAGTCAATTATGCTTTGTTGGCTGCACGCACGCCTAGAACCTTCTAGCTATGAAAAAGCATGCACTAAAAATATATGGCAAGATGCCATGGAAGAGGAAATATCCTCAATTAAAAAGAATGATACTTGGGAGCTTGTGAAGCTTCCCAAGGGAAAAAAATGTGTTGGATGTAAATGGGTCTATAAGACCAAATTCAATGCTGATGGGAGCATTGAAAGGCACAAGGCGAGATTAGTAGCTAAAGGTTTTACTTAGAAATATGGAATAGATTATGAGGAAACCTTTTCTCCAATTGCTCGACAAGAAACAATTAGAACTGTTCTTTCCTTGGCAGCCCATAAAGGATGGAAAATTCAACACATGGATGTGAAAAGTGCATTTTTAAATGGATACCTCACAGAAGAGGTGTATGTTCAACAACCTCAAGGTTTCCAAGAACCAGGAAAAGAGAACCTTGTTTATAAATTGAAAAAAGCACTTTATGGCCTCAAGCAAGCACCAAGAGCATGGTACTCACGAATTGACGACTATTTCAGCAAATATGGTTTCACAAAAAGCAAGAGTGAACCAACATTATACTACCTAAAAAAATGGAGTAGATATCCTCATAGTTTGTTTATATGTGGATGATCTAATATTCATGGGTAGTAATGATAAAATGAATATGGAGTTCAAAAACTCCATGATGAATCAGTTTGAGATGAAGGATCTCGGATTAATGAGATACTTTCTAGGAATGGAAGTACATCAATCAAAGAATGGGATCTTCATATGTCAACAAAAATATGCTCATGACATGATCAAGAAATTTGCTATGCAACAGTGCAAATCAGCTACAACACCAACTCGGACATGGAATCCAACTAAGCAAAGAAGATGGAGCACCAAAAGTTGACTTGACCAATTACGTAAGCATGGTTGGGAGTTTAATGTTTCTCACCAACACTAGGCTAGATATACAAAGATGTTGTTTCTCTTGTATCACGATATATGGCATGCCCATCCGAGCTGCATCTTCAAGCAACCAAACAAATTTTACGATATGTAAAAGGTACATTGGATTTTGGAATCCATTACCACAAGTCTAACTCTGTGAAGTTATTTGGTTATAGTGACAGACGATTACGGCAAGTAATATAGATGACAAAAAATCTACATCGGGGAACCTGTTTTAGTCTAGGTTCGGGACTAATAACTTGGAGTTCCAAGAAGCAACCTGTTGTAGCATTATCATCTACGTAAGCTGAGTACATAGCCATTACTCATGCCAGTACTCAGATCCTCTGGTTGAGGAAAATCCTTGAAGAGATTGGCGAAAAACAAATTGGTCCAACCAAACTGAATTGTGATAATATTAGTGCCATACAATTGGCATATAATCCGATCCACCACAAAAGGTCAAAACATTTTGATATGAAGTATCACTTCATAAGAGATATGGTGGAACAGCAGATAGTTGAGCTTCAATATTGTAGCACTTTCGATAATCTAGCAGACATCTTCACCAAAGGCATGGCTAAAGCTCAATTTATAAAGCTGAGAGACTATATAGTTAGTCCTCTCAACTTTAAGAGGGAGAATGTTGGAAATTACCATTAGTAAAAGGTTAAAAATTTGATTTTAACTAGGGTAAAGGTAACTTACCTTTTACCTTACCTGGACGGCAGTGGACGGCACATTTTGGGTGGCAAGAGAATTCCTTCCATCCTTCTTTTCCCCCAATTTCTCCTTTCTCCCTTTCTTTCTCGAATAGGTTATTTACCGCCTATTTAATCTATGTAACCTAAGTTTGAAGGTTAATGCAATAATTCCTTTTTCCGTAATCACTCACCTTTCACAATTCTATGTGAACTTGTTGAGCATATTTGAGAAAGTTCTAAGTGGACTTATTGAGTAGTTTGAGCAAGTTCTATGTGAACATTTTGAGCATATTTGAGAAAGTTCTGTGTGCAATTTTTGATAATATTTAAGAAAGTTTGGTATGGAATTATGGAGCAGAGTTTGGTTTAAATTTGAGGACAGGTTTGTGCCAAACTAGAGATAGAGATTGAGCAAATTTGTGCTAGACTGAAGGATCGTGTTTAGTGCAGATTTGAGATAGATATTTAGAGGTGACAGAGTAGAAAGTATAGTAATATCCAATGGATAGAAATCCATCAACTAGGGCAATGACGACAAGTCTTCTGAGTGGGTACAAGAGTCTTCAATGGAGAGAGATCCACAAGCCAATGCAATGGAGGTAATAGTCTTCTAGAGGATCACCAATCATAGCAGAGGAGAAGGAGTTCTCCTATGGATAGAGATCCATGAACTTGATTTAGGGGATTCATATCTCCATTGGATAGAGGTCCATAAACATTGTAATAGGGAAAGGATTCCCAAGATATTATTTGAGAAATATTTATAAGAAATATTTTCTCTATGGAGGTAGCCATATTTGGGTGAACCACATTAAATTAGTGTCTCCATTGTGTGTGGTGTTTTTTGCATTGCTTTGATTACTACTATTGATATTGTTATCTATACATTTCATAATATTGGTTTGGAAGGAAAATTAAAAAGTGGTCTTATATTGTTTACCCCCTCTCTCATTATAAGTTTGTGTTCTTAAAAAATGTTAGAAAAGTGGGAAGTATCAGAACCTGATAGAGTCCCAAAATCTTACAACTTAGCAATGTTAGAAAATGGGAAGTTTTAGACCCCGATAGAGTCCCAAAATCCTACCACTTAGTAATATCAAAAAAATAGAAGTGTTAGACCCTGATAGAGTCTTGAAATCTTATCAACTATGTAAATGAGAATTTTCCTAAGTGTTGAAAGTGTTATAAAGTTGGGAAGTTTTTGGACACGAAGGAGTCCCAAAATTCCATTAGATTTATTGAAGATATGGGATCCATTCAAAGTCTCATAGTAACCCGATTTTTTGCCAAGCATTGTTTCTCTTCATAATGTGGTAGATTTTTGGGATTTGTATGGACTCTCATAGTATCCCAATTTTCTGCCAAGCATTGGTTGTCTTCATAATATGGCGATTTTTTAGGATCCATTCAGAGTCTCATAGTAGTTTGATTTTTCACTAAGCATTGGTTCTATTAATAATGTGGTAGATTTTTAGGATCCATTCAAAGTTTGATAGCGACTTGATTGTCCACTAGAGTTCTTGAAGTTTGTACCCTAGTGCAAGGTTGGAGAAGTCTCAAAAATTTGTTGACCATGATAAAGAGGAAATTCATTCCCAAAATTTCATTAGCTATACAAATAAATAAATAAATTTTCTTAAATGTGAATGTTGTCAGAAACATTTTAATGTACTCACCAAGAAAAGTAATACCAAAATATGGCATCCTTGAACGAATAAAATTTGCTAACTAATAATTACAAAAAAAATTACTTGAAAATTGAATATTTTACCTCACCAATTAAAATAATATCTAACAAATCGAAATCAAACTTGATAATTGGAAATAAAAACATGGACATATAAAATTAAACCCAAAACTTAAAATTTAGCTATAATAAAATATAACAATTAAAGAATTAAGACTAGAGATTGAAAATTTTATTTGGAATTGAAAGATATGTTTGGATATTGATAACTTTACCCCCCACTCAAAAATTGAACCCAATAATTGAGAGTATCCTGATTGATGTTGTAAAATGAACGATGTTATAATGTGAGAAACATGACCAAAAAAATCCATAAAAATAATATATTGTCTCTATTGTAGGAAATTTAAGGAAGACCTTAGCATTGGGTTTAATATTTTGGCATTAAATTTAAAATGAAATTTAAATGTTAAACCTAATACTTTGGACCTAAAATTAAAATGAAATCTAATGTCAAACCTTAGAAAATAATTTAATAAATTTAATAATAATCAATCTTAGCCATAATAATAAAGAGATAATAGCTAAAACTAATTTTCTTTTGTTGCCAAAATACTAATTCATGTTTTTCTCCTATGTTGTAGGCAATTGAATCAGTGAAAGAAGAAATGAATAAAATAGAGGAAGCCCTAATAAATTTGGAGACCATTTAAGCATTTGGAAGAAGGTGACCGAACCAAGCCATGAAAGATATTGGAAGCTGAAGCATTGGGGATACATTCATTAAAACTAGATAGAATTTTGGAAACTATCTAGCTTGATAGATAGATTAGATCAATAATTGAAGATTGATAGCTTGTAAAAACAAATAATTGTATGGATCAAAGACGATAATTCTATATCTATACCAAGAGGAACCACAAATTGACACATTTTCCAGGAGACAACTCATTAGTCCAACTATCAACAAATGAAGTACAACTGTAAACCACTAAAAGTACAACTATAAACCACTGAAAGTATAACTGTAAACCACTAAAAATTTAAAATAATAAGGCTATAAATAGCTAACAAGGCCCCATTTCAAAGGGTCAGATTCCACTATTTTTTTTTTGAATTTACATGGTGGAATCGGTAGCCACCACAAATCAGAGCAAGTTGTCCAGCTTTTATGGCCGCCATAGTATTCTCCATTGTCTGCCCTAGAAGCCACCACATAGATATTTACATAGTATGCCCCTATAAACACCATGCCAAAATCATTTAAAACCTTTTATGCCGCTAAAAGCACTAGGAAAGGGACAAGCATTCAGTCCCGACCTCCGCCCCCCTTATGGGGTTTGGATGAACCAATTGGTCTACACCTCGGACCTATTAGATTCCACTATTAGCAATAAGACTTTTAGAATTATCTTTTCTTTGGTAGTTGGTGGAAATATGCACCCCTATAATTCTACTTAAAGATTTGTATTTGTAATCATTTGTAGCAAGTAATTCTAAGATTGTAATCATTGAACATCTTTATTGATGCAAGATATTAGAATTATTGGTATAATAAGTGCATGCTGATGGTGGTTATGTTTAATTTCATTATGGTATTTTGTTCCTTTCCCCTTTTAATATGACACCATTTTAGTTTTTGATTGTGTGAATGTTGATTGAGCTAAGGTTGGTTTGATTCAGAGTTTGTTGCTTTAAATTTTTCTACAAATCTTCAATGATGCACTAACTTGTTTTATTTTATTTCAATAACCCTTTTCTTTTAAATTTTCTTTGAAACCTGATTAGATTAGGAGTAGATTAGTTGAATTTTAGTTTTTGAAGCTTATTCTTATGATTATATGCTTCATTTCTTTCAATTTTTAGAACAAATGTTGTAATTTATTATAAATATTATGTTTTATAATGCAATGAATTTGATGCATTGATAAATTTGAGGTAGCAAGCCTAGAATATTGCTTATTATTTGATTCTTTGAAGTAATATGTTCTATTAAATGTTCAAAGCTAATAATTGTTGGAAATTTTGAGTCCCTAAGTCAACGTTGTCATTGATGTCACCAGATGATTTCATCAATAATACCAAAGATTTTAGTAGAAAATAAAGGGGATAAAGATGGTTATTTGATATCTAGGAATAAGGCCAAAGATCAAGTGAAACAATGCAAAAGATAGAAGTTAAAAATGAGTTATAATATTTATTTTATAAATTATTTAAATTCAGTGTGAATTTAAATTTTATAAATAAATATTAAAGGTACTTTGTCAAAGGTATAATATTATAATATTGGTTATTATAATATTAAATGTGCCATGGTGAGAACCCAAATAAAATATTTATAATTCTTATTACAATTTTTTATAAGGTAAAAGTGGGTTTTATAGTCTCAAGATATTTTAATAAACCCAAAGGTTGGGTTTAGGACCAAAGGCATTCAAAGCCTTTATGATCCTCACCGACGTCATGTGGGTTAATTACAATTTGAAGCAACGATGTTATAAAGCAAATGAGGAATATTAATATTTAAACCTATGCCCAAAGGGCATTAAAATAACCCTTGCTCGATTACATGTGAATTAATTAAAAAGAGCTCATGAGAAGAAAACTGTGAATTTTGTGTTTGTCTTACCGGTGAAAGGAAACAAAGAGGAAAGCGTTGAATGTTTGAAATCCAACTAGGCACCTTGGCCTAGTGGCAATAGGGATGTAGCTTACGTTTTGTGTGCAAGTAGGCTAGTGTTTGAATCTCGGTGGAAGTGATTGGTAGGTGTGTTGAAAGCACCAAACATGATGTGCAAGTTTTGTGAAGCAAGGAAGGGATAAAGGTTTTGAAGCACATGGTGCTTCTTTCATATCCAATGAGTGTGTAGCTCGTGTTGTGGTTTGAACCATGCGTAAGACATTAGTGTGGGCTGCATTGAGAGTTCAAAACTCTCCAAAGACAAAGGTAACATTTTTATTTTTATTTTTATTAAATGCCTAAGTTAGAGGTAAAAGGTTGTTTAGTGGTTGAAGTTTGGAAAGGTTGCTTTCTAATAAAGTTGTGGTAGTTAAGAATTACCTTTAGGAGTTATAAGGAGAATTCTATTTTTATTTTTAAGTCTTAAAATTGCTATTGTGGAATATTGAAAGGTTAAGACTTTGTCGGTAGTATGTTATTTTGAATTAAGAATTTTTGTGACTATTGTGAGGATATTGATTATTATTTAAGTTGGAGTGATAAGGTGTAATTTTGATATTATTTTTATGATATATTTTTTTGAAGAAAATTATCCTCTAACCCTTATTGAGATTGGCAAAGAAGTAATTGTGAGTGTGGCATATTTATGAGGACAACTACTCTTCAAGAAAAGGTATGGGTAAAATTCTTCTTTGTTGAGTTGGTTGATTGGCTTTATTGAAAATTAATTTTGGAGTGAAAAGAAATTGATTAGGGTTTCCTTTTCTAAAGTATTTGAATTAATGCTTCAAGGTTTTTTGGATTGAGAATTGTGATTAAACCTTGTTTGATAAGCATTGTTGTTGAGACCATTGGTTGAGTGAAGTGTTGTGAGTTGATGCTTCAAGGTTTTCTGAATTGAGAGTTGTGATTAAAACCTTGTTTTATTAGCATTGTTGTTGAAGCCATTGGTTGTGTGAAAAACCTGAGTTAGGGTTTGAAAATAACATGAGTATAATTGTTATATGAAGAATGTTTTATTAGCATTGTTTTTGAAGTGATATGTTATGCAAAGAACTTAAACTATGGTTTGAAAAGAACATGAGTACCATTGTTATGTGAGATTTGTTGTTGAGCATTGTTGGATACATTTTGAGTTGAAGGATAAATTCTTGGACTAGGGTTTGTGAGAAAGGGTTGTTATTTGAAGTGATTGGATGAGTAGAGTTGATTGAGCCTAGTCAAGTGGATGTATGAAGTGGTTGTTCAAGTTCTATGAAACAAAATATTCTATAATATGAGTTGAAAAAGTGATTGAGCATTGAGTATAGAACATATTGAGTCTCTAACAATTCTCTTTATGCTTATATGATATTGAGTTAAGAAAGTGATTGAGAATTTAGTATAGAACATATTGAGTCTCTAAAAATTCTCTTTATGCTTCTATGATATTGATTTGAAAAAGTGACTGAGCATTGAGTATAGAACATATTGAGTCTCTAAAAATTCTCTTTATGCTTCTATGAGATTGAGTTAAGAAAGTGATTGAGCATTGAGTATAGAACATATTGAGTCTCTAAAAATTATCTTTATGCTTCTATGATATTGAGTTGAGAAAGTGATTGAGCATTGAGTATAGAACATATTGAGTCTCTAACAATTCTCTTTATGTTTCTATGAGATTGGACAAATTCTGTGTGGACTCGTTAAGCTGATTTGAGGTAAGTCTTTGAGAAGTCTTGTGGACTAATTTTGTGGAAACTTGCAATATAGATTTGAGTAAGTCCTATTGAGCATATTTAGACAAGTTTTGTGTGAGCTTGTTGAGTATATTTGGACAAGTTTTGTGTGAGCTTGTTGAGTATATTTGGACAAGTTTTGTGTGAGCTTTTTGAGAATATTTGGACAAGTTATGTGTGAGCTTGTTGAGAAGATTTGGATAGGTTCTGAGTGGACCTGTTGAGAACATTTGGACAAGTTTTGTGTGGACCTGTTGAGCAGATTTAAGCAGGTTCTAAGTGAACCTATTGAGCAGACATGAGTAGGTTCTGAGTGGACCTATTGAGTATAATTGAGTAGGTTCTAAGTGGACCTATTGAGCATATTTGAGCAGGTTCTAAGTGGACCTATTGAGTATATTTGAGAAGGTTTTGAGTGGACCTATTGAGCAGATTTGTGCTAGACCAAATGAACTGTGTTTAGTGTATATTTTAGTGGAGTTGTGCTAGACCGAATGGACTGTGTTTAGTGTTAGATTTGAGTAGATTTTTGCTAGACCGAATGTATTGTTTTAGTGCAAGATATTGAACAAAGTTGTGCTATATCGATTGTATTGTGTTTAGTATAGTATTGAAATAGAGCTTTGGAGGTGACATAGTAGAGAGGACAAAGTCTCCAGTGGATAGAGATCCATCAGCTAGGACATTGAGGATAGGTCTTCTAAGTGAGGACAAGAGTCTTCAAATAGAGAGAGATCCATAGTCAGTGTAGTGGAGGAAGTTTCTTATAGAGGATCACCAGCCATAACAGAGGAGAAGGGGTTCTCCTATGGATAGAGATCCACAAACTAGATTTAGGGGATCAACATCTCCTTTGGAAAAAGGTCCATAAACATTGTAATTGGGAAGGATTCTAAAAATATTATTTGAGAAATATTGAGAAGAAATATTTTCTCTATAGATGTAACCCACATTGGGTGAACCACATTAAAATTGGTGTCTCTATTGTGTATGGTGTTTTGTGCATTGCTTTGATTATTGCTATTGATACTTCTATTTATACACTACATAATATTGATTTGAAAAGAAAATTAAAAAGTGGTCTTATATTGTTCACCCCCCATCTCAGTATAAGCTTGTGTTCTTCAATAATTATTTGAGCAATTAAGCTATACCTTTAGTTCTTCATGCTTAAATAGTGAAACAAAACTCACCCTTGTAACAATTATATGTAACCCTGAGTGATCCACATGCTTTACATTCCTATATTATTTTGATTTAAGATTTGATAATTGACATACATTATCAACCAGGTTATACCAACCTTACCCAAACCTTGGGGTATCAATGTTCCATTTCAAGATATGACACCTTGTCCTAGTTGTTGGTGTATGTTTACAACTATGCAGATGTATCACTCAACAAACCTCTTAATAAGTGAAATATCAAGAAGGACAAGGTTTCAAAAAAAAGAAAAAGTAGATAGAAGAAGGAACATACATCCTTTATCTTGGAAAAAATAATAAATGAGTAAAAATTTCAAATAATAAAGGACATATAATAGAGGAAGAACTATATACCTTGGAGAAATTTTATGATCATTTTATACTTTCAATGCCAATGAATATAAAAGAAGAGAGAAAGAAGAGAAGACATGAGCAAATGCAAATATGGAAATACATGGAAATAAGCCCTAGGTTGGGGATTTACTAGGAATTAGAGCCCTAATATGAGTGCAATGCGTGTGAGCTAGAACCTAACTACGCTTCATAACTTGCCATCCTCACAAAGTCCCTAAAAATATATATGATCAAGCAATCATGCAAATATGGTCAAATAATAATGCAACTATATGACAAGCAAAAATATAAGTGAAACATAATGTTAGGAAAATCATGCAAGATATGATAGGCAGTCATGTAGTATGAACAAGAAAACCAAATGCAATATGAAAACTAAGCTAAATGTAATATGAGAAAATGAAAATGCAGAGTCATGCATAGTATCTTTTTAAATGCATTATGTTCATTGGTTCTTTAAGTTTTGTACTATCTAAAGAATATAAACAATAGGATCCCAAGTTAACTTGGTTGTTATGACAAAGGGTCCTAGTCAATTAGGTTAAAACTTACCTTTAATATTTGAATGAGCATTAGTGTCATTTTGGTATTCCTTGAGGACAAGGTCCCCAAACTCAAAAGAGTGATTGCAAACTCTCTTGGAACAATATTGCTTGATCCTATTTTTATAGGCTCAAAGATGCTTTAAGGCATGAATGCACTTTTCATGTAGTAACTCTAATTGGTGCAAATGATCAAAATGATAGTCATAACCAATAGAGGTATCTTGCAACAAGATGCATAATGAAGGGACCTCTAACTCGAATAGAAAAACTACCTTAGTCCCATAGACTAAGATATATGAAGAAACACTTGTAGGATTTCACACACTAGTATGATAGGCCCACAAGATAGGATAAAGTTGGATATGCTAGTTGTGACTAGTCTTACTAAACAAATTCTAAAGGATCTTGATCAAATATTTATTAGATTCTTTGGCTTGACCATTACCTTGAGGGTAATATGGATTTGACCACTTGTACTAAATATTGTACTTAGCATAAAACTTATGGATATCCTTGTTCTTGAAAGGAGTATTATAAAAAATAATCATTGAAGGAATCCAATGGGGAACCAAAGTTATCATATTGCAAAATAATATATTTGAGGGATAAGGGGTTCCTTCATCCTCATAACTCCACTCTAAGCCTTTATGATCCAAATACTCAACATAAGTAATAAGGTGATCATCATCATAAAATGGTAAAGTTTGGTTTTTATTGGGTATGTAGCCTATGACACATATCCCAGGCCAAAACTCAACTTCCAAAGGATCTTTAATGTCTTTCTATTGTGGTCCCAATATCTTACCTACATATCCCATGCTAGATAGGATTTATTTAGGAAGTAGGTAATCATAATATAAGTAACAATGTGTAAAAGAACACTCTATATGAAGAGGTTTTCTACCACAAATATTTTCTTTGATGGATATACCTATGAAAATAAAGGTACACGTGCCAATGTGTACTACTTCACCTTTATTATGAGGTAAACTCATAGTCCTTGGTGAAGGTGGTAGTTTGGATAAATCTAGAAGAGGCTCTTGAAGAAATAGATTACCCTAATATTGTGATGAAAAATTGATTAGTGGTTTCTCACTCACCTTTAAATTTTCAAGTTGCTTGGTAATATGAAATGAGGAAACTAATGGACATAAATTGAGACTAGATTGAGCTTGCTCAACCATTGAATAATATTGGAATGAATGAGAGTCACAAAAAATTGTGACAAATCAATATTTGAATTCAAAATTCAAACATTTATGAAGATTAGAATGGAAAACCCTCATCATATGAATCCAAGGGCATCCAAAAATAAGATTAAAATATGTGGGGCAAGGTACCACATAAAATAAGGTATATAAGATCTTAGGTCAAACCCTACGGGGAGGAATATAATGTCGCATGCCTCTTAGGAATCATTTTTGAAAGCTTTGATGATAATATCAGAATGATTAAATCTTCCTCTTTTCATCCAAAGTTTTAGAAAACTTGATAAGTGCATAGATTGAGGAAGAAACCATTATCTATCAAGATTCACTTGATAAATTTTTACCCAATGAATTTAGTGATGTAGAGGGAATAATCCCCTCACAAGTTTGAGGAAGGAATACCGTCATCCAAAATGTGATATGATGTACGCCAAGGGAACCTAAAATATCAACTATAGCACAAGGGAAAATTTATTGAGGGATATATTGTTGATTTAGAAGGTCTAACAAAGCTTTACTATGAATAGGATAAGTTTGCAAAAATTCTAAGAGGGAAATATTGGCTAGGGTACTAGCTAACTATTGTTCAATATCTAATAAGATTTTAGGTTTTGGCTTCAACACTAAGGGTTGGTTTTCTACTATCATGTTACTTTTTTGGATACTCTTCAAAACTAAGGGTGGTTTTGAAGTTTATTTGGATGTAGAACTTGTCTCTTGTTGAGATCATTGGTTTTATTGAGCTTGAACATGTTTCCTTGTGGTTTTTTCTATCATACCAACCATGTTAGTGTAAGAAGGTGATACATTATGATATGACACTTGATTAGTTGCTTATTGGCCATGATTAGGTAGGGGATATTGGAAAATTTCCATTTCCTGATTATTTTTGGGTGTTTGTTAAGTAGGAGGTTGATTTTTTGTTGGAGTATTAGTTTGATCACCTTATATAACAAGGCAACCTACATAAATTAAGTCCTAAACTACATGTTTCAACCTATTACAATATTTTTTTATGTTCCCCTCCACTCTTTGATACTCATAGTGTTGACCAGACATATACCAATTAGTCATGGTATTAGGTTGTTGTATGGGAGGCAAATCAATCATATTCACTTCCAAAATCTACTTGGGTACTACTATCATAAGCGTGTTGAGTATTGTAAAAATCCTTGATGTGGGTTTTTGAGGATGTTTAAGCACCATATTTTGCAAGGTTTAAGCAAACCTATTGATAGGTCTACTATTTATTATCCCATCACCAACTACATGCTTATTATTATACTAAGATTTCATGGTTCTATCTTCTTCTTTCATTGGCTTTATGACCTCTTAGAATAAGGTCTTGATCTACCCTTCTTACCAGATCTATTACTTGAAAAAAGAGGTAATAGTTATCATTTCCAATTCATAAGATATTTGCTCTTGTAAATTTCCAATAAATATATCTAGCATGTATTGAGGAGGTAAATTATATCTCAATCATCCAACTAAACCCCTCCAATGAGATAAGAATTCTATAAATATTTCATATTTACCTTGTTTTAAAATATAAACATATTTCATAGTCACTTTTTTCTCAATATAAGAAATGGATTGTTGAAAAAACAATTATTCTCTCTTCAAAATTCCTCAAAGAATGATGAGGTAGTTGATAATACCATTCTAATGCCATACCACCAAGGCTCTTAGGGAACATATTTAGTAACAACATGTCATCATATATAATATCATGATATGTTGTCCTAAACATCCTTAAGTGTTCAATTGGGTCCTATATTCCCTTATAAATAGGTAAAACAACATTGAAAAATGCTTTTGGTAGGGCCTAGAAGCAATGACAGGTTCTAATGGCTGATTGCACATTTACTTATAACTTTAGGTGAAACTTGGAGGATGAATCATATCCACTCTTGAAACTAGTTGTTTCACCATCTTTATCAAGGTTTACATATCAATATTGTTGTTGTGCAATACCCCTAAGTTTCCTAAGGTTAAAGGTAGGTTGTTAAAAGGTAATTTGGTCAATTTTGGAGATATTAACACTGTTGTGGTATGAGTTATGATATGTGGAATCTTGTTGTGGAGGATAGTTGATATTTTGTGGAACAAAAGCATGAATGTTGAGATGAGTAGAATGAGGAAATTAAATATAATCTTGAGATGGACTACTAGTTGGAGGAAATTATGGAATTATTCCAATGTTGGTGGTTATAACAATGACATATGTTGGTTTATGAAAAGAACTAATATGATGCGAAGATTTAAAAAATGGATTGGTGTGAACATTCTAAGGAGAATTTATTGGAGAATGAGATATCCCAACCTATTAGAGTTGGGACTTCTCATACATAGTCTTAACAAAAGAATACTTATGATGTTTCATGAAATTCCAATTATGATCATAGGATTTAAAGGTGAGGTCTCTATTAGACCCCTCAAGAGAATCAATATTAATATCAGCCTCCACATGTTATTCCTCGTCTAGATTAGGATTCTCCCTATAAATTTGGTCATCTTCTTGAAAAATCTCATCATATTCTAAAATCCTTCACTTACTCCTAAGGATGGGATTCATTAGGAGAAAGAGAAAGGATAGAGCAGA
Organism: Wollemia nobilis; assembly: GCA_028583015.1. Classification (NCBI taxonomy): domain Eukaryota; kingdom Viridiplantae; phylum Streptophyta; class Pinopsida; order Araucariales; family Araucariaceae; genus Wollemia; species Wollemia nobilis. The sequence goes on from JAQPPZ010001538.1 coordinate 940,649, forward strand.
AAAGGAAGATCTAAAAACTAGTAAAAAAACACAAAAATTCTTAAGGTGTTTTTAATGTTTTCTAATCCTAAGTAAAAAAAATTAGTGATCTTGCTTAAATTTTTCAAAAATAATTTAAAAAGGAAGAGGTTTCCTATATTGGCCATTAATATGTGTTTTCACATCGTGTTAACCAAATATGTATAGGGAGAAAACTGCCTTATTGTGTATGATTCTTCGTTGGATCTACTGGGAGCCAATATGACCATAGGGGTGTGTTATATTATCTATATTTTGGGGCTTGGGGATTTAAAGGTTTACCAAGAATGTTTTAAGGACTCACTCCAAGTTTAGGGTGGAAATTTTGTTGGACATTTTGAGTCCCTAAGTCAAAGTTGTCATTGATGTCACCAGATGAAGTCATCAGTAATACCAAAGATTTCAGCAGGAAATAAAGGGGACAAATATGGTTATTTGATATCCAGGAAGAAGGCCAAAGATCAAGTGAAACAGTGCAAAAGACAAAAGTTAAAAAGGAGTTATAATATTTATTTTATAAATTATTTAAATTCAGTATGAATTTAAATTTTATAAATAAATATTAAAGGCACTTTGTCAAAGGTATAATATTATAATGGTGGTTATTATAATATTAAATGTGCCATGGTGAAAACCCAAATAAAATATTTATAATCCTTATTATAATGTTTTATAAGGCAAAAGTGGGTTTTATAAAGTCCAAAGATATTTTAATAAACTCAAAGGTTGGGTTTAAAGACCAAAGGATTTTAAAGCCTTTATAATTCTTGCCGACGTCATGGTGGTTAATTGCAATTTGAAGCGCCGACGTTCTAAAGCAAAGGAGGGAAATATAATATTTAAACCTATGCCCAAAGGGCATTAAGTTTATCCTTGCTCGATTTAATATTGCATGTGAATTAATTAAGAGGAGCTCGTGAGAAAGAAAGCAATGAATTTCATGTTTGTCCTGCCGCCGAAAGGAAACAAAGGGAAAGCGTTGAAAGTTTGAGAGCCAACTAGGCACCTTGGCCTAGTGGCAAGAGGGTTGTGGCTTACGTTTTGTGTGCAAGGAGGACAGCGTTCGAATCTCGACGGAAGCGCTTTGGTGGGTGTGTTAGCGCCAAACGTGAGGTGCAATTTTTGCGAAGCAAGCAAGGCATAAGGTTTTGAAGCACGTGGTGCTTCTTCCTCTCCAACGAGCGTGTAGCTCATGTGGTGGTTTGCACCATGGGTAAGACGTTTGTGTGGGCTGCATTGAGAGTTCGAAACTCTCCAAAGGCAAAGGTAACATTTTTAATTTTAATTTTAATTAAATGCCTAAGTTGGAGGTATAAGGTTGTTTGGTGGTTGAAGTTTGGAAAGGTTGCTTTGTAATAAAGTTGTGGTAGTTGAGAACCACCTTTAGGAGTTATAAGGAGAATTCTGTTTTTATTTTTAAAGTCTTAAAATTGCTATTGTGGAATATTGAAAGGTTAAGACTTTGTGGGTGGTATGTTATTTTGAGTTAAGGGTTTTTGGTGACTATTGTGAGGATATTGATTATTATTTAAGTTGGAGTGATAAGGTGTAATTTTGATATTATTTTTGTGATATATTTTGTTGAAGAAAATTATCCTCTAACCCTTATTGAGATTGGCAAAGAAGTAATTGTGAGTGTGGCAGATTTGTGAGGACAACTACTCTTCAAGAAAAGGTATGGGCAAAATTCTTCTTTGTTGAGTTGGTTGATTGGCTTTATTGAAAATTAAGTTTGGAGTGAAAAGGAATTGATTAGGGTTTCCTTTTCAAAAGTGGTTGAGTTAATGCTTCAAGGTTTTCTTGGATTGAGAGTTGTACCTTGTTTGATAAGCATTGTTGTTTAGACCATTGGTTGAGTGAAGTGTTGTGAGTTAATGCTTCAAGGTTTTCTGGATTGAGAGTTGTGATTAAACCTTGTTTTATTAGCATTGTTGTTGAAGCCATTGGTTGTGTGAAAAACCTGAGTTAGGGTTTGAAAAGAACATGAGTATCATTGTTATATGAAGAATGTTTTATTAGCATTGTTGTTGAAGTGAGATGTTATGCAAAGAACTTGAACTAGGGTTTGAAAAGAACATGAGTATCATTGTTATGTGAGAGTTGTTGTTGAACATTGTTGGAAACATTTTGAGTTGGTTGATACATGCTTGGACTAGGGTTTGTGAGAAAGGGTTGTTCTTTGAAGTGATTGGTTGAGTAGAGTTGATTGAGCCTAGTCAAGTGGATGTATGAAGTGGTTGTTCAAGTTCCATGAAACAAACTATTCTATATTCTGATTTGAGTTGAGATTGAGCTTTGAGAATAGAACATATTGAGTCTCTAACAATTCTCTTTATGCTTCTATGAGATTGAGTTGAGAAAGTGATTGAGCATTGAGAATAGAACATATTGAGTCTCTAACAATTCTCTTTATGCTTCTATGAGATTGAGTTGAGAAAGTGATTGAGCATATTGATTTGTATAGATTTGTGTGGACCTATTGATGCTAGATTTGAGCAAGTCCTAGAGAGGACTTATTGAGCATATTTTGACAAGTTCTATGTGAGCTTGTTGAGAAGATTTGAACAAGTTCTGAGTGGACCTGTTGAGCAGATTTGTACAGGTTTTGTGTGGACCTATTGAGCAGATTTGAGAAGGTTTTGAGTGGACCTATTGAGCATATTTGAGAAGGTTTGAGTGAACCTATTGAGAAGATTTGAGAAGGTTCTAAGTGGACCTATTGAGCAGATTTGAGAAGGTTTTGAGTGGACCTATTGAGCAGATTTGTACTAGACCAAATGAACTATGTTTAGTACAAATTTTAGTGGACTTGTGCTAGATCGACTAGACTATATTTAGTGCAAGAGTTGAGCATATTTGTGCTAGACCAAATATACTATGTTTAGTGCAAGATATTGAGTAGAGTTGTGCTAGACCAACTAGACTATGTTTAGTACAGTATTGAGATAAAGCTTTGGAGGTGATAGAGCAGAGAGGACAGAGTCTCTAGTGGATAGAGATCCATCAACTAGGACATTGAGGATAGGTCTTCTGAGTGAGGACAAGAGTCTTCAAGTGGAGAGAGATCCACAGTCAGTGTAGTGGAGGCAGTGTCTTCTAGAGGATCACCAGCTAGAGCAGAGGAGAAGGAGTTCTCTTGTGGATAGAGATCCATAAACCATATTTAGGGGATCAACATCTCCTTTGGATAGAGGTCCATAAACATTGTAATTGGGAAGGATTCCCAAAAGATTATTTGAGAAATATTTAGAAGAAATATTTTCTCTATGGATGTAACCCACATTGGGTGAACCACATTAAAATTGGTGTCTCTATTATGTATGGTGTTTTGTGCATTGCTTTGATTACTACTATTGATATTGCTATCTATACACTACATAATATTGATTTGAAAAGAAAAGTAAAAAGTGGTCTTATATTGTTCACCCCCCTCTCAGTATAAGCTTGTGTTCTTCAATTGGTATCAGAGTGGGTTCCTTCAGAAGAGTTTGATAGCTTGAAGGAAAAGTGGTCTAAGAACACAATGGATCAAAAGGATCAAAGGGATGGGTCCATCAATAATGCAATACCAGTATTTGATGGAAGTGACTTCTTGTATTGGTGTATGCTGATGAGATTTTACCTGATGGCACTTGGAAATGAAGTTTGGGATGCAGTGGAATTTGGATATGATTCAGCAATCAATCCTCCTACAGATAAGGAAGGTAAGCTTCTAATGCATGCAAATTCAAGAGCTATGAATGCAATTATAAAAGGATTATGTAGATCAGAATCTATGAAGGTTATGGATTGTAAAATAGCAAAAGATATGTGGCAACTATTGCATGACATATATGAAGGAGATAAAGGTGTCAGGAAAGCTAAGATCAAAAATCTCAAAGGAGAATTTGAGAACTTAAGAATGCGGGATGATGAAAACATTCATGACTATCTCAGTAAGATTGATGAACTTGTACATGAGATGAGAGGTCTTGGAATGAAGGTTGATGAATCTGATGCTTGTGATAAGATCTTGAGAACTCTTCCAAAAAGGTACAGTGAAAAGGTCTCTGCTATAGAAACATCAATTGATAGTGATTCTCTGACAAGAAATTCTTTGCTTGGCATGCTTATGACTTTTGAGATAAGAACAAAAGATCCTATCCCTCCGAAAGAGGTTGCATTCAAAGTGAACAAGAAGATAAAGGGTAAGAAGACAGAATCAAGCAGTGAGTCATCTAGTGATGAAGAAGCTAACTATGGTAGAAGAGATAAAGGTTCCAGAAGACCCATAGATCTAAGATCTGTTAAGTGTTTCAATTATGGAAAGTATGGATATTTTGCAATAGATTGTAAAGAGCCAAAGAACAACAATGATGAAGAAAAATAGGATCATAGGTACAGGGAATTTGAAAGATATAGGTACCAAAAGAAAATCAAGGATGGATAAAACAGACAAGGAAAGAAGTTCTTCCAAAGACAAAAGAGAAGCTACTATGCGAATAATGCAAGTAAGTACTCAAATGATAGTGATGCTAGTTTTTTAGACAATGATAGAGATGAAGTCCTATTTATGATTGAAGAAAAAGAACCAGTTAAGAAAAGGACTCCAGTTATTCTCAAGTGTTTTAGATGTGGTAAATTTGGACATCTTGAAGATGATTGCACAAGGGATGGTTATAGTTTCAGTGATGATGATTTTGAAGATGCACTTGAAAGACCAGATGAAAATATTCTAATGGCATTAGAAGAAGAAGTGAGTGATCCTATAGAAGATAAGCCAAAAGAAAGTAATGATGTGGACAAAGGTAAAAAAATAGAGGATTATTCAGCAGAGAATGGTTATGATCTCAAGGGAGAACTTATCTATGCCCTTGACACGGTAAAGAAGGTAAGAAAGCAACACTCTAAGCTTGAAAGTCAGTTTCAAGAATGTGATGAAGAAAGATTATTGCTCATAGAGGATTTAGAAAAATCAAAGGCTAAGGCAAGCAAGTTCAAAGATAAGTTAGAAGCAAAGATTCTGGAATGTGAGAAGTTAGCACAAGAAGTGGCACTACTAAAGGAAGATTTAGAGGATTCCAAGAATAAGTTATACAAGTATGTAACCAGTGCAAATAGTGTGGATAAAATAGTCAAGATACAAAGAGGAGCGACAAACAAGATAGGTCTTGGTTCTAAACAGGTACAAAATAAATGGGAAGAAGAGTCTACTTCAAGTCTTGAAGAAGAAGAAACTTTAGATGAAGATACATCAAAAGAAGACAATGTAAGTGGGAGTGAGACATCAGAGGATGAGTTGGACAATAAAGGGTTCAACAAAGACAAGAACAATGCACAGAGAAGGTACAGATGGAACAACAATCAGAATAGGAGACCAATGAGGTCAAGACAAGGAAGCTTCAATGGAAGATGTTTTTCATGTCACAAGTTTGGGCACATGGCTTCACAGTGTAGGACACATGAAAGACAGGAATATGGGAAAGGATAACTTTTCCAAGGGTATTGCTACTCATGTAATGAGTTTGGTCACAAGGCAATGAATTGCAAGATTCATGACAGAAGAGGATATGGCTTCACTAGGAGAAATCCTAAGACATTTGCACCTCCAAGGAATAATAACATTAAGTGTTATAAGTGCAATAATGATGGTCACATAACAAGATGGTGTAGAGAAAATATTCCAAAAATAGGTATGAACAGGAATAGGAATATGAACAGAAACAGGAACATGAATAGGAACAAGAATATGAACAGGAATAAGAACAGGAACAAGAACATGGATGAGAACAAAATAGGAACAAGAATAGGAACATGGATGAGAACAAGAATAAGAACAGGAACAAGAATGATGACAGGAACAAGGATGATGACTTGGATAGAAATAGTCAGAGGATTCAGAAAACTCAGAAAAGAAGAGAAAAGGATAAAGGTAAAGAATAGTGCTTTCGGGGAGTAGAAATACTCCCACCCCAAAATTAACCACCTCATGAGGAGGTGGGGGAGGGGCTAAGCTAAGAGGCTCATTCTTAGCCCCGAGCCCCAAAGGTGACCCTTTGCCATTGATGTCAAAGGGGGAGATATTTGTGTATTGGGGAGAGATTTGATATGGGGAGAGATTTGATATTTGAGAGAGCATTGAGCCAAGGGGAGCAATGTCCCAAGGGGAGCAGAAGGAAAAACAAAGGTCAGATTTTGGTAAGAAGAGTATGGGTTGCCATCAATGACAAAGGGGGAGATTGTTGGACATTTTGAGTCCCTAAGTCAAAGTTGTCATTGATGTCACCAGATGAAGTCATCAGTAATACCAAAGATTTCAGTAAGAAATAAAGGGGACAAAGATGGTTATTTGATATCCAGGAAGAAGGCCAAAGATCAAGTGAAATAGTGCAAAAGATAGAAGTTAAAAAGGAGTTATAATATTTATTTTATAAATTATTTAAATTCAGTATGAATTTAAATTTTATAAATAAATATTAAAGGCACTTTGTCAAAGGTATAATATTATAATGGTGGTTATTATAATATTAAATGTGCCATGGTGAAAACCCAAATAAAATATTTATAATCCTTATTATAATATTTTATAAGGCAAAAGTGGGTTTTATAAAGTCCAAAGATATTTTAATAAACCCAAAGGTTGGGTTTAAAGACCAAAGGCATTTAAAGCCTTTATAATTCTCATCGACATCATGGTGGTTAATTACAATTTGAAGCACCGACATTCTAAAGCAAAGGAGGGAAATTTAATATTTAAACCTATGCCCAAAGGGCATTAAGTTTATCCTTGCTCGATTTAATATTGCATGCGAATTAATTAAGAGGAGCTCGTGAGAAGAAAGCAACGAATTTCATGTTTGTCCTACCGCTGAAAGGAAACAAAGGGAAAGCGTTGAAAGTTTGAAATCCAACTAGGCACCTTGGCCTAGTGGCAAGAGGGGTACAAGCTTACATTTTGTGTGCAAGGAGGACAACGTTCGAATCTCGACGGAAGCGCTTTGGTGGGTGTGTTAGCACCAAATGTGAGGTGCACTTTTTGCGAAGCAAGGAAGGCATAAGGTTTTGAAGCACGTGGTGCTTCTTCCTCTCCAACGAGCGTGTAGCTCATGTGGTGGTTTGCGCCATGGGTAAGACGTTTGTGTGGGCTGCATTGAGAGTTCGAAACTCTCCAAAGGCAAAGGTAACATTTTTATTTTAATTTTAATTAAATGCCTAAGTTGGAGGTATAAGGTTGTTTGGTGGTTGAAGTTTGGAAAGGTTGCTTTGTAATAAAGTTGTGGTAGTTGAGAACCACCTTTAGGAGTTATAAGGAGAATTCTATTTTTATTTTTAAAGTCTTAAAATTGCTATTGTGGAATATTGAAAGGTTAAGACTTTGTGGATGGTATGTTATTTTGAATTAAGGGTTTTTGTGACTATTGTGAGGATATTGATTATTATTTAAGTTGGAGTGATAAGGTGTAATTTTGATATTATTTTTGTGATATATTTTGTTGAAGAAAATTATCCTCTAACCCTTATTGAGATTTGCAAAGAAGTAATTGTGAGTGTGGCAGATTTGTGAGGACAACTACTCTTCAAGAAAAGGTATGGGTAAAATTCTTCTTTATTGAGTTGGGTGATTGGCTTTATTGAAAATTAAGTTTGGAGTGAAAAGGAATTGATTAGGGTTTCCTTTTCAAAAGTGGTTGAGTTAATGCTTCAAGGTTTTCTGGATTGAGAGTTGTACCTTGTTTGATAAGCATTGTTGTTTAGACCATTGGTTGAGTGAAGTGTTGTGAGTTAATGCTTCAAGGTTTTCTGGATTGAGAGTTGTGATTAAACCTTGTTTTATAAGCATTGTTGTTGAAGCCATTGGTTGTGTGAAAAACCTGAGTTAGGGTTTGAAAAGAACATGAGTATCATTGTTATATGAAGAATGTTTTATTAGCATTATTGTTGAAGTGAGATGTTATGCAAAGAACTTGAACTAGGGTTTGAAAAGAACATGAGTATCATTGTTATGTGAGAGTTGTTGTTGAACATTGTTGGAAACATTTTGAGTTGGTTGATACATGCTTGGACTAGGGTTTGTGAGAAAGGGTTGTTCCTTGAAGTGATTGGTTGAGTAGAGTTGATTGAGCCTAGTCAAGTGGATGTATGAAGTGGTTGTTCAAGTTCCATGAAACAAACTATTCTATATTCTGATTTGAGTTGAGATTGAGCTTTGAGAATAGAACATATTGAGTCTCTAACAATTCTCTTTATGCTTCTATGAGATTGAGTTGAGAAAGTGATTGAGCATTGAGAATAGAACATATTGAGTCTCTAACAATTCTCTTTATGCTTCTATGAGATTGAGTTAAGAAAGTGATTGAACATTAATTTAGTCTTATCCTTAGATCTTGGACAAGTTCGATGTGGACTTGTTGAGCAGATTTGGACAAGTTACGAGTGGACCTATTGAGTAGATTTGTACAGGTTCTGTGTGGACTTGTTGAGTAGATTTGAACAAGTTCTAAGTGGACCTATTGAGCAGAGTTGCACAGGTTCTGAGTGGACCTATTGAGAAGATTTGAGCAGGTTCTGAGTGGACCTATTGAGCAGATTTGAGAAGGTTATGAGTGGACCTATTGAGAAAATTTGAGAAAGTTCTGAGTGAACCTATTGAGCAGATTTGAGAAGGTTCTGAGTGAACCTATTGAGCAGATTTGTACTAGACTGAATGAACTATGTTTAGTGTAGATTTGAGTGGACTTGTGCTAGACTGACTGGACTATGTTTAGTGCAAGAGTTGAGTATATTTATGCTAGACCGAATGTACTATGTTTAGTGCAAGATATTGAGCAGAGTTGTGCTAGACCAACTGGACTATGTTTAGTACAATATTGAGATAAAGCTTTGGAGGTGATAGAGCAGAGAGGACAGAGTCTCCAGTGGATAGAGATCCATCAGCCAGGACATTGAGGATAGGTATTTTGAGTGAGGACAAGAGTCTTCAAGTGGAGAGAGATCCATAGTCAGTGTAGTGGAGGCAGTGTCTTCTAGAGGATCACCAACCAGAGTAGGAGAAGGAGTTCTCCTGTGGATAGAGATCCACAAACCAGATTTAGGGGATCAACATCTCCTTTGGACAGAGGTCCATAAACATTGTAATTGGGAAGGATTCCCAAAATATTATTTGAGAAATATTTAGAAGAAATATTCTCTGTGGATGTAACCCACATTGGGTGAACCACATTAAAATTGGTGTCTCTATTGTGTATGGTGTTTTGTGCATTGCTTTGATTACTGCTATTGATACTGCTATCTATACACTGCATAATATTGATTTGAAAAGAAAAGTAAAAAGTGGTCTTATACTGTTCACCCCCCCTCTCAGTATAAGCTTGTGTTCTTCAAATGTTTGATGTGTATATTGAGCAATCACCTATGTTTGGATTTTCTAAAATCTAAACTATGGAAATAAAAGAACAATGTAGGACAAACAACGATGTAAGAAGATAAGAAGCTAACCTTAGTATGATTCTTGATTTTCAATAATTACTAAACTCTAAATTGCAATAAATTAAACCCTTTTTTTAGCGAGGGTTTGAGAAAATTCACAAACAAAATTAACCCTAAATTGTGAACTATATGCATTTTCTTTCAAATGCCTAGAAATGAGAATGAAATATTTCTTTTATTTATAGTCTAGATTTAGAATAGAAATGGATAAGAAGCAACAACAAACTGCCTAAGAAATTAACTTAGGGCACTTATTTAATCTGGTGGTTGACCTTAGCTTTTAACTTGCATTTAGATATATCCAAAAACTTCACAACCTACAAAACAAATTCACAAAACCTTAGAAAATTTTATTATCATTTGGGGGCCTTCTTAGGATGCTATGTGACTAATCTTGGAGGTGTATTAGTCAATCCCCATTGGTACTTTTATCTGATCATCCAAAAGCAAAATTTATTGTTGATATTTTTAGGAACAAACAAGACAAGATACAATGAAATGAAATAGTGTGAACAACAGAATTCAAACAATGATATTATGACCTAAATTAATAATACCAACACATATTAAGGTTTTGGGAGTGAAAATTTACCCCCAAACCTGATGAATCTAAAATCATGCCTTGTAAGGAGTGACCACGACTTTGAATATTATAAAAATTATTCCCTGTGTAGACAAGGCATGTTTTTGTAGAAGTACAAGAATGACAAATTGATGCAAAATGAGATACAAAAATGCACAAATAATGAAATAAGAATGATAAAATGCAATAAGTTTACAAAAATGCACAAATAATGAAATAAGAATGTTAAAATGCAAGAAGGAACTTGGTGTCAGTGAAAGAATATATTAAAGGATGAAGATCTCCATAAAATGGTAGATTCCTCCTCAAGGATCCAACACTTATCCACAAAAAACAACAAAACCAGCAATAAATTAATAGAATAACACCAAAAGACACTTGATATTGATCACTTTAACACCTCTAAAACCACTTGGGACTTGGAAATATTCTAGCACTTGAACTTCTAGAAATCACTTAGGGAAAAAGATGTTTCAAACCCTCTATTTAGAAGAGGTTTGGAGGGCAAAAGTATATGAAATGAAAGGAAAAACCAGAGGGCCAACATCTTGGAGGTTGGTTCAAAAGTTGGGTTTTCAAATAGAAAACCCTAAAATGCAAAAGTTTTCCCCATAAGGATCGATCAAGATTTCATAAAAACTAGGAAAAAAAGGAAGGAGGAGGGGAAGATAAACCCAAACATGTGCTTGGACAATTTTTAGGGCCCTCTAAAGGGTTCTAGGAAGATTGGATCACTTAGGTTGGTCAAGTTTCCATGTCTACAACTCTATACTTGGCTTATATAGTACCTTTTTGGTGCTTTAGTCTCCTTTATTTACCTAATCATGAGCCAATAAAATATGTTAGGATTCCTTTACCCTCCAATAAATTTATATCTATTGAACACTTCATCCAATGTAATATATATAAGGACTTTATTTTTTAATATATTTGTCCTTCAATGGTGGTTTTAAACCACTATAATCTTTTATATGACTCTCCTCTTATCTCAAAAATCCAAATATTTGAGTCCTTATCTTCACTAATTCCTAGACAAACCATAGCATCCAAATCAAGGTGACTTTTGTTTGTCCCCTCACTATCTGCTCTACAAGCCTTGAAATGGAGTCCTAGTATTCACTTAATTTAAAGTGGAAATACTTTTGCTGAGGACCTAATCAAATATCAATCAATTTGCAAATTTAAAATTTATATCAATAACCATAAAAGTATTCCTTTTATGGTAATAATAAATACTACTTATGGTAGCTTTGAATATGATAGTGTCTCTAATACCACTATTGTATTTTAAGCCAAACTATCTTAGGTCCCAATATATTTAATCAAGAGTATAATTAAATATAAGAGAAATCAAAATATATGTTGGCCAATACAAATTATAATAACATTAATTTCATTTATGAATGTAAAATGTTCAAAACTTATTTATCCAATAACATGAAGAATAGTTACTATAGAATTTCCCAGATATGCATACAAGCTTCAATATTATTAATGCTTGAAATATGATCTTCTCAAATAGTTTTCCATTATAATACATGAATATTTGTATCCATAATATAGAATTAGAAATGTGACTCTTCAATACTTTAATATTTCACTCCTCACATATTGGGAAGTTGCAACATTTCCTATTCTTTATATAATACAAGTCTCATGTATTTTAGCTTCTCATCTTACCACTTGTATACAAGACTCTTGACTCTATGATTACTTGCACACTTAAATATATGACACTTGCACACTTCTACATGACACTTACACTTATACATGCACTCCTAATACATGACACTTGTCCACATCCTCATATTACATATTTGTACTCTTACATGATACTTGTGAACACACTTGCACCCTTACATACGTGACACTTGTGCATATATTGCACATATACACTTATAGTAAGGAAAAATATAAATCACTCACCTAACTATAGACTCAAACCCTAATCTACTACATATTTACATTTGTACCATAAAGGTACCATTTAAGTACATTAACCAAATAATATCATATTCTCTAACAAGGAGTGGCCCCTAATAGAAGCCACATATAACTTATTAAAAAAATCATCTTCTTTTTATAAAAATGAAATAAGTATAGATATTATCCCTTGCATTTTAAGGTTTTAAGATCATCATAATAAAGAAATAATAATGTAAGATGTCCCTAGAAATTTAGGGTTTTTAGGGTAGCATAAGAAAGTAATATCTATGTAGGATAATTCTTACACTTTAGGGTTTCTAGGATAGTATTTAGGGTCTTTAGAGAAGCATCAAAAAGTATTTACTATGAAGGATCATATTTGTACTTTAGCATTTCTAGGGAAATATAAAGAAGGAAGTGTTTGTGAGGTTATTCCTTGCATTTTAGATTTTGTCCAACCCTTTATTTGCATGTGAACCAACCCTTGAGCATTAGCATTAGGGAAGATAAAAAGTCTATATAAAACAAATATGGAAATGGAATGTATCAAGTCTATTTTCTCAAATTTTAATAGAGCTCTACTTCCAAGGATATTTCCCCCTTGAAGAGGCCTGTGATATAATTATTGTGATTAATAAACTTGCTATAATTCTATTTTAGTATTTTTGAGCACTTCTATTATCTCTTTTCTCACATTTTTGTTAATTTTTAAAATTATTGTTTTTAACATGCTTGATTTTAATTGAAGGTTCCTAACAAGTGATATTAGAGAACTTTCCAGGGTTTTCTACTTTTAATTTAAGGTTCCTAACAAGTGATATCATAACACTTTCTAGGGTTTTCTACTTTTAATTTAAGGTTCCTAACAAGTGATATCATAACACCTTCCAGGGTTTTGTTCTATTGTAGTAGCAATAGTTATTATCCTATCATATATTCCTTATTAGGTATATTTTTTGTTTATAATGAGTTATTTTAGGAACCTTGTGCTAAGGATTTTAAAATATCACATAGGAATTATCATTTTTGGCCAAGGTATATTATCCATAAATCATCTAGTGAAGTATGGGGTACATAGGCCTTATATAGCACCCATACACAATGGTGAGTTTTCACATACCCTTGGGTATGTAAAAATACCCTCCTAGGAATAGGAGAATCCTTTACCTTGGGAATATATCAACCATTTGAGTTTTATAGTTCATTGATAAGTGGTTAGCCCTAGGAAGTTACTCTCATAGTACATTAAAAATTGGATAGTGTAGTTATTGGTATGGTGGAATCCTCTATAGCTAGAGCTTTGAGATGGGTTGACCACTATTCATGATCTAGAGTATATAAAAGAGCCAAATGAAATTAGACATACCTTGTCCTAGATTATCCTTGTTGAATCTATTTTTGTTCCTTTTCTAGTGAAACCTAAAGATTAAAATTGAGCATACTATAAATGAGATTACAATCACTACATATTGATGATGTTGAAACTATATAGTAATACAATATAGAGAATATATAGAAACAATTAGGAATATAATCAAAATAGTTAGTTGGTTATCAAAACATATGGAAATAGTCAAGAATTTAATCAAAATAATTAGTTGATAGCCATAAAAACATACATAAATAGTCAATAAAATAATATAAATAGCTAGTTAACAACCATTAAAGCATAAAATTGTTAGTTTTTAGTTTTATAGTGTAGAAAACACCCTATATAGCTATTTGAACATTGATATCGTAGAAAAGACCCTATCTGACCATCATAACACTTGGTAAAAATCAAGCAAAAAAGTATTGAGACCAAAAAATTTTCATTTTATGATATAGTCCATTGAGTTCATATATTTGGGCTGATCATTTTGATATATAGTACCCATAAGATTTTTTTGTTGGGAAAAAATTGTCACTTTGTGGTATAGTCCATTTTGATCTTCTATTTGAGTTGATATTTTTGGTATATAATGCCCATAATATTTTCTAGGAATCCTAGGGTACCTAAAAATTTCCATAGATAATATAGGTGCATAGTTAGAGGATTTATACAACCAAATGAGTTACTTGATATAGTAGCAACAAAAATTAAAATAACCATTTACTACAAAATTCCATGAAATTGAGAGTTATCTATCAAAATTGAATTTCAAATATGACTAGATAGGCAATAAGGGTCCTAAATTTAAGGTAGAAAATTCAAATGGTGGAGCATGCAATACCTTTACCAATAATAACCTTTATAAAATGGTAAACTAGATTTTCCAAAATTTGGAGAGGACCCCACTGATTGGTTATGTTGGGTAGACTAGTATTTTGCTCTTAATGATTTTTCTTAATGTCTAAGATCCATAATAGCATTATTTAGTTTTGAATATGAAGCACTTTAATGGTATAAATAGTTGAGAAATATGCATCTAGATCTCTCTCAGGCTAAAATTGAGTCCCATTTACTCACCTATATTAGACATAGTGAATATGAAAAATTTAAAGGAGCCCTCATGAAGTTGAAGTAGACCATAATAGTTTGAGACTATCAAATATATTTTGAAAAATTGGTAGACTACACAAGAGGCCTAAGCGATAAATATTTCCATAGTTGTTTCATTAGTTGGTTTAAAGAATATATTTGAGTTGAGGTAAGAATTTTTAAACAAAAAACCATGCTACAAGTAGTAGGTTTGGATAGATTGGCTGAAGATAAATTTACAACTTCGATGTGAACATCTAAAATACCTATAACTCAACCTCCACTTCCATATCACTCAACATCAAATCCTAGCAATAAAATATACCCAATCAAACATATGACTAGAGAAGAAATTGAGGCATAGAGGGTACAAGGTCTATGCTACAACTATGCTGATAAATACTCCCTAGGCCACAAGTTCATATAGAAAAATTTTTATTTACTCAATGTGGGTAAATCCTCCATTCAATAATATCATGATTAAGAGGACAATATATAAGAATATCCACCTATAGAAATTGAATTGATCGAGGACTGACTACTAGAGATTTCCATAGATGCCTTAGAAGGAATTTCCACTCTATAAACTATGAAAGTTGAAGGGTATTTCAAGGGTCAATGCCTCATAATCCTCATTTATTTAGGTAGTATACAATTTTATTGATCCTTGGATGGCCAAATGATAAAATTGATACATAAACTTGTGCAATTGTTTTAAAGTTACAGTAGCCAATGGGGGAGTCTTGCCATGTAAAAGAAAATGTAAAAATGTAAAGGCATGAATGGGTGACTACAATATCAAGATAAACATATTTGAAATTACTTTGGGGTTTGTTATATCACATGTTCCTAACTCAGTGGATTCATACATTGGGTCTAATAGTTTTTTATTTCTCTAAAATTTGTATGCAATTCACCCAACAAGGGAAGAAATACACTCTCTTTAGTATACCCACTGATAATACTCAACCAACAAGTTCCCACTGAATAATTATTTTTTTTAAGAAGTCATCTAAAATAAAAGATATAACTATTTGAAATTTAGTCTTAGACTACCACTAATGTAGGTTAGCTAGTCGAAGTACAACTCCTTGTGAAAAAAATATGTAATCATGTTTGTTGAACGATAAGGATTACTACCACAACATATTCCTATTCAATAAAATGTTAAGATGAATATTTCCATGTATTTTATTGAAGGGCTTCAAAACTCTAGAGGCAAAATGATCATTCAGGAGGTGCTAGAATTTCTTTCTTAGTATACTCACTTTTATCCTTTAGATCACCTTTATAAGGCCCCAATGATTTCTCATAGACCTTTGGAATTCTATTTATGCCTTCATGCCAAGCCCTAATCTATCATTTTTCCCACCTTCATCACTTATTTTGTGTAGAAACTATTCAAATTTTAGGACACACACCTCTAAAGGATTATTGCATACTATCCTTACATAGATAAGTAAAAAAAATATGTTAAGTGATTGGAACTGGTTCACATCCTTCCCCATCATTATCATAAGATATTCTAGCTAATTCCAAATTTTTGGTAGTAGATTCCATTTTTTGGGAGCATGAACTACTTTTTCAACTTCTTAAGGATAATTTTGTAAGGGCATAGAACTAGATGTGGTAGCAATATTATTACCATTACTAAGAGCATAGTTTTAATGTGTTATCATAGATTGGGACTGTGACCTACGAGATCATATTGCATATATCTTCTTTGAAGAATGGTTAATAATAGTTGTGTACAGGTTCAAACAATACTTCTAAGTTATGTATAGAATGTTCAGTCATCTTAGAGCTCAAACATATTTATATCAAATGGATACATACATTTTGAAAGATATTACATGGAAATCACTCCTTCAATTCCATCCATAATTTTATCAAGCTCTGGGTACAAATCTCCTTGAAGGGTATGACATGTTAGGATCCTATACTAACATCATTATGCAAATATTTCTATTTTTTATTATGTAATTTTTGCACTCAATGTGCATGGATCACTATGATGTAACTAATGCTTATTGTTAGAGATGTAACTATTTTTTTATTAGGATTTATTAGTTGGGTCCCTCATTTTCATGTGAACCAACCTTTGACCATTAGAATTAGGGAAGAAAAAGAGTCCATATAAGACAAAGGTGGAAATGGAATGTATCAAGTCTATTTTCTCAAATTATAATAGAGCTCTACTTCTAAGGATGTTTTTCCCCTCTAGGAGTCCTATGATATAATTTCTATGATTAATAAATTTTCTACAATCCTATTTTAGTATTTTTGAGCACTTATATCATCTATTTTCTCATGTTTTAGTTCATTTTTGTAATTGTTGTTGTGAATGTGCTTGATTTTAATTGAAGGTTCATAACACATTATGAAGAATACATAAATACAAAAATATATTAATGAAGATGAAAGTGTTGGTGGTAATGGATAAAGAAGAGGAAGACCCTAAAAATATGAACAAATATAAAGGAAAACATAAGGGGATATTTATTTGGGAAACCAAAAACAAATATAATGTGTTAAAAAGAAGTGGTTCTAAGCCCATTAAAAATAATAATAATAATGACATTGCAGAATATTAGAGGTATGAATAAGACCCCTTAAAAGAAGGTATTGAGGAATTAATAGGTTGCTTTAGTTTTGAGTTTATTTTAATATAAGTAAAAAAATTAGGTGGTGAGGAATGTAAGGATTCATTCAAAAATATTTGGAAGATGAGGGATTGTAAGGTTTCTTATATAGGAGCTTCAAAAAGTATTATGACAATTTTGGAGAAATACAAGTGAGATGTGAATTGCTAGAAGTAAAATGTAATTGGGTTGTTGGTCTATTTTGTAGGAAAGAGAAAAGTACCAAAGTTGGGATTATAAATGTATATTACTCCAACTATAGTAACTTATTCTATCTAAGACATTGTGTAAAATATAATATACATTTTTTTTTACATTTAATTGTGAGTATGATCAAATCATAATCCCATTCTCTTGAGATGTGATTTACTCAATAATTTTCATCCAAATCCATTTTGATTTAAGTCTATATGACTTCAAGAATATAGTTTCCTCTAGATGGTAATGTTGTGGTTGGATGAATCAAATTTTGAAGGATCATTTACATATAATTTTGTTCAAAAGATAAAAAAACATAAAAGGATAAATTAATATTTGGGATGCCAAATATTCATTTGGGATGCCAAATATTTTGGTAACATATTTAAAGAAAAGCAAGAAATTGAACCTAAGATCAAATATTTACAAGAGATAGTATAAATTAATGGAATGGACTAGTATACTTATATGCAAGAGAGATAGTTAATTTATAATTATCATAATATATTGAAAAAGGAGGAGTAATATTGGTCCCAAAAACCTAAGGAGAGATAAGTCAAGTAAGAAGATAAAAATAATCATGCTATAACCAAAATATATATTTTTTGTTTTTTTTTTTATGATATTTTATCTCAAAATTAAATAAATATTTAGAAAGAATATATCAAGAAGTAATTAACTATTTCAAAGGTTCTTGTTAGATGTTCAACAAGATAAGAAATGCCAAAGTAATTTTTTATAAAATATTCCATCCATTATCATATAGAAATAAAACAAAATCCTTATGAGGAAGATATCTTTTGAAAAGCTATATGAGTTTCTATTTCCATCCTAACAAGGCATATGGACTAGATAAATTTCTTGTAATTTTATGATAGATAAGATACAACTAAAGAGGCCCAAAAAAAGAAGGTAATAAGTAAGATTAATGCCACCTTTGTTACATTTATTTTAAATAAAGGCAAGACAAAATATTTTGATAATTTTTATTCAATAAACCTCTATGTTATAATTTATAAGATCATTTGAAAAATTATGGCAAACAAATTAAAAAGTATTCTAGACTATTTTTTCTTAGAGGAACAAGGAATTTTTATTCAAAATAAAAAATTTCTTGGTGTAATAATTGCATAGGTGAAGAACATGTGCTTATACTAAGGGGGGGTGAAAAGTATAAGATAAATTTTTTTACTTTTCAATCCATATGATAACATCAGCAATATTAAAGCAAAAAATATTACACAAAGCATCACACACATGAGAGACATGATTTAACGTGGTTCACCTAATGTGGGCTACTCCACGGAGAAAATATTTCACTAAATTTTTCTCAAAAAATATCTTGGTAATCCTTCCCTATTACAATAATTATGGACCTTTTTCCAAAGGAGACACCAATACCCTAATCAAGTTCATGGATCTCTATCCACATAAGAACTCCTTCTCCTCTATTTTGGCTGGTGATCCTCTAGAAGACTACTACCTCCACTACTCTGGCTTATGTATCTCTCTCCACTGAAGACCTTTGTCCTCTCTACCCTGGCTAATTGATATCTATCCACTAGAGACTAATATCCTCTACTCTATCACCTCCAAAGCTTGCTATCAGCTCTACTCAATCTCTGTTTCAAATTTGTACTAAAAATAGTCCTTCAGTCTAGCACAAATCTGCTTTATCTCTATCTCAAATCTACACTAAACATAGTCCTTCGATCTAGCATAAATATGCTCTATATCTGTCTCAAATATGTACTAAACACATTCCTTCGATCTAGCACAAATCTGCTCAATATCTGTCTTTGGTCTGGTACAAATATGTCTGAAAAGTCCTCTCAAGGACTTGCTTAATCTGTTCAACAAGTCTTCACCAATACTTACCTCAAATATGGTCGTTATCTTCCATAAAAGCTCACACAAATCTGTACTTAAGATTTTACAAAAGCTTAATCAATTTTGTCCTTAAGTCCCCTCTAGGACTTACTCAAATCTGCTTACAAGCTTTCACAAAAGTTTATTCAAATCAATTGCAAACTTGCAAATAAAACTCAACTCAATCTCTCATATAAAACCTCTTCAATCACACAAACAAGTTTCACACAAAATCTTGTTTGAATCACATAAAAATATAGAGAATGGTTAGAGACTCAATATGTTTCACACTCACAAAATCCTCAATCACTTTCAAAATATTTTCAAATCAATTTAGAATTAGGAATAATTTTATTCACAAAACTTGAACTATCACTCCATTCAATAATGCTCATCAACATTAATAAACCAATCACTCAATGAAACAAAGGTCACTTTCAAACCCTAAAAAATTGTTTCACAAAGCTTCCAACACCTCTTACTATGGAGCTCAAACTTGACTCAAGATGATTCCAAAGTCACATAATAATTATACTCATGTTATCTCACAAACCCTAGTTCAATATAATTCTCAATCTCCCATAACAATGATACTCATGTTCTCTCACAAACCCTAGTTCAAGATAGTTCTCAATTTCACACAACAAATGATCCTTATGTTCTCTCACTAACATTCACCAATCATGCACATGAAAAAGTCATTTAATATTTCCAATAGTCCTTTTCACTCCAACTTGCATTTCACAACATTCAATAATTTTTCACTCACAAGGATGATATTCCCATATCTTTTATTTTGAAGAAAATTTGACTTCAAAACCTGTCTCAATCACAATCAACTTCTTTGCCAATCTCAAAGGTTAGATAGCCAAGACCTCAAAATTTTCATTAAAATATTCCCTCAAAATATTCTACCATACACAAATATTAATTCTCAATTACACCTTATAATCTCCACACTTCAAAAATTATTAGTAAAAATTAAATAACTCACTTCCACAATTAGTTTCCTTTATGCACCTTACTACTCCTTTAAAATAACTAACACAATAAAAATTTATTGTAAAATAAAATATAATGTCATTTGAATACCTTATCACTCCTACTAAATTCTAACCATCAAAATCAAAATATAATATTTTAATTTTATAAAACTTATATCTCCCTCTCAACAAACTTTCAAACCTCCTTTGAAAACTTCACGCAATACCTTAATGCAATTTTCACACATTTAAAACCTTTAAAAATTAAACCATAAAGTGCATACCTTGTTTTAATGCCACCTCAAAAAAATTGCATTCGACAAGATTTAAACACCCCACCTTGCCTTTCCAAGCGCCTTAGTGCCTAACACATCCAACGCTTGGGCTACATGCCCTCATGGAAATCAAAAGTGCATTTGTCGCTTATCGACCTTGCTCTTCTGCTTTATGCAAAATAAAAACACTTTCCTTTAGTAAAAGGTGACCGCATGGATCGAACCCATGATCTCGAGTTCTACGAATGCCTTAACACAACCCTCGGCTACCACCTGTGATACCAGACACTTTAAGTCTATTTTTATGCTCCACTTCGATTTTTCCCTTCTATATACTTAATCACGTTTTTAACACATGCGAATATTTTTTTTTTTTAATAATTTGAAAAAACTTGTATTAAAAAAAATATCTTTACAAGTTGGGATGAGACTTTTCCCAACCTTAGTTAAAGAGAACACATGTTTACAACATTAAAATAAGATTTGCATTGGAGCCAAATCTCTTAAACCATATTTCTACAATGACTGTTCACCTGTTCACAACTATAAAAGAAGATCTACATTGAAACACAAATATCCTAAATAGTATATTTGGAATGGTTATCCAAATTAGCTAAGGACTGGATTTGCTCACCAACCTGCCTAATCATCTCATCCTCAATAGCCATGTCACCGTGCCATTGAACCCCTACCTCCTTCTCAATACCCATCTTAGCCAGGAAGTTTGCCACTTTATTTAGATCTCTACTCACATAAACTGGAATCACATCATCTAATTCCCTCCATAATTCCTTAATTTGAGTGAAAAGAATCCTCAACCTCCATGTTTTCAAAGCAAAGTTCCTCATGCAATCTAGAGCTCCGACCATTATTTGATAATCTGATTCTAGGATTATCCTCCTGTGACCTTGTTTTTCTGCCCAAATAGAAGCAAATTTGGTATCTAAGGCTTCTGCTTCATTGTTTGTGGCTCTTCCCAAGCCTTGTAGTTACCAATAGAGCACTGTTCCAACATGATTCCAGCAAACCACTCCAATTCCTGTTCTACCCGGATTGCCTTTTGCAGCTCCATTAGTATTAATTTTAATCCAACCTTCTCGGGGTGGTTTCCAACTAGCTCTGTCCTATCCCTCTTGCACTTCAACTTCCTTTTCCATTGTCCCAATAACAACCTAAGTTTCCTCTTTAGCATAGATTGCCACAATTTTTGTGACTTTGCTCCAAATGACCTGCCAAACTCCATATAAAGAAGAAAAAGTTTCTCTAAAAATTCTGGCATTTCTCTCCAACCACACTTGCCACCAAATAAAGTTTAATCCAAGATCCCAACCAATACAAAGAGATTTAGATTTAAATCTACCCCTCTTCCATATTTCCTAAATATTAATCCGATTCAAATCACCATTAACTTGAATTTTATAATATAAAAACCATCTCTCCCAAATATGGCGTGTGAATGGACACTCAAACATCAAGTGATCAGCTATTTTCTCACTCTTGTAGCATAAAACACATTGAGATGGACCAATTATTCCCCTACATCTGAGATTATCAAAAGTAAGAATTCCATTATGCATGAACTACCAGGCAAAAAAGTTTACTTTCGGCCAACCCTTGGACTGCCAAATCTTTCTCCAATCCTCAACCTGATATGTATGAGGAGGAGGCTCTAAAATGATCTTATCATATCCATCCTTCACTATGTAGACACCAAGGCTCCCATAGCCCTAAGCTAATTCATCATCCTTGTATCTACCTATGAGAAATCTTTCTGCCAAGATTTTAGTCATGATGGGTGTCAAATTCGGAGGGATTGAAATTGGCCACTCATCCAACTTCTTAAATTGCTTAAAATTATAATCCCCCAACTGACTAGTGTTGAAATAAATTTCAATTTGGACCCATCCCCTGGTTTCTATGGTTGTTTTTATTGGTTGCAGTTCAATAAATTCAACAATGATAAGTGGGTATTGATCCCATGAATCTGTCCAAAATCGTGCCTTCTCCCCTCTCCCCACTTTCCAAAATAATCTATATTTTACTACCTGAGATCCTAACTTGAGAGTCTGCCACACTAAGGATCCATTACCATCCAAAGGGAAATTACCCGCCTCATTTGGGTTTACCTGTCCCAAATATTTACTAGTTAATATTCTACTAAATAAAGAAGTTGGTTGGGAAATACACCTCCAGTAAAGCTTTCCAACCAAAGATTTATTATTTAACTTCGATCTTCTCAGTCCCAAACCTCATTTTACTTTGGGTTGGCTTACTTTATCCCAACCTACTAAGGCCCATTTCCTCTCTCCTTTTACACCTTCCCATAAAAATTTTCTAGCCATCTTGTCCAACTCTTTACATATGGTATGTGGGGTAGCAAGGATAGAAAATTTATAAATTGGCATGGCTTGAATGACTGACTATAAAAAATTTAATCTACCCCCATAACTTAACCATTTGTGAGACCAATGATTAATTATTTCCTTGATACAATCCAAAATATTCCTCCAAATATCTATTTTTAGTTTTTTAAAATGCAAAGGGACCCCCAAGTATACCACTGGGAGATAAGTCCTTGTGAATCCTAAGATCTCTAAAATTCTGTCCTGAACCCTTTGATCAAGATTAAAAAAGACCACTTTGGATTTTTTATCATTGATGACTTGGTTTGTAGCCCTATGGTAGACATTAAGTGTGTCTCTAATCATTATTGCTTCCCTAAAGCTGGCCACTCCCACCAATCCCGTGTCATCCACAAACTGTATGTGAGTCAAAACTTCCTCACCCACCTTGATACCTATTAGAAAACCTTGTTGTCTTCTCCTCAAGATGAGTCTACCCAATCCTTCAGCCAATATGAGAAAAAGTTAGGGAGAGCAAGGATCTCCTTGATGAAGGCCTCAAGTAGCTCCAAATGGTTGTGAGGGAAGACCCTTGATTAACACTGAGTATGTCGGAGTAGAAACACAACTCATGACCCATTCCATCCAATCCTAAGAGAAACCAAAGGCTGCCATCATATTTGACAAGAAGCTCCACTCCACCCTATCATAAGCCTTTGACATATCTAATTTTATGAACATAAATCTATTACTAGATGTTTGCATTGAATGGATTGCATCCTGAGCTAGAACCACACCATCCAAGATCTGCCTACCCTCTACAAAACCCCCTTGATCTGAGGAGATAATGTTATGTAGAAGATGTTTTAGCCACTCAACCATTACCTTTGTGATTATTTTATATATAACATTGCATAAGGCAATAGGTCTATAATCTGAAATATGTATCCCCTCCTCCCCTTTTGGAATTAATGTAATGAAAGTATGATTTAATGCTTTAAGCATTCTTTTACTACCTTTGGACTCCTCTATAATAGCCATTACATCCTCCTCCAAGTTATCCCAGAAGGCCTGAAAAACTCAATTGGAAAGCCATCTGGACCTGGTGTTTTTTCGGTGCTCATTCCAAAGACTACATTCTTCGGTTCCTCTCTATCAATGGGTTTAAGTAGGGTCTGATTTTCTTCTTCAGAGATAACAGAGGGTATGGCCACAATAACTTCTTTTTGATCCTCTTCATCTTGCACCATACTTTCCTTAAATAGTTTAGAAAAATAATCCATTGAATGGAAATTCATACCTGGAATTGTATCAAAGGAGTTTCCATTATCATCTTGAAGAGCTTCCTTGTTGTTCATTTGTCTCCTAGCACAAGCAGTCCGATGGAAAAATTTGGTATTTTTATCACCTTCTAATAACCAAGTGGTTCTTGATCTCTATTTCTAGTAGGTCTCCTCTTGGTTGTTAATGTCCTCAATCGCTTTACGCAATGTATCATCCTCTTCTTTGAGCTACTATGTAATTGTTCCTTTCCTAAAGTGTTTTTTAACCTCATCCCATCTGGCCACCAATGGAGCTCTTTGGACCTGGAAGTCTGTCTTGTTAGCTCACCTCCATTGTTTTAGTTGATCTTTGATATAATGAAGTTGTTTTTGGAATCTAAACATTATTGTCCCATATGCTGGGTGACCTTCTGGTGGAGAACTGAACTAACATAGAAAAGGAGACAAGGAAAATAAGAGCCAAATTTCTTATTCAGTAGCTTCAGAAGAATTTACAAAAAATATACAGCAATCTGCCATTTTGCCAGCCCTTTGTCATTACAATTCCTAGGTTTTTATCGAGGTCCCGACCCTCTGCATTTTCAAAGTTTCCATGATCCGCAACTGCCACCTGGATCAATACTAGAAAGTTGCATTGATGAGACTCTAGGTGAGGTGTGCAACTGGCTGCCATAACCATTGGGACCTTCTTATGGAACTGCTGCTTTGTTGCTAGTTGCCATAAATGCGTCTCTAGATATAGTATGTGAGTGGCTGACTTGCTTGCTGGAATCTTCCTCTGAGACTGCTGCTTCACTATCGCTAGCTTGCCATGCATGAAAGAATGCATTTACAAAAGCTTAGAGTGCATGTTTTTCTTTTGGTCATGATATCGCGATATCATGACATTTCTCCTCTGTGCTTTCTCTCTCCTACTCTAGTCGCGATATCGCGACATGTCGCGATATTGCGACGTTCTTTCCATCACGCCTTATTACTTTTGCTTTGGTCGCGATATTGTGACATGTCATGATATCGCGATGTATTTCCATCACGTCCTTTGTTTCTAGCTTCGATCACGATTTCATGACCCTTCGTCCACCGTGGCCTTTGCTCTTTGCCTTGGTCACGATTTTGTGACCCTCCGTCCGTCGTAGCTTCTGCTCTTTGCTTTGGTTGCAATTTCATGACCCTTTGTTTGTCATAGCTTCGCTCTTTGCTTTGTTTGCAATTTGGTGACCCTCCATTTGTCATAGCTTCGCTCTTTGCTTTGGTCATGATTTCACGATGTCCCATCCTCCGTGCCTTCTGTTGTCTTGGCGATGTCGCAATTTCGTGACGTCACGATTTCGTGACGTTCTGTCCTCCGTGCCTTCTGCTGTCTTGGCAACGTCACGATTTTGTGACATGTCATGAAATCATGACATGTCGTGATATCGCGATGTTCTGCCTACCGTATCTTCTTTCCCTATTTTGGTCGTGATATCATGACACTTTTTTGTGTCGCGATATCGCGACACATATTTTTCTTTGCAAAATACTTAGAAAAAATTTGTTGATGCAAGATTGCTCTGCTGCCACCGGATGCTCCTGCATCAGACACCCGGGGTTGATGGAGAAGTGACCTTCACTTTTGTGCTGTTCGGTCACCATTTTCTGCAACATCTCCAAACGTGCACCTGCATTTGCAACCCGCTTAAACCCCGTCTCCTAGCAAAAACATTTTTTGCCTTCTACCAGACAAATTATGGCACTACTGCACACCTTCTCGTCCATTGTCTGTAATGGCTTTAACTTGTGGCGCACTCCATATTTTATCAAGGAGTACGTATTTGCACGACCATCATGCACTGCACTCCGATCAAATTGCCATGGCCTTCCTAACAACAAATGGCAAGCATCCATAGGAAAAACATCACACAGGACTTCATCCTGGTACCTCCCAATTTTGAATGTGACTAAGCACTATTCACGAACCCATGCTTTGTGGTCCTTCCACAACCACGCAATCTGGTATGGATGCGGGTGTCTCCTCCTCTCCAGCTACAACTTAGTAACCATCTCTTTAGAGACTAAGTTATCAGTACTTCCATTATCGATAATAACATTACCGATCTTGCCTGCACATTTGCACCTCGTGCGGAACAGGCTCTTCCTCTGTCCTGGTTTCTCTTCTTCATTCAACAAGGCTCTCCTTGTGAGTAGAACTTCTCCTCTCTCTGCCTCCTCAGAGTGCTCAAATTTGGCATCGTCATCTGCTATAGCCGCTCTGGCATGACCCTCGGGTCTCTCACGCGTCCTCTCTTGGCGCTATGGACACTCGAATGATCGATGTCCCTCTTCTTCACAATTAAAACAGGTTCCTCAAAACCTTCCTCTTCCAAACCCTCATCCAGATCTACCTCTTCCCCTCGGGTAGCTATTCTGACCATGGGATCTGGAATCATCATCTCGCTTCTGATCCTGTCTGCTGCTAGCTTCTTCTTCCTCCGTAGCTCGTCCTTCATCTATCTTTCCACCCGTTCTTTCTCCATGACCTCCTCTTCTCTGCTTACCCTCAAACCATCTATTCAGCTTTTCTTCAACTTTCAGAGCAAACTGGTAAGTGTCCTCTATGGTGGTCATCTTGACCAGACTTAATTCCTCTTGAATACTTGCTCGTAACCCATTAATATAATGGGCTACCTTCTCCTTATTGGCCTATTCTGATCATAATTTTATGAAAATATTCTATGTATTCTTTTACAGACTTACTTGATTGCCTCAAACCTTGCATTTTCTTTAGTAGGTCTAACTCATAATCACCAGGGATGAACTGCCTCTTCAACTTTTCTGCCATCCATTTCCATTTTGTTATTCTCTCTTTTCCTCTTCTATTTCACTCTAGCTACACTCCCTTCCACCATATGTTGGCATGACTTTTCAGTTTGGTCTTAGCGAATCTGACCCTATCAAGATCCTCAACTTCCTTATACTCAAAGTACTCTTCCAGATCATTGATCCAGTCGATCAATTCCTCCGGATCGAGGTTCCCAAAAAAGGTGGAAACCTCCATCTTTGGCCTCTTCCCAATTTGGGATATGGCTTTGTATATTCTGTCTTGTGTAGGATCTACTGCTTCTTCTTCTTCCTCAGGCTGGCCTTCTTCTTCGTCATCTTCCTCTTCACTACCTTCATCTCTTCTTGGCTCCAATCTTCTACGCATCTCTTCTTACAGGGCTTGTATTTGCCTCTGTAAAACTTGAACATCTTCTGCTACCGCCATGCCTCTCCCACAAATAGGTTTTCTTCTTGGAGGCATTCTGTTCACTCAATCTCAAGCCCTTCCATAGATCCTGGTGTAACTGCCTCACGTCTGACGATCTGTTACACACTCAAGAACTTCTGGCTCTGATACCACTTGGTGGAGAATTGAACTAACACAGAATAGGAGATAAGGAAAACAAGAGCCAAATTTCTTATTCAGTAGCTTCAGAAGAATTTACAAAAAATATACAGCAATCTACCATTTTGCTAGCCTTTTCTCATTACAATTCCTAGGTTTTTATCGAGGTCCTGACCCTCTGCGTTTTCAAATTTTCCACAATATGCAACTGCCACCTGGATCAATACTGGAAAGTTGCATTGATGAGACTCTGGGTGAGGTGCACGACTGGCTGCCATAACCACCAGGACCTTCTTCTAGAACTCTTGCTTCATTGCTAGTTGCCATAAATGTGTCTCTAGATATAGTGTGTGAGTGGCTGACTTGCTTGCTGGAATCTTCCTTTGAGACTGCTGCTTCACTATCGCTAGCTTGCCATGCACGAAGGAATGCATTTATGAAAGCTTGGAGTGTGTGTTTTTCTTTTGGTCACAATATCACAACATGTCGTGATATCGTGACATTTCTCCTCTGTGCTTTCTCTCTCCTGCTCTGGTCATGATATCATGACATGTCGCGATATCACGACGTTCTTTCCATCATGCCTTCTTGCTTTTGCTTTGGTCGCGATATCGTGACATGTCGTGATATTGCGACGTATTTCCATCGCGTCCTCCGTTTCCAGCTTTGGTCATGATTTCACGACCCTTCGTCCACCATGGCCTTTGCTCTTTGCCTTGGTCATGATTTCGTGACCCTCCATTCGTCGTACCTTTTGCTCTTTGCTTTGGTCGCAATTTTGTGACATGTCGCGATTTCATGACCCTTCGTTTGTTGTAGCTTCGCTCTTTGCTTTGGTCACGATTTCATGACATGTCACGATTTTGTGACCCTCCATTCGTCGTAGCTTTGTTCTTTGCTTTGGTCACAATTTCATGACATATCATGAAATCGTGACATGTCACGATTTCGTGACGTCCCGTCCTCCGTGCCTTCTATTGTCTTGGTGACGTCGTGATTTCGCGACGTCGCGATTTCATGACGTTCTGTCCTCCATGCCTTTTGCTGTCTTGGCAACGTCACAATTTTGTGACATCACAAAATCGTGACATGTTGCGATATCGCGACATGTCATGACATCACGACATTCTGCCCGTCGTATCTTCTTTCCCTATTTTGGTCACGATATCGCGACACATATTTTTCTTTGCAAAATACTTAGAAAAATTTTGTTGATGCAAGATTGCTCTGCTGCCACCGGATGCTCCGGCATCACCTTCTTCTCACCACTGTGGAATTTTCTTTCAAAGTTCCTAGTTTTGTAACCAAAAGTTTTCAAATTTAAATGGTTTGTGATGCTGCACTGTCTTGATCCCTCCTTCCAAAAAATGAGAAAGTGATCTGAAACTGGACCCTCCAAAATCTAAAATTTTATATTCCATTTTACGAATGCCTCCTCTAAAACCAAAAAATGGTCTGACTTCACCTTCCTGCTATTTGGCTCCCTCCTCTTATTAGTCCAACTATAGTTGGTTCCAGGGCATTTAATATCCACCAAGTGTAATGCCTGGACTTGGGCAATCATAAGTTGATCCCTTGGGTCCAAAATTGGGGTTCCCCCTTCCTGATATCTAGAGGGTAATTTAGCATTAAAATCTCTAGCAATAATCCAGTCTATATCTTCCCTTGAGACTCTCATGTTATGCACAACTTTCCATTGATGCATCTGACCATCTAGGTTTTGAGCCCCACAAAAATTTGTGATTAAAACATGTTCAACTATGACATTATTTCTAAAATGTGATGTGAGAACACACCTCCAAGCTATATGTTCTATTGCAGTCCATTCAAGAGAGTTCCAAAGAGTAACTATCTCCCTTGAGGCACCTTGGGCAGCCACTTCCATATGACCAACACCCCTCCAAATTCTGTTAATTGTTTTACACATAAGATCTAATGACATTTTTGTCTCCTGGATAAGAAAAAAATCTATTTTAAATTTTTCTAAGAGTCTTCGAACAACATATTGATGGGTTCTACTGTTTAAACCCCTAACATTCCATGATTGTATAATCATTGGTTACCTTGAGAGTAGTAAAAATCTATTGGCCTCATCGATCCTCCAGTGATCAGTTTGTCTCCTTGAACTGCTATCAATTCCTTATTTGATTTTCTACCCACTCCTTGAGAGTTGTTATTTTTTTATCTCTTTTCCACCTGATTTATCCCTAAAGTTGGCCTTTCTCTATTCTTTTATACTATACCCATGCTGACATCCTTAATTATTGGTTGCTCTTGGTTATGCACTATCAATGCCCCTGCACTCTTTGACTGCGGTAACTCACTATACTCAATTACGTGCTCTATGATGGGGGGAGATGAAAGAGGAGCTTGAACATGGATGTTATTATTTTTATTATTCCCATCCACTCCTTCCATGATTTGTTCTTCTTAGTCCATTAGTGTCTTAAATATCTCATACCTATTGGAGGGCTTGAGTTGGGTTTGCTCTTTACCATATGTTTTCTTTTGCCTTCTCCTTATTTTGGGTTGTTCAAAACCATATCCCTATGCTTATTTACCCTAAGAAATATTGGTTGGTTATTTTTTTATTGTTGACTTACCCTCCTTAGGAATATTTGACATTCCTAAAGGAGCCTCCATTTTTATGTTCATATTATTTGGGCAAGATCGGGCCAAATGCCCATATTTGTGGCAAACTCTGCATCTGAAGGGCAATGCCTCATAATCCAGTTGTTGAATCCAAGATAGTCCTACAAGTTCAAGTTCCACCTCTGCTGGTAGAGGCTGGCTAAGATCCATTTCCACACATAATCTTGCATAAACAGTTGTGTTTCCTTCTATTGTGTCTTTGGAAACACCCAAATGTCTTCCAAGGGAATTACCGATAATTTTCAATACTTGCTCCCTCTAAAACTCCATTGGAAGTGCATACAAATGGATACAAACCGGGATAGCAATGGGTTCAATTCGGGGATCAAATCCCACTCTCCAGGGTTGAACAAATAATCCTACCGGACCATGATTCCTATTTTCTGATTCGAAAGCCCTATTTCTATCGGCAAGTGAAGAAAAACTAACAACAAAATATCTATTGCTAATAAACCATAAAGAATACTCACCAAGAGGCTCCCATTTTTGCCGAACCCAAGAATGCAAAAAATTTAGGGTAGGGCGAATACCCATGAATTTACAGATCAAATCATGATTGGATCTATATAAAATTGTTTCTTCAACCATCCTTTGCTCAATGACAATCTTTGACCTTGATTTTGACTGTGGCAAGCATCCATTAACTCATTGAGATGTTGATCTTTTTCCAGCAGCCGTAAAGAGCATTTTTAATGCAGTTTTTTGTGCTTATTCAGTCTTTGATGGAGATTTATCCTTTAACAAATCTGCAAAAGAACTATGTCTCTCTAGAAGAGGATCCGGAGGTGTCCCCATTGGGCCCTCCTGGGGCAGCAATCTTGTCTTCAAATCCATAGTAACTAGAAATATCTTCGGCTACCCAACTGATGCCCTAGTTTTCTCTTCAAAAAGTATATTATTGTTAAGGAGTAGTTGGTAGATAACACATGCGAATATTACTTCTTCCTTGGTGCTCGAATTACTTAGGTCACCTGGGCATTAATCACATGGATGGCTTTTGAAACAAATATTTGCCCTTTTTATATTGTATGCAATGCACTTCATCAAATAAACGGATATTTGGAATTCGAAATAATTTTGAATTTTATATTTTAAAATTTAGCACCTTAAATTATTATTTAATTTTAAATTTTAACCTTATGGTTAAAATATTTAAAATTAAATAATTTAAACCTTAGTCCTCAAAATCTACCACATGGATCCACTCCCTTTGATAGATGAATTATTGGAATAACTACATGGTTCAAAGATCTTCATCAAAATTGATCTCAAATATGGATATAATCAAATATATATAAATCCAAAATCATCAAGAATGAGTGAGCTGAGGTTTAGCGGGTGCGGCGAAAGTGAGGGTTTGAAATTTTTGGGCAGGAATCTCAGCCAAGGCATTAGAGGTAGATCAGGTATGGAAGGGGTAGGTGGGAACCTCGAGCATGGATCAAGCAAGGATCCAGAGGAATGCGGTCAGGCTATGGAAAATTTGGAGGTGGGCATCACGCGAGGGCCCGACCCTCCTCAGAAAGACCCCAACAAAAATATACGAAGGACAATGCGGGGCCCAAGAAGTGGTTGTCTTTTTTTGAGACTCTTAGAGGAAAAAGAAATGAGGTTCTCTCTTCTGCCCCTAGTTCTAGTAAATAATAAAATTTCGACCCTGGCAAGTACCATGAGCCCTTTTATTTCAATGGAAGAATTATCCCTGGCAGGCAAGTTTTTGGTAGGTTGACCGAACATGGAGACTATCAGGGCTTGGGCGACGGGTAAATTGCGACCGGTAGGCAACTTCGAGTTGGTAGCTCTAACTCGAGGGTTCTTAATTATTCATTTTAACAATATGGAGGATGCTAACCATATTTTAATAGGAGGTCCTTGGTTTTTGGGCAAAAGGAGCCTTTTTATTAGACAATGGGGTGAATATTTTGACCCTGAAAAGCAAAATATTAACATTACCCCTATTTGGGTTTGTCTCTCGAGTCTACCTACCTAGTTCTTCAATGAATATTTGCTGCAGGGCATAGCCAGAACTATAGGGGACCTGATATCCATTGACCATGCGACCTTGGTCAGGACAAGGATGACTCATGCATGAATCTGCATAAATGCTAATTTGGATAATGAATTCCCAAGGTTTGTGGAGCTAAAGTATGGAGAATACTATCAAAAATAGTTAGTAGAATATGAGAACAAATTGGAATTTTGTGCATAATGCAAAAATCAAGGACATCTATGCAATCAGTGCCCTAACCTGGAAATGAATAGAGAAAAGCAGAAGCAGGGAATGCTAGATAGAGGAAATTTGAAGAGTTTCCCTAGCATAGGCAATTTCAATCAGGCAAACTATGTCTACCAAAAAAATAAAATAGAGGGTGCAGGGTCCCAACAAGACAAATGAAAACAATAGGTTAACCTTTAGGCTAACCTTTCTAACTCTCTAAAATCCCCATACAAGTTAGGATCCTCATACCCTAATGTTGAAATTACTGTAAGCCTCGTGGACATCACAAAGCCAAACCCTAATACCCGATCTCTAGAATGCCCATCCAAGTCAGGATCCTTAAACCCCAATGCTAAAAATACTTCAAGCCCAATGGGCATCCCAAAGCCAAACCCTAATGCTGAAGAACTTAGGAAGAAAGTTGAGGCATTGGAAAAAAAAAATCTCATCTCTATAACATCATCACTAGGAGCTAGGTGAATGCTACTAAGGGGCCATCCCGCAAACCAGGGGAATACAGGAAAAAAGGAGAAGATTTGGATGTAGGGGTGGAGATATGTGAAACTTTTCAAACTAAGGAATATGGCAGTTCAGATCTGCAACAAATTGCCTCCCCTCAGTTTAGTCGTAAATAAACCAGGAGCACTATGAATTCTCCTATAGATTTTTGCAGTGAAAAAAGAAGAGGGAGAATATCAAATGTTGAGCATAAAAAATTAAAACTGATAATGACATTGCCAATGGAAAATAGAGAATCTTGTTTCAACAGGTTATTCTGGGTTTTGAAGACAAAAAATTAGGAAAACCCCCTCAAGGGATGGGGAGAGGAAGAAATCCCAAACAATCTAAATGAAGTTTCTCTCATGGAATGTGAGAGGCCCCAATGGCCTGCCCACAGACAAGAAAGTCAGTGCAATAAGCAATCAAGTGAATCCAACTATTATCATGTTGCAAGAAAAAAAAACTGATGAGATTTAGTCCAAAAAAGTAGTAAAAAACATTTGGAATCAAGGGGGGATGGTTTTTAAATCATCCAGAGGAGCGTTTGGAGGCCTTATGACTTTTTGGGATATTCGAATAGTATAAGGCACCATTATTCATAAATATGACATGGTTCTTAGTGTTTTATTTAAGGAAATAAACAACAACAGGTCATGGATCCTTTCAAAACCCCAACTTCAATTCAAGGGAGAGCTTTATTGTGGGAGTACTTAGGAAATCTAAGTGAAATCTTCCATAATGTCCCCTAGATTCTGGTTGGGGATTTTAACACTCCTCTTTACCTTTCAGACAAAATGGGTGGAAATTTACCACCTATCGGGAGCATGGATGAGTTCAATGACTTTGTGAACTCCAACATGTTCATGGATATAAAACTTAGAGGAGTGAATTATACCTGGAGCAATTGGTAGATAGGATGTCATCTCATTCAAGAAAGGCTTGATAGGTTTTTTCTATCGAAGGAGGCTAAAAATTTGTTCAGTGATTCTTCCCTACAAGCCCTTCCTAAAATTACCTCTGATCATAATCCCATTTTTTTGGAGATCCCTAACTCTCTGTCCTTCAAGAAACCTTTCAGATTTCAATCTATGTGGATCAAACATTCCAGTTTTAGAGATAACTTAATTCAGTGGTGGCAGCAACCTGTTAGGGGTAGTGCAACTTTTAAACTTGCTAGAAAATTAAAGTTTGTTAAGGAAAAGCTTCAAACTTGGAACAAAGAGGTCTTTGGGAACCTCTTTGAAAATAAAAAATAGGTTGTTGAAAGTTTGAAGATAATTTATTAGAGGATTCAACATGGTGATGCTAATGAAACTACTAGGCAGGAGGAATGGAAAAAACTAGCAGAGTTTCATAACATTTTGGCCTATGAGGAAATCTATTGGAGGTAAAAATCAAGGGCTCTTTGGTTGAAATATGGAGATTCAAATTCTAAGTTTTTTCACGTCACCATGCTTAGAAATAGAATCAATAACAAGATAAAAATTTTAATGGTTCTATTACTCAAGACTTAATAGAAATAAAAAAGGAGGCAATAACTTATTTCAATTCTATCCTTAGGAATCGCAGTGCAATGAGGAGGCCAAAGATATTATCTTGCAATCCATTCCTAGCACAATAAATGAGGACATTAACCTTAATATTCTAGCTCCCTTTTTTTATGAGGAAATTAAGGAAGCCTTATTTAGAATGGAGCCAAACAAAGCCCCGGGACCCGATGGATTTCCCCCTCATTTCTATCAAGATTTTTGGGACATCGTAAGTGAGGATGTAATTTTTGCTGTCAGAGAATTCCAAGAAAGCAATCATATCCCAAAAGGTCTCAACTCTACTTTTATTTCTCTAATTCCTAAGAAGCAAACCCCTAAATCTATGGTTGACTTCAGGCCAATCAGTTTGTGCAATGTTTCTTACAAGATCCTAACTAAAGCCATTGCAAATAGAATGAGAGATGTTCTGCCCTGCATCATAGATTCATGCCAGGGTAAGGTCAATCTTGGATGGAGTTATCACAGTTCATGAAGCTCCGCACTCTACTCATAAGACTAAGGTCTATTTTTGCCCTCAAGATTGATATGAACAAAGCATTTGATAGGCTAAATTGGGACTTTCTGATTGCTATCCTTGTTAAGTTTTATTTTCACCACCAATGGGTTAATTTGATCAAAGAATGCATTTTGAAAGTATGTTTATCAATTTTGGTTAATGGAACAACAACTGGTTACTTTAAAATTTGTAGATGAATTCGGCAAGGGGACCCTATAACCCCCATGTTATTCATCATTATGGTAGAAGCTTTAGGCAGAACCATAAAAAATGCTTGCAGTTCAAGGCTAATATCAGAAATCAAGGCAACATCTCTCACTAGGTATATTTTTCACCAATAATTTATCGATGATACCCTTCTATTGAGGAAGGTGTCGGTGGTTGAGGCCAAAAGAATTAAATACATCCTGCAACTCTACGAGGACGATGTTGGTCAGAAAGTTAATTTTAGTAAAAGCAAGTTATATTTCTTGAACACCCCAATTCAGAGGTAAGGAAGTATTGCAAAAATTTTAGGGTGTGATATAGCAAACCTCCCCACTTTGTATCTTGGTCTCCCTCTTTTCATTGGTTCTCCGAGAGATTCAATGTGGGACAGGGTTATTGAAAGAATTCAAAAAAAACTTGTTGGATGGAAAGGTCATCTTCTATCTCAAGTAGGAAATCTGACCCTCACTAAGGCCTCTCTTCAAAGCATTCCAGTCTATTTTCTCTTCATTTTCAAATCCCCTGTGAAGGTTTTCTAGAAAATTGAGAAACTCCAAAAAGAATTTTTATGGACTGGATCAGAGGAGAAAAAAAGGATACATCTTGTAGGATGGACCAAAGTGTGCAGACCCAGGGAAAATGGGGGCTTAGGTCTGAGGATAATTGCTTATATGAATTTAGCTTTACTAGCTAAGCAGGCGTGGCACCTCATTTCTAGTGAAGAAAAGGAATGGACAACTATCATCAAATGAAAGTATCTTCAAAATATGGAATTTCTAAGTGACTCAGTTCCAATAAGAAGTTATGCTTTTTGGAAAGCAATTCTCAATTGTAAGAAAATCATAAAAAAAGATTTAAGATGGGTTTTAGGCAATGGTGAGAGGATAAATTATTGGAATGATAGGTGGGCTAAGGATGAACCATTGATGCAATATCCTAACTTAGCCCGAATCAGAGATATCACAAAAGAAATCATTGGCAGAAAAGTCTCCGATTATATGGTTGAGGATAGAGGCAGAATGAAGTGGAAACAAATAAGGATTCAGGGATTTCAAGTGGAATCAAATGATCTTTGTAACATTCTCGAGCAAAATTTTATCCCCATGAGACCCAAGGAAGATCAAGTGACCTAGGCTCCTACGGAAAATGGGCAGTTCACTGTTAAATCATCTTATAAGCTTTTGCTTGATGATGAGGATTTTGTCCTCCAAAAGGACTTAGTTTGGATAAAAAATTTAATTCCAAAAATTGCAGTATTTTCATGGTTGGTTATCCAAGGAAGAATTCTAACCATTGATAATATGATGCGTAAAGGTATTTGTATCACTAATCACTATTATCTATGCAGGGCTAATTGGGAGACCATTTATCACATTTTACTTGAGTGCCATTTTTCCTTGACTATCCTAAGTGGGGTTTTTTAGGCCTTCAATATTTCCTGGGTTAAACCAACCATCGTACTTGATTTTTTTGTCCAGTGGCCTTACCCCTTTTCAAGCCAAAGACTTAGATACATGTGGAAAATTTATCTCAATCACTATCTTTGGCAAGTGTGGTTAGAAAGGAACCATAGAGTCTTTAATGAGTCTATCCATGATCATCAAACTATCATTGCCATGATCCTATCCTTTGCCAATGAGAATGTGAACCTTATCCCTTTTTATAGTCATAAACCTCATCTACAGGAGACCATGATTGCTCAATATTTAATCTTAACCTTGTTAGATGAGTCTATGCCTAGGGTAGTCAACCCCAGAGCCAATATTAAGTGGTCCCCACCTCCTACGGGTTGGTTTAAGATTAATTTTGATGGAGCGACTAAGGAAATTCCTGGTAGAGCAGGCGCTGGCGATATTGTGTGAGATAATAATAGGAATATGATGCTTGCATTTTTTGAATATTTGGGAACAAGGATGAACAACGAAGCTAAAGTTAGAGCTGTATGGAGAGGCCTTCAAATGAATCAAGACTTAGAAGGAAATTTGATGGTAGAAGGAGACTCTATGCATGTTATAAATCTCCTCAATAATTGGAAAACACCTCCTTGGAGGATTAAAACAACTGTTGAAGAGGCTAGGATACTTTTCCAGGGAAGTTTACAAAGTTGTTGATAAGCTGGCCAATTTGGGTGTCAATGGTGACAAACTTTTCAAATGGGAACATGGTGTCCCGAGCGAAGTAGAGGAGCTTATTCAACAAGAATGCCAAGAATGATAGTTGAATTTACCAATAGGGAAGGCACTATAAGTTTGAAGGCTATGAGTATTCCTATCTCTTTTTTGAAATGGACTCACAATAAAAATTATCCGAGTTGTCAGTCTTGGTGGATGCTTCTTGGAAATACCACAAAGACTAATGGGGAGAGTCACATGTCAGATAACATGGCTCCTAGTTGTCTTAGTAATTTGAGGTTGGTTGATAATCATAGGGTAGGAAAGAAATGAAAATATAAGACTTCGAACCAGAGCCACTTGGACCACCAGATAGCCACCGCCATAAATCTAGCCAGTAGGTTCACTTCTCCAAGGTTGATTGGCCAAGATGGGATGTGGTCCCAAAGAATTTCATATACGAAAGAAAGTAATTACCAAAGAATTATTAATAGTAACTATTAATACAGAGCTTGTGGGAGTTTTTTTCAGTACTCTGCTATGTGTGTCTCCAGCTTTTTGTTTCTCCATTGTTTCAAGGAATGGAACTATGTCTGTTTCTTTTTTGTAATTATGATGCAGGTGTGTTTTCTTGGGGTATACCCAAAATGTTGTATGGGAAGTTTCTTTTTGATAAAAGGCTATGTGCCTTACTAAATGTAATGGGTTTGGCAACATGTAGATTTTACATATATAGGATCCTTAGTAAGGACATCTTCATCAACAACCCTGGGCTGATTTTTATAAAAAAATTTGGGTCAACCTATAAAACGCAGTATTAATGCTATAGTATCTTATCTACCAAAAAAAAAATCTGCCACATGGGTTTTTAGGAAGATTTAAAATGTGATAAATCCTTGGCCCTCATTTTTATTAAACCCAACCTGTATCCTAAAATATTATAATATTATTTTTCATTTAAACCTGCTTCTTTGCCTTTTTGGAAAAACCACTAGAAGACATTAACAAAACTCGGATATCAACCTTGACAACGAAACTCAGACATGAATACATGGATGAAAGTAAAACTTGGTCATAATTCTCTTGACATCAATGAAAATAAAACTTGCTCATATTTCCAAAAATCTATCCCTTTGTCATTTATGGAAATCCATTTTCCTTTTACCATTTCCTTTACCTCTTTTTGTTCTGCTCCCCCTGATTGAATGTTCTCCCCCTAACTCAAATCTCTCCTCCTTTGACACTAATGGCAAAGGGCTACCTTTGGGGCTTGGGGCTAATAATAAGACTCTTAGCATAGCCCCTCCCCCACCTCCTCTCTTTGAGGTGGTTAATTTTGGGGTGGGAGTATAACTACTCTCAAATTTTCTTGAAGATACTCAAAAGTCTCTTTCGGAAGGGGCTTAGTCAAAATGTTTGCAATCTACTCCTTTGTAGTAACAAATTCCAACTTTAATTGCTTATCTATCACCTGCTATCTCAGAAAATGATATTTAATCAGAATGTGCTTTGTCTTGGAGTGCATCACTGGATTATTTGAGATATTTATAGCACTTGTATTATCACACAATATAGGAATAGGGTGATCATGCTATGTTTTTAAGTCCTCCAAAGTTTGCTTCATCCATAAAATTGGTGTAAAACAAGAAACTATTGTAATATATTCTACTACTGTGGATAAGGATATTGATGTCTGTTTCTTACTTAACCAAGAGACTAAATAGTCTCCAAGAAAGAATGCTCCTCCACTTGTGCTTTTTATGGCATCAATGTTGCTAGCCCAATCTACATATGTATAATATGTGAGGGTGAAACTATCACTTTTGGGATACTAGAGCCCAAAATCCATAGTTCCTTTTAGATACCTGAGTATCCTATTTACTGCTACCACATGTGTCTCCTTGGGTGCTGAAACATTGCCACTAATCCCACTGCCTACATGATATCTGGTCTTGTAGTGGTGACATACAATAAGATGTCAATCATAGATCTGTACAATTTTTTATTTGCCTCTGGATATTCATCATCTTTACTTAAATTGGATCCCATAACCATGGGGGTACTTACTTGTTTGCAATCTTCTAACTTGAATTTCTTTAGCATCTCCTTTATATACTTGGTTTGTGAAATAAATACTCCTTTCTCTAATTGTGAAATCTAAAGTCCAAGAAAGGAAAACTCACCAAGCATAGACATCTCAAATCACTTTTGCATGCTCTTTGTAAATTTTTGACACATCTTATCATTGTTCCTTACAAAAATGATGTCATCCACATAAAAAACCACAATTAGTAGGTCATTCCCTTCATTTTTAATGTATAATTTATTGTCCACTATTCCTTTCCTGAAACCTTGTCCTTGAAGGTACTTATCCAATATTGACTACCATGCTCTAGGAGTCTGTTTTATACCATACAGTGCCTTCTTTAATCTGCATACATAGTCTGGTTTATAAGTTAAGCTAAATCCCTCTAGCTAATCAATATAAACTTTTTCTTCCATAACACCATTTAGAAATGCTGACTTAACATCCATTTATTATACATTGAAGTTTTTAAAACTTGATAAGGTTGAGAACATTCTTATAGCTTCAAGTCATGTAACTGGAGCAAATATCTCATCAAAATAAATTCTCTCAACCTGTGCATAGCCCTTGCATACTAATATTGCTTTATTTCTAACTACCTGGCCATATTCATTTAACTTGTTTTTGAATATCCATTTAGTACCAATCACACTTTTGCCTTTTGGTCATGGAACAAGTTCCCAAGTCTTACTTTTCTCTATCTGATCTAATTCCTCATCCATTGCTTTAATGAAAAACTCATCTTCACTTGCCTCATTGAAGTCTTTGGCTCAATTTTGGATAACAAAGAGAAATTTGCTTACTGATTTGATGTTATTACCCTTCTACTTGTTTGTCTCTCATGTGGATTCCTAATGATTATATATCTTGGATGATGTTTTTGTACATACCTGTATGGAGTCTTAGGAAGAAGTCTTTGTGTTTCTTCCTCTTCTTCTTATTATGCCTTACATAACTCTTCTTGACAACTTCTATCTTCTTGATACATAATTTATTTAACTGGTTCTCTTAACCCTATATTTTCATCAACTGTTACATTTATACTTTCTAAAATAGTATGTATCCTTTTTTTATAACATCTACAGGCTTTGATCTTAGTATAATAACCAAGAAAAATACCCTCATCACATCTTGGGTCAAACATGCCCAAGTTTTTCTCTAACCTATCTTATGTAACACTTTCTTCTAAAAAATTTAAAGTATTTCACAATAGTTGGTCTTCCCTTCCAAAGATCATATGGAGTCTTGTGATGTT
Organism: Wollemia nobilis; assembly: GCA_028583015.1. Classification (NCBI taxonomy): domain Eukaryota; kingdom Viridiplantae; phylum Streptophyta; class Pinopsida; order Araucariales; family Araucariaceae; genus Wollemia; species Wollemia nobilis. The sequence continues at coordinate 981,134 of JAQPPZ010001538.1, forward strand.
TTACTCTTATTTGAGCCCTATTGATGATATAACTATTGTGTTGAATACATCCCTCCAAAAACCATCAAAAATATTGGATTCATTTAACATAGCTCTAGCCATATCTTCAAAAGTCCTATTCTTTCTTTCAACAACTCCATTTTGTTGAGGAGTTCTTGCAGCTGAGTATTTTATTTTGATCCCATGTTGTTCATAAAAGTATACAAATTCATTTGAGGTAAATTCTTCTCCTCTGTCTCATCTCAAACACTTAATCCTCTTACCTATTTAATTTTCAACCAATTCTTTAAACACCTTGAATTTATCAAGTTCTTCTGACTTATCTTTCAAAAAGACTACCCACATAATTTTGGCTTAATAATCTATAAACAATATGAAGTAATTTTCACCTTGAATACTTTGTGTCTTGGTAGGGCCACATAGATCAATATGTTTTAGTTTTAATATCTCAGATGACATAAATCCTTTTATTTGAAACTTTTTCTAGTTTTCTTTCCATGCTGACAAGGTGCACAAATTGTGTTTAGCTTGGATAAATCTCTGCTAGCCTATTTATTGTTTTTGTTCACTATGTTGTCAAAATCCAAATGACCCATTCTTCTATGCCACAAAAAAATCTCATCTTCTTGTGATAGAAAACACTTTTCTCCTTTAATATCACTAAGCACATAGAGGTTGTTTGTAGTTCTACTTGCATTTGCAATGATCTTTCCAGTTTTAGATTTTATTATCTCACATCTATTTGGATGAAATGTAACCATGTGGTCTTGATCACAAATTTGGCTTACACTTAGTAGATTTTGGCTCAACCCCTTGACATATAGTAAATGTTTTGTTCTTGTTTTTTTGTTATCTAAACTCAGAGTTCCTTTTCCACAATTTTTTTTGATCCATTATCACCAAAACTTACTGATACTCTATTAGTTTCTTTGAGTACAAGAAATTTATTTTTATCTCCTGTCATGTGACTAGAACATCCACTATCAAGAAGACATTATTTTCCTTTATCCTAAACATGAAGAGTTTTTTGAACTAACATTAACCTAACTTTCTCATATCTATTTTTCTCTTTTCTAGTTGTTAAAGTTGTATTCTTTTTACTTGACTCAAGAAGTACCATTTTGCACCATCTAGCCTTGTGCCCAAAATTATTGCATTTGTAACATATGATATCATCATTCATAAGGGGTGCAAAAGAGTTGAAATTTATATTGACATCATTTTTCCCATAACTAGTGCAATGTACAACTCTATGACCATATTTGTTGCATGAAAATCAATAGCCATTCAAGAAATTATGTAACCTATTTGGACGTCTTGGGAAATATGATCGAGTGCTTATTCTTCTATTGTTCTTGTGATTAACTCTCATCCATGGTTATTCTTTGACTTCTTTTTTACTGATGTATTTTTATTTTAGGGTATGAGTCATGATCTTATCTTTGTTTGATGTCTCTATTTCTTGAAAGCTGGAATCCTCTTTCTGTTTCCCCAACCTTATATCTTATCATAGCTTGATCTTTTAACTTCATGCCTTAGAGAAATAATTTCTGCTTCTAATATTTCACACTCTGTTTCCCTTGCTCTTAATATATCTATCATATCCTATTCAATTTTCTTTCCTTCTACCTTTATCTTGAGTTATGTGAGGATCTATAGAAGTTCCATCTTTGCTTCTTCATTCTCTTGAATTTTATCCTTCAAACTTGAGTTCTTATTTCTAATATTTTCCAAGTTCCTAAGAGCAATAAATAATTCCTCTTTTATTTCAAACATGGTCTCTTCTTCATTCTCTAAAGTCATGTGTGTTCCTGATGGATCTTCCTCCCAATTGTTAGTCTTTTCACAGAGAGACCTACTCTGATACCAATTGAAGAACATGTGCTTATACTGAGATGGGGGTGAACAATATAAGATAAAAAAAATTTACTTTTCAATACATATGATAACATCAAAAATATTAAAGCAAAAAATATTACACAAAGCATCACACACATGAGAGACATGATTTAACATGGTTCACCCAATGTGGGATACTCCACGGAGAAAATATTTCACTAAAATTTTCTCAAAAAATATCTTGGGAATCCTTACCTATTACAATGTTTATGGAGCTCTATACAAAATAGACACCAATCCCCTAATAAATTTCATGGATCTCTATCCACAAGAGAACTCCTTCTTATCTACTTTTGTTGGTGATCTTCTAGAAGACTACTATCTCCATTGCTCTGGATTATGTATCTCTCTCCACTGAAGACCTCTATCTTCTCTACCCTAGCTAATGGATATCTATCCACTAGAGACTATTTTACTTTGCTTTTTAACCTCCAAATATTACTCTCAGATTAGCTCAATATCTATCTCAAATCTATACTAAATATAATACTTCGGTCTAACACAAATATACTCTATATCTATCTCAAATCTACACTAAACACAGTCCTTTAGTCTAGCACAAATATGCTCTATATATTTTTCAAATATGAACTAAACATAGTCCTTTAATCTAGCATAAATATTCTCAATCTCTATCTCTGGTGGTATAAATGTGTCTGACAAATCCTCTCAAGGACTTGCTCAATCTGTTCAACAAGTGTTCACCAAGACTTACCTCAAATATGACTGTAATATTCCACAAAATCTCACACAAATTTGTCCTAAAGCTTTTATAAAAGCTTAATCAATTCTATCCTTAGGTCCCCTCTAGGAATTACTCAAATCTGCTTATAAGATTTCACAAAAGTTTATTAAAATCAATTGGAAAATTGCAAATAAAACTCAACTCAATCTCTCACATAATACGTCTTCAATCACACAAAAAAGTTTCATACAAAATCTTGTTTGACTCACAAAAACATATAGAGAATGGTTAGATACAATATGTTTCACACTCACAAAATCCTCAATCACTTTCAAACTCTTTTCAAATCAATTTATAATTAGGAAAAAATTGTTTTATAGAACTTGAACTATCACTCCACTCAATAATGCTCATCAACATTAATCAACTAATCACTCAATGAAACAAAGCTTGCTTTCAAACCCTAAACAAGTGTTTCACAAAGCTTCCAACACCTCTTACTATGTAACTCAAACTTGACTCAAGATGATTCTAAATTCACATAACAATGATAGTCATGTTCTCTCAAAAACATTAGTTCAATATTATTCTCAATCTCTCATAACAATGATACTCATGTTCTCTTACAAACCCTAGTTCAATATCATTCTCAATTTCACACAATAAATGATCCTTATGTTCTCTCACAAACATTCACCAATCATGCACATGAAAAAGTCACTCAATATTTCCAACAATCCTTTTCACTCCAACTTGCATTTCACAACATTCAACAATATTTCACTCACAAGGATGATATGCCCATACCTTTTATTTTGAAGAATATTTGACCTCAAAACCTATCTCAATCATAATCAACTTCTTTACCAATCTCAAAGGTTATATAGCCAAGACCTCAAAATGTTCATTCAAATATTCCCTCAAAATATTTTACCATACAAAATATTAAATCTCAATTACACCTTATAATATCCACACTTCAAAAATGATTAGAAAAAATTAAATAACTCACTTCCACAATTAATTTTCCTTATGCACCTTATTACTCCTTTCAAATAATTAAAACAATAAAACTTTATTGTAAAATAAAATATAATGTCCTTTGAATACCTTATCACTCCTACTAAATTCTAACCATAAAAATTACAATATAATATTTTAATTTTATAAACTTATATCTCCCTCTCAACAAAATTTCAAACCTCCTTTGAAAACTTCATGCAATATCTTAATGCATTTTTTGCAAATTTAAAACCTTTTAAAAATTAGACCATAAAGCGCATACCTTTTTTAATGCCACCTCAACAAAATTGCATTTGGTGAGAATCGAACACCCGACCTTGCCTTTCCAAGTGCCTTATCACCTAACACATCCACCGCTTAGGCTATGTGCCCTCATGTAAATCAAAAGCATGCCCTTTCACTTATCAACCTTGCCCTTCTGCTTAGCACAAAAATAAAACACTTCCCTTTAGCAAAAGGCGACTGCATGGATCGAACCTGTGATCTCGTGTTCCATGAATGCCTTAACATAGCCCTCGACTGCCACTTGTGCTACCAGGCTCTTCGAGTTTATTTTCATGCTCCACTTTGATTTGTCCCTTCTATATACCCAATAACATTTTTAACACATGTGAATATTACTTCTTCCTCAATGCTCGAATTACTTAGGTCACTTGGGCATTAATCACATGGATAAATTTTGAAACAAATATTTACCCTTTTTATATTGTATGCAATGCGCTTCACCACGTCAGTGGATATTTGGAATTCAAAATATTTTTGAATTTTGTATTTTAAACTTTAGCGCCTTCAATTATTATTTAATTTTAAATTTTAACCTTATGGTTAAAATATTTAAAATTAAATAATTAAAACCTTAGTCCTCAAAATCTGCCACATGCGTTTTTAGGAAGATTTAAAATGCTATAACTCCTTGGCTCTAATTTTTCTTAAACCCAACTTGTATCCTAAAATATTATAATATTAAATATTATAATATTATTTTTCATTTAAACCTGCTTCTTTGCCTTTTTGGAAAAACCACTGGAAGACATTAACGAAACTCAAACATCAACCTTGACAACGAAAATCGGACATGAATACATGGATGACAATAAAACTTGGTCATCATCCTCTTGAAATCAATGACAACAAAACCTTCTCATATTTCCAACAATAGGAGGCCAAAAATTATATTTATTTCATGAAAAATCTAGGTATGTTTTTTGAAATTAGATATGAACAAAATATTTAATAGGGTTTTTTGGTTTTGATAAGTTTGATGTGAATAGATTCAATATAATTAAAATACTCCAAAATATTTTCATTGATAAATGGATCCCTTGCTAGATAGTTTGAGTCATCTCATGGACTCTACTAGGTAACCCAATATATCCTTTTCTATTTATTATTCTTTTTGAGGCAATAGGGAGTGATTTCTCAAAAGAAAAAATGGAAGGAAAAATAAAAGGTATTTAGGTTACAACAAATAGTACCTATGAATCTATTTTCCAATTTATGAATGATAATTTTATTTCGGGTCGCCCTTGAGTTAGTAAGGATATGGATTATAAATAAAAATTATCATACTATGACAAGACTATTAGTCAATTTGTCAACATTGCAAAATTTAGGATTTTTATTAGTAACATTGCCCTATATTTACAATGCACTATTATGCATATTTTAGGGTTTAAAATTGAAAAAGATTCATCAATATATTTAGGTATTTTGTTATCTTATAAAGGAAAAATAAAAGAGCATTAGAAATCAATTTTAGATAGAATAAAATATTGTTCAGGAGGTTAAGAAGATAAATTCTTAACCAAGGATGGAATATAACACTCATAAAAACTACATGGCAATCCATTCCTATATATGATGTCACTTTAAAAAGTATAGCATAAAAATTTGATAAAATTCAAATATATTTTCTTTGGAAAGGGTGTGAGGAAAAATTTAGGTTTTCTCTTTATAATTGGGAGTGGGATAGGGGTTGGAAAGATAAAAAATATTGAAGAGATAGGCTTACCAAATTATATACTTGTGAGTTTTGCCTTAGGGGGAAACTTGTATGGATATTATTCAGGATCCAAGAAATAGATAGGCAAAAATGTTATTTCAAAACATATAGGTTACCTTTATGCAATGGATTTGTTTAATAAATGAACCCCTACATAAAGGATCATCAACATGGAAATTTATATAGATAGTTTACAATTAATCAAGAATCATATTAGATTGTTAGTCAATGATGGTATTTTGAAAGAAGGTCCCAAGTATCCGGCTTGTAAAGATGCTCTTCTAGATCCAAATTTTTGGTTTGATGTTTGGTTGAAGCCTTATCTCTTAGTTTTAATTCAAAATATAAGCCATTGACTCTAGCATGTATAAATTATAAAGGTACAAATCTCAAATATTATACTATGTGAGCAGTAGCTCTAGATCATGTATTTCTATTAGTAACTTAATAGAATAAGAGGAACTCAAACAAATAGAAACTTAGATTCAAAGGGTGCTTAAATAGTTATATTTGTATATATCATTGCTTACCCAATGATCAAGCCCAAAATATATATTTTTATTCATGAGTAATGCAATCAATAGATAGTATATTAGGTCTAACATTAGAAACATGAAGTACCTCATCAAAAGAAGAAGATCCAATTTTGAATTTCTCCTATTTGACCTTGAATTTACAATCCATTCATTACAATATGTGGATGCCCAATATGCTAAACGAACAACTATATGTGCCTATGGGGTATATATATAAAATCTATAATCACCCTATGTATAGAAGAGAGTAGTATCACCATCCTTTTTTTGCTAGTTCTTCAAGCTTCTTGATGTGAATCTAACAAAATTTTGCTTTATGTCCTTAAAAAAATTACATGTTGGATATTTGAAGGGCTTTTTGGGATTATCTTATTTTATTTTGGCTTATTTTCATTTTTATATTTGGGAATATATTTCTTTGAATGAGAATTATTGATGATATAATTACCATTATGCCTTTGTATTCTATCCTGGTGATGCAAATATTACTTGAATTATTAAAGTATACTTGAAGTATCTAAAATACAACAACAACAATATCAAATATCTCTAGAATATTATTGAAGATTATATTCTACCATTCAATGTTACTTATCCATAACTTCCCATATTTCTCTTTTTACCTTAGGTAAACCTCTTATAATTTGGATATCTTCTTACATTCTTGATATAACTAATATAATCATTAATGGTGTCAAAATAGTCCATAGTAAACATAGAAAAAACTTTTGGTGTAGTTATAGACATTCTTAGTTGTGATTCAAGATATTTTGGATTGAAAATTCATAGTGGAGGACTTAGGATAACCCATAATATAAGGCTAATATTATAGTTGATAAGGGCATAACAACTAGTGTTATTATTGCTTAGAAAATGGCAATAGTATCAAGACTAGAGGTAGGAGGGTAGTTCCAAAAGTCATGCTAGGTAGAGGAGGAGTTGTGCACATTATCACTATAAAGGATTTTTGTCCAAGTAGATCACCTTAGTTAGCAGTAGAGGTAGAGCAAGATGAAGTGGCCTAGTAGATAACCAACCTTTAGGCTATGATGGTATCTCTAATTATTTTGAGGAACTTAGCTCAGGTAGAGAGGAAAAACATACTAATAGTAGGACCAAATTTTACAATAACCATATTGTAGATCATCACACACTTGTGTCAAAGGAAAATTTTGTAAGTTATGGAAATATCTAGGTGGTCTAGGAACTATTGGACTAGATGGAATCCATGTAGTAGCAACACACAACTGAATTGGGTAGGGTATAGATAGGAATGAGGTAACTATAGGAGGTATTGACAATGGAGGTTGAATAATTGACACATTATAACATGATCTATCATGCTACCATCTCCATAGACTGATGATTGTCGTATCCTAGAAAGATATAATTAAGAACGTATATGCATATGTAAATGGTTACTGTTAGAGTTAAAGTGCACTATGCCTTCACCTTGACACTTGTTAGTTTCTCTTGACAAGTGTCATGTGTTTCATATAGGCCTTCTGCCTATATATGTAACTCATCTTTATCAATAAAATAATCCCTTCAGTTTGATTACTCCTGACATTTGGTATCAGAGCAGGTTCCCTCTCCTGCCCTATGAAACCTCTGAGGGGGGATTTCACTCATGGAAATCCTCCCTCCCCACTCATTATTTTTCCCTATTTTTTTTCAAGCCGAGGGAGTATGCTCTCCACTTTTGTGGATCAAAAACTAGAAGGCCAAAGGGAGAAGAATATTTCATGGCTGCCCCTGAAGCTTCAATGCTTGGGGCCATGATTTTATTTATTTATTTTTCTGGAAATGGAGTGACAGTGCCGCCTTGGTGACTGTTTCAATCAAGTCATTTTATGACAATTTTTTTTAAATTTTTGAAATGTATGCATAGTTTATGATGTAAAGTCTCATAGTGGCTTCCTCCCTATCATCCATCGACCTGCATAAGTGGTTGCCATTGCGGATGCTCATGGCCTTCGAAGGGCGGGACATGAACCCACAGCTACTGCTACTCGGCCTCTGCGGCTCCACTTTCTTCGTGAGCATGTGGATGCACAACGTCGCCGCCATCATCATGGATGCCCACCATGGCACAACTATTTTTTTAATACTTTGGGAAGCTGATTTTAGTTTTTACAGATTGTATTTGAAGCGGGTCGACATTATTTTTATCGAGGGCTCTTAGAGATGGGTGTGTGTGGCAATGGGTGATTTGGTGGAGATTCTTCTCTTGCTCTTCTGCCATTATAGTGGTGACAAAAGAGCATTTGGGTTGCACTTTTTTCAACTATTGCAATATTTGAGATCATTCTTTGCTAGAGGAGTTCTCTCTTTGGAGGCCTGATCACAGCAGGACGCTCTAGTATGTGCTTCTTTATGATTTGGGACCTACATTGTATGTTTTTCCATAGAATTTGGAGGATTTGATAAGCGGGCATCTATTAAACTCTCTGAACTGACAACCAACATCCAGTTAGAACAGAGATTTAGAAAGAAGGGCGTGATTGAAACGCAGGCTACGGGCATGGGAATTCTTCTGTAGATCATGATGAAGATTTTTGGTGTGGATGTTACTATTTTCCTGTGAATTTTCTACTCTTATGTTTCTCCTCCGAAGATTCTAGAAATTTTCACCATGATGTGGAAGCGTCGATCATACCGGCGGATTGATTTCGGTGGGGGAGAAGGGTTCTGTCAAGTTTGGCACGACTGCACTACAATTTGCACGATCTTCAGCATGTTTTTTTTTTCATGCCATGACTCAAGCAACTTTGGAAGTCTCTAGGAGTTTTGCGTGGCTTAGCAATGACTGAGATTCATGTTTGACAAAACTCATTGGACGATAACAGGCGAAAAGTCACCAAGTGAACTCCAGCTCCGTGGTTGAAACTGGGTGTTCCTTGATTGATTAACTGTCTCATCTGCTCGTATTTTTTGACTGTGTGAAGCAGATACATGGTGGAAGGGACTTCAAGTGGCGGATAGCCAGAAGCGACAGTGAACAATGTTTGCATTTATTATTTCTGATTCTCATTGCAATAACTTCACTCAATACGTTGTAATTGTGTGTCCCATACCGCCAAGAGTTGAAACAGCGTAACCAAAGTGAATTGTCAAGGACAGATCAGGAGTTCATAGATATTGACAACAATTTTCTAATTTCACATGTTCGATGATGTTACAGTAGTGCAGTGGTGGATGTGAGGTGATGCACTAGCACAACATGGAGAAGTGGAGGAGACGATATGTACAGTGCTGTGGAGAATGGTTTCTGGGTCCGATGCTATAGTCCTTATTTTGAATTGGGCAATATTTTTTAGGTATTTGTTCAATGTTGAACCGAAATGGGGGCCTATTTTTTTCTGCCATAAATTTTTTTCTGTGCGTAAAGAGACCTGGAGATATCATTGAGATAACATATTTTTTTTAACATTCAAGAAGAGGAGATAGCTGAGTTTGAGGCTTACGACGTCCTGTTTGGCTGCGTGATCACTGTTTGTGTGCAACCATGACGATGTTAACTCGATGTTAAAGTGAACAGGTGTTGAGGTGATAGATTGTGCCTGCATCATTAAGTTGCCTATGCTATATTCCCATAGCCAGTGAGAAATCCATAATAGCATCGTACACGTGGAGAATCAATTCAATTTGACCGTTACAGTGCTTGTTTTTCTAGCTGTTGACATCCTACAACGCTATTGGAACATGAAAGCCTTTGGCTGATGGAGAAAATGGAGCATGGAGTGCTGCTCCGCCATCAGACCGGGAGGGGCTTGCTGCCCCTTTTCCAGGCAGCCGCAGAAGTAGATGGTTGAATTTGGAATCTATTGGCAAGGCTATTTATTTTGGGTTATTTATTTCCAACATGATGGAATCTATTGTAAGGGCTATTTTATTTTATGATCTCATGGGAGGCAAAATTTTTATGATACTTGGGGAGTGATCGTTTTCTAACATGGAGAGTGGAACTGGAAGGCCTAAAGGCAATGTATTTCCCTTGCGAGGGAAATTTTAAGACTATTTTTTTATTCCGCCTGAGAGCGATGCCGCCATTGAGCGATGTTGTCTTTTTTCTGCCTTAGATAGGCATGATGTTTTTTCCACATGATGAAGGCCCCTTTGATGGTGGAATATAGGGGTATTTATAGTCGTTGGAAACGTTTTTCCGTGACGAACACAATGGTGGTGTCATATTATAATTTTGAAGCTATTTCAATTGTGTTTTTTAGCCTCAAATTTTTTTTTACCTTGGAGTGCACTTTCGGTTGTACCCGACACTCCAAAGGTACTTTTATATGTGATCCTTGTACGACTAGTTACCCATGCATTTCGATGGGATGACATGGTCACCATAAGGACACTTATACTAGGGACTATAGACATAGACACCCTAGACTCTATCCGAGGTTTTTTCGGATCTACTTCTGAAGACTACAGACGAAGACACTTCAGAATATTCTCTTCTTTTCTTCTTCTCTCCTCCTATTTGGATCTATGGCTCATTTTATTGTATTGAGTGCATTTTCGGTAGAGACCGACACTCTTATATGGTTCGTTTTTCCTTTAATTAGGTGCATTTTCGGCAAAGACCGACACCTTATAGATTGAGTTCACCATGAGGAGGGATTTCATACTCATGGTGAATCTAGTCAGTGACCTACGAGAGGCAACATCCTCTGAGGATGACCTACAGAGGCAACAGACCCAAAAGTGGCTGACCCTGAGGCACCCATGATGACCCCGAGGCACTTAGACGGCTGACCCAATGGCAACAGACCCGTGGAAGTGGCTGACCCTGAGGCAACATACCGAGATGTATACACAGTGAATCTAGCATTATTCACAGTTGGAGAGCCAAGCGCAAAGAGCACGAGCCTAGATCAAATCAGCAATAAGAGAGGATGATAGGTTCTTTTCCAGAAGTCAACATTAAGGGGGAATGTTACCTAGTGTTGACTTGTTTTGTTTCTTCGTTAGTTAGGATAGTGCAATTTAAGGGGGAATGTTAGAGTTAAAGTGCACTATGCCTTCACCTTGACACTTGTCAGTTTCTCTTGACAAGTGTCATGTGTTTCATATAGGCCTTCTGCCTATATATGCAACTCATCTTTATCAATAAAATAATCCCTTCAGTTTGATTACTCCTGACAGTTACTACATAATTACAAAAATCCATGATGATGTTATTTCCATAGGTGGAGGAGAATATAACACCCTAGATAGTATTTTCTAGAGCTAATCCATGCTATCAATTAGGGATAATTTTATTGTACTATTTTGATGACTAGATATGATGTACATTATTGAGAGATGTATATATATTGAAATTTATTCTATTGATCCATGGTTCTAATATCAATTATATGTAGATGGTTGTTAATTTTAATTTGATTTGGAATTTATGGCTATAATGATGATTATTTTATTATACCTTTATGATTTGATTATATTATTTAGATGATTTAATTATTTAATGATATGAAAACATGATGATGGTTTGATTATGATGAAATTATGTGATAATATTGTGATGAAATTTTGATTATGATCATAGAATTATGGAGATAATAAAATATGATACAAAGTTGTAAAATACATGTGATTGAACAAGAAATATTTTAAACATATTTTTCCAAATGGAATTGTGAGATGTATCTTAAAGATATGCTCAATTAGACTATATATATTTCATAGGGACATTGTTATAGTACAAATATACACAAATATGTACAAAAGAGACATGTCTAGGGGATATGCTATAAGGTGTTTCTATGAGACAAATATGATACAAGATATGTGCTAAGTGTGAATTTAGATAGGCTATAAGGAATTTATATAATACATATATGATAGAAATAGGTAAAATATATGTGCCTACGTGGACTTTAGATATGACAAAGAAGTGTTGCTATGATACAAAAAATGTGCCTCAAGAAAAATAATTGTGAGGAATTTTATTGTGCCATAAAGATGGTATCTTGCCTAAGATAAATGTTTATGAGGATTTTTATTATTCCATGAAGATGTTATTCTTGAAATAAGATATATTTTTTTTATGTTATAAAGGTGGTAGCCTTTCCCTAAGAAAAAAATCTTTGAGGAAATTTTTTATGCCATAAAGGTAGTAGCCTTGCACCAAGTGTTAGGACCTCACATCCTAACCCTTTTTATTTTATTGTAATAGTTTAGTTAGTAATGAGTGGGCACCCCCTTTTGAATGTAAGGGTGAAACTTGATCATTAGGGTTAGGGTTAGATAACTTGGATAATTACCTTGGGCTTAATCTATTTTTGGATAGTCCTAAAGCATCAGTAAAGGTAGAGTCATCTTATTGTAAAAAAGATGACATCCTATATTATACTAAGAATTTCTCACAAAGGAGGTTTCTCCCTTGAAGTATATTATGATAATTTGTAAAATATTTAGTGTGGTTAGTAAATTAATTGTTATTTGTGTTCAGTCACAAACCAACAAAGGCGGGTAAAAATAGTGAGGGATTATAGGGGTTTTACTAGGACATTGAGTAGTAGAAAAAAAAGTTCTATGTGTAAAATCTCATAAACCATGAGGAATTTGATAATTCTAGCAAAATATATTACCTTAAAGGATGCAATAACCAAAGATAAAAGGTGTGCATGTATAAAATATGTCATTTTGAAACCTATCTTACTATTATTTTCTTGTCACATCAACCATTTTGATATATAACACCAACTATTTTTCAACTACTAAAAAAGGTCAAGTTTTAGATAGGTGCATTATGGTCACATTTACATGTTGATAACTTTGGTATATGTTATGAAACTTTATTCTCATTAATATTAATCACTTTATATATACTGAAATAACAAAACATCCATCCACATATAATTATCCACAATAACAATCCACACAATGAGATAGAGAAAGATAATACCCTTAATTTAGGGGAATACCAATAATAATCCTTAAGGAAGGAATAACTCCACAAGATATCCTAAGATGAGAGTTCCATTTATAGAGGGCAAGGTATCATAAGCCACTTTATGGGAAAATATAGTTTTAAGAGAATACTCAATATGATTGAAGATCCTTGAAATGACAATATACCTTCTTTATATACCTAACTTCTAATGCTGCTTTGGGGAGTTTTCTACTAAACCCTCATCCCACTCATTATTATAATATAATATAATATAATAATATAATAAACCTTAGATTATGTATGGCCCATTCCAACTATAAATAATACCCTTATACAATAAAATATCATATCCCCATATATATTTTTGTAGGTACCATAACATGCCACCCTCCTTACAAATGTTTCATCATTGAAATATGAGAAACTAAATAGTATGACCTTCTAAGCAATGTTTATAATATACAAATCTTGATCATCCATCCATCCAAGTTAAATATTTATTGGTGGTGGTCTTCGATGATGCATAATTTCCATTATGCCACTTGAATATCCATAACTAATCTATTGAATCCATGATTCTCCTACTCTTTTCTAATATTTTGAATGATTGGTCCTATTTTTGCATGATGATGTTACACTACTCTAAAATTCAAAATCACTATACTTTTGTTTCCAAGCACTACCATATTTTATGCATTTTTGACTCCATATATATCCATAATTATATAGATTCCCTAAGCCATACCTCCAATATTGTTATCACTCAGGGTGGTGTGGGTGGAATATGCCATAACCTTAGTCTGACATTCTATTGCCTTTTATTATTTAATATCTTATGGATCTATTTTAAATTCTTCCTCATAATCTTCTCTTATATTTCTTATTTTGATGCATGCTTGTGCTCTTCTAATAAAGTTTTCTTGAATTTTGTTGTTACTTCTTTCATGGAATATTTTGTTGCCTATATTGTAGACTCAAATTTTTATTCTACTATTGGTTCCTTAGCTTGTTCCCCTACCATAACTAATTTTGGATTTTCCTTGTATCCTTTATCCTAAGCTAAAGAATATCCTATAGTGTTATTGTTTTTTCCTAAACCATAACTTCATGAACTTATTTTGCACATTAATATTAACAATATCTAAAGAATCAAAGGATACATAGTAAAAATATCCACATAATCCATTTCATTGGCATGTAGCCATATTTATCTTCAAATCTTAAAAAATCTAAACATTCTCATACTCAAGCTCTATGTCCTTAATTTTGGTTTCTTAAACCTATAACCTTTAAGCCAAAGTAATATTAATAAAATTATACGTTCTAGTAAAGTTAATGGAAATTATATTTTTCTTTTCTATGTAAAACCCTAAACCTATAAAATAGAATTTTAGATTCAAACAAACCCCTCTTACCACTCTTTGGCTTATCTGACATCAAGGGTGTGGTTCCCTCAACCTGCACACTAACATCTATATTTTTTCCTTCTATCATTTCCTTTCTATTCATTTTTTTGTTCCCCCTAAAGCCTTTTTATTTCTTCTTCATATCCCTTGATGGTGACATTTAAAATATATATTTTTATATCGGTCCCACTAACTTAAGAATGCATACTCCATTTTATCCCAAGTGTACTCATAATTATTTTCCTTAACAAAAATTATCCACCAAAAATAAGCTTCCTCTTTTAAAAATTTGTAGAGGTGGCATTTCCAAAATGATTACCAAATAATATAGATCTAAACTTTATACATAATTCTCAAAAATTAATATCATCTTATCTAGAAACATTTTGTAACTCTATGAATTTACATCCACAAAAAATGATAAAGCAAACTAGGTTTTTAAGAATTAGATTTGCATGAAAATAAACCCCTCCACTAATTTGAAGCTAAAATTCAACATAAAAAATATCCTTCAAACATAATAGATGATTTTCTTACCACAACTGATAGATATCTCAAATTTTAATTTCTAGAAAAAATATTATTTAAAAAATTTCACTACTACTATTTTAATTTTATCTCCCTCAATATTGCTTTAATTCCTTTTGTATGACCACTCAATTTGAAGCTCTTAAAATTTTAAACAAAATGAAACCATAATTATCTACATCAGAAAACATTACACAAAGATATCTCTCAAAAAATGAGATATTTTTTGGGAATTTTTTGGGTCAAAATTCCATGATCTACAAAACAACTCCCACTTTTCCAAATTCATTTCTTTAATACTACTTGTTATAAAACTTTATTCTCATTAATATTAATAATTTACCATATACTTAACTAACAAAATATCCATTAACAAATAATGTTTCATAGTAATAATCCACACAATGAGATAGAGATATATAATACCCTTAAGGTAGGGTAACATTGATAATACTCCATAAGCAAGGAATAAATCTACAAGATATTCTAAGATGAAAGCACCACATAGAAAGGGTAAGGTCTCATAATCCACTTTATGGTTAAAGATGATCACAAGAGAATACTTGATATGGTTGATGATCCTTACAATGACAATATCCATTCTTTATATACCTAACTTCTAATGCTATTTTGGGAAGCTAACTCCTAAACCCTCATCCCACTCATTATTATAATATATTATAACATAATAAATCTTGGGTTACATGTGGCCCATGATAACTATCCATAATACCCTTATAAAATATAATATCATAACCTCGTATATCTATTTCTAATATAATCAACATTGGGTTATGTGTGGCCCATGTTAACTATCCATAATAACCTTATACAATATAATATCATATCCCCATATATCTATTCCTAGGTACCATAACAATATATAGCACTCGCAACACATTCTGGGCACTTGATTTCTATAAAACGGTTGTAGGGCAATGATCACAAGATAATTTTTTTGAAATGTGAGTGAAGAGGTAAAGGAACTACAAGAATTCTAGATTAATTTTAAATTTTTTATTGGAACTTGATTAATGGGATAATAAATCTAGTTATGATGGATTAAATATGACACTGTATAAAACATGTAGATGTTTAACACCAATCTCTTCAACACTATCTAAGAAGTACAAGAAGCATTGTAATAGGATGAGCAAAATCTCACCCCACTAAATTCGTATGAAATCCATAAAATATTATAGATGGAAAATATACCTTAACCACTACACCTTGTACCACAAAATTGATTTTTTCCAAAAATGATGGTGAAGATCCTACAAGTTGGATATACTACACGAATGAATATTTTGATCTACATAAAACTTAGGACACTCTAAAAGTACCTATATCTTCTTTCAACATAGAGAAGGAAGCAATGCAATGGTATTAATGGTTCCAAAAATATAAGGAATTAACTTCATGGAATGAATTCTATGAAAACTTACTCAATTGCTTTGGTCCCACCACATATGAGAATTTTGTAGGAGCTTTGACTAGGCTAAAACAAACTTATGTACTTTAAGACTACTAGAAGGGATTTAAAAATTTGATAAACAATAAAAAGAGATAAATAAGGATTTTTTACAAGTTCATTCAATAGTGGGATGAAGGAAGAAATTCAAATAGAGGTAATAATTTTAAACCCCAAGAACATGATGGACACTATTGGGCTAGCAAGGTTGTTAAAGAGAAGCTGGTAGTACAATGTTGTGCAAAGAAGATTCTATAATTTAAAAAAAAATTCAACATATTTAGTATTTCTGGTGTACAAAACATCATTATCCCCATCAAATGAAAAAGTGAGATAAATATGAAAGCTCAACAAGGCAAGGGTATCTACTATAATTATGATGAAAAATATAGTCAATTCCATAATTGCATCCAACAAAAGTTATACCTACTAGATGGTGAGTCAACCTCTATCCATCCTGGGTGCAAGTCACCCATTGCTAAATAAAATTAAGAACAACACAAGGATATTAAAACTACAAAAAATACCACATCTGAGATATTCTTCCAAACCCTAGTAGGTTCCACTACACCATAGACTATGAGGGTGCATGAGTATTTTAAGAAGTACTGTTTAACCATTCTCATTGATATAGGTAGAGCTCATAACCTCTTTGATCATAAGGTGGAAAAATAAATATATTGTTACTTAAAACCATGCAATAGATTTGATATCATTATAGCCAATGGATGTTCTCTTTCGTACAAACACAAATATCATAATATTATGCTTATTGTAGGAGATCGTAATTTAAAAATTAACATGCTTGTGCTTATGTTAGGAGGATGTGACATAGTCTTAGGTGATCAATGGTTGCACATATTGGGTCCTATCTTGTGGGACTTTTAAAAATATGGATGCAATTTTAATAGAGGATAAAAAATACATTCTCTAGGGACTAACACCTAGACCAACAAGAGTCATAAATTCTCATCGCATAGAAAAATTACTTATAAAGAGCACTTGGAGAGTCATGGGTCGACTTTGCATAATATAGTCCATCAAAAAATGATCCCACTAATAAATCCTAAAAAATAAAAAACAATCCTTAATAAGTATAACCATGTGGCTAAGGAACCCTAGGGACTACCCCTATAATGTTCACATAATCATACCATACCATTCATTCCAAGGTATTTAGCTACTTTCAACTATTATGTCTATACAGAAGGGTACATACGAGATATATAACTTGGGCACTCACCCTTAGGAAGTCATCATCAATTATATAAATAATTATAAAATATAATATACATTATATCTATCTATCTATCTATATATCTATCTATCTATATATATATATAAATTCAAGCATGTCCACCATAAGTGGTATTAGAGCTTTCTTTCACTGACAAAAAATAATTGTGAATAATTTTTTTTTTTAATTTGTGGAAAACATCCCAAAAGGGATGCCACTTTCGAGTAAGACCCAAGGAGGCGGGGGTATCCATTCTGCAAAAATTACCCAGGGTACGATCTTGGCCTACCACCTTTGACATACTCAAGGAGCTAACAAACACACAATAAGATATAAAATAAATAAAAATAAGAATAAATATATATATAATAAAATAAAAACATGCTCCTTGAGTGTGTCAAAAAGATAAAGCAGAGCCAAGAACACATAAAAAAAAAATGAACCACATAGAAGAAATACAAGAACAACATACCAAAATACAAACATGACAAAAATAATAGAACACTACAAAGACAACCAAAAAAAACATAAAAAACACAAACAAACAAAACCTACAAAAAAAAAAAACAACCAACAACAAACAATGAACAAAAACAAAAAACATAGAAAACACTTACACAAAAAAACATGAAATAACACAAGCATACCTAAAAAAAAAGAATAAGAACAACAAAACAACAAGAACAAAAAAAAAATATAAAACAAAACAAAAAACTGAACACACCTCAAAAAGAAAAAATTGAACATAAAAGAGAAGCAAAAATAAAGCAAGAAGAAACTAGGTACCTTCAGAACTGGAGTCGTGCAAAGAAATGATATAAAGAAGAGCTTCCCTTATTTGTGAAGCCCACCATTTAGGAGGGTGACCATAAAAAATAATATCACATTTGTCCAAAGACCAATTACCTAAAGCATCAGCACTCTTGTTTTGATTTTTGACCACATGATTGTAATCAACTTTCAAAAATCCCCTCTGGATTAATTGAATCTTGTCAATAATTCTTTTTATTCTCCAATCAACCTTATGATTCTTAGAAGGATTCTTCAAAATATTAATCATGAGTTGAGAGTCAGACTCGACTAACACCTTTTCCCATCCAACCTTAGTAGCCTCCTGAAGGCCTCTGAGGATACCATACCCCTCAGGAAGGTTATTGGAAAGAATACCCAAATTCTCAGCAAAAGTAAAAACCAGAGATCCATCTGAAAGTCTACCAATTTCTCCCGCACTAGATTTTCTAGGGTTCCCTTTAGAGGCTCCATCAGTATTGACTTTACCAAAATCCTTAGGAGGATGTTGCCAATTTCTTGTCCTATCCATATTAAAAATACTTGCATTCCCTTTAATATGGTTGCCCTTAGAATACTTAATCTTCAATATTTGCATCACTTGATCCCATTTTTGGTGGAATTTTTGGGGGTGATTAAGGAGTTGATGGATTGATTCAACTAAGTTGGCTATGGTCTTTGCCAAATATAGTGAATATCCTTCCTATCTTGATTAAAAATTTGATTGTTCCTTTCATTCCAGATATTCCAAAGAAGAATGGTAGAACCCATCCAAACTAACTGCCTAATAAAATTATCAACACCCTTTTGTTTAGGCCAAACCCTCCAAATCTGTTCAAAAGTTAAAAAATTGGACCACTGTAAGCCAAGTAAAGTGGCCATTCTCCTCCATAGCTCAGAGGCTAAAGTACACTCAATAAAAATATGGTTGAGAGTTTCTACATTCTCTCCACATATTTCACATCTAAAAGGGCCATGAAAACCACGCTTCATAATTTGATCACCAGTAAGCACCCTACGATGCAATAAAGCCAAATAAAGAACCTCACCTTAGGCCAGAGATTTTGAGCCCAAAACTAAGAAAATATGTCAGGAGATTGGTTGGGATTATTCTGGCATAAGGTCAAATAACTTTGAGCAACTAAATACTCACCTTTAGTAGTGATGTTCCATCCAAAACAATATTTTTCATGGGACCAAGAGAGAGACCTCATATGAAGGAAGCTTTGGATATCTTGTCTTTGCCTTTCTGGGATTTGAATAGTCCAGTTCTCAATAGGAATCCAATATCTACCAACCTTTGAATTACCAGTATGGTATCGATAGTAATTAGCCACCTTTATCCAGTTAGCTTGGTGAAGCTCCAACATCCAAGGCCTCTAATTGGGAAACTAAGTTATCAAAGGCTTGTGACCATCCCAAGAATCTGTCCAAAAATTTGCTTGTTGACCATTATGAATGATCCAAAATAATTTTTTCTTTATCAAATCCTCACTAGTCTTAAGAACTGCTAAAATAGGAGAACCTTTGGTGGGAAGATGATAGCAAACAAGGTCTTCAAGATTTTTTTTCTCAACATATTTAGCATGGAGATTATTGGCCCAAAGAGCATTGGGGTTATGCAACATTCTCCAATATAATTTAGAAGCTAAATATTTGTTGTTATTAATAGAAGACCGAAATCCTAGCCCCCCTTGATTCTTAGGAAGACATAAAGTTTCCCGTTTCACCAAGGCCCATTTTAATTTTTCCTTAGTACCACTCTAGAGGAATCGATTATTGATTTGATCTAGATCTCGAAGAACAACCTTTGGGATACTCAACATGGAATAAACATAAATAGGAATATCTTGAAGGACTTCTTTTACCAAGGTGATTCTACCCCTCGAAGAAAGCCACCTATTGGTCCATTTTCCAATTTTCTTCTTGACTTTGTCCAACAACCAATTCCAATATTTTTTTTCTGCCTTTGAATATTGATGGGAATACCTAAATAAGTGATCGAAAGGGAGGACTTATTATATCTTAATTTATCCAAGACCATGGATTCATGTTTAACAGAGCAGTGAAATAAAATAACTTTAGATTTGTCTTCATTGATCAACTGCCCAGTAGCCTTAGAAAAACAACTAATGATTTGCTTAAAGTTAGAAGCTTCCTTAACTGTAGCTTTACCTGAAAGAGTAGATTCATCAACAAATTAAAGATGATAGATAGGTCTATCTCCATGAGCAATGGTAAATCCTTCAAGGATTTTATTATCCCTCTTCTTGGTTATAGTCCTCCCCAAGCATTCATCAAGAATGATGAATAAATAATGGGAAAGTGGGTCACCTTGCCTAATACCTCTAGAAGCAGGAAATGACTGAGAAGGCTTGCCATTGATAAGAACTAATTAGAAAACTGAAGAGATACATCCCATTATCCAATCTATCCAATTAGGGTTATGCATAAGAGGTAGGACCCGAAAGGTACTTATAAAAAAATGGTGAAACTATTTCGAAACGACGACGAAATCTGTCGAACTGCATGTATGATGGCATGGCGAATGACTTTAATTTTTCTCAAAAAATTGGCAAAAAAGGGCGAATTTCAAAGTTTTGTCGGACCAGGCCAAAAATATGTCGGCTACGTTTAAAATCCGGAGACGTGAATTTCGGCCCGATCATGGAACGGATGCATAATATGGTCCGGCCTCGGACCGGATGCATTATATGGTCCGGTCTCGAACCGGATGCATAATATAGTCCGGCCTCGAACGGGTTGCATAATATGAAACGGTCTCGAGCCGGGTGCATAATAAGTACCGGTCTCGGACCGGATGCATTTTTTATGATTGACAATGTTCAAAATTTGGGTATTCGAGTAAGAGATATGATATGGCATCTAGTAAAGATAAGGATTGTAGCACGATGCACGTTATCGCTATTGGCGTTGTTAGGGGAAAACCCATGCAATATTGGCAAAGTTGATCCCACATAACTATCTATCCCACATAACTATTTATCCCACATGATTAAGTGCACACTTCTTTCAAAGCTTAAATAAGAAACTTCCTTCTTTAGTAAAGTAGGCGAAGATTTAAGATAAGAAGGGTGGCCTCTTTCTGATGGTTGTAGTAGGCAAGAAGTCAACTACACTCGTCAGGAAGAAGACCAACGTGTCTTATCTTGGATCTTCGCTTTTTACGATCACGGGTCAGATGCATACCATGTTCTGGGTAACAACTGGATGCAGTTTATGATCCGAAAGGATAACGTGATAACGTGTTAATTGATGATCGGGTGGATATTTTTGTGTCGGGTCATATGATATGTTTTGGGTAATAGCTAGATGCATATTATAATCCAGGCAATGACCGGGTGCATAATTTACTCTGGTAGAAACCCAAAACATAATATGCTTCCGGGCACTGCCCAAAATATATTATGCATTCAGGCTAACACCAAATTATATTATTTGCCTTGGATGCATATTATGATCCGAGTAACGACCGAATGCATAATATGCTTCAGTAGAAACCTGAATCCAACTGTTGCCCAGAACATCTAATGTATTCAGGATAATGCTGGATTATATTATGTATATGGTCATTGCTCGGATGCATACTTTGTCCCAGATGATGTTATTTGCATAAGGTCATTTCTCGAATGCATACTTTATTCTGGCCTTGGCCAGGGTGCATATTATGTTTCGATCTTGAACCGGGTGCATATTATAGCCCGATCTCAAATCGGATGCATAATATGTTTCGTCCTTGAACCAGATGCATAATATGTATCGACCTTAGACCAGATGCATAGTTTGGTCTGAATACCACCCATACTGCCACGTGTCTAATACTGCATGTCCCATTCTCCATGTCCAATACGATGTTGCCACATGTCAAATATGTTTCAAGTCTATAAAAGGGCATCAACAGTCATTTTCTCATTTCGTTTCTACGACTGCTACAACCAGAGCTAACCTTTTTGATCGACCTTTCAGTTTTGATTCCCAATCCTTTTTCTTCCACTTCCAACTACTTCCAATGGATACCCCTTCCACAATCGCACCAAAATTCAAGAATTTTGCGTGCACTTTGATATCAGATCTCATAACAACGCCAGGGATGAACTTTTAGTGGCTCCATAACGTAGGTTTATCAACCCTCATTTCCATGCCACATTTTAGAATAGACAAAGGGCTCCTACAACATATTATCTCTGGTTATGACCACGACAGGGGTACTGTAAGCATTAAACTATGAACTAGAAATGTTGTTTTCAGCATCACCCTTGTAGATATTCACAGATTGACAGGTCTTCCATTCATTGGTTTTAATCAAGTGTCGCCGAGGTCACAACTTTCTCCAGATGACAAAGCACACCTCGATAACAAGTACGGTCTTTCATCGAAAGATTTGGTAGGTATAAATCTTGTTAATTTTATTTTATTAATTTTCAATGTTTTAAATTTGTAAATTGACATCAAATTTTTTTATGCAGCTTCTAACGCCAAAACAAAAAGAGGTTTAACGATTAACGATGTTTACCATCAAACTCTGAAGGCCATTATCGAGTTTTTCTAGGCCAGGATTATTCTGTTGGGAAGACCAAAATTTCTATTTTGGGCATTGTATTATATTGTTCAGTCTGAACAAAATCACAAGTTCGATTGGTGTACCTATATTTCAGATCGAGTCAGGACTGAGTTGCACGCGGTCCAACTTGCAACCGCCAAGACTCAGCCCCCCAAGACTCAACCCATTGTGGGCACTGTAAATTATCTTTTAGCTTTATATTTTGAGTCTTTTCATAATTTATCAACTACTCCTGTACCAACTGTTATGCATTCAAAACTACACTCTATTGCCATGACACCAGAGGAATTGAGGGTAATAACTACATCATTGTCTTTGACATACTATTTTATATTTTACCACATTCACTTTTTTAATTTTTTTTCATCTATATGCAGGCGAAGGCAAAAATTTCAAGGACTAAATAGATTGTTGCCAATAGGGGTCACAGGCCGGAGCAAACAAGTGATTCTGAAGATACGGGCTCTGAAGCAACACCTGTTACTATGCAGAGGTCACACAAACGTGCAAGGCAAGCAACTACTCCTGGGGTTTCTCATACACCTAGGTATGCACAAAATGTGCAAGCCGAATCTAGTGTGGCCAACCCCTCCCCCAATGCAGGACAATTGCAACACATTTCATCAGGTAAATCTATGATTCTATGTGTAGTTAATCAAAATTTAGATTTTTTTTTTATTTTAAGCAGAATTGTAACAAAATATTTTTGACTATTTTCAGATGATTCTCATGTTCAAGTAGTAACAACACAAGTTAGAGGGCATATGCCCCCACCACCTCCACAAGCATCACACTCACCGGTTACACGCAATCAGCAATAGGGATAGTCACAACCTCAGCCTATGCGAGGGCAAGTCTATGTTGGAAAATATTTGTTTTCACAGAGATCACAAGCCACTTCACGAAGTTCTAGGCGTGGGATTTCACACCCACAGAGATCACACATGCCAACAAAAATTCATGGGCATGGATGGTCTCAATTTACATTTTCTTCAAATACACAGGCACCTGAATGTTCTGGATAGGGATTGGATAATATTCCACTTGATCAAGATTACATGTTTCAGGGAAAAATATGTGCTTAAAGATCTAGCACGAGAAGAAGAAGTCCCTACAACTCAACAGACATCAGAACCAACCACCCAAGGAGACAACCCTCATCCTCAGGGTCCTCAAACTGAGGATGATGTTGTCAATTTTAATGAAAATGTTTCATTGGCAGCAAGTACTGAGTCAACAATTCAAGAGTTTGTATTGAAATATTTGCAAGAGTTGAAAGAATGGGAATATCGGGAAAAGGTCCTTATTAGGGAAATTAATGCCCGATATAAAAATTATGAAAAAAGGGATTCTATTTATTCTTTAGTCAAATATGAACCTGAAAAGCTTGATGGCTTGCTAAAACAAGCTACTTCAGGAATTGTTAAATCTGATTTTATTTATGATGATGATGTCTTAAATGTTGTTGTTGGTAGATTGGAGAATGTTAATGCTGAAGCCCAAGCATTTTACAACTTATGGGCTTTTGATAAGGACAGGGTTGCAGTTGTTGAGGTTGCAAAAGAATTGGCTGAGGTAAAAATTTTATATATATTCCTATTTTCTATTGCATTTAAATTTTTATATTTCTTGAAAAATTGTAATAATTTCAATATATCCCTTTTGAATTAAGTTTTCAATTTGTTTTGTAGTCAAATTTTGAAAACTTGAAAACACAGGTTAAGAGCATGGATGTCAATATTCTTACAACAAAATCATGTTTGATGAAATCAATGGAAATGAAAAAGAAAATGCAGGCAAAGGTTTTAGAAAACAATCGTTTAAAAAAATACATCAGAGAGAAGTTGCATGAAGATCCGAAAAAGGTGCTTGAGAAAATGAAAGAAACGCTTCCAACAATACTTGAAGATCCAAACAAAGAAGAAGTTGCATGTGTGTCAAGTATTGTGAAAGTACGTGACAACCTTGTTAGAGTTGGAGCACTGCCGAAGAGAGTGTCACAGAGCTGATAAAGGAAAGAGTGTCACAGAAGTCGATAAAGGAAAAGAAACGACAACTCCAAACACTAGTGAAGCATCCAAGCACCAATCAAAAGATTGAAATTTGAAAATGTTGACAATGTTTTAAAAATACTGAAATATGTAATTTCTATTTGAAATTGGTATGTAATATTTGAGACTTGAGTTTGAAAATATTTTCAAAAGACTAGAATATTTATTTTTGGTTTGAAAATGTTATGTAGTATTTGAGTTAGAAAATGGTATGTAATATTTGGGTTTAAAGTGTTTGAAAGATGTAACATATGTCTTTTTGAAATAGTTAATTTGTAGTTATGATGCACATAATTTGGGTTTGAAAATGTTATGTAATATTTGAGTTTGAAAATGTTATCTAATATTTGGGAATTTCTGTTTGAAATTGGTATGTAATATTTGAGATTTGAGTTGGAAAATGTTTTAAAAAATATTGCAATATATTAATTTATGTTTGAAAATGTTATGTTATATTTGTGTTTACAAATGTTTGAATGATGTAATATGTTTCTTTTTGAACTAGTTAATATGAAATATTCTGTTTGAAAATGTCATGTAATTTCTGTTTGATAATGTTTTAAAAAGATTGTAATATCTAATTTCGGTTTGAAAGTGTAATGTAATATTTGAGTTTGAAAATGTTATGTAATATTTGGGTTTCAAATGTTTGAACGATGTAATATAAATATTTTTGAACTAGTTAATATGATTTTTTTGTTTGAAAATGTTTTAAAAAGACTGCAATATCTTATTTCGGTTTGAAAAAGTTATGATGCACATAATTTGGGTTTGAAAAAGGCTGCAATATCTAATATCTAATTTGTAGAAATTATGCACATAATTTGGGTTTGAAAATGTTATGTAATATTTGAGTTTGAAAATGTTATGTATTATTCATGTTTATCATTGTCAATGAAATGAGAGTTGAGACACTAAGACCCAAACATACAATTTTACAATCTACAAAAATGATATAAGCCATGTAATTTTAAAACAATAATGTGATTTAAAAAACAATTCATTGAAATAATATAAATCTGGAACAATATTCAGAAATCTGCTATCAAACCAATTTGTGTTTATCATTGTCAATGAAATGAGAGTTGAGACACTAAGACCCAAACATACAATTTTACAATCTACAAAAATGATATAAGCCATGTAATTTTTAAACAATATTGTGATTTAAAAAATAATTCATTGAAATAATATAAATCTAGAACAATATTCAGAAGTTTGCTATCAAATCAATTCATGTTTATCATTGTCAATGAAATGAGAGTTGAGACACTAAGACCCAAACATACAATTTTACAATCTACAAAAATGAAATAAGCCATGTAATTTTAAAACAATAATATGATTTAAAACAACAATTCATTGAAATCATATAAATCTGGAACAATATTGAGAAATCTGCTATCAAATCAGTTCGTGTTTATTATTGTCAATGAAATCATGGAAAATTATCACTATGGAAGTTGAAACATATCAGCTTGTCCAGAATCATTATGAAGCATAGCAAAAATCTGTGTCTCCACCATCTGATCACTGAAAGCATCATCATCGTCATTATCAATCGTATTCAACGTTCCTCTTCTGTCTACCAAGGAACTCTAGTATTCCAATGCCCTATCATACAAAAATGTATCCAACTGATATGAGGACACATAAATTCTTAAACAATTTTCTAAATTCTTGTCGAGTCTGTTATGGATTTTAGATTTAACAAAAGCAAGTGCACTGAAAACTCTTTCATCTTCGATCGACCCCAAAATCATTGTTTCACATAATTCATATAAACAAAAGTATTCACTTATAGTATCTTTTAAGACTCGTGCTTGGATACAATTTTTGCCACAAACGTGCAATGGAACCAATCTCATGGACACTTGTCATATGTGATGTTTACAAAACCATTGTTCTTCCAAAATGCGATGATTGTTCTTTCAAAAGTTCACTGTTGAGTATACCATTAATTTCAACACCATTGACTTCCACACTCTTACTGAAATGGTCAATGAGATTACCCATATATTTAATAAACAACTCATTTGCAAAATTGTATTCAATACAAGGTCCCCAAAACATGGGGTTAACCACACCCATGGACTCAAGCAACTCATCTCTCTGAAACCGTTCTCTTATCTCACCTATCAAAGTTTTTGCTATATTTGACAAATTACTCTTTGTTTTCTGTATTACAACATGAAATCTATTATGTGTTACAAGAACTTCTTCAAAATCTTCCACAACAATACTTGATTGCCTTTCAAAACAATAAACAAGTATCATATTTTCATGAACATTAATACAGAGATGATCATTGATGTCAAACTTCAAGAAGCTTTTTGGATTGTTCATGTTTATCAATGTATTCCAACTATCAAATACAAGTTCTGTAAAATCTGCATTAGACACATATAATGTATCAAGAAGCATGCATATCTGTTTTCTCATCCTCATAAAATCAATGATATAGATGGATCTCTCTTGTGCAAGATTAATTAATCTGTTCATTTCTTTTAACATTGGAAGAATACCACATAATGTCAAAAGTGTTTCCAAGTCAATCAAACAGAACAACATATCTTTTGCCTTATCAACTATTATGCGATTTGCATGCATAAACCCTGTCAATGATTGATATTCTACCAAAACTCTCTGAGCAGGTTGATACAATGAAATCCATCTTGTATCCACATATTTTAACAATTTTTTCCCTTCTGTAACTCCTAGTGCAAATTGTTGAAACTCTGCAAATATTTTTGGACTTAATGAGAAATAAGAATGAATATCACGAACAAGGTTTTCAACTTTAGCAACATTTGAAAATGTGCTCACAATTTTATATGCAAGATTTACTCTATGAGCCATACAGTGAATGGGGATCATATATGGGGCAACTCGTGGTTTGGAGTCGAACACACGCACTGCACTTGTGACCTTGCATAATAGCAGCTCCATCAGCTCCAACACAAATTAACTTTGTTGCAATGTCTATATCATTCATTCCCGCAATATTCTTTAAACTTTTAACAACATTATAAATATTTTTTGCATTTGAACTTTCCAACATCTTATGTATTCCCAACAAAATAGGCCTTCTAACATGATTTTGAAATGTGTACACATGCATGCAAATCCAAGAAGTGTTATCCATAGCTGTTACCTCATCAATAGAAAGTGAAATGAATTTGGCAAGTTTTACTTGCTCCCTTAGGTCTTCTTTCTCAACCAAAGATAAACATTTTACCATTTCCCAACCACTTTGGTCTGACCAATGAGAACTAGGAAGGTTTTGCACATTAAAAAGGCATAATAGCTTCTTATAATCAATAAAATTGGACATTGGTCTACCTTTCTTGAGAATATTGTAAACAATGGTAAACTGCTTACTTTTTGAAGCAAAAATAGTCTTCTGTAATTTGTGAAATTGGGCTCCAATTGTTCCACCTTTCTCAACAAGAGATTGTTGTTGCTTTAAGTGATTGTCATATTCTATAACATATCTTAAATGCATACATTCCTGATGCATCCTTCCACTTAACTTCTTTACTAACTTCACCATTACTTTTTATAACTTTTACATAACATTTGCTAGCATGTTTTTCAATTGTATCAATCTTGTTTTGAAGCCTATGATCCTTACCAAGTCTCCAACTACAAATTTTGCATCTACATTCTTTTTCATCAATTTGGTTATCCTCAATCATGACAAGCTCAAGCCAGGGAAATATTTCTCCCCATTCTTTCCTAAATCCCCTTCCAAGTATCCAGAGAGATGCTTTTCTTTTTTTGGAATTTTTGGTTGAAGATTCAATTGACGCTTGTAATGATTTTGATTTATCACTTTCATTTTCAATTGTGATGTCATTTTGCGTGTTGTCATCAGGTGTTTGTTGGATGTCATTTCTAAGGGGATTTTCAATGAAAGTCATCTCTTCTTGGGGAATATCTTCAAGTGGAGGCATATCAGGATCGATAGGGTATTCTGCATAGTAGCATACCATAATATTTTTTATCACTATTGGATGAAAAAATTTACAAAAAAATATACAAATCGTCAATCAAGCACATACTGGGAAGTAAAAAATCATTTGTACCTTGAATTTGCACAGATGTCGTTGGCTCGTCGCATTTCGAAGTTTGGCTAAAATATTTGAGGATACTCTTTTTAGAAAAGATTTGGTGCCCTTCTTTCCATCACTGGGTGACATTTTACTAGTGACAAAAAAAAAGTTAAAGAGGGTGTATTTTCTGGAGGCCTTGAGATATTATTGTAAATAGAATAAACAATGTTTGGGTGGTAAATTATACATACTTTTTTCCAGACCATTCTTTATTGTGATTTTATCAGTTTATGCCACTAGTTATTATTCTGGTCAAAGCACTCTAACAGAGAAAAAGAGCATCAATATGTCAATAGAGAACCAAAGCATTTACTTATGTATAATCTTAGCAAGAAAAAAATATCTTAATTAAAACTAAGAATCAAAGAGTTTTAAAACATTTAGAACATGGCAAAATAGAGAAAAACAAGGGAACAAACTCAACAGAGCAATGACATTCAAAACCTGGAAAAATAACAAGCAAAACATGGCAATATAAAGAAAAGTAGAGAAGTGACAGAGAACCTGGTGCTAAAAGATATTATGTCCGTATGCAGAGATACTGGTTTCGGTCGAAGGCAGGCAAAGATCCTGGTAAACATAGTTCCGCTCGGTTGCACGAAAGTCTCCGGATTCAAAAATGGTCCCGTCCAGTTGCACGAAAGTCTCCGGATTCAGGAATGGATCCATTCGGTTGCACGAAAGTCTCCGGATTCAGAAATTGTCCGTCCGGTTGCACGAAAGTCTCTGAATTTAGAAATGGCACGGTAGTATCCGAAAGCATAAAATATCCGTCCGGTTGCACGGGTGTATCCGAAAGCATAAAAGGATCCATCCGGGTGCACGGTAGTTTCAAAAGTAGAAAAGGATCCGCCCGAGTGCATGGTAGTATCCAGAAGCTGGGAAAGCATCGTCCGGTTTCACGCCAGGTCACGAACACAAAAAGTATCCGACCGGTTGCACAATAGGTCCTGGGTGCAGAAATGGCTCCGTCCGGATGCACGATAGTTTTTGCTGCGGAGATGTTTTGACCGGTTGCACGAGATTTTGGTTCCGTCCGATCGGTTGTAGAATTAGTTCCATCCGGTTGCAGAACAAGACACTATTCCATTCGGTTGCTGAATTTGTTGCGGCCGATAGCAGAAAAGGTTTCGATGTTGTGAAGAATTGTGTAGGTATTTTCCCTGGGGTGTTAATTATATATAGAGGTATACTTGGCGAGTTTGGCAGGATAATTTAGAAATTCTAAAATTTTAGGGTGAAAAGGGTACTTTATTTAGGCGGGATTACTTGCGAATTTTTTAAAATATTCGTGATACTCTCATCAAAGGATGGCTAACCGACACCGAAAATTTATTTTTTCCCAAAAATTCTGGCTACATGGCCGACGTCCGGCCTCAAAAATTTTGCGAATTTGAATTTTTGAAAATGGGTTTTTTCGCCCCAATGGCGAAGTTTCGCCGCTATGCATAACCCTGTGTCTAATTCTTAGAGAAACCAAATTACCTCAAAATTTTGATAAGGAAGTACCAATCCACTTTTTCGTAAGCTTTGGATAAGTCTAACTGAATGAACATGGAAGTATATTTTTGCATATCCATGGAATGGATGGCTTCCTGAGCCAGAACTATCTCATTTACTATTTGACACCCTTCCACATAACCCCCTTGTTCAAGGGAAATAATCTTATGCAAAAGAGGGTTCAACCTTTCTACCATGATCTTATTAATAATTTTGAGGAGAACATTACATAAAGAAATAGGTCTAAAATATGAGATGTGATCAACCTCTTGAGCTTTTGGAACAAGAGTAATATACGTTTTATTGATAACCTTAAAAATATATTTGGCTTTCCTGGCTTCTTCCACCACCTCTAATAAATTAGCATGAAGGATATCCCATAACTCTTGGTAGAACTCAATGGGAAAACCATCAGGACCTAGGGTTTTCCCTTTTTGCATTTTAAAAACTACATGTTGAAGCTCATTGATAGTAACAAGAGCAGTTAAAATAGAGTTCTCCTCAAAAGTGATAAGAGAAGGGATAGCTTGAAGAACATTTTGTTGAGAATCTGAGTCAAGAGGAGTAGCAACAAAAATATTGGAAAAGTAATCGACAACAATAGAGCTCATGCCATCCCAAGTATAGATGACATCTCTAGAATTTGATTTCAGGGAAGAAATAAAGTTGTGAGATTTGCGAGCTAGAAGATATTTGTGGAAGAAATTTGTGTTTCAATCTCCTTCTTTGAGCCATTGAATTCTAGATTTCTGCTTCCATAAGAGTTCTTATCTTTTTTCCCATTCCTCTAACTGAATTGTGAGCTTAATTTCATCTACACTTCTATTCTCTATGAGGCCATCTAAATGGATTTTATTATTCAAGTTTTCAAGTTGAGCAAAAACTTCATGTTTTCATTTATGAACATCCCCAAACTCCTTCCAATTCCAAGTCTTGATTTTGGATTTAATGTATTTCAGTATTTTGGAAAAATAGAACATATTAGTCCCATACCTAGGCTTACATTCCTTCCACCATTGTTGCACACGAGGTCTAAAGGAACTATCTCTAAGCCACATTAATTGAAAATGAAAAGGAGAGAAACTCACATTGGTTTTCTATATTTCCTTCATGACTAGCCAATGATCCAAACCAGCATTGTTAAGAGTATTCACTTTAGGAATGTGACCCTGGATTAAGAAATTTTTAGAGAGCAAAAACCTATCCAATCTCTCCATTATACACGCTAAGCCTTGCCTTATGTTAGACCAAGTTATAAGGCCATTATCTGGTTGGATGTCCACAAGATGGAGGTTTAAAATATATTTGCTCATGAGGTCAATGCTTTTGTCCAAATTTATGTTTCCTCCCATTTTCTCATCCAAATAGAGGATGGTATTGAAATCTCCTCCAATCAAGATCCAAGCTTCAAGAAAATGAGAGATAATGTGAGTAATATTCTTCCACTGACTTATTTTTTCCTCCAAAGTAATCAGAGCATAAACAGTAATGCAGAGCATAATTTGGTTGGAATATCTACTTTGAATAGCTATAGCCAAAATACCCAATATGCTAACCATATGGTGAATAACTACCTCTTTTGGGTCCCAAAGACAAGCAATGCCACCAGAAGCCCCCTGGGAACTGAGGGAAACCACTTTTCCAACTGGCCAAATTTTACTAGAAATTGAGTCCATATCCTCCATTGACATCTTCGTTTCTTAAAGGAATACAAGATGTGGATGATTTATCTGAATCATTATTCTAATTTCATTTTGTTTTGAAAGACTCCCTTTGAATCCTCTAGTATTCCAAGTGATGATCTTCATTAATACCAGTGCTAAAAAAATTGGGAAGGGCATTAATCTTACCTTCCTCTACAAGCTTTTCACCTTCTTTTACCATATGATATTGATTGGTCTTGCGACCTACCTTTTGATTAGAATGCATCTTCAGTTTTTTTTTTCCCTATTTCTTGACTTACTCCAATTGAATCTGAGATGGCTTGTAACCTTGAAGAATGCTCGTACATAGCCAAAATTTTACTAGAGGGGTCAACAAAGTCTATATTGGGACCTATATTATTTGAATTTTTGACATTTAAAGGATTGTTTTTCTTGTGTAAATTTTCTCTCATTTTTCCTATTGAAAACCTTTGATTTGTTGGTTTATCTCTGAGTTCTTCCCTTCATTTTTAAATTGTGTTTCTAATATTTCTGTTTCTACTATTTCCCCTTCCTCACTCGGGACATAATTTATGGAAAGGATTTCAAACATATTAGCTTATGAGTTTGATTGATATTTCATAACTATTTTTTTTTAGTGTTCTTCTTCTTAGGTAGTTGGAAACCTACTGAGTTTATGTCTTCTTTCTTTTGATCAGGAATTTTATTTGGAAAAGCACTAGCCAAATGACCATTTTCATGGCAAATTCTACAATGAAAAGGAATGTTCTCATAGTCCACTACTTGCCCCCAAGTGTCTTACCCAAATTGTAATGTGATATTTTTAGGTAGGGGTTTGTCAAAATCCATTAAAACACAAATTAGAGCATAAATAATATGTTCAAATTTTTTATTACAATCAGCAATCATCATAAAAGTTCCTAAAGAGTTCCCAATTGAAGAAAAAATAGTAAGATTCCAAAATTCAATAGGGAGGCCAAAGATTCTAACCCAAATGGGAGCTATAGAAGGCATCTCTTCTTCAAATTTAAATTTAGTATGCCAAGGCTTCATGAAAAGCCCTACCCTTCCAAAAAACCAGGGACCCCCTTGAAAATTTTTCTCTCTATCTTCATTATTTGCAAATAAAACAAGAAAATAACCATTTGGATAGATAGATATTTGTAACTCACCTTTAGTTTTCTAGCTTTTTGTAGCCCAGACTTTGAATGCAGGTAGATTCAAACAAAAACCCATGAACCGACAAATTAGTCCTCTTTTTTCTATATATTCAATGCCAGTTTGAATGTTACCCATATCAAGCTTAACAAAAGGAGTTCCATCAGCTGCTTTAAGACATACTGAATTTGTTTTCTTGGGATCAATCTTGGAAATTCTTAGAGGTTGATGGGAAGCCCTAATATTAATATTAGCATTGGGTTAAGGCTATCCACCATGGAGGGCATCCCTAAAATTCATTTTTGGGTTTGAGTCTTCAAAATTCTTACCCTTGACAGGGGTTTGCACAGTAGATTTATTTTATGGGTGCACCTTAGCACCAGATTTACTTGATATCTGAGCCATTTTTTTATCATCTGCTTGAAACTTATTTCGTGATCTTTTTAATCCTTGACCTAGACACCGACGAAAGGTATGGTTTTCACTTTTTTTTTGTGCAGCAAATTGAAAGTCGTTGTCACTTAAGTTCATAGCATGATATGTTAGAAGACAAATTTCTAACCCATCTTGAATCCCTTGCACCATATCCTACTAAAATATTTAGTGAAGTTCAATATTGGACATGTGGTATACACAAATTCTTGAGATCCACCGACTTGCACAATGACGAAGTGATGTATTCACTATGAAAGGGCTAGGGTTTCAGTTTCAAATTCCTATGACAGAGTGACAAATTTGCTTTGAAAGGGTTAGGTTTCCTATGTGTACTTCAAATATCTCCACTGTATATCCCACAAATATTCTTGTGTGAGTATATCTTTGAAACCCTAGTCAAAATGAAGGAATGATTTCAACTTGTATCTTTGAAACCCTAGTTGAAATGAAGGAATGGTTTCAACTTATATCTTTGAAAACCTAGTATATCTTTGAAACCCTAATCATGTATCCTTCTTCTCAAACCCTAGATGCTCTTTGAGGGCACAAAAATTTCATTTTCTATTTATAGGTTTCGAATTCCCATGACGGAGTGACATATTCCTCCAAGAACGCAAGAGTTACAGCCCTTTTCACACTATGATTGTGAATACATATTACTATCAATTATATATCTCTAATACAAAAGCAATAACCTAAGTTTAAACTATTAAAATTTTTATTTGGAAATATTTATCTGATAAATAGGAAAAAATAGTACCCTCTCAACTCATTCCATCTCATGTTTCTCCAACTTGCCCTAGCTCGCCCCATCTCCCATTTATCCCTCTCATCCACTATTACATTTCCATCACTTACATTTATTATTAAAAATGCATACACCTACCTTGTACAATTATAATTAAAAAATAACTTGATCCCATGTTTCTTTCTATCCCCTTTCCCTCCCTCTCGCGCACTTAACACAAAAAAATGTACTTACCTTCTTCATCACCCCCCATCAGGGTTATGCACAATAGCAAATATTCGCAAATTGGGTGAATATTAGGATTTACAAAATTAAAAATTGGTGAATATGAGGACCCTCAACGTTGGCCCATTTGCCTAAAATTTTCAAGATCAATTTTTTCTTAGGGTCAATTTGCCACAATATATATCCAAACATAGGTATATTTGTACTTGTTGGAAATATCTTTTCAATCCTGATCTAATGGTGGTATTTTTATGAAGTTATAAGATTATTTAGTAGGTCAAAATTGGCCCAAATATGACCTTATATCTTAGGGCTTAAAATACCCCAAGTTTTGGTATGAAAATGCTCGATTTGATTTGCTTAGGATTCTCCATGGTTCACCTTGATTTTGATTAGGATTCACTATTTTTTTACAAGTATATTTCGAGTCCAACCCCTTATGCATAACCCTACCCTCCATGTCTCATCCCTCATCGTCCTCTCATTTCCATGTGACTTCTATACTCATTCCCACATGTGCAACACCCTTGCTCTTACCCACCTACCCCTGAATCCATGTGCTACATTCCCTTCACCAAACCCATCCTTATTAAAATCTAATAATAATAAAAAAGACACCATCCACCCTCTCTCCATGTGTCTTACCTATCCCCGAGGTAACCCATTTATTTTATCCCCATTCCACATGCTTAGTAATTTATATAAATATAATATAAAATTATATTATATATAATATAATACATTTTTTTTGCAATTGGTTATATGCAATTGAAACAGGCCCCACTTTTATTACATCATTACCACATAGTGGTATTACAACAAAGCTTGGATATATATATATATTTTTTTTAAGTGAAAAACCCCTTGCGGAGCCGCCTTGGTCTGAGAGACCACGAACAGGGGGTTCTACACCGTCAAAGTCACCCGGGGTCGCACCCGACCCTGCCCGCACCAACATTATCAATTGGATTTTAGATACCCAATTCAGCTTTTTGGTAGGGTGGAGATTTGAACCTGGGAACTCCCTTGGAGGATTGCCCTCTCCTCTCCAACTCACCTACAACACCTGGGTAACAAAACTTGGATATTATCCATTTATCTTTGGGTAAGATTTGAACCTTGGTTTCTTTAAATGTTGAGGAATCTAACAAGTTGAGCTAATGCCACTTGATTGTAATATAATACATATTATATCATATATAAATTATAAATTATATACATAAAATAATAAT
Organism: Wollemia nobilis; assembly: GCA_028583015.1. Classification (NCBI taxonomy): domain Eukaryota; kingdom Viridiplantae; phylum Streptophyta; class Pinopsida; order Araucariales; family Araucariaceae; genus Wollemia; species Wollemia nobilis. The sequence continues at coordinate 1,017,324 of JAQPPZ010001538.1, forward strand.
AATAATAAATATTTAAATACACGTACATTGATGACAAAAATAAGTTTTAAAGCTATAAAATGACCCGAACAATAATTTTTGAAGTATATATAACCTATAAATATTTTTAGAATGAGTTTTCAACTACAAGCAATGGTGGAGTTGTGGTAGTTAACACATAATAAATTGCAAAACAAAGTAAAAAATGCACTTGACATTTTATAAAATGATGTAAATAAGAAAAATAAGATATGAGGTCAAGTATAAAATAAATATACATAAGATTAAATAAGATAGAGGAAGGTATCAAAATTATTAAAGCCAATATCTAGGAAGTAAAAACTACATCAAATTAAATCATGTTAGCAATTAGGAAGATACTATTAAAATATCATCCCTCTATTTCAAAGGAAAAGTGCAAAAGTGGTATTATTAGTAGCACAAAAAGACATAAGGGCTTACATGAACATGGGAAAGATGTTAGAAATTCTTCCAAATTATCTCATAGATAAATTTCCTAGGATAAAGTATCAATCACATATATTATCACAACCCACCCTGGTAAGACTCATTAACATTATGGAATTTTGTGTTAATGTGTAATTATTCAATGCTTAGCTTTTGATGCATTATGAAAATGAATGGTTATATGCAATTACTATTTTGGTTATGTTATATAATAATATGGTATCATTGATATCATGTGTGGTTGTAGGACTAGGTGCTCTCGTAGGTGGACGAGGATGTTTACCATCAGGAACGAGAGACCAAAATAAGGAAAATGATGGTCATATATATTGATAACAACTCCAAGGTAACAAGATGTTACCGCATATAGTTGCATCTCATATTGCATATATGAATGAGGTTATGTTGCCAACTAGGAATTTGCTTTAGCAAAGGAGAAGTTACTAGTAGCAAGTGATGACTGGTCATCAGAAAAATTTCTAACTAGGAACAATGAATGACATAACGTTTTGCAAGGTTTATTTATAAGCATTTTAAAGTTATTTGTGTTTTCTTATAATTTGGAATTGATGTAAAACAAGAAATCCATTAGAGAAATAATTATTAAGTGTGAGGACTTAATAATTCTTATATGCCAATACCATGGCTAGTAATAAATACTAGTTGGTGATATTAATGAAATTAATAAGAAAAAAATAGATTTTAATTTATTGTTTTGAATGTTATTAGTTAACATTTGGAAAATAATTTCTAAAGACAAAGGTTAAGTAAATTATCTTATGAAAAAAATGAAGGGTGATATAATCTTCATTTTTGAATGAAGGCTTCTTCTAAAGTTGAAAATGAATTAATATATTTTGGAAATATAATAATAATAATAATAACTTATTAAGAAGGAAGTTAAAAAGTTGGTTTGGAAAAGATTTTCTTGTTTTGGATAAATAAAAAAAAAACCCTAAATTTAGTGGATATGTTTCTTGTTGGTAACACATGCTTTGAATGGAGAAAAAAATAGCATAGGAGAATCTAGGGGAGCATTTTCCAATAATTAGTGTTGCATTTTTTCTGGTCCTTATATGGCTAGTTTTACCGAGAGGAGTAAACATGGAGGTGCAACACTTTTAGAACAAGGAAAGCAAGGAAAACTTGAGAAGGAGAAGTAGGGGAGAGTGAACTAGAAGGAAAAACCTGAGAAAAACAAGGGGATAATTTTTTATACTAATACCAAATAATATGCAACTCTCTTGAAGGGCAAAAAAATGTATATATGTATCATGGTTGCTTTCCATTGATCTTCTTCCATGTTGGAGTAAATTTGTTCAACTTGTGCCTCTGCATATTAAAGCCTTTGCTATGAAGACAAAAATACAACACCAAATAACAAGATATAAATTGAACTCAAAATATAATATTGCACAATGAATGATTTTTATTAATAGGGGGGAGCCCCAAAACTCCATTATTACAATAAGAATCCTTGAATTATTTGATATAGATTTTACAATAGCTAGGGTTCTCCAAAATCCTTAAAAACAAGTCTAGTGGTGTCTCAAAACGCGTCTCTACTCCCAAAAAATGTTAGTGGGCTTTTGGTTATCTGATTTCGGGTCACTCCAACTTAATTAGCTATCCAATGCTAATGTAACACTTCTATATTTGCACACAATAAAATAGCAAATGGGTTAGTAGCAACTGTGAGGGCTCCACAATGTGAGGCCCTCTATAATCAATACAAAACCCTAGCTATATGATGTAAATAACATGAAAAAAAATAAAAATATATAGAATGAAATAACAATAAAAATATTTACCTTGCTTATCTACCGTTCTTTGATCTAACGAAATATGTTGTAGTGGATTGGTGCGGTGATGCCCTAGCATCACCCGGGGGCTAGGAGGACTTCAAAACTTTGGTGTAAAACACATGCGGGTACTCGATGAGTACAAGAAATGCCTGTGGGTGCTTTATAATGGTAGAGGAAACCCATAGATGCTTGGCGATGGAGGGGAAGCATCCATAGATGTTCGATGATGACATAAAGCACATGAAGGTGTTCAATGGTTTATGGGAAAGTATGCAAAATAATATATGGCTAGGTGAGAGGGGTGGTTGTGGATGTAGATGATATGGTTAGAAAGGATGGAAGGCAAGAGTACTCAAGTACATGAATGGAAATCAAGTATCCAAGAACTCAAGGATTTTCAGGGAACTTCCAGGGGATTTAGGGGTTAAGCCATCAAAATAGCTCCTATTAATAATCCAACCTAGGGCATGTTAGGGTTTCAATGACACTAATCATGTGGCTGAGATAAAATTATATCGGAGGGTGGATATTAAATCTAGGGTGTGGCATGGATTGACATGGTTGGATGAATAGGATTAAGTGAAATCGGATGGTTGGGATTAATTCACTTATATAGATATATATTTATTAAATATATAAAATATAATATATAAAATATTAATACTTAAACATATATAATAAATATATATAAATATATATGAATAATGAGTGGAAATGACATGAAAGTTAGGAAGGATTACAAGTGGCTAGGTTTTGGTGCCTACAGATACCCCTTTTTGTATTGCATTGCGTGAAACACAATGTAGTGCAAAACCACAAGACACCTATTTGGGCGATGTGCAGAAGCAACTTTCTCTTGAGATGTGAAATGCGAGCTTGAAGACAAAAGAATGAAAGAATTTAAATTTTGCATAGCTTACCCCCTCAATTGAAAAATGATTTTGCAGATGAATTTCACGAGCCAATTGAAAAATTTGTTCCAATTAATGGTGGATGATGAAAATGTGATACCATTTTTTCCCCAATCGTGGGAAGGGGATTGGTGAAAATTGTGACATGATGCATCTGATTTTTCCTTAACAAATGAAGGGATTTGTGAAAAAAGTGATGAAAAGTGTGTCTGTTTTTACCCCAATAGATGAAGGGTGTTTTGTGAAAAATGTATCAATTTTTGTCCCAACAAATGAAGGGTTTTGTGGAAAAGTGATGAAAAATGTTTTTGTTTTTGTCCCAACATATGAAGGGTTTTTCCAAGTGTAGATTCCATGATAATTTAATATGTATCCCATTGTGGAAAAGTAATATGGTTACCCCAAATTTGGGGTTATTTGATGCTGCTAAAGAATATGCCTTCCGACATCATTGATATGCATGGATGAATATGCAAGAAAATATAAAAATAGTCAACTTCAGAGGGCCAACTAGTGACTTTTATATAATTCCTATAATCGAACCAATCACTCTAGTTAATGACAATCACCATGATGACTATTAAGAAATTGTAAAATTATGAGATTTGATTTTGTCCATGTTGTAATCTCCACGAACTAGACCATAAATGATAGCTTTTGTGCAAATTGTTTTTTACAAGATTTTACTCAAAATGTGAAGTACCAAATATGATTGTAATTTCAAACAAAGAGATATGGAATGATGAAAATGACCAAGTGTTCTTATGGTAGGCTCTTCATCTTACTAAGTTGCATGGATGCAAATCACTGCAATCGCCAGGTATATAGAAAAATCCACTAGATACAAGGTTCACTTGAATGTTGTTTGAACTTGGAAAATATGCAAATGATGATATGGAATGATATTGATGATGTGAAAATGAAGTTTTGATGATGAAAATGATGATTGTGGTTGTTTTGTGAAGATTTGGACTATTTTGGAGTGCTTTTATAACTTGTTAAGCGATTTTGTAATTTGTGATCACAAATGAAAAGTATACGTCCAAATTAGTTGGAATCTTCACAAAAAATGATAAAATGATGAAATAGATGAAGCTCATTTGTGCATTTGAGAGTTTGATAATATGTGTTTGGGATAGTAGAGAAAACTAAGGTAAAGTGACTTGGGCATGAAATATATGGTGACAGAGGTAGCGGGTGCATAGGTAGGGACTAAGGTTGGAGTACGAGCTACTGAGGTAACTCTCTCTTTTTGTGCAAAAAAAGAAAAATTTTGTGATGTTTTTTGAATGTGTAAATGATATTTTTTTTGTATTGTGCTACAACTTAGTATTTTAAAGGCTCGACACTGGTTCTTTCCATACATTCCTAGGATGAGGAATACTATGTGGTAAAGGATGACTAGGATTTTATAGAGGTAGTGGGGCTACCAAAGGTAGCCTGGATTAACATGGTGAGGACGGATGAGGGGTACCTCTTTGCCTTGGTGGAGAGGTGGGATCTAGATAGGGAAACTTTATAGCTTCCTACCAGAGAGGTGACTATCACACTTGAGGATGTATAATGCATCCTCAAGGTTCCAATGGAGGAGACTCGCAACGATATTGGATGAGATTGGGGGACAAAGATGAGGAAGATATTTGGCACTAGTTGGAAGGGTGTGAGGGTGGAGAGTGGAGGTATACCTTACTTTTCCATGTATGTGGACAAGTAGTTGGATTCCCTCCATGCCTTGGTAGTGTTCATATTGATAAACATTGTAGCCTCGAACAACACTAGGTGTAGGTTTCCTTGGAACCTAATAGGGTTAAGCGATATGCTCACTATGCAGTAGGTGTATGCATTGGCTCCTACATTATTGGTGTAGGTTTACCATGAGCTCTATAAGGTGAGACAATGATGGAGGAAGGGATTAGGATGTATCTTGATTATATAGTGTTAGGGATGGGAGCACTTTAGTGTGGCTCAATTGAAGGGCTTACTAGTGGTAGGTTTGGGTAGGGAGCAACCCCACACTAGGAGATGGGTGGTAGTTGAGGAGGTACAATCAAGTCAATTTTTGAGGATGAGCTAGTGGTATTGAGATTTATGGGATGGATTAACATCCACCCAAGCGATATGGAGGTTGTGGTAGGGTAGTATATGGATCAAATATGGAGAGCATCTATGAAAAGTATGATAGGCAAGGTGGGTGGTTGGGAGATATCAAAGCTATGCTGAGTATTTTTTTTTCTCACGAATACTCTGATAGTTTAGCCTAAGGCAAGGGATTTTGTAGGAGTCGATTCTCTATAGGAGGCATCGAGAGGAGACAAAGCTACCATGTGTAGAACCATGGAGGGTTACGTATGAGGATTATGATGAGATAGATCTCCCAGATGTGGATGATGCAAGGACTACTGCAAAGTATGATGCTTTATTCTCATCACAACCACCATGGGAACTACCTTGAGTAGTGGTTTACAGATATGGGTATGAGGCTAAGTGTAAGGGTGAGAGGACCAATGAGATATCCAAGAAATAATAGTACCTTTTATCAGATAGTCGAAGGAGGAGGACTAAGGGTGTGACTAGGCAATCTCTCGAGAATGTAGGAGATGGTGGATATGGAGAGGATGTGGAGTCAACTTCAGATGGGCCTCTAGATTGATGTGAGGAGGATCAAGTGAGGTTGGAGTAGTAGGTAGCAAAGTGGGATGCGATGGTGAAGGATCATGATGAGAGTATCACGAGGCTCCAGGTAGAGCTACTAGAGAGGGAGCATCAACATGATGCCAATATAGCACACCTTCGGTATTGACATAGGTATATCGAGGCATTGGAAGATAGGATTATGGAACATCATATTCAATTTCCTGATCCTCCAACATCATATGTATCTAAGGCTACTAGGCATAGTGAGTCTAGCCATAACTGTAGGTCTAGGGATCCTACTAGGTCATAGGGGTCCTCTTGGAGGGTGTAGCTAGTGCTTAGATGCACTTTTTGTATATGAGCCTTGGTGCTCCATTGTATGTAGCCTTTTGGAACTCATTGTACATGCAATATTTATACATATATATACATGGCTTACCTTTTTGTGTTATATGTTTATGTGAATGCTTTATGGAATGCATGTTTATATGGATGATGAATGCATATGATATATTATGGATTATTAATGTAAGTGAGAATGTATAGATGATTAATGCAAGGTATGGAATGCAAATGTTCTAATGATTATTCATAGTATAACTCCTTCTTGATAATTTTCTATCATTGTTGTTTAATTAGGGGCACCAAAATTGGTGGTATATGGAATTAATGATGCATGAAATGACATGGATGTTGACATGGAAGAAGATATGGATGATTATATAGAAGACTGATTATTGTGTAGGGACTCAAACATACTAGTGGCATCAAACCAACTCACTAACACTTCCTAATTCCTTTAGAACCAAATGTGTGTGCAGTGAGTTCATTGATTGAATCAAGAGTATGGTAATGACTCAATGCAATAAAGAACCAATGTGTGTGCAAGTGAGTTCATTAAATTATATTGAGTAAATAGGGTGCGACCTGTATTAGATGAAAACAAGAAGCTAGCTTGTCCATATGTGTGGTCAGAGGTATATTTGAAAGATATGTGTCTCCATGCATGAGCATAATCCACTGCTAGTCAAGCATCTATAGCTTTGGTGGATGCTAACTCCATAGCCCATGATTTTTGTTTTGATATCTTAAATTTTGGGGATAAAAACCTAACCATTTGAATGGAAATATAGTATTATTGTTACAACCCAAATATTAGTGGTATGTGATGTAAAATATTTAGAGCTTTAGGGAATCAAATTCTCAACCTAAGTGTGATGAGAATTGTCCCCTATATTCACTACTCTATATTTTGAATTTGAAATCAACTGTGTGGTTCTTATGGATTATTTTGCATGATGGGGCTAGCAAGGATGGCCCTTTTTACTTCAAGGTTCATACCAAATATGGTGTTATCTCTCTTTGACATAAGATGTTTTTAATATGTGAAATTGTGTTTGGTTCAAGAGTGTTTTGGATTCAATTTCTATACTCAATATTTTCTTAGTGAAGATGTGCAATGGTCCTAAAAAGAACTTGACATGTATTTTGGAATTTTCTTAAAACACTAGGAGTGGCTGAGTGACCGAAAATACCTAGGACTTTATGGAAATGTGGCTTTGCAAATGATAATTTGGCTTTATGGAATTATGTGGATGATGTGATGGAGGTGCTCCTGATTAAGGCAACATGACTCTTGTTGTACCAACTAAGACCTTGAACTTAATAAATGATCCCTAATATGACAATTGAAATTTTGATGTAGATACAAATGAAATGTGTGAGAATACAACATTTGTGAAATGTGAAATGTGTGTTAATGCATTGTTTTTGAAGTGTATATGCAAAGGAAATACAATGTTGTGAATGAAATGTATGCAAATGTTTTTGTGTATTAGCCATGTATATATACATATATAGAAATCAAATCATGCATAGAATGCTCTCAAGTGTATAAAATTAAGTGGTTTGGGTTATTGCTCTCCCTCTAGACTGGCAAGTGTATAACAATTGTTACCCACTTTTTACATAACAATGTATGGACCTAACCAATTAGCCATGAATTTATCATGAATATGCGGTAATACATTGGTGTTATGTTGGTTATTTTTAAGGACAATATCTCCTACTTGAAATTCACGTAGATAAACTTTGGCATTGTAAGCATGCTTTAGGTGGTCTTGATAACTGTTGGACATTTTGAGTCCCTAAATCAGAGTTGTCATTGATGTCACCATTGATGCCACCAGATGAAGTCATCATTAATACCAAGATTTTAGCAAAAAATAAAGGCAACAAAGGCGATCATTTTATTTTTAGCAAGAAGGTAGAAGTTTTGACGTAGGAGCATCCAACGAAATTGTCGGGGCCATAACTTCTCAACCGTAGCTCTGATTGACGTGAAATTTGACAGGGAGCTAGGCCTCAAAATTAGGTTTTAAAATTTCTTACCTACTTTTTTATGCTTTTTGAGCTGTTCGGAGGTTAATATATCCTAATGTATTTAGATTTAGGACTGGAAACTTTATTTTTGGCTTGTCTATTGTAATAGGGATGTGCACCCCAATTTTGGGCCCCATCCGACTCATTTCAGTTTTTAGGGTTTTTTTGGCTATATAGCCATAGAATGAGGGTTTGTGAGGGGATCTTTTCCAAGTTTTTGAATGAGAATTGGTTTGAGCAAGTTTGGCTCTCCATAAAGTGGTATTGAGAAATTTTGGCTCTCCATCAAGTTTGAGTGAAACAATGCAAAAGATAGAAGTTAAAAAGGAGTGGTGATATTTATTTTATAAATTATTTAAATTCAGGATGAATTTAAATTTTATAAATAAATATTATAATGGTTAGAAGTGCCATAATGAAAACCCAAATAAAATAGTTGTAATTTTTATTACAATATTTTATATTGCAAAAGTGAGTTTATAAAATTCTAAAAATATCTAAACCCAAAGGTTGGGTGTAAAGGTTTAAGACCAAAGATTATTTTAATAAATCCAAAGGTTGGATTTAGGGTTTTAAACAAGGCAAAGTTTATTTCCAAAGGGAAGTGCTAATGTCAAAAAAGGCAAAGGAAAGCGTCGACGTAATGGAAGACAAGGGAAGCACCGATGTTGTTTAACATAATGATAATGCATATTAATACCATGCCAAAGTTTAGTTTTGAATTACCCTTGCTCAATTTGAAAAGAAGTGCATCAAATTTAATGCAGATTTCATGATAGTGTCGTGCAAATTTCATGGTTTTTTTTGACGATGAAAGAGATAAAATCTAGCACATTGATTTATTGGATGCCAACAAGGCCCTTTGGACTAGTGGCAAGTGGGATGTAGCTTATGTTTTGCATTGCACAGTGGTGGGTGTTCGAAATCTGTGGAAACGTTTGGTGGACGTGTTTAAGGCACCAACTCCAAGGCGCATATGTTTTGCAAGGTGAGGAAGGAGAGTTGAAGCACGCGGTGCTTCTTCACTCCCAACGAGCTAGTAGCTTGTGTGGTGGTTTGCACCATGGGCAAAGACTTGTGAAGGTTGCATTGAGAGTTCAAAACTCTCCAAAGGCAAAGGTACATTTTTAATGTTTTATTTTATTAATGCCTAAGTTGGAGGTATAAGGTTTTTGTGGTTAAATTCTTTGCATTGTAATAAAGTTTGGTAGTTGATAAATATCATTAGGAGGTATAAGGAGAATTTTATTTTTATGTTCAAGTCTTGAATTTTGCTATTGTGGAATATTGAAAGGTTAAGACTTTGTGGGTTGTGTGATATTTCCAATAAAGGGTTTTTGATTATTGTGAGGATATTACTTATTGTGAAGTTGGAGTGATAAGGTGTAATAGTGATACTATTTTTGTGATATAAAAATGATCCTCTAACCCTTATTAAGTTTTTCAAAGAAGTAATTGTGAGTGTGGCAGATTTGTAAGGGCAACTACTCTTCAAGAAAAGGTATGGGCAAAATTCTTCTTTGTTGAGTTAGGTGATTGGCTTGATTGAAAATTATTTTTGGAGTGAAAAGGATTTGATTAGGTTTTCCTTTTCAAGAGTGGTTGAGTTAATGCTTCAAGGTTTTTTGTATTGAGAGTTGTGATTAAAACTTGTTTTATTAGCATTGTTGCTAAAGCCAATTGTTTATTCAAAGAACTTGAACTTGAGTTAGAAAATAACGAGTATCATTGTTATGTGATATTTGTGTTGGGCATTGTTGGAAATATTTTGAGTTGAGTGATGCATGCTTGGACTAGGGTTTGTGAGAAAGGGTTGTTCCTTGAGGTGATTGGTTGAGTAGAATTGTGTGAGCCTAGTCGAGTGAATGTATGAAGTAGTTGTTCAAGTTCCATAAAACAAACTATTATATATTCTGAATTGAGTTGAGATTGAGTTTTGAGAATAGAAAATATTGAGTCTCTAATAATTCTCTTTATGATTCTATGATATTGGACAAGTTTTGTGTGAGTTTGTTGTGCAAATTTGGACAGGTTTTGTGTGAACCTATTGAGCAGATTTGGACAAGTTTTGAGTGAGCTTTTTGAGTATATTTGAGCAAATTCTAAGTGAGCTTGTTGAGCAGATTATGAGCAGGTTCTAAGTGGACCTATTGAGAATATTTGAGCAGGTTCTGAGTCGGCCTATTGAGTAGATTAGAGCAGGTTCTGAGTGGACCTATTGAGCAAATTTGAGAAGGTTCTGAGTGAACCTATTGAGAAAATCTTTGGAGTGTAGAGAAGACAAAGTCTCTAGTGGATAGAGATCCATCAACCAAGACAATTGAGGATAGGTCTTCTGAGTGAAGACAACAATATTCAAGTGGAGAGAGATCCATAGTTAGTGCAGTTGAGGCAATCTTCTAGAAGATCACCAGCCATAGCAGAGGAGAAAGAGTTCTCCAACGGATAGAGATCCACAAACTAGATTTAGGGTATCAACATCTCCTTTGGACAGAGGTCCATAAACATTGTAATTGGGAAGGATTCCCAAAATATTATTTGAGAAATATTTAGAAGAAATATTTTTTTGTGGAGGTAGCCCACATTGGGTGAACCATGTTAAAATTATGTCTCTCATGTGTGTGATGCTTTGTGTGATGTTTACTATTTTATGCTTAAAAGGGAAAAAGTTTTATGGTATACTATTCACCCCCCTCTCATTATAAGCACATGTTCTTCAATAACCTTGTAAATGCTCTAAAGCATTGAATCACCTCTCATAAAGAAGTGTGAGTTGGTCAAGACGTGCTTGTCTAGTAGTGTCATCATCTATGAATTCTTGCAAAGAAATTCACAAGGAGGGGATCTCAAGCTCAAGAGGCATGATTGCTTTGGCTCCATGGACTAATGAAAATGGTATTTCCCTTGTAGGTGTATGAATGCTTGTTCGATGAGCCCATAATGACAAGGGTATTTGTGTATGCCAATCTCTATGATTGTCTTTAACAAGTTTCTTGAGAATAGCAATTAAGTTCTTGTTGGAAGCTTCAAATTATCCATTAGCTTGTGTTTAATAAGGAGTCAAGAAACTATGTTGAATGTTATATTTCTTGTAAATTGCTCGAACATCCTTATTCTTGAAATACTTACCATTGTTTTAAATGATTGTTGAGGGAATACCAAAATGAAAAATGATGTGGTGAAGTATAAACTCCAAAATTCTAGGTCTTGTCATACTGGTTAGAGGAATTGCCTCAACCCACTTTGTGAAGTATCCAGTGGTTGTGATGATGAATGTATGGTGTCACGAGGAAGGAGGTGAAATTTTTCCAATTAGATCTAGACCCCATTGTGAAAAGGGCCAAAGGCTTTGAATAGTTTGGAAAGCTTGTGATGGTATATGAGTTAAATTAGCATGTTCTTGACACTTTTTTCAATGTTTGACAGAAGTGCAACAATCATGTTTCATTGTGAGCCAATAATAACCCATGCATAAAATGCACTTTGCGATGTCTATTCCACTAAAATGGCCACCACAAGTACCATCATGGGCTTCAGCTATGGCTCTTTGTGCCTCCCTAGACTCGAGATAATGAAGGAGGACTCCATCGTAACCACGTTTATACAACATATTCCCTAAGAGAACATAATTGTCTACATTTTGCTTGAAAGTGTGTTTGGCAATTCGAGACATGTTATATGGAAGTGTTCCAAACTTGAGAAAAGCTACTATCTGACTCAACCAAGGCTCATATGGATCTAACTGGATAAAGCAAATATCCTTTTTGTCTTTAGATTCAATAGGAAAAATTGTCGATTTGGTGACCATTGAAATGATAAGGGGTTGTACCTCTCCAAAGGAGTATTTTGGGATCAATGATCCTATTAGGAGACCACTCCTAACATATTTTATTAATCACTAATTTACTTATATTATCATATTGGAAAGGCATGTCCTTTCCTCATTGTCTTTTCATTTTGTATTTATTAAACATTGAGATGATGAGGAAAGACATCATAAAAATATTAAATTACATCAATTGATTGAGTAACATCATCAGTTCTATCTGTGATTCATTATTAACTATGATTTATTTTTCTTCTGCATTATCATTGTTATTCCACAACTAGTGTCTTAACATCTGGTATAGAGCCATTACAACTAGGCAATTTTTTTTCTTCCTTCTCCAGGACATCAATTTTGCCTATCTATTACACTACCCTCTGGTGAAGAATCAATCTTGAAGACTGATTTACCTTTGTTGTCTTCACATCCTTGCAGCAAACAAGAAAACACATCTACTCAATGATCCTACATCACCAGTCAAGACACCCCTGCAACAAACAAACAATAGTCGCATCTAGGCATTCAACGTAATGCGCATAGGTGAAAAAAAATTGAGCTTGGGTGACCAAAACCCCCAATAAATTAAAGGGAATTCCACCTATTGCATTTTAAAGGTTACCCAATAGCAAAATCTCCAACTCATAGCAAAAAAACTAGGCGTAAATCATGGTTGAAAAACTCTGTGTCATTTTTTGACGACTAGAGTTCACGATAGGTGAGAAAAAATTAAAATTTTATAAATTTTTTTAAGGTTATAAATTTTTTTTTACCGTTAGAGCACATTCTCGATGTCGAAATACACAGACAACAATTTTTTTTTTAAGTTTTTGTCCCACATTCACTACGGGAGGGAACCTTATGGTGTTTATAACAACAAAGACACCTTAAGTTGATTGCCTAGTGTGCTAGGCATAAAGCGTCATGCATAGGAAGGCTCTAGTATGGATAGTTGGAATTTTTGGAATATTTTTAGTTGCATGCTCATTGACCATTGACTTCCCACTTAGCCGCCCTGCTCCAGTCACCCGCCATCTGAGCTCTGCGCCAACTCCGCCCAATCACCACTTAGATGCCACCCTAGCTCTGCTCCCGCTCTACTTAGTCATCACTCTACCTCTTCTTAGCCACCACCTTAGCCTTTCCCTTGTGTTGTTCCACCTCCACTCATCCCAACAAATATATTTGCAAATAAATTTTTGGCACCCATCAAACCAAAATGCCATTTTTTTCAAATTTTGCATTTTTTTTCAAATTTTGCAATTTTTTTTTAAATTTTTGCAAAAACAAAATAGATATTGGCAAAAATATTCTACTGCAAAACTAATTTTGAAACCTAAATACATTTTTTAAAGCACAAAATATGCCCTAAATGGTCTATGGAAGGTGATATCAAGATACGACGAAGGATATTGCAAAATAAGTCTCAAAAGAAGTGGCAAAGGATATTGCGAAGGAGGTCTCGAAAGAGGTTTCAAAGGAAATGAAAGACATGATGCAAGGAATGGTATTTTAGAAGGATACTTTAGAGTATAAGATCATTTCCAAAATAGCATACCTAAGCAAGAGCATCAACAACTCGAATACAGAGATATCCACTAAGTTGGATGTTGTTAGAAGGGAAAACTAAAGGGGATTAATTATTGATAAAAATAGGTTACAATATATAGGCATAAGCCTATATGATGAACATGACACTTGTCAATGAAACTGACAAGTGTCAAACTAGCATAGTGCACATTACATTAATTCTAACATTCCCCCTTAATGTGCACTATCCTAACTAAAGAAGAAACAAAACAAGTCAACATTAGGTAACATTCCCCCTTAATGTTGACTTCTCTAAAACAACCTATCATCCTCTCTTATTTGGTCTAGGCTCGTGCTCTTTGCGCTTGGCTCTCCAACTATGAATAATGCTAGATTCACTATGTATACATCTTGGTCTGTTGCCTCAGGGTCAGCCACTTCCACGGGTCTGTTGCCACTGGGTCAGCCGTCTATGTGCCTTGGGGTCATCATGGGTGCCTCAGGGTCAGTCACTTCTGGGTCTGTTGCCTCTGCAGGTCATCCTCAGAGGATGTTGCCTCTCGTAGGTCACTGACTAGATCCACCATGAGTTTGAAATCCCTCCTCATGGTGAACTCAATCTAGAAGGTGTCGGTCTCTGTCGAAAATGCACCTAATACAAAGGAAAAACGAGCCATATAAGAGTGTCGGTATCTACCAAAAATGCACTCAATACAATAAAATGAGCCATAGATCCAAATAGGAGGAGAGAAGAAGAAAAGAAGAGAATCTTCTGAAGTGTCTTCGTCTGTAGTCTTCAGAAGTAGATCCGGAAAAAACCTCGGATAGAGTCTAGGGTGTCTTTGTCTGTAGTCCCTAGTATAAGTGTCCTTATGGTGACCATATCATCCCACCGAAATGCATGGGTAACCAGCCGCTACATTCACCAAGTTTATAGAAAATATCACTAGGTACAAGGATCACATATGAAATTACCTTGGGAGTGTCGGGTACAACCGAAAGTGCACTCCAAGGTAGAAAATTTTGAGGCTTAAAAAATGCAAATGAAACAACCTCAGAATGACAAATGGACACCACCATTGTGTCCATCGTGGAAAACCGTTTCCAACGACTATAAATACCCCTATATTCCACCATCAAAGGGGCCTTCATCATGTGAACAACAATAGCATGCCTCTCTAGGCAGCAAAATAAACATCACTAAATGGCAGCATCGCTCTTAGGTGGAAAAAATAGCATCAATTTCCCTCGCAAGGGAATTACATAGGCCATACTGTTGGCCAATGAGCATGGGCACTTCCCTTACAATTTAAAATCAAATTTAAGATAATGATCATTAAGCCCTTTATGAAAAGTGGACCCCTCCACTTTAAATGCTTTCTAAAATAAACTTTACCACCATTAAAAAAAATTCATATGGGCATCCCCTTTTAAATATTTAAATAATGCCCCTTTCATATGGACAAATTTTAAAAGCAATCGGAAGTGCCGACGATTAAGCCTCCCAAGCCTACCAAACAAGTTTCATCTCCTCTGCCATGTCGGCACACCGGCTCTGCCACGAGTTGTACATGCGGTGCCACATCTTCATTGCCGACGATAGTTCTGGCGCTACCTCCACTGTTCTCGAACTGCATCATGCACTACACGATATTCACAAAATTAAATAGAAACTAGATTTCTTTTCATTGGATTCTTTCGGCCGTGAATTTTTAGGATAGAAAAATAGTAACTAGACTTCTCTCCAACTAGCAGTCTGAAATCGACAAGAGAAATCTCTGGTTCACGTGCTGCCGTTCTAAGCTTTACGCCTCTGGTGCATTCCACTCTGCTTCAGAGGGGTGGGAGGTGCGTGTGCAATGGCCGGTACTGAAGCTTCTGCGTCAGGACAGACTCGCCCGATTCCAGAATAGGATAAGGTTATTTCTTGCTATGGGCGAGCAGGGAGGAAACCCCGAATTTTGAGAAAGGGTTTCTCAAATGGCACCCATACAGAGGGTTTCCAAAAAAAATTCCCGGTTCCATTCAAAGCTTCCATAATTCGTCTTACAAACACAAAAAAAATAGAGGACCTGACAAAAAATGTGGATAAACACAGAGGACTCAACATAGGTTTTATGTTACGGTTGTGCAGTACGAGGGTTTAGCCGTAGACGAGGGCGAACAAAACCCTGCAAAATCCTCGCTTACTCTGTGAACTGCTCCCTCGATCCAAACAATGATCCATAGAGGGTTTGAGCAAATTTGAGGAAGGGGTGGGTCTGTTGTTCTCCCGCTGGACAGCGTTGCAAATGGAAGTACAAAACGAATGGGGAGGAAGGTCTTCTGCTCAGAAGCGAGTGTCGTTGGTTCATGCACACTGTTCTGGAGCACGCCTCGGTGCAGGCATCCAATTCAGAGACCCTGCAAATAGTAACGCAGGTGTTGGGGGTCAGGTCTTTGGAAAAACCACCAACTTTTTTTAGCATCCTCTTTGAAGTGCACACTCACTCGCACACGAATATGTCGTTGGAATTCTTCTCGTGCCCCATGATGGCTTTCAGCCGATCTTCCTCAGCTGTCCTCCTTTTTCTTTTCACCGCCTGTTGGACTATCAGTGCAGGGATTGAGGCACCCACTAACCCCCACCACCAGTCCACCATTTCTTCAGAGGGGAGGGGAATAAGGGCTACTGCCCCAGAGTAAAGGGCAACTATTATCATGCCCTAAATGTCAACTTCAACGTCAGTGTCTCTCTCCATCTTGGCACGCAGCATCTTCTTTCGGCTAACCAACGATCCCTTGTCCATGAAAGAAAAAATGCCAAGACCTATTAACAGCAAACTATAGACATCTTCTTCACCGCCTGCGATCTGCACGCACATCGACCTCCTTAACATCTGAAATGTAACTTGTACGATAACTGCTGCAGAAAAAAAACTGTGAAGAATAGAAACTGTGTGGCCTCCTTGAAGTAGAGTGAATTCGGAGGCCCAAATTCTTTTTAATGGTGCACACCAGAACAATTTGTGGATGACTTCCTCTGCCATTTTCTTTTCAGCCATCATGGCCATAGTGCCACGGGAGGGAAGGAACGAAAAAAAAATAGGATCAAAATTTTCTCGCAATGAAAGTCGAAACCACCATGAAACTTAAAACATGCCCATCCCTTCTTGAAATAAAACATGCCTCCAAGTTAAAACGTCAGAACTTCCGGTAAAAAAAAATTGGGGGCAGCCATTAATTTTCAAGCTATCTGGTTTCTGATCCATTTTTTAAAAAATGGAGAGCATACTCCCTAGGATTGAAAAAAAATGGGAGAAAATGATGAGGGGAGGGAGGATTTCCATGAGGGAAATCCCCCCTCAAGCTCACAAGGCTAGAGAAAGCCTGGAGCTCTGATACCAAATGTTAGGAGGGAAAACTGAAGGGGATTAATTATTGATAAAAATAGGTTACAATATATAGGCATAAGCCTATATGATGAACATGACACTTGTCAATGAAACTGACAAGTGTCAAACTGGCATAGTGCACATTACATTAATTCTAACGAGATGCTACAACCCATTCCATGGACTTAGTACAACAAAATTTGATGCTAATGTAGAGCGGAAAACAAAAAACTATGCCACCACAATAGACATTAATAGGGGGACCACATACATCAATCCTTACTCGTACCAAAAATCTAGATTTCCCAAAATTTGATGGAGATGACCCCACAAATTGGATATATAGGGAAGATAAATATTTTGCCTTATATAAAATTTTGAAGATTCAGAAAGTCCGTATCACATCATTTCACTTAGAACAAATTGCTACAGAATGGTACCAATGGTATAAAAAAATGAAAGGTCCTCCCACATGGACCGAATTCACAAGAAATCTAATGTTGTGATTTGGCCCTACTAAATTTGAAGATTTCACAGGAGCCCTCACCAAACTTTGCCAAACATCCACCGTAAGGGAATACCAAGTGCAATTTGAGAAATTGGTGAACCTTACATTAGGACTAGATGCATCATTCTTCCAAAGTTGCTTCATCAATGGCCTAAAAGAAGAAATTCGAATGGAGGTACAAATACAAAACCCTATCGATATGATGCATGTCATGGCATTAGCATAGAAGACAGAAGAGAAGAAAAATAACCAAATGCGAATAGGAAGAGTTTTCACATGAAAGCCACCAAACACCTACACTAGCAAAAAACTGAATAAAGTCATGCTAATAAAATGAATTAGTCAGGAGGAAATGAAAGAAAGATGATAAAAGGGCCTCTATTTCCATTGCGATGAAATATTTACACCCAACCACAAATGCATTTCACCAAAATTATATATTTTGGACACAATTGATTGCACCCCCAAGGAAGAAGATGACATCGAAGTTGAAGTAATAACGGATGTTGCAGAAGAAAATAAAGAGGATAAAATATAAATATCCTTTAATGCACTAGCAGGGTATTTAGCTCCACAAAAGATGAAGGTAAAAGGGCATTTTAAGAAACAAAACTCTATTGTTCTCTTACACTCTGGTAGCACTCACAATTTTATAGACTCAAGTTTGACCAAACAAGCTAATTACTTTATATACCACTGCAATAACTTTGAATTCATGATTGGTAATGGCAAAAAAATTGCATGCAAAGGGAAATGTAGGAATATCAAACTCACTATGGGAGGGTATAACATGAAAGCAAATATGTATGTACTACCATTAGGAGGATGTGACATTGTTTTGGGAGTACAATGGCTACGAACGCTCGACAAAATTCAATGGGAATTTGATGAATTATGGATCCAATTTATACAAAACAACTAAATTTACACAATTTAAGGTTTAAACATGGGTCCCACACAAATAATAAGTTCTCATAGAATGGAAAATATTCTTCACAAAGGAGGAAGAGGCATGGTTGCCCAACTATTTTCCTTGTAAAACACCAATGAAGAGCAACCAGAGGCACCAAAATTAATAAAACTACTAGAGAAACATGATAAAATATTTAAAGAACCAGAGGGATTACCTCCATAGTGAAGCCATGATCATGCTATCGAGTTAATTCTGGGACACCAACCTCCAAATATTAGACCTTACCGATATCCATACTTACAAAATAAAAAAATAGAAAAAATAGTACAAGACCTACTAAGGGCAAGTGTCATTCGACCTAGTAGAAATCCCTACTCTTCACCAGTAATACTAGTAAGAAAAAAGGATGTATCATGGTGCCTATGTGTGGATTTTCATGCCCTCAACAAAATAACAATTAAAGATAAATTTCCTATTCTAGTAATTGATGAACTACTCGATGAACTTAATGGAGTCGCATGTTTTTCTAAACTCGATTTACAATCCGGTTACCACCAAATTTGAGTTAAGGAAAGTGATATACCCAAAACCTATTTTTACACCCATGAGGGACATTATAAATTTTTGGTGATGCCCTTTGGCCTCAAAAATGCTCCATCCACATTTAAAATTCTTATGAACAAGGTATTTTTTCTCTTCGTTCAAAAATTTATTTTAGTTTTCTTTGATGATATTTTGATTTATAGCAAGACATGGGAAGAGCACTTAACACATATAGACCAAGCACTCAAGATCTTAGAAGAAAATAAATTATATGCAAAGAGATCAAAAAATTCCTTTGGCCAGTAAGAAATTGAATACCTCGAACATATTGTCTCCAAGGAAGGCATTAAAGTTGACCCCCAAAAAATTGAAGATGTGGAAAATTGGCCGATTCCAAAAATACTAAAAGGGTTGCATGGGTTATTAGGATTAACGGGCTACTATCACAAATTTGTCAAGTATTATGGCAAAATAGCAGCACCCTTAATGGTACTACTTAAGAATAATGCCTTCTTATGGTCTCCATAAGCTAATGAAGCATTCATAACCTTAAAAAATGCTATGTGTACCACTCCTATCCTAGCCATGCCATATTTTTTCCAACCTTTTATTATTTAAAGTGATGCTTTAGGATTAGGAATGGGAGCCATGCTCATGCAAAATGAAAGAACCTTAGCCTTCACTAGTAAGTCATTTCAAAAAATAATTTATCACATTCCACGTATGAAAAATAAATGTTAGCTATTATCCATGTTGTCCAACATTGAATACCATACCTTATTGGAAAACATTTCATTATCCGCATCGATCACCATAGCCTAAAATACCTTTTGGAACAATGGATAACAACCCCAGAACAACAAAAATGGGTTTCAAAACTATTAGGCTATGATTATGAAATCATATAGACAAAAGGGAAAGATAACATGGCTACCGATGCACTTTCCCAAAAGTTTTAATAAACTTCCCAATTACATGTTCTTTCCTACCCTATCCCTATATGGATCAAACACGTCAAGGAATAATGGTATGTAGACCCTAATATACATACCATAATTCAATAGCTCCAAAAAAATCCCATGAGCAAACCCCACTACTCTTAGCAAGGTAACATACTCCGATACAAATAACGTTTGGTCCTCTCACCCACATCTGCTTATTGTCCAAAGCTTCTACATGAGTTACACACTACACCTACTGCAGGACACTCTGGATTTCTAAAAACCTACAAACGAGTGACTAAATCATTTTATTGGAGAGGGATGAAAAATGATATCAAGAGATTCGTCAATGAATGTGAAACATGCCAAATAAATAAAGGCAAAATAGTGGCAACACCAGGCCTTATTCAACCTCTTACTATACCAACAAATATATGGGAATATATATCAATGTATTTCATTGAAGGCCTTCCTAAGTTCGCTAGAAAAATGACTATCCTAGTTGTGGTAAATCGTTTATCTAAATACGCCCATTTTTCCAGTAGCTCACCCCTATACTGCTAGTACTATTGGCCAAATATTCCTTGACAATATCTTCAAATTACATGGCATACCTTCTACTATAAAAATTGATCGTGATCCCAGTTTCACTAGTAATTTTTGGAAAGAATTATTTAAACTCTAAGGTACTCAACTTCGAATGAGTTTTTCTTACCATACCCAAACATATGGTCAAACAAAAATTGTCAATAAATGCTTAGAAACCTATCTCCAATGCTATACTTCCATAAAACCCCTTCACTGGGTTAAATGAATTCCACTAGATGAATGGTGGTATAATACCACATATCACACAACCATTAAAATGACCCCTTTAAAAGAATTATATGGTCAATCACGCCCATCTCTAACCTCTTATCTTCTAGGAAGTACAAAAGTGCCACCAGTAGAGATGGAGCTTGTTACTTGAGATAATATCATTCACACTCTGAAAGACAATTTACACATCACTCTACACCGCATGAAACAACAAGCGAACCAACATCAAACTAAAATATTTTTCCAATAAGGGGATAGGGTATTTCTTCGCATTCAACCATATCATCAAACCTCTTTAAAAATCAAAGGTTCTAAAAAATTAGCACCCAAATTTTATGGCCCTTATAAGATTCTACAACATATTGGACCAGTTGCATATAAGCTTGAATTACTAGAATCTTCCAAAATCCATCCTGTATTCCATGATTCTTGTCTTAAAGACATAGTAGGAACTCAAATCACTACACAAACTCAACTCCCAGAATTTTTTGACAATGGGATCTCATGATTGAACCAAAAGCTATCCTAGACCGTTGTATGTGCCAACTCTGTAACCACACCATCACCGAGGTATTGATTCAATGGAAAGGTCTACCTCCAGAATATTCTACGTGGGAGACGCTCCACCATATTAAATAACAATTTTTGCAATTCCATATTTGAGGACAAAGATCCTTCAAAGGAGGGTGGCATGTTAGGAGATCACTCCTAACATATTTTATTAATCATTAATTTACTTATATTATCATATTGGAAAGGCATGTTCTTTCCTCATTGTATTTTCATTTTTTATTTATTAAACATTGATATTATGAGGAAAAACATCATCGAAATATTAAATTACATCAATTGATTGAGTAACATCATCAATTCTATCTATGATTCATTATTAACTATGATTTTTTTCCTTCTGCATTATCATTGTTATTCCATAGCTAGTGTCCTAACAGATCCAAGAGAGGCCATCACATCTTCAAATATATTAGTCAAACATGTTAAACTATTTATTTCATACCAGTCAAACTTAGAGAGCAATTTCATTTCAACTTCATGGTAAAGCTTAATGGTAGGTTCATTGAATTGGTATTCTTCATTGATTTGCTTAACGACAAGTTGAGAATCACAAAATATCCTAATACACTTAATGCTCATAGCTATAGCTGATTGAAGACCTAGTATTAAGGCTTCATACTCTATGATGTTGTTTGTGCATTGGAAGTCAAGTTTAAATGATAATGGGATAGGTACACCCTGGGGTGTATGAAACATGAATCTAGCACCTTGATCTTTCACACACTTAGAGCCATCAAAGAATAGTGTGATATCAATATCTTCCTCTGGAATGACATCTTCTTCTTGTTCAGTGATAGCAAATACCACATCATATAGGAGCTCAATAATCAAAGTATGATGACTAGGTATTGGAGCTTTCGTAAGTTGATCAACTACGACTTGACATTTAATGAATTTTTTGGCTAATGAATACAAGGTCAAATTTAGTAAAGAGCATTATCCATTTAGCAATGCGGGTGTTATTGTAAGTGCATGAAATCATATAATGTAGAGTATTTTCTCTAGCTATGACATATGTTGTGTGACTAAGCATGTAATGTCATATGGGATGGATGGAACCTAATAAATGGTACTAGGAGATTGGTTAACTTAGACAGTAGCAAACAACACAAATAAATGCATTTACCAAAGTTATATATACATGCAATGCAAAGAAATAAAATATTTTTGTTTATTTTTTATTTTTTTTGGTAGTGGTAAAAACCACTTTTTTTATTATGTACATATGTTACAAGTTTGGCTTATGAAATGGATTAATGGAATGGAGGTGGTGGTTCACCAATAGGGATGGATCACTCTTGTGGAAGAATAAAGTGGAATATGGGCTCATGGATGGGGAACATGTTGAGATAAAACTCATATTGTTTGGTATGGGGAATTATAGGCTTTGATTACTCTTCAGATTCATCTAAATTATCAACATAAGCTTAAATTCTTCATACATATCATCATCCGAGTCATCAGGATGGAGGGTTTGTTCTCCTAAATTTAGATCAAGTCTTTCTAAGGCTTTTTCAAGAGAAGAGGTGTGGAAAGTGGGTGGTAACCTAGACCTGAATGGTCGTGCACTTCTTGATATGGAACATCAATAGTTTGAAGCACTCCCAGTTCATGTACTTCTAGGTCGAAACCTTACCAATTGACCATGTGAAAATAGTGGGATGTAAATCTCATCATGCTTGGAATGTTGGTAAGTGTTGGTTCTTTGGGTTCTTCTAGGGGAGCTAGATTTTATGAAGAATCAATCCCCCCATATATAAAATTTATGCTATTTGGAGTTGAACCCATATCATATACTGCTCCTATTGCTAAAGGTGGATCACATGGGTGATTGAAATCCTTAGCATTAGTAATGGTGAATGGTGTGATAGTGATATCTTGGACCACATATTAACCAATACTTGGATTAGTGAGGTCAACCTCAACTTGGGATCACATAGAAAGACTATGACTGGATGATAGCTTATGGAATGATGGAGATGAAGGTGTCTCACAATCCATCAACTCAACTTGTGAAACATTAGGTGAGGGGGATGTATTGTATTGGAAAGGTTTTTGGATGGATGATGATGATGCAGTGAATGGTAAGGATGTTGATCATGTGGATTGACTGTGACCACATGTGCATGTAGTCAATTATGAAGATTATGGGAGAATGGAAGTTTGATGGAGATTGGTGATAGAGAACTCCTCAGGAATAGGAGCTTTTTATGAGAAATTTTTTGGAGTGGTATATGGATTGGTTTATGGTGATAAAAAGAGGTGGGTGTAAGGAAGCATGGATTCATAAGGTTTTGAAATGAAAATGCAATACTTAAATGACTTGACATCTGTCGATATGCAATATACATATCCCTCATGAACGTACTTTAAGCATTGGTGTAAAATGAAAGGGGCACATATCATTTCCCTCATCCAAGGTCTTCAAGGGAGTAAATTTTATGCCATGGACCCTTCCAGGATGTGAAACATAGTGTGCAAAATTTTAACCCCTACTTCAATGGGTAAAACAATAGTGCCAATTGTGGAACACAAAGCATCATTGAATGCATTTAAGGTGAATGATGACTTGGTGATATGAGATGGAAGAAGGTTAAAATTATGAAGGGCAGCCATGGTGATGATATTGATAGAGGAACCAATGTCAATTAAAACTCTTTTGAAAGGCTTCTTGTCAATTAGAGCCATGATATGCAATGGAGGGTCTACTAAGTCCGGTGAGATTGGCTTAATCTCAAAGTAATAGAATGTTATGGAAGGCTCCAAACATATTTTAATGCTCCCCACAAAGCTATTGAAGGCATTAGAATATTGAGATTGCATTTCAATGGATTTCAAAATGTCCATTAATACCTCACGATGTGGGAAATATTGTTGAATTAACTCATAAATTAATAATCTGGTGGAACCCATATTTAGATTATAGCTAACTGGCTACTCAATAAGATGAATAGTCATGGTGGATGATTTATTGGACGATTTGATGGATTTTATTGACTAGGAATGTGGATGGGTGATCAAGGATTAGGTAAAACTTGGATGGGAGGCAATGTGGGAGGTTGTGACACACTTGCTTGAGGTTGATGCCTTGTAATTTTTTTATTGTTTCTTTGACATCTAGTGACTACATGGATAGCACTTATAAATACATGGTATTTTTGGATGTGATTGACTTGATCAAGGGAATTTTTTGTGTTATATCCTCCTATATTTTGTTGTACCTCATCATGATGAGGAAGTGGTGTTTGAAAAATACCAAGGTTTTATTTTGTTAAGCAAGGGGGTTGTCAAGCTTGATTGCCCCCAAGTCAATAAGGTCTTATACTATGTCCTTAAATATATGGAAATTGTTAATTTCATACCCATTTTGCCTATGGTAAGGGTAAAATAAATGTTCCTGATAGTGTTTACTATGTTTGGCGAGATCATTTGGTCTGATTTCGGGCAAAACAAGTTTTTTTGTGTCATACAACCTTCAAAAAAGGGAAGCATATGACTCAACTAAGGGGATGTATTGGCATTTTTTTTAGACAAACTATCACCAGGGATGATTTTCTATAGCTAGCACTGTGTTTTGTATGGCTTGAGTTATTGAGGGTACCGCATGATAATCAAATTTTTACGATGGTTGTTGCACTGATTGTTGTTGAGCCATTACTGGTTGGCTCATGACCACTTGATTAATGTGATTGGGTTGATTTTCTTGGGTAGCCTGTGTTTATTTTGGTTGGCCAAAATAGTTGCTTTTATATTGGCCCTTATTTTGCCATTCTTTTTTCTTAGGCTTAAGTATGCCTTCTTGGATTTTGATTTCCTTGATGATACTAGCCTGAGCTAAAGCTTCTTCAAATGAACAATAAGTCTGTAGTTGAAGCATCCAAGAGATATGTTTTAAATAACTCTTGGTGAATAGCTTGATTAACTCATCCATTGGTAGGGTGAATGGAAACCTAGTAATGACAACACTCCAACGATTTCCAAAATCATAGATAAAATCATCATCATGCTATCTTAAAGCATAGACATCAAAAAATGAGACTTTATTTCTAACATTTAGGATAAAATGCTCAAATAATTGGTCAATCAATTGCTCAAAATTATAAATACTATGAATGAGTAATTGATTATACCACACTATGACATCTCCTCCTAATGTTTGAGGAAATATTTTGAGCATGAGAGCATTATCATTTTGGATTCAAAAACATGAGTGTACAAACATGCTCACGTACTCTTTGGAATACTTAGTTCTCTTGAATTTGTTAAACTTAGGCACTGTGAAATGTTTTGGATATGATGATGATGGTACTGAATAATGAATGGGTTGATTGATCAATTGGCGTAAAGTTAATTTATGATTTATCAAACCAGGATTATATTGTATCAATTGATATTTTTTTTTTGCATGGCCTTAATTCTAGGGTCTTCTTAAAGAATAAGGAAGCCCTAAATTACCTGATAATTTTGAGGTGGGTTAGCAAAATGTTGTGGGGTAAGCAAATGATGACGATGACTAGGCAAATGTGATGGAAATTAATGAATGGGAGATTGATGGTGAAAATATGGAGAATTTTGGAATGAGGTTGATACATGATGGTCATGGTTGAGTTAGCCAATGGGAATAGTATGGGTAGTGGTATGACTTGATGGGGGAACATGGATAGAAACCATAGAATATGATGGTGTCCATTATGGACCTTGGTTAATGAGTACATTCTGAGTAGAGTTTGGTAAAGGCTTAGGGTTCACTTGCACTTATTGTTGAGCATTTTGATGGTGTCTAAGAAATTTGTTCAAATGTTCACATGCTTCATTAATATCTCTATCAGAAGTGGAGGATATAGAAGTAGATGGTATGGAAGATGTGGTTGGAGGATAAGTTACACTTGGTATGGTAACTTGTGAGGCTAAAACTTGTGAAGCAACATTTACATGTGCTTCACACAAGGGGTTGGTGTATGTGGATGTGTATGAAGTGCTACGAGCACATGAGGGTTGAGAATGGACACATGATAGGAAGGTGCAACTAAAGCCTTGAAAAAAGGGTTAGTGTACACCTAGGTAACGGTGGATAGTGGTTGGGAATAAACAAGATCTTGCTATAAAGTAGGATCTTGTCTAGGTGAGTTAGGGATAGACTCTAAGACATAGATAGAAGACTTCATAAGAGCTTCTACTTGTGCCATATCTAGATGGGTAATATGGTGATCAATGGTTGGTGAGATTGACTCTTCTTAGGGCATAGCCATATGAAAGGTTATTGATGGTAAGGAATGTGAGAGACCTATATATAGATCTACCTGTGTCACATTCAGGGAATCTACCATAGAAGTGATGGGGAAGGTGGATGAAAGTTTCATTGAATTATATTGATTTAATGCTTTATTTTATTTTCTTGTTAAGACCATAAAGAAAATAAACCAAAATACAAATTATGCAATAAAATGAAACACAAAAATTAAATTTCACAATAAAAATTACAATCAATGCTAAGTTTTTTTAACACGTGTATCTTACCTCATTCATTGATTATCTCCTTTTAATGTGAGTTTATTTTCTTAAATTTCAATCTTGTGTGTTTCAAATGTGCTAATATGAATTAATCCAAAGAAAGGTAAAAACTATGGCTAAGTTGGTACAACGAGATTCTTGTTGGTGATGAAATCCAAAAATTTTGCTCAAGGGTGGCCTAAGGTTTCTAAGGGTAGAGATTGGTGGATGGAGATGGAAGCCACTATCAAAAAATCTCAAGCAATGGTTTTTTGATGAAATCCAACCACTACTGTTAAATGTAAATTGTGCAATGTGTGATTATTTTTAAAATTTCTGATTTGCTATTGTGTTCATACAATATTAGAAATATAACTAGTTTTGATAGTCTAAATCAAAAGCCACTACCCAGAATACCAATTTTTCCAAAGGATGTAGAGTACATCGCTTAAGACTCTTTCTTGAAAGTTGGGGGGTTCATCTACTTCTTTGTATGGAATCACCCAAGTATGGGGATACTTTTGGTATCTAAACAATGTTTCTACTTAGACCTACAAATATAGGAATCCCCAACCCTATAATGCAAACTAATTATACAGTTTTTTCAATTTACATGAAATCAGAATGCAAGTTTTTTTCAATTTATGAATATAGCAAAAAATTAGAAACTTCAAATAGAAAGTGTGGATGAATGCAAATGAGTAATCTTAAGCCTAAGATGTAGGCTAATATTAATGTTTTTCCCATATTAATTAATAATGTTCTTTTTAGCTTAAAAACCTAAAAAAAATATAAGATTCCCAGAATACATAAAAAAAAAAGTTAGGATTTTGATAGTAGACTTACAAACAGCCTACGCTTTTGATACAACTCTATATAAAATTTCCTTTGGTATTTCTAAAATGCACCTGGGAATTTCAGGATGGCCCTCAAGTGTCATTGGGTGTTCACACACCTTCTACAACTTCCTGCAAGTCTTTAGAAATCCTAACTAGAAAAAAATGCTTGATTCATGCCTTTGAAAATCCTACAAAATAAGATAGAAAACAACAAATAAATTAGCAAGGTAAATCATAAAAAGAAACCCTTAGTGGGTCCCACCATTATTGCCATTTTTGAATATAAAAACACAACACCAAATAACAAGATATAAATTCAACTCAAAATATAATATTGCACAATGAATGATATTTATTAATGGGGGGATCCTCAAAACTCCATTGTTACAATAATAATCCTTTAATTATTTTCTACATATTTTACAATAGCTAGGGTTCTCTGAAACCCTAGCAAATAAGGTTGGTGGTGTTTTAAAACACGTCTCTACTCATAATAGAAGTGAGTGGGCTTCTGGTTATCTGATACTGGATCACTCTAGCTTAAGCAACTATCCAATGCTAATGTAACACTTCTATATCTACACATAATAAAACAAAAAATGGGTTAGTAGCAACTGTGAGGGCTCCACAATGTGAGGCCCTCTATAATCAATACAAAACCCTAGCTATATGATGTAAATAACATGAACATAAACTAAAAATGTATAGAATGAAATAACAATAAAAAATTTACCTTGCTTATATTTTGTTCTCTAATTTGATGAAATTTGTTGTAGTGGATTGGTACGAAAATACCCTAGCATCGTCCAGGGGCTAGGACGACTTCATAACTCTAGCGTAAAATGCCCATAGATGATCAACGGCTACAAGAAACGCTCGTGGATGATCAAGAATGGTGGAGGGTGCCCAAAGGTGCTTGGCGAAAGAGGGGAAGCATCCAAAGGTGCTCTATGATGATAGAAAGTTCCCAAAGGCATTTGAAGGTTGACAAGGAAGTTTACAGAAATAGATCTAGTTGGGTGAGAGGGGTGGCAATGGATGTAGATAATATGGTAAGTGAGTATGGAAGGCGAGAGTACTTAGGTACATGAATGGAACTCAGGTTACCAAGGACTCAAGGATTCCTAGGGAACTTCTATGGAATTTAGGGTTTGAGCCATCAAAATGGCTCCTATTAATAATCCAACCTAGGGCATTCTAGGGTTTCAAAGACACTAATCGTGTTGATGAGATAAAAGCATATTGAAGGGTGGATATTAAATCTAGGGTGTGGCATGGATTGGCATGGTTGGATGGATAGGATTAAGTTAAATTGGATTTCTAAGATTGATTCACTTATATAAATATATATTTACTAAATATATATAAAATATTATTATTTAAATATATATAAAATAAATATACATAAATATATATGAATAATGAGTGGAAATGGTAGGAAAATTAGGATGGATGACAAGTGGCTAGGTTTTGGTGCCTATAATATATGTATACACACACACACACATATTTCTGCATGTTAAAAGCATGGGTAGATCAGATTTTATATTTCATTTATAATATATATATATATATATATATATATATATATATATATATATATATATATATATATATATATATATATAAGAAATTATGCATTTTAAAGCCTAGGCAAATTATATTTTATTCAATTTTTCAAATTTATATGCATTTCTGCATGTTAAGCCTCGACAAATTTTATATTTTATTTAATATTTTAAATGTATATGCATTTCCACATGTTAAAGCATAGTTTTTTATATTTTATTTAAACTTTAAAATGTATATGCATTTCTACATGTTAAAGCCTAGGCAGATTTTATGTTCAGTTTTAATATGTATATGTTTACCTTGATTGCATTTTTGGAAGCCTAAACATTGTATATGTTTTAAATTAAGGATTTAATGTGCATATGCTTACTTTGAATTCGTTTCCAAAATCATGTGCGATTTATATGAGTTTCAACATCCTTTGTTAGTAGAATAACTATGTGCGAGCTTAAGTTTCTATTGATAAATAAAGTTAATTTTTCTATTAAAACAATTAGAGCTTATATTTAGGGAAGAAACTATGGTGAAATAGAGTTTATGATTCCCTTTGATAATTTGAGTTCATACTTTATAGTAATGAAATGAAGCTTAATGATTAAAGCTTGAGTTTTTATATTTAGGGAAAAAGAGTTTGTGTCTTCTTGAAATGATTGGAGTGCATTTTTGAGGTTGTGAGATAAATCTTATGCCTTCTATTGAGAGATAGAATTTTGTTTAAGTTTTGAATGCACTTAATGGGTAAGAATAGATGGGGAATCTATTCTTGGGAGGAGTATGGGCTCCTCTTAGTATGTTGCTATGTTAATTGATATAGAAGGTGATTGAAAAAAAGTATTGTGATATTTCTATGCACCTGATTGATTATTGAAATGATAAACTATTTTGGAAAGAATGGGTGGGGAATCCATTCTTGAAGGAATTATGGGGTTCCCTCTTTGATTTTTTTTTGAAATGATAAACTATTTTGGAAATAATGGGTGGGGAATCCATTCTTAAGGAAATTATGGGGTACGCTCTTTGATTTTTCTATATGAAAAGATATTGTTAGAAGAATCGTTGATTTTTGAAATCTCTTATGGCTTTTGTATAATATTATGAAGCATGGTTGCTTTGTGAAATCTCTTATGGCTTTTGCTTAATGTTGTTTTCAAGAATTATTTTGTTTTAAAAGAAATAGAAGGGATGTAGAAATGTGAATGGTCATATTTTTCTATAGTTCTATTTGATATATTGAATATTAAGGTAATGGGTGTGGAGTCCATTTACATTGTGAGGATACTATGGGGTTCCTCACATATTCTCTTAAGTGGGAGTGGAGTCCATTTATAGTGAAATAATATGGGGTATTTCACATATTATTCTAAATGGACGTGGAGTCCATCGGTATAAGGAAATCATGGGGCTTCCTTATAGGTATTTTTTATTTTAAAATTATGGAAAACAAATTGGGTGTGGAGTCATTTTTGGATGAAGAAATTTATGGGTTTTCTTCATGTGATTGGTTTAAAATAAAATAGAAATGTAAAGGATCATTTCTATATGGGTATTTGATGTAATGGATAAAGAATGTAGAAATGTAAATGGTTTATTTTTTCTATATGCTTTTATTGGATGCATTGAATATGAAGGAGCATTTAGAAATGCATTATCATACTAAGGAGTTTCCTAATCCCTTAATCCAACCACCTCTCAATGGAGCTCAAGGAAATCATTAAATAATGTTATGGATAGAAATAATTCTATCATGCTTTTACCAAGGTTTCATATTGGTTATGATTATGATGTATTTGGAATCTCAAAAAAGAGATGAAATGTAGGAAAAGCTTATAATGACTAGTCATGGGGTTGATGATATGTATATTGAGTTATATTGTTAAGAAGACTTTGTAATAAGTTTTTTATTATGAGAAGACTTGAATAGTTGATGTTAAATATTCATTGTTGTTACTTCCAGTTCTTTTTTGAAAGAGTTAAATTATAGTTATTATTTTGTAAAACCCACAAGGGTGATTCTATGTTGTGGAAAAAAGAATGAAAAGTAGTTACATTTTTTATTACAAAACATGTTCTTTCTTACCGAAAGAGTAAATTTTTTTAAATATGTTTAATGTTTTCAATAATATGCATTAGGAATATTTTAATTCCTTTATTTATTTAGCAAAGTGAGCATGTTTTACTTTTGATTAAGAGAGAGAGATATATGGTATTGGTTTTATTATATGTTATGATTTGGGGTTATGAAGGGTAACTTGGGAGGGTATACTCATAGTAACCTTGTTAGTACCCTTGTTAAGATAAATTCCAAGACTTGGTTAGTTGTGAGGAGGTAACAATCAAGTTAGTTGTGAATCACATCTTGAGTGGTGTAGCTCAGATGTATTCCTAAAAGCATGGAGCTTTTGAGAAATGTTCTTAATCATGGGTCTTGAACCACAATTCCTACCATGGAGGTTAGAAAATCATTCACAACATTAATATATGATAACACTTTTATCGAGAAGGATCAAGTTACCATGCATATTATCATGAGGAGTGATAATACCCTTAATTAGCCCATCGCAGAGGTGTGGTAATTAAACACTAGGTACTAGTTGTGTTATTGTAGAGATGAGATAATTGGACTTTAAGGTATTATGTGAGGTAGCATCTACATAGACTAACTTATGTATGGTGAGAGAAATGGCATCCCTTTTTATGGAAAAAAAGAGATAATTCATACATTGTGGTTAAATTTCCTTACACTCAAAAGAGTATAATAAACATGGGGAAACCACTGAAGGCATCTTTTTTAACCATGGATATTTTAAAAAGTTAATCCCAAAAATAGCTACGAGAGTTTGGCCTATCCTATCCACTTGAGTATTTTTGGTAGTGAAAAGAACTCAAAAGTGGTTATGTATTAATTATACAAAAAAAAAGTATGGGAATATTTTTCTAAACCTTTCTTGTGAATATTTTTCAAAAAAAATATTTTTCTCTCTCAAGATGATTAGAAATGGGTTTTTATAGTTGGTATTAAATCTCTAGGTCATAGAATGAGAATATTACATGAAAGGTCCTAGGATCAACTGAATTGATGTGCAACATTGGGGAGACTTGCTACTCTAGGAACCTTAACTTGGATTAGGTTCATTGGGTATTGCACATCGGTGGGATTAATTCAAAATAAGGAGTAAAAATCCTAAAGAAAGTTGTCTCTTATTGTGTATGACACCTTGCATGGAGCAAGTGTGACCATAATCATTATCAAGTGAGTGATAATGGTGTAAAATCTTACTAGGAATAGAACCTTGTGTGGAGCAAGTGTGACCATAATCATTAGCAGGTAAGTGATAATTATTTATGTTAGTTCTTGGGGATGAGGAAACTAACTAAAGTTAGAAGTAAAATTTGGATAAAATTATAACCTAACTCAACTTCCTTTGTGGATAAATAACAGACACCTTGTGGTGTGGAAATCATGACCAAGATCATCATCAATGGAGTGATAATGGTTATAACTAAGATGGCACCTTGTGGTGAGGCAAGTGTGACCTAGATCATTACCAGGGAAGTGATAATGGTCAAATCAAAATGACACCTCATGGGGATACAAGTGTGACCATGACCATTACTAGAAGAATGTTAATGGTCTAAGTTAGTTCATGGGAAGATATAACTAACCATTTGAAGTACAATTGGGAGAAATTATAACTTATCCAACTCCTTTGTGTGGCTAGGAGAAATGGTGCCCAAGTTAAGGAGAGGAAGAAGAGAATTTTATTAGAATCCAAGGCTAGTTAGGTAGGATGGAACTAGAAGAGAAAATTCTAGTAATTCTAATAGAGAGGTGGAGAACCTCACCACTGTAGTCTCTCTACTACAAGAAAAATAGAACAACAAAGGGAACAAATGAACCAACAAATACAATTTAAAAAATAATTATTTTGAGGGTAGACAAGAGGAGGATCCTACTTTAGAAGATCAAATAAGCATAGCTTGCATAGAAGTAGAGCTATCCAAAGATATGAAGAATGTCAAAGTATCCAAGTTTATTTGAAAAGACAAAAGTGATTCAGGTAAGGTTTGGATGAATGCATTAGAAATACACTTTTCCATGAAGAGATACTCTATAGTAACCCTAATAGTAGGGCTACTCTCCACTTATAGGATACATGATTAGAATGGTGGAATACACTCAAATTTGGTTAGTAGATTCATATAGTGAATCTTCAAAGGGATGGATTTATTCAATCCTTCAAGAAATTTTTTTATCAAGACAATATTGTGTAGAGAAATTCGAGGAATTCTATACACTTCATCAAGGAACAAGAATAGTGGAGATATATTATCAAAAATTTGTGAAGTTATTAAAATATGTACCAAAATATGAGGTAAATGAGAAATTGAAGGTACATAAGTTCATCTTAGGAGTGGATCCTAATATTATAATAGTGATAAACTTGCACAAACCCAAGACCTAGAAAAAGGTATATGATATAGCTTGTTATGAAGAAGCCAAATTACAAACAGAGAAATCCTTCAACTATGGTGGGTTGGTAAAAGAATATCGATAGAAACTTAAAAAAAGAAAGAGTTTTGGAATCATGAAAAGATATGGAGGAACTCAGGGTGATTTTATAGAGGTTTAAGGAAGTTGTCGATCATAAAAATAGCTATGTTGATTTTAAAATATCACCCAAATAATTTTCTATGGGAGATAAAGTTTTCTTGAGAGCTAGACCCATGAAAAGTGCCATCAAGTCAATTAGGTTGGATCCTTGTTTTGTAGGGCCTTTTGAATTTTTTCTATTTAAGAAAACGTTGAGGAAATGGGGAAGCATTTCCCATTTTTATTTGAATGAAATGTATGTTATATAAATGCTTTGTATTGCAAGAAATACAAAGGACCATGTTTAGTCCAAGGGGGGTAGTATGTCATGACCCACCTTGACAGGACTCATTAACATTATGGAATTTTGTGTTTATGTATAATTATTCAATGCTTAGCTTTTGACATATTATGAAAATGAATGGTTATATGTAATTATTATTTTGGTTATGTTATATAATAATATGGTATTGGTGATATCATGTGTGGTTTCAGGACCAAGTGCTCTTATAGGTGGACGAGGAAGTTGGCCATCGATAATGAGAGACCAAAATAAGGGAAATGATGATCAGATATATTGATAATAGCTCCAAGGTAACAAGATGTTATAACATATAGTTACATCTCATATTGCATGTATGAATGAGGTTATTCCCCTAACTAGAAATTTACTTTAGCAAAGGAGTAGTTCCTAGTAGCAAGTGATGATTGGTCATCAAAAAACTTGCTAACTAGGAACAAAGGGTGGCATAACATTTTGCAAGGTTTGTTTATAAGAATTTTAAAGTTATTTGTGTTTGCTTATAATTTGGAATGGATGTAAAACAAGAAATCCATTAGAGAAAGAATTATTAAGTGTGAGAACTTAATAATTAATATATGCCAATGTTATGGCTAGTAATAAACACTAGTTGATGATATTAATGAAATTAATAAGAAAACAATAAATTTTAACTTATTGTTTTGAATGTTATTAGTTAACATTTGGAAAATAATTTCTAAATACAAAGGTTAAGGAAATTATCTTATGGAAAAAATGAAGGGTGATATAATATTCATTTATGAATGAAGACTTCTAAAGTTGAAAAGGAATTGATATATTTTAGAAATATAATAATTATTATAACTTATTAATAAGGAAGTTAAAAAGGTGGTTGAAAAAACTTTTCTTTTTATGGGTAAAGACAAAAACAGAAACCCTAAATTTAGTAGATATGCTACTTGTTGGTAACACATGCTTTGGTGGAGGAAAATGAATAACATTGGAGATTTAAAGGGAGTGTTTTCCAATAATTATTATTGCATGTTTTTTGGTTCTTATATGACTAGTTTTGTTGAGAGGAGGAAATAGGGATGTGCAACCCTTTTGAAACAAGGAAAACGAGGAAAACTTGAAAATGAGAAGTAGGGGAGAGAAAAATAGAAGGAAAAACCTGAGAAAAATAGGAGGATAATTTTGTAGACTAATACCAGGAAATGTACAACTCTCTTGAAGGGTGGAAAAATATATATGTATTGTGCTTGGTTTCCATTGGTCTTCTTCTGTATTGGAGTAAAAATTTTCAACTTGTACCTCTACATGTTAAATCCTAGGGAAAATTTATATTTTATTTAATATATTCAGCATGTTAAGCCTAGGCAAATTTTATATTTTATTTAAGCTTTTAAATGTATATGCATTTTAGCATGTTAAACCTGAGCAAATTTTATATTTTATTTAATATTTAAAATGTATATGCATCTCCACATGTTAAAGGTTAGGAAGATTTAATGTTAAGTTTTAATCTGTATATATTTACCTTGATAGCATTTTCGAAAGCTTGAGCATTTTATATGTTTTAAATTAAGTATTTAATGTGAATATGCTTACTTTGAATTCATTTCCAAAATCATGTGTGATTTATATGAGTTTTAACATCTTTTTTATTATAATAACTATGTGTGAGCTTAAGTTTCTATTGAGAAATAAAGTTAATATTTTCTATTAATAAAATTAGAGCTTATATTTAGGGAAGAAACTATGGTGAAATAGAGTTTATGATTCCCTTTGATAATTCAAGTTCATACTTTATAGTAATGAAATGAAGCTTAATGATTAAAGCTTGAGTTTTTATATTTAGGGAAAAAGAGTTTGTGTCTTCTTGAAATGATTGGAGTGCATTTTTGAGGTTGTGAGATAAATATTATGCCTTCTATTGAGAGAGAGATTTTTTTTAAAGTTTTGAATGTACTTAATGGGTAAGAATATATGGGAAATATATTCTTGGGAGGAGTATGGGCTCCTCTCAGTATGTTGCTATGTTAATTGATATAGAAGGTGATTGAAAAAAAGTATTGTGATATTTCTATGCACCTGATTGATTATTGAAATGATAAACTATTTTGGAAAGAATGGGTGGGGAATCCATTCTTGAGGGAATTATGGGATTCCCTCTTTGATTTTTCTATATGAAAAGCGATTGTTAGAAGCATGGTTGCTTTGTGAAAACTCTTATGGCTTTTGCATAATGTTCTCAAGCATGGTTGCTTTGTAAAATATTTTATGGTTTTTTATCAAGGTTCCACGAGCCTGGGGGACGGGTTTCCGGGGATGGTGGGGGATGGCAGGCCAATTTTAGGGGACGGCTCGGGGACGGCTGGGGGGACGACTTGTATAATACTATAAAAATTGATTTTTTTTAGAAATTTAGAATAATCTACACATTCAGAATTCTACACCCAACAAAAATGATATTTCATATTACTAATCAATTATGTAAGTGCAGCCATTCATATTCAGATTAGTTACTAACACATAAGTGCAGCCATTCATATTGAGATTAGTTACTAACACATAAGTGCAGCCATAATTGAGTCATTTAACATTTTCATATTCATATTAGTTACTAATATGCAGCCATTTAATTGTTTCAAGTTCAACAACTATAACTTGAAGGTTCAGCCAAGGATATCAAGTGCAAACAATGTTCAAACAGTCATCATTTTAAGTAATAACGGTCATCATTTTTTCAGCCACCAATGTTCAAACAAATACTGTCATTTTTAAAAATTTCGAGTCACTAACTATCACTAACTGTTCAAATTTTCAGTCACTATACCAAAATAATTGGTATTGTTTAAATAAACCTCCTTTTAGTCTTGTAATGATGGCATTATAGCATAATTCCAAAGGCCCTTACCATTTTTTAAGTTAATTTTTTTTTTTTTTTTCCCCTTGGGTGAGGATGCCCAGTGTGGGGGACGGCTGGGCCCCATGGGGGATGCTCAGACCGTCCCCGGGGATGACCATCCATCCCCGAGGACAGTCTGAGCATCCCCCATGGGGCCTAGACGTCCCCGGGGACGGCTGGGCATCCCCAGGGATGCCCCAAAAAGGGGGACATCTCGGGGACGAGAGGCCATAGGCCTCAGCCGTCCTGGGGACATTTCCCAGTCGTCCCCCAAAAGTGGGGACAGGGGGAAACGTCCCCCTTGTCGTCCCCTCGTGCTGGGGGATGCGAGAAACGGGGGGACGCATCCCCTAGGGGGGACGCGTCCCCGTGGAACAATGTTTTTTCTTAATGTTGTTTTCAAGAATTGTTTTGTTTTAAAAGAAATAGAAGGGATGTAGAAATGTGAATGGTCATATTTTTCTATAGTTCTATTTGATATATTGAATATTAAGGTAATGGGCATGGAGTCCATTTACATTGTGAGGATACTATGGGGTTCCTCACATATTCTCTTAAGTGGGCATGGAGTCCATTTATAGTGAAATATTATGGGGTATTTCACATATTCTTCTAAATGGGCATGGAGTCCATCGGTAATAAGGAAATCATGGGGCTTCCTTATAGGTATTGTTTATTTTAAATTATGGAAAACAAATTGGGCATGGAGTCCTTTTTGGATGAAGAAATTTATGGGGTTTCTTCATGTGATTGGTTTAAAATAAAATAGAAATGTAAAGGATCATTTCTATATGGGTATTTTATGTAATGGATAAATAATATAGAAATTTTTCTTTTCTATATGTTTTTATTGGATGCATTGAATATGAAGGTGCATTTAGAAACACAATATCATACTAAAGATTTGTCCTGATCGCTTACTCCAACCACATCTCAATAGAGCTTAAGGAAATCATAAAACAATGTTATGGATAGAAAGAGTTCTATCATGATTTTAACAAGGATTAATAGTAGTTATGATTATGATATATTTGGAATCTCAAAAAAGAGATGAAATGTAGAATTTTTTTATAATGACTAGTCATGGGGTTGATGATATGTATATTGAGTTATATTGTTAAGAAGACTCTATAATAAGTTTCTTTATTATGATAAGACTTGAATAGTTGATGTTAAATATTCATTGTTGTTACTTCTAGTTCATTTTGAAAGAGTTAACTTATAGTTATTCTTTTGTAAACCCCACAGGGGTGATTCTATGTTGTGGAAAAATGAATGGAAAGTAGTTACGATTTTGATTACAAAACATGTTCTTGCTTATCGAAAGAGTAAAAATTTATTAAGATGTTTAATGCTTTCAATAATATGCATTAGGAATGTTTTAAGTCATTTCTTAATTAAGCAAAGTGAGCATGTTTTACTTTTGATTAAGAGAGAGAGAGATATGGTATTGGTTTTATTATATGTTATGATTTGGAGTTAACTTGGGAGGATATACTCATAGTAATATTGTTAGTTCCCTTGTTAAGATAAATCCTAAGACTTGGTTAGTTGCAAGGAGGCAACAATAAAGTTATTCATGAATCACATCTTGAATAGCGTAGCTCAAATGTATTCTCAAAAGCATGGATATTTTGAGGAAGGTTCTTAAGCATGGGACTTGAACCACATTTCATACCATGGACGTTAGGAAAACATTCACAACATGAGCATGTGATAATACTTTGATCGGGAAGGATTAGGTGACCATGCATACTATCATGAGGATTGATA
Source organism: Wollemia nobilis (assembly GCA_028583015.1). Taxonomy (NCBI): domain Eukaryota; kingdom Viridiplantae; phylum Streptophyta; class Pinopsida; order Araucariales; family Araucariaceae; genus Wollemia; species Wollemia nobilis. The sequence continues at coordinate 1,055,962 of JAQPPZ010001538.1, forward strand.
ATACCCCTAATTAGCCCATCACAAATGTGTGGTAATTAAACACTAGGTACTAGTTGTCTTATTGTGGAGATGAGATAACTAGAACTTAAAGCATTATGCAAGATAGCATCTACATAGAATAACTTATGTATGGTGAGATAAATTTTGTTCCATTTTGATGGAAAAAAAAAGATAATTCTATTTCAATCATCCTCATTCGTATCTCATGCATCCCAAGTTTAAACCCCCTATTCTAGATCCCTAATGGAAATTCTTGAACCTTTAGTCTTGAACCTCGATCCTATGGTCAAGGATATTATGAAAAGCCACAATAGCCTCTCTTTTTTGAAAATATTTTTTGGTAATGAGGAGGACATTACCAACACCATTTTCATAACCTAGGAAGATGATCATGTATTTTTCCTAGGCCTCGATATTACCATTTATGTGCAACTACTCATGTAAGTGATGGATCTACCTACTTATAGGAGGAGCATTCACCAAAACAAGTATTCGATGGCATAGAAGATTGAGTTCTTCCTAGAGAAAGGTAAGGTACTCCTCATCACTGATGGGGGAATCAAGAGAACCAAACTCCCTGGCCCTTGGTACCACGTAATGATTCTTATTCTTTAGTATTTTACTGTTGATACAATTAACTCTACATTATGTAGCTTTCCATATTTCAGTTTTGAATCACCTAAGAGGCAACAATAAAATCAATATCCCTTATTACCTATATAGATCTATTGAACTATTAGTCACTAACATTCACTCTAGGAAGATCCACTATACTATCCATCAGGACCTGCACTACATCCTATACAAGCACACCCTTGATGATTTTTCTAGAATAGCCTTTACTACTGCCACCCCCTCCATGTACCTTCCCCCCTAGTCCCTCCCACCATGCCTCCCTGGTCCCCCTCACTCTGCCCTTGGCCCCTCTTAGCCCACCCCACCCAAAACCCCATCATCCACTCCTTCACATTCTCCCTCCTATCCCCCACCTAACCAATCCCTACCAAGTTTTCTTGTAGTTCCAATAGCAAAACCCACATCCAAGAGGTCCCCAACGATGACTCGAACCCTGATTTCCTCTCCTCTACTACCCTCATGATCAAATATGAGCCTCATTATGAATTAAAGCATAATTTGAGAGTGGTCAAGCAGTCTATGTCCAAGATCCTTCAAAATTATAGCCCTTATCGTATGTGAGTCTATCCACGATTGAAGAATATTAAAACTAACTTGACATCCCCTACTAAAAATAGTGAGATGGACAAAAATATTGACTCTTCCCTGGCTAAGTCTAGCAAAGTGGCTAAAAATTTCTATTCATATGGAGGTAAAGATAGATAAAATTAGAGCTTTGAGATTAAGAAATGAGGATGGTATTAAGGTTACTCTATGCAATGCGGTTCTCAATCATCTAGCTAGCTCGATGGCTACCTTCTCCATGGCTGTTAAAACTATCAAGTCACAGTGGACTATCTTCTAGTAGGTGGCCAAAGATCTTGTTTTTGCCCATGCATAGCTAAATATTATTTTCAAGGATGCAAAGGAGCCCCACACCACCCCTTATGACAATTGATAACTTGGTCCAAGATGTGGGGTCCTCCTAGGACCGACCTCTGGGATGGTATCATCCCCTATGTCTAATGGTTTTTCTAGTTTTTGTCTTATGGGATTCTTATTAATTTTGATAGATTTCACTATGTTGGATGTTATGTCTGATGTACTTCAATTTCATTTTGGATGTATTAATATTTTGGGGTCCCTTCCAAAACCCTTCTATTAATGCAATTTCAATTTATCCATAAAAAAAGGGGATAATTCCTATATTGTGGTTAAATTTCCTTACAATCACAAAGAGTTAAAGAAAATGGAAAAACCATTGAAGGTATCATTTTGAATGTGGAGGTTTAGAAAAGTTAACCCCAGAATTAGCTATTGGATATTGACCTATCCTATCAATTTGAGTGTCATTGGTAGTGACAAGAAATCAAAAGTGGTTATACCTTAATTATGCATTGAGTATGGGAATATCTTTGTGAAAATGTCTTGTGAATATTTTTCAAAAAAATTATTACTCTCTCTTGGGATGGTTAAAAATAGGTTTTTACATATATTAAATTTAGATAACAAATAAAATATCACACAATAAGAAGCTTCACAAGTACATTCATGAATCATAAAACATTACATAGAAAGTTACTCAAATTTTGCAACATTACATTACATGGAGCTTTGTCTTCAATATATAACTTTACAAATGACTTCAATATTCTTGACTATTTCTCTCCTCAAACTACTTAGGAGATGCAACTTCTCAAATTCCCCTTATTATGACAAAACTCTTATGATTGCATAACCTCTCATTTTACATATTAACACCTATCAACTATGAATCTTCACTTGCACTCTTGATACCTTGCACACTCACACTTGCACTCTTGCATACTTGACACCTAATTTAGATAAATATTAAAAACACTAATATTTACAATAGTACTCAATGGTACTCAAGGTACCAAATAATGTAATACCTCTAACATCCCCTCATATTACATTATTTGGTATGAATATCTTTTGATGTACATATATGGATCTGAAATATCTTATACTTGTTCATCCAAGTGCTTTTATAAAAATATTTGCAAGTTGATGATCTAGAATATGTTTTTTTTGTTCATAAATCATAGGATTTTCGATTAATTTGAGAACTTCTTGATTATCATAATTTAGTATTGTAGGAGTCTTTTTTATTTTGATATCTAATAAAATGTATTGTAACCAAAGTGCTTCACATACTATATCTCTTGCTACATGATATTCTACTTCTTTTTATGTAAGGGCCACTGCATGTTATTTCTTACTATGCAAGAAATAGGTCCTGATCCAATATGAAATACATATCCTAATGTTGATTCCTATCATCTATGGATACAACATAGTTGGAATCTAAATATCCCTGTAAGTAAAATTTATTATTTCTTTTGTATTTTAAGCCATATTCTATGGTTTTTTGATATATTGTAGTATTCTCTTTGTATCTCTCTAATGAATTTCCCTAGGCTCTTACATAAACCTAGAGAGATAATTTACAACATAAACAATATTAGGTCTAGTATTTGTTAAATATAAATGATTTCCAGTTAGTTGTCAATACATAGTAGTAGAAACCAATGGTGAACTATCATATCTTGATATTTGTAGCCCTTGGTCCATAGTAGTGTCTTTATATTTACATTTTGTCATTATATATTATTCAAGTAATGATTTTGCATACTTTGTCTGAGTTATTGTGATGTTTTTGTCCCTTTGAATAATTTCTAAACCAAGACAATAGTGTAGAAGTCCTAGATATGTCATTTCAAAGTCCTTTTCTAGATAATTTTTAACCTCATCTATCAAAATATTTGAACTTCCTATGATTACTATATCATCAACATATACCACAAGAATTATTCTCTCTAACCCAACCTTTTTTGTATAAATATTTGAATTTGATGTACTTATTTTAAAATTGTGTCATAGTAGATGATCATTAATCTTAATGTACCATGCTCTTGGTGCTTGTTTTAATCCATATAATGATTTGTTTAATTTAGAGACCTTTAATTCCTATCCTTGATATAGATGCAATGGCTTCTTCATAGTCAATTTATTTTGTTTGAGTGTAACCTTTTACAACTAGTGATGCCTTATATTTGTCAAGAGAACCATTTGTTTTGTGTTTTATCTTGTAAATCCATTTACACCTTACTATTTTAGTTCCTTCTAGTATATCAACTACATCCTATATTTTATTCTTCATCAATGCTACATATTCTAATTCCATGGCTATTTTCCATTCTAGTTTTCTTATGGTGGCTTGTGTAGTTGTAGCTTCTACTACTAAACTCATTAATCCAATATTCATTTTTGTCATGATATGAATTTGAGGTCTTGTAGTGGTAAGATCTGTCATTTGTTTTAGCTTTGAGTCCTTAAGTGTATGTATATATAATTATGTCTCTTTTCTTTGTGGTGACATCATATTTTTTGAGTTTTCTACTAATCCATTAAATGTTTTTTATTCTAATTCTCCACTTGAAGAATTTTCTTCTTTGATAAAATATTTAGAATAGGATTTGTATTAACCTTTGGGTTTTCAATAAGGGGTTTTTCTCCTTCATAAAAAACCACATCTCTACTCACATGAATTTTATTTGTGATTGGATCAATTATTCTATATCCTATTGAATCATCATCATAGCCAACAATATCCTGCATATGGTTTTTTCATCTAGTTTTGTTTATTTTTGCTTTGGGATGTGCACATATGCATTACATTAAAAAATTCTTAGATGTTCTACCAATTTTTTTTTCTAGAACAAGTTTTTTTAGGAGTAATATTATTAAGTATTCTTGTGGGTGATCTATTTTGTATGTATATTGTTGTTTTAAAATCTACCCAATATTATTTATCACGATATGCTTATTTTAGCATACAACATACCATTTCCATAATAGAACGATTTATTCTCTTTGCTATACCAATTTTTGGGGTGAATAAGCTATAGCGAGTTGTATTTCTATACCACCTAATCTTAGAAATGATTCAATTTTTTTTATGAAAATTCACCACCTCTATCCAAGCGAATATTCTTGAGTGATACTCCTATTTTTGTTTCCACTAGTTACTTTCGTTCTATTCACTTATATTACTCTACTTGCTTTAGGGTTCCTCCAAATTCTTTTTGCACTCAAGGCTCTCTGGTTTTGCTAACTTTCTTCACAACTCCACCAAGATTCTTCATATATTCATATATTCATGTTCTCACATTCATATGATCAATATCTTCTTGTAAATCATGTTCTTTGTGCTCACAACTTATTGTCTCCTCATAGGTTTAATGTCTCACAGGCTATGTTCAATGTACACCACACTCTAGCACTCTGTTATACCATAGGAAATCACCTTTCTCGATCTTCATAAATTATAATGTTCTCCAACATTTCAATATTCTTCTAGAATCAATATACTTCTAGCCTCAATATTATTCTCCTACAAATATTCAATTCTTATTAATTAATATTCATAAATTTGTTCTTGTTCTTCCTCTTCAATCCGCTATCAATTCTTCTCTATAAGTCTCTTCTTCATAATTCTTCTCCTCACTTTCTTCTTCTTCTCTACAATATTTCTACAATTCTTCTAGCAACTCTTATTTATTCAGTGGATTCAATATTCCTATAATTATTTAGCAATTCTTCTCCATAATATTCTCCTTTAATGATATCTCTTCACTTAAAATTCTTCTCACAAATCTTCTGAAAGGTGGCACTTGAAACAATTAGGCTTTGGTACCGTTGTTGGCAATTCTACCAAATTATCTCATAAGTAAATTTCCCATGATCAAATATCACTCACATAAATTACATTCACATAAAAAATCAAATATTGCATAATAAGAAACTTTACAATCACATTCATGAATCATAAAATATTACATAGAAAGTTACTTAGATTTCTTAAGATTACATTACATGTAGCTTTATCTCCAATATATAACTTTACAAATACTCTTTAATATTCTTGACTATTGCTCTTCTCAAAATACCTAGATGTCATGACCCTCCCTAGTTGACTTTATAGCATAAGAAAACAATGTATTAACCTTTGATGTGGTAATACCTAGTTTGAACAATTGAACCAACTATATGATGTTTAGTTGATTTATAATGGCGTGATATCGATAACATATTACCAAGTGTGCAGGATCATATGCACTTGTAGATGGAATAGGAAGAATATCCCACCATAAACGAGGGTACCAAAGAGCAGGGGAAATGATGATTAAGGTACTCAGAGGTAACATGGATAGATACCTTTATATAGGCATGCATTGATGGAAGGGATAATCATCGATGGCTGATCACCTTGAGATTTAGTTGATAGACTAGTAACTATCATAAAATATCTGGCTAAGATAGGTGATTGGGTTGATGGAAAGACTCCCTCTTTGTTGTTGTGTAAATTTATTTGCTCTCTGCTACATCCTGGCTTGAGTAGTTTAAAGATTGGGGTTTCTATAGGAGAACAATCGCAGGATGTATAGATGCATAAATTAAACTGCCATGTTGAAGTGAAAATAGAACATCACTCTTATGAAGGAAAGCAAATTAAATTTATATGTAGGATAAAGATTTCTTTAAACTAATTGATGAAGTTTTAATTAAAAAATGTTTGGCTCATTGGAGCTCATTAGTAAACTGTTGAGCAAAGTGCAGCAAATAGTATTGTCATTGTTGTCAACACAGTCAAACCGATTTATTGATGCAATGGACAAGAGTTTATTGAACATCAAGGTGCAGCCAAAGTACAATGGATAGGAGTTCAGTGTTGAGCAAGGTGTTGCAGGAGGATTGTCATTGTTGTCAATACGATCGGTTAGATCTAATGATGCAATGGACAAGCAGTTTAGAAGTCACTCAGATGCAGAGGATAAATTTCAGAAGTTAGTCGGATCATGAGTCCTTAAATGATAGATGCACGTAAATAGAAAACATAATTCAGAATGAGAAGAAGAAGTCTTCAGAACCTGAGATGTCAAGAAGCGAAAAGGTTTTTTGTGAAAACCAAGGCAGTCAGAATAAAAAGTTTTATTTAAAACCATGGATAACAGATTTGAAATGGGTTTTTCTTAAAACCCAAGTTGGCTCTTCGTTTCGTTGAAAAAGATGCCCCTGTGATAAAGATATTTAATTTTAAATATTTAGTTTAAATTTTAAAGGTTTTTTGTGAAAACCAAGGCAATCAAAATAAAAAGTTTTATTTAAAACCATGGATAACAGATTTGAAATGGGTTTTTCTTAAAACCCAAGTTGGCTCTTCGTTTCGTTGAAAAAGATGCCCCGGTGATGAAGATATTTAATTTTAAATATTTAGTTTAAATTTTATTTTATTTAAAATTTAAATTAAAATATTAAATTAAATTAAAAGGGCCGACATGTTACTATTTCACGGCAATAAGCTACAGGAAAGTGACGAAGGTGGAAGAAGTGTTTGAGGCCGACAAAGTTAAATTTGGGCCGACGGATTTTAGGGTTTGGCAGATGACAAATTCTAGGGTTTCTCAACCGACGTTCTTTTAGGGTTTGTTCCTAAAACTTCTTCTATAAAAGCAAGGGTACTTCGAGTTTGAAAAGTGGGGTGTAAAGATAAAGTGCGAATGCGAGCATAGTTTTTGTGAAAGTGAAGTTCATGTTGAGCAGAGAGCAGAATGTGAAACGACACAGAGTGTGCGAAGCATGTGCGCAGAGAAAGTAGAGTGTGCAGAGAAGCGCGAAGGGCAAAGTTGATTGCAAAGTCTGGTCTGTAGCAGTGCAAAGAACTGTGTGAAGTGATTGTGCAAGAGAGAGCAGAGTGCACAGAGATTGCAAAGGTGATGTAGACCAGTTAGAGTCTTGCAATAACAAAGGTATATGTCAAACATTTTTTTTATTCAATATTGAAGTCCAGTTGGTGCTGGCAAATTAAGGGGTTGGTGCCTCTTTCCAGTTGGTGCTGGTAAACAATTTGTCCAATTGGTGCTGGAAAATTAAGGGGTTGGTGCCTCTTTCCAGTAGGTTGCTCGGTAAAATAGGAGTTGGTGCTCCATTCTGTTGAAGCAGATAAAGTTAAGGGGTTGGTGCTCCTTCCAGTTGGTGCTGGTAAAGGATTATGTAAAGTTGTAGCTTTGCATTGACTGGATTTGGATGGTAGTCCAAGCAGTCTTTTTGAGGAGTAGCCACATTGGTGAACCTCGTTAAAATGCTGTGTTATGTGTGATGCTTTATTGATGCATTTAGTATCTCTTTTATCTCGCTTTAAACTCGTCTCGGTTTTATAATCTAATTGTTTTAGAAGTTTTTAAAGAACACACTGATTCACCCCCCCTCTCAATGTCATTGTGATTACAACAATTGGTATCAGAGCAAAGTTCTCAATTTTGGCTAAATTAGTCAAGGTTGATCTTGGATTAGTACACAATGGCTAAGAAGAATAGATCCTCATCCAAAAATGCATCCCGATCAGTTTTGGTTCCTCGTAGAAGAGAAATTTGAACCGAAAAAGGTAGAAGAAGTGAATCCTGAAGTTTGTGATGAAAATCTTGAGGTTGAAGTAGATTTTGAAGGAGAGTTGATATCTGCTCTTGAAGAGTGGAGAATAGAAAAGAAAAAGAACAAAATACTGTCCAAGAAATTAGAAGAATATGAGGATGAGATTGAAGATCTCTTCCTACAAATTCAAAAGGCCAAGAAATCAGAAGAAGCCTTGAAGACACAGCTGGGTAATAAGAATGATGTATACAGCACAAGTGAAGAGGAATATAAACAGGTTATTGTTGATCTAAAGCTGCAAGTAGAACAGAACAAAAGGATTGAAGATATTCTTAGGTCTCAGATCAATGAGAAAGAGACTGTATGCTGCCAACAAGAAGAAGAGATTGTTTCATTGAAGAAACAACTAAAAGAGGCCAATATAAATCTCAAATTTGAGAAGAGCATAGAGTTGCTAGATACAATGATAAATCAACAAAGAAGCTCCACAACTAAGTTTGGTCTTGGATATGAAGCTGAACAACCTTCATCCTCCAAATATGCAAGAGAAGAAGAAGTCATCGGTTGAAGGATTGAAACAAGAAAAGTCTGAAGTTGAATCCTCAAAAGGAAGAAAATATCAAAGAAGATCTACAACAAAGCAACCACAGGAAAAGAGGTTCTCTCACTCTCACTCTTTTAATAATGCTTTTTATGGCTATTGTTCTAAATGCAACCACTTTGGTCACAAGGCAACTTATTGTGGACTCGAACAATAGATCAAAGAGTTATGCTCGATAAAAATACTTCTATTTTTTTGAGTGAACACCCCGTGCAATGTTTTAAATGTAATGGCCATGGGCACATAGCAAGGTTTTGTATCCAATCTAAGGCAATACCATAGATTTCATCATACACATAGAATGCAATACAGACAGGGAATAAAACATGTGCAATGTTTTAAATGCAACGGTCAAGGGCACATAGCAAGGTTCTCTCCAAGCACTTCTATATCTAATCTAAGGCAAAACCCTAGATTTCATCGGACACAAAGAGGACAACACCGACAAGGAACATATCATGTGCATAAAAGAAAAGAAAATAATCATCCATCAAGAATGCACAAGAGACAACCCCACAAGAGAAATGTTCAAGTTCACGAACAGGAGCAAAATAGGGATGTTGTTGAAAAACCCAAGCCCAAGTTCAGGAAAGTCTGGAGAAAGACGGAAGAAAGGAAATTGTGTCTCCTTGGACCGAAGGAGGCTCCTCCGCCATTGCTCTAAGCAACTCCGGGTGGCACATCCTCAGGAGGAGCAATATTAAAGTTTTATTTTAATGCTCCTATGTATTTGTCTAGGTATCTGAGGATGAAAGGTAAGCAGTCAAGTTAATGTTGTATAGTTGTTAAAGTGTGTTTTTCAGTTTATATAGTGGTTTGTGGAAATGCCGTGAAGTGTGGTGTTTAATTTGAGAGTTGTCACCATTGGTAGTTTTGAGATATGTCACTGTTGTACTGTTGATGATTCTTAATACCACTGTTTAAAATTATGAATCATAATAGTCCGAGATAATTTGCTCAACGAAAGAATGCTTGCCCTAGCTATGTATTTGTGTTTCGAGCAGCATGTATTTGTTTTTACTCTTTGATGTGAAGATTGCCAGATCTTTCATGACACCTTGGTGAATATATTTAATTCACAGACAGTTTTGTTTTAACTATTGATTTAATGCCACTCCAAGAATAAGAAGCTTGAGGCTGAGTAAGGTGCACTACGGTTGGCCATAAAGTGTTTGACAAAATGTCTTCTTCCGACATGCATAGTTGAAAGTAAGAGTTGGCAGAAAAATTGCAGTGCTGGACAAAAATTGGTATAGATGTGAGTCACTTGTCAATTCTATTGACAAAAGTGAAATCAGCATGTTGAATGGGAAGATTGAAAAAAAAAAAGTTTTTTAATGAGCAGCCAGATGATTTCCAACCTGGTGATGAATAGTTGAGTTGCTTTCATAGTGGTTGTTTTGATCAAGTTAATGCTTTTCTTGATACATGATTTGGGCTTACTCCATTGAGTTTGATTTGAGCAAGTTATTCTTTGCCTTGGTGATTTATGTTGGTGGTTGTCTTGTTCAAATACCTTTGGAAGGAAAAGGATGTCTACTAGTTTCCTTTTCATGTAGTGATTGGTTGAATGCTTCAAAGTTAATCTTGAGTTGAATGATGTTGGTTAAACCTTGTCTATAAGCATTGTTGCTAAAGCCCTAATTGGTTGAGAAAAGATGTTGGTTGTGCCGTGGTACAGTTGTTTGGTACCTGCACGTAGTTGAAAGTGGATTGAGGTAGCCTCGCTGGATTCTCACTCGAGAGAGAGACAAACAACTCGTCATTGGGTTCAAGCTTGTTGAGAATATATCCAAGATGCATGGTGAAGTTGTATGCAGATGTTGCCGGCATTGCGTAACAAAAAGTTGGCTATATAAGATTATTGTATGCCTTCACTAACAAGGGACAAGTTTGAGTTTGCAAAGCAACAGAGGGTAGTTGCACAGAAGACAATGGTTCAGTCATGTTCTTACACATGTTATATTGGTGAAGTTGACGAGTGATGGTGTCATTCATCGGTTATTGCTCGCTATTCACATTGTTGATTTTATTGATGCCTATTATGCTTATCATGATGTTGTCAATCAGTGAAATGAAGTGGTCTTGGACTCGGGGGGAGCATTTGTGTACTTGTTTTTCTTCTTGTTCATGCTTGGAATATTTGCTAATTGTAATAATTTGTGTCTAAGAATATTGTGCATAGACTCAAGGGGAGTCTGCAGCAGCCCTTTGGTATTATTGTCAAAGGGGGAGAAGATTTACAGGAAAATTGCACATGTGTTGCCAACAATTCCAAAGGGGGAGATTGTTGAGCAAAGTGCAACAAATAGTATTGTCATTGTTGTCAACACAGTCGACATGATTTATTGATGCAATGGACAAGAGTTTATTGAACAACAAGGTGCAGCCAAAGTACAATGGATAGGAGTTCAAGGTTGAGCAAGGTGTTGCAGGAGGATTGTCATTGTTGTCAATACGATCGGCTAGATCTAATGATGCAATGGACGAGCAGTTTAGAAGTCACTCAGATGCAGAGGATAAAGTTTAGAAGTTAGTCAGATCATGAGTCCTTAAATGATAGATGCACAGAAATAGAAAACATAATTCGTAATGAGAAGAAGTCTTCAGAACCTGAGATGTCAAGAAGCGGAAAGGTTTTTTGTGAAAACCAAGGCAATCAGAATAAAAAGTTTTATTTAAAACCATGGATAACAGATTTGAAATGGGTTTTTCTTAAAACCCAAGTTGGCTCTTCGTTTCGTTGAAAAAGATGCCCCGGTGATAAAGATATTTAATTTTAAATATTTAGTTTAAATTTTAAAGGTTTTTTGTGAAAACCAAGGCAATCAAAATAAAAAGTTTTATTTAAAACCATGGATAACATATTTGAAATGGGTTTTTCTTAAAACCCAAGTTGGCTCTTCGTTTCGTTGAAAAAGATGCCCCGGTGATGAAGATATTTAATTTTAAATATTTAGTTTAAATTTTATTTTATTTAAAATTTAAATTAAAATATTAAATTAAATTAAAAGGGCCGACATGTTACTATTTCACGGAAATAAGCTACAGGAAAGTGACGAAGGTGGAAGAAGTGTTTGAGGCCGACAAAGTTAAATCTGGGCCGACGGATTTTAGGGTTTGGCAGCTGACAAATTCTAGGGTTTCTCAACCGACGTTCTTTTAGGGTTTGTTCCTAAAACTTCTTCTATAAAAGCAAGGGTACTTCGAGTTTGAAAAGTGGGGTGTAAAGATAAAGTGTGAATGCGAGCATAGTTTTTGTGAAAGTGAAGTTCGTGTTGAGCAGAGAGCAGAATGTGAAACGACACAGAGTGTGCGAAGCGTGTGCGCAGAGAAAGCAGAGTGTGCAGAGAAGCGCGAAGGGCAAAGTTGATTGCAAAGTCTAGCTGTAGCAGTGCAGCAAACTGTGTGAAGTGATTGTGCAAGAGAGAGCAGAGTGCACAGAGATTGCAAAGGTGATGTAGACCAGTTAGAGTCTTGCAATAACAAAGGTATATGTCAAACATTTTTTTATTCAATATTGAAGTCCAGCTTGGTGCCGGCAAATTAAGGGGTTGGTGCCTCTTTCCAGTTGGTGCTGGTAAACAATTTGTCCAATTGGTGCTGGAAAATTAAGGGGTTGGTGCCTCTTTCCAAGTAGGGTGCTGGTAAAATAGGAGTTGGTGCTCCATTCTGTTGAAGCAGATAAAGTTAAGGGGTTGGTGCTCCTTCCAGCTGGTGCTGGTAAAGGATTATGTAAAGTTGTAGCTTTGCATTGACTGGATTTGGATGGTAGTCCAAGCGATCTTTTTGAGGAGTAGCCACATTGGTGAACCTCGTTAAAATGTTGTGTTATGTGTGATGCTTTATTGATGCATTTAGTATCTCTTTTATCTGCTTTAAACTGCTGCTAGTTTTATAATCTAATTGTTTTAGAAGTTTTTAAAGAACACACTGATTCACCCCCCCTCTTAGTGTCATTGTGATTACAACATAAACTTCAATGCAATTAACAAATGAATTTTTATTTAAATTAATTAAAAGTGTTCATTTTAATGATAATTGAGGATTCATTAAAAGACTTTAATTAATTGAATTAAATGAAAGAGAAATCATTTTAAAATAATAATAATTATTATATATGTGTAATAATAAATATATTTTATTAAAAAGAAAAAAAAAAATAATAAAATTGTGTAATTAAAAGATATATATATTAATGTTGGTAAATATCAAAAGAATGATATTTTGAATTTAAAATAGTCATCATTAATTTTAAGAAAACGACATTATCCCTTTCCCTATAGATTAAAACCTATGAAGTAGCCTAAGGCTACTAATTTCCAAAGATGAAAATTATGGGAGGAAATGCATAAAGGATAGGGGACGACGCATTGAAGGTAGGGGTTCGGGATTTGAGAGGATTGTATACGGGCCACCTGGGTGGAGAGTTATGTAAGGTGCTAGTATGAGGGGAGGAAAGGATAGAGGAGAACGAACGTAAAAGTGGGAACGCAAGCAAAGGAGAATGCAAGAAAAGGATAATGTAGACCAAGGAAAGCAGAGGAAAGAAACTTATCACAAGCAAGGGAGAGGAAAAGAATCGAGACACCACCAATTTCCAACCATAGAAGGATTAAGGTTGGAATGCTTATGCTTTAAAATGTTTAATTGCATGCATTGTTTTGGTGGAAACTGAATGGTTATACTTGCTGTAACATAGCGTGATATGTATTTGGTAGGGCATTGTGTGTTTTTAAGAAGCCATCATATGTCTTGGAAGGTATTGTGTGTATTTTTAGGAAACCACCATACATTCCAAAGGAAGGCACTATGTGTATTTTTAGTAAACCACCATACATTCCAAAGGAAGGCATTGTGTGTGTTTTTAGGAAACCACCATACGTTCCAAAGGAAGGTGTTGTGTGTATTTTTAGGAAACCACCATACATTTATAAGGTTGCATGCTCTTAAGGAAACCAACATACATTCCAAAGGAAGGTGTTGTGCGTGTTTTTAGAAAACCACCATACGTTCCAAAGGAAGGTGATGTGTGTGATCTTAAGGAAACCACCATACGCTCCAAAGTAAGGAATTGTGTGTATTTTTAGGAAACCCCCATACATTTATAAGGTTGTGTGCTCTTAAGGAAACAACCATACATTCCAAATGAAGGTGTTGTGTGTGTTTTTAAGAAACCACCATACGTTCCAAAGGAAGGCATTGTGTGTGCTCTTAAGAAAACCACCATACGTTCCAAAGGAAGGCATTGTGTGTGTTTTTAGGAAACCACCATACGTTTATAAGGTTGTGTGTTTTAGGAAACCACCATGCATTTCAAAGAAACGTGTTGGGTAGTTTTAATAAGTCATTATATGTCTTGGTAAGTGTTGTGCACAATAAAACTAGAGGATTGCCTTGGTGAAACCTAGATGTGTTTTGATGAAACCAGAGTAGGCTATAGTGAAAACTTGAGTGTGCTTGATAAATGAGCATTGTGCATGGTCACTCTGTTAAGGGGAAGGGAAGAGCAATATCATCATATATCTATTTTAATGACAAGTATTCACAGAGGTTGTAGACTATGTCTTGCGAAGAAGTTGTGTAAGGTTTTAATTAGAGAGGAACCTTAGTTTATTAAATATTTTATTAAAGGTTTTTAATTAGAAGGGACCTTTGATTTATATGGATTTTATTAAAGGCTTTTAATTAGAAAGAACCTTTAGTTAATATAAAATTTCTTTAAAGGTTTTTAATTAGAAAGGACCTTTGATTTATATGGATTTTATTAAAGGATTTTAATTAGAAAGAACCTTTAGTTAATATCAAATTTCTTTAAAGATTTTTAATTAGGAAAGACCTTTGATTTACATAGATTTTATTAAAGGCTTTTAATTAGAAATAACCTTTAGTTAATATGAAATTTATTTAAAGGTTTTTAATTAGGAAAGACATTAGATTTAAATGGATTTTATTAAAGGCTTTTAATTAGAAAGAACCTTTAGTTAATATGAAATTTCTTTAAAGGTTTTTAATTAGAAAAGACCTTTGATTTATATGGATTTTATTAAAGGCTTTTAATTAGAAAGAACCTTTAGTTAATATGAAATTTCTTTAAAGGTTTTTAATTAGAAAAGACCTTTGATTTAAATAGATTTTATTAAAGGCTTTTAATTAGAAAGAACCTTAGGTTAATATGAAATTTCTTTAAATGTTTTTAATTATAAAAGACCTTTGATTTATATTGATTTTATTAAAGGTTTTAATTAGAAAGGAACATTTGATTTATTTGTATGAAATTTAATAAAGGCTTTTAATTAGAAGGGACCTTTGATTTATATAAAGTTTATTAAAGGCTTTAATTAGAAAGGAACCTTTGATTTGTTTGTATTGAAATTTATTGAAGGCTTTTACCTAGAAAGGAACCTTTGATTTATTTGTATGGAATTTAATGAAGGTTTTTAATTAAAAAAAAAAAAAACCTTTGATTAAGTTGACTATCTTAGGAGTTTTAAATTAAAAAGGATGTGGATTTATTCTTTGATTTGAAGTTATGGGGCTTCACTTTAGGGAATTATGGGAATGATTGTTTTAAAGGTTAAAGGTATGGGACTTCAATGCTTTAAAAAGTAATTGGTTGATTGGAAATTGTGGATTAAAAAGGATGTAGATTTATTCTTTGAATTGAAGTTATGGAGCTTTGATTTAAGGAATGAAAATGAAAGATATTGTTTTAAAGGTTAAGGGTATGGGACTTTAATTCTTTAAAATATGAATGAATTTGATTGAAGTTAAGCCTTGATCTAAGTAGCAATATGGATGACTCTCTAAGGGAACTTGAGAGGGGGAAATAAAAGTAAAGGTTCTTTTATGAAATTCATTATGCATTAGATGGTTAGAAAATTAATTGAATTTTTTATAGTTGCAATTTGGAAAAGTAAATGAGTAGATGCATTTAAAGGCATGTCTATCCTAAACCATGAGTATCCTGATCCCCTACTACCCTCAAAGATCTAATGGGAAGCTTGGAGAAGCAAGGAGTTCAATGGTAACAAGTATAGGAAATGGCATCTTACATTGATTTATTTATGCTCAAATAGATTAGAATTGTAGGGAGATATCCCCAATGTAGTTATTGTAATATTCCTTAAAGTAAGAAGGATTTATCATGCAAATTCTGATGCACTAAATTTTTATTGGATTAAATATGTTACCTTTCCATTATTTCTATATTTGGTTATGTTATGTAGTTGATTCTTTGTTAGTGTTAAGTTTGATTTATTTTCTAGATGTAATACTTGTGATTTCTTGATGATAGAAATCTAAGTGTAGAGTTCTAGGGTGAACTCAGAGGTAACCTAAGGGAATTTAGAACCCCTTAGGGTGAACATAGGTAACCTAAGGGAATTGAGAACCCCTTAGGGTGAACATAGGAGACCTAAAGGAATTGAGACCCCCTTAGGGAGGTAAAGGACTAAGTTGTGAAGAGATTACATCTGAGTTAAGATAGATCATCGTCGAGACGAGATAGATAGGTTAACTCACAATACTCGTAGCATACCTACATAGAATGATTTTTGTATGTTATGGAGATGCATTTAGACCTTCGATGGACTAAGGATGATAGGTATAGCTCATCGAGAATGATGGGACATATGGCATTATCTACAGTGACACATTATACTCCTACACAGACGGGTTTGTGTTAGGGTACTTTGTGAGATGTAACTTTCAATAAAACTTAGGGTATTTAAAATTTATGTAAATGTTAGTTGGGGTTAGGTATTCATGAAGGGTTCATGTATCCCTTTACTTAGTAAATAAATAATAAAAAAACTCTTTCTATTTTTGTATTTTCTGTTTGTGTGATTTTTGGGTCTTTACATTAGAAGATGCAACCTTTCACATTCCCCATATTATGACAATGTATTATGATTACATAACCTCTCACTTTAAATATTGACACCCATCACTATGAATCTTCACTTACTCACTTGACACCTTGCACACTCACACTTGCACACTTGTATACTTAACACCTACTTTAGACAAATATTAAACACACTAATATTTACAATAGTACTCAATGGTACTCAAGATACCAAATAATGTAATACCTCTAACAAAATATTCCTTATGTATTTTAATAAATTATTTGAACCACTAGAGACTAATTATTTCAATCAATTGATTCAAATAAAACAATAAAATTTAGTGGATGAATACACCTATGAATTAAAATTATTATCAAAACTAGTAACTAACATAACAAATGATCAATTGTTAAATATTATTTGGGTGGATTGAAACCTGATATAAAATATGAAATTCAATTTAGTGATGATTTATACCTATCTATAGTATTTATGTTAGCTCAAAAGTGTGAAAAAATTCTTTAAAAAGAATTGAAATGCATGGTTTCAAGTTGGCCATGATGTAAAAAGTTAAAATGCAATAGAATCAAAAAGATATAAATATTTGAATGAATAAAACCCTAATCATAATAAATATCAATTAAAAAAAGGAAATAAATATCCCATAAACCATTGAACTCTAAAGATTAACTTTTATTTTTACAATTATGGAGGAAGGTACCCTAAAGAGAAAAATTGGGATGCAAGTAATATTAGGAGTGAGGATTTATCTGAGATAAAAAGAGAACTCATACAAAACATAAATGAGACAATAATATATATAACTATATTTTTAGGAATTTAATACCTACAAACCTTCAAAATACAAGGGTATATTAAAAATCACCTAGTTATGGTATTAATTGATTCAAGTAGTATGCATAATTGTATTGATTTAGCCATTGCTAAGCAACTCACTTTATTTGTATATCCAATAAAATGATTCGTTGTGGAAATAATAAGAGACAATCACCTAAATTTCCAATCAAAATACCATAAAGTGGAGCTAAGTATGAATTATTATAAATACCAAAATTAATTTTATGCTATGCCATTAGGAGGATTGTATTTAGTACTTAGATTAGAATAGTTATATGCGCTAATAATTTTCAAATGCAATATCAAAAAACCAATTTTAGATTTAAATGGCAAGGCCAAAGGTACACCTTAAAAGGATTCCATTATCCTTCATCATGGTTGGTGTCTTCATACAAAATATAAAAATAATTAGAAAAAAAAAATATATAGTTATTAATTGATGTTTTAGCATTGACTCTATACACACAAAAGATGTGTGAGATACTAGAATGAATAAAATCACCAATAAATATACCATCATAATCTAAGATCTACCTATAGGAATACATCCCAAATGCGATATTGAGCATGTTATCAAAATCAAACCATACACACCTCCACTTACTGTCAAATTGTATTGCTATCCACATCACTATAAAACTAAAATTAAATGTTTAGTCTAAGAACTATTAAAATTAGGTGTTATCATACCTACTAAGAGCCCATACTTAGCATTAAATGTGCAAAGAAAATATGTATTTTATAGCTTATGCATTTATTTTATATGCCTAAATAATATTACAATCAAGAGTTGGTTTCCTCTTCTATTTATCAACAAAATGCTAGATTAGCTACAAGTTGCTAAATATTTCACTAAATTAGACCTAAGATTAGGATATTACCAAATATGAATCAAGATAGAAGATATTAAAAAAATAATATTTAGAACTCATGAAGGCCACTATGAGTTCAAGGTGATGCTATTTGGATTAACTAATGCACCTACTACCTTTCAAGCTACCATGAATAAAATCTTCCATCCCTATATATGAAAATGTATCCTAATATTCTTTGATGATATTCTTATATTTATACAAAATTAGAAGGATCATCTCAAGCATGTGGCTAACATACTAACAACATTACAATATTATAAAAAATTTGTAAAAAAATCTAAATATATTTTTGGAAAGACAAAAATTGAATATTTGGGCCTTATCATATCAAAATATGGTGCTAAAGTCAATCTTACCAAAATTAAATAAAAAATGGAATGGCCTAAACCTTTAACCATATACAAAGTTAGAGTATTCCTTTATTTTGAAAGATACTATCATTGATTTATTAAAAATTATGTACATATTTCAACTCCTTTATTAGATATTCTAAAAAGTGATTCATTTGAATTATGTCTTGAAGTTGATCAAGGCTTTCTAATTTTTAAAAAAGTGTTGTCCTCAACACCTATATTAACAACTCCTCTTTTTTCCAAACCATTTATAATTGAATGTTATGCTTTTGAAGTGGGTCTTGGAGTTGGGTTCATACAAGATTGTCACCCAATCACATATAAGAGTCATAAGCTTAAACAAAATGAGTAAAAAAAGTTTGTTTATGAGAAGGAAACGATTTCAATTATGTATGCTCTAGCAAAATGGAGGTAATACCTAATCAATAGTAAGTTTTCAACTTGGACTAAATAATATATCTTCAAATATCTACTCCAATAAAAAACATTAACAACTAAACAATAGAAATTAGTGGTTAAAATTCAATCATTTGATTTTGAAATTATACATATAAAAAGAAAAGATAACAGGGTTGCAAATGCCTTATCTAGAAAGGATGAAGAACTAATAATGTATACAATTTTAATAATCATTTTGAATGGATTAAAGATGTGAAATTTGAATATGTCAAAGTGAAGAGTGTCAAGAAATTATTATGGATATTAAGGCACACTGTTAATTTACATAAAAATGATATCTTATGGATTAAGAATCATAGATATCTACTTTGAAATTTAAGTTTCATACTAAATTTTTTTGTAGCTAGTCACAATTCTTTGAATTTAGAAAATTATAGTTTCTTTAAAGCCTATCATAATGCTCAACAATAATTCATTTGTATAGATACATAAAAGAACATTAAAAAGTATATGGCTAAGTGTAATATGATCTAAAGATAAAAATGAACATGTTTCATACCTAGAACTTCTAAAACCATTATACATATTGAAAAAATTGGAAATAAATATCCATGGATTTTTCCAATGGCTTACCTATCTCTGATGGATACGATAAAATTATACATCATGATCCATTATTTACGAGTAATTTATAGAAATAATTATGTAAATAAATAGGTATCTTACAAATAATAAGTTCAACATATTATCCTAAAATTTATGGGTGAATAAATATTGTAAAATAATGTTTTGAATATTGCTTACATTTTGATTACTTGTAATATTTTGTATCTCTAGCTCAATGGTCGTATAACACAAGTTACCATACATCATCCCAAATGACTCCCTTGACCACCTTATATGGTTATTGTTGATGCAATTGCACAACATACCCTAGTCTATATAGATCAGTGACCTAACTTTGTTTTGTGAGTTTTTCTCTTGTTTACTTGAGTTTGTGCATTATAGTCAGCCATCCATGTTCTCATGTTTTAATTTTTGAATTATAGATGCCTTGTTTCCATGTGTCTTGTGCTTGTCATATTTCTTATTTAGATAATTTAATGATAATATATTAAATATTAAAACAATATATTCCATTAAGACATGTTTAGAATAATATTTCCAACAAGTTCACATGACTATGTTTCCATAGTCTTAGCACCCCAAACCTACTCAAGTTTAGGCACTGCAAACTCGGGTTTTCCTTAGTAGCATAGATGGATTCATTTCTAGCCCTCATATATCTTTTAATACTTGATATAATTTGGTGAAAATAATTTCATTATAAGTATATTGAAGATATATTTCTAAAAAGTATAAACTTGTCTATCTTCTTAAAATATTTGACCTTATGAATGACCCATTTTCAGCATTCTATCTAGTGGCCTTTTTTGGATGTAAATGTCTACCTAATCATGCAAATCCCACTTTTAGGCCCTATATATCTTGAAATACTACAAAAAGTAATGAAATCACTTCTATTGGATGTGGATCAAAAATATTTTTCCAACGAATATAAATTTTCCTATGTTCTAAAAAGGTTTGAGGCCTACTAGTGCATGTTTTTCATAGGATGTCCAAAATATTGCAACCAAGGCAAGATCAGGTAAAACCATGTTAACTGGATATTTATGAGGAAATATGGGTGGCAATGGAATTAAAGCATCAATAAACAGAGATTTCAACTAGAGGTAAGAAAAGACAAGTCCAATAAAGCATGAGCTGGAAAAATTAAACCCTAACTTCATTCATTCTAGCTAGAGGGAGTAACTTAAAATTTAAAGTAATCCAATCGAAAGCCCTGACAACTAGATCAGGAGATTAAAATATAGAAACCCTACAACAAAAAGGCCCAATAACAAAAGATTCATGGGTAATGATAAACTCCAATAGAATTGATAGTCTAATAAAAAAATAAAATTGCAAATTTCTTGTAATTTATGGGGAAATAAAATTTCTTAAGTATTGTTAATCAAAAACCCCCAATAACTAGAATATCCATAAGGAAATAAAAACCTCGTTAGCACTAAAACCGCTAGGACATTTGTGGGTAAAAATAGAGGGTGGTGAATTTAAACTTCAATATTTGGTAATTGGTCTCAAAACCTAGGTAAGAAAAAGTGGATTTGCAAAAATATTGATGCCAATAAAAGTAAAGCCCTACTAAAATGAAAATTGGAAGCCTTTCATTGTTGAAAATTTTGAGTATATTTTTTTCATTGATGAAAAATAATTAATGGCATAGGTTAATGACATTAGTTGTCATTTATGTCTAGAAAAATAAAGGTTTAATGGTTTTACCATGGTGGAATTTGCAAAAGAAAAAGGAAGAGGTTTTCCAAAGACAAGGTCCAAGAAGAAGAAAAAAATTATAATATTTAAATCTATGAAGATTTAATTATAATAATTCAAAATTAAAGGATCCCAAAGGTTTAAATAAAATTTTAATATTTAATCTACCTTAGATTTAAATTATTATATTAGTTTAAAAGGTTTAGAAGGTGCCAAATATTGAAATTGCATGGATGCATTTGTTTAAAGTAAAGCTAACGTCCAATGTCAAAGGGCAATGTGTATAAAAAAGCTAATGTTTTTGCAAGCCAAGGTGTTTAAAATATACCCCCAAAAATATAATTACTTGCATTTCATTTAGCAAAGTGGTGAAGGTAGGATAGAAGATTCCTACAAATTTTGAGGTAGTTCAGAGAAAAATGTGGAGGGTGTCCAAACACCATCTTACAGTTGATGGTAGCCTAGCTGGCAAGCTCAAATTGTAGAGCATGTAGTAAATGGTAGGTTTGGCATTCAATTTGCATGGAGGCTTTTTGCATGGTCGAATTATTTTGCACCGATGGTAGAGGAGAAGAAGTAGCAGGTGCTCCATGGGCTTGTGTGGGTGACTAGCCCACTTGGTGTTTGCCCTTGTGTTAGGGTGTAGGGGCCAACAAGGTCGTGGGTTCGAGTGGCAGCAATAGCGCTTGAAGGTAGAATTAAATTTTTTAGAATGTATGCATTTTGCGCTTGGTTAGAGAGCTATAAGGGGTAGTTAATTTTTTATTATGTTGATGTGAAATGGTTAGGGAGCTATAAGGATAGTAAGTGATTTGATTTAATATTTTTAGTAAGGGTGGAAAGGTGAAATTTTAGATTGGTAGTGCTTGGTGGATGCATGAGATGAAGTGATAATTTCTTTGATCTTATTGAGATTTGGAGTTCATTATTTTGTTTTCATAAGGAGGTATAATGTGTATATGTGAAATTAATGTATGTAATTTCTATTTTGTTTTGTTGAGCAATATTTTGCATGGAAGAATATGAGTAATAATGTGTTATAGTGGTTTGATATTTTATTGTAATCTTTGTATGGTGAAATATATTTTGAGGTGAAAATTCATGTGGATTTTTTGAGAAAGTATCTTGTAATCTAACCCTTGAAGTGGCATTAGAAAAATCAGTTATTTGTGAGACAATTTTTGAAGACATATCTCCATAAGAGCAAATTAAGAGCTATGGGCACATCATCCTTTGTTTAAGGTTCTTGTTGGAATGAATTTTTTGGAAAATAAGGTAGAGTGAAAAGGATTGGTTGATAAGCATTGTTGGAAATATTTGAGTGAGTATCTTGTGCTTCTTGTTGAATGTTTTGGGAATATTTGAGATAGAGATTATAAACTACTTGTGCTAGGGTTGAAGACAAGTTAGTGCATCTTTGTAAAATATTTTGAACATTGATTTGAGAAATATTGATAGAAATTAAGAAGGTGTATTAGATAAATTTTAATAAGAGAAATTATCCATTGGTGTGATTGATCTTTGAGATAAAATTGGCAAGTAGAATAAACCAATTTTGTTATACATTGTTTTGATTTGAAAGGAATTTTACAAGAAATAGAGAGTGGTTAATTGAGTACAAGATTTGTGAGTGTGAAAAATATTGAGTTTTTGATAGAGCATATCATTCTCTATATGTTCCTAAGGTTAAACAAATTCTAAAGTAGGATTTGTATGTGTGAAGAGATTTTTTCTGAAAAAATTAAGTTGTGTCTTGTATGTAAGAATTGGAAATATTTGAGTAGGTTTTGTAAGTAGCATTGAGAGAAAATTTGAGCAAGTCTTTGAGAAGTCTTGAGGGTAGATTTGAGCAATTTTTTGAGAAGGCTCGAGGGAAAATTTGAGCAAGTCTTTGAGAAGGCTTGAGTATATATTTGAGCAAGTATTGTGAATACTTAAAACAACATTGAGAGCATATCTATAGAGTTTGGTATAAATTTGAGATGGAGATAAAGCATATTTGTGCTAGACTTGGGACAGATTTTGGTGCAAACTTGAGGTAAGGTTAGAGCATATTTATGCTAGACTTGGGATAGATTTTGGTGCATATTTGAGACAGAGTTGAGAGCAATATTTGGAGGTGACAAATAAAATAGGACAAGTAGTCTCTAGTGGATAGAGATCCATCAGCCAGTGTAGTGGGGATAGAGGTCTCCTGTGGAGAGAGATCCACAAGCCAGAGTAGTGGGGGAAGAAGTCTTCTAAGAATTTCACCAAGACAAAGCAAAGGGGGTAGAGTTCTCCTATGGAGAGAGATCCATGAACCAGGGCAAGGGGATAGAGTTCTCCTATGGAGTAAGATCCATGAACCATCTCGGGATATAAATTTCTTCTATGGAGAAATATCTATAAACCAGTTGATAAGATAGAGTTCTCCTGGATCAAGTTCCATGAACCAGATAAAAGGGGAAAGAGTTATCCTATGGAGATATATCCACAAATCAGATCATAGGGGATTAGTGTATTCTTTGGATATATGTCCATAAATATTTTAATAGAGAATTGATTCCAAAGAAATTTGTGAGAAAATTTAGAATAAATATTTTCTCTGTGGAGTAGCCCACATTAGGTGAACCACGTTAAATTTATTTCTCTTGTGTGTGATGATTTGTGCATTGATTTGATTACTGCTATTGATATTGCCATTGATAATATTGGAAAATATTATTTGGGAAAGAAAAGTAAAATTTGATCTTATATTGTTCACCCCCCTCTTAGTATAATCCTGTGTTCTTCAATTGGTATCAGAGTGGGTTCCTTCAAAAAATTCTAACAACTTTAAGGAAGACAGTACAAGAACATATATGGCATCTCAGAATGGATCTTCATCAAATAAGGTATCATTGTTTGATGGCAATAATTATGCTTTCTGGAGCATAAGAATAAGGACTTACTTGATGGCACAAGGATATAAGACATGGTAAGCAGTTGAGGATGGGTTCACACCTATAGATAATCCTCCCACAGATAAAGATGGTAATTTATTACATGTGAATAATTCCAAGGCTATGAATGTAATCTTAAGTGGATTACGAGAAGCAAAATTTGTGAAAGCTATGCATTGCAAATCAACAAAAAAGATATGGGAAAAATTTAAGCAAACATATGAGGAAGATAAAAAATTCAAGAAGGCAAAACTACAAAACCATAAGAAAAGGTTTGAATATTTGAATATGGAAGATGAGGAAGATATTTATGAATACTTAATTCATGTGAATGAGGTTGTTAATACCATGCATGGACTTGGATTTGAAATTGAAGACTCTAATGTTGCTCAAAAATGTTGAGCAAGGTGCAGCAAACAGTATTGTCATTGATGTCAACACAGTCAGACAGATTTGTTGATGCAGTGGATAGGAAGTTCAACAGCTAGTCAGATGCAGAAGACAAGAGTTCAAAGGTTACTCGGACCGTACAAAAGCTAGTCAGATGCAGAAGACAAGAGTTCAAAGGTCACTCAAAATATGTACAGTGATTTTCCAAGAAGACCGAAGTGGACCACTTGCAAAAGATCAAAGAAAAAGACAAGTAAGAAAAGTGTCGTGATATCGCGACATATACAGTAGGCAAGAAAAACTGTCACGATTTCACGACATGTTAGAAGAGAGAGAAGAAGAAAGAAAAACTGTCGTGATTTCATGACATGTTGGAAGAGAGAGAAGAAGAAATAAAAACTGTCACGATTTTGTGACATGTTGGAAGAGAGAGAAGAAGAAAGAAAAACTGTCGTGATTTCGCGACATGTTGGAAGAGAGAGAAGAAGAAAGAAAAACTGTTGCGATTTCGTGACATGTTGGAAGAGAGAAGAAGAAATAAAAACTATCGTGATTTCGCGACATGTTGGAGGAGAGAGAAGAAGAAATAAAAAGTGTCACGATTTCGTGACATATTGCAAGGAAGGTTGTACAGACGAAAAAGTGTCACAATTTCGCGACATATTGTAAGGAAGGTTGTACGGATGAAAAAGTGTCGTGATTTCATGACATATTGCAAGGAATACTGTACAGACGAAAAAGTGTCACGATTTCATGACATATTGCAAGGAAGGTTGTACGAACAAAAAGTGTCACGATTTCGTGACATGTTGCAGGAGAGAGAGTCCGAAAGAAAAAGTGTCACGATTTCGTGACATGTTGCAGGAGAGAGAGTCCGAGAGAAAAAGTGTCACGATATCACATGTCAAGTTTTCGTGACCCGAAAGCAAGAAAAAGCGCTAAGGAGAAAAAGTGTCGCGATATCGCGACATGTCGGGTTTTCACGACCCGAAAGCAAGAAAAAGCGCTAAGGAGAAAAAGTTTCACGACATCGCGACATGTCGGGTTTTCGCGACCCGAAGGCAAGAAAAAGTGCTAAGGAGAAAAAGTGTCGCGATATCGTGACATGTCGAGTTTTCATGACCCGAAGGCAAGAAAAAGTGCTAAGGAGAAAAAGTGTCATGATATCGCGACATGTCAGGTTTTCGCAACCCAAATGTAAGAAAAAACACTAAGGAGAAAAAGTGTCGCGATATCGCGACATGTCGCATTTTCACGACTAAAGAAGGAGAGAGAAAAAGATGTCACGATTTCACGACATGTTTCTTTTTCACGGTCCAAAGCGAAGAGAAAAAGGAGAGAGAAAAAGGTGTCGTGATTTCGCGACATGTTTCTTTTTCGTGGTCCAAAGCGAAGAGAAAAATGAGAGAGAAAAAGGTGTCATGATTTCGTGACATGTTTCATTTTCGCGGTCCAAAGCGAAGAGAAATAGGAGAGAGAAAAATGTGTCGCGATTTCACGACATGTTTCATTTTTGCAATCCAAAGTAAAGAGAAAGAGGAGAGACAAAAGGTGTCGCGATTTCGTGACATGTTTCATTTTCGCGGTCCAAAGCGAAGAGAAAGAGGAGAGAGAAAAAGGTGTCACGATTTCGCGACATGTATTTTCACGGGCCAAAGCTAAGAGAAAGCGTACGAAAGAAAAAGTGTAGCGATATCGCTACATGTTGTATTCTCGCGGGCCAAAGATAAGAGAAAGCATATGGAGGAAAAAGTGTAGCGATATCTCTACATGTTGTATTCTTGCAGACCAAAGCTAATAGAAAGCGTACGAAGGCAAAAGTGTCGCGATATCGCGACATGTTGTGTTTTCACGGTAACAGCAACAGAAGAGTTATAGAGGCAGTTGAAGCCGATGAAGACCAATGTTAGCTGACGAATATTAGGGTTTGTAGCCGATGAATATTAGGGTTTGTAGCCGACTATGATGAGGGTTACAGTCGACTAAGATTAGAGTTTTTCATCATGAAAATGTTGTTATAAAAGCATGGCTATTTGGAGAATTGAGTGTAGTCATTGAAATCATCGAATGCGTCATCGAATTCATGTCGAAGTGTGAAATGTGGCCGTAAGAGCGCAAAAAGCACAAAAGTGGCAAGATGATGGTGAAGTGCGCACAGTGAGCAAAGAAGTCATGTCAAATTATCCTAAGTGTATCTATGAGTGCACAGAGAGAGCAAAGTGTGCAAAAGGGAGAAGACGATCATGAGGTTTGAATGCAGTGAAGCAGAGTGTGCGAAGTTCGGTCATAGTGTGTAGAGAGGGAGAAGACGATCGTGCAGTTCGACTGTGACAAAGTAGAGTGTGTGAAGTGAGTGCGCAGAGTGAGCAGAGTGCACAAAGAACACAAAGGTGAAGTAGACCAGTCAGGGTCTTGTAAAAGCAAAGGTATCTTACTGTTAAACCCAAAGATTCAATTTGAAGTCCAGGTTGGTGCTTGGCATCAGGGGTTGGTGCTCCTTCCAGCTGGTGCTGGTAAATCAGGGGTTGGTGCTCCTTTCTCGTTGGTGTAGATAAATCAGGGATTGGTGCTCCTTCCAGTTGGTGCTGGTAAATTAATTTTAAAGTTGGTGCTTTGCAAAGGCTGGATTTGGATGGTAGTCCAAGCAATCATTATTGAGGAGCAGCCACATTGGTGAACCTCGTTAAATCTTGTGTTGTGTGATGTTCTCTTGTGATACTTGCTTTATCTATTTTTAAGGTTTCATTATTTCAATTTTAAGAGCTGTGAATTTAAGTTTAAAAGTCTACACTGATTCACCCCCCCTCTCAGTGCCATTGTAAGACTAACAAAAAATTATTAAGGTCACTTCCTATGAGGTATGATGGAAAAGTTTTAGCTATAGACGAGATGAGAGATATTGAAAAATTTACTATGGATGAGTTACATGGAATTCTCATAGCCTATGAGATGAGAATAGTAAAGGATCCCAACTCCAAGAAAGAGGAATCCTTCAAAGTAGAAAATAAGACAAAAGATAAGAAACTAGAATCAAGTGGTGAGTCAACCAGTGATGAAGAAGCTAACTATGGTAGAATAAACAAGGACTTAAGAAAGCACAAATGTATGAAAATAGTGAAGTGTTTTAATTGTGGTAACTTTGGTCACTATGCATCTAACTATACAGAACTTGAAAGCAGTAGTAGTGAAGTGAAATAGGATCATAAGAAAAAGGAGGCAGGAAAATCTAGGTATGAAAAGAAAAATAGGTATGAACAAGGCAAGCATAAAAATAAGTTCTTTCAAAATCACAAGAAGAGTTTCTATGTTAACAAGGTAGACAAGGTTTCAAGTGATAGTGATGAAAGACCCTCATATAGTGAAGAAGAAGAGATTCTATTTTTGACAATAGAAGAGGAAGAAAATGCTCATGTTGAAGATAAATCTAAAAAGTATGAAGATGATCTTGAATACAAATAAGTAGAGAAATATTTAGAAAATGAAGAGGAAGGCACAGTAGATATATATGTAAAATTTATTGCTGCTCTTAATTAATTGAAAAAGGTTAGAAAGCAAAATTAAAGATTCAGGACTCAAGTTTAAGAATGTGATGAATAAAAATAAAATCTTATACAAGACCTGAAAAACTCAATAGCTAAGACAAGGAGATTTAAATAAACATTAGAGGTAAAAGTCTTAGAATGTAAAATATTAAAACATGAGGTAGTTTCACTAAGGATGGAAGTGAAATATTCTAAGGATAAGCTACACAGGTTTTGGAAAAGTTTAAAGACTTTGGATAATATTAATAATGCACAAAGACCTTCATCTATCAAAATGGATTTGAAGAAGGACAAGGGAAACAAGAAGAAGGGTCAAGCTCAAGCTCAAAAGAGGAAGAAGCTTTAGAGGAAGAGAGTGAAGGAGAAATTGAGACTTATGAGGATAAAATGAAGAATAGAAGATTCATTAAGAAAGGAAACAATACACAAACAAGGAATATGGATCATCACAAAGAAGAAAGGACTAAGAGACCAGTGGGATCAAGACAAGACTTCATCAAAGGACGTTATTTTTCATGTAATCAATTTTTTCACAAGGCTATGCATTGTAGGACTCATGGAAAGGAGTATGGTTTTACTAAGAGGAAATTCAAATATGGAAATCTCTTTCAAGGGTATTGCTACTCTTGTAATATATTTGGTCATAAAGCAATCCACTATAGGGTTCTTGATAGAAATGATTATGGCTTCACCAGGAGGAACTTCAATACATTTGCTCCTTCTAAGAACTATAAAATTAAGTGTTACAAGTGCAATAATGGGCATAAGACCCAGCGATGTAGAAAAAAAATTCTAAAGTTTCCAGAGACAAGCAGGAACAAGGACACTCAAAAGGATCAAAAGGGTATGTTGAGAAAGAAGGTTGACAAATAAAAAGAGCATTGTATGTTGGGAGTAGAGATATTACCACCCCAAAATTAATCACCTCAAGGAGAGGAGGTGGGGAGGGGTCTGAGCTAAGAGACTTGTCTTTAGTCCCAAAGGATTCCTTTTGCCATTGATGTCAAATGGGAGATATTTGAGTAAAGGGGAGAGCATTTAGTAAGAGGGAGAAGATTTGGAATCAAATGGTATGAAAAAAGAAAAATATTTTTTAGCAAAGGATTGCCATAAATGACAAAGGGGGAGATTGCTAGAAATTTTGATTATATTGTTGTCATTGATGTCAAAGAATTAATGACATAGGTAAATGAAATTAGTTATCATTTATGTATAGAAAAATAAAGGTTTAATGGTTTTACCATGGTGGCATTTACAAAAGAAAAACGAAGAGGTTTTCCAAAAACAAGGTCCAAGAAGAAGAAAAAATTATAATATTTAAATCTATAAAGACTTAAATAATTATAATAATTAAAAATTAAAGGATCCCAAAGGTTTAAATAAAATTATAATATTTAAATATACCTTAGATTTAAATTATTTTAATAGTTTAAAAAGTTTAGAAGGCGCAAAAAATTAAAATTGCATGGAGGCATTTGTTTAAAGTAAAGTCAACATCCAAATTCAAAGGGCAATGTGTATAAAAAGGCTAATGTTTTTGCAAGCCAAGGTGTTCGAAATATACCCCCAAAAATATAATTACTCGCATTTCATTTGGTAAAGAAGTGAAGGAAGAGATAGAATATTCCTACAAATTTTGAGGCAATTCAGAGAAAAATGTGGAGGGTGTCCAAATACCATCTGAAGGTGGATGGTAGCCTAGCTGGCAAGATCAAATTGTGGAGTACGTAGTAGGTGGTAGGTTCAACATTCGATTTGCACATATGCTTTTTGCATGGTCAAATTATTTTGCATCGGCAGTAGAGAAGGAGCATGTGCTCCTTGGGCTTGTGTAGGCGACTAGCCCACATGGTGCTTACCCTTGTGTTAGGGTGCAGTGCCTAGTGAGGTCACGGGTTCGAGCGGCAACAACAGTGCTTGAGGGAAAAATTAAAATTTTTAGAATGTATGCATTTTGTGCTTGTTTAGGGAGCTATAAGGGGTAGTTAATTTTTTATTATGTTGATGTGAAATGGTTAGGGAGCTATAAGGATAGTAAAGTGATTTGATTTAATTTTTATAGAAAGGGTTGAAAGGTGAAATTTCATATTGCTAGTGCTTGGTGGATGCATTAGATGAAGTGATAAATTATTTGGTCTTATTAAAATTTGAAGTTCATTATTTTGTTTTCATAAGAAGGATGTATAAGGTGTATATGTGAAATTCATGTGTGTAATTTCTATTTTGTTTTGTTGAGCAATATTTTGCATGGAAGAATAGGAGTAATAAGGTGTTATAGTGGTTTGATATTTTATTGTAATCCTTGCATGGTGAAATATCTTTTGAGGTGAAAATTCATGTGGATGTTTTGAGAAAGTATCTTGCAATCTAAACCTTGAAGTGGCATTAAAAAAATCAGTTATTTGTGAGATATTTTTTAAATACATATCTCCATAAGAGCAAATTAAGAGATATGGGCACATCATACTTTGTTTAAAGTGCTTGTTGGAATGAATGTTTTGGAAAATAAGGTGGAGTGAAAATTATTGGTTGATAAGCATTGTTGGAAACATTTGAGTGAGGATCTTGTGCTTCATTGTTGAATGTTTTGGGAATATTTGAGATAGATATTGTAAACTACTTGTGCTAGGGTTAAAGACAAGTTACTGCATCTTTGTAAAAAAAATTGAACATTAATTTGAGAGATATTGATAGCAATTGAGAAGGTGTATTAGATAAATTTTAATAATGGAAATTATGCATTGGTGTGATTGATATTTGAGAGAAAATTGGCAAGTAGAATAAACCAATTTTGTTATACATTGTTTTGATTTGAAAGAAATTTTGCAAGAAATAAAGAGTGGCTAATTGAGTATAATATTTGTGAGTGTGAAACATATTGAGTTTTTGATAGAGCATATCATTATATATATGTTCCTAAGGTTAAACAAATTCTAAAGTAGAATTTTTATGTGTGAAGATGTTTTTTATGAAAAATATTTAACTTGTGTCTTGTATGCAAGAATTGGAAATATTTGAGCAGGTTTTGTAAGTAGCATTGAGAGCATATTTGAGCAAGTATTTGAGAAGGCTTGAGCAAGTATTTGAGAAGGTTTGAGGGAATATTTGAAAAAGTCTTTGATAAGTCTTGAGGACAGATTTGAGAAAGTCTTGTGAAGACTTGAAACAAAATTAGGAGTAGATTTGTGCTAGACTAGTGGTAGAGTTTGGTATAGATTTGAGATAGAGATAGAGCATATTTATGCTAGACTTGGGATAGAGTTTGGTGCAGATTTGAGGTAGAGTTAGAGCATATTTGTGCTAGAACTGGGATAGATTTTTGTGTAGATTTGAGACAGAGTTAAGAGCAGGATTTCAAGGTGACGGAGCAAAGAGGACAAGCAGTATCCAGTGGATAGATATCCATAATCTAGTTTAGTGGGGATAGAGATCTCCTGTGGATAGAGATCCACAAGCCAGAGCAGTGGGGATAGAATTATTCTAAGAAGTTCACCAAGCTAAAGTAAAGGGGGTATATTTCTATTGTGGAGAGAGATCCATGAAATAGAGCAAGGTGATAGAGTTCTCCTATGGAATAAGATCTGTGAACTAGCTAGGGAGATAGAGTTATTCTATGGAGAGAGATCCATGAGCCAGTTGAGGAGATAGAGTTCTCTTGGATCAAGTTCCATGAACAAAAGAAAAGGGAAAATAATTTCTCCTATGGGGAGAGATCCACAAATCAGATCATAGGGGATTGGTGTCTCCTTTGTATAGAGGTACATAAAAATTGTAATAGGGAATTGATTCCCAAGAGATTTGTGAGAAAATTTGGAAGAAAAATTTTCTCTATGGAGTAGCCCACATTGGGTGAACCACGTTAAATTTTTGTCTCTCTTGTGTGTGATGATTTATGCATTTCTTTGATTACTGCTATTGATATTACCATTGATAATATTGGATAATATTGTTTGGAAAATAAAAGTAAATGTTAGTCTTATACTATTCACCCCCCTCTCAGTATAAGCCTGTGTTCTTCATTCATGGAAATTTAAATCAACACTACGAGTACTGAGCATTTTATGAAAAAATATAAAAGTAGTTAAATGAAAATCTTGTTAATTGTAAATTCACACCAGAAACTACATAATTTTTTTTAGGGAAGGGTAAAAATTCCAAAAAGTGTAAAAAGTGCTATAAAATGGAAAATCACTGGAGCATGTAAAAAGGAGGGCACAAAATGTGTGAATTGCTTGAAAAACACCAGAAAATGCATAGACTATTTAAAAATAAGAGGATATATATATATATATATATATATATATATATATATATATATATATATATATATATATATATAACAATTAAAAAATAATAAAAATATAATATAATAATATTTATAGTAATTTCTAACAATTACAATTTGATTGTTTCACAAGATATTTAATGTGTATGCTAGGAATTAAAGGCACTGGATGTGGGATTTTTTAATTCAGACCATGCAAGTGCAATCATACAAGATGATGGACATGATGAAATTATAGACCAATCCAAATTTTATAGAAAAATTAATGGGGCACATTCGAAGTGCAATTGAAAGCATCCCAAGGAGCATGTAATGCGTAGGAGGATAAAATTCTAAAATTTTATATGCCTGAGATGAAGAATATAATACATAATTTAATTAATTGTAAAATTGTGACAAATGAAGAGCCACCAAGTTGTATAAATCGACTCAGTAGTTAGTTAAGAGGGTGGAAAACCATCTATTTGAAAGCCCTTAGACTTAGTTTCTTGGTTGTTTTCTTTTTTCTGGATGGGTTTTCTAAACCAAGTTTGATATTGTTATGAGCTTTGTTCATGCAATCCACTAGAGTGGAAAAATTTAAGATTGAATGTATTTCGTGTTTTATCTTTATAATACAAGGCTTTGAATTTTTTGTGTTCAAAATATGCATGTTGATGGTGGTTGCACTTCATCTATTTTATATTCTATTTCTTATGTGAATATTGCACCATCTTAGACCTTAGGTTGTGTGAATAATGGTTAGGCTAGGAGTGGTTTTAAATTAGAATTGTTGCTTTATAGGATTAGGATTGAGTTTAGGGAAATATTAGCTTTTTTATTTTCTTTCTTTTTATCTTACCCTTAAAACCTTTGATTTTTCTTTAGAACCTATTTAGATTAAAAGTAGATTAATTTCCATTTATATATATATATATATATATTTATTTTACAATAGCTAAAATTTTGCTCAACTCTTATATATTGTAAATACAACATAGTGGAATTCTTTTTAGATAGTTAAGTGTTGGATTTTAAGACATTGTACCTAGAAAAATTATCTTTGTGAGTCATACTAACAAAGGCCCTTTGAAGGAACAATTATCAATGACCTATGAATCTATCTACATCGATCAAGACTTGATATACCCAAACATTGGGGAAAATAAATTCCTTTTCAAGAGGGAAAAAATTTTGTTCCAAGTAAGTTGGCTTACCCTTGACCCACCAACAATTGGATTCCATGTCTTCATACCCAAAAAAATAGGAGGATGGAATTATTGATTCACTAACCCACAAAACCCTTATGCTCAATAAAACTAGCATTTGGGAGGGAAAATATAGAGTGTGTCATTTTATCGCTCAAGAGAATTGGTGCTAGAAGGAGTGCCAACTTTTAAAAATTTAAATTTTATCTTGGTACAATGTTTATATTACACATCTTGATTTTTCAAGCTAGAACCAAAGGTTATTATCATCAAGTCCAAGTCAACTGAAGTTGGCATTGAGTTTCTTAGTTTTTTCTCATACAAAATATCTAGAGTTGAAAAATAAAGACCCAATACTTCTAAGACTACCAATAGCTCTCCTAAAGATATAATCCCTTTAGTTAATCATTTTATGATTCCCCAAAGTGCATCAACTCTTCCTCCATGGTTAGTAAGAAGCAATCCTTTGAACATACCTATGTTTGCACATGATATGCCTAAGAATGTTTAAAGATATCTCTCTTTATATAGGCATGATGGAATGAGGCTAGTTGAATAACATATCTAGGCATACAAATATACCCTAATATATTTGTAGATTGAACATGAGGATGTTACTTGTAGAATGTTTCTACATACATTCGATAAGTTTGCATATGATTGGTATATTATCCTACATTTAGGCTCTATCACTTCATGGGCTCAATATGAAGCAACAATCATCAACCATTTTAGACTACCTATTGACCCAATCATGGTATATCATCAGTTTTATTCTACCCATAGAGAACCCAATGAACCCCTAAGACTATTCAACACCAGTTTCCATGAATTATACACTAAGCTATTGATACCTTACATTCTCACAGAGGAAGCAACCATCCAAATGTATCTTAGAGCTTTGGGACCATTAACTTCTATGTTTGTGAGGAGAGTGTTAGGGTACCTAGGAATAGATATATGGGGATATGATATTATATTATATAAGGGTTTATATGGGTCACACATAACCTAAGGTTGATTATAATATAATATTATATTAGTAGTTAGCTCCCCAAAGTAGAATTAGAATATGGGTATATAATGAAGGGATATTTGTCATTGTAATTATCATGGAGATAAATCATATGTAATTATATTTGTCCACGAAGTGGATTATGGGAATTTTCCATCTCTAAGTGATTCTCTCATATTGGGAGATCTTATGGAGTTATTACTTCTTTAAAGAGTATTATTGGTGTTGCCCTACCTTAACGGTATTATCTATCTTTGTTTCATTGTGTGGATTATTATTGTGATATTATTTGTGGATGAATGATTTGATATTATTGCATATTGGTGAATTGTTTCTGTTAATAAGAACATTGTTTTGTAACAAGTGGTATCAGAGCAACAATTCTGGCAAAGTGGGGATTTTTTTTGTGGATTAAAAAATATCTCATCTTTCAAGATCCATATCTCTATGAAATTTTATCTAATTTAGATGATTTTGGATTATTTTGTGTGGAGTTGGAAGAGCTTTAACATGAGTGGTCATATGAAGGAATCTAAATAGTTTTGAGGAAGATGTGACCTTGTGAAATCAATCATATGGAATAAGCGCATTGACTAATTTTCAAATTGCAATTTTTTTGGAAGATGAAATCTATTAGTTAGGGTAAGAAAATTAGTTGCACTTTATCTTGTTTGGAATAAAAATTGCAGATCTAATTGTTTAAGTGGAATTTTATCTTCAAATTAGTGGAATAAATATATTTTCATAAAAACCTAGTTTTCGTTAAGGAATGAACTCTGAAACTGCAAATATTTTTTGGAGAAGATGATATTGATGTTAGGGATTGGTGGAAAAATTTTAAATTCGTGTATCCTTATTATTTTTGGCAACTCATGTTTCCTCTATGTCTTGGAGGAGAAGCTCTCTCTTGGTCTAAAAGTTTTTGTAGTTCCTATAATTGTGAACTAACTTGGGATAAAATAGAGCAAACATTCGTGAGTCAATGGGACTCAGATAAAAAGATAGCTAGTTTGAATATGACCATCTAGGTACATGAAGAAGAAATAAACATGCTTTAGAAAGAACAAAATAAATTAAAAAGAGAGCTAGAAAATTTCAAAGTGGTAGAAGGTAAAAAATATGTTAGTGTGCAAAAAAAGAAACCACACCTTTGGTAGAAGATAAATTAAAAAGTGGACAAATGGATTTGTTTGAATATAAAAATTCTATTTTGTGGGTTCATGGATGCATTCAAAAGGATCAGGTTATTATTTCCATTAACCCTAGTAAAAGATATAATTTTATTAATATTTTTTTGGCTAAGAGGTTGCAAGTTCAAGCAACAAAAATAAAGGACATACATATTGAGGGTGAGAATGTTCAAATTTTTGAATATTTGAAGATCACCATGGATAAATATGTTTTACATTCATATTTTTATGCTATTGAGATGGATGATATAAATATTGTTATTGGTTATCCTTGGTTGGATTCTTTAGGTACTATTAACATTAATGTTCAATTTTTTTTATGAAGTTATGGTATAGGAAAAAGAAGTTAACACTACAAGATATTTCTTAGCTTAAGGAGCAAGGACCCAAGAAAAAATAAGAAGTGGCTGCAAAGAAACAAAATGAAGAACAAATAGAAGAAATGGAAACATAATCCAAGAAGGAAGTAGCAACAATGGAGTGCATGGAATAATCAGTAACACAAAAGTCCATGGAAATAAAATAGTAGAGTTTAAGGAATATTTGATAGAAGAGCACAAGAACACACCAAAAAAAGAGAACATGAAAGAACAACATGTAGAATAGTTAAAATATTGGATCCAAATGTTTAGGAGTCAAATGAGGTAGAACATAAAGTTAAGGTTATAGCATATCACCATCCACACCACCATAGGTGGCAACAGTCTTGGAGGTATAGCTCAAAGCAACAATATTACGGTTCTACATGGAATAAAAAGGGTACAAAGTATGACATTATTTTGTAAATAAAGCATAGTGATATAGGTTTTTAGAGTGGTGCATCAACATCAAGGAACAAGTGGATCCATCATTCAGATTATCAATAAAAAGTAGCAGAAGCATGAAGCCAACAAAGCATATTTGGATACTCAAGTGGAGCCAAAATTTTTGAACACATATGCAACCACAAATAATGTAACAACTTAACCAGGACCAAGTCAATCTAATAACTGAATCCCAAGTTAGATAAATTACAAAGGATGGTTAAAAAATTGAGCAATGATATACTTCAACTACAAAGGCAAGTTCCTCAAAATATATTTGCAAATAATACTTAGAATAGAAACTTCAAATTCCAAAGGACTAATCACCAATATGATACTTACCCAAATAATGGAGTCTCAAATACTATTGGAAACAAAAATTAATAAATTAATAACCTAGGTACTTAAATAAAGTTGGATGATCTTGCTCTAGCCAAGTGGTGTAGGGTCCATTCCATTGCTCAACATGGTGAAACTGACTATCTAGAGTTTTAAAATACTAGATATGGAAAATTTGGAGGTAGTTCCCACCAATGAGGATTGTAATAATTAAGCTAAATAGAATGCAAGGAGAGAAACATATGAGATCTCAAGAATGGATGAAGAGGAACCTCAAGAATGCATGGAAGAAGAGGTGCAAGCTCACCAATAGTTCTAGGTGGATAAAAAATATATTATTCAGAGTAAAGGGAATGAACCACTAACTTCTTCCACACCTCCCAATAGAAATTATATCCCATATGATATGCAAGAAAATTGAAACCCAATCCCACCTAAGAGTCCCACAATGTCTATGAGGCTAAACTTCAATACACCATCATTATAGATAGAGAAAATTCTAGAATAGAAAAACCTAGATATTATATTATTAAATATTCCAAGAATACCAAAACAAATATTTCTCTATTTGAGGTAGCTAAACTTACTAACTAGAAGGATTTGTTGATTAAAAAGCTCTCTACCTAAAATAAAAAAGAGACTAAAGAGGTTGCTAATGCTCAAATGGATATATACAAAGAAAAGGTAGAATCCCAACATTTCTTTTCGACTCTATTACTAGAAAAAATTACATAACTGCCTTGTGGATTCTAGTTCTTTTAGCAATGTGATGTCGTATGTAGTTAGCTAAAAATTAGGATTGACTCCTTCCTCAAATAAGAAGATCATTTAGCTAGATAATATGGAGGTAAATATGGTTGGGGTGTTGAATTAGGTCCATGCATAGTTGGTTGTTGAACCTAGGATACAACAATGCACCAATATCCAGGTTGTGGATATCCTAGATGCATATGAGATGTTACTAAGCCATGATTGGTCAAGAACAATAAATAGCCATATGGAAATTGATTTTTCATATATGTGGTTTCCTTGGAATGACATTGCCATTAGATTCAAATAGAAAAAAAGACAAGGGTGAAGGATCTCATCACTATGTACAACAACATCAAAAAGATTTTGTACACTAAACTAGAATTGGGGGTCTATAATATGGTAGTGAAAATTCATCCTGAAGATAATTATCTAGTAGTAGATAACCCATAAAATAAAATAAAAATATTAATTGAAGACTAGTTAAGGAACCTCAAGTTTGATGGATCAAAATCCAAACATGGTAGTTACATTGGGATTGAATTCAGTTGGTGTGGTGAGAGAGGTAAAATAAAGGATTTTAAGAGTTTAGATATAGCATTACTATGGGATGAGACCCATATAAAATAGTATGCCTATCATGACAAAAATTTATCAAATTATCATAGTCATGTTTAGGACCCTAGGAAATTTAACCATGGAAAATTTGAACCCCTTTGGCTAGGGCCTTTTTAGTTATCAGAGATTCTAGTCATACATTCTAAATAATTTTTGTACTTAATTATTGTATTATAATTTTGGTGTGTTGGTATTGTTTTATTTCTTTTATATTTTTTCTTTATGTGTGTCTTTAGTTTTGCTCTATCTTACACATTCTTCTTTTTTGGCTTATATTAAGTCATGTGCAACCAAAATTTGGTTACTTTGATGAGGAAGTATTTTCTACATAGTTTGGGGATGAAAAGCCCCACTCTAAACATAGTGAAGTTGATATTGGCTTAGTCATCCATTTGTTGAAAATATTGAGCATGTTGTGTTGTCATTGATGTCAAAGGATTCATGTCAAAAGGTTGATTTCAAAGAGAGTTTGGTATGGCATAAATATTCTTCAATGATTAAATAATCATGCAAGGCAAGGCTCATCTCAAAGCAAGAAAATTGTTAAAAAAAGAAAAAGTTATAATATTTATTTTTAAATATTATACACAAAGAGACAAAGGTTTGCAAGAGAAAAGCAAAGCAAAGATTTGAAATAAAGGCCATGGTTTTTAAAAAAGAGAGGAGATAATATTATAATATTTTTAATATTATAATCCTTGGGTCAAAAGGTTTTATTTGAAAAGGAAAATAAATTAAATACAATTTTAGTTTGCAAAACCCAAAGGTTTTTAAAATATTATTATAATATTTTAAATATTATAATATAAGTTTGAAAGGTTGAAGGCACTAAAAATCTTGGATGACATTTTAATATTTTAATTATTTCAAAAGGTGTCGATGTCAATGCATGAAGGGGAAAGCATATTTAAAGGAGGAAAATTATTTCATTTTCCCAAGGTTGAGACCAAGCAAAATTGTGAGATCCGCTCGATCGTTCGATTCATTGAGGGTAGAGTAGAAGGAAAGGAAAGGTGCACGATTCCTAGAGTAGGATTCCAAAAGTCAAAAGGTGAAGCAGTAAATTTGATGTCTCATCTGGGCATCTAGCCTAGATGGTAGGGAGGCCATGTGCTAGATCATTGGTAGAGATGAGGTCTCCAGTTAGAAGCACAACATGGATGTTTTTTTCTTGATAAGGATTTTGCATTATGTGGCAGTTGAAATAGGAACATGTGTGATTTGTTTTTTTATGGGCAGCTAGCCCATGCAGTGTCCTAGTGCAAGCCATGGCACAAGCCAGCTAGATATGGTAGGTTTGAATTGTGGTGATAGCATTAGCAAAGACATGATGTTTTAAATTAAAAATTATTTTTAATGTCTAAGGTATGCACTTTAATTCTTGGAATTAGGGGAGACAAGGTTTAATTTTTGCATAATTGATTGGAGTCAACTTACAAAATTATAAGTCAAAATTTTGTGTGCATTATTAGACAATGAGTGCATTGAAAATTATTATTTTTACTAGGAGGTATAATGTGTATGAAGTTTATTTAAAAATTTTAATTTGTGTCTTGGGTCATTAAGTGTGTTGGAATTTTTTTATTCACAAAGTCAAAAATATGGTTTGAAATTTTGAATAAAGATGGAGTGGAGTGGAGTGGAGTAGAGCGGAAGTAGTGCATGCATTTGAATTTTGAATATGGTTGAGGTAGGAAATATGGAAGCTCCCCTGGTGGTCATGGGCTAATCCCAAGGGGTCATGGGGTGGTTGATCCTAGTTTTCCTGAGGTGGACAATGGATAGGAAGAGACGATTGATGAAGATGTTGGGGCAGAGCTCCTCGAATATCCCCTTGATGGGCCCAATGTTGATGTGGTTCCTCATTATGGGTCCCCTAGTGCAGTGGGATAGGGCCCAAAACCTCCTCCTGGCCCAAAAATTTCTTTCATGGATAAAGTGAAAAGGAATATCTACCAAACTCAGACAGACCCATCACCAACCATCGAAACCCTCTTTGATGATTTCAAGGAGCTCAGTATTCCTAAAGACATCATGACCCCGATGTTGAGCAGGAAATCCCTTTCCCTTGTTGGAAAGTTCATTGGATCATGACCCGACATTGAATCCATCCGCATATGGTCAATTGGACAAATGGAAACCAGAGGGCCACATGGATCTCATGGTTCTGACTCATGGGTTTTTTATCATCTACCTAAATAATTCGAATGATACAACTCGGATTTTAATGGGAGGACCTTGGTTCTTCGGGAGGTGACCCCTATTCATCATGCGATGGAACCCTAGCTTCAACCTAGGGACAT
The DNA here is from genome assembly GCA_028583015.1 of Wollemia nobilis. Taxonomy (NCBI): domain Eukaryota; kingdom Viridiplantae; phylum Streptophyta; class Pinopsida; order Araucariales; family Araucariaceae; genus Wollemia; species Wollemia nobilis. The sequence continues at coordinate 1,096,651 of JAQPPZ010001538.1, forward strand.
AGAGCATTAATGTTGCCCCAATATGGGTTAGGCTACCCAAGCTCCCCTATCAATTCTAGGATGAAGGTATTATCCAAAGTATTGCTCTTGTAGTTGGTGACCTAGTCACTTTCGATCCAGCCACCAAAGCTCAATCTTGAATGCCTTACGCCCATTTTTGCATTATGGTAAACCTGGATTCCTAGCTTTTGATATACATTAACTTAACCTATGGGTCATATCATTGGAGATAGGCATTTGAATATGAGAAAAAACCTACCTTTTGCGTGGAGTGCCAAAAATAGGGACATCTTAGATCCCAATGTCCTCTAATTAAGCAAGTCCTACAGGTAAAAAATTGGAGCCTATAGTTTGTGTCATAGCCAAGACCACCTCAAGGAGCAATGCCCATCCTTTAAGAAATATTTTCGTGGAGCACACTTCGGTGAGAAGTGATTTTGCAACGTCAATCATCCTCAACGATGAGGAGTCCCCAACTCACAAGCCCAGATGGAGAAAGGAAAACAAATAGAAGCTCCTCCTAAATCATCATCCAAAGGATAAAACCATGGTACCAACAAGGTATTTTCTCTCTTTGCTAACCAATTTAAAATTCTTACTGATAAGGACAGTGAAGTCCCTTCTGAAGGTTTTGTTGTTGAACAACTTACCCATCCTAATCCATCCCTTGTGAACCAAGGCATCCCTCCTAACCCTCCCATCCCTTTGGCATCCCCTTCTACCACCCCTTCTTCCCTTACTTATTTCCCCCTTGATTATACCCCCACTTTCCCCCTTGCCTTCCCCCTTAAGAGCCACGCTTCCTCAACCCCCACCCCCCTCCGCTCCCTCCCCGTTGGCCTCCCCCTCAAGCCCGTTTCCCCTGTCCCATTCGACCCTCTCTCCTTGCCTGTGTCTCCCTCTAAATTAACCTTGTACCCCATATCATCATTGTCAAGAAGTTCTCCCCTATGATAATGGTGTTCCCCCATTGAAGCATTTTCATTGAGGTCCCCTTCTCGTGCACCTATTTTTCCGAGTGGTGGTGAGTCCTCCAACACCCCCATGAACAACACCAGAAGCCATAAAAAACCTCAATGTGATGTGGGTCTAGAAATAAAGTGAGGTCGTCCACCCAACCCCGACTCTAGGAAAAAGCAGGTGGTGGATGACATAGCTAGTGGCATCCAAACAACATTATTATATTATTTATCTCCACTCAGAGAGATGTCAAAGGAAGAAGGTAAAAGAATGAAACCCCCGCAAATGAAAGGGGGAAAAAAACTACTCCTAAATCATGCAAATGAAGGTCTTATCTTGGAATGCCAGAGGCCTTAATGGAGCAATGAAGCAGAGGGTGTTTTATTCTATGAGAAAGGAAATGAGACCTTCAATATTCATCATCCAGGAAACAAAAGTGGAAAATATGAATAAAAAAAAAATAGTCAAATCAGTATGGAACAACTACAAATTTGTTGCAAGTCCCACTCACGGTGCTTCAGGGGGATTGTTGTGCCTATGGGATCCAGCCAAGGTAACTGGAGAACTCATATCTTACAATGATAGAGTTATCAACATCTACTTCACATGCAATGAAACAAACAAGAAGTGGGTTTTAACCAACATCTATGCTCCAAACAACTTCAATGAAAGAATCTCAATGTGGGATAGCCTCTCATAGATGCACATGACCTTCCCCTACCAAGAATGGATGTTGGCTGGTGATTTTAATAACCCTCTGTACCCAACTAACAAAGCTAGAGGTGCTCCAATCACTTCTAGGAGCTATGAGTATTTTGTTGATTTTATTGATACCAATGAATTGATGGACGTTGAACTATGAGGCTCACTGTTTACGTGGATAAACCAGTGTGAAGGAGACCAACTCATCCAAATGAGACTAGATAGATTCTTTTTGTCCAAATAATCCATCCTGATCCTTGGTGATGCAACTCTATCATCCTTGCAAAGAATAGATTTTGACCATAACCTGCTTCTTCTTGAAGTCACAAGACCAGACCCTAGTCATAAACCTCCATTCAGATTTGAGTCTATGTGGCTTCAACACCTAGAATTTAGGTCAAAAATAATTGAATGGTGGAGCTAGCCTTTCAATGGCTTGTGTGTTTTCAAGGTCTGCATGAAATTAAAGTTCCTCAAACTTTAGCTTAAGAAATGGAATAAAGAAGTGTTCGGGAATATATTTGAATCATGTAGAGTAATATGCTCCCAATTGAAAGAGATAGAAGATCAGGTTCAGAATGGAAATGCCACCAGTGATGTTATAAGACAAGAGAATATACTCTTAGCAGAGTTCCATAACTTGCTAGCCAAAGAGGAAACATTATGGCAATAAAAATCCAGAGCATTGTGGCTTAAAGAAGGCAATTTAAATTCAATTTTTTTCATACAACAACAATGATACATAGAGGTGCAAATGTTATCAGATTTCTCCATAAAGATGATGGGTCCTCAGTAAAAGGTACCAAAGATATTAGATCTGAGGCAGTGGAACACTTTTGAAACATCCTTGGTCCATCCCAGGACTACCTGGTAAATGTGTCAAAATATCTTCTCCAACACATTCCACCCCTTGTCTCTCAAGCTGACAATAATTTTTTGCTTCAGCCCTTTTCCCATGATGAAATCAAAGAGGCTCTCTTCTCCATGTCAGCTGACAAGGCCCCTGGTCCATATGGGTTCCCACCAAGGTTTTTTCAAACCTTTTGGGACAACATCTATGAAGATGTGTCAGCAGCCATCCTTGAAATCCAAAGATCCAAGTTTGTTTTGAGAGACCTTAATTCCATGTTCCTTACCCTCATCCTAAAATCCCATGAATGTTGTTCCATGACCGATTTTCGTCCTATCAGTATTTGCAATATTTTGTATAAAATCCTTACCAAGACCATGGCAAATAGAATGAAACATATCATGCCCAAGGTTATAGACCTATGCCAAGGAAGCTCTGTCCAAGGAAGAGTCATTACCGATAGTGTGATCACCATTCATGAGCTCATCCATATAGTAACTATCAATAGGTTACCAAGTTTCTTCCTAAAGCTTGATATTAGTAAAGCCTTTGATAGAATTTTATGGGATTTTCTCATAGCTGTCCTAACCCAATTTGGATTCCACCATAGATGGGTTTGATTGATCAAATCCTGCATCTCTTCTGCATGGTTTTCTATCATAGTCAATGGATCAATGGCTAGGTATTTCAAAAGTAGATGTGGAATCAGATAGGGGGACCCCATGTCACCATTTTTGTTCATCTTGGTGGTTGATAGTCTGGGAAGGGCTCTTAAGGCTGCTTGTTCAGTAGGAGATATTTCAGGGATCAAAGCTTCAACTAGCCTCACCCCAGTGTCTCACCAATAGTTCATTGATGACACTATTCTGGCCAACCTTTCTAGCATCCCAAAAGCTAAAATCATCAGATCCATCCTGGAGGCTTATGAGCGAGCTACTAGCCAAAGAGTCAATTATCTCAAAAGAAATATTTACTTCATCAACACTCCAACCCAAAGAAAGGTAAGAATTGCTCAAATCCTAGGATGTGCCATTATTGAGTTTCCTATGACATACCTTGGCCTTCCTCTTTTCCAAGGCAAGCCCTTCAGAGAGAATGTGGGATAACGTGATTCAGTGGGTAATGAAGAAGCTAGTAGGATGGAAGGGAGCCCTCCTCAGTAGTGTAGGCAAGTTCATGTTAGTTCAATATTATCTTCAAAGTGTGCCAATTTACTTCATGTCCTTATTTAGAGCCCCAATCGTTGTGTGTAACAAGCTAGAACAAATTCAAAGGAATTTTTTATGGTCAAGAATGGAGAACAAAGGCATATTTCCCCTTGTTGCATGGGATAAAGTCTATCTTCTGAAATGCAGGGGTGGGCTAGGCCTTCGAAAAGTTCACCAAATGAATATGGCAATGATATCCAAATAGGGATGGAAAATTATCACTAACTCCCCTGTTCAATGGGTGGAAATCATGAAAAGAAAATATCTTAGGCAAGGGTCTCTACTGGATAATTCCCTCATGCCATCTGGTTCTACATTCTAGAATTTTGTGTGCCATACCAGATCTATTCTCCAAAAAGGTTATCGATGGAAGTTAGGGGATGGATCATGGATCAAGTTTTGGGAAGATCCATAGATTATTGCTCAACCTCTGATGCACAATCAGTCTGTAAGTATTTTCAAACCCATTATTGATCAGATGTTTGGTCCCAAGGTTGATAATTTTATCTCCCATGGAACAGTTCCCCCTAGATGGGTTAATTTTCCTATTGACCTAGGATCACTAGAGCTTTGCTCTGTGAGTCTTCTCTTATCATAGCTTCTTCATACCCAGTTAATTCCAAGTACCCGACCACCCGATTCTCCTTTCTAGAAGCTTAGCAATTTTGGGTTGCTTTCTATCAAAACAACCTATGCATTTATGAGTGAACCCGAGGATGATTGGTTCCTTGTAAAGCATATCTATATTAAGAACCTCATTCCCAAGATAGCCCATTTTTATTGGTTGGTAGCTAAAAATAGACTCTTAACTACAGATAATCTGATAACCCGGGGTATGATCCTCTTGAATAGATGTTTCCTCTATAAATCCTCTTGGGAGTCGGTCAACCACCTATTCTTAGAGTGTTCCTTCTCTGGTAATGTCCTATCCTCTATTCTTTCCATTGCATCCATTTCTTGGGTTTCCCCTCAGTGTGTTAGTGACCTCATCCTCCAATGGCCCAATCCCTTTCACTCCACCCGCCTAAAGTACTAGTGGTCAGTTATCCTCCCACACTTCATGTGGTAGGTCTAGCTAGAGAGAAATAATAGAGTCTTTAGATTTTCTTGTTGTGACTCGAAGTCTACATCCTTGAGAATTGTCACCTTTGCTTTTGAGAACTCCAAACTTATTACCTCTGAGGTTTGTCCTACATCCCACTTTGAGATCCGAGTTTTTTGGCCAACCCCACCCCATGGTGGATAGATCCCTAGTATCATGGATTTTCCCTCCCCTCAATGGTTTAAGCATAATTTTGATGGTGCATCCAAAGGTAATCCTAATGAAGCAAGCTATGGAGGAGTGATCTGGCATGACAGAGGAAAAATCCTTTTAGCTTATGTAGAAAGGTTGGTAATATAGTCAAATAATTTTTTTGAGACTAGAGCAGCCTATCGTGGCATCCAAATGGCCTTAGAATCCAAAATCTAGAACCTAATCATTGAAGGTGATTCATTAAACACAATAAATCACATAAAATGCTGCTTGAATCCACCCTAGAATGTCGATCCTTTCATCCAATAAATCTTCCACCATGGAACGTTCAACAATGTTTCAATCCAATATGTGTACAGGGAATGTAGTAAATTTGTTGATGCCATGGCCAATTTTGGGTTAACCATGAAATAATTTTCAACATGGTGGTAGGAATTTCCTCAATTCATCATGAACTTCTACCATGGAAATGAAGTTGCCACCTATAAATAGCACCAAAAAATCTAGGACCAATATGCACCACCATGTAGGGAGTGATGGCAAACCCTATTACACCACTGTGATGAGTTGGCATCCAGATATGCACCACCATGTAGGAAGTGATGGTGGACCCTACTACACCACTATGATGATTTGGCATCTAGTCACCAGTCGATGCCAGGTGGCTGATAGTTTCTAGGTTTAAACCCCAGGGAACCTTCTTATAATTCCTCGAGACTACACTTTTTGGTGCAAAGGTTATTATTTTAAGGCAATAATCTACCAAATCACCATTAAAAGCAACACTATTCTCAATAGGAATGTCAAATTTATCTCTATTCTTTGGAAAGGAGCGAATAGGAAAAGGGCTAAATCTGAGCTACATAAGAAAATAAACCAAAGAGAATGTGATCTTCTTCACGTGATTGGAAATATTGATCTTGGGACTAATAATACTGCTATCACCACCTCATGCCGAGCTACTGATTTCATAGGATGCAATGATAGATTCATTTGCCTTACCACTATGGATACCAAGGTGGCATTAGTTGCCATGGAGACACATCCATGGAAGATGGTTGTAAATGTGGCAGGTTTCCTATAACAATCCCATTTGTTACCACAATTTATTTTTTGTATAAATACACATTCATATTTCATGAGGCAAGGGTCATAATCATTAACTAAACTAGAATAATTCCATTTGAATTGTAAGATACCAAGGAAAATAGCATAAAGAGTTATTAATACTTGATCAGAGTCACTCTTGAATAGAAGTGATTAGATTCTAAAAAAACCCTCATACTACTCATATATGGGAATGTTGGCCAAACGTTAAAACTTCATCCCTCTTAAAAAGAGAAATCACCGTTAACCATATTGTCTTCTAATATTAGTATATAGATTAATGCCTTGAAGATGGAAACTCATCATAATGAAATAACCTCAACAATGGTTATCCATGGATCTTAGATCCTACCCACATCTTCTTTATGAGATAACAAAATCACTACACGTGATTACATTATCCTTGGAATGCCATGATTATATTACCTTATATTTTTTAAGGCTTATTTGACCACCTTTTTTATTTAGGTATCACTTTTTTTATATACATGAATCAATTAAATTCACTACAAGAGGCATTATATAGCCATCATGGGAGTACCTATTCCTCATCTACATTCATTGAACAAATCAGAATGTAAGATCTAACTTTGTATACAACTCAAGTCCAATACTATCCATGAATGTTTATGAAGTGATCATAACCCAATTAATCCTTTAAGGAATAGAATCCATTAATTTATGATTCTTGAGACTATAACATACATGATATATCTAATTGAGAAATAGTTGTATTCCATTACATTCTACTTTTTGCATCCACACAACCATTGAATACATCAAGTGCTAATTATTGAATCATAAAGCTAGCTAACTACATCATTCATAATCTTCCAATAATCGTATAACATTAAATCATCAACATATTAAAGTTAAGCATACATTCCTTGCATCATAATATAAGAATTGCATAATTGTTCCATCAAGAATTTAACCATCTCATCCACTTAAATTATTTTCATTTTGAAGTAAAAGCAACATGCACAAGAATTAACATATCAAACCACAAATAGAGTGACACATTTTTTATCCTAGGAACCCTCATGGGGAATAAACCTAGCCTCCAAAATATGTACTTTCCTCATATTCATAATGCAATTAATACAACCGTTCAATCAAATATAGAGGGGCCACTATGGATCCCTTTCAATCAATTTTACATGGCGATGAATACAACCGTTCCTTATCAAATTAATGATGCAATTAAGGAATTTTCATAATTCCTTTATTTAAGTCATCATTGTATAACTAATGTATTAACCATACCAATAAGGAATCCATCCATCCTTTTAATATCATGATGCAACTAAGGATTCTAGTGATTCCTTCCGTTAAGCCATCCAAAGAATTTTTATATGTTTATGATAATCATTGGAATCTTATTTTGGAGAAGTTGTATCGATGTTATAGAGAACCATATAATTTGACTCAAGAATGAATTCCAAATTCATTCTATATAATTGAAACAAATTCAATCCAAGAATTAAAGTCCCATACATTTAATTCACTAATAAACCATTCTTCCTAACTTAATAATTTAAGCTAATAATTTAGATTATCTATCATCTCATAATTACATCTGATTATAACAACCCATGTCAGCCAAATTTCTCTTTAACTTTAGATTAATAAAAGTGAACCCTTAGAGGTTTAGCATGGGTAATATAAATCTCATTATTCTACAACTATTTTCTTTTATTATATACAAATCAATAGGAGTCTAATATCCCCATTGAGTACAATATATTGATCTATTCAATTTATTCTCAATTTCTATCAAATTTGCTTCCTAAATTTGATCCAAAATCCACTTCATTACTTTCCAAATCTTATCAATTTTGTTTCCAATTGTGAGCTAAAGATGAATCAAATATCCTATACAATATTTATATTTTAATCCAATGTTAGCTCTCAAATCAATTCATTTCCATAACTGGATCCCAATATGCATTCAGATATGTCATCCTCTATCATAAATTTTTCAAGAATGCATTTGTAAACTATTATAATTTTTTTCTAAAATTTGATCCAACATAATCTCTAACTATCTTGCTAATTTGGCTATCAAATTCAATCCAAATATTATTTATCTTATCTCCAAACGGTACCAAATTTTCCTCCAAGATTTGCTTTAATACTATTCAGCTAATATCTCAAAAGAGGAAATCCCCATAAGTTCCCATAAATCATCTAGCATCAAGGTCCATCTATAAACAATTTACTTTTCTAATCCCAATCATCAATGCCATTCCTTTGATTGTCATGGATGTTTGGAAGAGTCCCATACCTCTTCCTGGATGGACACCAAGGTCATCCATTCTTCTAATGGATTCCATTCATTAAAAATTTCATAATAAATCATAGTATGTATTTTGCATACAAAATATAAATTCCACTAAAATCATTACTTCCATTTACTTCTCTTATTTAACATAGAAAATCACCAAGCATGAATAAACAATTTATTCGACCTAAAAAGGATCAATTCTTAATCCCATTCATCATTTATATGCAAACATGCATCACATATTTGTATTTCACATACAAAGAAATCACTAATCATGAATAGATGATTCATCTATCCTTAATATTTTCATAAATAAGGATTGATTCATAATTCCAATCCATAATTTGCTTTGTTAATCACCAAACTTAGGGAAGAGTCCCATACCTCTTCCCAAGGAATGTACACCAATCCAATCCTTCCCCACAACTAGAAGGTCATCCATTCTTCTAGTTATTTATAATCTTCATTAAAATACATATAATGTAAAGAAAAACATATAATTTTACTTGTCAATTAAGATTTATCATTTCCAATTGATATAAAATCTCTATTCAAAATGACATAAAATTGAGCCACTGACATTTACATGTAAAAGATATAAAGGATGATTTAGATATATCACTTTATATCTAAAATTCATTCCTCTTAATTCACACCAATATCCAAATAAATAGACTCACATACAAGAAACTTTCTTAAAATAGATTAAACACCTATTCAAAACAAGAGAGGTATTTTTCAATAAATAAACACCATATATTTTCCAATAATCATAAAACATATATGAAATCTAGATTCCATATTATTGGTTTCACTCCCATTCTATAGAAGGGACTAGGGCTTGACCTTCAGGGTTTTGTACAAGCACTCTACAGTGGTGAAAAGACCTTGAAAAAATAGGCTAGATCAACACTTTTAAAAGATCACTTTTAATCAAAGGTAGTCTACTGCAGTCAAAAAGGTAGATACCCAAGCTTATTTGGAATTTCCCCTTGTAGTACAATTAATTAAGCATGATGTGATCACCAAAAGAAGGGGTATTAAGGTGGAAAAAAATCCCCAATAGGCGTCGACTATCCATATACTTCACTATTGATAATATTTTAATTCATAGATGTTTGGAGAATCGGTTACCAGTTGATATCTGTCTATAGCACATAGTGGATTATAATATAGGAGGTTATAGATTAACATCACGCTCATTCAACTTAGACATTATATTTCCTAATATTTTCTAGTCTCAAGGTTAGGTGTGTTATTGTCGTGGGTAGTCAGAAAAGTAACCTCACCCACCTACAACTTACCATAATTGAACATGGACTCAATTTATTACATATGTCTTAACATCAACAATCTTAACATCGATGATTATATGTGCAAATAGAAGAAATTTAGTGTTGTCTATTATATCTTGCATGGACTGTGTCGTAGATCACACAATTTTGAATGACTAACATTGGAAAAGTTTGGATTATATATATTTTTGAACAGGGGTACCTACTGCTTACACCTTCTCTTCTATGGACACCGAATCGAGACAACTATTGATCTATTAATCAGAAAGGAAACCAACAATAATCCAAATATGAGATACCTACAGGTTATCTATCTTGAATATTGCTTTAAACTATAAGTGTTGAGATTGTGAGCTAGGAAAACTCTGGAGGAAATGACGAAGTTTAAGTCCTATAATGTTACGAATTCATCAATAGATAATATAATCCTCCGTAGTTTTTCATTATAAGCATAGTCAATAGAGTGTATTAAGGAGTGCAATAGATGTCAAACTTTAGCATGATTATTTTAATATTAGTCACAAAAATAAATATCACATGCGGCTTATCGAATTAGTTGCACTGATTTTGATTCATAATGTTGGTAGAGTCTAATTAGACCATTTTTAAATTAGAAAGAGATAATCTATCTATGACCTCAATGTAGCTATAGTTGCAGGTGGCCAAATAGCTTCTTCAGACACAGGGACACATTCCCAGGTATTTATAATGATACGTGCTATAGAAAACAAGGATTTTAACTAAATATTTGATCAAATAAGGGCATCCGATAGACAAAGTCTCAGATTATTTGCAAGACGACAAACCAAAGGAAGAGTTTATACTATCACGCAGGTGACTTATATGATAAAATAGAAATATTAGAAGGCTTAATAATGTATGTCGGTCATGATATTACCACTATGTCTCATGGATGCGTGGTCATAAAGGCTTAATATAAAATTGATTACAATATGAAATTGTAGACTAAATTTTATTATACCATAAATAAGAGCAACGCAAACTAACAGGCAGAATAGCTTTATATTTTCAAAAAAAAAAGTATTCAATAAATTCATAAATTCAATATAATAGAAGGTTCCAACCTGGGACATTCACAAAATAAAGCTTTCCTTGTATCCAAGATCTTCTTCTTCTAAAGTCTTTTTTTCAACATAACATAACATATCCATCATTTTCTCAATTTGAATAACAATTTATAGCTCTCTTTCTTCTTAGATAAGAAAGATGTTTTTAAATATTTGAATATTTTATTTATTATTATTATTTTTGCTTTCTTTATTTCAGAAAAGATGCTTCTAATTATATATTTTTTATTTATTTTTTATTCTTTTTCTTATCCCATGAGCAAGTTGCCTTATATATTATTTTAGTGGAAATAATATCCATAGAGATAAGAGAAGAATATTATCCACTATTTCAACCTTCCCAAAGTAGCCTTGTGTTAGGAAAGATTGATTTTTCTTTAATTCTTCAAGGTAGTTTTTTTTTTTTTAATCCGATTTATAATTAAACAAGCTCATAAAAAGAAACTACCTAATTTCATTCTAAAATAGGATCAAATATATCCAATAATCATACTCGACAAAGCAAATCCTTTAATTTAGAAATTGCTCAAATTAAAATTTCACAAAATCATGATAAATTGCATGATATATATTATATTTTTTTAAGGTAATTTGAAAAATGCAAAATATTATTTAATGTGCATTTTCAAATAAAATTCAATTAAACCAAAATCATGCAAATTAATCATGAAATCAATCACACACATATGGCATACAAGCACTCGATGCATGTGCCCAATATCCCCCATCATTGTTTTTCCTTTGATTGGGTGAGACTTTTTAGAGTAATACTCAAGTAACACCGCCATCAGGGAGGTAACTAGTGATGATAGGAATATGAGATTTACCTATTGAGTCATCATAGTCATCATTACCCTTTGGTGGTCAGTCTTCCACCTATGAAAATAAAAGTTCCTACAATCAAGCAATGCAACATCATTTTATTTTAACAAATACAATGCAAATATTTTAAGAATTGAAACCGACTACCATTACACAAATAGAAACTTAAAAATAGTCCTCCAAGGTGGGATGTGACATAATCCCCCCTTGGATTAAACATAGTCCTCTATGTTTTCCTACATTATTTCATAACAATCAATAAAACATAGTTTTTGTTATAGTTTCCACGTCACCTAAGTGGTCCATAGTTCAACCTGTATTATTACATAACATCATTAAATAAATAAGGATAGTGTATTTTCAGATTATTGCGCTTCCTCATAGTCTTGGGGTGAAATTCTAGAATTTTAGTTGATTTCATTGGAATGACTAAGGGATTCACCATCATTCATGAGTGATAGAATAGCTTGCCCTTCCAAATTTGGACTTTCGATGGCAACATGGATTTTGTGATTCATCACAATTTTACTTGTTCCTACATGTTGTGGGCATATTTTTGCATAATGTTTTCCCTTACATGTAAAGCATCCCCCAGAGGACCTACATGTTTCTTTCCCTTTTCCTGCACAATGGAAGATGATTCTTGTAACTTATTAGTCTCAATTTTCTGGAGTCCCTTCTTGAAGTAATCTTGCTTATTTTTTCTATTTTGTTCTTGCTCCCACTTCATAAAACCGACACTCTTTCTCTTCCTTAAAATTTATTGTTTGAGTTCTGACAAAATGGCATAATTAAAAATAGGCCTCTTTTCTTGTGAATTGGACTTGACTTGCAATGTCCCAGATTTGCACTTTTGAGCTTCCAAGTTATCTAGCAGTTGGCCCTGTTGGACCAGTTGTTCCTTAAGATCATTTACTTGTTCTTTCAACTCAAAATTCATCGCAAAAAGGTCCTCCACCATTTGGTTTAATATTTTCAACTTTCCTCCAAGACTTTTAGTTTGCTTCATCTTGCAAGATAATGTGTCCTCTTCACTTCTTGCTTTAGGGGTCATTTCCTGATATATAAAGAATAGTGTTAGATTACAATATTTCCTCAAGTTGTAATTCTAACTTCTATCCCCTATATTTAATGTTTTAATTGATAAAAGTCACCTTTGTTCATGGCTACTATTGCTAGTCTATTAAGGCTATAATAAACTAGCTTACTCATGGAATAGTCACTTCTTATATAAAAACACACGTTTACGACCTTCTAGAGTTTAGTCTACTAACACATAGAACATATTGCTTTATGATATATTTCAATGCTTAAATAGCGCAAAGCACATCTACTAAATTACAACAAAGCAAGATGATATCTTCAACCATGGTAAAGGTTTAGGTTGTGGCTATCTCTAGGTGAACCATTGCTAAACAAAATAGCAATCCACCAAAATTCGTCATGGTTGAGATATTCGGCTTCTTGGCCAAAGGTCAAATTGTAATGAGAATTAATTAAAGAAAACATTCTTTTATCTTGTCTTGTGTACTACAGTATGCCAAATTTAGATATACCCAATATTTAATCCAAGAACATCTATAGTTCAATGATGGGTAGTTCTACGACTATGCTCTTTGGACTATATCGAAGATATTTATCTTCTTTTAGGCTATCTCTAGGGACTAAATTTCAACTCACTTAATTCTTATTCACACAATGTTCCACTTCGAGCCATTTGGCCTAGGAAATTAACAAGTTATCCATAATAATTTGATAACCTTAATTCAAGGGGTCCTTTAGTGTATTTGCACCAACTTATAATCCCTCTTGTTCATACGCACCTGAAAATAAGGAGTAAGTAAGTCAAGAAACATAGATGTCGAGTAGTTTCCAAAAAGAGTCTAAGGTACACCACTTAAAACCCATGGAAGGAGGGTTCTCTTAGCTCTTCCACTTTCGAACAACTATGGATCTATTCACGAGGATTAGAAACTCAGACATCGATAATCTCAAGTATTGACTTATCTTTACCAAGAGTGCAATTGTTTAGAGTTGTGGGATTTTATGTTTTGAGTTTCTCTCATGCTTATTGTTTCATGCCCAAATATTTTGCTAACCTAGATCTAACTAGAATCTATTAGTTATCCTAGGCTCTAATACCAATTATAACAACCCCATTTGTTACCACAATTTTTTTTTATATAAATACACATTCATCTTTCATGAGGCAAGGGTCATAATCATGAACTAAAATAGAATCATTCCATTTGGATTGTAAGCTACCAAGGCAAATAGCATCAAGAGATATTAAGACTTGATCAGAGTCACTCTTGAGTAGAAGTGATCAGCTTCTACAAAAACCCTCATACCACTCGGATATGGGAACGTTGGCCAAGCGTTAAAACTTCATCCCTCTTAAAAATGGAAATCACCCTTAACCATACTATCTGCTAAGACCAGTATATAGGTGAATGCCTTGAATATGGAAACCCATCATAATGAAATAACCTCAACAATGGTTATTCATGGATCTTAGATCCTACCCACATCTTCTTGATGGGATAACAAAATCACTACACGTGATTAAAATTACATAATCCTTGGAATGTCATGATTATATTACCTTATACTTTTTAAGGCTTATTTGACCACCCTTTTTATTTAGGCATCCCTTTTGTTATATACATGAATCAATTAAATTCATTACAAGAGGCATTATATAGCCATCATGGGAGTACCTATTCCTCATGTACATTCATTGAACAACTCAGAATATAAGATCTGACTTGGTTTACAACTCAAGTCCAATACCATCCATGAATGTTTATGAAGTGATCATAACCCAATTAATCCTTTAAGGAATAGAATCCATTACTTTATGATTCTTGAGACTGTAGCACACATGAGATATCCAATTGAGCAAGATTTACATTCCATTACATTCTACTTTTTGCATCCACACAACCATTGAATACATCAAGTGCTAATTGTTGAATGGTAAAGCTAGCTAACTACATCATTCATAATTTTCCAATAATTGTATATCATTAAATCATCAACATATTAAAGTTAAGCATACATTCCTTGCATCATAGTACACATGGTCATAATCTAAGAATTGCATAACTATTCCATCAAGAATTTAACCATCTCATCCACTTAAATTATTTTTATTTTGAAGTAAAAGCAACATGCACAAGAATTAACACATCAAACCACAAATAGAGTGACACATTGTTTATCCTAGGAACCCTCATGGGGAATAAACCCAACCTCCAAAATATGTACTTTCCTCATATTCATAAACTTAGGATGTCAAATATTACAAATATAGAAGGGCCACTATGGGTCCCTTTCAATCAATTTTACATGGCAAGGAATACAACCGTTCCTTATCAAATTCATGATGCAATTAAGGAATTTTTCCTAATTCCTTTCTCTAAGTCATCATTGTATCATTAAGGTATTTACCATACCAATAAGGAATCCATCTATCCTTTTAAACTCATGATGCAATTAAGGAATCTATTGATTCCTTCCTTTAAGCCATCCTAAGAATTTTCATATGTTTATGATAATCATTGGAATCTTATTTTGGAGAAGTCATATCGATGTTAGAGAGAACCATATAAGTTCCCTCAAGAATGAATTCCAAATTCATTCTATATAATTGACACAAAGTCAATCCATGAATTAAAGTCCCATACCTTTAATTCATTAATAAACCATTCTTCCTAAATTAATAATTTAAGCTAATAATTTAAATTATCTATCATTTCATAATTATATCTTGTTGTAACAACCCATGTTAGCCACCTTTCTCCTTAATATTAGGTTAATAAAAGTAAACCCTTAGAGGTTTAGCATGGGTAATATAAAGCTCATTATACTAAAGCTATTTCCTTTGATTATATACAAATCAATAGGGGTCTAATTCCCCATTGGATACAACATATTAATCTATTCAATTGATTCTCAATTGCTATCAAATTTGCTTCCTAAATTTGATCCAAAATTCATTTCATTACTTTCCAAATCCTATCAATTCTCTTTCCAAATGTGAGCTAAAGATGCATCAAATATCCTACACAATTTTTATATTTCAATCCAAGGTTAGCTCTCAAATCAATTCATTTCCATAACTGGATCCCAATATGCATTCAATTATTTCATCCTCTATCATAAAGTTTTCAAGAATGCATTTGTAAAATGTTATCAAATTTTTTCCAAAATTTGATCCAACATAATCTCTAATTATCTTGCTAATTTGGTTATCAAAATTCAATCCAAATATTATTTCTCTTATCTCCAAATGATACCAAATTTACCTCCAATATTTGCTTTAATACTATTCAATTAATCTCTCAAAAGAGGGAATCCCCATAAATTCCCATAAATCATCTAGCATCAAGGTCCATCTCTAAATAATTTACTTTTCTAATCCCAATCATAAATGTCATTCCTTTGATTGTCAGGGATGTTTGGAAGAGTCCCATACCTCTTCCTGGATGGACACCAAGATCATCCATTCTTCTAATGGATTCCATTCATTAAAATTTTCATAATAAATCATAGTATGTATTTTACATACAAAATCTAAAATTCCACTAAAATCATTACTTCCATTTACTTCTCATATTTAACATAGAAAATCACCAAGCATGAATAAACAATTCATTCATCATAACAAGGATTAATTCTTAATCCCATTCATCATTTATATGCAAACATGCATCACATCTTTGTATATCACATACAAAGAAATCACCAATCATGAATAGATGATTCATCCATCCTTAATATTTTCATAAATAAGGATTGATTCATAATTCCAACCATCATTTGTTTGGAATATCACCAAACTTAGGGAAGAGTCCCATACCTCTTCCCAAGGAATGGACACCAATCCAATCCTTCCCCACAACTAGAAGGTCATCCATTCTTCTAGTTGGTTAAATTCATTTACAATCTTCATTATAATACATATAATGTAAAGCAAAATATATAATTTTACTTGTCAATTAAGATTTATCATTTCCAATTGATAAAAAATCTCTATTCAAAATAACATAAAATTGAGCCACTAACATTTACACATAAAAGATATAAATGAGGATTTAGATAAATCACTTTATATCTAAAATCCATTCCTCTTAATTCACACCAATATCCAAATAAATAGACTCACGTATAAGAAACTTTCTTAAAATAGATTAAACACCTATTCAAAATGAAATAGGTATTTTTCAATAAATAAAAACCATATATTTTCCAATAATCATAAAAAATTTATGAAAGCTAGATTCCATATTATTGGTTTCACTTCCATTCTATAGAAGGGACAAGGGATTGACCTTCAAGGTTTTGTACAAGCACTCTGCAATGGCGGAAAGACCTTGAAAACATAGGCTAGATCAACACTTTTAAAATATCACTTTTAATCAAAGGTAGTCTACTATAGTCAACATGGCAGAGACCCAAGATTATTTGGAATTTTCCCTGGTAGCACAATTAATGAAGCATGATGTAGTCACGTGAAGAAGGGGTATTAAGGTGGACCAAAATACCCAACATGCATTGACTATCCATATACTTCACTATTGACAATATTTTAATTCATAGTTGTTTGGAGAATCGGTTACCAACGCACATCTGCCTATAGCACATAGAATATTACGGTATAAGAGGTTATAGGTTCACATCATGCTCATTCAGCTCAAATGTTAGGGTTCCTAATATTTTCTAGTCTCAAGGTCGGGTGCGTTATTGTTGTGGGTAGTCATAAAAGGAACCTCACCCACCTACAACTTACCATAAGTGAACATAGACTCAATTGATTACATATGGCTTAACATCAACAATCTTAAAACTAATGATTATATGTGAAAACATAATAACTTTAGTGTTGTCGATTATAGCTTGCATGGATTGTTTTGTAGATTACACAATTTCGAATGACTACCATTGGAAAAGTTTGGATTATATATATTTTTCTTGAACAGTGATACTTGCCGCTTACACCTCCTCTTCTATGGATGCCTAATCGAGATAGATATTGATCTATTAATCAGAAAGGAAACCAACGATGATTCAAATATGAAAGACCTACAGGTTCTCTATCTCGAATACTACTTTAAACTATAAGAGTGTTGAGATTGTGAGCTGGGAAAACTTTGGAGGCAATGGCAAACTTTGAGGCCTATAATGTTGTGAATTAATCAATAGATAATATAATCCTCCATAGAGTTTGTCGTTATAATTACAGGAAACAGAGTGTATTACATAGTGCAATGGATGCCAAACTATAGCATGATTCTTTTAATATTAGTCACAAAAATAAATACCACATGCGACTTATCGAATTGGTTGCACTGATTTTGATTCATAATGTTGGTAGAGTCTAATTAGACCATTTTCAAATTAGAAATAAATAATCTATCTATGACATCAAGGTAGCTATAGTTATAGGTGGCCAGATAGCTTCCTCAGATGCTGGGACACATTCCCAGGTATTTAGAACGATACATACTATCAAAAACAAGGATCTTAACTAAATATTTGATCAAATAAGGGAATTCAAAAAACAAAGTCTCGAATTCTTTGCAAGACGAAAAACCAAAGAAAGAGTTTATACTATCATGCAAGTGACTTATTGGATAATATAGAATTATTACAAGACTTAATAATGTAAGTCAGTTATGATATTACCACTGCATCTTATGGATGCATGGTCATAAATGCTTTATATAAAATTGATTCCATTATCAAATTGTAGAATAAATTTTATTATACCATAAATAAGAGCAAGACAAGCTAACAGACATAAAAGATTTATATTTTCAAACAAAAAAGTATTCAATAAAATAAAAAATTCAACATAATGGAAGGTTCCAACCTGGGCCTTCTGTAAAATAAAGCTTCCCTTGTATCCAAGATCTTCTTCTTCTCCAGCCTTTTTTTCAACATAACATAGCATACCCATCCTTTTATCAATTTTAATAGCAATTTATAGCTCTCTTTCTTCTTAGACAAGAAATATGTTTCTAAATATTTAAATATTTTATTTATCATTATTATTGCTTTCTTTCTTTCAGAAAATATGATTTTAATTATATATGTTTTATTTATTTTATCTTCTTTTTATTATCCCATGAGTAGGTTGCCTTATATATTATTTTAATGGAAAGGAAATCCATAGAGATAAGAGAATAATCTTATCCACTATTTCAACCTTCCCAAAGTAGCCTTGTGTTAGGAAAGATTGATTTTTCTTTAATTCTTCAAGGTAGTTTTTTTTTTTTTTAATCCAATTTAAAATTGAACAAGCTCATAAAAAGCAAACTACCTAATTTCCTTCTAAAATAGGATCAAATAGATCCAATAAGCATACTCAACAAAGCAAATCCTTTACTTTAGAAATTGCTCAAATTAAGATTTCACTAAATCATGATAAATTGCATGATATATATATATATATATATATATATATATATATATATATATATATATAAAGGTAATTTGAAAAATACAAAATATTATTTAATGTGCATTTTCAAATAAAATTCAATTAACCAAACTCATGCAAATTAATCATGAAATCAATCACACATATGACAAAGAAGCCCTCGATGTATGTGCCCAATATCCCCCATCACCATTTTTCCTTTGATTGGACAAGACTTTTTAAAGTAATACTCAAGTAACATTACCATCAAGGAGGTAACTAGTTATTATAGGAATATGAGCTTTACCTGTTGAGTCATCATAGTCATCATTACCCTTTGGTGGGCAGTCTACCACCTATGAAAATAAATGTTCCTATAATCAAGCATCATTTTATTTTAAAAAATACAATGCAACTATTGTAAGCATTAAAACCGGATACCATTACACAAATGACAACTTAAATACAGTCCTCCAAGGTGGTATGTGACATAATCCCCCCTTGGATTAAACACAGTCCTCTGTGTCTTCCTACATTATTTCATAACAATCAATAAAACATAGTTTTTGGCATAATTTCCACTTTGCCTAAGTGGTCCATAGTTCAGCCTATATTATTACATAGCATCATTAAATAAATAAGGATAGTGTCTTTTCAAAATATTGCACTTCCACATAGTCTTGGGATGAAATTATAGAATTTTAGTTGATTTCATTGGAATGACCAAGGGATTCACCATCATTCGTGAGTGATAGAATAGCTTGCCCTTCCAAATTTGGACTTTTGGTGGCAACGTGGATTTTGTGATTCATCACAATTTTACTTGTTCCTGCATGTTGTGGACATATTTTTGCATAATATTTTTCCTTAGATGTAAAGAATCCCCCATGAGGACCTACATGTTTCTTACCCTTTTCCTGCACAATGGAAGATGATTCTTGTAACTTATTAGTATCAATTTTTTGGAGTCCCTTCTTGAAGCAGTTTTGCTTCTTTTTCCTATTTTGTTCTTGCTCCCACTTTATAAAATCAACACTCTTTCTCTTCCTTAAAATTTATGGTTTGGGTTTTGTCAAAATGACATAATTGAAAATAGACATCTTTTTTAGTGAATTGGACTTGACTCGCAATGCCCCAGATTTACACTTTTGAGCTTCCAAGTTATCTAGAAGTTGGCCCTATTGTACCAGTTGTTTCTTAATATCATTTACTTGTTATATCAACTCATAATTCATTCCAAAAAGGTCCTCCACCATTTTTTTTTATATTTTTGACTTTCTTCCAAGACTTTTAGTTTGCATTGTCTTGCAAGATAATGTGTCCTCTTTGCTTCTTGCTTTAGGGGCCATTTCCTGATATAGAAAGAATAGTGTTAGATTACAATATTTCCTCAAGTTGTAATTCTAACTTCTATCCCATATATTTAATGTTTTAATTGATAAAAGTCACCTTTGTTCATGGCTACTATTTCTAGTCTATTAAGGCTATAAAAAACTAGCTTACTCATGGAATAGTCACTTCTTATATAAAAACACACATTTACGACCTTCTAGAGTTTAGTCTGTTGATACATAGAACATATTTCTTTATGACATATTTCAATGCTTAAATATTGCAAAGCACATCTACTAAATTACTACAAAGCAAGATGATATCTTCAACTAGGGTAAAGGTTCAGGTTGCGGCTATCTCTGGGTGAATTGTTGTTAAAAAAAATAGCAATCCATCAAAATTTGTCATGGTTGAGATATTCAGCTTCTTGGCCAAAATTCAAATTGTAATAAGTAGTAATTAAAGAATGAATAACACAAGATTATACTAAAAGGGGGGGTGAACAGTATAAGACCACTTTTTACTTTTATTTTCAATTCAATATTATGCAGTGTATAGATAGTAGTATCAATAGCAGTAATTAAGGCAATGCACAAAACACCATACATAATAGAGACACAAATTTTAATGTGGTTCACCCAATGTGGGCTACCTCCATAGAGAAAATATTTCTCAAATAATATCTTGGGAATCCTTACCAATTATAATGTTTATGGACTTCTATCCAAAGGAGATGTTGATCCCCTAATCTCAAGTTCATGGATCTCTTCCACAGGAGAACTCTTTCCACTTCTGCTCTGGCTAGTGATCTTTTAGAAGACTTTGTATCTATGTTGCACTGACTAGTGGATATCTCTCCACTTGAAGACTCCTCACTCAGATCTATCTTCAATTGTCCTGGCTACTAGATATATATCCACTGAGACTCTGTCCTCTGTACTCTGTCACCTCCAAATATCTATCTCAATACTATACTAAACATAGTTCAGTCGATCTAGCACAACTCTGCTCAATCTCTTACAGTAAACATAGTACATTAAGTCTAACACAAATATGCTCAATATATTGCACTAAACACAATCCAGTCGGTTTAGTACAAGTCCACTCAAATCTGCACTAGACATAGTTCATTCGATCTAGCACAAACTTGCTCAATAGGTCCACTCAGAACCTGCTTAATTCTGCTCAATAGGTCCACATAGAACCCGATCAAATTTGCTCAATAGGTCCACATAGAACCTTCTCAAAATTTCTCAACAGGTCCACACATAACCTGCTCAAATCTGCTCAATAGGTCCACACAGAACTTGCTCAAATCTACTCAACAGGTCCACATAGAACCTGATCAAATCTGCTCAATAAGCTCACACAAAACTTGTCCAAATATACTCAACAAGCTCACACAAAACTTGTCCAAATCTACTCAATAAGTCCTCTCTAGGACTTGCTCAAATTTACATAGCAAGCTTTCACAAAAGCTTACTCAAATCAGTCCGCAAGCCTTCTCAAAGACTTGTCTCAAATCTTCTTAACAAGCTCACATAGAACTTGTCCAATCACATAGAATCATAAAGAGAATTTTTATAGAATCAATATGTTCTAAGCTCAATGTTCAATCAATATCTCAACTCAATCTCATAGAGGCATAAAGAGAATTTTTAGAGACTCAATATGTTCTATACTCAAATCCCAATCTCAACTCAAATCAATCTCATAGAAGCATAAAGAGAATTGTTAGAGACTCTATATGTTCTATAATCAAATCCTAGTCTTAACTCAAATCAATCTCATAGAAACATAAATAGAATTGTTAGAGACTCTATATGTTCTATACTCAAATCCCAATCTTAACTCAAATCAATATCATAGAAACATAAAGAGAATTGTTAGAGACTCTATATGTTCTATACTCAAATCCCAATCTCAACTCAAATAAGAATATAGAATAATTTTTTCTAGGAACTTGAGCAACCACTTCACATAATCACTTGACTAGGCTCAAGAAACTCAACTCAACCAATCACCTCAAGGATCAATCATTTCTCATAAACCCTATTCCAAGCATGTATCAACCAACTCAAAATGTTTCCAACAATGCTCAACCACAAATCTCACATAAAAGTGATACTCATGTTCTTCTCTAACTCAAGTTCAAGTTCTTTGCACAACCAATGGGCTTCAACAACGATGCTTATAAAACAAGGTTTAATCACAACTCTCAAACCATAAAACCTTGAAGCATTAAACCAACCACTTTCGAAAGGGAAACCGCAATCAATACTTTTCTCTCCAATGATATTTCAGAAATCAACCACCATAATCAATCAATAGGAGAATGTGCCCATACATTTTATGAAGATGAAGAAGCCTTTTTGGAAATCTGCCACAATCACAATATTCTTTTTCCAATCTTTCACAAAATAATCAGCATTACTCCACTTCTCAATAATATTTACCAAGGCTTTTCATTAGAAAAATTTCTTAATAATTAATGCACAACTTCCTTATCCCTCCTAAAACCACTTGTACCATAAAATAAAGTAAATCAAAACATTGCATAACCTTGTCACTCCCAAAACCACTTATACCATAAAAAGTAAAATAAAATATTTTATATCCTTCTTTAACACTTTTGTACTTCAAAGATAATATCCCACACTCAATAAACTTCAAAGCATAGCCACTAAACACTTCAAAACAATCTTCGCAAAAATCGGCACATAGGAACCTTAGGTAAAATGAAATATTTACCTTTCCCAAAAATTGTGGTGCCCACAAATATTACACGATTTTCATACCTTGGCAAAAGTGGTGTTCGGGTGGTTCGAACCCCCGACCTAGCAGCCATGAGCCTTAGTGCTCTCTCTGCCCACCGTGTGGGCTAGACCTCCCACTTGGAGGTAAAACCATGTTCTCTCCCTTGAAGCACCCAAATCACTTTGACCCTTTTGACCAACGCTTCCTCCAATCATGTGGCATGCGAATCCTTGAATTTAGAAGAGCAAATATTAAACAATTTTATTGATATTCAAATTCAGAAGAGCAAATATTAAACAATTTTATTGATATTCGAATGCAGAACATGGAATTAGCTTAGCATTAATGGCACCTTTTATATATGAAATGTATGGGGGAAGAAATATTGTCGACGTCGACGAAAAATGGAGGGAAAACATTTTGTTTAATTTTAAATAAATTAAAATTTAAACTAAACCTTTAAAATTAAATAGCTCCATCACCAGGGCACCTTTTTTTGATGAAACAAAAAGCCAAATTGGGTTTTAAGAAAAACCCATTTCAAATCTGCCATCCATGGTTTAAAATAAAACCTTTTATTTTTCTTGCCTTGGTTTTGATAAAAACCCTTCCTTGCACTTTCACAAAATATAGTGCATACCATCATAGATCCTTTTGACATCAAATAATATTTTGACATAAATGACAACATTTTAACTTAGGGACTCAAAATGTCCAACAAAGAAAATATTATTTTATCTTGTCTTGCATACTACAGTATGTAAAATTTAGATATACCCAATATTTAATCCAAGAAAATCTATTGTTCATTGATGGGTAGTTCTGTGACTACACTCTTTGGACTATATCAAATATATTTATCTTCTTTTATGCTATCACGAAGAACTAAATTTCAGCTCACTTAATTCTTATTCACACAATGTTCCACTTCGAGTCATTTGGCCTAGGCAATTAATAAGTTATCCATAATAATTTTATAACCTTAATTCAAGGGGTTCTTTAGTGGATTTGCACCAATTTATGATCCCTCTTATTCATACGCATACGAAAATAAGGAGTAAGTATGTCAAGAAACATAGATGTCGAGTAGTTTCCCAAAATATTCTAAGGTACACCACTTAAAACCCATGGAATGAGGGTTCGCTTAGCTATTCCACTTTCGAAAAACTATGGATCTATTCATGAGGAATAGAAACTTAGACATCAAAAATCTCAAGTATTGACCTATCTTTACCAAGTGTGCAGTCGTTTAGAGTTGTGGGATTTTATATTTTGAGTTTTTCTCATGCTTATTGTTTCATGCTCAAATATTTTTTTAAACTAGATCTAAATAGAATCTATTATTAGCCTGGGCTTTGATACCAACTGTAACAACTCCATTTGTTACCACAATTTTTTTTGTATAAATACACATTCATATTTCATGAGGCAAGGGTCATAATAATGAACTAAACTAATATCATTCCATTTGGATTGTAAGCTACCAATGTAAATACCATCAAGAGTTATTAACACTTGATTAGAGTCACTCTTGAGTAGAAGTTATCAGCTTCTACAAAAATCCTCATACCACTCAGATATGGGAACATTGGCCAAGTGTTAAAACATCATCCCTCTTAAAAAGGGAAATCACTCTTAACCATACTATCTGCTAAGATCAATATATAGGTGAATGCCTTGAATATGGAAACCTATCATAATAAAATAACCTCAATAATGGTTATTCATGGATCTTAGATCCTACCCACATTTTCTTGATGGGATAACAAAATCACTACATGTGATTACATAATCCTTGGAATGCCATGATTATATTACCTTACATGTTTTAAGGCTTATTTGACTACCCTTTTTATTTAGGCATCCCTTTTGTTATATACACGAATCAATTAAATTTATTACAAGAGGCATTATATATCCATCATGGGAGTACCTATTCCTCATGTACATTCATTGAACAAATTAGAATGTAAGATCTGACTTGGTTTACAACTCAAGTCCAATACTATCCATGAATTTTTATGAAGTGATCATAACCCAATTAATCCTTTAAGGAATAGAATATATTACTTTATGATTCTTGATATCGTAGCACATATGATATATCTAATTGATCAAGATTTTCATTCCATTACATTCTACTTTTTGCATCCACACAACCATTGAATACATCAAGTGCTAATTGTTGAATGGTAAAGCTAGCTAACTACATCATTCATAATTTTCCAATAATTGTATATCATTAAATCATCAACATATTAAAGTTAAGCATACATTCCTTGCATCATAATATAAGAATTGCATAATTGTTCCATCAAGAATTCAACCATCTCATCCACTTAAAATATTTTTATTTTGAAGTAAAAGCAACATGCACAAGAACTAACACATCAAACCACAAATAGAGTGACACATTGTTTATCCTGGGAACCCTCATGGGGAATAAACATAGCCTCCAAAATATGTACTTTCCTCATTTTCAAAAACTTAGGTTGTTGAATATTACAAATATAGAGGGACCACTATGGGTCCCTTTCAATAAATTTTACATGGCAAGGAATACAATATTTCCTTATCAAATTCATGATGAAATTAAGGAATTTTCCTAACTTATTTATCTAATTCATCATTGTATTATTAAGGCATTAACCATACTAATAAGTAATCCATCCTTCCTTTTAAACCCATGATGCAACTAAGGATTCTAGTGATTTATTCCTTTAATCAATCCTAATAATTTTCATATGTTCATGATAATCATTGGAATATTATTTTGGAGAAGTCGTATTGATGTTAGAGAGAACCATATAAGTTTACTCAAGAATGAATTATAAATTGATTATATATAATTGACACAAATTCAATCCATGAATTAAAGTCCCATACCTTTAATTCATTAATAAACCATTCTTCCTAACTTAATAATTTAAACTAATAATTTATATTTTCTATCATCTCATAATTACATCCGGTTGTAACAACCCATGTTATCCAACTTTCTCCTTAACTTTAGATTAATATGAGTTAACCCTTAGAGGTTTAGCATGGGTAATATAAAGCTCATTATTCTGTAGTTATTTCCTTTGATTATATACAAATCAATAGGAGTCTAATATCTCCATTGAGTACAATATATTGATCTATTCAATTTATTCTCAATTGCTATCAAATTTGCTTCCTAAATTTGATCTAAAATATATTTCATTACTTTCCAAATCCTATCAATTATTTCTCCAATTATGAGCTAAAGATGCACAAAATATCCTATACAGTATTTATATTTTAATCCAAGGTTAGCTCTCAAATCAATTCATTTTTGTACTAGATCCCAATATGCATTCAATTATTTCATCCTCTATCATAAATTTTTCAAGAATGCATTTGTAAATTGTTATCAATTTTTTTCCAATATTTGACCAAACATAATCTCTAATTATCTTTCTGATTTGGCTATCAAATTCAATCCAAATATTATTTATCTTACCTCCAAACGGTACCAAATTTTCCTCAAATATTTTATTTAATACTATTAAGCTAATATCTCAAAATAGGAAATCCCCATAAGTTCCCATAAATCATCTAGCATCAAGGTCCATCTCTAAACATTTTAATTTTCTAATCCCAATCATCAATGCCATTCCTTTGATTGTCATGGATGTTTGGAAGAGTCCCATACCTCTTCCTGAAGGTCATCCATTCTTCTAATGGATTCCATTCATTAAAAATATCATAATAAATCATAGTATGTATTTTACATACAAAATCTAAAATTCCATTTAAATCATTACTTCCATTTACTTCTCTTATTTAACATAGAAAATCACCAAGCATGAATAAACAATTTATTCGACCTAACAAGTATTAATTCTTAATACCATTCATCATTTATATGCAAACATGAATCACATCTTTGTATGTCACATACACATAAATCTCCAATCATGAATAGATGTATCATCCATCCTTAATATTTTTATAAATAAGTATTGACTCACAATTCCAATCCATCATTTGTTTGGAATATCACCAAACTTAGGGAAGAGTCCCATACCTCTTCCCAAGGAATGGAAACCAATCCAAACCTTCCCCACAACAAGAGGGTCATTCATTATTCTAGTTATTTACAATATTCATTATAATACATATAATGACAAGTAAAATATATAATTTTACTTGTCAAATAAGATTTATCATTTCCAATTGATAGAAAATCTCTATTCAAAATAACATAAAATTGAGCCACTAGCATTTACCCATAAAATATATAAAGGAGGATTTAGATAAATCACTTTATATCTAAAATTAATTCCTCTTAATTCACACCAATATCCAAATAAATAGACTCATGTATAAGAAACTTTCTTAAAATAGATTAAACACCTATTCAAAATGAAAGAGGTATTTTTAAATAAATAAACACCATATATTTTCCAATAATCATAAAATATTTATGAAAGCTAGATTCCATATTATTGGTTTCACTCCCATTCTATAGATCAGACTAGGGATTGACCTTCAAGGTTTTGTACAACCACTCTATAGCGGTGGAAAGACCTTGAAAACATAGGCTAGATCAACACTTTTAAAAGATAACTTTTAATCAAAGGTAGCCTACTACAGTCAACAAGGTGAATATTCAAGCTTATTTGGAAATTTCCCTTGGTATTAAAATTAATGAAGTATGATGTAGTCACGAGAAAAGGGGGTATTAAGGTAGAAAAAAATCCCCAACAGGCATCGACTATCCATATGCTTCATTACTAATAATATTTTAATTCATAGTTGTTTGGAGAATTGGTTATCGGTGCACATATTCCTATAAAACATAGTGGATTACAGTATAGGAGGTTATAGGTTCACATCGCACTCATTCAGCTCAGATGTTAGGGTTCCTAATATTTTCTAGTCTCAATTTCAAGTACATTATTGTTGTGGGTAGTCATAAAAGGAACCTCACCCACCTAAAACTTACCATAATTGAACACAAACTCAATTGATTACATATGGTTTAACATCAATAGTCTTAACACCGATGATTATATGTGCAGATAGAATAAATATAGTGTTGTTGATTATAGCTTGCATGGATTATGTCGTAGATCACACAGTTTTGAATGACTACCATTGGAAAAGTTTGGATTATATATTTTTTCTTAAACAAGGATACCTGCTGCTTACACCTCCTCTTATATGGATGTCAGATCGAGATAGCTATTGATCTATTAATCGAAAAGGAAACCAACGATGATCCAAATATGAGATACCTCCAGGTTCTCTATCTCAAATATTGTTTTAAACTATAAGAGTGTTGAGATTGTGAGTTAGGAAAACTCTGGAGGCAATGTCAAACTTTGAGGCCTATAATATTGTGAATTCATCAATAGATAATATAATCCTCCATAGAGTTTGTCATTATAAGCATAGGCAGCAGAATGTATTACGCAGCGCAATGGGTGCCAAAATATAGCATGATTCTTTTAATATTAGTCACAAAAATAAATACCACATGAGGCTTATCGAATTGGTTGCACTGATTTTGATTCATAATGCTGGTAGAGTCTAATTAGATTGTTTTCAAATTAGAAAGAGATAATCTATCTATGACCTCAAGGTAGCTATAGTTGTAGGTAGCCAGATAGCTTCCTCAAACGTTGGGACACATTCCCAGGTATGTAGAATAATACGTACTATCAAAAATAAGGCTCTTAACTAAATATTTGATCAAATAAGGGCATCTGATGGACAAAGTCTTGGATTCTTCACAAGATAAAAAACCAAAGGAAGAGTTTATACTATCATGCAGGTGACTTATAAGATAATACAAAAATATTAGAAGGCTTAATAATATAAGTTGGTCATGATATTACCACTGTGTCTCATGGATGCGTGGTCACAAAGGCTTGATATAAAATTGATTCCATTATAAAATTGTAGACTAAATTTTATTATACCATAAATAAGAGCAACACAAGCTAACAAACATAATAGCTTTATATTTTCAAATAAAAAAGTATTAAATATAATCATAAATTCAACATAATGGACGGTTCCAACCTGGGCCTTCCGCAAAATAAAGCTTCCCTTGTATCCAAGCTCTTCTTCTTCTCCAACATTTTTTTCAACATAACATAGCATAACCATCCTTTTCTCAATTTTAATAGCAATTTATAGCTCTCTTTCTTCTTAGACAAGAAATATTTTCTAAATATTTAATTTTTTATTTATTATTATTTTTGCTTTCTTTCTTTCATAAAAGATGCTTCTAATTATATATATTTTATTTATTTTATCTTCTTTTTCTTATCCCATGAGTAGGTTGTATTATATATTATTTTAATTGAAAGGAAATCCATAGAGATAAGAGAAGAATATTATCCACTATTTCAACCTTCCCAAAGTAGCCTTGTGTTAGGAAAGATTGATTTTTCTTTAATTCTTCAAGGTAGTTTTTTTTTTTTAAATCCAATTTAAAATTGAACAAGCTCATAAAAATAAACTACCTAATTTCCTTCTAAAATAGGATCAAATAGATCCAATAAGCATACTCAAAAAAACTAATCCTTTACTTTAGAAATTTCTCAAATTAAGATTTCACTAAATCATGATAAATTGCATGATATATATATAGAGGTAATTTAAAGATGCAAAATATTAAATATTTAATGTGCATTTTCAAATAAAATTCAATTAAACCAAACTCATGCAAATTAATCATGAAATTAATCACACACATATGGCAAAAAAGCACACTCGATGCATGTGCTCAATATCCCCCATCATTGTTTTTCCTTTTATTAGGTGGTACTTTTTAGAGTAATACTCAAGTAACACTGCCATCAGGGAGGTAACTAGTGATTATAGGAATATGATATTTACCTATTGAGTCATCATAGTCATCATTACCCTTTGGTGGTCAGTATTCCACCTATGAAGATAAAATTTCTTGCAATCAAGCAACACAACATCATTTTATTTTGATAAATACAATGCAACTATTTTAAGCATTGAAACCAACTACCATTACACAAAAATAAACTCAAAAATAGTCCTCCAATGTGGGATGTGACATACTCCTTCCCTTGTATTAAACACAATCCTCTGTTTTTTCCTACATTATTTCATAAAAATCAATAAAACATAGTTTTTGGCATAGTTTCCACTTCGCCTAAGTGGTCCATAGTTCAGCCTGTATTACTACATAGCATCATTAAATAAATAAGGATAGTGTATTTTCAGATTAGTGTGCTTCCACATAGTATTGGGGTAAAATTATATAATTTTAGTTGATTTAATTGGAATGACTAAGGGATTCACCATCATTCGTGAGTGATAGAATAGTTTACCCTTCCAAATTTGGACTTTCAATGGCAACATGGATTTTGTGATTCATCACAATTTTATTGCTCGTACATGTTGTGGGCATATTTTTGCATAATGTTGTACCTTACATGTAAAACACCCCCCCTGAGGACCTACATGTTTCTTAACCTTTTCCTATACAATGGAAGATGATTCTTGTAACTTATTAGTCTTGATTTTATGGAGTCCCTTCTTGAATCAATCTTTCTTACTTTTTCATTTTTGTTTTTGCTCCCACTTCATAAAATTTACACTCTTTCTCTTCCTTAAAATTTGTCATTCGAGTTCTATAAAATTGGAATAATTGAAAATATACCTCTTTTTTGGTGAATTGGACTTCACTCGTAGTGTCCCATATTTGCACTTTTGATCTTCCAAGTTATTTAGCATTTGGCCCTATTGGACTAGTTGTTTCTTAAGATCATTTACTTATTCTCTCAACTTAAAATTCATTGCAAAAAGGTCCTCCACCATTTGGTTTAATATTTTTGACTTTCCTCCAATACTTTTAGTTTGCTTCGTCTTGTGAGATAATACATCCTCTTCGCTTCCTGCTTGAGGGGCCATTTCCTGATATATAAATAATAGTGTTAGATTACAATCTTTCCTCAAGTTGTAATTCTAACTTCTATCCCTTATCTTTAATGTTTTAATTAATAAAAGTCACCTTTGTTCATGGCTACTATTGCTAGTCTATTAAGGCTATAATGAACTAGCTTACTCATGGAATAGTCACTTCTTATATAAAAAACACATTTACGACCTTCTAGAGTTTAGTCTGTTGACACATAGAACATATTGCTTTATGATATATTTCAATGCTTAAATAGTGCAAAGCACATCTACTAAATTACTACAAAGCAATATGATATCTTCAACTAGGTTAAAGGTTTAGGTTGTAGCTATCTTTGGGTGAACCATTGCTAAACAAAATAACAATCCACCAGAATTCGTCATGGTTGAGATATTCAGCTTCTTGACAAAAAGTCAAATTGTAATAAGAATTAATTAAATAAAACATTATTTTATCTTATATTGCATACTAGAGTATGCCAAATTTAGATATACCCAATATTTAATCCAAGAACATCTATTTTTCGTTGATGGGTAGTTCTGCGACTACACTCTTTGGACTATATCAAAGATCTTTATCTTCTTTTATGCTATCATGAAGAACTAAATTTTAGCTCACTTAATTATTACTCACACAATGTTCTACTTCGAGCTATTTGGCCTAGGAAACTAACAAGTTATCCATAATAATTTGATAACCTTAATTCAAGGGGTTCTTTAGTAGATTTGCACCGACTTTTGATCCCTCTTGTTCATACGCACCTAAAAATAAGGAGTAAGTCAAGAAATGTAGATGTCAAGTAGTTTCCCAAAATATTATAAGGTACACCACTTAAAACCTATGGAATGAGGGTTCTCTTAGCTCGTCCACTTTCGAACAACTATGGATCTATTCATGGGGAATAGAAACTCAAACATTGACAATCTCAAGTACTGAAATGTCTTTACCAAGCGTGTAGTTGTTTAGAGTTGTGGGATTTTTTGTTTTGAGTTTCTCTCATGATTATTGTTTCATGCCCAAATATTTTGCTAACCTAGATCCAACTAGAATATATTAGTATCCTAGGCTCTGATACCAATTGTAACAACCCCATTTATTACCAAATTTTTTTTTGGTATAAATAAACATTCATATTTCATGAGGCAAGGGTCATAATCATGAACTTGTTGGTATTAAAATGAGATGAGATAATATTGATACATAGAATATTACAATATATAGGCATAATGCCTATATCAATAATGACAAGTGTCAAATAAAAATGACAAGTATCAATATAGAAGGCATAGTGCACATTAATTCTAACATTCACCCTTAATGTGCGCTATCCTAACTATAGAAAATAAAATAAGTTAACATTAGGTAACATTCCCCCTTAATGTTGACTTCACTAAAAAAAAACTATCATCCTCCTTTATTTCTAATTTTTTCTAGGCTTGTGTTCTTTACACTTGGCTTTACAAATGTGAATAATGCTAGATCAATGGTGTATACATCTTGGTATGTTGCCTTAGGGTTTGTCACTTACATGGGTCTGTTGCCTTTGGGTCAGCCATATAAGTACCTCAAGGTCATCCTGTGTGCCTTAGGATCAGCCACTTTTGGGTCTGTTGCCTCTATAGGTCATCCTCTAGGTATGTTGCCTCTCATAGGTCATTGACTAGATCCACCATGAATATCATCCCCCCTCATGGTAAACTCAATATATAAGATGCATTGGGAACAAAAGGAGATGATATGTATTATACAAAATGATTACAATATATAGGCATAAGCCTATATGCAAGACATGACAAGTGTCAAATAAATATGACAAGTGTCAATATAGAAGGCATAGTGCACATTAATTCTAATAGAACTAAACTAGAATCATGCCATTTGCATTGTAAGCTACCAAGGCAAATAGCATCAAGAGTTATTAAGACTTGATCAAAGTCACTCTTGAGTAGAAGTGATCAACTTCTACAAAAACCCTCATACCACTCTCATATGGTAACACTGGCCAAGCGTTAAAACTTCATCCCTCTTAAAAAGAGAAATCATCCTGAACCATATTATCTGCTATGATCAGTATATAGGTGAATGCCTTGAAGATGGAAACCCATCATAATGAAATAACCTCAACAATGGTTATTCATGGATCTTATATCCTACCCACATCTTCTTGATGGGATAACAAAATCACTACACGTGATTACATAATACTTGGAATGCCATGATTATATTACCTTATATTTTTTAAGGCTTATTTGACCATTCTTTTTATATAGGCATCCATTTTTTTATATACATGAATAAATTAAATTTATTACAAGAGGAATTATATAGCCATAATGGGAGTACCTATTCCTCATGTACATTCATTGAATAAATCAAAATGTAAGATCTGACTTGGTTTACAATTCAAGTCCAATACTATCCATGAATATTTATGAAGTGATCATAACCCATTTAATCCTTTAAGGAATAAAATCCATTACTTTATGATTCTTGAGACTATAGCACACATGATATATCTAATTGAGCAATATTTTCATTCCATTACATCTACTTTTTGCATCCACACAACCATTGAATACATCAAGTGCTAATTGTTGAATGGTAAATCTAGCTAACTACATCATTCATAATTTCCCAATAACCATATATCATTAAATCATCAACATATTAGAGTTAAGCATACATTTCTTGCATCATAATCTAAGAATTGCATAACTGTTCCATCAAGCATTTAACCATATCATACACTTAAATTATTTTTATTTTGAAGTAAAAGCAACATGCACAAGAATTAACACATCAAACCACAAATAGAGTAACACATTGTTTATCCTAGGAACCCTCATGGGAAATAAAACCAACGTCCAAAATATGTACTTTTATCATATTCATAAACTTAGGATGTCAAATATTACAAATATAGAGGGGCTACTATGGGTCCCTTTCAATCAATTTTACATGGCAGGTAATACAACCATTCCTTATCAAATTCAAGATGCAATTAAGGAATTTTCCTAATTCCATTCTCTAAGTCATCATTGTATCATTAAGGTATTAACCATATCAATAAGGAATCCATCCATAATTTTAAACTCATGACACAACTAAGGATTCTAGTTATTCCTTCCTTTAAGTCATCCTAAGAATTTTCATATGTTTATGATAATCATTGAAATCTTATTTTGGAGATGTCGTATCGATGTTAGAGAGAACCATATAAGTTGACTCAATAATGAATTCCAAATACATTCTATATAATTGACACAAATTCAATCCATAAATTAAAGTCCCATACATAAACCATTCTTCCTAACTTAATAATTTAAGCTAATAATTTAGATTATCTATCATCTCATAATTACATCCTGTTGTAACAACCCATGTCAACCAACTTTCTCCTTAACTTTAGATTAATAAAAGTGAACCCTTAGAGGTTTAGCATGGGTAGTATAAAGCTCATTATTCTACAACTATTTACTTTGATTATATACAAATCAATAAGAGTCTAATATCCCCATTGAATACAATATATTGATCTATTCAATTGATTTAAATTACTATCAAATTTGCTTCCTAAATTTGATCCAAAATCCATTTCATTACTTTCCAAATCCTATCAATTCTTTTTCCAATTGTGAGCTAAATATGCATCAAATATCCTATACAATTTTTATATTTTAATATAAGGTTAGCTCTCAAATCAATTCATTTCATACACAATTTTCCATGCCATATGACATCGACGCACCAAATCGAATTTCCAATTTGATTTTTTACTTATCCTTATAACCCTATTTAGGGTTTATTAAATTAATAAAAATTAATTTATAATCAAATTATAATTAACTTAAATAACCTTGAATTAAATTAATTTTTTTTAAACGAAAAACCCCTTATGGGGCCGCCTTGGTCTGAGAGACCATGAACAGAGGGTTCTCCACCGTCAAAGCCACCCGGGAGTCGCACCTGAACCTGCTCGCACCAACATTATCAATTGGATTTTGGATACCCAATTCAGATTTTTGGTAGGGTGGAGATTTGAACCTAGGACCTCTCTTGGAGTATTTCCCTCTCCTATCCAACTCACCTACAACACCTGGTAATTAAATTAAATTAATTAATAATAAAAATATATTAATTAAATTATTATTAATTTAAATTTCTCTCTTTAATATCATAATAAAATATTATAATATTATTTTCTTAGGCCTACCAAATCTGACTTCTTGGAATCGGGTCTTGACCAACTGAAGGTGGACTCTTCTTTTTGCACGGATTGCAAAACTACTTCCTTTTGCATTGCTTACTGAAACTGACTTTCAACATCAATGACCATTCATTCTTGACATCAATGACAACTCATCCACTCAAAATTTCCAACACACCGCTACTTTCTAGCTATTATCCTTTATTATCCAAGGCATTTCCTCATCACTAGACATGCTAGAATCCTTATGTATATTCCCTTGTGGTTCTAGTGTTGTAATATCTTCTTCAATATCCTACCAAGCTACCTCTGCTACTTCATTTGTAATTAGAATAGCATGTATCGTGTATTTTGGTTCAATCTATGACCTTTCTTCCCCACTAGGACTTGTGTCTTATTATCCCCTAACATTTACTATAGGTGCACCCTCATTTCCATCCTCTCTTACTCCTATTTCTATTTTCCTTGCAACCTATTGCTCATCAAGCCATTGCATTATCTCATCCAAATATTAGATAATTTGCTCTTGAATTCTTGCATTATATCCTTGCAATGTTTCATACTCATCTTGCAACTTCTAAATTTGATGTCACATTATTTGTTATAGCATACCTATTTAGGCTAACAGAGTAATTTTAATTAACTCTTTGTCGGTAGCTCCACCTTTGTTTGCATCTAGAATTTCTATATTGATATCTTTGTATTGTACTTGGAGGCCCAAAATGGCCACATACTTAGGAAAATTTTGAAAATTTTGCCTAAGTCATAGAATCCTCATTCCACACACGTTACAGTGTATTTTGGAGTGGATCCGCAATAGGAACCACGAGTCCGCCCAACACTTGGTAAATTTTTATGCTCGAAGAAATTATGGAATATTTCTTTTGTTTTTGGCTCTGGACTAGCGATGCATCCCGAATCTACAAAATAATTTGATAAAGGATGACATCAACAAAAAAAAAAGTGCGGATTGGCGATCGCTTGATATTTTGAATACATCACAAGTGGCTAAGTGTTGGACCGCATTATTTGGATAACACATAGAATATTTTTCCTAGAACAATGATAAGGTGGAATGTTGTGAATGTAGTAGATGCAGATTAGCGACAAGAGATGGTTTTGACTAACTTCTTTCCGAAAAGGTGATAAGGAATGTTTTAATCTGAAGACAGTGCAGAATGGATAAAGAGTCACTTTACATTGTGACAGGTCTGGATTGATGATCATATGCCAATGCACTTGCTTAGCCTAGAATGGAATCCATAAAAATTTTTAAGAAGAGATGATGTCATCGGTATTTAGGTGTGGATTGGTGAATACTTTGCAAAAAATGAATAAACTTGAAGAACAAAGAGCAAATTTGATCCCGCTTAGCCTTCAATTCATTTGAAAGTCAGATTGGTGTTTCATAATTTCTAAGATAGAAGGATGACATCACCAATGTTTTAAAGTGAAATGGTGCTATGTTCTCATTCCCATTATAATAATCTTATATCAGGATAAATCATAGCCATATAATGGGGAATATTGACGATGGATATTGTGTTAAAGATTCCAAATTATTTAAAGATATTTCTTCACCAAAGTTGTAACAGTTAATTGGAGAGGAATCTGAAGCATTAAGGGTTTTCAAGAAGATAAAACCAAATATGGTTACAGATTGACGGTGGTAGATGGCTTCCAAGAAGGATCAATGATAATGCGTAATATCCAAAAGCTTGAACTCTAGTTTGCACCAAGTTAGTAGCAAGTTGCAGAGGCTCCAAGATGCCATGGTGGTCCACTTATAGCAGATTTCTTGAAAGGTGCACCAGTAAGCAAATGGTAGCAAGAAATATTTGTTGTGCTATCCAAATTTGATCTTTGTAATGTTCTTGGTAATTTTAATTCTACAAAACTATAAGTAGAGGTCAAACCCTCATTTTTAAGGGTTGGATCTAGTGTATTTTCTTGTGCTACTATAAATATTCCCAAGAGCTAATGGAAGGAGCATTACATTGATCTTCACCTCAAAATTTGTATCTTCATGCTTGATATCAAAGGTTCGAATTCTTTAGCTACATTTTTGTGAATACTTAAGTGGTTAGTTTGTGCCAAATTAATGGATTAATAGCTATTAAAGTAATTGAAATCTACTTCTGAGATTGATCTTTATTGTTAGGAAGTGCATTTCTATAAAATCTAGGTATTGGTGAATTCTATTATTTGGATTATCATTGTCTGGATATTGAAATCATTGTCTGCAATATTTCTCTATTATGCACTAATGAATGAAGAATTATCCAATTTGGGATAATTTTGGTTTGAGTGATGTGTCTTTGAGTTAGTTTCAGAGCTTTTTATTGTGGTGCAATGCTATTAGCCTATCCATCCACTATTATTCACATCTCTCTAACCCTAACCTTTTCTTACCCTAATATCCAAACCCTAAGTGAGCATAATTGTGTCAACATCTTTTTTAAGTTGACAAGGAACCAACCTACTCTAGAGGTTGGATCAAAAACTCTATTTTGGTCCATCCAATGTTGAGTGTTGAGTTGTAGCTATCGGTGTAAGCTTGGATAGAAAGTAGGAAGATAGATAGTCGTAGTATTGAGTAAAACTTGATGCAATTCAGTGCCCAATATTTTTTAGCATGCTTGGTGGGACCAGTTCACAAGGAGAATGAAAACCTATCATATGAGTTATTGTTTATCTCAAGCTGAAGGAATCAAGAGTTGGTGAAAAGAGCAAGTTCACCTGGCGACTCCCTGGTATTTAAACCCAAAAAAAGAATCATCCCTATAGACTAGTGTTCTTTCATGTATACCAGGTCTTTCAAAAGGAATAACCCTAACTCCTATTTCTATTATGAGTTACCTTATAGAGGGGCTACTATTGCCTAAAGTTTAGACCAATATTTCCTCTCATAAGAAGATATTATTGAGGAAAATCCTGCAGTTAATTCGACAATTCCCCCTATAAGATATATAGCTAGAAATATGGCACAAAATGCAGCTCCTAATTAGCCAATACAAAAGTATCCTAGCTGGAACACAGTTGGTCCTCTGAGATTAGCCCAAATGAATGCCATTCCCCAAGTTATATCTAAAGCCATCCCCACCTATGATGGATCTGGAAAAAGAACATATGAACATTGTCAAGATATTTTGAATCTAGCAGTGATCCATAACATAAAAGAGGAGGATATTATTGTAATAATCTTGGACCTATCCTTTAGAGGAAATATATTGCATTGGTTTAGAACCTTGGAAGATAATACCATCACTTCTTGGCAAGCATTAGCCAAGCCTTTTATGGAAGAATTCAATGAATCTGTTGACCCCTTTTATCTGCTTAACCAATTTACATCCATGCAAAAAACTCAGCAAGAAACATCTCAGATTTCAATTTGAGATTTAGTAGAACATGGAAAAGAATTCCCCCCATAGCCAGACCAGCTACATGTTTAGCTTATATGTATTATATCTAAGCTCTTGGATCAGATCTAGGGCTGCAAACATATAAATCAAGAGTAGAAACCTTCCCCAAGTTTATAATGCAATAGTTCATGCTGAAAATATCCTAATTAATGTCGAAAGACTTCCCCCCAAAATTGTGCTACCTTATAACACAGAAACCACTAATGGTCAAGGTCTAGCAGCCAACCCATATTTCATGGATCCCCTTTATTTATCATATCTATCTTCAAAAATGAACATAATTCCTCAACCAAAACCATCTCTCTCTGCAGTTCCTTTTCCCCCTCTTCCTTCTCAATCATCCCAAGAAGTTTTTGCTATTCTTGATATATGAAATACTCTAAAAACCCTGAGTAATAGAATTAATTCAATGGAAAATGGAGACCAAGAAAGGTCACAATAGAGAAGATTCCCATATGTTAACAAAGATTAGAGACCTGGTCCTAGTAACATTACTAGGGTCAGGGTGAATGCAACATATGAAGGGTAAGAGTTTTCTTTAGATACCACTCTTGCAAATATTTGGTGCTTAGTATGTAATGATCCTCATGACTCACAATA
Source organism: Wollemia nobilis (assembly GCA_028583015.1). Lineage (NCBI taxonomy): Eukaryota > Viridiplantae > Streptophyta > Pinopsida > Araucariales > Araucariaceae > Wollemia > Wollemia nobilis. The sequence continues at coordinate 1,135,902 of JAQPPZ010001538.1, forward strand.
TTATATTATGTACCAGCACCATGTTCAATAAGCTATGGATCAAGATGAAAGGAACCAAAAGAGAAAAGTAAACTTTCTATGGAAACCTTATCAAATCATGGTTGGGAAAGAACTGGATGAGGACAGCCCAATTGGTGTCATTACTAGGACTAGAAGAAAAACCTTGCAATTAGATCCCCCAAAAATGAGAAAATTCCAAGTCCCTTCCCAAAAGAGAGTTGATCCCCTTCCTCAAAGTGGTGACACTTTCCCAATTCCTCAAGCTAAGAGAAAAGAGAAGACATATAGTCTTCCTAAGAGACCAGAAAAGGAAATAAAAGGAGATCGAATGAGATCTAAAGATGAATATCAAGAAAGGCTTAGGTTCCCCTCTATTACTAAAAGAAAAATATTAGAGGCCACCCAAAAATATAAAATAAGATATGGTGATCCAAAAATAAGGCTATAAAAATCCTCCCTGACTAATTATGAATATAACATTGTTGAAGAGATGAAAAATATTCCATCAAAAGCTATCCTGTATGACACTCTATTTATTCCCGATTATATTGATCTACTTAAAACTTCCCTCAACAAATATCTAGATAATAGGTTGGCCACTACAATATTTAGTATCCCATAAAAAAAAAGAAATGACACATACTTTTCTAAAGAATAATCCCCCTCCTTTCTATATATCCCTAAGAATGGAAGGTTGGGTAGTCCTAAATTGTATGATTGACTCTAGGAGCATCAACTACAGTCATGCCTAAAGCAGTCTATGAAGATATGGGTATGGAATATACCCGATCTTGTCCTGGAGTATTACAGTTAGATGGGACACCTATTAAGATAGTTGGAGTCATAAAAGATGTTCTAATGAGGCTGCACAAAGCTTCTGAAGTAACAATAGTGCAAGAAATAGTTGTGGTAGACTTAGAACCCTACTTTGGATTATGCCTTTCAAGGGAGTTTACTGCAAAACTAGGTGGATGTATGTACATGGATTATTCTAGTATGGTAATCCCTTTCAAAGGAAAGAGGATAAGAATAACTCCCAAAAATCTAGTAGCCTATCATATTGAAAAAATTGAGGAGGATATGTGCAATCTTAATCCCTTGGAAGAATTTGAGCTAGTGGAAAACATTGAAGAGCTGGATATAGAAGATGATATGCCTTTCAGAGAATATTACAGTCAGTTTGGAACTTGGTATGGGGACATATAGTATCTCAACTGAATTAGAGAGGGAAATCCTTGCTATATCTAATCAATCCATGAGATAAAAAGAGACATGGATCATTCACTTTGATGGTGCTAAATTCAAAAATGGTGCAAGAGTTGGTGTGGTCCTATAATACCAATCAGAAGGGACAAAGAATTTTGTTTATATACTGACATGGTCATGTACTAACAATGTTGCAGAATATGAGGCCATGTATCTCATATTGATACAAGTAGAAAGCATGGGCATTAATATTTTGAACATATATGGTGATTCTGAGTTGATAGTCCATAAAGTAAGAAACAGGTGCAACAATAAGCACCATTACTTAAAATCTTACAAAAATAGGGTATGGGATTTAATGGAATCCTTTGATGCCCTGAATTTAAATTTTATTCCCAAAGAAAAGAATACTCTGGATGATTCATTAGAAAAAAAGGGAGCTAACTTCAACCCTTTTGTAGACTTTGGAATCAAGAAGGCCAAGGGAATTAAAATTATTTTCAGACTTGCAGTACCAAACAAGCAAATTTTTTGGCAGGTTTTTGAAAGTGATGAACAAATAATTGACTTTCTGGTGAGAGAAGCATGTCTCTCCACTATCCAAGAAGATGATTCAGAAGAAATTGATTAGCAAGACATTATCCAACTAAGAAACAATCATATCCCAAGAGGGTTGGTCACCCTCGAGAGCTTGTTTGATAATGAGGATAGAAAGAATAGTAGAGCCATGAAGGTCAGTGAAAAATCTATAAAGAAGTTGAGGTCGGTATAGAAAAGAAGCTCAATGTTGGAGTCCGATGTTCACCATAGGAAGTATAAGATATCAAAGCTTTATGCTTAAAATACCAAGACATTGTGGCTTGGTCATATGAAGACCTTAAGGTGTATGATAAAAAGGTCATCCAACATACCATTGAGCTAGAGCCTAATGCCAAGACTTTTAGGTAGAAGCAAAGGCCTGTAAATCCAAGGATCAAAGCCATCATGAGAGAAGAGCTCTTAAATTTTTTGAAGGCAAATATCATATATCCAATAAAACACTCAACTTGGGTAGCTAACTTGGTACCCGTAAGGAAAAAGAATGGTGATATATGCTTGTGTGTAGATTTTAGAAATCTTAACCAAGCATCCCTTAAATATCACTACCCCCTTCCTCAGATTGATCAAATTTTATAGGTAGTGGTAGGGGTAGAGAGGTTCTCATTATTGGATGGTTACTCTGGATACAATCAAATTTGGGTGAAAGATGAAGATTAGTATAAAACAACATTCACCACAAAATGGGATACATTTTCCTATCAGAGGATGCCTTTTGGGTTGTCCAATGCAGGAGCCACCTTTCAGAGAGCCATGGACTATGCCTTTGGGGAACTAATCAACAAATTCATTTTGATTTATTTGGATGATATGACTATATTTTCCCATGATAAGCATGATCACTTAGCACACCTTGAGCAAGTTTTCCAGAAGTGTAGAGAATTTGGTATTTCACTCAATCCTAAGAAGTCATTCTTTATAGTTCATGAAGGAAAACTACTAGGTCATGTGGTCTCAAAAGAAGGTATGGCCATAGACCTATACATAATCAAATAAATTCTTGCTCTCCTTTACCTACAAATAAGAAGACCTTGTAGTATTTCCTGGGTTAAATCAATTTTGTCAAGAAATTCATTTCTGATTTTGCACAGAAAGTAAGACCTATATCCGAGTTACTCAAGAAAAATGTTGAGTTCAAGTGGACTAAAGTCAGAAAACAAGTTTTTGATATTATTAAGCAATCCATCGCAACAGCCCTAGTGCTAGTGAATCTAGATTTTAGTAAGGATTTTATTCTTTATGCATATGGAGCTGAAGAAAGTTATGCCTCAATACTTACTCAAAAGGATGATCAAGGTGAAGAACACCCTATATTATTTTGGAGCTAGACACTCCATGATTATTAGGTCAAATACAAATTTATTGAAATACAAGTATTTGCTATGATGAAGTCATTGAATAAGTTCATGCAATATTTGATACAAAGTAAGAACCTGGTATATGTGGTTCATTCGTATGTAAGTATTTTTATCTTACATGGTGATCTAGGAGATAAAAGAGCTAGCTGGATTACCAAAATCTAAGAATATGATGTAGAAATACACCTCATAAAGCTAGTGAGAGGTATATCCTTGTGGCAAGGGTTAACAGAAGCTGCAGTATTGGTAGAAGTAATAGCTTGCCAGACAACAGAAGAAGATCAGGTGGAAAATAGTACAAACTATAGACTATTATTGGATTATACAAATGATCAGGTATTTCCAAATTGGAATATGCCCTCCCAATCTAAATGCATCCCAAAGGAGGAGATACAACTTCATGCTTTGAAATATGTATTATTACCAGAAGGCCTATACAAAAGAAACTTAGATGGAGTTCTTCTAAGATGCTTGAAAGAGGATCAGCAAAAGAGGGTCATTAAAGAGTTCCATGGAGGACCAGCTGGTGGACATAGCTAAGGCAGAGTTACAACTTTGAAAATCATAAGAGTAGGCTATTATTGGCCTACTATATTTACTGATACTTTCAAAATTACTAGGACCTGTGACAAGTATCAAAGATATGTTGGAAGAACAAGGAATGCTTCACCCCCCTTCAAATATATACAAGTGGAAGAACATTTTAAACAATAAGGGTTGGACTTCATAGGGGTCATTAATCCTAACTCTTTAGCAGAGCATAAGTTTATCCTGACTGCCATATATTACCTTACTATATGGGTAGAGGCTATTTCTACCAATAAATCAAGTCAGGAGGTAGTGATCAGTTTTATGGAAAATTTGATTTCAAGGTTTGGAGTTCCAGAAGATTTGGTGAGTGACAATGGCCCAAATTTCATAGGGGCCAAGTATATTGATTTCACCAAAAAGTATGGAATCACTCTTAAAAATACTTCTAATTATTACCCTCAAGGGAATGGACTTGCAGAATCTACTAATAAAAACCTATTGAGATTTTGAGGAAATCACTTGAAGGTAACAAAAGAAGTTGGCACCTATTATTGGACCAAGCTCTATGGGTAGACATTATTACTATAAATAAATCAATTAAGAATTCCCTTTATGCAATGGTGTATGGAAAGGAGGTGGTTCTACCTATCCATTTGGATATTCCAACACTTAAGCTCATCAATACAAAGGAAGTGTCAGAGGTAAATCCAGTAAAAACAAGGTTGACCCACTTACTGTAGTTGTAATAAAATAGAGCTTAGGCATATGATAATTTTCAAAATAATTCATCAGATATCAAGGCATGGTTCGATAAGAAGGCCAGATTTAGAAAATTCTAGGTTGGAGACTCAGTTCTCAAGTGGAATGTTGATAGAGAAAAACCCGACAAGCATGAAAAGTTTGATTCTTTTTGGGATGGTCCTTTCAAGATAGTAGAAGCCAAGGAATCCAATGTCTTTAAGTTTGAAGGTCCGAAATGGAACATACAACCAATTCCAATGAATGGTTTTCATCTCAAGCTCTACTATGAGTAAAATATGAGCCCATTGTAATATATGTATATAAATTGTATTATTATTTCCTTTTATTTGCACTTTGTATTTTAGTTTCTTTCTACACTTTGTAATTAGTCTTGTTGAAAAATCTTAAAAATGGAAGCAGATTTACAAAATTACCAAGTGTCAACAAAGTATCCAGTAATATTCCATTCTGCACTCGAGTACATGTAATTTTTTCTAAAATGGTGAGCACTCTTGAATCCACATCACAATACACTAAGATCCTCATGGAATGGTGTAAAGGTTTTTATCTCGTGTGTTAAAGAGAGCCAATTTTCAAAATAAATCAAAGGCATATCCAATCCAGGTATCTTTCAAAGCTAAAGTATGATGGAGCAAAACCAAGACAAAAACTCATGCATGGGATTTACTAAGTGTCAGCAGAATCAAAATGCTTTTAATTTGCTAGTTTTAAAACCAAAGTAGAGCCAAGCAGTTATTTTTTGACCGTGCCACATGGAAATCAAATAATGATCTTGCATTCAATGCTAATAAACTTGTGCCATAACCAAAGAGTATTTGAAGAGGCACAGTGAGGTGGTAGTGTAGTTTGAATTTTTGGCCAATGAAAATGTAGAATGCCACTGTTGAGCCACTAAAAAGAGTGAATAGAAGTTGGAAAGTGTTCCAGTGGGTAGGTATCATAGTAGCTGCATTAATGGTAGAAGATACGCACGCTCCAAAAAAATAAAAGTGATAAAAAGCATACACGAATTCCATTCAGTAACTATTTGCATCCACGGAGCAGTAAGAAGGAAAAGTGATACCCTGAATAATTGTTGCAGATTGCATAGAGAAAAAATTTCATCGCTATCAAAAATGGCTCCCAAAAAGGTACCCACAAAGACACATAATATGGGAGTAAAGTTGTAAGCTCATGTACGTCAAACTAGATAAATTGCAGACACATTGATGACAAGAGTGCAGAGAACCCTCTTAAGGAAGAGTTTCAAATTCCCATATTTTAGAGGAAATCCAATGTGACGACAAGGTACTATAGACATAAAATATTTCTTATTCTCCTATATCTATGATTTTGCATATCACTATCCTGAATTAGTTTATGCTATGATCCAATTTTATGATTATGAAAATAGAATAATAAAAACTTTTGAGGGTATTCCCCTATTCTCGATTACCAAATAATTTTGCCATCAATTGTTCATTGGGGGGTAAGTCCACCATTAGAGCCTAGACAATTTAATATAGCAGAGCTAACAAGAGCTTATACTACATTAGTAACAACAGAAAAGAAAAAGGATATAGAAAAATGGCCTCATCTTAATTTCAGAAGAATAAGGGAAAAAGATGAAATGCCTGATGTCCCTATTCATATTGATGAATTTGCAAACTTCGAGCTATTTTCTATGTTGGCCTGTATGGAGGGTCTAGACTCTGATAGAATGGTATATGGCTGGAAAATTTCTATGGCCTATTGTATTTCTAACGAGAGAATGTATGAGAAGGACGCGAAGGAAAAATGGACTAGGGTAATTTATTTTGACTGCCCAGCTTTTATCGCCCAGAGGATACATGAATAGTTGGTGAGTATGAAAAGGGGCTTTGATGCTCCTAGTTTCAGTTATTTCTCAAGTCTAGTATAGATTTTTTATGCTACCATCAAGTACAGAATGCCGTAGATCTCGTTCAGGGATAAAACCAATGATGGAGAACCCTTGCTGATTTATTACTTGATCGGTCACCTAAGAAGTAGTGAGTATTACTATAGATTCAACTTGGAATTTCTTGGACCTACCTTGAAAATAATGTATGGAAGGTGCCCTAGATTACCACCCCTAGCTAAGTAGATTTAGAGAGCAAAGGGTGCTGGAGAAGGAGATTGGTATTTTTTGACCGAGGGCACAATTATCAAATTGTATGGTTTCATGGGTAAACCTTTTCTCCTACCCCAATTTGTTACGGAGAGGCTTTTTACCCTAGAATATTTAAGGTAGATGGAGTACATTGATGCGAATTATGGTTCTGGAAGAAAGAGGAAGTATTTACTTACCCACCACACTGTGGCGGACATTACCATCACCAAGATGAGTTAGATCCAACTAATTTACCAATACCTTAATAGGTTAGGTCTTTTTTATATCCCCCAAAGAGGGAGCTATGACCCTAATGACATTTTTACTACAAGGAATATAGCCCTAAATGGATAAAAGGCCTATAAATTTGAAAAGAGGCCCAGGGCTCATTTTGAACAGGGTAGAAACAATGATGAGACTGCTCTTTTAGAGTGGAATGTCTCAAAGATGGGTCAGTTGCCTCCATGGTTGGATTTTTATGAGCAGATTGTTGATTTTGATCCTGATAAGAAGATTCATCAAATTATAGAAGCTAAAATTAGTGACATTGAAGGAAAGACTTCAAAGAAAAAGGACCCTCAGCCTAAGGAAGATGCTACTAAAGAAGCTAAGGAAGAGGAATAATGGAATGTAGTGAAAATATAATATTGGTGGAGAATGAGAATTGAAATTGGAAAATCTAAGTCCAGGTTTGGAATGAAGATTGATAAATAATTTTTGAAGAGATATAATGAAAACATTGGAACCTGGAGATAGAAGGATGTCATAAACATAGTATTAATGATTTAAAAGCCCCAAAATGGCTCTGAATCCCTCTCTCCACGCACAAATCAAGAAGCACAACTAGAAGAGGTAAAAACTCCTTTGACAATAGCTTAAGTATTGAAAACTTTTCATCCTACCACTAAGCAAGTGGAGATGTTTTCTGAGGGGTCTCAACTGATGAGCAAAATACAATATTCAGTAGAAAAGGTTGTTAAGGCTCCAGTCATAGAAGTAGTATCTAGGCATAAATTCTTAGCTCTAGGAGGTCGGCCTCTAGACACAAATGTGGAATGGAAAAAGAAGGATGAAAGTTTTAATTTCATTCCCCTTTCTTTTCTTTTACCCCTGTAGCATTAGTTGAATTACATCCTATTTTTGAACAAGCATTACTTTCTAGAGTAGTGCAAGGAGATGTGTCTGAAGAATATTTTGAGAGTGAGATGGCTTCCTTTCAATTAATTCACAAAAAAAGTAAAAGAGCCCCATAAATGAGGGAAAATAAAGTTTCAAAGAATCAAATATTGGATACAGAGGGAATTTTCGAAGAGGTAACTGCTTTTGCTGTATAAGAATTGACTCATCAAGAGCAGCATCAAGAAATAGAGGTAGAGCAAGAGAAACATACATCTGTAGGTGAAGGTATGGTTTATAATCCCTCTTCTCCTCTACATCCTCATGAATCCCTAATGAATCCCTAAAGAAGTCTCCCTCCCTTTATGACCAAGAATATATGATAATAGTACCTTCTCCCTCTCACAGTCCACCACATGTGTCATCGGTAGCCACTAAAGTACAAGTCACTTTTGTTTCATCACAGTCACCCCAAATTTTATTTTTTGCATCCGAGGTTCCCATTTCATCATCTCCCATAATTTCATCTTCACCATTACCATCACAACCATCTATGGGACATGTTGTTCCAAGTACCATCATTCATCCAATTGTTAGTCTTGCATTGGTTCCTATGAGTCTACCAATAACAACAACAACAGTAGTTATAGAGTCCAATGTTGTCACAGAGGCTTTTGTAACTATATCCACACCCCCATTATTAGCATTTTAGTATGCCCTTTCATTTATGGTATCTTCATCTCCCTTGGCTTCTAGTATTTCAATACTTGTCACTGTACCAAAAGAGTAGGCAACCACTCAAAGGATAAATGATTATTGAGCAGAGAAGTTTGCTAAGCCTTCCAGTAGGATGGCTATCTGATGGAGAATAGAACTAACACAAGATAAGAGACAAGGAAAACAAGAGCCAAATTTCTTATTCCATCGCTTCAGAAGAATTTACAGAAAATATACAGCAATCTGCCGTTTTGCCAGCCCTTTCTCATTACAATTCCTAGGTTTTTATCGAGGTCCCGACCCTCTACGTTTTCAAAGTTTCCACGATCTGCAACTGCCACCTGGATCAATACTGGAAAGTTGCATTGATGAGACTCTGGGTGAGGTGCGCGACTGGCTGCCATAACCACCGGGATCTTCTTCTAGAACTGCTGCTTCGTTGCTAGTTGCCATAAATGCGTCTCTAGATATAGTGCGTGAGTGGCCGACATGCTTGCTGGAATCTTCCTCTGAGACTGCTGCTTCACTATCGCTAGCTTGCCATGCATGAAGGAATGCATTTATGAAAGCTTGGAGTGCATGTTTTTCTTTTGGTCGCGATATCGCGACATGTCGTGATATCGCGACATTTCTCCTCTGTGCTTTCTCTCTCCTACTTCGGTCGCGATATCGTGACATGTCGCGATATCACGACATTCTTTCCTTCATGCCTTCTTGCTTCTGCTTTGGTCGTGATATCGCGACATGTCACGATATCACGACGTATTTCCATCGCGTCCTCCATTTCCAGCTTTGGTCGCGTCGTGAAATCACGACGTTCCTCCGTCGCCCTTCCACTCTTCCGTTCGGTCACGATTTTGTGACCCTCTATTTGCCATAGCCTCTGCTTTTTGTTTTGGTCATGATTTTGCGACATGTCACGAAATCGTGACATGTCACGATTTCGTGACCCTCCATCCGCCGTAGCCTCTGCTCTTTGTTTTGGTCACGATTTCATGACATGTCACGATTTCGTGACCCTCCATCCGTCGTAGCCTCTGCTCTTTGTTTTGGTCACGATTTCGTGACCCTCCGTCCGTCGTAGCCTCTGCTCTTTGTTTTGGTCACGATTTCGTGACATGTCGTGATTTCGCGACCCTCCGTCCGCCGTAGCCTCTACTCTCTATTTTGGTCGTGATATCGTGACACTTTTTGTGTCGCGATATCGCGACACATATTTTTGCAAAATACTTAGAGAGAAGAAAAAAAACTTTGGTTGATGCAAGATTGCTCTACTATCATCGGATGCTCCTGCATCAGACACCCGGGGTGGATTGAGAAGTGATCCTCACTTCTATTCTGTTAGGGGAAGACCCAGGCGGTCAACCTCTATTTTTGACAACCAAGTTGCATCTTCTATAGGTCTGCCCTTCCACTTTATCAAATATTCAGAATACTGTTTGTTCCTGGTGCTTCTGCCTTCACGAGTGTCTAATATTTCCTCGATCTCATCTGTGGTTTGGGTAGATGCTGGAATTCTCCACAACTCTGTACTTGGTGCCTCTGTATTGTCTCCCTCATGGTATTCCACTAAATCTGAGATGTTAAAAATAGGTGAAATGTCAAGCCCACTTGGCAATTCCACTTCATATGCATTGCCTGAATCTCGTTTTTCCATTATTCTGCATGGCCCAAACTTCTTCATCTTCAACTTGTTATAGGTTTTGGCAGGAAATATTTCTTTTCTGAGATGGACCATGACTTCATCTCCTACTTCGAACTCTTTGAACCGCCGCTTCTGGTCCGCCCTTGTCTTATATTGAGTATTCATTTTTGTAATTTGTTTCCTTACTTCTTCATGCAGGCTTTTCATATGTTCCGCAAATTCCTCAGCCTCGACACTGCACTTTTCCCCTTTATCCAATTTCCTTAGCTCAAAAACATTTCTTGGGCTGTTTCCATATATGACCTGGAATGGAGATTTGTTTGTACTCTTGTTGATAGAATTGTTGTATGCAAATTCCGCCTGCGACAAAACCAAATCCCATCCCTTGGGTTTATCTGCTATCAAGCATCTCAATAAATTACCCAGACTTCTATTTACCACCTCTGTCTATCCATCAGTCTGTGGGTGGTATGCAGAACTGAACTTCAGATCTGTCTTCAACTTCTTCCACAAGGTTCTCCAGAAATACCCAACAAACTTTGTATCTCTATCAGAAACGATGCTTTTTGGTAGACCGTGAAGTCGTACCACTTCCTTGAAAAATAACCCTGCAATGTGAACCGCGTCACTTGTTTTTTGGCAGGGAATAAAATGTGCCATCTTGGAAAATCTGTCAACCACCACAAATACGGAGTCATTTCCCCTCTGTGTTCTCGGCAATCCAAGAACGAAATCCATGCTGACGTCCTCCCATGGCCTCTCAGGTACAGGTAACGGCTGATATAATCCTGTGTTCTGCCTCACGCCTTTCACCATCTGGCATATTCTACAACTTTGCACAAACCTTTTCACATCTTGCTACAGTTGTGGCCAATAGTAGTTCTCACTCACCAGGGCAATGGTCTTATCCCGACCAAAATGTCTAGCCAGTCCTCCACTATGTTTCTCCTTGACTAAGTTTTCCCGCATGGAACTCCTTGGAATGCATAATTGACTTCCTTTGAACAACATTCCATCTTGGATTAGAAAATCCAACCACTTTGTCCTGTCCAAAGTAACAGGTGCCAAGCAAGCCGTCCAGGCTTCTACAAAATCAGGATCTTCAGGGTACAAACCCTTCAGTTCTTCAAATCCTACCACTTCCACCGTCATTTCAATCAGCAAATTCTGCCTTCTACTTAAGGCGTCTGCAACTCTGTTTGACTTTCCGCTTCTGTGATTCAACACAAAGGTATAACTTTGGAGAAACTCAACCCACTTCAAGTGCCTTTGATTCAGTTTTGCTTGGCTATTAATGTACTGTAAGGCCTGATGATCAATAAATAGAACAAACTCTTTTGGCAACAAATAATGCCTCCACTTCTTTAGAGCCTGAACTATAGCATAAAACTCCTGATCATAAACTGAATACTTTTTTTGAGCATCATTGAGTTTCTCACTAAAGTAAGCAACAGGCCTGCCTTCCTGACTCAGTACAACTCCTATTGCACTACCACTGGCATCACAATCTACCTGAAATACCTTGTTAAAGTCTGGGAGTGCCAAAACAGGTTGTTCTGTGACCTTCTTCTTCAACAGATCAAAGCTCCTATCTGCTCCTAAGGTCCACTTAAATTCTTTCTTATCCCCTCTCATTGTTTCTGTAAGGGGTGCACAAATGCTGCTAAAATTTCTAATGAATTTTCTGTAAAAGCTGGCTAGACCATGAAATGATCTTACCTTTGTTGTGCTTCTCGGAGTAGGCCATTCGATGATAGCTCTCACCTTTTTTGGGTCCATTTTTAGACCTTCTATTGAGATGACAAATCCCAGGTACACTAACTCCTTTACAAAATTACACTTTTTTAGATTAATTAATAACTGCTCCTCCCGTAGCTTCTCAAAAACCCTTCTGATGTGCATCAGGTGCTCTTCCAGGGTTCTGCTAAATATTAATATATCATCTAAATAGACAATGACAAATTTGCCTAAAAATTCTTTCAGTACCTCATTCATCAGCCGCATGAAGGTACTTGGTGCATTGGATAGCCCAAATGGCATGACCAACCACTCATACAAACCCTCTCTGGTCTTGAAGGTTGTCTTCCACTCATCTCCTTCTCCTGACATGGATCCGATGGTAACCACTCTTGAGGTCAATCTTGGTGAAGTACTTGGCTCCACTCAAACAATCCATTATGTCATCCATTCTTGGCAATGGAAATCTGTATTTTATTGTGATCTTGTTGATGGCTCGAGAGTCTGTACACATTCTCCACTCTCCATATTTCTTTGGTGCTAGCACTCATAGGCACTACGCATGGACTCAAGCTTTCCCGAATCAGTCCCTTCTCCAGCAACTCCTGGACCTGCTTGTTTAGCTCCTCAGTTTCTATAGGCGTCATTCTATGTGCAGCTTTATTGGGCAAGCTCGATCCTGGCACCAAATCGATATGGTGACTGATCTTCCTTATTGGGGGTAAACCCTCAGGCACATTATCAGATATAATATCTAGAAATTCCTCCAATAGATCTAGGACTTCTGCTGGGGTATCTTTGCATTCTTTCTCCCTAACTCTAGGAATTAATGCATAACACATATGTTCATGCTTCAAATCATCTAAAAATTTTCTCCCATCAACTAAGCAAATTCTGGCACTGCCACATACCTTTTCTTCCACCTCCTTCAGGGGTTTCAGCTTATGACGCATTCCATTCTTTGTTACGGAGTAGGTGTTGGCACGACCATCATGAACCGTGCACTTGTCAAACTGCCATGGCCTTCCCAATAGCAAATGGCACGCATCCATGGGCAGGATGTCGCACAGGACCTCATCACGGTAATTCCCAATATTGAATTTTACCAGGCATTGTTCACTGACCAAAACCTTATGGTCTTTCTGCAACCACGTGATCCGATATGGATGCGGGTGTCTCTTCCTCTCCAGTTGTAGCTTTGTAACCATTCCCTCTGAAACTAGGTTATCCGTGCTATCGTTGTCAATAATAATATTGCAAATCTTACCCATGCATTTACACCTTGTGCGGAATAAGATTTTCCTCTGATCTACGTCCCCCTCTTCATTCAATAGGACTCTCCTCATGATCATTACTTCTCCTCTCTCTACTTCTTCAGAATGCTCAGATCCAGCATCTTCATCAATGACCGTGGCTCTGGCATTTCCTTTCGGCCTCCTATTAGTCCTTTCTCGTTGTTGTGGACACTCGTATTGGTGATGTCCCTCTTCTCCACACTGGAAACAAGTTCCACGGAATCTTCCTCTTCCATGGCCACGTCTAGCTCTGCCCCTTCCCCCTTGGTAATCATTGTTCTGATTACGGGGGCGGTAGGTATTCTCTCCCCTTCGTTCTTGATTACTGCTACCTTCTCCATTCTTCTGAGGATCTTCATTTCTTCTCCCATTGGTCCTTCCATCGGTTCTTCCGCCATGACCTCTTCCTCTTTGCTTGTTCTCAAACCTCCTATTGAGCTTTTCTTCAACCTTTAGGGCAAATTGGTAAGCGTCCTCTATGGTGGTCATCCTGACCAGACTTAATTCCTCTTGAATACTTGCTCGTAACCCATTAATATAATGGGCTACCTTCTCCTTGTTGGCCTCTGAGTGGCCTGTTCTGATCATAATTTTATGAAACTCTTCTGTGTATTCTTTTACAGACTTACTTGATTGCCTCAAACCTTGCATTTTCTTTAGCAGGTCTAACTCATAATCACCAGGGATGAACTGCCTCTTCAGCTTTTCTGCCATCCATTCCCATTTTGTTATTCTCTCTTTTCCTCTTCTATTTCGCTCCAGCTGCACTCCCTTCCACCATATGATGGCATGACCTTTCAGTTTGGTCTTAGCGAATTTGACCCTATCAGGATCCTCAACCTCCTCGTACTCAAAGTACTCTTCCAGATCGTTGATCCAGTCGATCAATTCCTCTGGATCAAGGTTCCTGGAATACGTGGAAACCTCCATCTTTGACCTCTTCCCAATCTGGGATATGGCTTTGTATAGTCTAGCTTGTGCAGGATCTACTGCTTCTTCTTCTTCCTCAGGCTGGCCTTCTTCTTCATCATCTTCCTCTTCACTACCTTCATCTCTTCTTGGCTCCAATATTCTATGCATCTCTTCTTGCAGGGCTTGCATTTGCCTCTACAAAACTCGGACATCTTTCGTTGTCGCCATGCCTCTCCCACCAATAGGGTTTCTTCTTGGAGGCATTCTGCTCACTCTCTCACAAGCCCTTCCACAGATCCTGGTGTAACTGCCTCACGTCCGGTGATCTGTTACACACTCAGGAACTTCTGGCTCTGATACCACTTGATGGAGAACAGAACTAACACAAGACAGGAGACAAGGAAAACAAGAGCCAAATTTCTTATTCCATAGCTTTAGAAGAATTTACAAAAAATATACAGCAATATACCGTTTTTCCAGCCCTTTCTCATTACAATTCCTGGGTTTTTATCGAGGTCCCGACCCTCTACGTTTTCAAAGTTTCCACGATCTGCAACTGCCACCTGGATCAATACTGGAAAGTTGCATTGATGAGACTCTGGGTGAGGTGCGTGACTGGCTGCCATAACCACCGGGATCTTCTTCTGGAACTGCTGCTTCGTTGCTAGTTGCCATAAATGCGTCTCTAGATATAGTGCGCGAGTGGCCGACATGCTTGCTGGAATCTTCCTCTGAGACTGCTGCTTCACTATCGCTAGCTTGCCATGCACGAAGGAATGCATTTATGAAAGCTTGGAGTGCGTGTTTTTCTTTTGGTCATGATATCGCGACATGTCACGATATCGTGACAATTCTCCTCTGTGCTTTCTCTCTCCTACTCTGATCGCGATATCGCGACATGTCGCGATATCGCGACATTCTTTCCTTCATGCCTTCTTGCTTCTTCTTTGGTCATGATATCATGATATTTCTTCTTTCCATCGCGTCCTCCATTTCCAGCTTCGGTCGTGATTTCGTGACACGTCACGAAATCGTGACGTTCCTCCGTCGCCCTTCCGCTCTTCTGTTTCGGTCATGATTTTGTGACCCTCCGTCCGTCGTAGCCTCTGCTTTTTGCTTTGGTCACAATTTCATGACATGTCACGAATTGCGACCCTCCGTCCGTCGTAGCCTTTGCTCTTTGTTTTGGTCACGATTTTGTGACCCTCCATCCGTCGTAGCCTCTGCTCTTTGTTTTGGTCACAATTTCGCGACCCTCCATCCGTCGTAGCCTCTGCTCTTTGTTTTGGTCACAATTTTGTGACATGTCACGATTTTGTGACCCTCCGTCCGTCGTAGCTTCTTTCTCTATTTTGGTCACGATATCATGACATTTTTTGTGTCGCGATATCGCGACACATATTTTTTGACATATTTTTGCAAAATACTTAGAGAGAAGAAAAAAAACTTTGGTTGATGCAAGATTGCTCTGTTGTCACCGGATGCTCCTGCATCACTATCAAAAGAAGAAGCATGTATGTTGACCCCATTTCTAGATAGATAGTATCAAGATATATGAATCCACTAGTGAGAAAGCTTGAAACTAAAATTACTATGTAAGATTATCGAGTGGAGGAGGCCACAAAAGATATTGACAAGATTCCTGAGGAATATGAGCTGATTATATCCAAAGCCTACTTGGATACCTTCTATGTGAAAAATTATATAGTCAGAGAGAAGGTGGAAAAATTGGAGAAACATGTTGAAAAGCTCAATAAGAGTCTGAGTAATCAAAATTAAGTGGAAAAGGCTTTGAGAAAATAGGCTAAGGGTTTGCAAGAGAAGTTTCAAGAAGCCAATAAACTAAAGGACCAATTAGAAGAGAAAAAGAAGTTGAATGAAGATCAAGCAAAAGAAATTTAGAATTTAAAGCATAAGCTTCAAATCAAGAAAGCTAAGTCTTCAGGATTTTCTAAGAATGAGATGAAAAAAATTATAAAATAGTTGTTTTTTGATGTCCAGGAGAAATGTTTAGGGCTTCAACCTATTATTGATTATATTTATGATGTCAGTCGCCTACTCTCCAATATTTAAAAAGAGCTAGATCAAATAATTGGATATTTGCAACCTATGGTGATTCTGGCAGATCAAATGTATAGGTTGGTTGATAGCAGACTTAGTGATTCCGCTAAACCAATTCCTAATAAATAATAGAATCTTGCCATAGTTGCTACCAAAATCATGGTGAAAAAGCATATGGCACTTCAAATATCCTGGCTGTTGTTTGACATGATTGAAAGGGTGATTAAGGATGTTGTTGAATTTAAAAAATAAATGGTTCAAGTTGTCTTAAAAGGCCCATGGATGGAGGATCACAACTTGATATCTATGGAAGAGATCCAACAGAGCATTGATGAGAATTTGCAAGATGAATCTGGAATTGATTTTCAAGAAGAGCCACTACCCCAAGAGCAAGCTATCCAATTAATTGTGGATTTTACTTGATTGAGAGATCTCATGGAAGATCTAATAAACAAAGGGAATGTTTCTAACTATGAGGACATTGGAGAGCTACAATATTTTTATAAGCATCTCAAAGAAATATCAAACCCCTCTAAAGCAGATTGGAAATAGGATCTACAATATTTAAAATTGATGGTTCAATTGTTTGGTGATACTTCTAGAGGAATGAGTTAGAAAACACCTGCTCCAAAATAAGAAGAAGAAGAAGAATAAGAAGGATGATAAGAAGAGAATTAATAAGAGGCTGAGGAAGACGCCCATGAATAAAAGAGTAGGATGGAATGGTTATAGGTCCAAAATGGACCCACACTTAGCTTGTTTTTTATTTTATACATATACACAAGTTTTGCATTTTTTCTTTTTACCCTGACAAATTGTTAGAAATAAGCAATTAAAGGCATGAATCCTACAGAGCAGAATATTTTGTGTGAAGGCATTTTTTGAAATAAGGTCTTATAAAAGGATTAGAGTTGTGTTTAGTTTTTGAATACAATGGCAAGAGCTATTTTTTTGACACAACCTCTGTATGAACGAATGAGTTCTATATGTTTTTGGCATCACTTCCATATGAACCTTTACTCTCTAAGTAGACTGTTAAAATTTTTAGAGAGTAGTGTTTATATGGAAGTTAATCTGTAAAATATGTTTTTTAATATGAGTATGTTTTACTCCTAAGGCCCAATGGATAAGACTTTGAGTTTGTTGGCTTTGCAAGCAAATCCACTTGGGAGGCGCCAAAATGTAGACCCAAAATGGCCACATAGGAAAATTTTGCAAATTTTACCTAAGTCATTGAATCCTCATTCTGTGCACCTTATAGTGTATTTTTTAGTGGATCTGCAATAGGAGCCACAAGCCTGCCCAACACTTAGTAAATTTTCACGCTCGGAGCAATTCTAGAAGACTTATTTCATTTTTGGCTCTGTACTAGCGATGCATCCCGGATCCACAAAATATTTTGATAAAGGATGATGTCAGTAGAAAAAAATGTGGATTGGTGACCACTTGATATTTTGAATACCTCACGAGCGACTAAGTGTTGGAGCATAGGATTCTGGAGAACATATAATATTTTGCTCGGAAAAGTGACAAGGCAGAATGTTGTGAACGTAGTAGATGTAGATTCATGACAATATATGGTTTTGACTAACTCCTTTTTGGAATGGTGACAAGGAATTTTTTATTCTAAAGATATTTTGGAATGGAGAAAGAGTCACTTTACATTGTGATGGGTCTGGATTGATGATCATACACCAATGCACTTGCTCAGCCCGAAATGGAATCCACAAATTTTTTTAAGAAGAGATGATGTCATTGATATTTAGGTGCATATTGGTGAATACTTTGCAGACAATGAAGAAACTTTAAGAACAAAGAGTGGATTAGATCCCACTTAACCTTCAAGTCATTTGAAATCCTGATTTGCATTATGTAGTTTCTAAGATAGAAGGATGACATCACCAATGTTTTAGAGTGGAATGGCATTGTGTTCTCCCTTCCATTATAATAAGCTTATATAAGGATAAAGCATAGCCATACAATGGGGGATATCGAAGGTGGAGATTGTGTTAAATATTCTAAAGTATTTAAAGATATTTCTTCACAAGAGTTGTAATAGTTAGTTGGAGAGGAATCTGAAGTGTCGAGGGTTTTCAAGAATACATAAACAAATATGGTTACAGATCGATGGTTGCATATGGCTTCCAAGAAGGATAAATGATAATGCATAATCTCCAATGGCCTAAAATCCAATTTGCACCAAGAGACCAACAAGTTGTAGAGGCTCCAAACTACCATGTCGATCCACTTACAAAGAATTTACCAAAGGGTGCACTAGTAAGCAAATACTAGCAACAACTCTCTTCTGCACTGTCAAAATTTAATCTTTGTAATGTTCTTGGTAATTTTAATTCTAAAAAACTATAAGTAGAGGTCAAACCCTCATTTTTAAGAGTCGGTTGTAGTGTGTTTTCCTGTGCTACTGTAATTATTCCCAAGAGCTAATGGAAGGAGCATTACATTGATATTTGCCTTTAAATGTTTATCTTCATACTTGATATTAGAGGTTCGAATTCTTTAACTGCATTTTTGTGAATACTTAAGTGGTTAGTGTGCTAAATTAATGGATTACTAGCTGTTAAAGTAATTGAAATCTACTTCTAAGATTGATATTTATTGTTAGGAAGTGTATTTCTATAAAGTCTAGGTATTGGTGAATTTTGTTATTTGGATTATCATTGTTTGGATATTGAAATTGTTGTCTGCAATATTTCTCTACTATGCACTAATGAATGAAGAATCATCCAATTTGAGATAATGTTTGTCTGAGTTATGTGTCTTTGGGTTAGTTTTTTGAAGTTTTTATTGTGGTGCAATTTTGTTAGCCTATCCGCCCACTATTTTTCACATATCTCTAACCCTAACATTTTCTTACCCTAATATCCAAACCCTAAGTGAGCATAATTGTGTTACATCCTATTTAAGTTGACAAGGAACCAGCCTACTCTGGAGGTTGGATCAAAAAATCTGTTTTGGTCCATCCAATGTTGAGTGCTGAGCTATAGCTATTAGGTGCAAGCCTGGATAGAAAGTAGAAAGATAGAAAGTCGTAGTATTTAGTAAAACTTGATGCAATTCAGTGCCCAACAGTACTACTAGATGTATTCTATGGCGTCCCTCTACTTGTTGAGGTAACTCTCTTTGCTCAAGTTGTGGGTACACTACTACCTCCTCTACTTGATCAAATTCTTCCTAAAATTCCCAATTTTTTATAATGGTATCCATTCTTGAATTCTTATTTCATTTGGAGGAATCCATTCCCTCTATTCTTTGACTCATTTTATTCCATCTTCAATCCTCATGTGTACTTGCATCCTCCTTCTCTCACTAGGATATGGTACCAATTCTCATTGCTCTGTTATAGGTCATGCCTCCTCCCATTATATAAATAGACATGTAATCCCCATATCCTTGTCTCCATGTGGTGGACCTTGATCATTCTAGGCTATGTACTATGGTTTTCTAGACTCAAATTCCTCTCATTATCTTCATTCAATTTCTTGTGAAGCAATGAACGTATACTATGCTTTACATAGTTTCAACTTTAAACTATTCATGGTTTTGGGTATAACTATCCCATATAGCTTTCGTAGTTTTAATACCCCATTATCCATTACTTCTATAACTTGAAAGAAACCAAGCCATAAATTCCCCAACTTACCAGGCTTGATTTTTCACTTCTCATTGAATTTAAGGACCAATCCACCTTGCTTAAGTTCTAATTTATATAGATGCTTATCATGCCAAAATTTCCTTCCCATATAGGCCACTTTGATTGCCCATTATGCCATTAATTTCCTTTAATCTAGTATTATTAGTGTGGTCAATCCTTCTTCTAGGATTTCTTGGTCACCCAAGCAATGCTCCATAGCTATCCACAAACTAGGTACCAAAAACTCTACTGGCACTACTGCCTCTTGATCATACATTAATTGAAATGGTGTATGGTTCAATTTTGGTTTAAATGTTTTTATATAATCCCGTACAATATATGGAAACCTCTCCTTCCAATCTACTCGTTCTATACCATAGGTCTTATATAGTGTAGAAACTAGGACTTTGTTGGTTTCTTCCACCTACCCATTTTCCCGAGGGTAGTACGAACTTGAAAATGAATGCAAAATCCTAAATTTTATTTTCAGCTTTTTAATAACCTCATTAAAAAATAACCTCCCATATCACTCATTATTCATAGTGGAATTCAAATCTTATAATCACCTGTTCATACAAAAATTAGGCTATACTTTTTTCCATGTTATCTGGTAGCACCCTCGATTCTACTCATTTTATCAGGTATTCTGTTGTTACTATGATATACTGATATTTTTTCCTAAGGGTGGTTTTTAATGGTCCAAAAAAATCCAAAAACCATCTCTCAAACAATTCTTGAGGTTGTGATGGATGCCAAGGCATACAATATTTGCATAATAGCTTCCTCACTCTTTGACAAGTGTCACATGCCTATACATATTCTTTTGCATCATTGTACAATGTATTCCACCATAGTCCTACTAATATTATTTTCCTAGTAGTGGCATCTAGTCCCATGTATCCTCCTACTAGGCCTTCATAGGCTTTTTTTAATTTTGTATTGACTTCTTCCTCCATTATGCATCTTCATCAAATACCATTTATACCCATCTTATACAATAATCTAGCTATCAATTGAAAATTTTTTGACTTCAAGATTACTTTCATCTTCTCTTTCATTTCCAAGTCTTGTGGCAATGTACCTATGGATAGATATTGTCCAATTAATTTATACCATACTAGTACAACATTAATTACAAATAGTTGTGCATCGAGTACTTCATCTAGAATTTCCATCCTTTTAGGTTCTCCTGATGATATATGAGACAACTGGATTATAATCACATGCTTCTTACTAGGTCTTACTGCTACTCAAAATACAAATTCTTGCAATGTGACAAGCCACCTATTGACTCATCCTTGTATCACTAGTTTGTTTATCAGGTACAATAGAGCCTGATGATTGATATAAAGAGCAAATAGGTTTGCTAACAGGTAATACTTAAACTTCAGTACCACATATATCATTACCAAAGCCTCTTGTTTTGTTATACTATAATTTATTTCCACCCTTGATAATCGATGACTTGCAAAATAAATAGGTTGATCCAATCTAAATTGTTCTTCCTGAGTGAATGCATATCCCATTGCAAAATTAGAAGCATCAATATGGACATGGAACTCTTTATCCCAATATAGAAATACTAGGATGGATCTACTGACATGTTTTGCCTTATATTCTTTGAAAGCTCTTTGATGCTCCTCTGTGCAACTAAAGGGAACATTCTTCTTTGTCAATGGATCCAATGGTTAGGACACATGTGCATAATTATTTCTAAACCTTCGATAATATCCTATGGATCCTAACAAGGTTTTTAATGAACTCACATAATATGGCTCCTCCATATGCAAAATGAAAAATTTTATCAGGATCAGTCTTCAACCCTTCACTACACACTATATGTCCTAGTAATTGTCCATATGGTAATGTTGGGAGAAATTATTGCATCCTTAATATATTTGTCATGCTATAATATTTCCCTAATCGAATCAACACTATGGAATCTGGTGGATCCACCTATTTGACTCGAAAAAATATTATCGTAAGACTCTAGACAAACTAAATAGGGTAAGGAAACCTCAAATATGAGCCTATAATATTTTTCATATGCTCATGCTCATCCAAATTTGTAAAAATGAAATAAAAATACAATATCAAATTTGACCAAGCTTGAAAGTAACTCCTAGCTAGGCTTCAATCAGTAGAGCATTGCCTTATCAATTGCACAATTGTAGCCAGAATTAAAATATGATGAAGAGAGAGAATGGGGGATGATAAAACTGAGCCAACCACATTCATTCAAATAATACAACAAATATGATTAAACATGTCAATGAAATAATATGCCATTTACACATTCAAATGATGTAACATGTAAATGGGACAACAAACAAAACTGCACAAAAAAACTTTTAAAAGGAAGAAGCGGTATTATATTAAACAATAGATCATTACAATACAATTCTGATCAGAATAACCAAATATCACTAAGAAAATACAAATAATATTTCCATTAAAATGATGCAATAGATAACTATAACTCTTCATTCAAATAGTGTAACAAATATCCTCTTATATTTCGATCTCAACCACTAGAAATGATCTCAGTAATCTAGATACCTCCTCAACAAAAACCTACACAATAATGGGGAAGAAAAATGGTGACTGGACAAGCACAGAAAAGAAAAATACAACTGACAAGGATGGGAACTCTGGTATACCTCTTGTAGAATTTTACTATGCAAAAACTTGATCCTTTTTTTTCCATCGTAGTAACTATTTTAAATAGTTTGATCATTTGGTCCATAATTGTAAAAATTGCAACTGCCTCGATGATGGTCCATAACTTCAACTGTCTTCATGATGGTCCATATTATTTATTTCACTAGTAGTGGTTCTTATTTGTATCTTGGTAGTGGTCTCAATTAAAAATACCTCCATATTTGCCTATTATAATTTTCTTCAAAGTTGGCCAAAAATGGCTTTAGAAAATCATCTATTTGATTATATGGCTAACCTTAGCCAATATAATCAAATAAAAAAATGAGGTATTTTTAATTAGTCATTACAAATTTTATTTTAAAATCTTTGAATAATAATAATAATAATAAATTTTTTATTATGTATATATTTAATAATATATAAAAATAAAAAAGTAAAATATTTTTCTTTTTTTTCATGACCTCCCACATCTACACAGGGGGCCAAAATTCATAAATGGTTCCAAAGGGCACCCAAGGGCCTACATGCCACCTACATGGGACCCATGCACATGCAGCTCCACACAGCTCCAAACATGCACATGGGTGCCTCCACATTTATGAATTGCATGGGGGCTGCCCACTTTCCCAATGTGGGATATAAAAAAATCCAAATGCAAAACTTCTCCCATGCTCTCTCAAACCAAAGACTCATCGATCACCACATGGCACACTCCTATTGGAGCACCCAAATACCCTCGCTCATGCAAGTGCTATTGGATCATGCACTCTTTCCCATGTCATTGATTCACCTATTGACTCTTCTCTACCTCTGTGCCCATGCACGCTCCACCACCTATCACTAACCCATTAGGGCACTTCAAAACTTGCACTACCATCCACACCATTTATTTTAGTGTTCTCACTCAAACCATGCATTTCTACACCATTTAAATTTTCTCACTCTTAAATTAGCTCCACATGGTGGCTACGCTCCAATTCTTCCTATCACCTACACACTCACCCACATCGCTAGATCAAGAGCTTGTTTGTGCATCATCAGATCAATTTTAATTTTTTTTTCTTTTTTCTTTTGGGAGCCACCCAGGGGGTTTAGGTAGTGCTCCCTCCCCCATTTTATTTTTATTTTTTTAATTTATAGGATGAGGGGAAAGGGAGGCTTAATATTATAGGATGAGGGATGAGGGGGTGGATTAGGAGGTAGGGAGAAGGTGGTGAGGATGGGGGGGAACATTAGGGGTTTATGCTAGAAAATAGAATGGGAAAGGAGGGGTTTAGGTGGTAGGGGTAACTTAGGGAAAAGGTCAGCTAGGGTGGACTTAGGAAATGTAGAAGGGAGGTGGCATGGGAAGATCGTGTGGAGGGATAAGGGTAGAAAAAATAAAAGGTTTTATTAAAAGGGGAAATTTTAGGACAAAGGGCCAAAAAGGGCTAAAATATTTAATTAAATTTATTTAAATCATGGCTTATTTTGATTTTCCTGAGGTCTTATGTCAAGAATTTTTGGCCTAAATAAGGTTTAATTAATTATTTTTGACCTCCAAGGGTCTTAAATATTTAATTAATTTTTTTTATGGTTTAATTAAAATATATAATTAAATTTAATATTTAATTAAATTATAATTAAATATTTAATTAAATTTATTTAAATACATAATCAAATTTAATTAAATATTCAATTATAATTTAATTAAATATTAAATTTAATTATATATTTGAATTAAACCATAAAAAATAAAATTTTAATAAAATATTTAAGAGCCTTGGAGGTCAAAAATAAATAATTAAACCTTATTTAGGCAAAAAATTCTTGACATAAAACCTCGAGAAAACCAAAATAAGCCCTGATCTTGACGACATAAGATTTTTAAAAAATACTCTTGGAGGACCCAAAATTTGCAATAATTGAAGAGGACTAGAGGGTTATCGCAAATTTCAAAATACCTAAAACAAAGACTCAGTGGATACTAAAAATTCAAAAATTGGGGGTAAACTCAAGTTGGATTTTGAGGATCCAACATAGTCTTCGACTGGGATGGGTGATGAAAATACTCTTTGATAATGAATCACCTTAGAACTCAAAAATATTCAACAGACCACAAGGACTTAAAAACTTGCTTAATCACCTAAAATAACACCTTAATCACCTAGAAAGAACGCCTTAATCACCTAAAAAGGACAATACTGAAAGATTGAAACATTATTTTTGTGTGTCTTCTCAAGCCCTCTATGTAGAATGATACAATTTCAAATGCTAGCCATTGATAGGAATTGAAAATTTTATACCATCCAAAGTTTACAATTTGTAAGTTTTTTGGCCTACATTCTAAAGGATTTGATAGGGGCTATAGACACCTAGAACATATCATGTTTAGGAGAGCTACTCACATAGGCACATTCATAAGATCATATGACATAATATTGGATTTTCCAAGTATTAAAAGTGGTTCTCACCACTCATCAAGGGCATTCTAAGCCCATCCAAGCTTAGCCACTGTAATCCAGAGTGGCCAGACATTAGCCACTGTAGATGATAGCGACCAAATATTAGTCGTTACAGACAACAACGACTAAGCCATAATAAGCATTTTGCTGACAAATAAGCCTAATCAAGGGTATAAGTGGCAGTATGCATGCAATAAAGGTGATCAGGAGTAACTTTGCATTCCCCTTCATGACCAGTTCACATGGGAGAATTGAGTTTGAATTTATACTTCAATTAACTGGTCTTTAAAAATACAAGAGACAAAAAGCTTCTCATGCTAACATTCACTACGCATGAGGGATTCAATATTAGGGTTTTGAACATAGACCTAGGGTTTCACACACTTTAAAAGGTGCAAGCCTAGAGGCACCAAAGGGGGATCTAGATACAATCCATCCATCCATCAATCCATATCCAAATTTTGAGAGATCAAAAGGTCACGACAATCACCATTACAGAAACACACTGGACGATGAAACCTTGACAAATTGGAGCACCTTGGAGGAGCAACGAAGTACTAGCATTTTGAGGGTTTTACCACATATAGGATATCCAATACATTGAACAAAGCATCTACCTTTTTGACATCAGATACAAGCGTTGATCCATAGCATTGGGACAAAGAAGGCAAGATTCACCATAACGGTCGCTATCCTAGACAATGGCCCGTAGGCCTAGCTTAGGGTTTTAGACATTGGTTTCATTACTTGTTTTCTTCATATTTACATAACATTAGCATAGAATAATTCATTCGCTTTCATAGTATTAGTTTCATTTGAACTTTCTTTCATTTAATATACTCATTGCTAACAACCTCATCCGGGGAGGCACTTTAGGACATCTAAGTGCGTGTTGTTGTTTCATTTCTTACAGAGCCATAGGTTCATCGAACATAATCTGCAACATACAAAATCAAGAGGATCCCTCTAGGAAACAAACCTAGAGAAGGAGACATATGTAAGCCCTCATACATTTTTGTGTACGGAACCAGGAATCTTGTGAAAGTGCACCTTCATTTTGCAAAAGGGGACATTCTACCTACTTGTAATCTTATTGTATAAAAATGGGTATCCCTAAGAGAGACTGACATGTAACCAGGTTTTAATACAAATATAGAGATCTGTATTTGTTATTTTTGTGTTATATGCTTTTAATGGTCTTTCATTTCATTTTGGGTATGATATTTCCAAGTAGAGTAGAGCGGTGCATGCATCTTAGGGTCACTACAAATGGTGATCACGGTGGGACCTCCACTAATTTTTCATTTTTTGCCTAAATACTGACTTAGTTTTATGTGTAGGTTTTCCCGCTCTGATCTACAGTGACCAAGAATCAACCGCTCTGATCTACAGCGGCCAACAACCTTAGCCGCTCCTGCTAACAGTGGCCATAAATCAATCACTCTGGTCGACAACGGTCAACACTGGAGTGCATTAGAGGACAAAATTGTGGTCCTCTGAGCTGGATTAGAGGTTGGTATAACTTTTTTGGTGATTTATAGTTTTATATCTGCTTCTATTTTTCTAAAACAATGAACTTAAGACACATTTCTATTTGGAAATTGAAAGAATAAAATAAGAAATCACTAACATGTTGCATATATTAGGTCTTCTTTTATATTTCCACTAGACATTTCTAGGAACATCAGCTTATGCTTGAAAAGTCCACCCTAGAATCCAACGTGCTAGAAATTATATGTTGGATTCTTGCTTTGAGGCCTTGTTAGAGGCTACAGTTGCACGAAATAAAGTGCGTCCATACAAATCATAGTAGTTCATGCATCTTTCTACAAATTGAAACGTCTTTTGCATTTAGGCATATAGGAAAGACTCATTGCTACTATATGATGCATTTTACTTTATGCAAGCTTAAAATGAACACCACACATGCACATATCATTTAAACATTGGGGAGTTGGATTTCATCACCAACCCTCAATTCAGTCCAATGACGTTGGCATTCATCTCCTTCCATCGGATTGCCCCCTAAATTCTCATAGAAACATATTGAAGAACTTCTTCATAGTGGTACTAAGTTACTTGTACTCAAAATGTCTCCAACTATTGGAACAATCATTGGTTCAAAGTGGAAGAACTAGGCGAAACCCCTACTAGGACTTCAGTAGTGTACCCTAGTCTCTTTTGAGAAAATCATGTTTGGCATAGGTGTTCTTGATTCCCACTATGGAAGAGTATCCTCATTATAAATTAAAAAAAGAGCAAGAAAGCAAAAGAACAACACATAAAAATACATCAAACAATTTAGGGCACACTTAAATTGATAATCAAGATAAAATTTTGCTTGGTTTTGCGTGGCCATTTTTAATTGCAACTCAAAATATTAAATCAGTAAACAAAATGGTCAAAACAAGAAGTAAAAATCATCATTCTAATACCGAGGGAGAGTCTGAAGCAACCAATACCCATAGGTGAAGTTGTAGTAACATTGAACGACCTACTCGTAAGACTGTGAGATGCAGGTCCATGAGCCTAAGGGGTGATAACTCAACCCTTGGGGATTCTCCTCGAGAAATCCCAAATAGGGAGCCACATCATGGAATAAATCCACATAAACAAAAAGAGCCTTCGTAGCCATCCTCATCAAGGAGACATGAGGATACCTCAAGGGCCTCCTCTAAACATATAGAAACTTCTCAAATACATGAGGAGGATTCAAGGGCTTCCTCCTCACATAGACATAAAGAAGGTTCTAAAAATCACTCTTCACATAAGTATTATGAGGTTTCCACATCTCCATCCTCATGGAGAGAACATGTGACCACAAATCCTTCCTCATCGAGAGGGCACACAAGAGTTACAACACCTCAAGCTTCACAAGAGACGCATAGAACAGGTCTACCCACTGAAGGGCAAGAAACTAGAGAAACATCGAGTCATAGGCATCAAATAGAAGATACCCTTCAAAGAAAAGGAAGGATTCCCATAGACTATGACCTCATTGGAGTAAATGGCACCCCACGGGATCAACCATGGAAAACCATATAGCTAGACGAGTTGGATCGGTTTCTTACATGACCCACTTAAAGAATTGTAGCTACAGAACACTCTACATATGGAAGCTCACGAACTATGACTTATAAGCATACCTCTCAGTCTGGGGGTGCCTCAGAGTGACCCTGTAGTAAACATACAGATTCTAATAATAGAGACACTCAAAAATATACTAAACAAGTCACCTTAGCTAGCAAGAGCAAAGACAGCAAAAACCTTTTCGAGGAATTCATGAGTAAAAACCAAAATAATGGAGTTAGACAAACATGAGTCTTCTATGATAGCGCAAGTTGACCACATGAGATAATTAGAAAATGCATTACATAAAGAGTGAGAGCTAGTGGAATCTCTCAAACAAGATAAACAAAGATAAATACTCTTGCGCCAACATGAGCAGTGTTTAAGAGAGCAAGATGAGTGGCTAGCTCGTAGTAATTTATAGACAAATAGTGAGGATCACCAAATAATTAGATGTGGTGACTCACTAAAGGAGAGGCACACTAGACAAGAGATCCCACAATGAAACCATATACCAAACCATGAACGAAATCCAATTTGTGGGGAAAGGGTAAACATAACAAACCAAGATCACAATCCTAAATTCCCTCATAGTAGGGAAGAAAATAGAACAAGTCAAGTGGACAAAGGGCTACCTCCATTGCCACATGAGCAGGCTTACAAGAGGAGGAACTCCTTGCTTCAAAGGCATTTCAAGCACTCACTAAAAATATGAAGTCCTTTGAAAAGCGAGAAATTGCTAGGAATCAACCAATATTGAGAAATATATACAACCAACCCTTGTGTCCATCAATTCCTAGCCCTGCATATCCTAAGCACTTTGATATTCCTAGGTTAGAAAAGTTCAAGGGTGAATAGGATGCACAAGAGCATGTTACAAACTTCATCAATGCATGTTTTCACCTTGAAGACAATGATGCTTTCATGCTAAGGACATTCATAATGACATTTTCAGGTGTTGCCACTTAATGGTTCAACCAACTAACCAAGCATAGTATAACCAACTTTGAACAACTAGTAAACACTTTCCTAAAGCATTTATCCTTTGGTGCTAAGAAGAAGGTGAACCTTTCAGACCTGGCCAATTTGAAATAGTATGATGATGAGCTAGTAATGGATTATGGAAATATATGGAGAAAAGTCATGGAAAAGTTATCATTCTCTGTCCCCACAGAAGAAATCATTCACATGTTCACTAAGAGATGTTCTAAACACATCTCCCTCTTGCTACAACTTCAACAGTATCCTTAATTTGAGGAAGCCTTGGCATAGGCTAAACTCATCGAAGACATAAAATTAGATGAGGGAACCATTAAGCTCTGGAACAAGAATGAGTGGAACAAAAATGGTAAGAATGATAAGTATAAATAGAAGCAGGAAAACCCTTCTCCAGTTAATCAAGTAGTATTGGCTGCACCTAAGGATGGGGGTGCACATCAACCATAGAATTATCAAGTGCAGCCACTGTCATACAATTACGATCAAAAGAACAACCAGGGGTGAAACAAAGAATGCAAGCTACATCACTACTTCACACCCCTGAATGAATCGATGTAATCAATCTTCAATCAATTGAGCAAGGCTAGAAATATCATATTCCCTGATGTACGTCTCATAGATCCCAACCATCCTAAGCCAAAAGGATATAGGGAAGATCAATTTTACCCTTATCATAGGATACTGAGGCATGACATTGAAGGGTGCTATGGCTTCAAGCACAAAGTATAGAATATGATTGAGGCGGAAGAACTCAAATTTGACAACCCATTGGCTCCTGATAATAGAGAAATGGGCATATACAAAAACCCGCTTCCTAATCATGAGGCCCCTAAGGGGCAAGGCACAAAGGTCAATCAAGTTCAAGTCGATGCACCTACCCATGGATGCATTGGAATGGTTGAAATTGTCAATATAGTAACCAGGAATAGAAAATATGGTCAACCACAAATTCCTACGGTTCCCATGAATGTCCCAACTACACCTAGGCAGAGGCAGGGGCAAGACAACCTTCCAGGTCCATCAACCTGACCTGTGGTAACTTTTCGAAGTAAACTAGATCAAAACCTACAAATGACTCTGGCCAAGTTATCTATTTACGAGCTCATACAACAGTCCCCAAAGCATAGGGAGACTTTAATGGAGATTATAAGATCAATTGAGATCCAACCATAGGATACAAATGCATTCACTCATTTTGTGGGACACGTATAGTAGTTCTAGGAACCTGTAATTCAATTATATGATCATGAGATTAATATAGTGCCTACTACCTTACCAGAACCTCCACTGCACATTATGGCATCAGTTAATGATTTACCATTTAAATGGGTCTTGATCGATACATGTTCATCCATAAACATCATCACAACAACAGCCATGGGAAACCTTAAGATCCCCAAGACCAATATCGTTCCAAGAGCCTACACGCTAGGAGATTTCAATGATGCTTTATGCACTATTATGGGAAAAATATTCCTACCCATTAATGTGGGACACAAGACCATCCCCGTGATGTGTCATGTCTTAGAGGGGGCTATGCAATACAACATCCTCCTAGGGTATCCTTGGATAAGGGACATGAAGTGTGTTCCTTCGATCTTACACCAATGTGTCAAGTATGTGTATGATGAAAAAGTCTATGTGGTTTTAGCTAATGAGGAGCCATTCAAATACGTCCATCAGGTGGATTTTCTAGGAGAATTTTTAATTCCTTCTACACACATGTACATAGGACCTTCATCTCAAACCACACAATTGGATAACAAATACAAAGGGGTAAGAAAAGACCCATGCACATCAACACCTCCTGGTGCACTCAAAATAGTCAACGCTTCTAAGGGACCATCAAAATCTAAACCTAGAGACAATAAGAAGCTAAAGGTACCCTTAGTAGAGGAAGAAAGTCCTAGGGAAGTTCCAATTGTAGCCATTTCTAAAATACCAAGTCCTATGAAATAAGGAGATCTCCAAGATCAAGCGAAATAAATGCTAGAATCCACTTTGTCAGTGTCATACGTGGGGTCATCCACATCACATATATCAATACACTTGGCAAGTACAGGGATAGGATAATACCTTATGCAGAATATTACATTCACACCCATCATTGATTCTGCACAAGGCATGGGAAAACAAAAATACTTGAGGCCACCAGTGGGAACAGTGGTTTCGCTTGGAATCCCTCCCAACCAAACCAACTTTGTCTATGCTATATTATACTGTGCCCATAAATATTCAAACATAGAAGAGGACAATGATGAGCTATTCACTGCTAATATTCGTTACCTATATAACCATTAGTTTACTCTAAGCTACTTTGAATGCTGCCATTGGCATCGCTACGATCTTGGTATATATGAGCAGGGACACAGGTGGTCGTACGAGCCATAATACCATATTCCCACTAATAGGTTTGGGTTAGGCTATTATATCAGAGGTCAATATGACTCTTTAGCAGTAGCCTTGGACATATTAATATTGGTGTTAGGAGAAGACATCAATTTCATCCCTTATCACCCCCTAGGTACAAGATATCTACCCAAAAGTCAAGTGGCCACGATGAGCATACCACCACCAAAAAATTATCATCCAAACTCCTCAATCAATGCCACCCTAATAGGTTAAAACTCATGGGATGAGGAGCAAGAAGAGAATGGATATGAGGCCAGTGATGATGAGGTACAAGTAGGCTTGGCCTACCATGGGCCTCGCTATTTACATAGATTTACCTAGTCTAGCCACAACAAGAGTGGATACATATCAGATGATAGTGGCTATGATTCAGAGGACTCAACAGAAAGAGCCTACCTAGGCCCAAGGCATCAAACCCATACCTTGTGGTAAAAAACTACTGTAAATGGCATATTTATAAGTGATGAATATTATGAGGATGAAATAGAAATGGCTTATTTGATGCCAAGATACATGCCCCATAACTTGGGGCCACACACTAATGCCAATGGATTCTTCATAAGTGACAATGAATATGAGGATGAAACAGATATGGCCTACTTAGGGCCAAGACATGAGACTTTTGTATTAGGGTCATATACCAATGCTAATGGTTTCTGGATAAGTGATGATGACTTTGAATATGAAATTGAAATGGCCTATTTTGGGCCCCACCACTTATGACAAGTCAACATGCTAGTATAAAGAGAAGTGGCACTTCGTGCCATAGATCTAGGCTTGTGGTTTTTGGGGATACCTATTGACTTACGTTCCATTCACTGCATGGTCAATCCCCCTCTGTATACATTCAGAGAGCTCTTGAAACCCAACGATCCTATTACCTGCCCTACTCATGGGCCATATCCAAAGATTCCCATTCCTCCAGAGCCTCATCATGATTATGGAAGGGAAACCTCTGACATAATATTACACCCATGTGATCTTGGAGATTTCATTCCATCCATCAACTCAATATCCATTGATTTGACCACTCCACTTCATAATACAATAGATCCTACCAAATCATTGCATCTTGATATAGAGGCCATTGATTGGGATTGCACTGATTTACTCATAGAGCCTAAGGATCTTTTCCCTAACGAAGAGATATTGTAACCATTTTATTTTCCACCAAGTTGTGTGCATGACGTGTTCCATGTTGATTTGGATCATGAGTCAGCAGGACCTGTGAATCCTGTCGATGACATTCACTTGATACCCATGCCTCATCAGCTAGAGGATGGATCACATATGGCTATAGATGTGACTTTTGAGGTGGAAATCAATGATGATCACTAGAGGATGGGTCACATATGGCTATAGAAGTGACTTTCAAGGTGGAAATCAGCGATGATCCTACTCAACCAAAGAAATTCAAGTTTAGAGAAAGTTTATCTCTAGAGGAACAAGCCATAATAATCCCTCTCCTCAATGAGAGGTCAAATCATTTTGCTTGGACTTACAAATACATGCCTAGGATAGATCCAAATTTAGTTGTTCACAACCTTTCATTGGATCCCATGAAGAAACCAGTCAGGAAAAGATGAGGAAAATGCATCCAACCATCACTTTGATGGTGAAGAACGAATTACAAAAACTACTAGATGTAGTTTTCATAGTTTCTATCGACTACCTTGAGTGGGTATTGAGCATGGTGCCCATGGGGAAACCCGACGAAAGATTCTACATTTGTACAAAATTCAAAGACTTAAATAGGGCAACTCCAAAGGTTTCATTCCCAGTGCCAAACATAGATTCTCTTGTGGATACCACCGTAGGTCATGATATGCTCTCCCTAATGGATGGATTTTCTGGATACAATCAAATCTGGATTAAACCCACAAGAATGCTTTCATTACTCCATGGGGAACATTTTTTTACAAAGTGATGTCATTTGGTCTCAATAATGCTGGTGCCACATACCAGCGAGCCATGACATACATATTCCATGACTACATGCATAATATCTTAAAGGACTACATGGAGGACTTACTCACTAAGTCTTTGCTATAGCAATAGCACGCTCAAGTCCTTAGAAAAATATTTAATCACCTCATTGAGCGCAACGTAAGATTGAATCCTAAGAAGTGTGTATTTGGCGTAACTTTTGGAAAGCTTTTGGGATTCATAATTTCTAAAAGAGGCATTGAAGTCGATTCTACAAAGGTAAAGGCTATACTAGAAATGGTCGTCCCTACCAGCATTAAGGAGTTAAGAAGCCTACAAGGAAAGATAGCATCCATCAAAATATTCATTGCGCAATTATCAGACAAATGCTGATCCATGAATCGGTTGCTACGTAAAGAGGTTCATTTTCATTGGGATGAAGAGTGCCATCAAGCCTTTGCAGAGATCAAAAATTACCTGGCAACACCACCAGTATTGGCTCCACCAAGGCCATACATACCATTTTTACTATATATCAGCTACCAATTTCACATTGGGCATCATGTTAGCCCAAAATAATGCACAAGATAAATAGCAAGTCGTATATTACATCAGTCGCACCTTGGTGAGTTATGAGCTAGGGTATGCATATGTTGAAAAATTGTGTTTAGCAGTGGTCTTTGCAACTCGAAAGTTGCAACACTACATGTTGAGCCATACGACCTACGTTATATCAAAACAAAATCCTTTGCAGTACATTATGAACAAGACATATCACAATACATGTACCATAAAGTGGATCATGCTATTGACAAAATTTGACCTAGATTTCATAAGCCAAAAGTCCATCAAGGGACAAGTCATAGCTGATCAATTAGTAGAGATGCCTCTTCAAGATAGCAAGCCTCTCACCATAGAATTGCTTGATGATGTAGTTTTTGCATTATTAGATCTGCTAGAATGCGAAGAACCTAAGAAATAAAGATACATGTCATTATTATTTGATGGTTCAAAGTGTGAACAAGGGGGTGGAGCAAGGATTGTATTTATCACACTATAGGGCACTCTATTACCCTTATCATTCAAACTAGACTTCCCCTGAATGAACAACAACACAGAGTATGAGACTTTAATCTTGGGAATCCAAACATCTGTAGCAATGGGTATTAAAATATTGAATATCTTTGGTGACTCCTTTCTCATAGTAAACCAAGTCAAAGGACTATTCCAATGCAGGTGCCCACTCCTAAAAGCTTACAAATAACTTTTTGACACTTACCTAGCCCAGCTAGAATGGTAGGACATTAGGGCAATCCCTCGTACATCAAATAGATTTGTAGACACTATGGCCTCTTTGGGATCCTTGATTCCTCAAAATCCATCTACTGATTTTATGACCGTTAATGTGAAATTTCTTTCCCACTTAGAAATACAACATGAGGCTTTAGACAATTAAGAATCAGTCAACATGATCAATATCAAACCAAATCAAGAGTGGTCTTTCACATCTAGATATTTCTTGCAGACGACACCTTGGGGGTCTTTGATCTTCCAAGGCCCTGTTGATGGAGAGCCAAATTAATCACAAATAAAATGATGCAATTTTATTTGAAAGATGTAGTTTTATTATTTCGAAGCATGGAAGCTTTTACAAATAAAGACTATGAAAATAAATACATAGTGCTTTGAATGTCAAATACAGCCGCAACCTTCGTCTCTTCCCCCCGCCTCTGCAATCCTTCAAAAAAATCCCTTTTATAATCCAGGGTTTGTGCTGCACCGCCGTTCGTAACTGTCTTAACGGCTTCTAGAACTGCCATATGGAACGGTCTTAACGGCTTCTAGAATCGCCACCTGTCATCTGCAACAGTCCGCAAAAAACCTGTCTTCTCCTTCTTTAGCAAGGTTGCGAAAATGCGACATGTCGTGATATCGTGACACTTCTTCGACTTGTGGCTTTGCTTGCCAAAGTTTCGTGATATCGTGACACTTCTTTGTTCTTTGGCTTTGTCTGCCAATGTGTCACGATATCGTGACACTTCTTTGTGTTTTGGCTTTGGCTGCCAAAGTGTTGCGATATCGCGACACTTTTGTGGCTTATGACTTTGGCTATAAAAGTGTTGCAATATCACGACACTATTGTGGCTTGTGACTTCGGCTGCCAAAGTGTCACGATATCACGACAACTTTGGTGTCGCGATATCGTGACCATTATTTGCGCTTGCCATGGTTCTAAAATACGTCGCGATATCGCGATGACATTTGTGTCATGATATCGCGACCATTATTTGCGCTTGCCACGGTTCTCAAAATACGTCGCGATATCACGATGACATTTGTGTCACGATATCGCGACCAATTTTATACTTAGAAAAATTTGCAAACTTTGAATTTTTGTTTTTTTTGTTTTTTTCTTTTCGATGATGCAAGATTGTTGTGCTGCCCGAGATGCTCCTGCATCAGACACCCGGGGTAGATTTTTAGAAGTGATCCTCACTTCTGGGCTGTCAGAGGAAAACCCAAATGATCAACCTCTGATTTGGACAACCATGTGGCATCTTCGACAGGTCGGTTCTTCCATTTGACCAAATACTCCGAATATTGCCTATTTCGGGTACTTCTGCCTTCACGAGTGTCGAGTATGTCTTCAATTTCTTCTTTGTCTGGAGTGGATGCAGGAATGTTCCACAAATCTAGACTGGGTGGTTCACTACAACTTCCTGCATGATATTCAACCAAGTTTGAAATATTTAAGATAGGTGAAATATTCAGTTCACTTGGTAGATCAACTTCATAGGCATTGCCTGAATCTCGTTTACCTATGATCCGACATGGTCCAAACTTCTTCATATTCAACTTATTGTATGTTTTGCGAGGAAAACGGTCCTTACACAAATGAACCTTGACTTCATCCCCCACCTGGAATTCTTTGAAACGTCGCTTCTGATCTTCTCGGGCTTTGTAAGTAGCATTCATTTGACTGATATGTTGTTGTACCTCTTCATGTAAAGTCTTCATGTGTGCTACAAATTCTTCAGCTTCAGCACTGCACTTGTTTTCTTTATCCATCGGTCTTAACTCATAAGCGTTTCATGGGCTATACCCATGCACAATCTGGAATGGTGATTTACCAGTACTGCGATTGACAGAATTGTTGTAAGCAAACTCTGCCTGTGGTAAAATTAGATCCCATCCCTTAGGTTTATCTCCTACTAGACATCATAGAAGATTACCCAAACTTTTGTTGACTACTTCGGTCTATCCATCAGTCTATGGATGGTACGCAGAACTGAATTTCAAGTCTGTTTTCAGCTTCTTCCATAGATTTCTCCAGAAATAACCCACAAATTTGGTATCTCTGTCCGAGACAATGCTTTGGGGTAGACCATGAAGTCGGACTACCTCCTTGAAGAACAAGCCGGCAATGTGAACCGCATCACTTGTCATCTGACATGGAATAAAATGGGCCATTTTCAAAAATCTATCAACAACAAAAATGGTGTCATTTCCATGTTGTGTTCTTGGTAGACCAAGAACAAAATCCATATCGATGTCTTCCCACGGTCTCTCTGGTATAGGTAATGGTTGGTACATTCATGTATTTTGGCTGACACCTTTTGCCATCTGGCACACTCTACAACCCTGCACAAATCTGGTCACATCTTGCTGCAACTAGGGCCAATGGTAATTCTCACTAACAAAAGCAATGGTCTTATCATGGCCAAAATGCCCTGCTAGTCCTCCACTATGTTTCTCTTTGATCAAATTTTCCCTCATGGAACTTCGTGGAATGCACAACTGATTCTGTCGAAACAACATCCCATATTGGATCATGAAATCCAACCACTTAGTGCGATCCACAGTAGTAGGAGACACACATGCTGTCCATGCCTCTACAAAATCTAGATCTGCTGGGTATAAACTCTTGAGTTCATCAAACCCAACAACCTGCACTCTTATTTCTATTAACAAATTATGCCTTCTACTCAAGGCATCTGCAACTCTATTATATTTGCCACTTCTATGCTTTAGTACAAAGGTATAACTCTGCAAGAATTCAACCCACTTCAAATGTCGTTGGTTAAGTTTACCTTGACTATTGATATACTGCAAAGCTTGATGGTCAGAATATAAAACAAACTCTTTGGTTAGCAAATAATGTCTCCATTTCTTAAGAGCCTAAATTATAGCATAGAATTCTTGATCATAAACAAAGTATTTCTTTCTAGCATCATTCAATTTTTCACTAAAGTATGCAATAGGTTTACCTTCTTGACTCAACACAGCTCCAATGGCACTGCCACTGGCATCACAGTCAACCTGAAACACTTTATTAAAATTTGGAAGTGCCAGAATGGGTTGTTCTATCACTTTCTTCTTCAATATGTTCATGCTGGTATCTTCCTTGGCAGTCCACTTAAATTCTCTCTTATCCCCTCTCATAGTTTCTGTTAGGGGTGCACAAATACTGCTAAAGTCTCTAATAAAATTTCTATAGAAACTTGCAATACCGTGAAATGATCTTACCTCTGTCACATTCCTTGGAGCAGGCCATTCAAGGATAGCCTTCAATTTCTCAGGATCCATTTTGAGACCCTCTTCTGAGATGATAAATCCCAGGTATATCAACTCTTTCTGTAAAAAACTGCACTTCTGTATATTTATCAATAACTGCTCCTCACGCAGTTTTTCAAAAACTGTCCGAACATGCAACAAATGTTCATCCAATGTTTTACTAAAAATCAAAATATCATCCAGATACACGATCACGAAATTTTCCAGGAAGTCATGCAATACCTCATTCATCAACCTCATAAATGTACTGGGTGCATTAGTCAATCCAAATGGCATAACTAACCACTCATACAAACCCTCTCTAGTTTTAAAGGTTGTCTTCCATTCATCACCCTCTCTAACACATATCTGATGATATCCGCTCTTCAAATCAATCTTAGTGAAGTATTTAGCTCCACTCAAGCAATCCATTATATAGTCCATTCTGGGTAATGGAAAGCGATATTTAATAGTAATTTTATTAATGGCTTGGGAATCAGTGCACATCTGCCATTCACCATTCTTCTTTGGTGCAAGTACTTCTGGCACTGCACAAGGGCTCAAACTTGCTCTAATAAAACCCTTCCTCAACAATTCCTAAACTTGTCGTTTCAACTCTTCATTCTCAATAGGAGACATTCTATGGGCTGCCTTGTTGGGTAAG
This sequence comes from Wollemia nobilis, assembly GCA_028583015.1. Classification (NCBI taxonomy): domain Eukaryota; kingdom Viridiplantae; phylum Streptophyta; class Pinopsida; order Araucariales; family Araucariaceae; genus Wollemia; species Wollemia nobilis. The sequence goes on from JAQPPZ010001538.1 coordinate 1,174,330, forward strand.
CTAGATCCTGGCATTAAGTCAATCTGATGACTAATCTTCCTCATTGGCGACAAACCCTCAGGTACATTGTCTGATATAATATCAGGAAATTCTGCTAACAGATGTTCAACTTCTGCTAGAATGTTAGTAGTATCTTTTATTTTTACAGTAGGAATCAATGCATAACACATTGAGTCCCTCTTTATACCATCCAATTTTTTTTTGCCATCTACTAAACAAATTCTAGCATTATTGCATACCTTTTCCTCAACCTCCTTCAATGGCTTCAGTTTGTGGCGTACTCCATATTTTGTCAAGGAATAGGTATTTGCATGTCCATCATGTGTTGCACGTCTATCAAATTTCCATGGTCTTCCAAGCAACAAATGGAAAGCATCCATCGGCAAAATATCACATAGGACCTCATCCTGGTATCTTCCAATTTTGAACTTGACCAAGCATTGTTCACTGACCAATGCTCTATGATCCTTCTGCAACCATGCAATCCGGTATGGATGTGGGTGTTGTCTTCTTTCTAACTTTAACTTAGTTACCATTTCCTCAGAAACCAAATTATCTGTACTACCATTATCAATAATAATATTACAGATTTTACCTGAACATTTGCACCTAGTGTGAAATAGGCTTTTTCGTTGATCTAGTTCCTTCTCTTATTTCAACAAAGTTCTCCTTGTGATCATCACTTCTCCATGCTCTGCTTCTTCAGAGTGCTCGGATTCAACACCATCCTTAGCAACTGCAGCTCTGGCATTACCTTCAGGCCTTCTGTTTGGTGCTTCTTGGTGTTTGGGACACTCATATGATCGATGCCCTTCTTCTCCGCAATTAAAACAGGTTCCACGGAATCTGCCTCTGCCATATCCGTGTCCACCTCTTCCTCGTCCCCTTTGATAATCATTGTTCTGATTACGGGGTCGGTAAGCATTCTCCTCCTTCTATTCCTAGCGATTGTTGGTTTCACCATTCTATTTTTGATCATCATATTTAATTCCATTGGTTCTTCCACCAGTTCGTCCGCCACGACCTCTTCCTCTTTGTTTGCTATCAAATCTGTAGTTTAGTTTCTCTTCCACTTTCAGAGCAAACTGGTAAGCATATTCAATGCTATTCATTCGAACCAGACTCAATTCTTCTTGCATGCTGGTTTTCAAACCATTAATGTAACAGGCTACTCTTTCTTTATTTGCTTTCATATGACCGGTTCTAATAGAAATTTTAAAAAATTCCTCAGTATACTCTTTAACAGTCTTGCTGGACTGGTGCAAACTCTGCATTTTTCTCAGTAGATCTAATTCATAATCTGCTAGAATAAACTGTCGTTTCAGTTTCTCCACCATTCGATCCCACCTGGAGATCTTTTCTTTTCCTCTTTGGTTTCTTTCCAACTGCACTCATTTCCACCATATGCCAGCATGGCCTTTTAATTTTGTTCTGGAAAATTTAATTCGATTTGGATCTTCAACGTCCTCATAATTGAAATATTCTTCCATGTCATTAATCTAGTCAATTAATTCTTCTAGATTTAAATTTCCAGAATACGTAGAAACGTCAATATTTGGCCTTTTCCCAATATGTGAAATGGCTTTAATCATTCGAGACTCTGCGACACTCATTTCTTATTCTTCCTCTTCAGACGGGTCTTCAACTCTGTCATCATCGCTACGATATTCTCCTCTTGGCTCTACTCCTCTGCGCAATTCTTCCTGCAATGCCAACACTTGTCTCTACAATGCACATAAGTCTCCTTCAGGAACCACGTTCCTTCCAGCACCACGATTTCTTCACGGCGGCATTCTGTCTCATAGTTTCTCAGAAACCCGTAACCCCAGATCCTGGTGCGAGCTACCTCATGTTCGACGCTCTTCTCAACACACTCAGAATATTACTGCTCTGATACCACTTGATGGAGAGCCAAATTAATCACAAATAAAATGACGCAATTTTATTTGAAAGACGCAGTTTTATTATTTCGAAGCATGGAAGCTTTTACAAATAAAGACTATGAAAATAAATACACAATGCTTTGAATGTCAAATACAGTCACAGCCTTTGTCTCTTCCCCCTGCCTCTGCAATCCTTCAAAAAAAAATTGGAATCGCCACCTGTCATCTGCAACAGTCCACAAAAAACCTGTCTTCTCTTCTTTAGCAAGGTCGCAAAAATGCGACATGTCGCGATATCGTGACACTTCTTCGACTTGTGGCTTTGCTTGCCAAAGTGTCGCGATATCGTGACACTTCTTTGTTCTTTGGCTTTGTCTGCCAATGTGTCATGATATCACGACACTTCTTTGTGTTTTGGCTTTGGCTACCAAAGTGTCACGATATCGCGACACTTTTGTGGCTTGTGACTTCGGCTACAAATGTGTCGCGATATCGCAACACTTTTGTGGCTTGTGACTTCGGCTGCCAAAGTGTCACGATATCGTGACAACTTTGGTGTCGCGATATCGCGACCATTATTTGCGCTTGCCATGGTTCTAAAATACGTCGCGATATCGCGACGACATTTGTGTCACGATATCGCGACCATTATTTGCACTTGCCACGGTTCTCAAAATACGTCGCGATATCGCGACCAATTTTATACTTAGCAAAATTTGCAAACTTTGAATTTTTATTTTTTTTGTTTTTTTCTTTTCGGTGATGCAAGATTGCTGTGCTACCCGGGATGCTCCTGCATCACCTATGGAGTGTAGCACAACCATACACCATAGATTTGTTCCTCAATCCATATTCACTAGTTTGGGAATACAGGAGGAGCATGTCGTCTTTTCTATATAGGTTGTGGCTTATCAGGATTGGCTTGTCCAACTACAGTATTTCTTGAAGCTTGGATTGGTACCTAAAGGTCTATCACACACAAAAAGGTAGACATTTAAACAAAAGGTAACAATAAATATCTTGCTAGGAGAAATCCTCTAGAGACGAGGATATGATGGAGTGTTACTCTGTTGTCTTGAGCCCTAGGAAGCATCCTAGGAAATTTTGCAAGCTGATGACGGTACATGTAGAGGATATTTCAGTGGCATGGCCATCGTTATACGCATCTTGAGAATGGGGTACTATTGTAAATATTTCAAGAAGTGTATTAAGTACCAGCATCATGCAAACCTCGCACACTTGCCATCACAAGCCTTGCAACCCATCCAGGAAGCATGGCCCTTCTCGCAATGGGGACTAGACTTAATTGGGAAGATATAACCCCTATATTATGGTCGACACACGTTCATCATAATGGCAACTGAGTACTTCACCAAATCGGTTGAAGTTGTCTCCTTAACATCAACAACTGGACCAAGGATTGCAGAGTTTATACTCCACAATATCATAAGTCATTTTGGGGTCCCTTCAAAGATAATATCGGATAATGGGTTGTCTTTCAAGAAAAAAATGTGCTTGCTTTAATGAACAAATACCATATTCAACACAATTTTTCAACACCATATTATCCATAAGAAAATGGGCAAGCATAATTCTCGAACAAAATAATAGTCTCCATCTTGACAAAGATAGAGAGAGAAAATTATAAGAATTGGCACATGCAATTGCCTCTTGCACTATGGGCATACAGGACTAGTGTACGTACGCCCACTGGGGCAACACCATTTTCACTTGTATATGGTGTTGAGGACATCATGCCACTAGAGTTGGAATTTTTAACTCTACGCATAGATTTCAAGGACTTCATAGATGATGACACCACATGACAAGACCACCTTGATCAGTTGATGCTTCTTGGTGAACACCGAGTCAATGCTTTGGAGCATCTTCACATTTACCAAGATCGCCTTGCACGAGAATACAATAGTAAAGTCCACTTAAGAGATTTTAAAGTTGGGGATCTTTTTCTCAAAGAAAACCAACAAAATTCTAATTTACCGTCGCACCTACGAGACAAATTTGTGGCAAATTAGATAGGCCCCTATATGGTTTTGAAAATAGTTGGTCCTAGATCATATCACCTTATATCATTGGATGGTTTTGAAGAGCTTGAACCTATCAATATCATTCACTTGAAGGCATTATACACATAAAACACAAAAACATTCAAATATGTCATAAAAACATGAAAACATTCAAATATGTCATAAAACACAAAAACATTCAAAAATATCAAAAATACAAAAAAAACATCATAAAACATAAAAAAATCCAAATTCAATCAAAACGCTCCAAGGGTATCCAAGCCACTTGGTCAAAATAATTCAAAAATGCTCCAAGGGTATTCAAGTTGCTTGGTCAAAATCAAGTCAAAAATATCCAAGGGTATCCAAACCACTTGGTCAAAATCCAATAAAAAATGCTCCAAGGGTATTCAAACCGCTTGGTCAAAATCAATAAAAAATCCTCCAAGGGTATTCAAACCGCTTAGTCAAATTCAATCAAAATGCTCCAAGGGTATTCAAACCGCTTGGTCAAATTCAACCAAAAGCTCCAAGGGTATTTCAAACCGTTTAGTCAAATTCAATAAAAAATGCTCCAAGGGAAATCAAACCGCTTGGTAAAATTCAATCAAAAAATGCTCCAAGGGTATTTTCACACTTCTTGGTCAAAAAGCAAAAGCCCCAAAGGAAAAAATAAGCCCTTTGGTCAAATTAAGAAAAAATACAAAAACAAACATAAAATAAAAATACAAAAAACATTTGCACCCCCATCTTGCATCCACATAGTTGCATTGCATTTTCATATTCAATACATTTTGCATATATCATGATCACAATCTTACACGTGGTGCCACAGTTTGTATCATAACCACGAAAAAAATCAAAATCCACCTACATCCATTCATACATGTGTGTAATTGTGTTTTTCAACACAACCATTACTTGTCGCTATACATAATATCCTAAGGGTTTTCGGTTATTCAACCACGCCTAGTGATATTATCAACTTTTGTGGAAAGCCATATTGGTTAGTAGAGAGTAAGGTCTAGTGGTGATAAAGCCTAGCATATTTCAGGATCCCATCACTAATTACAACCATTAAATTCTAGTTGGTACAAGGGAAATATGAAAGTTGTAAAGTGGTTAGGTTACCTAAAGTGAAAAGGGTCTTCCTTTCTTATCCCCCTGTGCAACCAGTTTAAAAGTGATGAGAATTGACAAAAGGACAAGCTCCACACTACCCAAAAATACCTTTCTTTAATCAAAACGAGCAAAAATCCCAGAGTCAAAGCAAAGTTCAAAAAAATCAAAATTCATAAACCAACATCTCAAAGTCATAGTTCAGAGTATCAAAAGAAAATAAAAAAATCAGTAAAAAATAAACAATGATTATCATCACTACAAGAATCCCTTGCTCAAAAAAATAAAACCAAAAAAAAATCAGTCAAAAATAAACAGTGATTATCATCACTAAACACGAGAAAGTATACCAATTCAAAAGAAAGAAAAAAAGGGAATGGAGCTTGAATCCCTGGAATTCTCAGCATTATACAAAACTGGAAGGTGATCCCCATTATAGGTTTGGTGCACAACCATCCTGGCAATGGTGATATCCTTACGCATGATGATATGTATAACACAATAGCTATGCATTTGTGTAAACCAATGTTTGAATGTGGATGAGTTATCTTTAGGTAATCCAATACTACCTAGTGGTATAGTCCAACTAAGTCCAACACAAGAATGAGATGAACACTTAAGGATCGTCGATCTTAGCAATAGGCTTAAATAATCCCGCCTGACATCAGAGGAAATATTTGAGTTCTATATAAACATATTCATTTGCACACACAAGGATACTGACTATCTAGGTCCATGATGAAAACCTTACTTTTCAAAAGCCTTGATTGGTCAATACATAGTTGTTGATAGGAAAACTAGAGTATTTGAGTCTCAGGAAACCCCAAAAATTCTTATATAGCAACAAACCATATCATCAATCATACCATAATTTTCTTTATAATATTCTATAAATTAGGGGGTATCAACAGAGTAGGATAGATACCGAATATATATTAGAAATAATATATAAATGACCACTGACTATTTTGTATCTTTTAATTTATAGAAACTTATCAAGAAAATACATACATTTTACGCCATTACATCTCACATATGAATACTTAATCAATTTTTATGATAAGAGTGATTATTTAAATTTGTTATTATTTTTTTACTTTGTGTGGTATCACCCATGTAGATTGTTAAACTCATATGCATTCCTTATGTTTTAAGTGATTAAAGCATACAGGTTCATTCATACCATATCATTACATAAGTTAGATGCATACAATTAAAGCAAAATTAAACATGCATTTAACAAACACATTGCATCCATAAATACATAAGTCATCATTCATCCATTTGCATCAAATCACATCATTGCATCCATTTACATTACATCCACCAATACACAAGTCATCAATCATCCATCATTACATCATAAAGCATATAGGCAATATACATTTGCATACAATCGTAAATCCATCATTATATCAACTCATGATAGATCACATCATATCATGTAATCATCTGCATAAGCATCCATCTAAACATCATCACAATATCATCTATCATTTAACATATACATCAAGTCATCGTCATGCCATCATCACATATCATCATAAAATATAAATAACAACAAAAACATGAGCAATAAATGATATACATAATGAGTCATAAGGATATAATCATATAAATGTGTGTATCAGGTCCATAAAGGTACAAAAATGCCTATGGGATACAGTCATATGGGCAAGACCAACCTCAAAAATAAATCAAAGTACATCATCAATCAAATGCAGGGTTTGAGCCCCTTGCATCACCTCCCCCAGTGCCACCTCTCCCTGTGGCGGTGTCACGATTTGAATGGTGTGAACCTACTTGTCTTTTTGTTCGAGTCTAGGTCCTCTAGCTAGGAGAGATGGAAGACTACCCTGAGGTGGAGTGCCTGCTGACCTGTGATCCTCCTGCACCTGGTGCCTCCTTAGTAACAAGCCCATGCATCCTAAGCTACATATCAAGAGAAGATATATGAGCAACATGACCAAAGATCTTCCCCTCGTACTCATCCACTAGTGACCATAGGTGTAAAATCTCTGCCCCTAAACCTATCCTTGTAGTACCCTGTGAGGTAGGAGGTACAACAAACTGCATCCTAGCACCACTGCCCCCAATAGTAGTCTGCAGAGCTTGTATATGTGTTGTGAGATGCTCTATGGTAGCATCCCACTGCTGGACCTATATATTGGTTGATTGAAGCTCAGCCTCAACCTCATGCAACTTTTCTCTTAGAGGATAATATCTCTCCTTAGAATCCAAATCCTCCTCCTCCTCGAGAACATTCGACTCCTTCATTGCCATCTACTATGTTGTCTGGCCCCATGCCTTGGTCCTGACATGGAATCTGTGCCCTGTAGGATCTGCACCATCATTCTTGCCATCCAAAATGCCATTACCATGCCACATCTAATCCTCCCACTACTAAGAAAAGGCATTTGTAACTCCCAAAAAAACTCCTGGGTCAACTGCTGGGGCATCCTCCTCATCTGACAGCTCTGTAATCCATGATGGAGGAAGATCCTTCTTTGCTATGAGGCACTTGTACAAAAATAGAACTAGAGGCACATCCTACTACAACCTGTAGTAACAGAGAACTCGAGAGTAGAATAAATGCTCCTGAATGCCAACCTTATGACCAATGATCCACCACTTGCACCACATCCTAATAATAAAACTGGTCGAATCATCCCAAGTCTAGCACTCATGATATGGCCACCACATGACATCATTGACCTATAGCCTAGTGAAAGTAGCAATATAATGGGGAAGCTCCCCCACATGAGGATGACTATTGTGCTCCTTATCCTCTCGATCCAATCTGGTTGCATAGCACTGCATCTGTTCCTCTACAACTCTGATCCTAGTAGGAAACCCTCTGGGATGATCTACCTTGATGTGTTTCCATCCCCAAACCTGTAAGAGTAAGCTACAAGCAATACCAATGCGACTCTACCGATGGATGTGGTACAAATCATCATATCACTGGGCTAATAGAGACCTACCCCATGCATATATGATGGGCTCCTCATTGTCCATCAGGTCCTGAACCATCGCCAGGAGGTTCCATAGGAACCTCAAGCCTGAGAAATCTAGGATCAAGATGTTGTTGATAACCATCAGCAACACTGCATACCTCTCATAGAAGACCTTCTCATCATACCACTATGATATGGATACTCCTCCAATATTGGTGTTCTCGAAGGCCTCTATAGAGTGGCCTCTGAACACCCGAGTGAAAACAACAATTCGATCATTAGTGGCCGAGGAGACAATGGGCACTCCATCAAAAGGGATACAGAAGATCCTATACACGTCCTTCGACGTGATGTTCATCTCATCGATAGGGATGTGGAAGGTATTGGTTCGAGGGTCCCACCGATGGACCAAAGCCATAAGATAGGCCTGATTTGACATAATAGTAAGCATTATGGTGACATGTTATAGCCCACAGGATTTGAGCCACTCCCAATCCATGTCCTCCAAAAGGGACAGAAGTTTAGTCATGAGCTTTGGGTCTCGATCCCGAGTAATAAGAATCTAAGAAAAAAGAAAGAGAACAAAAAAAACATAACTATAATGCATCTAAGGCATAAAACATAATAAACATGAAAAATGTGCAAGTAATGATAGGCTATTCTAGGTCTAAAATAAAAAAGTAGTACACCTAATCATGCAACCAAAAATCCAAAAAAAAGAGCAAGTCAAAATTTTTTAAAAAATCAATTGGTCAAATGCAAGAAAATCTAAAATTCACTAAGAGCTCTTGGCCACTATCGCCCATAGCGGCCAGAATTTGGCCACTGAATCTAAGAGCGGCCAAGCCCCAACAGTCATATTTCTGATCATTGGGATTCAAATCGGCCACTGCCAGCAACAACAGCCAAATTACAGGCCATTTTGGCCACCCTAATCAAAAATAGCCAACGGGCGACGTGGCAGACATGTGGGCCCTAGGTAAAAAAAAAAACCAAAAAATAGCGAAAACACAAAATGGGGACAATCCCATCACATTGAATCCTAAACTAAGCCTAGCTACAGGTTTAATTCTTTACCAACGGGTTTAATGAAGTTCATTTACCGATTACTTAATGTGGTTTAGTTTTACCCCAAACAAAAAAAGCAAGGTTGAGGATTAACAGAGTACTCAAGAAGCTCTGGCTCCTCCACTCGATGACACCTCACCCCGTGCAGCCATGATTCTCCAAGTCTCTAGAAACACTCCAAGTTGCAAGAAGTCACTTTCTTCTCAGAGCTCAAGAAAATAAACTAACAACTGGCAAAGTGAAAAGACAAAAGCACTAGGTTACCTTTTATATTGCCTTGGCCACTGCTGATGTTAGCAGCCCACATCTCTTGGCCACTCAGGATAAGAGCGGCCACGACCAAGCATTTTGTGGCTGCTAGACATAATAGTGACTGAGATCCTAGGCAAAAACAAGCATAATCCTTCCATGAGAAGTACCAAAAACATCAAATAAACATATTTTGATGGCTCACAGTCATCATAATGATAAAAAATAACAAAAAAAATCACATAAAAACTAATCCTCGAGTAGGCCTCGTATTCAGTTACTTACTCTATCAACTTGGAGATTGCAATGAATTGCACTCCATGCAATTTGATAAGATGAGTAATTCACCATAAGGCTACTTGGGGCAAGACCTTTATTTTGGAATCATGATGTATCACTTCAAACCCGAAGAAGATCAAGATGGTTGGACTGCTCCATGGGTACGATAGGATCATCCTCATTCCCTTATTTCATCAAAAACACTAAACCAAAGTGATACAATATGAGCATAAATAGAATCACTCATCCTAATTCTATAAGAAGGCTCTTGATGACTGGACCGCTCCCCGGGATAGGGATGGATGATTATCATAAACAATTGGAATCACACTTGGATGGGGGTTCACCCATTAAAAGAACAAATGCTAGAAAGGAACCAAATTAGTCATATTGGTCAAGCGATTTGTCACTTTATTCAGGGTCATTTTCTCACCAATTCATTGTGTGAGGAGGTAGTTAAAATATTAAAAATAATCATAGTCAAAATCAACAAAATATTATTTGATCATATCAAAATTGTGTTCGTATTATGAATCATTCCATACAACAATTACATAATTTCTCCTATTTTTTGGGAACATAAGTAGACATGACATCTTCAATTGTATCTCTCCTATTGGTCAGAACTATTGTAGCAGCTGAAGCTACCCGATTGAGTTTGATGATTGAGTGCAATTGAACATGTGCAAGCCATTGAGCTAAGTTAAGTCCTATGAATGTTGAGGCAATGATTCAGAGGATGAGTGTCATCTTGCATGATTGGGCCATCCAACATTGATCATACCATTGATCATCATACACACTACAAACATATTAGTCTACATTTTTTCTCAGCGTTGTGTTTTCCACACAATGCATCGCAAAAAGGAGCATCTGTAGACACCTATAACATGTCATGTTTAGGAGAGATGCTCACATAGGCACATTCATAAAGATAATATGACATAATATAGGACTTTACAAGAATAAAAAGTGGTTCTCACCATTCATCAAGGGTATTCTAAGCCCATCCAAGCTTAGCTACTGTAATCCAGAGTGGCCAGACCTTAGTTGTTGCAGATGACAGCGACCAAATCTTAATCACTGCATACGACAATGGCTAAGCCATTATAAGTAGTTTGCCAACAAACAAGCCTAATTAGGAGTAGAAGTGGTAGTCTACATGTAATAAAGGTGAACAAGAGTAACTTTGCATTCCCCTTCATGACAAGTTCACATGAGAGACTTGAGTCTGAATTTTGACTTCAATTAACTGGTCTTTAAACATAGAAAAGACAAAAAGCTTCTCATGCTAACATTCACTACGCATGAGGGATTCAATCTTAGGGTTTTGAACATAGAACTAGGGTTTCACACACTTTAAAAGGTACAAGCCTAGAGGAACCAAATGGGGATCCAGATACAATCCATCCATCCGTCAATCCATATCCAAATTTTGAAAGATCAAAAGGTCACGACAATCACCATTTACAAGAACACACTCGATGGTGAAAACCTGAAAATTTGGAGTGCCTTGGAGGAGCAACGAAGTGCTAGCATTTTGAGGGTTTTACAACATACAGGATATCTTATACATTGAACAAAGTGACCACCTTTTCAACATCGAATACAAGCATTGATCCATAGCATTGGGACAAAGAAGGTAAGATTCACCATAGCGACCGCTATCCTAGATAGTGGCCCGTAGGCCTAGCTTAGGGTTTTAGATATTGGTTTCATTACTTTTTTTTCTTCATATTTGCATAATATTATCTTAAAATCATTCATTCACTTTCATAGTATTAGTTTCATTTGCACTTGCTTTCATTTAATATACTCATTTCTAACAACCTCATCCGGGGAGGCACTCTCGGACATCTAAGCGTGTGCTGTTGTTTCATTGCTTACAGTGCCAGAGGTTCATCGAATGGAATATACAACATAAAAAAGTAAGAGGATCCCTCTAGGAAATAGACCTGGAGAAGGAGGCATATGTAATCCCTCATACATTTCCATTTGTGGAATTGGGAAGCTTGTGAAAGCACACCTCCCTTTTGCAAAATGGGGAATTCTACCCACTTGTAATCTTATTGTATCGAAATGGGTATCCCTAATAGGGATTGACATGTAACTGGGTTTTAATACAAATAAATAGATTTGTCTTTATTATTTCCACGTTTTATGCTTTTCATGGTATTTCATTTCATTTTGGGTATGATATTGCCAAGTAGATTAGAGCGGTGTGTGTGTCCCGGGGTCGCTACAGGGGCTAAGCCATTTGGGTGTTGTTGGCATTTTTGCCACATTGTTTTTGTTGTTACTGATCATGCAAGATAATGCACAAATTGTAGAGATACACATTCTTCTGTTTGTCCCTCCAAGCACTTTGAAAGGGAAAATGCAAAAATCTCTACATTTTTTGTGTTAGAGCAAAGTAAATGAAACATGTCATGATATCGCGACCTGTTACAATTTCGTGGCATCCAAATGCAGAAATCATCTAAGTATGGAAAATGTCGCGATATCGCGACATATCGCATTTTTGTGAACTGTCATGTTTTCGTGGCTAAAAGCGGCCAAAGGAAGAAAGGAAGGAAAACTGTTGTGATATCGTGACATGTTGGATTTTTGTGCTAGGAGCAACAAAAGGAAGCAGAAACGGCAAAGTTGTCGCAATATCGTGACATGTCGCATTTTCGTGACTTGCAATGACAACAGAGCATAGTGATAGAAAAATGTCATGATATCATGACATACAGCAGCAAAGAAGAGCACCAGAGAAACCTGTCGTGATATCGCGACAAAAAAGCGATCAAAGAGCAGATGGTACAGAATCGTGCGATATCATGACATGTCACGTTATTGTGGAAGAGCTGAAAATAAACACAAGGCAGGAGAAAGATGTCGTGATATCGCGAAATTTTTGGGAACGAAGCCAAGCAAGAGAAACTTGTCGTGATATCGCAATAGGAAGCGACAATGACAGAGAAGGTAGGAAATTCTCATGATTTCGTGACATGTTGGGGTAGAAGGGCAAAGCGCGAAGAAATATCATGATTTCGTGACATGTCGCATTTTCGCGAGGAGCAAGTACGGATGCAGCCAGATAGTAAGGAATGTCACGATTTCACGACATGTCAAATTTTTGTGATCGAAAAGCAGCAAGGTACAAGAAGAGATAAAATGTCACGATTTCGTGACATATTATGGAGATAAAGCCAAATGGAGAAACATGTCACGATTTCGTGACATGCTGCATTTTTATGAGGCGAAGGTGAAAACAAATAAGAAGATGGAAACCTGTCTCATTTTCATGATCTGTCACATTTTCACGGGTATAAAGCGGCCAAGACATCTCCAAGATAAAGATGTCGCAATTTCACGACATGTTTCATTTTCATGATAAGGAGTAGCGAAAAAGCCTAAATGGAGGAGAATGTCATGATTTTGTGACCTATCATGAAGATAAATCTAAACGAAGAGAAAATTGTCATGATTTCGTGACATGTCACATTTTCGTGACTGGTGGCAGAAACATGAAGCAGTAAGGTAAAAGTGTCATGATTTTGTGACATGTCGCATTTTCATGACCTATCTCATTTTCGCGACAGAAGCAACAACAAAGGCCTGATACAGTTCAGTCCGCATTCTTCCTTCAGAATTGCATAGGAGAACATGGGGAAGATAAGGATCAAATAAAAGTTCTCCAACTGATTTAGAGATCATGGTCAAAGAGGCTCCAAGATTAAATGTTGCTAATTACCTATGTGCTCAAGATGGTAGAACATGAAGTAGTTTTCAACACCACAAAAATTAAATACGCCTCTAGTGTTAAAAGCTCTTATTCATAATCTCCTAAAAACTTTCAGCCTGCCCCGATAATGGTCATTTAATGAAGAAATATGGTCCCTTGTTTCTATTTAATTTTCAGTTTTGATCCATGAAAACAGGGACTGTCATTTCTTCGAGGTGGATTAAGGGGGATTGTTTCTTCAAAATTTGTTTCATGTATTAAATGCTATAATACGAAAGAAAGAGGAAAGACCTCTATAAATACCAATGTAAAATCTCAAGCAAAAGGAGGAGGACCTTTTTGCAAAAATTAAAAAAATCCTAGATGCATTTTGCTCTATTCTTAGTGTCTTTTGGAGTTGGTGATCCAAATTTTTGTTCATGTTTTGCTTTCTGTTTGAGTCACTTCTGTTAGTCCAGTGTTAAAATACAAGTCAAATTCTACTGTTCTAGATTTGGCTATATTTGAATTTGAATGTTTGGAGTACAATTGGAAGCGAGCTTATGGCTAATGCTTGATCCAGTTTCTGTATATGCATTCTAAGACTCAGTTGATGCTTAGCTTCAGGATTTTGTTGAGGTTATTTGCTTTTTGAGGTTGTTCTCCCCGTCAACTATCATATTTGGCCATATTTCCATCTCTTTCTATTATTTCTCTTTCTTTCTGCATTTTCCCATTTATTTCCTGTATCCTTATCTTGAAACTAGTTTAGATTAGTTTGGGAGCCAGCCCTCTCTGGAGATTGGCCCGGGAGACTTCTCTTTCTCTCGGCATTTCTATTTTGGTCGAGTCTAGGGTGCATAACTGATGAAATATTGTACTTAGGAAGATTTGTGACCAATAGTTTTTGGCACGCCCGGTGGGACAGACTATTTCTATCTCAGAAAGATCCATAATCGGTGGGACTCACAAGTCCCATTTTTTTTGACACCCGAAGGAATCAAGATTTTGATGAACTGTCTTGACCTCAAAGCGAAGATTTTAAGTTCATCTGGTGATGCTGTTGAAGGTGACTATATAGTACCTGGAAATCTCCAATCCTAAAGCTGGTGAAAATATTTGCTTCATGATCACGAGATCAAGTGCCAAAGAATCGAAAGATCCAGTCGAATTCTTCGAGATCGATGTTCAGAACTGGAGGGAGCGCTCAAGATTGGTACGTCCTCTGAACCCGTCATTTGTTGTTTCTTCATAAGAAATGGATCAGTTTGTGCCATCCTTGACTCCTCCCAGTACTGCTATGAGCTTGCTAGTAGATCCAAATCCTACAGTGTGAATGGCTGGTCAACAACCTCTGCCACGATGAGTTCCTGCTTGGAACGATTCGAGAGCGTTGGACCTGCCTTTTCAAAATCTAGTTCCTGCTACAGCAATAAAAGCCTTGCCTACATATGATGGGACTGGAAATACAATGTACGAGCATGTGTCAGATGTGGCAACCTTGGCTTCAATTCATAATATCATAGACGAAGATGTCATGATCAAATTGCTTGTCCTGTCACTCCGAAGTAAGTTGTTGTGCTGGTATAGATCCTTGTCTCCCAACTCTATAAATTCATGGGATCAATTAGCAGAGATGCTAATCCAAGGTTTTAATGAGCAAGTAGACCCATTTTATTTAGTGCATCAATTTAATAATATCAAGAGGCATCCTCAAGAGGAGATAGTGGATTTCAATGTTAGGTTTTCCTGAACTTGGCAGAGAGTTCCTGACGATCTTCGCCCTACTCATCAACAAGCAACATTGTACTTTCTTAGGGATTTCCATTCAGATATTGGTATGAACATTAACATGTTCGGTGTTTAAACATTTCCTGCACTATATGCCCAGGCACAGAAGGCTGAGGTTGATCTGATTGCCATTGGGAAATTACCTCTGAAGATGACTATGCCTATTTTTCCTGAGCTCCCACAATACCAAAATACAGGTGCAGCCCCTACATATTACATTGCTCCATCCATGTACCCTTCATCTTCATGGAATCCTCCCATACCCTCGGTACCTATGATTCCCATTCCATAGTTAACCTCTCCACTTCCAACTCCTGCATTACCTTCTCCCCCAGTTTTGTTACCTCTGTCTGCACCACCTGTGTCCTCGAGCCCAGATCCTCAATTAGTTGTTTTGCAAGAAATTCAATCGGCCATGAGAGCTCTCAATAACAAGGTGACATCTCTGGAGCAGAGAGAGGTAGAAAGGAACTATCATCCATGAATATTTGTTTCGCCAGTAACTAGAGAGCAAGTTGCTCCTAGCAAGGCTATAGAGAAAGTACCTGAGAGGAACTCAGTGATCCTGGTAAGTGAAGAGGCTAGCCCTTCTAAAGTTTCACATGAGCCTTCTTACTAGTGTTCTTCATGCAATGATCCACATGATGAGTCCACTTGCATGGTTCACCAAAATTATTTGGAATTTCTTGAGAGAAGTCGTGTAAACATGATTCGAGAGGTGGACCTTAATTCTGTGATGTCTCTTGAGGAACACATAGCAATATTGACACGCAGCGGCAAGAAACCAATGTTGGTAGATCCGACTAAGATGGAGCTATTGAAAGTGCCTCCTGCACAAGAAATAAAGCAACAAATACTTGCAAGGACTCATGATCCTCTAGCTCTGCAACAAGATCCACCTATTTTTCCGAAGGATCTGCTTTCACCACAAGCAAAAGAGAAGGAACAAGCTTCTGTCTCTCAGTCGCAAGCGGAAACAAAGGAACAAGCTAGATAGATGTTGCGGTATCTATCATTGACTAAACGATAATGAGTGGAGGCCACCCAGCAATATAGAAGCAAATTTGAATCTGCCAGTGGATGGAAAGAGCCAATCTTGAAGGAGTACAACATCGTTGAAGAACTCAAATGGATACCAGCTAAGGTAAGTCTGTATGACACCTTGCAGCTGCCTGGACAAGTAGATCTCTTATAGGAATTCCTGAAGACCATACAAAGTAATGGGAAGGCTCCAACCCAGGTAGTTATGTCTCAAACTTTTACCTCTTCAGCCACTAGAAAAAATAGACCACCCCCATTTTATTTGTCACTCAGAATGAAGGGTTGGATAGTGCACAACTGCATGATTGATTCTGGTGCTACGACAACTGTCATGCCAAAGGTATTTTATGAAGCCATGGGTATGGATCATACAATAAGTAGCCCTGTTGTCTTGCAGTTGGATAGGACTCCCATGAAAATAGTGGGTGTAATCAAGGATGTTCCTATTGCTCTACATAGTATGCCTCAAATTACAGTAATTCAAGAGGTAGTTAT
Source organism: Wollemia nobilis (assembly GCA_028583015.1). Taxonomy (NCBI): domain Eukaryota; kingdom Viridiplantae; phylum Streptophyta; class Pinopsida; order Araucariales; family Araucariaceae; genus Wollemia; species Wollemia nobilis. Next base: position 1,190,948 of record JAQPPZ010001538.1, read on the forward strand.
GGTTGATGTGGAACCATATTTCAGTATGTTTTTGTCGAGATAATTCACTGTCAAGCTGGGAGGCTACCTTTCTCTGGATTATTCTCACTTGGAGATTCCTTTCAAAGGAAGAAGAGTTCGTATTTACAATAAGAAGCCTTCTACTTTTCATATAGAGAATATGGGAGAAGAAGAAAAGTCCACAAATTCTATCAACATGATAACTAAGGAATTGGAAAATCCTAATTTGATGGATGAAGTCCTGGATGATCTTTTCTTAGAGGATGAGTTTTCAATGCTCAATTTTAATGCCATGATAGAAACCGACTTGGGGTGTTATTCCATTCTCAAGCCCGAAAAGGCTCAAGAAAAGAATGATGGAAGTCAAGATCAGTTCTATTTCGATGGAGGACGACACAGAAATGGCGCTGGAGATGGGACTGTTCTAATATTACCTTCTAGACCTTCTGGAATTCAATGATCTTCTTCATACCAATTGAATTGGAGCTACACAAATAATATAGCAGAATATGAGGCTTTATGCCTAGGTCTCAAGGAGGCTGAGAAACTTGGAGCTCTTCAGTTGCAAATCTTTAGTGACTCCAAGCTGATTATCAATCAGGAGACCCATAAGTGTGTGTTCAAGTTCTGGGATCCAGGAGATCATAGAGCCATGTTCTGGTATTTGTCTCTCCCGAGAGTTCACAGCTAAACTCAGGGGTTACCTTGTATCTCAAAAAAAAAGAAAAAAAAATAAGAAAAAGAAGCAAAGAAAAAAAAAATATTTTTTAGCTTTGGCTCCTTTTGCACGAGAGCCCGCATGTATGTTTATTTCTATTTATTTTTCTTTTCCTTCCCAGTAGATATTGGCTTCCATATACTTCTTTCTTCCACTTCCTTACTTCATTTCCTTCCTCTCCTACTCCTTCTACAAATAATCAAGCCACTACTGTTGTTTATATTCCCCTCTTTGATGTTCCCTTTTCTTCACTTCCCCTTTCTTCTCATCCTTTGTCTTTTGGCCATTTCTCCACACTTCCCACCACATCCTCCATTCCATCCACTTCCATTTCATTCTCTGTTTTCATAGAATCCCAGCAGCTAGTAGTACAGTAGCACCCTCTTCAGTTGCTGTATCTACCACTTCTACTCCTCCATCTTCCACCATTCCATCATTCACCATTCCCGTTCCACGTCCTACACATCTTTTGGCCATCACTCCATTCATTTTCATTTTTAGACTCAGGTGATTTTCACTACTGCCATGGAGATCCTTGCACAGCACCTGGTGATTACCCATCTCAACCGAGCTAGGCAAAATGCAGTCATTCTAGAAATAAGGGAAATTTTGCTATTCCATAAATTTATGCTGAAGGTCCTGTTTTGAGTGTCGAGTGCTAGCAAGAGCTTGTTGAAGCAGCAGAGACTTCCAACATCAACCAACACTTACTTTTCCTGCTCCTCCAGCTTCTTGACTCTATTGCCCAATGGATAAAGGCCTGAGGTTCGTGCATACAGCAGAACTATATACCCCACGAGCTGCCAAGAATGTTGGCATTTTTGCCTAATTGTTTTTGTTGTTACTGATCATGCAAGATAATGCACAAATTGTAGAGATACACATTCTTCTGTTTGTCCCTCCAAGAACTTTGAAAGGGAAAATGCAAAAATATCTACATTTTTTGTGTTAGAGCAAAGTAAATGAAACATGTCACAATATCGTGACCTACTGTAGTTTCACGGCGTCCAAATGCAAAAATCATCTAAGTATGGAAAATGTCATGATATCGTGACATGTCACATTTTCGTGACCTGTCACGTTTTCGCGGCTAAAAGCGGCCAAAGGAATCAAGGAAGGAAAACTATCGTGATATCGCAACATGTTGGATTTTCGTGCTAGGAGCAACAAAAGGAAGCAAAAATGGCAAAGTTGTCGCGATATCGTGACATGTCACATTTTCATGACTTGCAATGACAACAGAGCACAGTGATAGAAAAATGTCGCGATATCGTGACATACAACAGCAAAGAAGAGCACCAGAGAAACTTGTCACGATATTGTGACAAAAAAGTGAGCAAGGAGCAGATGGTACGGAATGGCGCGATATCGCGACATGTCATGTAATCGCAGAAGAGCTGAAGATAAACACAAGGCAAGAGAAATATGTCGTGATATCATGACATTTTTGGGAATGAAGCCAAACAAGAGAAACTTGTCACGATATCACGATAGGAAGCGGCAACGACAGAGAAGGCAGGAAATTGTCATGATTTTGCGACATGTTGGGGCGGAAGGGCAAAGCGCAGAGAAATGTCATGATTTTGTGACATGTCACATTTTCACGAGGAGCAAGTACGGACGCAACCAGATAATAAGGAATGTCGCGATTTCGCGACATGTCAAATTTTTGTGGCCAAAAAGTAGCAAGGTACAAGAAGAGATAAAATGTCATGATTTCGTGATATATTGTGGAGATAAAGCCAAATGGAGAAACATGTCACGATTTCGTGACATGTTGCGTTTTCATGAGGCAAAGGCGGAAACAAAGAAGAATATGGAAACTTGTCTCATTTTCGTGACCTGTCGCATTTTCGCGAGTATAAAGCGGCCAAGACAGCGCCAAGAGAAAGATGTTGTGATTTCGTGACATGTTTCATTTTTGCGATAAGGAGTAGCGAAAAAGCCTAAACGAAGGAGAATGTCGTGATTTCATGACCTGTCATGAAGACAAAGCTAAACGAAGAGAAAATTGTCACGATTTCGCGACATGTCGCATTTTCGTGATTGGTGGCAGAAACATGAAGCAGTAAGGTAAAAGTGTCATGATTTTGTGACATGTCGCATTTTTGCGACTTGTCTCATTTTCGGGACAGAAGCAACAACAAAGGCCCGATATAGTTCAATCCACATTTTTCCTTCAGAATTGCATAGGAGAATGTGGGGAAGATAAGGATCAAATAAAATTTCTCCAACTGATTTAGAGATCATGGTCAAAGAGGCTCCAAGATTAAATGTTGCTGATTACCTATGTGCGCAAGATGGTAGAACATGAAGCAGTTTTCAATGCCACCAAAATTAAAGATGCCTCCAGTATTAAAATCTCTTGTTCGTGATCTCCTAACAACTTCTAGCCTGCCTCGATAATGGTCATTTAATGAATAAATATGGTCCCTTGGTTCTATTTAATTTTTAGTTTTGATCCACAAAAACAGGGATTGTCATTTCTCCGAGGCAGATTAAGGGGGATTGTTTCTTCAAAATCTGTTTCATGTATTAAATGTTGTAATACGAAAGAAAGAGGAAAGACCTCTATAAATACCAATGTAAAATCTCAAGCAAAAGGAGGAGGACCTTTTTGCAGAAATTAAAACAGAAATCCTAGATGCATTTTGCTCTATTCTTAGTGTCTTCTGGAGTTGGTGATCCAAATTGTTGTTCATGTTTTGCTTTCTGTTTGAGTCACTTATGTTAGTCTAGTGTTAAAATATAAGTTAAATTCTGTTGTTATGGATTTGGTTGTATTTGCATTTGAACATTTAGATTACAATTGGAAGTGAACTTACGGCTAATGCTTGATCTAGTTTTTGTATATGCATTCTAAGAGTCAGTTGCTGCTTAGCTTCAGGATTTTGTTGAGGTTATTTGTTGTTTGAGGTTGTTCTCCCCATCAACTATCGGCTTTGGCCATATTTCCATCCCTTTCTATTATTTCCCTTTCTTTTCGCATTTTCCCATTTCTTTCCTGCATCCTTATCTTGAAACCAGTTTAGATTAGTTTGGAAGCCAGCCCTCTCTGGAGATTGGCCCAGGAGACTTCTCTTTCTCTCGGCATTTCAATGTTGGCCGAGTCTAGAGTGCACAAATGATGAAATCTTGTACTTAGGCAAATTTGTGACCAACAGGTTTCCACTTCACTTTTTCACCATGCTTGTCATTTTTGGGGTCCTAGTACAACACTATATATCCTCCTTGAAAAGGTTTACCCTTGGCTTTCTTATTGAATAACTACTTTATTTTGTGATCGTACTCAGTTATCTTCATTAATGAATCCTTTCTATCTTCCAACAACTTCGTAATTTGGTAAAGTCTTATCTGCAAGACATTTGAATTTTTGTGATCTTGAAAAAGCAAAGATAAAGCATGAATTTCCACCTAAGGAGGTAACAAAGCATTCTTACCATATAATAGTTCATAAGGATAATTTATTTTTCTTCTTTTGATAGATATGTTTTTGGTCCATAAAACAAACTCTAGCTCACTATCCCAACTTCTTTTTTTTTTGTCTAATGTTCTTTTGATTCTCATGATCAAATTCTTATTAGAGAATTTTACTAAACCATTCCCTTGAGGATATTAATTCACAAAATGAGAAAGATCTATATTGTACCTAGCACAAAATTCAATCATCTCAAAAGGAGTGAAATAATTACCATTGTCTCTTACTATCTTCCCGGGAACCCCAAATATTGTCAATATGTGTTCTTATAAAAACCTGATGACAAATTTTGTAGTGGATTTCTTGAGAGGTGTTGCATCTACCCACTTGGTAAAATATTATGTTACTATGATGATCCACTTGTGATCCCCAAACTAATTCGGGTTAATATCACCTATGAGATCTATTTACCACTAAGTGAAACGAGCTTCTACAATTACTGGCCTTAGGGGTATGGTTGAAAATTTCTTTTTTATACAAAAACTTGACAACTATGACAATTTCTAACAAAATGATATACATATTTAAACAAAGAGGGCCAATAATAACCATCTCTCATGATTTTGTGAGTAGTAGCCTTTGGAGCAAAGTGACCCCCACAAAAACCAAAATGATATTCTTTTAGTATTTGAGGGACTTCTTTCTCAAACAAGTAGAGAAGAAACACACCATATGGATGCCTCCAATATAGTCTAACTTCCTTAATGTAGTATCTTTGATATAATTTCTTGATAGACCTTTTTTTGGGGTATATCTCCTAGAAACGAAAGATTCTAAAGGTAAAACATAATGTCATCATACCACATGCAATAAAAAATTATCAAATGTTCTAGCTTCTTATTGCTCATCTACTGTGATGGTGTTATTCATAGCCTCCCCTTATTTTTTAGCCAGACATTTTATCAATCCCTATCCTTTGACAATCTATACTAGTTTAAATTCCACAACATATTGTAATAATTTAACCATCGATCTTGCAAGACTACCCAAAGGTTCAGGTTGAGTGAAAACATCTTTAACAACAATGTAGAGTATATAGGCTATTACCTTGTTGGAACCAAAGATACATTTAAAATTATCTAATGCTCTGATTAATGCATAAGCCTATTTTTCTAGCATAGAGTATTTTAGTTTAGCACCCTTCAATATTTTGGAAATTTGAGCATGTTTTGTTTTCATTGATGTCAAGAGGTTTGATGTCCTAAGTTGATGGAATTAATATAAAGAGGTTTTATGTCCTAAAATTAATGTCAAGAGTTTTAATGTCCTAAGTTGATGGAAATATTTGTGAGAATATTATTCATGGTGTCACATGAGGTATAAGGCACCAAGAAGAAAGGAATTCCTCTCCATGGTGTTTGAGAAAGAATTTATAATTCTATTTGATTTACCTTGATGGTAATTTTGCAAAGGTTAAAATATTCATTAATGGTGGCAAAAGGTTATCCTTAAATAAAAGGCTCAAAAAGGATTTTTAATATTTAAATTATAATATTTAAATCCCTTGGATTTAAATTATTATAATTAAATATAATATTTATTTCAAAGTATCAATGTTGAATTGCAAGTGAGCCGACATCAAATGTAAAAAGGCATGTGTATTTATAGGCTAAATTTTAGCCTAAGCCAAGGGTGTTTAATTCCCCTGAATTAATTCCTCGCATAATTTTCATTTGGACACGGTAGAGGAAAAAGATAGCAGCTTTCATGATTTTTGAAGTAGTGCTTTGGTAAAAGTTTGGAAGAGGTTTGTCCCCACTTGAAGTGAGGTGGTAGCCGAGTTGGCAATCTTGGATTGCATAGCATGTGGAGGGTAGAAGGAGCGGCATTCAATTCATACAGAGCCCCTTTTATTTTGTGTGGTTGGATTTTGTTATTAACACCAGTGGTCGATAATATCAAGGAGCTCGTGCTCCTTTGGTTTTGTGTGGATGGCTATCCCATGTGATGGCCTAGCTACGGCTAGGGCATAGTGCCAGCAAGCAATGCGGGTTTGATTCTCAGTGGTAGGTGGTAGCAAGGAATTAATTTTTATAAAAAATTAATTTATGCCCAAATTTCAAAGTTGCTAAGGTATGCGCTAGCTAGGGAGATATAAGGAGTTTTGTATTGATTTTATTTTTGCAATAAAAAGGTTTATAAAATGATTTCTGTTTCTTGAGCAAAAGATTAAGTGGGTTTATTTTCTAATGCATTAGGATACAAATTGAATTGGTGACTTATTTATCTTTTGGAAATGCATTAATGACAAGTAGGATATAGAACGTGTAAATAAAATATTTTGGTTATGTAATTGATGATCTTTGTTTATGAAATTTTATTTGCAAATTTAGGAGTAATAAAGTGTAACAGTGGTTTGATATTTTATTGAATCTTTGTATGGTGAAATATTTGTTGAGGTGGAATATTCATATGAAGGTTTTGAAATAGATTGTTGCTATCTAACCCTTTATGTGGCACAAGAAGGATTGGTTATTTGTGAGATTGGTTTTGAAGACATATCTCCAAAAGAGAAATTAAGAGGTATGGGCACATCATCCTTTTTTTGAAGTGTTTGTTGGAATTAATATTATGAAGCATAAGGTGGAGTGAAAATTATTGTTTGATAACCATTGTTAAAAATATTTGAGTGAGTTTTGTGTGCTTCATTGTTGAATTTTTTGGAAATATTTGGGATAGATTTTGAGAATAGTCTATGCTTCTCTTATTGAAAGATTTTGAGAAATTTTGAGATAAAGAGTGTGAACTACTTGTGCTAGGGTTGAAAACAAGTTAGGCATCTTTGTGAAATATTTTGAACATTGATTTGAGATATATTGATAGCATTTGAGAAGGTATTTTAGATCAATTTTAATAAGGGAAATTGAGCATTTGTGTGATTGATCTTGAGATAAAATGGCAAGTAGAATTTGGATGTGTGAAAAGAGTTTTTTTGAAAAATATTTAAAGTGTGTTTTGTATGCAATATTTGGAATTATTTGAGCAGGTTTTGTAAACATCTTGAGAGCAGAATTGAGCAAGTCTTTGAGAAGGCTTGAGAGTAGAATTGAGCAAGTATTTGAGAAGGCTTACGAGCAGAATTAAGCAAGTCCTTGAGAAGGCTTGAGGATATATTTGAGCAAGTCTTTGTGAAGACTTGAGGATAGAATTGAGCAAGCCCTTGAGAGGGCTTGATAATAGTTTTGAGCAAGTATTTGAGAAGGCCTGAAGGTAATTTTGAGCAAGTCTTTGATAAGTCTTGAAGGTAGATTTGAGCAAGTCTTGTTAAGACTTGAAACATCATTGAGAGAAGGTTTTATTGCTGATCTATTGAAGCTTTGTGTTAAGGCTTGAGGTAAATTTGAAAAATATTTTAGTTCAGATACATAGAATTTGGTGTATATTTGTGAGCAGAGTTAGAATAAATTTGTGCTAGATTTTGGTGTAGATTTGAGATAGAGTTGAGATTAGGCTTTAGAGGTGATAAAGCAAAGAGGACAAAACTCTCCAGTGGATAGATATCCATTATCCAAGGTAGTGGGGACAAAGGTCTCCTATGGAGAGATATCCATAAGCCAAAGCAATGGGGGCAAAATTCTTCTAGAATATCACCAACCAGAGCAAGGGGATAGAGTTCTCCTACGGATAGAGATCCACGAACCAAAGTAAGGGGAAGAAGTTCTCCTATGGAGAGAGATTGATGAACCAGAGCAAGGGGAAAGAGTTATCCTATGGAGTGTGATCCATAAATTATCTAGAAATATAGATTTCTTCTGTGGAGAGAGATCCACAAACCAATTAAGGAGATAGAGTTCTCTTGGATCAAGTTCCATGAACCAGAGCAAGGGGATAGAGTTATCCTATGGAGAGAGTTCCACAAACTAGAGCAAGGGGATATAGTTCTCCTATGGAGAGATATCCACAAATCATATCATAGGATATTGGTGTATCCTTTGGATAGAGGTCCATAAACATTGTAATAGGGAATTGATTCCCAAGATATTTGTTAAGAAAATTTAGAAGAAATGTTTTCTTCACGGAGTAGCCCACATTGGGTGAACCATGTTAAATTGGTGTCTCTCTTATGTGTGATTATTTGTGCATAGCTTTAATTAGTTCTATTGATATTGTCATTGATAATACTGGATAATATTTTTTGGGAAAGAAAAGTAAAAGTTGATCTTATACCTTTCACCCCCCCTCTCAGTATAATCTTGTGTTCTTCAATTTGTTTTAGAGTGGGTTCCTTTGAAAGATTCTAAAAACTTGAAGAAAGAGTGTACAGGAACACATATGGCATATTAGAGTTTATCTTCAACAAATAAGACACCATTGTTCGATGGGAACGATTATGCTTTCTGGAGCATAAGAATGAGGAATTACCTAATGGTAAAAGGATATGAGACATGACAAATGGTTGAGGATGGATTCACACCTGTAAGGTCCTACACATAAATAATGCAAAAGCAATGAATGTAATCTTGAGTGGATTATGTGAAGTAGAATTTGTAAAAGTTATGCATTGCCAAATCAGCAAAAGAGATATGTAAAAAATTGAAGCAAACATATGAGGGAGATAAAAAGGTCAAGATGGTAAAATTGCAAAATCACAAGAAACATTTGAATATTTTAAGATGAAATATGAGGAAGACATTGTTGCATACTTACTTCATGTGTATGAGTTTGTTAATACTATGCGAGGACTTGGATTTAAAATTGAAGACTCTGATGTTGCTCAAAAGTTTTTAAGGTCACTTCCTATGAGGTATGATGGAAAGGTTTCAACCATAGAAGAAATGAGAGATATTGAAATTTTGACTATGGATGAGTTACATGGAACTCTCATAGCTTATGAGATGAGAATAGTAAGGGATCCTAAACCTAAAAAAGAGGTAGCCTTCAAAGAATCAAAGAAGATAAAAAATAAGAAACCAGATTCAAGTGATGAGTCAACCAGTGATGAAGAATCTAACTATGACATAAGAAACAACAAGGACTCAAGAATGCACAAAGGTATGAAAATAGTGAAGTGTTTTAATTATGGTAAATATGGTCACTATGCATATAACTGTACAAAATCCGAAATCAGTAGTAGTGAAGAGAAACAAGATCATAAAAAAAAGGAAGCAAAAAAATCCAGGTATGAAAATAAAAATAGATATAGACAAGGTAAGCATGAAAATAATTTTTTTAAAAGGCATAAGAAGAGTTTCTATGCGAACAAGACAGGTAAGGTTTCAAGTGATAGTGATGAAATATCCTCAGATAGTGAAGAAGAAGAAATTCTATTTTTGACAATGGAAGAAGAAGGAAGTGCTCATGTTGAAGATAAATTTAAAAAGTATGAAGATACTCTTGAAGACCAAGAAGTAGAGAAAGAATCAAAAAATTAAGAGGAAGGTATGGTAGATCTAGAAGAAAAAATTATTGCTTCTCTTAAATAATTAAAAAAATGTTAGAAAGCATAATTCAAGATTCAAGGTTCAAGTTAAATAATGTTATGAAGAAAAATGAAAGCTTATATAAGACCTAACAAACTCAATAGCTAAGACAAGGTGATTTAAATAAAAGTTAGAGGTAAAAGTCTTAGAATTTGAGAAATTAGAAAATGAAGTAGTTTCACTAAGTATGGAAGTAAAATATTCTAAGGACAAGCTACACAAGTTTTGGAAAATTTTAAATACTTTGGATAAGATAATAAATGCACAAATATATTCATCTAACATAATAGGACTTAGTTTTGAAGAAGGACAAGGGAAACAAGAAGAAGAGTCAAGCTCAAGCTCTAAAGAGGAAGAAGTTTTAGAAGAAAGAGTAAAGGAGAAATTGAGACTTATGAGGATAAGTTGAAGAATAGAAGCTTCACCAAGTAAGGAAATAATGTACAAACAAGGAACAACGAATAAGAAACATCACAAGGAAGAAATAAATAAGAGACCAGTGGGTCCAAAGCAAGATTTTTTCAAAGGCCATTGTTTCTCATGTAACCGGTTTGGCCATGTTGGGCACTGAATTGTACCAAGTTTTCACTTAGTATTGCGGCTGTCTATATTCCTATTTTCTATCTAGGCTTGCATCCAATAGCTATAGCTTAGCACTCAAAATTGTATGGACCAAACTAGGAGTTTTCGATCCAACCTCCAGAGTATGTTGGTTCCTTGTCAACTTCGTAGGTTGTTGACACAATTATGCTCACGTAGGGTTTGGAGTTTAGGGTAAGATAAGGTTAGGGTTAGAGAGATGTAGATAACAATGGATGGATAGGTTAACAAAATTGCACCATCATAAAAAGCTCCTAAAAAACTAGATTAAGGACATACACTCATATCAATAATTATCTCATAATAGATCGGTCATGTATTTAAAGCATAACAGAGAAATGTTATAGCAAGCAATTTCAATACCTAGGGAATGATAATCCAAATAACATAATTCACCAAACACTTAGATCTTACAAAAATGTACTTTCAAATAACACAGAATGAATTCAAAGCAGATTTCAATTACTCACAATAGCTAGTAATCCAAAACAGGCACAAACTAACCATCTAAGTATTTATAGAAATGCAACTATGAAATCCGAACCTTTGACATCAAGCAAGAGAATGTGAACTTGAGGTGAAGATCAATGTATTTCTCCTTTCATTCATCTCTTTAGGAATATTTACAATAGCATAGGCAAAAACACTAGAGCTGACCCTTCAAAATGAGGGTTCGACCTCTACTTATAGTTTTTCATATTACAATAATAAAGAAACAATACACAAAATCTTGTTACAACAACTCAGCAAAGAGTTTAGCTAGCATTAGCTCATTGGTTCATCCTCTAGGAATTCTACTAGAAGGGAGTCCACCATGACAGCATGGGGTCTCTACAACTTGTTGGTTGCTCAGTAGAACTGTAGTTCAGAACATTCCAGATCATATGTTTTTGTCGATCCTTCTTGGGAATATATTACCACCATCGATCTGTAACTGCATCTAGTCTAATCTTCTTGGAAATATTTGATACTTCATCTTCCAGTTGAATGTTATAGTATTGATGTAGAAACATATTTTAAACAAACCAAAATTATAATACTAATCCTCCACCATTGATCTTCTTCATCACATGGTTCAGATTCAATCTGGCACAAGCTAAATACCATTCCACTTATTACATCATCTTTCTTAGTAACATAATCTTCAATCCAGATCCGGAGTATCTGTACCTTGAATCTGCTTTGGTGATTTATCTTTCGTCTCATTATTATTTAGTCATTCTAATTTATCTTCATTCCGGAAAGAAAATACTTATCCATTCCTCGGACTGCCATTTCGCACTTTTTTTCCATTGATGTCATCATTTCCTTGAGAATTTTGCAGATTTGAAGATAGCACCAATCTAGAGCGAGAAACAAAAGACTTTTCTAGAATTGGATATATGCAAGGAGGCTATTCCAAAATTTTCCACTGCTGACATCATCATATCTCAAGAACTTTTATGAATTTGATATTTGTCGTCATTTTGGACCTGAAATGCAGTTACCCGGAATCGCTTCAAATATTTCAAAATTGAATAACTATCGAGTGGACTCATACTATCAACCCGATTTTAGAGCAAAATAACAACTTTATGACTTAGTCAAAATTTTACTAAGTATGTGGCCATTTTGAGCCTACATTTTGGTGCCTCTCGGGTGGATTTGCTTGCAAATACAATATAATCTAGAGTCTTATCCATTGGGCCTTAGGAGTAAAAATAACACTTATTCTTGAATACATGTTTTAAGGAATGATTTCCATACAAATCCTACCATTTGAAAACTTAATTCTTCCTAGAGGGTAGAGGTTCATATCGAAACTATGCCAAAAACATCATAGAACTCATTTTTTCAACTAGAGACTATATCTATAATATCAGTATTACTACTGCATTTAGAAAATATACACAACTCTCCTCCTTTATAAGGCTTCCTTTCAAAAATACCTTCACACAAAAATATTGCGATGTAGGCCTCATGCCTTTATTGCTTATTTCTGAAAACTGTCAGAGTAAAAATAGAAATACAAAACTGATGTATAGGAATACAAAACTTATGCATATATACAAATAGAAAATAATGGTTTAAGCATGAGCTCCTCTTGGGCCTGTAATTGCTCAATATTACTCTTATTCTTCTACAGTCTCTTCCTCTTCATCCTCTCCAGGAGTCTGTACTCCTTGCTCATCTTTACCAGAAGTATCCTTGAACACCTGGACCATTGATTCCAAATATTGAAGAGCCTATTTCCAGGCTTGCTAAGAGGGATTTTATGTCTATTTAAGCTGCTTACAAACATATTGTAATTCTCCAACATATTCATAATTAGCAATATTCCCTCTAATCACCAAATATTCCATGAGATCTCATAGGCGGGTGTAACCCATAATTAGCTTAGCAACTTGTTCTTGGAATAGTGGCTCTTCTAATGGATCAATTTCAACTCCATCATGTAGATTCTCCTTGATGCTTTTTTGGGCTTCTTCCATAGAAAGCAATTTGTGATCCTCCTTCTAGAGCCCTTTGAAACCAACATGAACCATATCCTCATTTATTTCAATAATATCTTTAATTCCCCTGTCCACCCTATCAAACAATAGTCAGGCTATCTGAACTACCTTGTGCTTTTTCACCACTATTTTTGAGGCTACCCCGGCTAGATTCCATTCTTTATTAGAAATTGATTTAGTAGCATCACTGAGCCTACTACCAACCAACCTATACATTTGTTCTACTATAATCACCATAGGCTGTAATTCTCCAATGATTTGATATAAATCCTTCTGAATGGTAGATAGTAATTGGCTGGCATCCTTCAATAGTCAATTATGAGTTGAAGACCTGAACATTTTTCTTGAACATCAGAAAACAACTCCTACTTTATCTTCTACAAATTATCTTTGGAAAAGCCTAAGGACTTGGCCTTCTCAATATGAAGCTGATGTTTCAAAATTTGAATATCTTTTGCTTGATCCTCATTAAGCTTCTTCTGATCTTCTAGTTGGTCTTTCAACTCATTAGCCTTATGAAATCTTTGTTGCCAACTCTTAGCCTCCTTCCTCAGAACCTTCTCTACTCATTTTTTATCATGGAGGCTCTTATTAAGATTTTCAACCTATTGTTTCAACTTTTCTACCTTATATTTTGCTATATTAGTCTTAACATAAAATGTATCCAAGTGAGCCTTGGCCATCCCTAACTCATCTTTAGTAGGAAGCTTGTCAATATCTTCTATGATTTCTTTCACTCTATAATCCTGAGCAGTCATCTCATTTTTAGGCTTGCTCACCTATGGAATAAAATACCTTGAAACCCTTTGCCTAGTGATGGGATTAATATACATAATTTTTCTTGTCACATCCATCTAGCTAGAAGGCTTGGTAAGCTTCTCTACCCAGTAATCATTTATGCTCTGAGTAGTTGTCTGCTCTTTGGATACAACAACAGAATTTGAAATATTAGTATCCAAAGGAGATAATGGCATCAAAAAAATGAGGGTAAACTAACTTGGTGTTTGTGGGGGTGGAGACACATTGATAACAACCTCTGTTATAATGGTAGATTCTATGACTATTACTGCTGTTGATACAGATAAATTCTGGGAAACAGGAACAAAACTGATAATAGAGGGGATAGATGAACTTGGAACGTATTGTCCCATGGATGGTGGTAAAAGAGATGAGGGCACAATGATGGTGGATACTAAAGTGGATGCCTCAAAAGTGGAAGGTGGGTTTGAAGGAGGCTGTGATATAGCATAACTAACTGATGCCTCCATGGCTACTAATGGGATGAGGGGAGGACTGTGAGGTGAAGGAGGAAAATTCACCATATTTTCTTGACCAGAAAGGGAGGGAAATCCTTTTGGGTATTCCTAGAGATGAGAATGAGAAGAGGGATTAGAAACCATACCTTCACCTACATATGTAGGGTGTTCTTGCCCAACTTCTATTTCAAGTTATTGTTCTTGTTCAACTAACCCTTCTGTACTAAAAGCAGATACCTCTTCCATAATTTCCTCCATACTCATCTTTTACCTTTTGGAAAGCTCCCTCCCTTCTGTATCTGGGGTTCTCTTAGAACTTTTATGAAATAAATAAAAAGCATCCATATCATCTCTAGAATCTTCTTCTGATAATTCTCCTTGCACTTCTCCGAAAGGTAAAGATTGCTCAGTAATGGATTGTGGCTTTGTTGATGCTACAGGAGTAAAATAAAGTGGCTTGATTCTAATGCTCTTACCTTGATTCTGCTCTGGCTATCTCCAGATATGAGATGTTCATGGATTGGTGCCATTCTTGTCCTTCTTTATGCGAAATAGAAAAATATAGACCACTCTACAAAATTGCCAATCTGGATTTAACCATGCGGTCTTGAGGGTGGAATGCCACTCCGGTGAGTTTTGCACAGCACAATGTGCAAAATGGAACATTACCATGAACTTGGCCAACACTTAGTCATTTCTCTCTTAACATCTTTTCTCTCTCTTATTTTTTTAGTATTTCTTCAAAAAAATAACTAATTACAAAGTGCAGAAATAAAATGAAATAGAAATTGCAGAAAGTAAGGGGAAATATTTGTACAATGTATATACATATGTTACAATGAGCTTATTTCTTACATATAGTAAAGCTTAAGGTGGAAACCATTCATCGGAATTGGTTGTATTTTTTTCTCTGGATCCTTCAACTAAAATACATTAGACTCTTTAGCTTCCACTATTTTGAAAGGACCATCCCAAAAGGAATCAAAATTTTCATGTTTACCTGGTTTTGCCCTGTCAACATTCCACCTGAGAACTAAATATCCAACTTGAAATTTCTTGAACCTGGCCCTTTTATCAAACCATGCTTTAATGTCCGATGAGTGCTTTTGAAAATGATTATATGCCTGATCCCTGCTCTCTTCCAATCATAGCAAGGGTGTCAATATGGTTTTAACTGGATCATCTTCTAATTCTTCTTTTGTATTGACAAGCTTAAGTGTTGGGATATTTATGTGAATCGGTAATACCGCCTATTTTCTGTATACCAGTGCATAAGGCAAAGTTTTGATGGATTTTTAATAGTAATCATGTCTGTCCATAGAGCATGGTTGAGCAACAGGTGCCAACTCCTTTTCTTACCTTCCAAATATTTATTCAAAATCCTCAATAGGTTTTTATTGGTAGATTCTGCAAGTCCATTACCTTGTGGGTAATAGTTTGAAGTATTTTTAAGGGTGATTCCATACTTCTTGGTAAACTCAATGTACTTAGATCCTATGAAAATAGGGCCATTATCACTCACCAAAGCTTTCGAAACTCCAAATATGGAAATAAAACTCTCCACAAAGTTGATCACAACTTCCTGGTTTGCCTTCTTTGTAGGAATGGCCTCTAATATTTGTCTTTTGGTGATAGAGGGTAACCTAAGCCTTTATTGATCCTCACCCTTGGATATCATTTTGTCTCCTTATGTTTCTCTTTTGATATTTTTAGGGAGACTATATTTCTTCTCCTTCCCTCTAGCTTGAGGAATAGGAAAAGTGTCATTGCTTTGATGGGGGAAGTCAGCTTTCTTTTGAGAAGGGACCTAGAATTTTTGCATCTTCTGGGGGTCTACTTGTAAATATTTCTTTTGATAAGGGACCTGGAATTATCCCATATTCAGTCTACTTGTAAAGCTTTATTTCTAGATCTTGTCATCACAGCAATTGGGCTTTCTTCATCCAACTCTTTTCCAACCATGATCTGATCAGGGTGCCATAACATATTAACCCTCCCTTTATTATTTCTTTTAGCTTGATCCATAGCTTGCTAAACATGGTGTTGATACATCACATAATATTGTGAGTCATGGGGTCATTATATACCAAACATCAAATATTTGCAAGAGTGGTATCTTCAGAACATTCTGGCTCCTCATATGTTGCATTCACCCTAAACCAAGTACTATTGCTAGGACCAGGCCTTTGATATTTGTTCACATATGGGAATCTCCTCTATTATGACCCTTCTTGATCTCTTTTTTTCCATTGAATTCATTCTATTACTCAAATTTTTCATGGTATTTTGTATATCCAAAATAACAGACAATTATTGAGAAGGTTGGGAAGGAAGGGGAGGAAAAGGAGGTGTAGAGGCTACGAGTTTAGACCAAGGAATTAGATTCATTTGTGGATATGGGGATGGTAAAGCAAGTGAATCCATGTAGGAGGACTTTGTGGATTTTTCATGGCCACTATTGATTTCTGAATTATAAGGTAACATGGTTTTTTGGGAATCCTTCCTACATTGATTAGGATATTTTTAGCATGGATGGTTGCATTATAAACTTGGGGAAAGGTTTCTACTCTAGATTGTTGTGTCTACAGATCTAGTTCTGATCCCAGGGTACGTATATAATACATATAAGCCAAACATACAGCTAGTGTAGCAGTAGGGGGAATTATCTTCCATGTTCTGCTAAATCTCAAATTGAAGTCTGAGATAATTTCTTACTGGAATTTTTTCATTATTGTAAAATGATTCAGTAGGTAAAAAGGATCAACAAATTCATTAAATTCTTCTATGAATGGCTCAGCCAAATATTGCCATGAAGTGATAGAATTATATTTCAGAGTTTTGAACCAATGCAATATCTTTCCATGAAAGGATAGGGCTATAATTATGACAATAATATTTTCTTCTTTTATGTTGTGGATTGATTCCAGATTCAAGATATCTTGGTAGTTCTCATAAGCTATTTTCCCAAATCCATCATATGTGGGGGTTGCCTTAGATACATCCTGAGAAATGGAAATCATTTGTGCTAATCTAAGGGGCCCAATTGAATCCTAGTTAGGGTACTTCTAAAGTGGCTGATTAGGAGCCACATTATGTGCCATGTTTCTATTTGTAGGTCTTCTTGGGGGAACTATTGGGTTTTCTTCCAGAAGCTCTTCTTCTTCAATAAAATCTTGATCTAAACTTCTGATAAAATAGCCCCTCTCTGAGGTAACTCACAATGAAAGAAATAATCAGGGTTGTTCCTCTTGAAAGACCTGGTATACATGAAAGGGTACTGATCTACAATACTTTTCAGGGTCTTCTGACCAGGGAGTCGCTAGGTGAATTTTCTTTTCTCCGCTTACAAGGTCAATATAATTCACCCAATCTTGATTCCTTTGGGTTGAGATAACAATAAATATTTTTATGGGTTTTGTGTTCCTTGTGAACTGGTCCCACTGGGCGTACCAAAAATTGTTAAGCACTAAATTACACCAAGTTTTCACTCAGTACTGCGGTTGTCTATCTTCCTATTTTCTATCTAGGCTTGCACCCGATAGCTGTAGCTTAGCACTCAATATTGGATGGACCAAAATAAGAGTTTTTGATCCAACCTCCAGAGTAGGATGGTTCCTTGTCAACTTAGCAGGTTGTTGACACAATTATTCTCACTTAGGGTTTGGAGTTTAGGGTAAGAGAAGGTTAGGGTTAGAGAGATGTAGATAATAATGAACGGATAGGTTAACAGCATTGCACTATCGTAAAAAGCTCCAAAAAAACCATATTAAGGACATACTCTTAGATCAACAATTATCTCATAATAGATCGTTCATGTATTTAAAGCATAACAGAGAAATGTTATAACAAGAAATTTTAATACCCAGGGAATGATAATCCAAATAATAGAATTCACCAAATACTTAGATTTTATAGAAATGTACTTTCAAATAACACAGAACGAATTCAAAGTAGATTTCAATTACTCACAACAACAAGTAATCCAAAATAGGCACAAACTAACCATCTAAGTATTTACAGAAATGCAACTATAAAATTTGAACCTCTGACATTAATCAAGAGAACGTGAACTTGACGCGAAGATCAATGTATTGCTCCTTTCATTAAGATCTTCAAGAATATTTACAATAGCATAGGCAAACACACTAGAGCTGACCCTTCAAAACAAGGGTTCGACCTCTACTTATAGTTTTTCATATTACAATAATCAAGAAACAATACACAAAATCTTGTTACAACAACTCAACAAAGAGTTTAACTGGCATTAGATCATTGGTTCATCCTCTAGGAAATCCGTTGTAATGGAGTCCGCCATGAAAGCATGGGGTCTCTACAACTTGCTAGTCACTCAATAGAACTATAGTTCAGAACATTCCAGATCATACGTTTCCATCGATCCTTCTTGGGAATAGATTGCCATCGTCGATCGGTAATTGCATCTAGTCTAATCTTCTTGGAAATATTCGATGCTTCATATTCCAGTAAACTGTTATAGTTTTGATGCAAAAACATATTTTAAACAACCCAAAATTAGAAGACTGATCCTCCACCATCGATCTTCTTCATCACATGGTTCAGATTCAATCTAGCACAAGCTAAATACCATTCTACTTATGACATTGTCTTTCTTAGTAGCATAATATTCAATCCAGATCTGGAGTATCTGAACCTTGAATCCGCTTTGGGATTTTATATTCCGCCTAATTATTATTTAGCCATTCCACTTTATCTTCAATTTGGAAATAAAATACTTGTCCATTCCCCAAATTACCATTTCACACTTTTCTGCCACTGATGTCATCATTTCCTTGAGACTTTTGCAGATTTGAAGATAGCGCCAATCCAGAGTGGGAAACAAAAGACTTTTTCGGAATCGGATATATGCAAGGAGGTTATTCTGCACTTTTCTACTGCTGATATCATCATATCTCAAGAACTTTTGCGGATTTGATATCTGTCATCATTCTGAATTCGAAATGCAGTTACCTAGAATTGTATCAAATATTTCAAAATTGAATAATTGTCAAGCGGACTCATATTATCAACCCGATTCTGGAGCGAAATGATAGCTTTATGACTTAGTCAAAATTATACAAAATTTAACTAAGTATGTGACCATTTAGGGCCTACAAGCCATAAGGCTATGTAGTGCATGACTCATGGAAATAAGTAATATAATTTTACTAAAAGAAACTTCAAAGATGGATATCTCTTTCAAGGGTATTGCTACTCTTGTAGTTAATTTGGTCATAAAGCAATTCATTATAGGATTCGTGACAAAAATGGGTATGGCTTCACCAGGAGGAACTTCAAGAAATTTGCACCTTCTAAGAACCAAAAAATTAAGTGTTATAAGTGCAATAATTTTGGGAATAAGGCCAAGTGGTGTAGAACATAATTTACAAAGACAAACAAGAATAGATACACTCAAAATAATAAAAAGGGTATTTTGAGAAGGAATGTGGACAAAGAAAAAGAGCATTGTCTGTTGTGAGTAGATATACTCCCACCCCAAAATTAATGACCTCAAGGAGAGGAGGTGGGGAGGGGACTGAGCTAAGATTCTTGTATTTAGCCCCAAAGGAGTCCCTTTGCAATTAATGTCAAAGGGTGAGAGATTTGAGTTAGGGGGAGAGCATTCAGTCAGGGGGAGCAGTTTATCAGGAGAGCAAAATTGGAAAAAGGAAAAAGGAATGTCTAAGAAAAAAGGGTTGCTATCAATGACAAAAGGGAGAGATTGATGGAAATTTGAGCATGTTTTGTTGTCATTGATGTTAAGAGGTTTGATGTCCTAAGTTTATGGAATTAATTTCAAGAGATTTTATGTCCTCAAATTAATTTCAAGAGGTTTAATGTCCTAAGTTGATGGAAATATTTGTGAGAATATTCTTCATGGTGGAACATGAGGTATAAGGCAGCAAGAAGAAAGGAATTCCTCTCCATGGTGTTTGAGAAAGAATTTATAATTCTATTTTATTTAACTTGCTGGTAATTTTACAAAGGTTAAAATATTCATTAATGGTCGAAAAAGGTTATCCTTAAAGAAAAGGTCCAAAAAGGATTTTTAATATTTAAATTATAATTTTTAAATCCCTTGGATTTTAATTATTATAATTAAATATTATATTTATTTCAAAGCACCAATTTTGAATTGCAAGTGAGCCGATGTCAAATGTAAAAAGGCATGTGTATTTATAGGCTAAATTTTAGCCTAAGCCAAGGGTGTTTAATTCCCCCGAATTATTTCCTTGCTCAATTTTTATTTGGAAGTGGTGGAGGAAAAAGATAGTAGTTTTCATAATTTTTGTAGTAGTGTGTTGGTCAATATTTGGAAGAGGTTTGTCCCCACCTAAAGTGAGGTGGTAGCCAAGTTGGCAAGCTTGGCTTGTACAGTGCATGGAGGGCATAAGGAGTGGAATTCAATTCATGTAGAGGCTTTTTTATTTTGTGTGGTTATATTTTTTTGTTAGCATCGATGGTGGAGAATGTCAAGGAGCTCGTGCTCCATTGGTTTCGTATGGGTGGCCAGCCCATGCGGTGGCCTAGCCGCGACTAGGGCATGGGACCAACAGGCAGTGTAGGTTCAATTCTCAACAGAAGGCAACAACAAGGGATTAATTTTTTATAGAAAATTATTTTATGCATGAAGTTCAAAGTTTCTAAGGTAGGAACTAGCTAAGGAGATATAAGAAGTTTTATGTTGATTTTATTTTTGCAATAAAAGGGGTTATGAAATGATTTCTTTGTTTGCTAGTGCATTGGGATAAAAATTGTAGTGGTGATTTATTTATATTTTGGAAATGCATTAATGAAAAGTAGGAGATATAAGGTGTAAATGAAATATTTTTATTATGTAATTGATGATCTTTGTTGATGAAATTTTATTTGCAAAGTTAGGAGTAATAAGGTGTAAAAGTGATTTTACATTTTATTGAATATTTGTATGGTGAAATATCTATTGAGGTGGAATATTCATGTGGAGTTTTAAAATATACTATTGCTATCTAACCCTTGATGTGGCACAAGAAGGATTGGTTATTTGTGAGACAGGTTTTGAAGACATATCTTTGAAAGAGCAATTAAGAGGTATGTGTACATCATCCTTTGTTTGAAGTGTTTGTTGGAATGATTTTTGTGAAACATAAGGTGGAGTGAAAAGGATTGTTTGATAAGAATTGTTGCAAATATTTGAGTGAGTTTTGTGTGCTTCATTGTTGAATGTTTTGGAAACATTTGGAATAGATTTTGAGAACAATCTATGCTTCTATTGCTGAAAGAGTTTGAGATGTTTTGAGATAAAGAGTGTGAACTACTTGTGCTAGGGTTGAAAACAAGTTAGGCATCTTTGTGAAATATTTTGAACATTGATTTGAGAGATATTGATAGCATTTGAGAAGGTGTTTTAGATCAATTTTAATAAGGGAAATTGAGCATTTGTGTGATTGATCTTGAGAGAAAATTGGCAAGTAGAATTTGGATGTGTGAAAAGAGTTTTTCTAAAAAATATTTAAAGTGTGTTTTGTATGCAATATTTGGAATTATTTGAGCAGGTTTTGTAAACAACTTGAGAGCATAATTGAGCAAGTATTTAAGAAGGCTTGAGAGTAGAATTGAGCAAGTCTTTGAGAAGTCTTGAGAGTATAATTAAGCAAGTCCTTGAGAAGGCTTAAGGATAGATTTGAGCAAGTCTTTGTTAAGGCTTGATGTCACGGCCCATTTTGGCAAGCCCTTCTACGTACGTGAATAGGACCTATTTCCTAGGTTAGTATCACTATGTGAAGTCAATTAATATTAAGTTGGGCATTAAATTGGTCAATTTCATGGCTAGATATTTACTTTTTAAATATGCTTAATTAATTTAATTACATTCATTTTAGAAGGAAATCGGGTAGTTTGTTTCCTTTATAAACTAGTCCAATTTTGATTGGATTAATTAATTAAATAAAAACTACTTTGTACATTTGAAAATAAAAATAAAAAATATAAATATTTCTCTCCACATGGCTACTTTGGGAAGGTTTAAATGGTGGATAATATTCTACTCTTATCTCTATGGATTTCCTTTTATTATTATTATTATTATTATTATTATTATTATATATATATATATATATATATATATTTAAAAGCATATTTTCTGAAAGAAAGAAAGCAAAAAGAAATATAAATAAAATTTATATTTAGAAACATCTTTCTTGCCTAAGAAGAAAAAAAAGCTATAAATTACCATTTAGATTGAGAAAAAAAAGGTTAATCTATGTGGGGAGGCAAGGCTGGAGAAGAAAAAATAAGGGGGCTATGTTATGCTGGAAGGAGAAGGTTGGAGAAGAAGAAGATATTAAGTAAAGCAAAAGGAAAGCATTCATCTGCTGAAGAACTTCAGGTTGGGTCTATCCACTATAATCTTCCTTAATGCTTGTTCATTATGAATTGAAATAAAAATCTATGTTGTATGTAATTAGCTTTCTTCTTGATTGCTAATATCAAAATTATACCTTGACCTTATGTATTAGTATGTGGATGCATATACTTTATGCAACATGTGTTAATTTCAAGTTTAAGATCATAAAAAATTTAGGTCCTCTTTATAAATGACTTAGTAGTTCCCTATCCATCTTATAATATCAAGTTTTTTAATATTCTATTAAATCCTTAAAAAAGTGGATTATACTAAAGATTTAGAACCATTATTAGGTTGTTTTTATGGAAGCTCGCATCTCCCTATCATTATGCCCAATCCCTCTCTTGGAATATTAGGAATTCTAGTAAATGCATTAAGGATCACGTTGTTGATAGTTTCCATTGAATGTCACCTGAATGTGTCCTGCTTTCAATACTGAGTAGAACCTTGTACTAACGATAATGTGTTAGGAGGACATTTTTGGCCAAATCAAGGGCTTTGATGTTGACTAGCCTAAACATGGGCAATCAGGAGATTATCTACTCCTAAAATTGGTGTATTAAAACCCTTGCACTGATAGCACATGCATTTATAATAGATAATACTATTCTCTATGGCATCGGAGTTACATCAATGATTGTTTACTGATATTTATTGGATTTCTACCTCCATGGGCATAGTTAGGACAACAATTTCGGTCTTGTTCCTCCAGGTGTTTCAGTAGATGTCTGACCAATTACAATGGAACAAAGGGAATCATGCGATGCTGGTAACCTTGCATACGTAATTTATCCAGGTCTTTCCCCTGCTAAATTTAGTATTGTTTATGCCAAAATTAAGGTGGGTTTATTTTGTTGTCAATGCCTAGGTTCAGACGATTCATTGTACCAAATCGAGCTCTTACTGAAAGAATTACGTTTTTTGTGGCCATAGACTGTTATTTGGTTTCACTAAGCACCATAATTCATGCGCACCAACATATGAAATAAGATAGTATTATGATAAGGCCTTATTTGCATGAAATTGGATGGTGATGTAATAGAAAATCGCTCTCGAGGTTAATAGTCGTTTGGATCTGATATGAATTTATATGGCTTATTGCCATAGGAATTGTATAATAGACCTACTATCACAAGAAACATAGAATTAATGAATGTTATATGCTTTGTCATAAGGAGTTAGCTTTAAACTCAATTATGTTTTAAATAGGAATTGATTTTGGAATCTATATATAAAATTGTATATATTGGAAATGAATCAATTTCTTTCTTTAATATTGATTATGAATGATTTAAGTTCTTTCTTCACTATGTAAATATTAGATTTGCTTTGATATATGATACACATAGTTATATATACCACTTAGTGAAGGAAAAACCCTATGGAGATTTATAAAATACTATATACTCAATTAACTTATGAAATTAGAATAGATAATGGCTTTACAATTTAATAGGAATATTTCCTTCCTATTTGTAAATAGCAATTTTGATTTAATTGAAGTAGAGTTGATTGGTTTACTAAAGTATAGAAACCAAATATTATGGATAGTTATTTTAGACTAGAAGGATGAATTTTAGACATAAAGTGCTTCATCTAATTCTTCCTTTATATCTTATATTTTATGGGAATTAGTTTTCATTAATTGAAAAACTTCCTTTTATATCTTATAAGTTGTATCTATTTTATAGATCTAATTTCTTTAATATTGTAAATATTAGTTTGTTGTCATGATCTATAAGACATGGAAATCTTATGGATTTTGAATTGAGAATAATTGAATGAACAAAGTAAAATTATATATATTTTGCATTTGTATTTCATTATATATGCTATAATGGAAATTGTAACTGAATTTAATTAACTAGAAGTATGAAAAATATCTTCTAGTCATGAGAAGGATGGATTGGTGTCCATTCCTTTGGAAGAGGTATGGGACTCTTCCTTTTGTTTGGTGTTAATCCAAACAAATGATGAATGGGATTAAGAATTAATCCTTGGTATGAAAATATCAATGTTGAATGAATTATTTATTCATGCTTGGTGAATTTCCATGTTAAATGTGAGAAGTAAATGGAAATAATGATTTTAATGAAATTATAGATTTTGTATGTAAAATACATACAATGATTTATTATGAAATTTTTAATGAATGGAATCTACTAGAAGAATGGATGATCTTCTATTTTTAGAAGTATTGGATTAGTGATTATCCAGGAAGACGTATGGGACTCTTCCCAACATCCCTAATAATCAAAGGAATGGCATTCATGTTGACTGGGATTGGAAAAGTAAGTAGACCTTGATGTTAGATAATTTATGGGAATTTATGGGGTTTCCCTCTTTTGAGAGATTAAAATAATATAAGTAAATCAAATATTGGAGGCAAATTTGGTATCGTTTGGAGATAAGAGAAGTATTATTTCGATTAGATTTTGATAATAAAATTAGCAAGATAATTAGAGATTATGTTGGATCAAATTTTGGGGAAAATTTTGATAACATTTTGTAAATGCATTCTTGTAAACTTTATGGTGGAGTATGAAATAACCGAATGCATAAAGGGATCTAGTTAAGAAAATGAGTTGATTTGAGAGATAACATTGGATTAAAATCTAAAAAATGTACAGGATATTTGATGCATCTTTAGCTCAAAATTGGAACAAGAATTGATAGGATTTGGAAAATAATGACATGAATTTTGGATCAAATTTAGGAAGAAAATTTGATAGCAATTGAGAATCAATTTAATAGATCAATATATTGTATTCAATGGGGAATTATATCCCTATTGAAGGAAATAGCTTTAGTATAATGAGCTTTATATTACCCATGCTAAAACTCTAAGGGTTTACTCTTATTAACCTAATATTAAGGAAAAATATGGTTTACAAGGGTTGTTACAACAAGATATAATTATGAAATGATAGATAATTTCGATTATTAGCTTAAATTATTAATCTATGAGGAATGGTTATTAATGAATTAATGGTATGGGACATTAATTCATGGATTGACTTTGTGTCAATTATGCAGAATGAATTTGAAATTCATTCTTGAGGGGACTTATATGGTTCGATCTAACATCAATACAACTTATCCAAAATAATATTCCGAAGATTATCATAAACATATGAAATTTCTTAGGATGGCTTAGAAAAAATAGATTATTTAATTACATCGGGAGTTTAAAGGGATAAATGAATTATTTATTATTGTGGGAAATACCTTAATGATACAATGATGACTTAGAGAAATAAATTAAGAAATATTCCTTAATTGCATCATGAGTTTAGAAGGACAGATGAATTACTTTTTGGTATGGAAATACCTTAATGATATAATGATGACTTGGATAAAGGAATTAGAAAAAATCCTTAATTGTATCATGAATTCCTTGCCATGTAAAAGTAATTGAAAGGGACCAATAGTGGCCCTTCTATATTTGTAATAGCTAACATTTTGAGTTTATGAATATGAGGAAAGTACATATTTTGGATGCTAGGTTTATTTCCCATGAGTGTTCCTAGGATAAACAATGTGTCACTCTATTTGTGGGTTGATGTCTTAATTTTTGTGCATGTTGCCTTTACTTCAAAATAAAAATGCTTTAAGTAGAGGAGATGGTTAAATTCTTGATGGAACAATTATGTTATTCTTAGATTATGTCAATTTGTACTATGATGCAAAGAATGTATGCTCAACTTTAATATGTTGATGATTTAATGATATACGATTATGTCAACTATTTTCTGTAATGTATTGGAAAATTATGAATGACGTAGTTAGCTAGATTTACCTTTCAGCGACTAACACTTGATGTATTCAATGGTTGTATGGATGCAAAAAGGTAGAATGTAATGGAATTTAAAACTTGCTCAATTGGATATCTCATGTGTGCTACGGTCTCAAGAATCATAATGTGATGTATTATAATCCTCAAGGGTTAATTGAATTATGTCCACCTCATAAACATTCATGGTTGGTATAACCTAAATAATTATGATAACAAATTATGGATTAATCCGAGTGGAAACTCAAAGTGGGCACTCCCATGATGGACAAATAATATCCTTTTATAATGAACTTAATTGATTCATAACAAAAGGGTTTCCTAAATAAAAAGGGTGGACAAATAAGCCTTAAGAATTATAAGGTAATATAATCATGGAATTCCAAGGATTATATAATTTTGATCATGTGTAGTGATTTTGTTATCCCATAAAGAAGATTTGGATAGGATCTAATATCCAAGAATAACTATTTTTGAGGTTATTTCATTATGATGGGCTTCCATATTCAATGCATTCACCTATATGCTAGTATTATTGGACAACATGGTTAAGGGTAATTTCCCTTTTAAGAGGGATGAAGTCTAATGCTTGGCCAACATTCCCATATTTGAGTGGTATGAGGGTTTTTTAGAAGTTGATCACTTCTACTCAAGAGTGACTCTGATCAAGTCTTAATAACTCTTGATGCTATTTGCCTTGGTAGCTTACAATCCAAATTGAATGATTTTATCTTAGTTCATGATTATGACCCTTGCCTAATGAGAGTTGAATATGTGTATATATAAATATATATATATATATAATTGTGGTAACAAATGGGGTTTTTATACTTGAGGATAGAATTGAGCAAGTCCTTGAGAGGGCTTGAGGACAGTTTTAAGCAAGTTTTTGAGAAGGCTTGAAGGTAGTTTTGAGCAAGTCTTTGAGAAGTCTTGAAGGCAGATTTGAGAAAATATTGTGAAGACTTGAAATAACATTGAGATCAGGTTTGATTGTAGATCTATTAAATATTTTTTTTAAGGCTTGAGGTAGATTTGAGAAAGAGTTTAGTGCATATTTGAAACAAATTTTGGTGTAGATTTGTGAGTAGAGTTAGAATATATTTGTACTATATTTGAGATAGAGTTTTATAAATAGTTGAGATAAAGTTGAGAGTAGGATTTGGAGGTGACAGAGCAAAGAGGATAGCAGTCTCTAGTGGATATAGATCCATTAGCTAGGGTATTTGGGATAGAGGTCTCCTGTGGAGAGAGATCCACAAGCTAGGGTAGTGGGGGTAGAAGTCTTCTAGAAGATCACCAACCAAAGCAAGGGGATAGAGTTCTCCTGTGGATAGAGATCTATGAAATAGAGTAAGGGTAAGGAGTTATCCAATGGATAGAGATTCATAAAATAAAGCAAGGGGAAATATTTCTCCTGTTGACTATGATACGTGAACCATATAAGAAGATAGAGTTATTCTATGGAGAGATATAATGAACTAGTTGAGGAGATAGAGTTTTCCTAGATCAAGTTCCACGAACCAGAGAAAGGGGATAGAGTTCACCCATGGAGAGATATCCACAAACTAGAGTAAGGGGATAGAGTTATCCTGTGGAGAGAGATCCACAAATCAAAGCATAGGGTATTGGTGTCTCCTTTAGATAAATGTCCATAAACATTGTAATAGGGAATTGATTCCCAAGATAATTATTGAGAAAATTTATAAGAAATATTTTCTCCGTGGAGTAGCCCACATTGGGTGAACCACATTAAATTGGTGTCTCTCTTGTGTGTGATAATTTATGCACTACTTTGATTAGTGCTATTTATATTGCAATTTATAATATTGGATAATATTTTTTGGGAAAGAAAAGTAAAAGTTGATCTTATACTGTTCACCCCCTCTCATTATAAGCTCGTGTTCTTCACAATCATGTACTCATAAAGGCTATTGGTATTTCATTGTTCTCTTCATCCTTCTGAGCTAAAATTGCAACAATAGTGTTTTCTAAATCAAATGAGTATATTTTGAAATCTTTTGAGTAATCAAGGCAATTCAATACTAGAGCATGAGTAATCGTGTCTTTGATCTTCTAAAAAGTTGTAATATTTTCCTTTGTCCACCTTATTTCCCCACTTTTTTTATAATGTCATTTATTGGCTTATCAATCTGATAAAAATCAAGGACAAACCTCCTAACAGTTGATCTTCCCAAAGATCTAGCTCCCTTAATATTTTTAGGAGGGGAAATTTTAGTAATTACTTCATATTTTTATGGATCAATGTTAATTCCATCCTTTGAAACAATATGCTTGAGTACTTTACCTTGTGTGGTCCCAAATAAATATTTTCTAGGATTCAAATTATGCCAAATTCTTTGCATATATCAAACACTTGAGTTAGATGTGCAAAATGATCTTCAATATTTTTTGAAAAAACTATAATGTCATCAAGATACACTACTACTATCTTGAACATCAACCCCTTAACTGCAACATCCATGGCTCTTTGAAATGTTTCCCCTGCATTCATCAACCCAAAGATCCTGAGGTATTCAAATGTTTCTCATGGTGTGGTGAAAGCTATTTTGTCTCTATCTTCTAGATTCACTACAGTATGATTGTAACCTAAAAAATCCATCCATTAAATATATTCTTGATGATACAAACACTTCTTGAAGCAACTACTCCATATTTGGAAGTGGATAGTTATCTTTGAGTGAGATTTTATTCAAATTTCTAAAATCTAAACAAAGCCTAATCTCACCATTCTTTTTTCTAACTAGAACTAGGTTTGGCAACCAAGAATAAAATCTTACCTTCTTGATTATCTTAGTATGCAGTAACTTTTGTACTTCTTTTTACATGATTGGATGAAAATTAGGATTAAAATTTTTTTTATTTTTTCCTAAAATACTTGGTATCCTTTTGAAGGGGTATTATGTGAGTCATTACCTTTGTGTTTAAGGTCTTTAGATCCTCATAATTCTAAGCAAAATTATAAATTTTATTTTTTAGGAAGTTGATATACTACTACTTCTCTTTTATTGGTAGAGCTTTATTAATCCTAACAATCTTGTACTCTTCCTCTATTCTAATATTAAATTCATCTACCTTACACTCCCGAATTAGAGATCTATATGCTCTATCAAAGTCATCAAACAAGCTCTCTAAATATACCAACGCCCTTGGTATCCTATTGATATTTAGTTGTATGAATTTTGTAGGTTCTCCAATAACATCCTTTAGTTTTTCTTTATCACTTTCATCACAAATAACATTAGAAAATTCAATCTACATAGTCGTAAAATCATTAATGTGTATATCATTATAAAAAACTTGTAAATATACCACATTATCAAGGATATATGGCTTATAGATAGATATGGTTGGGAACCTATCCATAATCCAAGTATCTATATTAGGTCTATCTGCTCTAGAAGCATTAATTGCCAAAAAATTTGCATTATTATTCTATGCTTTAGGAATATATTGTAGATAAAAAACCAAGAATCTATTTATTTCATCCAACACTGCTTGCTTATATTGATTTAAACTAGGATGCTTTATTTGATATTTCCCTTTGATCTATTGAATTATTAGCTCAACATTCCCACTAAATTTGAGATAATTAATACAATTTCTTGGCTTTCCTTAGCCCTATCAATAAAGCTTCATAATCTACAATTTTATTTTTACAAGAAAATTCTAACCTATATGGAATGCCAAGATAACTTCCATTTATGTTTGTCAACATTACCCTAGCTGCTACTCCTATTTGAGATTTTTTCCATTAAAGTTCATAGTCCATAACTCTAAAGTCAAAATTCTATCATTTTCTACATCCACTTTAGCCTTCAGTTTTGGATCCATATTCTCAGCATCAATTACTTCCAACAAGAAAGGATAATACCAAATAGAGTAAACCCCCATGTCTTTTTCCTAAATAGAATTCATGACATTAACCATATTATCATTAGGATCTCTAAATTCAATTGAATACCTATTGATGGGTTCTCTTTTCAAGATGAATTTTCCTTATCCTACATCAGGATAGTGGCATATGATCAATCTAACTAAATAGTGCCACCTAGATGCTCTGCCCAATGCCTGGAGAGTAATATGGAAAAGAAAGGTTCTACATCTACAACTACAATATATATTACCACACATTTCTTAGAATATTGGTCAAGATGAACAAGAAGTCCAATTATAATACCTACACAAGGTACTCTTTTGTTATCCATTATAGAAATAGAGGGGTGCTCTTTCTAATAAATCAAGCCTAACTGATTAGCTACCTATTTTGGAATCACATTCATGGAAGCACCACTATCAAGCATGTAGTTATGAATAACATATTGGTCCCCATAGCCTGATGTGCACCTTAGTGATATATAAAAAACTTTAACTAAATATAGGGCTCTAACTACATTATTCTCAAGGCTTATGGGGTTTTGAGCTTTTCCTCCTAACTGATAAGTTAGTTTAAATGCTCTACATTCCTAATACCAGTACTTTGGAATAGTCATCAATTCCCTAAAAGTGATGTTGACCTTCTTCTTGGAAACCTCTATACTTATATCAAACTAATATTTCTTATCATAAATTTCTTTTCTAGATCTCTAATTAACCAAGTCATTTTTTTGCTTTTGGATAATTTCCTCTGCATCAGGCTCTTCAAGAATATTTTATAGCTTCATCTGATTTTACCTTTTTTGTGAAATTGTTGTAGTTTTCTTCTTTCGTGTAGACCCTTCATCAATTTTTTGCTCCATTATTCTGTTCCTGATATTAATAGCATGTATTCTCTCTAAATACTTGACCTCTTTTATTGTAGGTATAAGCTTTACCTACTTCATCCTATCAAATATGGTATTATGAGGCTCACTTGAGGTTGATGTCTCTCCAAAGACTAAGTATCTTTGTTCAATATTATTGGCACATATGTCTATATCCCTCTCAAATTCCTTTTCCCTAACCTCATATTCCTAATTCCAACATACATTAATTCTAATAGCTGCATCTTTAGATTCAACATTTAAATCAACATTAGAATGTAGACTTATATAAATACCACAATAAATAGGGTTATGTGGTGCATCATAGGTAGAGCAATAAAAAGGATGATGTGATGTTATATTGTTATATGGTATTGGGTTTGTAATAGAATATAGATCTCTCTATTTTTTTATTTTTATAATTTTCATTTCGATTATCGTTTCCCTCTTCATTCCCATTGTTATTCTAGTTTCTATTGAAATTCCTTCTGAAATGAGGCATGTTATTTCCCTACTATATATCACCATATGAATTTTTTGCAATGTTGTCCTTGCATTTTTCAATTCTAACCAACCTGTTATTCAAAGTAGTAAACATCTCACTCAATTGATTAGCTATTTTTTTCATAGGATCCTTATCTATTTTCTTAGGAACAAAGAACTCAACCTTATTAGGCTTCCTTTTAGGTTGATTGGGTTATAAAGAGTATGATTTCATCTTACCACTATCAATAATATTTATTTCTATCTCAATAGTCCTTTCCATACATATATCAATGGTATTTATTGCTTTCTACCTTAGCTCATAACTAAAATCTCTAGGGAAAGAATTTTTGTAGAAACAAATGGACTACTCATCATTTGGCCTTAATGCTACAAGAATCATATTTTTGGTCTTAAATAATATCCTATTGAAATATTCCACTAATTCATTTTTCTTCTTTTTCATGGTAGTCAATACTATCAGCAAGGACTTTTCATTCTTCCTCTCTCTGTATTTTCTAAGGAAAGTTTGCTTTAGCTCTTGAAAATTACGGATAGTACCAGTCTGAGGCTGTTAAACCATTCTTGAGCATCTTTCTCTAAATTTTAAAAAATTAATCTAAGGACAACATCTTCATCATCTACCTCAAGAATATCCATGGCATATATAAAATCCCTAATATGATCTTCATCGATGACAACATTATTTCCATAGAATTTAGGCAAGTACTTATGAGCTTTGCCAGGGAGAGGATTCATACTTGGAGGTTAAAAAAAAATATCTATATCTATTGGTTCTCCATTGATTCATAATTTTGGTTAGCATTTATATTTTGATTAACATTGACATTCTAGTTTACATTAGGGGCTTCCATACTCAATACAAGTTGATTTACTATGGGTATTTGATTTACAGTAGGAGAAGACTGATTTAAACCATGATTTGGACTAGAAACAAGAATAGAATGAATTGAAATTAAATTTTTTCCATGATATTTAAATAATACCTTAGGATACCCAAGTGTTGTAGGTGAGTTGGAGAGGATAGGACAATCCTCCAAGGGAGGTCCCAGGTTCGAATCTCCACCCTACCAAAAAGTTGAATTGGGTACCCAAAATCCAATTGATAATGTTGGTGCGGGCAAGGCTGGGTGTGACCCCCGGGTGACTTTGACGATGTAGAACCCCCTGTTCATGGTCTCTTAGACCAAGGTGGCCCCACAAGGGGTTTTTTTCTTAAAAATAAATAAATAAATAAATAAAATAATACCTTAGGATTTGGCACTCTAGTAAGCACTTATTTGCGATTTCTTCTTGTAGATGCTAGATCCAACTCCTTCTTTCTTTATTTTCATAGTTCTAAGTTCATTTGGAGTTTCTAGCACAAATATACAAAGAAAGCGCAATATATTCAATAATACTCAGGCTAAGATTGTTCAACTTGATATTCACTCAACTCTCATACTCCAGGAAATACTGAGAAATACAAACATAAAATAGTCCTAAGTCTTCCTTGGAAACGATGCCAAAAATTATTGGTTGACTATTTTCGCACAAAAATATTTCATAAAAGAAAATACATAGGTCTTAGAAATATCGACAACGAGAATTATAATCCTTGGTAATGGTGCTAAAAATTGTTGGAGATTTTTCATGTTGTAAGACTTCCTTATCCAATAAACACTATGGAATCTAGTGGATCCACCTATTTGACTCAAAAAATATTATCTTAAGGCTCTAGATAGACTGAGTAGGGTAAGGAAACCCCAGAGGTGAGCCTATAATATTTCTCATATGCTCATGCTCATACAAATTTGCAAAAAAAAATAAAACTATAAAACATAATTTGGACAAGCTTGAAATTAATTCCTAGCTAGTGCTTCAATTAGTAGAATGGTGCCTTATCCATTGGAAAATTGTATCCAAAATTAAAATATGATGAAGAGAGAGAAGAGGGGGAAGATAAAACTAAACCAAACACATTCATTCAGATAATGCAACAAAGGTAATTAAACATGTTAGTGAAATAAGATTTCATTTACACATTCAAATGATGTAACATGTAAATGGGACAACAAACAAAATTGCACACAAAAATGATAAAAGAAGGAAGTAGTATTATATTAAACAATAGATCATTACAATGTGAGTTTGATCAGAATAGCCAGATATCACTAAGCAAAAACAAATAAGTTATTAATTTAAATGATGCAATAGAGAACTACAACTCTTCGTTCAAATGGTGTAAAAAAGAGACTCCTAGCTTTCGATCTTAACCACTATAAATGATCTCAGTAAACTAGGTACCTCCTCAACAAAAACCTACACAATAATGGGGATGAAAAAGGGTGACTGGACAAAACACAAAAAATAAAGATACAACTAACAAGGATGGGCACTCTGGTATACCTCTTATAGAATTTTACTATGCAAAAACTTGATGTTAGGTAATGGATCCAAATTGATAAGAAAGGAATTAATTACCATTAAATATTGTTGGTGGGGTTCCAAGGCCATTAAATATTGTTGGTGGGGTTCCAAGGCCATTAAATATTGTTGATGGGCAACGATCAACAATAGGCCCCTAAACGGGGTTCCAAGGGGTATTATTAAATATTTAATTACCATTAAATATTTAATTACCATTAAATATTTAATTACCATTAAATATTTAATTGCCATTAAATATTGTTGATGGAGAAATTTTTATTGAAAATTTAACCATATTTCTTGGTGAAAAACACTTGTCAAAAGAACGTTATAAGTGTATGCGTAGTTTCAGCTCATGGTTTTGGCCCATTGTATTCCGACACCACTATGTGGTTTTGGGTAGAGGAAAATCCATGAATCTCTATATATTTTGTACTGTAAAGACTGCCTCTATGACGGAAGTCTCTTTTCTAGTTTCGAGAAAGAGAGGGGAGGAGACATTGTACAAGTGGAGAAGATTGATGTATTTGTACTAATATAAAGGATTGATTGTTTCTTCGTGGATGTAGGGTACACTGCCCGAACCATGTATGTGTCTCTTACATTTGTGTGATTGATTGTTGTTTATTGCACTATTTCCTATTTTTCTTATGGGAGCTTAACTAGGGTTTGAACTGTTTCTCCATTTATGCTATTATTATTATTTATATTTTTCATAGGTTGTGTATTGTTTGTACATGGTGAATTCCCAAAAACTGGTATCAAAGTGATCTTGTTGGGAAAGGGCACTCATAGGAGAGTTTTATGTTCGAGTGGAAGAAATGGGAGAAAGTTCAAAGTTTAAACTAGAGAAGTTTATTGGACAAAATTTTGGTATGTGGAAAACCAAAGTGGAGGATTATCTGTATCAGAAGGATGATCTGTACTTGGATATAAAATGGAAGACTGATGGTAAACCTAGGATGATGGATGATGATAAATAAGATCTGATAGATAGGAGGGAACTGAGGGTGATCCAGTTGATACTGGATGATTTTGTTGCATACAACATCAGGAAGGAAAAGACCTCCAAAGGATCCATGGATACACTAGCTAATTTATATGAAAAACCCTTAGCTTGAAATAAAATTTTCTTTGATTATAAATCTATTTACTATGAAGTTACAAGAGGGTGGATCTATCCAAGAACACCTTAACAAGTTTTATGCTATTATGGGTTCTTTAAAATATATAGGGCTTGATTTTTATGATGAGGTTATGGCTTTAGGGTTTCTTTATTCACTACCAGACTCATGGGATAGAGTTGTAATTGTAGTGAGTAATTTTATGCCTAGATCTGTAGATTCGGTGTTTGATGATGTGATTAACACAATCCTCAATGAGGATATGAGGATAAAAACCTTAGGGGAGGCTTCATAATTTGGATTAGCACTATCTACAAAAAGCAAAGGCAGAA
Organism: Wollemia nobilis; assembly: GCA_028583015.1. NCBI lineage: Eukaryota > Viridiplantae > Streptophyta > Pinopsida > Araucariales > Araucariaceae > Wollemia > Wollemia nobilis. The sequence goes on from JAQPPZ010001538.1 coordinate 1,226,238, forward strand.
ATAGAGAAAGAGGAAAAGGCCAAGCTAGATGGAAAAGCCAGAACAAAGGAAAATGGAAGGATAGATCTAAAAGCAGAGACACAAGCAAGATTCATTATTGGCATTGTGGGAAGAGTGGACACTTCAAGAGGGAGTGCAAAGATAGAAAGAAGAATGAGGATAGTAATGGGAATGTTGCTCAAGAGGCAAACATTGTAGGTGAAATTTATCATGATGTCGTGATTCTTGTAGCAACTTGCATGAGTGAGTATTGGGTTATGGAATCTGGAGCTTCTTATCATGTCACTTCTCATAGGGAGTACTTTGTTGATTATATTCTAGGTCATTATGGAGAGGTTTTTTTGGGCAATAACTATCCATGTGAGATTGTGGGTATTGGCACGATTAATATAAAGTTTCCAAATAGAAATATTTGGGTGCTTCACAATGTTAGGCACATTCTTGATCTGAAGAGGAACCTGATATCAGCTAGTGCACTTGATTTGGAGGGATACAAGACTAATTTCAAAAATTGGCAATGGTGAGTGCCAAAGGGTTCAATGGTGATTGCAAAAGGTGAGTTGACTAGAACTTTGTATTTACTGTAGAACTCATGTTATTGTACATTGAAGTATGTTGCTCAAGATGATGTGAGCATGGCATTTACGATTGTTTCATATGAGTGAGAAAGGGATGAAAACCCTTCACTCCAAAAAACAGTTACCAAAACTCAAGGAGGTTGATTTGGATTTCTGTGAAGGTTGTGTATACGAAAAATATAAAAGGGTAATATTTTTGAAAGTTGGTCTAGAAAAGAAGAAAGAGAAATTAGATTTAGTACACTTGAATGTGTGGGGTCCCTCACTGGTACTTTATCTCGAGGGCTACTCTTATTATGTTACATTAATTTATGTTTTCAATAGGAAGACATGGATCTACACAATCAAGCATAAATATGATGATTTTGATACTTTTCGGAAGTGGAGATCATTAGTGGAGATTGAATCAGGTAAGAAAGTAAAGTACCTTAAATCTGACAATGGTGGTGAATATTGCAGCAAGGATTTTGAGGACTATTGCGCAAAGGAAGGAATTAGGAGAATCAAGACTACTCCTAGGACACCACAGGAGAATGGAGTCTCAAATAGGATGAACAAAACTATAATGGAGTGTGCCAGAGCCATGAGATTGCATGTAGGGTTTCCATTGTTTTTTTGGGCTAGTGCAGTTTATACACTAGTTTATTTGATAAACAGATGACCTTGTACTGCATTGTATGGATGCATTCCATAGGAGACTTGGAAAGGTAAGCCTTTAAACTACTCTTTCCTTAGAGTATTTGGTTGTGAGTCTTTTGCCCATATAGATAAAGAAAATGGGATAAGCTTGATGCAAAGTCTAGAAAGTTCTATTTTCTTGGTTATGGTGTAGATGATATGGGATATAGGCTATGGTATAATGTTGGCCAAAATTTTATCAGGATTAGAGATGTGACTTTCAATTAGGCTATATAGGTTGAAAAGGATGCACCTGAGTTCGTTGACTTGGATGAAATCCCAGAGCATGGTGTAAAAAGATAGCCTCTTGTTTAGATTGATGAACATGGTGCTCATGATGAAGAGTAAGGTGAACATAAAATTGTTGTTACTCCACCATCATCCCCATAGGAAGTAAGAAGATCTACAAGGGTAATACATGCACCTGATAGGTATTCTCCTACTTTACATTATTTACTATACACCGATGCTGGTGAACCAGAATTCTTTCATGAGGCTTTGAAAGTGGATGCTATGATTAAGTGGGAGCATGCTATGAAGGATGATATGGACTCATTGACTCAAAATCAAACTTGGTATTTGGTTGAGCTTCCCAAGGGCAAAAGGTAATTACATTGCAAATGGGTGTACAGGGTGAAGGATGAAGTTGATGGCAGTAAGAGATACAAAGCAAGACTTGTTGTGAAAGGATTTGCAAAGAGAAAAGGTATTGAATATGATGACATTTTCTCACCTATAGTAAAAATAACTTCAATTCAGACTATTTTGAGTATAGTTGTAGTAGAAGATCTTCATATTGAACAATTAGATGTGAAGACAACATTCCTTCATGGGTATTTGGAGGAGAAGATCTACATGTACCAACCAAAGGTGTTTGAGGTCAAAGGCAAGAAGAGCCTTGTGTGTAAACTGAAAAGAGCTTGTACGATTTGAAGTAAGCTCCAAGGCAATGGTATCTCAAGTTTGATAGTTTCATGAGTGATCATGATTTTACTAGGAGCTAGAGTGACCATTGTGTTTATTTCTGGGCTACAAAAAATGGTAACTTCCTTATTATCTTATTGTATGTTGATGATACTCTTGTGGAAGGATCCAATATGCAGGATATTAAGAAATTGAAAATGGAGTTGGCAAGTAAATTTGTCATGAAGGATTTGGGGGAAGCCAAACAAATTCTTGGCATGAGAATCACTAGAGACAGGAAGGAGAAAACACTGAAGTTGTCTCAGGAGGATTATATGGAAAAGGTGCTTAAGAGGTCAAGTATGCATGATGCAAAACCAATAGCCCAACCTCTTGCAAAGCACTTTAAGCTCTCAAAGAAGCTATGTCCCAAGCCAAAGGAGGAGGAAGAGTACATGAATAAGGTACCCTATGTATCAATAGTTGGGAGTTTGATGTATGCTATGGTGTGTACAATACCTGAAATTGCCTAAGCAGTGGGAGTTGTGAGCCAATATATGTGTAGACACCTAAAACATGTCATGTTTAGGGGAGCTACTCACATAGGCACATTCATAAGATCATATGACATAACCTTGGGCCTTCCAAGCATCAAAAGTGGTTCTCACCACTCATCTGGGGCATTTTAAGCCCATCCAAGCTTAGCCGCTCAAGCCTAGAGTGGCCAGATCTTAGCCGCTCAAGCTTAGAGCGGCCAGACCTTAGCCACTATAGACGACAGTGGCCAAATCTTAGTCACTGCAGATGACAGCGGCTAAGCCATAAAAAGCAGTTTGTCGACAAACAGGCCTAATCAGGGGTGGAAGTGGTAGTCTGCATGCAATAAAGGTGAGCGGGAGTAACTTTGCATTCCCCTTCATGACCAGTTCACATGGGAGACTTGAGTCTACATTTAGACTTCAGTTAACTGGTCTTTAAACATAGAAAAGACAAAAGCTTCTCATGCTAACATTCACTACGCATGAGGGATTCAATCCTAGGGTTTTGAACATAGACCTAGGGTTTCACACACTTTAAAAGGTGCAAGCCTGAGAGCACCAAAGGATCGATCAAAGATCACATACATCAATCACCATTTACAGGAACACATTAGGTCATTGAGGAGAGCTTTTGAGACTTGGAGAGCTTCCCTTGGAGATCATCTTACGATGAAGCCCTAACAAATTGGAGAGCATATTGGAGCACCTTGGAGGAGCAACAAAGTGCTAGAATTTTGAGGGTTTACCACATACAGGATATTCAACACATTGAGCAAAGCGACCACCATTTCAACATCGGATACAAGCTTTGATCCATAGCATTGGAACAAAGAAGACAAGATTCACTTTAGTGATCATTGTCTTGGATAGTGGCCCATAGGCCTAGCTTAGGGTTTTAGACATTAGTTTCATTACTTTATTTTCTTCATATTTGCATATCATTAGCATAGAATCATTTCATTCATTCACATTCATAGCATTAGTTTCATTTGCACTTGCTTTCATTTATATATATTCATTGCTAACAACCTCATCCGAGGAGGCAATCTCGGACAGCTAAGCGTGTGTTATTATTTTCATGATTACAGGGTCACAGGTTCATCGGACGAAATCTACAACATACTGAAGCAAGAGGATCCCTCTAGGAGACATACCTGGAGAAGGAGGCATCTATAAGCCCTCATACATTTTCATGTGCAAAACTGGGAAGCCTTTAAAAGCACACCACCCTTTTGCAAAGGGGGACATTTTACCCACTTGTAACCATATTGTATCAAAATGGGTATCCCTAAGAGGGACTGACATGTAATCGGGTTTTGAATACTAATAAAAGGATCTATATTTGTTATTTCTACATTATATGCTTTTCATGGTCTTTTCATTTCATTTTGAGTATGATATTACAAGTAGAGTAAGAGCGGTGCATGCGTCTCGGGGTCGCTACAGATGGCGATCATGATGGGACCTCCACTAATTTTTCATTTTTCTACCTAGATACTAACTTAGTTTTGTGTGCAGGTTTAGCCGCTCTAAGTCTACAATGACCAGGAATTAGTCGATATGATCTACAATTACCAACAACCTTAGCCGCTCTTGCTAACAATGGCCAAAAATCAGTCGCTTTGGTCGACAATGACCAACACTAGAGTGTAGCAGAGGATAGAACCTTGGTTCTCTGAGCTGGATTAGAGGTTGGTATAACTTTTCTGATATTTTATAGTTTTCTGTCTACTTCTGTTTTTCTAAAATAGTGAACTTAAAAGCACATTTCTATTTGGAAATTGAAAGAATAAAAGAAGAAATAATTAAGCATGTTGCATATCTTAGATCTTCTTTTAGATTTCCACTAGGCATTGCTAGGAACAATGGCTTATGCTTGAAAATTTCACCCTAGAATCCAATGTGCTAGACATTGTATGTTGTTTGCTTGCTTTGAGGCCTTGCAAGAGGCCATATTTGCATGAAATAAAGTGTGTCCATACAAATCATAGTAGTTCATGCATCTTTCTGAAAATCAAAATATCTTTTGCATTTAGGCATATAGGAAAGATTCATTGTTGCTATATGATGCATTTTACTTTATGCAAGCTTAAAATGAACACCACACATGCACGTATCATTTAAACATTGGGGAGTTGGATTTCATCACCAACCCTCAATTCAGTCCGGTGACGTTGGCATTCATCTCCTTCCACTGGCTTGCCCCCTAGATTCTCATAGAAATGGATTGAGGAACTTCTTCATAGTGGTACTAAGTTACTTGTGTTCAAACTATCTCCCACTATTGGAACAATCATTGGTTCAGAGTGGAAGAGCTAGGCGAACCCCCACTGGGACTTAAGTGGTGTACCCTAGTCTCTTTTGGGAAAATCATGTTTGGCATAGGTGTTCTTGATTCCTACTATGGATGAGTCTCCTCATTCTAAATCAAAAACAAGAGCAAGAAAGCAAAGAACAACACATCAAAACACATCAAACAGTTTAGGGCACACTTAAATTGATAATCAAGATAAACACTTGCTTGGTATTGCGTGGCTATTTCTAATTGCAACACAAAATATTAAATCAGCAAAAAAAATGGTCAAAACAAGAAGTAAACATCCTCGGTCTGATATCGAGGGAGAATCTAAAGCAACCCATACCCATAGGCGAAGTCATAGTAACATTGAATGACCTACCCGTAAGACCGTGAGACGTAGGTCCACGAGCCTAAGGGGTGATAACTCAACCCTTGGGGGTTCTCCTCGAGAAACCCCAAATAGGGAACCACATCATGGAACAAAGTCACATAAACAAAAAGAGGCTTCATAGCCATCCTCATCAAGGAGACATGAGGAGACCTCAAGGGCCTCCTCTAAACATACAGAAACTTCTCAAAGACATGAGGAGGCTTCAAGGGCTTCCTCCTCACATAGACATAAAGAAGGTTCTAAACATCACTCTTCACATAGGGATGATGAGGTTGCTACATCTCCATCCTCATGGAGAAAACATGTGACCACAAAGCCTTCCTCATCAAGAGGGCACACAAGAGTTACAACACCTCAAGCTTCACAAGAGACACATAGAACAGGTCTGCCCACCGAAGGGCAAGAAACTAGAGCAACATCGAGTCATAGGCATCAAACAGAAGATACCCTTCACACAAGAGGAAGGATTCCCATAGACTATGACCTCATTGGAGTGAATGGCACCCCACGGGATCAGCCATGGAAAACAAGACAACTAGATGAGTTGGATCGGTTTCCTACATGACCAACTCAAAGAACTATAGCTACAGAACACTCTGCATCTGGAAGCTCACGAACTATGACTTCTAAGCATACCTCTCAGACTGGGGGTGCCTCAGGGTGACCCCATAGTAAACATACAGAGTCTGATCATAGAGACACTCAACAATACACTGAACAAGTTACATTAGCTAGCAAGAGCAAGGACACTATAGAAACCTCCTTGAGGAATCTATGAGTCAAAACCACAAGAACAGAGTCAGATAAACATGAGTCTTCTATGACAGTGCAAGTTGACCACATGAGACGGTTAGAAAGTGCATTGTATAAAGAGTGAGAGCTAGTGGAAGCTCTCAAACAAGATAAACAAAGAGAAAGACTCTTGCGCCAACATGAGCAACGTTTAAGAGAGCAAGCTGAGGCTAGCTCATAGTAATTTATAGATAAATGGTGATGATCACCAAAGAGGTAGATGCATTGACTCACCAAAGGAAAGGTGCACTAGACAAGAGAGCCCACAATGAAACCACCCACCAAACCATGAACAAAATCCAACTGGTGGGGAAAGGGCAAACATGACAAACTAGGATCACAATCCTGAATTCCCTCATAGGAGGGAAGAAAATAGAACAAGTCAAGTGGACAAAGGGCTACCTCCATTACCGCCACGAGCTGGCCTACAAGAGGAGGAACTCCTTGCTTCAAAGGCATTTCAAGCACTCGCTAAAAATATGAAGTCCTTTGAGAAGCAAGAGACTGCTGGGAATCAACCAACATTGAGCAAGATACACAACCAACCATTGTGCCCATCAGTTCCTAGCCCTGCATATCCTAAGCACTTTGAGATGCCTAGGTTAGAAAATTTCAAGGGTGAAGAGGATGCACAAGAGCATGTTACAAATTTCATCAATGCATGTTTTCACCTTGAAGACAATGATGCTCTCATGCTAAGAATATTCATAATGACATTTTTAGGTGCTGCCACTCAATGGTTCAACCAACTGACCAAGCATAGCATAACCAACTTTGAACAACTAGTAAACGCTTTCCTAAAGCGTTTCTCCTTTGGTGCTAAGAAGAAGGTGAACCTTTCAGACCTGGCCAACTTGAAATAGTATGATGATGAGCCAGTAATGGATTATGGGAATAGATGGAGAAAAGTCATGGCAAAGTTATCATTCTTTGTTCCCACAGAAGAAATCATTCGCATGTTCACTAAGAGTTGTTCTAAACACATCTCCCTCTTGCTACAACTTCAATAATACCCTTCATTTGAGGAAGCCTTGGCATAGGCCAAACTCATCGAAGACATAAAAGTAGATGAGGGAACCATTAAGCTCCAAAAGAAGGAGTGGAACAAAAATGGTAAGAATGACAAGTACAAACAGAAGCAGGCAAACCCTACTCCAGTTAATCAAGTAGTATTGGTTGCACCTAAGGATGGGGGTGCACATCAACCATAGAATTATCAAGCACAACCCCCACAAGCCAATTATGATCAAAAGAACAACCAGGGGAGAAACAAAGAATGCAAGCCACCTCGCTACTTCACACCCCTGAATGAATCGATGCAATCAATTTTCAATCAATTGAGCGAGGCTAGGAAGATCAGGTTTCCTGATATACCTCTCATAGATCCCAACCATCCTAAGCCAAAAGGATATAGGGAAGACCAATTTTACCCCTATCATAGGATACCAGGGCATGACATTGAAGGGTGCTATGGTTTCAAGCACCAAGTACAAAACATGATTGAGGTGGGAGAACTCAAAGTTGACAACCCATTGGCTCCCGATAACAGAGATATGGGCATATACAAAAACCTGCTTCCCAATCATGAGGCACCTAAGGGGCAAGGCGCCCAAGTCAATCAAGTTCGAGTTGATGCACCTACCCATGGATGCATTGGGATGGTTGAAATTATCAACATAGCTACCAGGACTAGATGGTATGGTCAACCACAACCTCCTGCAGCTCCCATGAATGTCCCAGTGGCACCTAGGTAGAGGCAGGGGCAAGACAACCTTCCAGGTCCACCAACTCAACCTGTGGTAACTGTTCAGAGTAGATTAGAGCAAAACCTACAAATGACTCCAGCCAAGTTATCTATTTATGAGCTCATACAATAGTCCCCAAAGCATAGGGAGACTTTAATGGAGATTTTGAGATCAATTGAGCTCCAACCACAAGATGTGAATGCATTCACTCATTTTGTGGGACAAGTACAGTAGTGCCAGGAACCTGTGATTCGATTCTATGATCATGAGATTAAGATAGTGCCTACTGCCTTACCAGACCCTTCACTACACATTGTAGCGTCAGTCAATGATTTACCTTTCAAATGGGTCTTGATCGATACAGGTTCATCCATAAACATCATCACAACAACTGCCATGGGAAACCTCAAGATCCCCAAGTCCAATATTGTTCCAGGAGCTTACACGCTAAGAGCCTTCAATGATGCTTTATGCACTACTATGGGAATGATAGTCCTACCCATTAAGGTGGGACACAAGACCATCCCTATGATGTGTCATGTCTTGGAAGGGGCCATGCAATACAACATCCTCCTAGGGCATCCTTGGATAAGGGACATGAAGTGTGTTCCTTCAATTTTGCACCAATGTGTCAAGTATGTGCACGATGACAAAGTCTATGTGGTTTTGGCTGATGAAGAGCCATTCAAATACGTCCATCAGGTGGATCTTCCAGGAGAATTTGTAATTCCTTCTACACACCTATACGTAGGACCTTCATCTCAAACCACACAATTGGATAACAAAGACAAAGGGGTAAGAAAAGACCCATGCACATCAACACCTCCTGGTGCACTCAAAATAGTCAACGCTTCTAAGGGACCATCAACATCTAAACCAAAAGACAATCAGAAGCTAAAGGCACCCTTAGTCAAGGAGAACAGGCCTAGGGAAGTGCCAACCATAGCCATTGCTGAGATGCCAAGTATAATGGAGGAAGAAGTTCTCCAAGATCAAGTCGAAGATGATGACTATCACCCCGCTTCGCCAGTGTCATCTGTGGGATCATCCACATCACATGCATCGATACACTTGGCAAGTATAGGGATAGGAGAATACCTTGTGCAGAACATTACATTCATGCCCATCATTGAGTCTATGCAAGACATGGGAAAACCAAAGGACTTGAGACCGCTAGTGGGAACAGTGGTTCCACTTGGAATCCCTCCCAACCAAACCAACTTTGTCTATGCTGGCTTAGACTATGCCCATAAATCATCAGACATAGAAGAGGATCATGATGAATTATTCACTATTAATGTTCATTACCTCTCTAACCCCGAGTTCACTCTAAGCTACTTTGAATGCTGCCATTGGCATGGCTATGGTCTTGGTATATATGAGTAGGGGTGCAGGTGGCCATTGGAGCCATAATATCAGCTTCCTACTGATAGGTTTGGGTTAGGTTATTACATCAGAGGTCGAGATGACTCTCTAGTAGTAGCCTTGGATAGATTAAGCTTGGGGTTAGGAGAAGACATTGATTTCATCCCTTACCACCCCCCAAGAACCATATATCTGCCCAAAAGTCAAGTGGCCATGGTGAACATACCACCACCAAAAACTTATCATCCAAACTCCTCAATCGAAGCCACCCCGATAGGTTACAACTCGTGGGATGAGGAGCAAGAAGAGAATGGATATGAAGCCAGTGATGATGAAGCACAAGTAGGCTTGGCCTACCATGGGCCTCGCTATTTACATAGCTTTACCTGGTCTAGCCACAATGAGAGTGGATACATATCGGATGAAAGTGACTATGAATCAGAGGACTCAATAGAAAGAGCCTACTTAGGCCCAAGGCATCGACCCCATACTTTGGGGCAAGAAACTAATGCAAATGGCATCTTCATAAGTGACGAAGAGTATGAGGATGAAATGAAGATGGCTTACTTGAGGCCAAGATACGTGCCCCATATCTTAGGGCCGTATACTAATGCCAATGGATTCTTCATAAGTGATGAAGAATATGAAGATGAAACAGAGATGGCCTACTTGGGGCCAAGACATGAGCCTCTTGTCTTAGGGCCACATACCAATGCTAATGGTTTCTGGATAAGCGATGATGACTTTGAGGATGAAACTAAAATGGCTTATCTTGGGCCTCACCACTTGTGGCAAGTCAACATGCTAGTAGAAAGAGAAGTGGCACTTCATGCCATAGATCCTAGCTTGTAGTTTTTGGGGAGACCTATTGACTTACATGCCATTCACCGCATGGTCAATCCCCCTCCACCTACATTCAGAGAGCTCTTGGAGCCCAATGATCCTATTATCTACCCTACTCATGGGCCAGATCTAGAGATTCCCATTCCTCTAGAGCCTCATCGTGAGTATGGAAGGGAAACCTCTAAGATAATATTTCACCCATGTGGTCCTGGAGATTTCATTCCATCCATCAATACAATCTCCATTGATTTGACCACTCCACTTCATAATCTAGTAGATCCTACTAAATCATTGCATCTTGATGTAGAGGCTATTGATTGGGATCATGTTGATTCACCCATAGAGCCTGAGGATATTTTCCCTAACGAAGAGATGTTGCAACCATTTCATTTTGCACCAAGCTGTGCGCATGATGTGTTCCATGCCGGTTTGGATCATGAGTCAGTAGGACCTATAAATCCCACCGATGACATTCACTTGATACCCACACCTCATCAGCTGGAGGATGGGTCACATATGGCTATAGAAGCAACTTTCAAGGTGGACATCAACGATGATCCTACTCAACCAAAGAAATTCAAGTTCGGAGAAAGTCTATCTCCAGAGGAACAAGCCATCATAATCCCTCTCCTCAAGGAGAGGCCAAATATTTTTGCTTGGACTTACAAAGATATGCCTGGGATAGATCCAAAGTTAGTCGTTCACAACATTTCATTGGATCCCATGAAGAAGCCAATCAAGAAAAAGTTAAGGAAAATGCATCCAACCATCACTTTGATGGTGAAGAACGAATTGCAAAAACTATTGGATGCAATTTTCATAGTTCCTATCGACTACCCTGAGTGGGTATCGAACATGGTGCCCATGGGGAAACCTGATGGAAGAGTCCGTATTTGCACAGACTTCAGAGACTTGAATAGGGCAACTCCAAAGGATTCATTCCCATTGCCAAACATAGATGCTCTTGTAGATGCCACCATAGGTCATGAGATGCTCTCCCTAATGGATGGTTTTTCTGGATACAATCAAATCTAGATTAAACCCGAAGACCAACACAAGACTACTTTCATTACTCCATGGGGAACATTTTGTTACAAAGTGATGCCATTTGGTCTCAAGAATGCTAGTGCCACATACCAGCGGGCCATGACATACATATTCCATGACTACATGCATAAGATCTTAGAGGACTACATGGATGACTTACTTGCTAAGTCTTTGTTGTGGCAAGAGCACGCTGAAGTCCTTAGAAAAGTCTTTAATCGCCTCATTGAGCACAACGTAAGATTGAATCCTAAGAAGTGTGTGTTTGGTGTAACTTTTGGCAAGCTTTTGGGATTCATCATTTCTAAGAGAGGCATTGAAGTCGATCCTGCAAAGGTAAAGGCTATATTGGAAATGGCTGCCCCTACCAACATTAGGGAGTTAAGAAGCCTACAAGGCAAGATAGCATCCATCAAAAGATTCATTATACAATTATCAGACAAATGTTGACCCATGAATCGGTTGCTATGTAAAGAGGTCCCTTTTCATTGGGATGAAGAGTGCCATCAAGCCTTTGTAGAGATCAAAACTTACCTGGCAACACTACCAGTATTGGCTCCACCAAGGCCAGACATACCATTTTTACTATACATATCGGCTACTGATTTCGCATTGGGCACCATGTTAGCCCAAAAGAATGCACAAGATAAAGAGCAAGTCGTATATTACATTAGTCGCACCTTGGTGAGTTATGAGCTAGGGTATGCGTATGTCAAAAAGTTGTGTTTAGTAGTGGTCTTTGCAACTCGAAAGTTGTGACACTACATGTTGAGCCATACGACCTACGTTATATAAAAACAAAATCCTTTGTAGTACATGATGAACAAGACATATCACAATACACGTACCACAAAGTGGATCATGCTATTGATAGAATTTGATCTAGAGTTCATAAGCCAAAAGTCCATCAAGGGACAAGTCATAGTTGATCAATTAGCAGAGGCACCTCTTTAGGATAGCAAGCCTCTCACCATAGAATTGCTTGATGATGCAGTCTTTGCATTATCAGATCCGCCAAAACTCAAAGAACCTAAGAAAGAAAGAGACATGTCATTGTTCTTCGATGGTTCAAAGTGTGAACAAGGGGTGGAGTAGGGATTGTCTTCATCACACCGTAGGGCGCTCCATTACCCTTATCATTCAAACTAGACTTCCCTTGCACAAACAACAACATAGAGTATGAGGCTTTGATCTTGGGACTCCAAACAGCCGTAGCAATGGGCATTAAAATATTGAATATCTTTGGTGACTCCTTGCTCATAGTAAACCAAGTCAAAGGACTATTCCAATGTAGGTGCCCACTCCTGAAATCTTACAAAGAACTAGTTGACACTTACCTAGCCCAGCTAGAATGGTATGACATCGAGGCAATCCCTCGTACGTCAAATAGATTTGTGGACACCATGGCCTCTTTGGGATCCTTAATCCCTCAGAATCCATTCTGATTTTACAACCATTCATGTGAAAGTGCTCTCGCACTCAACAATACAACGTGAGGCTTTAGACAATCAAGAATCAGTCAACATGATCAATATCGAACCAAATCAGTATTGGTCCTTCATAGCTAGAGATTTCTTGCGAATGGCACCTTGGGGGTCTTTGATCTCCCAAGGCCCTATGGAGTGTGGCACAACCATACACCATAGAGTTGTTCCTCAATCCGTATTCACTAGTTAGGAGAATACAGGAGGAGCAGGTCATCTTTTCTATAGAGGTTATGGCTTATCAAGATTGGCTTTCCCAACTATGAGATTTCTTGAAGCTTGGAATGGTACCTCAAGGTCTATCACATACTAAAAGGCGAACATTTAAATAGAAAGCAACAAGATACATCTTTCTAGGAGAAATCCTCTACAGACGAGGATATGATGGAGTGCTACTCCATTGTCTTGAGCCCCAAGAAGCATCCTGGGCAATTTTGCAAGCTCATGATGGTACATGTGGAGGTCATTTTAGTGGCATGGCCATCATTAAGCGCATCTTGAGAATGGGTTACTATTGGCCCACCATGGAAAAATACTATTGCGAGTATGTCAAGAAGTGCATTAAGTGCCAACATCATGCAAACCTCATGCACTTGCCATCGCAAGCCTTGCAACCCATCCAGGCAGCATGGCCATTCTCACAATGGGGACTAGACTTAATTGGGAAGATCTCACCCCCATCCTTAGGCCGACACACGTTCATCATAATGGCCACCGAGTACTTCACTAAATGGGTCGAAGTGATCCCCTTAACATCGACAACTGGACCAAGGATTGTGGAGTTTATACTTCACAATATCATAAGTCATTTTGGGGTCCCTTCGAAGATAATATCGGATAATGGGCCATCTTTCAAGAACAAAATATGTGTGCTTTAATGAACAAATATCATATACAACATAGTTTTTCAATGCCATATTATCCACAAGCAAATGGGCAAGCAGAAGCCTCAAACAAAATAATAGTCTCCATCTTGAGGAAGACGGTGAGAGATAATCATAAGGATTGGCACATGCAACTACCTCTTGCACTATGGGCATATAGGACTAGTGTACGGACGCCCACTGGGGCAACACCATTTTCACTTGTATATGGCGCTGAGGCCATCATGCCCCTAGAGTTGGAAATTCCAACTCTACGCATAGCATTGAAGGACTTCATAGATGATGACACCACGTGGCAAGGCCACCTTGATCAGTTGACGCTTCTTGATGAACGTCGAGTCAATGCTTTAGAGCATCTTCACATTTACCAAGATCACCTTGCGTGAGCTTACAATAGTAAAGTCCACTTAAGATATTTCAAAGTTGGGGATCTTGTGCTCAAAGAGAACCAACAAAATTCCAATTTACCACCGCACCTACGAGACAAATTTACGGCAAATTGGATAGGCCCTTACATGGTTTCAGAAAGAGTTGGGCCTGGAGCATATCACCTTATATCATTGGATGGTGTTGAAGAGCCTGAACCTCTCAATATCATTCACTTGAAGGTGTTCTACACATAAAACACAAAAACATTCAAATATGTCATAAAACACAAAAACATTCAAATATGTCATAAAACACAAAAACATTCAAATATGTCATAAAACACAAAAATCACAAAAACATAAAAATCCAAATTCAATCAAAAATGCTCCAAGGGAAATCAAACCGCTTGGTCAAAAATCAATAAAAATGCTCCAAGGGAAATCAAACCGCTTGGTCAAATTCAATAAAAAATGCTCCAAGGGTATTTTCACACTACTTGGTCAAAAATCAAAAGCCCCAAAGGCACAATAAGCCCTTTGGTCAAATTAAGCAAAAATACAAAAACAAACATAAAATCAAAATACAAAAACAATTGCACCCCACATCTTGCATCCACATAGTTGCATTGCATTTTCATGTCCATTACATTTCCATATATCATAATCACAATCTTACAAGTGATGCCACAATTTGTATCATAATCACAAAAAATCAAAATCCACCTACATCCATTCATACATGTGTGTAATTGTGTTTTTCAACACAACCATTACCTATTGCTATACATAATATACTAGGGTTTTCCGGTTATTCAACCACACCTAGTGATCTTATCAACTTTTGTGGAAAGCCATCTTGGTTAGTAGAGAGTAAGGTCTAGTGGTGACAAAGCCTAGCATATTTCAAGATCCCATCACTAATCACAAACATTAAATTCTAGTTGGTACAAGGGAAAGATGAAAGTTGTAAAGTGGTTAGGTTACCTAAAGTGAAAAGGGTCTTCCTTGCTTATCCCCCTATGCAACCGGTTCAAAAGTGCTGAGAATTGACAAAAGGACAAGCTCCGCCCTACCCAAAATCCCTTGCTTTAATAAAAACGAGCAAAAATCCTAGAGTCAAAGAAAAGTTCAAAATCCTCAAAAGTCATAAACCAACATCTCAAAGTCATAGTTCAAAGTATTAAAAAAAATCAATCAAAAAATAAATAGTGATTTTCATCACTAATACATGAGCAAGTATCCCAAGTCAAAAGGAAGAAAAGAAGGGAATGGAGCTTGAATCCCTGGAATTCTCAGCATTACACAAAACTGGAAGGCGATCCCCATTACAAGTTTGGTGCACAACCAACCTGGCAATGGTGATATCCTTACGCATGACGATATGTCTATCACAAAAGCTATGCATTTGTGAAGACCAATGTTTGAATGTGGATGAGCTAGCTTTAGGTAACCCAATACTGCCTAGTGGTATAGTCCAACTAAGTCCAACATAAGAATGAGATGAACACTTAAGGATCCCCGATCTTAGCAATGGGCTAAAAGAATCCCTCCTGACATCGAAGGAAATATTTGAGTTCTATCTAAATATATTCATTTGCACACATAGGGATACTTAGTATATAGGTCCATGATGAAAACCCTACTTTTCAAAATCCTTGTATGGACAATACGCAACTGGTGATAGGGTAACTAGAGTGTTTGAATCTCAGGAAAACATCAAAAATTCTTATATAGCAACAAACCATGTCATCAATCATACCATCATTTTCTTTATAAGATTCTATAAATTAGGGGGTATCAACAGAGTAGGATAGATACCACATATATATTAGAAATAATATATAGATGGCCACTGACTACTTATGTATCTTTTAATTTACAGAAACTTATCAAGAAAATACACACATCTCACATCTCATATATGAATACTTAATCAATTTTTATCACAAGAATGATTATTTAAATTCATGATTATTTTTTTACTTTCTGTGGTATCACCCATTTAGATTGATAAAACTCATATGAATTCCTTATGTTTTAAGTGATTAAAGCATACAGGTTCATTCATACCATATCATTACATAAGTTAGATGCATACAATTAAAGCAAAATTAAACATGCATTTAACAATGACATTGCATCCATAAGTCATTAATCATCCATCATTGCATCATAAAGCATATAGGCAATATCCATTTGCATACAATCATAAATCCATCATTAGATCAACTCATAATACATCACATCATATCATATAATCATCTGCATAAGCATCCATCTAAACATCATCATAAATATCATATATCATCTAACATATACATAAGTCATCATAATACCATCATCACATCGCATCATAAAACAAAATAACAACAAAAACATAAGCAATAAATGATACACATAATGAGTCATAATGGAGATATATCATATAAATATGTGTATCAGGTCCATAAAGGTACAAAAATGCCCATGGGCTATAGTCATATAGGTGAAAGTCCATCATCAATCAAATACAGGGCCTGAGCCCCCTGCATCACCTCCCCTAGTGCCACCTCCCCCTGTGGTGGTGTCATGGGTAGAGTGGTGTGAACCTGCTGGCCTCTCTATCTGAGTCCTCGTCCTCTAGCTAGGATGGACAGAAGACTACCCTGAGGTGGAGCGCCCATTGACCTATGAACCACCTACACCTGGTGCCTCCTTAGGAACAATCCCATGTCTCTTAAGCTGCATCTCGAGAGAAGAAATATGGGAAACATGACCAAAGATCTTCCCCTCATACTCATCCACTAGTGACCTCAGGTGTTGAAGCTCTGCCCCTGAATCCATCCTTGTAGTACCCTTTGAGGTAGAAGGAGGAATAACAAACTGCATCCTAGCCACACCACCCCCAACAGTAGCCTACAGAGCCTGTATATGTGTTGTCAGCTACTCTATGGTGGCATCCTACTTCTAGACCTAGATCTTGGTCGACTGAAGCTCAACCTCGACCTCATGTAACTGTGCTCTCAGAGGAGAATATCTCTCCTCGGGATCTAACTCCTCCTCCTCCTCCTTAGGAGCATCTGGCTCCTCCACTACCACTTGCTCTATTGGTTGGCCCCATACCTCGATCCTGGCTTGGACTCTACACCCTTTAGGATCATCGCCATCATCCCCACCATCATCCTCATGACCTAGGCTGCCATCACCATGCCACATCCGATCCCCCCACCACTGAGTGTATGCCTCTGTAACACCCCCTACAACTCCTGGGTCAACTATTGGGGCATCCTCCTCATCTAAGAGATCTGTAATCTACTGTGAGGGAATATCCTTCTCTATCGTTATGTGCCTATATAAAAATGGAACCAGAGGCACATCCTGCTATAGCCCATATTGATGAAGAACCCAAGAGTAGAAGAAATGCTCCTAGATGCCAACCTTGCAGCCAAGGAGCCACCGCTCACGTCGCATCCTAGCAGTAAAACTGGTCGGGTCATCCCATGTTGGGCACTCATGATATGGCCGCCAC
Source organism: Wollemia nobilis (assembly GCA_028583015.1). Classification (NCBI taxonomy): domain Eukaryota; kingdom Viridiplantae; phylum Streptophyta; class Pinopsida; order Araucariales; family Araucariaceae; genus Wollemia; species Wollemia nobilis. The sequence goes on from JAQPPZ010001538.1 coordinate 1,243,659, forward strand.
ATGACATCGTTGGCCTACAACCCAGTGAAAGTAGCAATGTAATGGGAAAGCTCCCCCGCATGAGGATGGCTCTTGTGCTCCTCGTGCTCTCGAGCCCATCTAGTGGTATAGCACTGCATCCGCTCCTCCATAACTATGATCTCGATTGGTCAAAAGCCCTCTAGGATGATCTACCTTGATGTGCTCCCATCCCCAAACCTATAGAAGCAAGTTGCAAGCAATGTTGATGCGACCTCACCGATAGATGTGGTACAACTCATCATAGCACTAAGCCAACAAAGATCTACCCCATGCATAGATGATAGGCTCCTCACTATCCAACAAATCCTGAACCATCGCAAGGAGGTTCCACGGGAACCTCAACCCTGAGCAATCTGGAATCAATATGTTGTTGATAACCATCAGAAACACTGCATGCCTCATAGAAAAGACCTCCTCATCATACCACTGAGATATGGACACTCCTCCAGACTTGGTTTCCTTGAAGGCCTCTGCAGAGTGCCCTCCGAACACCCGAGTGAAAACAACCTCTCGATCATTAGTGGCCGACGAGACAATGGCCACTCCATCAAAGGGGATCCAAAAGATCCTATACACATCCTCCAATGTGATGGTCATCTCGTCGGTCGAGAGGTGGAAGGTATTGGTCTGAGGGTCCCACTGATGGACCAAAGCCATAAGGTAGGCCTGATCTGACATAATATTGGGCAGCCTAGTAACATACTGTAGCCCACGGGCTTTGAGCCACACCTAGTCTGTGCCATCCAAGAGAGGCAGAAGTGTATTCATAAGCTTCAGGTCCATAGCCCGAGCAATAAGAATCTAATAAAATAAAGAGAACAACAAAGCATAACTACAATGCATCTAAGGCATAGATCATAATAAACATGAAAATGGTGCAAATGATGATAGGCTATTCTAAGTATAGGCAAAATAACAAGATTGCACCTAATCAAACAAGTCAAAATTAAAAAAAAATCAAAACGGCAACCCAAAAAATTCACTAAGTGCTCTTGGTCGTTGTTGCCTACAGCAACCAGAAATCGATTGTTGATGCTAAGAGTTGCCAAGCCCCAATGGTCATATTTATGACCGTTGGGATACAAATCGACCACTACCAGTGATAGCGGCCAAATTGTAGGCCATTTTGGCTGATTTGATCGATAGTGGCCAATAGGCAACATGGTAAACGCATAGGTCCTAGGCTAAAAAATACCAAAAAATAATAGAAATAAGAAATGGAGACAATCCCACCACATTAAATCCTAAACTAAGCCTAGCTACGGGTTTAATTCATTACCAACAAGCTTAATGAGGTTTATTTACCGATTACTTAATGTGGTTCAATTTTACCCAAAAAGAAACAAGCAGGGTTAAAGGTTTGAGAGAGTACTCAAGAAGCTATGGCTCCTCCACTCAAAGATGCTTCACCCCATGAAACCATGATCTTCCAAATTGTAGAAACACTCCAAGTTGCAGAAGTCACTTTCACCTCAGAGCTCAAGAAAGAAAACTGACATCTAGCAAAGTGAAAAGACAAAAATCCTAGGTTGCCTTTTATATTGCCTTGGTCACCAATGACGTCAGTGGCCTGCATCTCTTGGCCGCTCAGGACGAGAGTGGCTACTGCCAAGAATTTGGTGGTTGTTGGACCTGACAATAGTTAAGTCCTCCAAACATTGAGGTAATGATTCAAATGATGTGCGCCATATTGCATGATTGGGTCATCCAACATTTATCAGACTACTGATCATCATACACCCTGCAAATAGACCAGTCTACGTTTTTGCTCAACATTGTGTTTTTCACATAGCACATCACAAAAAGAGGCATTTGTAGACACCTAAAAATGTCATATTTATGGGAGATACTCACATAGGCACATTCATAAGATCATATGACATAACCTTGGGCCTTCCAAGCATCAAAAGTGATTCTCATCACTCATTTAGGGAATTTTGAAGCCCATCCAAGCTTAGCCACTCAAGCCCAAAGCGGACAGAACTTAGCCGCTCAAGATTAGAGTGGCCAGACCTTAGCCACTATAGGTGACAACAGATAAATCTTAGTCATTGCAGACAATAATGACTAATCCATAATAAGCAATTTTTTGAAAAACAGGCCTAATCAAGGGTGAAAGTGGCAGTCTGCATGCAATAAAGGTGAGCAAGAGTAACTTTGAATTCCTCTTCATGGCCAGTTCACATGGGAGAATTGAGTCTAAATTTAGACTTTAGTTAACTGGTATTTAAATATATAAAATACAAAAGCTTCTCATGCTAACTTTCACTATGCATGAGGGATTCAATCCTAGGGTTTTGAACATAGACTTTAGGGTTTTACACATCTTTAAAAAGTGCAATCCTGAGAGCACAAGAGGACAGAAAGAGACAAGATCATACATCGATCATAGTATTATAGGAACACACTAGGTCATTGAAGAGAGCTTTCAATACTTGGAATGCTTTCCTTGGAGATTATCTTATGGCGAAGCCTTGACATATTGGAGGAAATATTGGAATACCTTGGAGGAGCAACAAAGTGCCAGCATTTTTAGTATTTTTCCACATATAGGATATTCAATACATTGAACAAAGTGACCACCTTTTTGACATTGGATACAAGCATTGATCCCTAGCATTGGGACAAAGAAGGCAAGATTTTCCATGGTGTTCATTGTCCTAGACAGTGGCCCGCAGGCCTAGATTAGGGTTTTAGACATTAGATTCATTACTTTATTTTATTCATATTTATATATTATTACCATAGAATAATTTATTTACCTTCATAGCATTAGTTTCAATTACACTTGCTTTCATTAAGATATATCTATTGCTAACAACCTCATTCGGGGAGGCAATCTCAGACAGCTAAGCGTGTGCTATTATTTTCATTATTGCAGGGTCATAGGTTCATCGGACGAAATCTGCAACATTATGAAGCAAGAGGATCCCTCTAAGAGACATACCATGAGAAGGAGTCATATGTAAGCCCTCATACATTTTCATGTGTGAAATCGGGAAGCCCTTTAAAAGTGCACCACCCTTTTGCAAAGGGGGACATTCTACCCACTTGTAACCATATTGTATTGAAATGGGTATCCCTAAGAGGGACCAACATGTAACCAAGTTTTAAATACAAATAAAGGGATCCATATTTGTTGTTTCCATGTTATATGGTTTTCATGGTCTTTCATTTCATTTTGCATACAATATTGCAAGTAGAGTTAGGATCCGGTGCGTGCATCCCGAGGTTGCTACAATATGAGTAATCCAGGTAAATCTCACCAGCAAGCAGTAAAATGGATACTCAAGTATTTTAAAGGGACTTCAAAATTCTCACCAGCAAGCAGTAAAATGGATACTCAAGTATTTGAATTTTTAAGGTTCCAAATTTGAGTTATAGGGCTATGTGGATTCAGATATGGCATGTGATTTATATGGTGGGAGGGGAACTATTGGGTATGTATTCACAGTTGGAGGTATAGTAATGATTTGGATATCCAAGCTACATGTTGTAGCTCTTTCTACTATGGAGTCTAAGTATGTGGCCATCACGAAAGGTGCCAAAGAGTTCATATGGCTTCAGAGGTTGATTGAGGAGTTGGGTCAGGAGCAAAGAGATGGGACACTTTGGAGTGACAGCCAAAGTTCCATTCATTTAGCTAAGAACTCTACTTTTCACTCACAGAAAAAGCACATTCAGTTGAGGTATCACTTAATTTGATCAGCAATGGAGGATGGTTTGGTAAAGTTGGGTAAGATTCACAGTTCCAAAAGTTTTGTTGATATGCTTACTAAATTTGTAACCATGAAGAATTTTAGCTTTTGCTCTACTTCGGTTGTCCTTAAGGAGTAATGTCATGTTATGAGAAACTTTCAGTCCTAGGGTGTAGGGATGTTGCATCAATCTTGTCTCCAAGTGGGAGATTGTTAGGTAATGGAGCCAAATTGATAAGAAAGGAATTAATTACCATTAAATATTGTTTGTGGGGTTCCAAGGCCATTAAATATTGTTTATGGGCAACGATCAACAATAGGCCCCTGAACGGGGTTCCAAGGGGCAACATTAAATATTTAATTACCATTAAATATTTAATTGCCATTAAATATTATTGATCGAGAAATTTCTTATTGAAAATTTAACCGTATTTCTTGGTGAAAAACACTTTTCAAAATAATGTTATAAGCGTATGGGTGGTTTCAGCTCATGTTTTTGGCCCATTGTATTCTGACACCACTATGTGGTTTTGGGTAGAGGAAAATCCACGAATCTCTATATATTTTGTATTGTAAAGACTGCCTCTATGGTAGAAGGCTATTTTCTGGTTTGGAGGAAGAGAGGGGAGGAGACATTGTACAAGTGGAGAAGATTGTTGTATTGTTGCTAATACAAAGGATTGATTGTTTCTCCATGGATGTAGGGTACACTTCCCAAACCATGTATATCTTGTGTCTCTTACATTTGTGTGATTGCTTGTTGTTTATTGCATTGTTTCCTATTTTGCTTATGGGAGCTTAACTAGGGTTTGAACTGTTTCTCCATTTCTTCTATTATTATTATTTGTCTTTTTCATAGGCTGTGTATTGTTTGTACATGGTGTATTCCCAACATTTGATCCCTCTTTTCCATCATAAACACTCTTTTAAATAGTTTTATCATTTGGTCCATAATTGTAAAAACTGCAACTCCCTCAATGATGGTCCATAACTGCAACTACATTCATGATGGCCTAAATTATTAATTGCACTCATAGTGGTTCTCATTTATAGCATGGTAGTGGTCTCAATTAAAAATACTTCCATATTTGACTGTTATAATTTCCTTCAAGGATGGCCAAAAATAGATTTAGAAAATCGTTTATTTGATTATGTGGCTAACCTTAGCCAATATAATCAAATAAAAAAATGAGGCATATGACCCCATGTAGCCCAATTAGGGGTGCCTCAACCACCATGGTCGAGTAATTATAGATACCTCCATGTTTACAAATTTTATGGGGGCTACCCACTTCTCCAATGTATGATATAAAAAAATCCAAACGCAAACCAAAGACTCATTGATCGTCACATCATGTGCTCCTATTGGAGCACTCGAAGACCTCCACTTCTACCTATGCCATTTGATCATGTGCACTTTCTCGTGTTTTTGATCTGCTTGTTGAATCTTCTTCACCTTGGTGTTTTTGCACACCCTACCACCTGTCACTACCTCATTAGGGTGCTTCAAAACTCATAATACCACTTACACCATTGATTTTAATACTCTCACCCAAACCATATATTTCTATACCATTTGAATTTTATCACTCTCTAACTGGCTCCACATGGAAGCTATGCTCCAATTATTTCTATCACTTGTGTGGTCACTCATGTCGCTAGATCTGGAACTTGTTTGTGCATCATATTATCAATTTTAATTTATTAAAATTGATCTGATGATGCACAAACAAGCGCCCTAGGGGGTTAGGTAGTGCCCCCTCCTTTTATTTATAGTTTTTAATTTATAGGATGAGGGGTGATGGAGTGGGTTAGGAAGTAGGGAGAAGGTGGTGAGGATGGGGGGGGACATTAGGGGTTTAGGCTAGAAAATAGAATTGGGAAGGGGGTTTATGTGGTAGGAGTAACTTAGGGAAAAGATAGGCTATGGTGGACTTAGGAAATGTAGAAGGGGGGTGGCATGGGGAGATCACATGGATGGATAAGGGTAGGAAAAATAAAAGGTTTATTTAGAAGGTAAAAATTTATAACAAGGGGTTGAAAAGGGCTAAAATATTTAATTAAATTTAATTAAATACATAATCAAATTTAATTAAATATATAATTATAATTTAATTAAATATTAAATTTAATTATATATTTGAATTAAAACATAAAAAAATAATTATTATTATATATTTAAAACCCTTGGAGGTCAAAAATAATTAATTAAACCTTATTTAGGACAAAAATTATTGACCAAAGACCTCTAGAAAACCAGAATAAGCCCTAATCATGAAGACATAAGATTTTTCAAAAATAATCTTGGAGGATAACAAAGGACTCACAAAGACACCTAATTTATGATAATTGAAAAGGACTAGGGGGTTATTGCAAATTTGAAAAGACCTAAGACAAAGACTCACGGGACACCAAAAATTCAAAATTTGGGAATAAACTCAATTTAGATTTTGAGGATCTAATAAGTACATCAAATAATATTTTAAAGGATTTAGGGAGATCTATGTTTTAATACATTAGCTCATGCATACACTTAGGGCCAGTAGATGGTCCTTGATCCAACCATATATGGATCAATCATCCAAGAATACCTTGAACTTCCTTGTCGCCAATTGATCAAATATATATATAGAATAATCTATTAAAATGTGGTTGAGGCATTACACAACCCAAATGGCATCCTAATGTATGCATAAATTATATTTTCTATGAAAAATGTGGTCTGCAACTTATCTTATTTGGCTATACTAATTTTATTATAGTCAAAAAACCCATCTAGGAATGAATAAATTTCATGTCCTACTACTTCCTCTAGAATGGGATCTATGAATGGAATAGGTAAGGGATATTTAATCATTACTACGTTCACACTTCCTTTTTCAAGGTGACCTCAATAGATGAAACTCACTCACTCGTGGTAACCCTAAAAATAATATCAGCATCCAGCATCTTGTCTATCTTCGTATTTACTAGAGCTACATACTTGGGGTTCATCATCCTTCTTATTGATTGTGCCCAAAAAAGTAATGTAATATTGTGGACACATAATTATAGTGGTATACCTTTCAAATTATTATATTCCCATGCAAAAACATTCTAATATTCCAAAAATATATTGAAATTTATTTCTTTCAATACTAGATCCCAATCATCACCACAATGGATCATTCTAGGTTCATTCTTCATTAATAGATTCATGTTTATGATCCAAGGTCCCTCATATTTAATATTTTCTAGCTCCCCCTTAGCCTTTTCCACATTTATTATATGTGTTGGTTTCACATATATATTTGCATATTTGATTGTATATTCTATAAAACTCTTAGGAAATATCACATTATGTAGTAATGATATGGATTCAAGAAAAATAGCCATTTTGATTTTGATTGTTGTAGTTAGAACTTCTATTGCCAACTCTTGTACAACTCCTTTTTCTTCTGATATGCAAGGCTTATTTAATTATCTTCTTCTGCTAGCCTTAACTAATTAGCTTTCTATGCCTCTTCTTCAATTATATTTTTTCCACCTACCACATCTTCCTTTATTTGGTAGGTTCTAGGTAAGTATCCTTCTTAGCTTGACTTCGTGTCATGACTTATACGTCTTTCCTAGTTTCCTCCTCTTTTACTAAGGATGCATCAATGTCTAATAAATTCACATTTTGTGAGCCACTCGTACCTTCTTTCTTGGGATAATTGACCTTCTTGTGGTTAACTAGACCACATCATCTACACGTGTGTAGCATTATTTTGCATTATCTCCTATGTCTAGGGAGAAGTACAATTCTTCACAAAATTCCCCCATTCCTAGAAATTGTAGCATTGTTTCATTGGTCTTCCTTTTGAATCATATTGCAAGTGGCTCTACCCTCCTTGCATGTTGCCTTGATACGACCTTCCCCCTATATGATTATTTTTTTAACATCCACTAATTGTGGCTTGTCCATTCCCTTAAGGCTTTAATTTTTCCTCCTAGTCTTGAATTAAAAGAGAATGCTAGTAAAATTTCAAATTGAACATATATTTCATTACTTCATGTCCTAGCACATTACATATGTGATAGTATTCATTCTAAGTATAATCCACATTTGTATGTCCTTAAATATTATATTTCATATACCAAATATATTTTTGATCTTGTCTCGTATCTCCTTTGGTTTTTTATTATTTATCAAATTCCTTTTAGAATGATTGGATAGTCTAATTATAACACACTAAAAATGACCCATTACAATTTGTACTAAATACAAATAACTTGTAAAAATGAGCCTCTAGCTACTTGCCTCGATTTTTATGCCCTCCTAGAAAGATCAAGTAATTTTGACAAAATCGTATCATACGATCTTGGATCGTACGATATGATCCCTAATCGTATGAGTACGATCTTGCTCAAAACTAAAAATCTCAACTTAGCAAGGTGAAAAAATTAGTTTTAACAATTTTTGTCTCTATCTGTGCAACCGTGTGATAGTTGTGGAATCAGATTTGCCCAATCATGCCCAGATTGGAAGGAGTTGCAACTAAGTTGGTTTCTAGCCTATTTTGGTTTATTTGTCCAGCTTACTTAAGCAGACACCCTTCCCCTCAGATTCCTCATAGTGTAATTAGCATATCAATCAATTTTATACATTTGAATCATTATAATTTTTGCATTAGGCCTAGGCAATTTTATGTTTTGTGCAAGATCAGAGAGTCTGATCGAATATTGGATGGTACGATCTTGAACCAGAGGCATACGATTTTTCTTAGACAGTATGATCTTGCTCTGAGATCACCTGGGGGTAACCCCAAGTGTTAGTTTACATATTCTAAGCTCTAGTCCTTTTAGATATACTATTGTACTTATCATTTGAATCATATAGATTGCATAATTTAATCATTTGCATTTTGGAGTTCACCTATTTTGCATATAATTGCATATTGCAAGTAGTTTAAAGTGATTTTTAATTATTTGTTTTTAATTACAGCATTGAATAGTCGATATTTAGTTTCATTTTGCTTTAAAAGAACAATAGAATCTCTATTTTCCATTTTTTGCACTCTATCCATGCATTTGCAGGTTTTTTCAAGATCATATTGTTTGATCTTTGATTGAATGGTATGATTTTGAGTTGTATTCTTACGATCTTGCTTTGTTTGTAAGATTTTGACATGCTACGTATGATCTATATTGCAATCAAAAATCAAAACCTTCATCAAAATTCCGAATATAGGTAATAGTTTGAATTTGCTTTTTTTTTAAGCACTGCATTATCCATCTAAATTATGTTTTATGTTGTTTGTTGTTTACATATGAAGAAAAATTACATATAGGTTAGCATAGTTACATATTTGCCAAACTAGGTGTATGCGTTATTTGATAAAAATACCACATCAAAACAAATCCCAAACCTAGGCATGAAAACAACCATAAAATATTTTGTGGTGAACCCTAAAATCAATTTGTCAAAAAATCACCATTTAGAAGGTATGATCAAGTACCTCTCTTTCGAGGTGTAGACCATCCATTCTAACTTTCCCCTTTGAGGCATGGATCCATTATCCTGGAGGAAAGGAGTGCAAGAATTTTTGACCTACATTCTTTGGTGAACCCAACGTGGAACATAGGCATTCTTCTGGTTCTTAAATAGTTATAAAACAAAAAAAAAACAAAAAAATCAAGAAAAAGACATTAGTTTAAATTACATAATTTTGCACTTCATAGATGGTAGATTACAACATAAGGAGAGCTCTCCAAATTAATGTTAGTACAATATTAGCAAACAAATAATTTTCTTCATTAGGTAGTGTACCATACCCTGAGATTTGGATAAGGTTAGAAATTATAAGAGCTAAAGAACCTAAACTTATGAAAATCATAGGGTTTGACTTGTCTAGAATCTTGGATCCTGATAGTGCACCTTTCTACTTTGATATTTAGAGAGCATGTGATATGTGGCTCGCAGATAAGAGAGTTGTAATTTTCCCAAGTCTTTACTCCTTTGAATATTATCTTGAGAATGCAATAGTAGCACATAAGTTTCTACCATGAGTGGAAGATCAAGAGGTTGTTTTAGACAATAAAAGAAGATTTAACAGAATTCCTAGGGTTGATATTCATAAAGAATATTGTCATGAACTATACTTTCATATGCCAGATTATGAATTTGATTGCATTACTATAGCTCATTTCATAAAAATTTTAAAGGCTAACTTCCAGTTTGAATAACATTACATGTTACCAGAGCAACTTGAACCTGTTAATGATATCTATAGGCTTTTCCAAGAAAATTAAAATTTAATAGTTTTGTTTGCTTTATTGCTTGCAATTTAAAAAATATATATATAAAATCACAAAAACTCAAAAAAACAATCATATTATTTTATTTTATTTAGTTAGGTATATATATATAGCATATATACCCCAAAAAGTTTTAAGCACATATATATAATATATCTGCAAGATAAATAGTATAAAGCAAAATGCCTATAGTAATAAGTGGTAAACAAGTGGAAAATGATAATATCAAGAAAATGTTGAGGATAGAGCCCTCATTGAATATTATGTAATTTTAGAAGATGAAGGTGATAATGGAGAAGACAAAGTAGAAAATGTTGAGGAACCTACATTAGATGATAAAGGAAATGTTAAATTGAGTCTATTGGAGAATTTGAGTCTATGGAAGAACAATATCAAGTAAATTTTTAGGATAGATCCCTCATTGAAGATTATGTACTTTTAGAAGATGAAGGTGATAATGGAGAAGACAAAGTAGAAAATGTTGAGGAACCTACATTATATGATAAAGGAAATGTTAAATTTGAGTCTATTGGAAAATTTACCCAATTTATAAAAGACCATATAGAAGATTTTAATAAAGCAGTACAAATTGATAATTCAAGATAAGGTTCTATGGAATCAGCCTTAGCAGCTACTTTTCAGATATATACAAATCCATTACCTTACATGAATTCAATAGATCAAGATAATAATAAAGCAAGACCATCTAATCAAATCATGGTACCTTTAAATCAAAATTTTCAAAAGCCAATGATGCAATCATCTAATATGGTTGCTAGTAACACCAAAGTAAATTTTAAACAACAGAAGCAACCATTTTCTTCCATTTTTTCTCAGGCTCTTAATCAGCAAGTACCAAAGCAACAAAAAGCTAAGCAAGTACAAAATACCAATTATCAATAGAAAATTTAAAAAAATATAATTCCCACCAACACTTTACATAATAGTGTTTCAGTTGGAAATATTTACACAACAACACCTACTTATTATCAAAGACATAATAATATGGTGCAACAAAATCAGTTTGGTGGTCAGCAACAAGGACTTGAATATATGGTTAAATAGTTAGCTTCTCGTCTAGACCAAATAGATCCCTACCGTCCCACATACAGTTATAGAGAGATGTGTAGTCAACCTTTGGATCCTATTATGGTAGCTCAACCTTACCCTAAGCATTTCCCTATGCTTGTTCTCTCGATATATAAAGGAATCAAAGATCCTATTGAGCCTATTTGCATGTTTAGGATAGCATGTCATGATGTTTCTCATGATGACTTGTTGTTACTAAATATGTTCCCTAAAAGTCTTGGAGGCATGGCTATAGAGTGGTATTATAAGTTTTTTTTTGGTAAATAAAAGTCTTCATTAATTATCGGGTTTTGCAGGTTAACCCAAAACCTATTACAATATCCAACCTTCTACTGAGATTGTAGATCCTAGTCATCCTTGAAACTTTCTTACCAGAACTTGTGTTGAATCCCCTACAACACCTTACTAACAAGGCACACCCATACCTAAACATAACTGTAAACATTACTTACATTGACAAGAAATTGAAGTTTGGAACTTTGCACTTGTGAAACCTGTTGCTTGCCCATTTCCTATTCTCTGTCGAAATCCTCCAAGGCTTACACCCTGTTACCTTCATTTCCAATTTGGTATGATTTAGAGGGAAACCCCATAGTTATTACCAACTCCATGGGGAAAGAACACCCATTCATATTTCTCCTTAACGGGTAGGTTTCTTTTCATGACTAATAATGTTTTCCACTTCAAGTGGCACACCTTGTGTCCATGTCACCAAACTACCAACATCAACACCTATGTTGGCTAATTTGTCAGCTGACCTGTTGGCCTCATGATACACATGACGAGCCCTCCTGTTCTGTCTTTCCGCAAAAAGGATCCTCACTTCATGGATGACTCCCTCGATTCTCCATGGAGGTTTTTTGTTGTTGGTTAACAGGTTGATGATGTTCATTGAATCACCTTCAATCATCAAGTTACCTTGACTTGCTTGGGAAACTTGCAACCCTCTCCAAAGGGCTCTAGTTTCTGCTTCGTTATTAGTTCTAATTCCCAATGGTTCAACGAAGGCCTTGACCAAATTTCCTTGATGATCCCAAATTATTCCTCCAGCTCCAGCTCTTCCCGGGTTCTCCTTGGCTGCACCATAAAAATTTAGTTTAAACCAACCCGGGGGGTGGCTCCCAAGAAATCCCATTTCTAGGATTGGGCAAAGGAATGGAAGGTTTATCCTCAATACCTAAGGCCCGAGCTAATTATTTTTCTTGGGGAGGAATTGAGTGGTTCTCATCCACTAAGGTGCTAAGGTTTTCTTTCGCAAATACAATAATCCTATTGAGGATTGTTTTTGGGTTGTGAATGGTATCCTTAAAGGCTCTATGGTTCCTTTCTATCCAAATATTCTAGAGAAAATGATGCCAACAGATTTTCCATAGGTACTTAATTTTTAGGCTAACAAAGGGTTGAGGCCATTGATGGAACACTTCGGATATAAGAGCAGGCTTAACCCACGAGATCCTAAAGGCTTGGAAAAGTTCATCTAGGATGGACTCCGCTACCGGACACTCCAGAAACAAGTGTTGGGTTGTCTCCCATCCTGCCCTACACATGTAGCAATAGTTAGCAATAACCATACCTTTGGATAACATATTGTCCATAGTGAGGATTTTTCCTTGAATCACCAGCCATGAAAAAAAGGATATTTTAGGAATTAAGCCTTTGATCCAAACCAAACTCGGTTGAAACTATTGACCTTCCACATTGAGAAGCAAATTATAAGCAGAATTAATTGTGAAGTCACCACTTTCAGTCTCAGCCCAAACAATGTGATCTTCATCCTCTCCAGAGGGAATAATTTGCTAAGTTAAAATGTTATAAAGCTCTTCAGACTCCGCTTCAAAACCCTATACTCTGATGTGTTTCCACCTGTTGATATTTATATCCTGCCACATATAATTTGCAACCTTCTTCCCAATATGCTACTCCATATGCTCTTGAATCCTAGCCAAACAAGGATTCTAGGATAACTCCTCAGCTCTCACCCATCGATCCTTCCAAAAGTCTATTGTTTACCCATTTCCTAGAATCCATCTAAGACCTTTCTTGACAAGATCCCTGCTCATGAGGATTGCCTTCCAAAAAGTAGACCCCCTGCTTGCTAAGTTGTCATTAAGGAAGTTCACACCTTGGAGGTATTTCCTCCTAACTATGGCAGTCCATTCAATATCTACCTTAGTCAATAACCGCCATGCTTGTTTGGCTAACAGAGTTGTATTGAGATGAGCAAATATCCTCAATCCTAACCCCCCATCAGCTTTAGGTTTGCAAACCTTGTTCCAACCTACTAAATGGATCCTTTTCTTATCCTCAGTCCCTGACCAGAGAAAAAAAATTTGAAGCTACTCAATTTTGTGATACACCTTTTTGGGAGCTCTGAACACTGATAGGAAGTAAACGGGTATACTTTGAAGTGAAGCCATAGTTAAAACTACTTTTCTTGCTTGAGATAACATATGTCCTTTCCACATTGATCCTTCAGGTTTCCCCATAAACAGGGGAAGACCTAAATAGGAGGTGGGAAGAGATGCAATCTGACATTCCATGATCCTTGCTATGTTGTTTTGCCTAGGAATGGGGTATTGATGAAATAAAGTTTTCTCTTATCAAAATTCACTTTCTGTCCAGTCGCTTATTCATACATTATGAGAATATTTTTAATCCTTCTTTCCTCAACCACAGAAGCCAAAATCAGTAGCAATGTATCATCAACAAATTGTTGATGTGTCATTAGGGTAGTTAGCGACATGGCCTTGATACCAGATATGAGTCCATATACCATTGCTGCCTTAATGGTTCTTCCCAAGGCCTCAGCTACGATGATGAATAGCATAGGACTTATGGGATATCCTTGTCTTAGACCAAATTTTATTTGAAAAAAACCTGCAGTAGACCCATTAACCAAAACTAAAAAACAAGGCTTAGAAATACACTCTCTTATTAACTTGACCCATTTCATGTTGAAGCCAAATTTTAATAAAACTGCCTCTAGGAATTCCCAATTTATCCTGTCATAAGCTTTGTTCATGTCTAAATTTAAATCCATGACTAATTTTTTGGTCTGAGCGACTGTATGAAGAGCCTCATGAATAGTAATAACTCCATCTAAGATTGATCTTCCTTGTACATAACTTCCTTGACTTGGATCAATGATAACCGGTAGAACTTTCTTCAAACGGTTGGCTAAAAATTTGGATAGAATTTTATAGGATATATTACATAGGCTAACCGGCCTAAAGTTAGCCATAGTCTTGGGGTTGGGGCCTTTAGGGATCAAAGCAATGAAATTTGAATTGAAACCCCTTGGAATATGATTTGAAATTTGGAACTCCTTGATTGCAGCAATAACTTCTACTCCAACAATATCCCAACAAACTTGGAAAAACCGTGGTGAAAACCCATCCGTCCCAGGAGCTTTGTCAGGATCCATGTTAAACAAAGCCTCCTTGATATCTTTGTCTAAAAAATTTGTTGTAAGAGACTCGTTAATCATTTCATCAATGAGTTGTGGAATGAATTGAAGGAGAGAGTCCTTTGCTTGGGCATTACAGGCCCGTTCTTCACCCAATAATGAACTAAAAAAATTAACAGCCTCATCCCTGATCTCCTGAATGTTTTGAGTTGAGGATCCATCCACCTTAGTTAAATTTCTATTATTGTTGCTTCTATTGCTCAATGTGGTAACATGGAAAAACTTTGAATTAGAGTCCCCTTCCTTTAGCCATAATGCCCTTGATTTTTTCCTCCAATACATCTCCTCACAAGCTAAAATATTATAAAACTCACAAAAGGTTTCCTTCTCTTCAGTCCTTGTCGCCTCATCATAGGTTCCATTTTGGATTTTGCTTTCTATTATTCTCAGTTTTTCCCCCACTGCTCTCTTATTCTCAAAAATATTTCCAAAGACTTCTTTATTCCATATTCTAAGGTTGTTTTTCACCATCTTAAGTTTTTGAGATAGTTTGAAGGAAGCATTTCCCTGGATAGGCTGCTGCCACCATTCCTCTATTCGTTTCTTGAAGTCCGGATGTTTAACCCACATTGACAAAAATTTGAATGGATTTTTAAAGGAGTTAGCCTGAAATACCTCCCATAGAATAAGATTATGGTCTGAAGCGCATTTAGGAAGGGCTTGTAATGCTGAATCACCAAACATTGTTATAGCTTCCTTGGATAAAAAAACCTGTCCAACCTTTCTTGAATTAGCTGACTTCCTATTCTCTTGTTACTCCATGTAAATTTGGCTCCTTTTAGTCTTACATCCATCAATTTATTTGTGTTAATGAATTCATTGAAGTCCTCCATGCTCCTTGAGGGTAACCCAGATCCTCCCTTATTATCATATGGGTAAATGGGGGTATTGAAATCTCCCCCAATCACCCAAGGAATGTCTTTAAAATATTGGATCAAATGCCCTAAAAACTCCCATAGTTCAGACCACCCTTGGATAGAGGTGGGGGCATAAACATTTGACATAATCCAATTCTTATTAGTATCAAAATCATGAAATAATATGCTTAAGACTCTTTCATTTGCCTGAATAATACTTCCTTATATTTTAATAAGATCCCATAAAATCATGAGGCCCCCAGATGCTCCTCTCGCCTGTTGAAAGGCCACTTCCCCTTACTTCCAAATCCTTCTAGCTATAAGTGTTGATTGTGCCACATCTGTTTTGGTTTCTTGAAGAAAAATGATAGTAGGATTCCAATCCTTCCTTATAGACTTCACCATCCTTTTTTTTGGTGGGCTGTTTAGGCCTCTCACATTCCATGATAGAACCTTCATTTAGACTATTTGATATTTTTTCCCCGCCCCCTTCCCTGAGCCAAAGGGAGTTTGTCAATTTTGCTATTATCTTGGCCAGGAATAGCTTGTTGTAACAATGTTTTTTGCTTTTTGTTTGCAATTTCTTCATTGATTCTCATTCTATAGTGCTCTTATGTAGATATTCTCCCTTTATTTCTTTCACTTCCATAATCTATCGGAGGCTTGGTGGTGCTTCTAGTCTATTTTGGACTGGGGGCATATACTGTGATAGTCTAGGGCTTGAACCTTCTTCCTCATTTTGGGGGTTTTCAATTCCCTCTTCATCCTCAGCCTTTTTTTGGTTCACCTCTCCTATCTGGTTCCTAAACAGGGGGCTTTCCTTCAAGGAACCTTTTACCGTTGGGCTCGTCTGATAAGGGATAATTTGCTCCACTACCGAATTAGGAGCTACATTCCTACCTCTTGTTTCCACAACTTTGACTCTTGACTCTATTTTTTCCATGTTTAAACTGAAATGACCTAGCAATTTTTCTTCATTTTGAGCATAGCTTTTGGGGCTTTTTGTCATAACTGTGGATGGTCCCGATTTGGATGGGGAGTCTAGGGTTTCAGGAAACTTGACATTGATGGTATCATCCTTACTATTTTCTTTTTCAACTTCTAGATTTGCTAGGATATCAAACATGTTCAAGTTGGGATCTTTATTACATACCTTATGATTTTTGCTTCCCTCATTATGTTGCTTTCCTTTCTCCTGCATTTTTGCCAGTTCTGTGTTGGCTTGGTCAGCTTGGTTATTCTTAACTTGTCAGTATCCTTCCAAGTTAAGACACGGTCCTTGAAACTTTAGGATCCCTCTCCCATTAGCTTTCCCTAGAAAACCTTCGCTCGTGGCTTCCTTTTTTGCAGTTATTGTCAGACATTGGGCTTGAAGGTAGCCCTGGGTTTTTCACACGCTAAAAAATGTCGGCTTGTTCTCATACTCCATAGGCTGAATCCATATGCTAGTTCCACCTAAGAAGGTAGATCAGAATCCAAGTTTGTATTTACACAGATCCTGGCATGCATCAGTCTAGTCCTTGCTCGGGTTGAATGGTCTATTGCCATGAGCTCTCCTATCGTCTTTGCTATGCCACTAAGCTAGTACTCATTAACAAACTGGGCTAGGAGGTTTGGTAAGTGGACCCAAATGGGTGCTATATTAATGTTCTGCTTCTCAGGGTTGAAATCCTCCCCCCACTTCCTCAGAAAGAGGCTACACCTTCCTAGAAACCAGGGTCCTCCTATCAAGATTCGCTTTGCATGATCTTTGTTGTTGAGTCTTATCATAAAAAACCTCTTGACATGGCTATGATTTCTAAGCTTCCTAAAGTTTTCCACTTTGTCGCGGCCCATGAGCGAATAGTCTCAATGTTCGGTCTTCCTCCCAAAAACTTGCCAACTAAGGATGATGCCTCCATATCCAAGAATATTTCCATAATCTCCACTAGTGCAGTTAACCTATTATTTTTTGGTATTAGGGGTGGTAGTTCACTGACTGGCTCCTTATTTTTCCCTTTCAGCATTTCCAAAAATGTTGGGCCCTTGTTGCCAGCTCTCGAACCCCAGTGGGACCCTTTGTCTGAGGGTTTATCTAGAGGATTTGTACCTTTAGCCTTTTCAAACTAAGCTGATAGGGAATCCTTTTCCTTTCCAGCTACAGCATTCTACCCTGCCTCTGGATCTTCTCCTTCCATTGGTTCAAAATTCTTGCCTACCATTTTTGCTCCTCCTCCGCTTCCTCCATCGCTCCTCATCTCTAGTTCAAAATTCCTGCCTGTCATTTTTTAAGTGGTATTATCAGTTACCCACTAATTATTTAAGGAATTTTGAAGAGATAGCAGAAATTTTTGTCCACCAATTTAGTGCATACATAGAGAGGCATGTGACTATTAAATATTTATACAACTTGAAAAAATGGAAATATGAAAGTTTTGTTGAATTCTTGACTAAGTGGAGATAAATTTTAGGCAAACTACACTTTGCATTACCTCATCGTGAAATGTTGGGCATATTCATAGGTAATTTGTAAGAACAACTATATTATGATATTTCTACTGCTACAGTAACATCCTTTGATCAAGCCATTGATTTAGCAAGGAAGGTAGAAGATGCCCTCATTAGAAGAGGTCAATTTAAGAAGAAATATGAAGACAAGACTTCTAAGAACCAATATAAGAATAAAAAAGTAGTGGGCAATGGAGTTACTGATAGTAGAAACATTTCAAGTTTTAATATTGCCAAAGTTGTGAAGAAGTTTGTATTAAAAATTCTTGATAAAACACCAAGATAATTTACAAGATTAAATTAGCCTTTAACTATGATTTTACCTCAACTATTGGAACAAGGCTTGATATGGTTTCCTGAGATAAGACAACCTGATACAACTATGGCTGGATTTAGAGCTGATTTACATTGTAATTTTCATAGAGCTGATGGTCATTCAATAAACTAATGTAAAAGATTGAAACACATGATACAAGATTTAATTGATAGTGGAAAAATAGATGTAGAGAATTTCCCTCCAATAAATGCTCAAAATAATACACAGAAGCCTCAAAATAAAAATGCAAATTAAAATTTGGATATTTTTCAATATCCTTTACCAAAGCATGGTAAAGAAGCTGTAAATCAAGTGGAACATCATAACATTCCTCATCCAACTTGATATGTGGGAACTATTAGCAGCTTTCTACCTCATCAATATTTGCAAAAATCATGTGTAACTATTGAATCTCTAGTTACTACTCGACCTATAAGATGTTGTCAAATTACATCTTTAGAAAGTGATGAAAATAATGAAACATAAAATGAGATGGATATTAATTCAAATAATTTAAATAGCTCAAAATATGAATCAGATCCAATCATTCCTATCATAGATTTAATGGTTTCTGAAGAACCATTTCCAATAAGAGTAACTACTATAACATCATCTCAACAATGGCTTTCAAATGAGCAAGCAAAAAATGTTAGATCCCATTTTGGTGATCCTCAACATAGCAATATTATGGGTACTATTGGAGTTGTCACAAGATAACAAGCACAAGTTCAAAATTCTCAAATTCAAATTCAAAATGAGAAAACAACTCCATTTGTGTCAAAAGATCCTACTAAGGGAAATAATGTATTAAGTTCACAAATATCGATGGGGTATTATTGAAGATTTATCAAGAATTATACACATGTGTCTTATCCATTGTATTCATTGAAAAAGAAAAATATTCCTTTTAGATGGGCATAGGAGTACCAAGGAGCCTTTGAGGAATTTAAGACCAAGCTTGTCAGTAGCTTGATTTTGGTGTTCCCAAATTGGGATAAGGAATTACATGTCCACATTGATTCTTCAAATTTTGCAATTGAATGTGCTTTAGTACAAGAATGATAGTGTAGGCTGGATCAGCTTATTTGCTTTACTAGTTGCATATTATAAAGGGCAAAGAGAAACTCTAGTACAACAGAAAGAGAAGCCTTAGGAATGGTGAAGAACACAAGCTTATACTGAGAGGGGGGTGAACAGTATAAGACCAACTTTTACTTTTCTTTCCCAAACAATATTATCCAATATATCAATGGCAATATCAAAAGCAGTAATCAAAGCAATGCATAAATCATCACACACAATAGAGACACCAATTTAACGTGGTTCACCCAATGTGGGCTACTCCACGGAGAAAATATTTCACTAAAATTTTCTCAACAAATCTCTTGGGAATCCTTCCCTATTACAATGTTTATGGACCTCTGTCCAAAGGAGACACCAATCCCCTAATCAAGTTCGTGGATACCTATCCACAGGAGACACCAATCCCCTTAGTTGGTTCATGGATCTCTATCCATAGGAGAACTCCTCCTTTGCTTTGGTTGGTGATCCTCTAGAAGACTACTACCTCCACTGCACTGGCTTGTGGATCTCTCTCCACTGAAGACCTCTATCCTCACCTCAAGACCTCTATCCTCACTACCCTAGCTAATGGATCTCTATCCACTAGAGACTACTATCCTCTGCTCTATCACCTCCAAAGCTTACTCTCAGCTCTGCTCAATATCTGTCTCAAATCTGCACTAAACACTATCCTTCGATCTAGCACAAATATTCTCACAAGTATATCTCTAGTCTAGCACAAATATACCCTCAAATATACACCAAAATCTATCCTCAAATATATCCTCAAGCCTTAACACAAAGCTTGATCCAATCACAAATCAACTCTGCTAGATCTGCCCCAAGCCTTAACACAAAGCTTGAACAAATCAATCAATCAACTCTGCTCTCAAGTCTTCTCAAAGACTTACCTCAAATATATCCACAAGTCCTCTCAAGAACTTGCTCAATCTACTCTCAAGTCTTCACTAAGACTTACCTCAAATCTACTCAACAAGTCCTCTCTAGAACTTGTCCAATATGCTCAACAAGTCTTCACCAAGACTTACCTCAAATATCTCACAATAACTACATTTCCAATTACTCAAATTTCAACAAGTCTTCACCAAGACTTACCTCAAATCTATCAACAAGTCTTCACCAAGACTTACCTCAAATCTACTTGTAAGCTTCCACAAAATCTCACACAAATCTATCCTTAAGCTTTCACAAAAGCTTACTCAAATATGTCCTTAAGTCCCCTCTAGGACTTACTCAAATATACTCACAAGATTTCACAAAAGCTTTCTTAACTCTATCCTTAAGTCCACTCTAGGACTTACTCAAATCTATCCACTAGCTTTCACAAAAGCTTATTCAAATCAATTGCAAAACTTGCATACAAAACTCAACTTAATCTCTTACAGAAAACCTCTTCAATACCACAAACAAGTTTCACTCAGAATCTTGTTTAACCATAGAAACATATAGAGAATGATTAGAGACTCAATATGTTTCACACTCACAAAACACTCAATCACTTTCAAACTCTCTTTCAAATCAATTTAAAATAAAGAACAATTTGTTTCATAGAACTTGAACTATCACTCCAATACATTCAATCAATAATGCTCATCCAAATTCACTCAACCATTCACTCAATGAAACACAACTTGCTTACAAACCCTAACCAAGTGTTTCACTATACTTCCAACAACTCACACTATGGAACTCAAACCTTGACTCAAGATGATTCCAAATTCACATAACAATGATACTCATGATATTTCACAAACCCTAGCTCAAGATAGTTCTCAATTTCACATAACAATGATACTCATGATCTTTCACAAACCCTAGTTCAAGATAGTTCTCAATATCACATAACAATGATACTCATGATCTTTCACAAACCCTAGTTCAAGATAGTTCTCAATATCACACTCAAATGTTCTCATAAATATTCACCAATCATGCATATGAAAACTCACTCAAACATTTCCAACAATCCTTTTCACTCCAACTTTGCATTTCACAACATTCAATCAAACAATATTTCACTCATAAGGAAGATATGCCCATACCTTTTGTTTTGATGGAGATATGTCTTCAAAACCTATCTCAATCACAATCAACTCCTCTTTGCCAATTTCAAGGTTAGATATCAACAATCTTTCTCAAAATATTTACTCAAATATTTCCCTCAAAAATTATTTCATCATACAAAAATATTAAATCTCAAGTACACCTTATAATCTCCAAACTTCAAAAATAATTAGCAAAGATTCAAATAACTCACTTTCACAATAATTTCCTTTATGCACCTTATTTCTCCTCTCAAAAATAATTATCACAATGTAGCTTTATTTCAAAATACAAAATACAATTTTCCTTGCATACCTTATCACTCCTACTTTATAAAATAAATTCTAACCACCAAAAATTAAAATAAAATATTTTAATTTTCTTATACCTTATATCTCCCTCAACAAACTCACAAACTACCTTTTAAATCTCATGAAACCCTCTAATGCAATTTTCGAATATCAAAAACCTTTGGATAAATTAAAACGTGAAAAGCATACCTTTAATTTAATTTTGCCCAAAAAATGTCTTCGATAAAATTTGAACACATGACCTCGCCTTTCCAACACCCTAGCACAAAGCGCATCCACCAGTTGGGCTACGTGCCCACACAAAATTAAAAGGTGCACTCTCCTCTATGTTCCTTGTCTCTTCTCCCACTTAGCACAAACGAAAAATGCTTTCCCTTTGCAAAACACAATCGCGTGAATCGAACCCACGATCTCACCCTCACAAACACCTTAACGCAGCCCTCGGCTGCCACTTGTGCTACCAAGCACCTTGAGACTTGCTTGGTGCTCCACTTCGATTTATCACCACGTCTGCCCTCTAACATTTAACACATGTGAATTATTTCCTTTCTTCTTTAATGAATGCACATGAATTCCTTAGACTTTGGGCACACAAATCGCATGGATAAGTTTTAATTAAAAACCTTTACCCCTTTTATACCATATGCTATGCATTCCAACACGTCGATGATTTAGGAAATTCAATTTTTAATTCGAATTTAACATTTAAACTTTTGGCGCCTTTATTATTTATTTAAATTTAAATTTTAACCTATGGTTAAAATATTTAAATTTAAATAAATTAAATAATAACCTTTAAAATCTGCCAAATGGGTCTTTTTGAGGATTTATAATTTAATAACTCCTTGGACCTCGTTTTTCTTCAACTCAACCTTTAACCAGAATATTATAATATTAAATATTATAATATTATTATTTCCTTTTAAACTTGCTTCTCCTTCCTTGGGTCTTCAATATTTTAAGGCTTTTTAGGCATATAATATTTAAAATAAATATTATATCCTATTCCTTTAAACTTCTTCCTTGCCTTTTGGAAAAACCACCTGATGACATTAATGACAACTGACATCAACCTCTTGACATCAATGACAACAAAACTTGCTCATATTTCCAACAATCTCCCCCTTTGTCATTGATGGCAACCCATTTTCCTTTAACCATTTCTTTTACCTTTTTTAATTCTACTCCCCTGAGAAATTACTCCCCCTAATTGAATGCTCTCCCCTAACTCAAATCTCTCCCCCTTTGACATCAATGGCAAAGGGCCACCTTTGGGGCTTGGGGCTAAATATAAGACTCTTAGCTTAGCCCCTCCCCCACCTCCTCTCTTTGAGGTGGTTAATTTTGGGGTGGGAGTATCTCTACTCCCAACATACACTGATCTTTACCTTTGTCCACCTTCTTCCTCAACTGATCCTTCTGATTCCTATAAATATTCATGTTCTTGCTTGTCTCTAGAAATTCTGCTCTACACCACTTAGCCATATGCCCAACATTATTGCACTTATAACACTTAATGTTGTGGTTCCTTGAAGGTGCAAATATCTTGAAGTTCCTCCTGGTGAAGCCATATCCATTCCTATCATGAACCTTGCAATTAACTACCTTATGACCAAACTGATTACAAGAGTAGCAATACCCTTGAAAGAGATACCCATTTTTGAAATTTCCATATCCCTATCTTTCATGTGTCCTGCACTGTGTAGCCTTGTGACCAAACCTGTGACATGAGAAGCAACATCCATTGAAGAAACCTTGCCTTGACCCCATTGGTCTCTTAGTCTCTTCTACCCTATGTTGTTTCATGTTCCATCTGTTCCTTATTTGTGCATTGTTCCTTTCCTTGTTGAACTTTCTATTTTCTAACTTATCCTCAGAAATCTCACTTTCTCTTACACTCTCTTCTTCTGAAGCTTCTTCTTCTTTGGAGCTTGAGATTGACTCCTCTCCTTGTTCTCTATATTCCTATTCAAAACCAAGTCCTGTCTTGTTTGATGAAGATCTTTGTACCTTGATAATCTTATCCAAGGTCTTTGAGCTTCTCCCAAACCTGTGTAGCTTGTCTTTAGACTCTTTTACTTCCTTCCTTAGTGAAGCTACCTCATGCTCTAATCTTTCACATTCTAAGACCTTTGCCTCTAACTTCTCTTTAAATCTCCTTGTCTTAGCTATTGAGTTGGTTAGATCTTCTATAAGCTTTCCTTTCTCTTCATCACATTCTTGAAATTGAAGCTTGAGTTTTGAGTTCTGCTTTCTTACCTTCCTTAATTCCTTAAGAGCAGAAATAAGCTCACCCTCAAGATCAACTTCTCCTTCCTCTTCATTTTATCCCTCTATTCCTTTATCTTTAAGATCATCTTCATTCCTTTCTGATTTATCTTCAATAGAAGCACTTCCTTCTTCTTCTATTGCCATAAGAAGACTTTCTTCTTCTAGACCTTCAAGAGCATCTTCATATTCATCTTCACTGAAACTGAACCCATTCCTTGTACAATGATCTTCAAGATGACCAAAGTTACCACACCTAAAACACTTGAGAATTATTGGTGCCCTTTTTCTAACATCTTCTTTTTCTACTATCAGAAATAGAATTTCTTCTTCTTCATTATCTGAGGACCTTCCATCACTATCACTTGAACTCTTACCTGCCTTATCTGCATAAAAACTCTTCTTATGCCTTTGAAAAACTTCTTTCCTTGCTTGCCTTGTCCATCCCTACTTTTATTTTGATACCTGTATTTTCCTGCTTCCCTATTCTTATGATCCTGTTTCTCATCATCATTGCTACTTCTAGCCTCTGGACAATCAGATGCATAGTGACCATATTTACCATAATTAAAACACCTAACTATTTTCGTACCTTTATACTTTCTTGTGTCCTTGTTCCTTCTGCCATAGTTTGCTTCTTCATCACTAGATAACTCATTACTTGAATCTGACTTCTTACCCTTTGTCTTCTTTGTAACTTTGAAGGTTGCTTCTTTCTAGGGGATAGACTCCTCTTTTATTCTCATCTCAAAATCTGTGAGAATTCCATGTAACTCATCCCTTGTCAAAATTTCAATATCTTTTGACTCTTCTATGGCTGAAATATTTTCACTATACCTCTTAGGGAGTGACCTTAAAACCTTTTGACAAACATCTATTTCTTCAACTTTAAACCCAAGTCCTTGCATGGAGTTAACAACCTCATCCACATGAAGTAAGTATGTAGCAATGTCTTCCTCATCCTTCATCTTTAGGTCTTCAAATGTTTTCTTGTGATTTAGCAATTTTGCCATCTTGACCTTTTTGTCTCCCTCATATATATTTTTTAGCTTATCCCAAATCTCTTTTGT
Organism: Wollemia nobilis; assembly: GCA_028583015.1. Lineage (NCBI taxonomy): Eukaryota > Viridiplantae > Streptophyta > Pinopsida > Araucariales > Araucariaceae > Wollemia > Wollemia nobilis. The sequence goes on from JAQPPZ010001538.1 coordinate 1,268,647, forward strand.
TGATGTGCAATGCATAAATTTTACAAACTTTATTTCATATAAACCATTTAAAATTCCATTCATTGCCTTTGAATTATTCAGTTGTAGGAGCTTACCATATTTATCTGTAGGTGGAGTAGTTGGCGGTATGTACCCATCCTCAACTGCTTGCCATATATCATTTCCTAGTGCCATTAGGAAAATCTTCATTCTCACACTCCAAAATGCATAATTGTTCCCATCAAACAATGGTGCCTTATTCCCTGAAGATCCACTCTGAGAATCCATCTGTGTTCCTATAAGCTTTTCCTTCAAGTTGTTAAACTCTTTCGAAGGAACCCGCTCTGATACCAATTGAAGAACACAAGCTTATACTGAGAGGGGGGTGAATAGTATAAGACCAATTTTTACTTTTCTTTCCCAAATAATATTATCCAATATATCAATGGCAATATCAATAGAAGTAATCAAAGCAATGCATAAATCATCACACACAATAGAGACACCAATTTAACGTGGTTCACCCAATGTGGGCTACTCCATGGAGAAAATATTTCACTAAAATTTTCTCAACAAATCTCTTGGGAATCCTTCCCTATTACAATATTTATGGACCTCTATCCAAAGGAGACACCAATCCCCTAATCAAGTTCATGGATACCTATCCATAGGAGACACCAATCCCCTTAGTTGGTTCATGGATCTCTATCCATAGGAGAACTCCTTCTCCTCTGCTCTAGATGGTGATCCTCTAGAAGACTACTACCTCCACTACACTGGCTTATGGATCTCTCTCCACTGAAGACCTCTATCCTCACTCAGAAGACCTCTATCCTCACTACCCTAGCTAATGGATCTCTATCCACTGGAGACTACTATCCTCTACTCTATCACCTCCAAATCTTACTCTCAGCTCTACTCAATATCTATCTCAAATCTACACTAAACACTATCCTTCAATCTAGCACAAATATACTCACAAGTCTATCTCTAGTCTGGCACAAATCTACCCTCAAATCTACACCAAAATCTATCCTCAAATCTATCCTCAAGCCTTAACACAAATCTTGATCCAATCACAAATCAACTCTGCTAGATCTACCCCAAGCCTTAACTCAAAGCTTGAACAAATCAATCAATCAACTCTACTCTCAAGTCTTCTCAAAGACTTACCTCAAATATATCCACAAGTCCTCTCAAGAACTTGCTCAATATACTCTCAAGTCTTCACTAAGACTTACCTCAAATCTTCTCAACAAGTCCTCTCTAGAACTTGTCCAATCTGCTCAACAAGTCTTCACCAAGACTTACCTCAAATATCTCAACAAGTCCTCACTAGAAATTTTCCAATCTACTCAACAAGTCTTCACAAAACTTACCTCAAATCTATCAACAAGTCTTCACCAAAACTTACCTCAAATCTCTCAACAAGTCTTCACCAAGACTTACCTCAAATATGCTTGTAAGCTTCCACAAAATCTCACACAAATATATCCTTAAGATTTCACAAAATCTTACTCAACTCTATCCTTAAGTCCCCTCTAGGACTTACTCAAATATGCTCACAAGCTTTCACAAAATCTTGCTTAACTCTGTCCTTAAGTCCACTCTAGGACTTACTCAAATCTATCCACTAGCTTTCACAAAAGCTTATTCAAATCAATTGCAAAACTTGCATACAAAACTCAACTTAATCTCTTACAGAAAACCTCTTCAATACCACAAACAAGTTTCACTCAGAATCTTGTTTAACCACATAAACATATAGAGAATGATTAGAGACTCAATATGTTTCACACTCACAAAACACTCAATCACTTTCAAACTCTCTTTCAAATCAATTAAGAATAAAGAATAATTTGTTTCACAAAACTTGAACTATCACTCCAATACATTTTTCAAATAATGCTCATCCAACTTCACTCAACCATTCACTCAATGAAACACAACTTGCTTACAAACCCTAACCAAGTGTTTCACTATACTTCCAACAACTCACACTATGGAACTCAAACCTTGACTCAAGATGATTCCAAATTCACATAACAATGATACTCATGATCTTTCACAAACCCTAGCTCAAGATAGTTCTCACTACATAACAATGATACTCATGATCTTTCACAAACCCTAGTTCAAGATAGTTCTCAATCTCACATAACAATGATACTCATGATCTTTCACAAACCCTAGTTCAAGATAGTTCTCAATCTCACACTCAAATGATCTCATAAACATTCACCAATCATGCATATGAAAAAGTCACTCAAACATTTCCAACAATCCTTTTCACTCCAACTTTGCATTTCACAACATTCAACCAAACAATATTTCACTCACAAGGAAGATATGCCCATACCTTTTGTTTTGATGGAGATATGACTTCAAAACCTATCTCAATCACAATCAACTCCTCTTTGCCAATTTCAAGGTTAGATAGCAACAATCTTTCTCAAAATATTTACTCAAATATTTCCCTCAAAAATTATTTCACCATACAAAAATATTAAATCTCAAGTACACCTTATAATCTCCAAACTTTCAAAAATAATTAGCAAAGATTCAAATAACTCACTTTCACAATAATTTCCTTTATGCACCTTATTTCTCCTCTCAAAAATAATTATCACAATGTAGCTTTATTTCAAAATACAAAATATAATTTTCCTTGCATACCTTATCACTCCTACTTTATAAAATAAATTCTAACCACCAAAAATTAAAATAAAATATTTTAATTTTCTTATACCTTATATCTCCCTCAACTATCCCTCAACAAACTCACAAACTACCTTTTAAATCTCATGAAACCCTTTAATGCAAATTTCCGAATATCAAACCTTTGGAAATACTAAATCATGAAAAAGCATACCTTTATTTTAATTCTGCCCAAAAATATCTTCGACAAAATTTGAACACACAACCTCGTCTTTCAAATTCCCTAGCACAAAGCTCATCCACCAGTTGGGCTACGTACCCACACGAAATTTAAAAGCACACACTCCCCTTTTTATGCCTTGTCCCTTCTCCCACTTAGCATGAACGAAAATACTTTCCCTTTTCAAAACACAATCGCTTGAATCGAACCTGCAATCTCACCCTCACAAATGCCTTAATGCAACCCTCAGTTGCCACTTGCGCTACCAAGTGTTGTGAGACTTGCTTGGTGCTCCACTTCAATTTATCACCATGTCTACCCTCTAACACTTAACACATGTGAATTCTTTCCTTTCTCTAGAGTGCACGAATTCCATTTAAACTTTTGGGCACACAAATCGCATGGATGGTTTTTAATTAAAAACCTTTGCCCCTTTTATACCATATGTTATGTACTCCAACACATCGGTGATTTAGGAAATTCAATTTTTAATTTGAATTTAACATTTAAACTTTTGGCGCCTTTATTATTTATTTAAATTTAAATTTTAACCTATGGTTAAAATATTTAAATTTAAATAAATTAAATAATAACCTTTAAAATCTGCCAAATGGGTATTTTTGAGGATTTATAATTTAATAACTCCTTGGACCTCGTTTTTCTTCACCTCAACCTTTAGCCTAGAATATTATAATATTAAATATTATAATATTATTATTTCCTTTTAAAACTGCTTCTCCTTCCTTGGAATTTCCTTTTAGTCCTGCTTTAGGCATATAATATTTAAAATAAATATTATATCCTATTCCTTTAAACCTCTTCCTTACCTTTTGGAAAAACCACCTGATGACATTAATGATGACGAAACTTGGACATCAACCTCTTGACATCAATGACAAAAAAACTTGCTCATATTTCCAACAAATGGTATATGCAGTCTAGAAGTTTAGGCATTACTTACTGACATATTCGTTTGCTTTTTATGCAGGTCACCAAGATCTATTATACTTGATAAACAAACCGATGATACAAGAATGGGTCAGTAGGTGGCTTGTCACTCTATAGGAGTTTGTATTCTGAGTAGTAGTGAGACCTAGTAAGAAGCATTTAATTATAGACCCGATGTCTCGGATACGATCAGGAGAGCCTGCAAGATCAGGGCCCTGATGCATAGTTTTTTGCCATCAATGTTGTTCCATCGTGGTACAAGTTTATTGGCCAGTATATACCATAGGATATTTGCCACAAGAAATGATGGCAACTAAGAAAAATAAAGTAATTATGAATTCAGCACCTTTCCAATTGAAAGCGGGATTATTGTATAATATGGGAAGTGATGGTATCTTACAAATATGTGTGATGGAAGAAGAAGTCAAAGTGACATTGAAGGAAGCTCATGAAGGCTTAACAGGAGGGCACATGGGACTAGATGCAACTACTAGGAAAATATTACTAGCAATAAAATATTATGGTGGCCCACACTATATAATGATGTAAAAGAATATGTAAAAGCATTTGATACTTTTCAAAAGATAGGGAAGCCAGTAAAGAGAGACTTTATGCCATTGCATCCATCACAACCCCAAGAACTATTTGAAATATGGGGATTGGAATTCATTGAACCATTGAAAATCTCTCAAAGAAGGAAGTACAGGTACATTGTGGTAGCAATGGAGTACTTGATAAAGTGGTTCGAAGCAAGAGAATTACTTAACAACTCAGCTAAAAGTACCACAAGATTCTTGTACGAGGAGGTAATTACAAGATTTGGCATTTCACTACAAATAACAAGTGACCAAGGAGGACACTTTGTAAATGATATCATTAATATTCTAACAATAAAATTCAAGATTTTGCATTCATTGTCTAGCCCGTACTATCCTAGAGTAAATGGATAGGCAAAAGCAACAAATAAAGTCTTGGTATATACTTTGTATAAAACATGTGGAATATAAGGAGAAGATTGAGAGGAAATATTACCATCTATTTTGTGGGCATACAAAACAAATTTTAAACCAAAAATAGAGCATACACCTTTTTAGTTGATGTATGGACAAGAGGCAGTGGTTTCAGTTGAACTCTTGATACCAAGTTTGAGAGTTATAGTGGAGAATTGCTTGGGTGATCAAGAAAGTTTGTAAGAGTGACTGACAACACAAATTAAGTTGGATGAAAGAAGATTTATGGTACAATGGGCAATTGAGGTAGCCCAAAAAATAAGGAAATTGTGGCATGACAAATACTTGAGGAAGCTAGAACTTAGTCTCGGTGACTTGGTTCTAAATTTTAATGTAAAGCAAGAAATCAAGCCTTGTAAGTTGAATATTTTATGGTTTGACCTCTACAAAGTGGTAGAAGTAATGAATAATGGAGAAGTCAAGTTGCAAAACTTGAATAGGATTGAGGTACCCAACACTATAAATGTCTCAAAGTTGAAGCCTTAAAAAGTATAGTGCTTATTCATTTCTTCAGAGGTTATTGACCAAAGAAGATGAGCAGGAGCTCAACAGAGGACTCAATACAAGCAAGGTCCATAATAGGAAGAACCTAAAATGGGACTCACACAATTATTTGCATAATGTGAGGAGACAATGCCAACTATAGAACAGCAAGATTTGGTACCTTGACCTAGAGAAAAAAGAATATTATAGGTGCATGTCAGATTTGCGTGTGGGATCAAACGAGTAATTGAGGAAGATGAAGGGTGGATTCTTCCAAATGAAATAGGATATAAAAATATAGTAATGTTATGAAAAAATAGGGGAAGGAAAGAAGAAGAACCCCAAGTAAATTGAAACATGATGTATCCTCGAGTGGAACATAGAGAACTACCCCAACAAGTAGAAGGACGAAGAAGGATACGACTAATAGTACAATATGAAGATAGAGTGGACACTTTTGAAATGGAAGTTCCAGAAGATAATAGGAACAAGACCACCGATGAAGAATTGTTTGGACTTACTCCATTAGCTCATATAGGACTATTACAATAGATAATGCGACTACAAACCCAACAACTATAGGAGTAATATCAAATGTTGCAAGGTCATAATGCAAGGTTGAGGTAAAAAATCATCCAAGAATTGGATGGTATAATGCAAAGGTTGTATGAGCAAAGAATAGCTAGGCTACAAGAACTATAAGAAGAATTTGAGGATAATGAGGGGATAAATCCAAGAAGTGGTACAATAAATTATGGTGCAAGAACAAGTTCACAAGTACCACCAAGTGATCCGTCAATAAAAATAAAGATGCAAAAATGTTGTGGAAAGATGTTGAAGAAGAAACCACATCACCTGAATAATAAGTCAATACACAAGTAGATTTGGGTGAATCTAGTGATGAATTAATACCTTGGCTAGTAAGGGAACCTAGCACAGAAAGTAGTGATGATAATGATTGCCTAGAAAGACCCTAGAATCCTTAGGATAATCCTAATCACCAGCCTATACAACAACACATCGATAACTAGGTAGATCCCAGGAGCATCAAGCCAACCTTGATCTGCAAGCATATACAATAGCCTATCAACAACTAATAAGATAAAGGAGAAAAGTAAGGAGATTGGAGATTGATGAATTTACCAGCGGATTGGTTGGAATAAAGAGAAGATAATCGAAACGACTCAATTTTTGAGATGAACTTTTTTGATGTATACAAAGATATCCTAGCAACCTCATCTCCACAAAGATGCTTTGAGGAAAGAATATGGAGATATCACTTAGTATGTGCAAATGATAAAATTAGAGCACTATGATAATTTTTACCAAGCGTAATATGAAGTAGAATTCCACTAGCCAACATTGAGTTGGTAGAGATAACTCCTAATAACCAAGCAACGGGAGGAAGGAATCAACAAGGATCCCTAAGGCTTCAGCCAATAAGGGGAGGAGGTATTCAACCTTGAAATAATTCAAGGTGATGTTACACCTAGGGGAGGAAGAGGATGAGGAATATTTTTACCCTCTACTCTTAGATGGTCAAAAGATACACCCTGAGCATGTTCAAACTAGACAAGGAATCTGCAAGGTATACCAAGGATAAGAGGAATCTTACCAAATCCTATAGGGTGATATATATTAGGATGACCACCCCTAATCCAATGAGGACCTTGAGGAGTGGAAGGAGGTAGATAATTACTCCAATAAAGGGAAGAACCACCAAGTGTTCAGAGAAGTCTGATATCAAGAGTAATAGTATTTGGAAGACACTGGTAGAGGAAGAGTGTATTTTGCAGATGAAAGAAACCAAGGACAATAAAGGATCTGATCACCAAGTATGGAGATAGAATTGAGCTAATGAGATAGGTAGATAAGTCGCTCAAATGATAGTATAATAGTTAGAACACCACTACCAAGGGATCAATCACCTATACGATAAGAGGAAGAGACACCAGGTGAAGATACTCCAACTTGCAATAGTACAATTCCAAATTGTACATATGGTAGTGGAAGGCCAGGGAGCTCGGTAACATCACAATTTGAGATGAATCATCCTATAGAGCACATGGAAACAAAGGATACAATCACTTGTAATGTCACAATCGAACCTCTAATAGAAGAATTAGATAGGATCGTACAAGTGAATGTCATTGTGCGATTCCCACGACGGTAAAAGTGTAAATAGGATTAGGAAATGAAAAAAAAAACTCCTTAGTTGTGAAAATCCCTTGGGATGTAATTAAGAAGGAAGTTGGTTGAAAACAAAAAATGGAGACCTCTTCAATAGAAATAATATGGAAAATTTTCTCTAAGTAACAGATCGTACAAACTAGTTTTAAAGATGAAAAAGCATAAGTGGAAGATCGTACACGAAAAAAATAGAAAAAGTACAGGTAGAATCATATAATGAATCCCGTTGTATAATTTATATCGTACAGTGTACGATGTTATGTGTAGTTGTATGATTTTTAACCATCACATTTAATGTTTGCATGAGTGGAATGATGAGTTGTCGAAAAAGAGCGAGAAAAATATGAGAATTGCATGTGAAAAGGGATGAGTTGTTAGTCATGCAAGAGGGTAAAGTGGCACAATTTAAAAAAAAATTAAATGGTTAGGGTTTGATAGCAATTTAAATAAATTGAAATTTTAAGTAATTTTGCAAATCGTACAAGGAGGAATTAAAATTTTTAAGGAGAGCGAAGGTGAAAAGCATGAAACCGAATGAAATTTTCTACATGGGCATTGAAATTCATTAGTAAACTACAATATTGCATGACCCATTTTTAAATTTGCACTAGGGAGACTTTTCACATTCAAAAAAATCAAATCAAAAGATAAAAAGCAAGGGTTTTGAATCCATTAAAAGCAATTTCAAAATTCAGCTAAAGAGAAGCAAGGGTTTGCAAGTAGAAGGTGTCCAAGAAAGACCCAGATTGTGAAAAACATACATCTGAGGTTCAAAGAAATTATATATTGGAGCCGAAGTGAAGAAATTGTAATAAAAAAATATTACAAGCCTTAATCAAATAAAAATGGCAAAAATGAATTATAGATGATGGAATAAAAAGAGAAGATGATTGTACAACCCTACAATATAGCCAAGAATTTTTTTTGCAGGGGGAAATTGTGCCAAGTAAAATAAAAATTATAGATTTGCTTCGGAATTGCACTAAAAGATAGATCAGGATATTTCGACAACTAGGTCAATGATAAATCATGGGAAAGAAGGGAAAAATGTAATTTTTAGGTGAAAAGGGTTTTAGAAGATGATTTATATGATTTGGAGGATGGATTGTATGATATCAAGAAACAAATGTACGATTTCAAGTAGTTCAAAGTATGATTTAAGATTTTTGAGAAAATCATACGAAATCGTATGAAATTTTATAGATTCAACAAAGGAAAATAGGTAGATATGGACATTCTATGGATTGGTATGGCCCATGTACATTTTTGTATAGCCAATGTAAAATTTGTAGCTGATTGAGTATTTTGAAGCATTTTGAGAGATTTTACGATCTAGTGGTGGCTATACGAACTAAAAACATACATGAATGATTTGGAGGGTGTATTATACAATTTACAGTAGCACTATACAATTTTTAGGGGACTTCTAATTGCATGATAGGTGATATCCAGAAAAAAAATCTAACCAAAGGAATGGTGGTAAAATGATTCTAGCTGAAGAGTTTGGATATGGGTTAAGAAGAATTGTAGCCAACAAAGTGGAACGGTCACCAAGACCTCTATATGAGAGAGAGTCACCACTATGGAAATACCAAGGGTGACAGTTTTAGTCCCATGGTTGGTGTGGTAATCATCCTTGGAGGAGATGAGGATAAAATATGTGGAGAGGACAAAGGTATTGGAGGGTTGATCGAAGAAGGACACCACCAAGGTTTTGAGAGGAGGAAATGCAACATAAAATACTCTCGAGGAGAGAATTGCATAGTGAATTCCATTACCCAAATCCATAGGAGGATATGAGTAATGAATCTGACGAAAACCAGGTCGATGTAACAAGGATATCATTTATATAGCATGGAGGAGATACATGCTAGAAGTGGTGGATCAAATAAGAAACAAGAACCATCTATGGAGACAAAAAATTGAGAAGGTTGGTTAGCTGTGATAGCATAGGTGCCATCACACTAGAATACCTTCTTCTATAACTACCTATTGTAGATTATTCAGGCATATAATCTTGCAAACAGACTTGCCTACGTTAATGTGGGCAAGTGGTCGGTGAAGGTAGAATTCATAGTAGATGCATTCATGAAAACATTTAGATTACCAAAATATGGCACTAAGGTAGTCAAGAAGTTGCTTGATCTGATTGAGACACATCGTGTAGTGAACCCAATAGAGAAATATTGATTATAATGCTAGAATAATAAAAAGGAATCGCTTTATTAAGGAATCGATGTTGTATTGTATGGGGAAACCAACAATTAATTAATAATTATATTCTTCGATGCCTCAACTATACCAAATGAAATGCCTATTTCTACAAGTGTGAAGGTGTGATCAAAGGTCACAACCTTTGTGAAAGAGAGAGTGATTAAATAATTAACTAATAATGTGATTAGTATGGTGGTTAGGAGTAGAATCCTAACATGCCACCTTCCTTAAAAAGAGCTTTGTCCTCAAAGCTCAAAGTAAGGAGCTTCGTTGCTTGTTTTCCCAGTTGAATTTGTGCAAGTTCTTGTACTATTTTAATGTCACTTTTTCGAAGGTAAGGATATATTGAAGGTTGAGGCATTAGTGGGGGGATGCTAGAAAGAATAGTAGAATCTTCCTTAGGAGAATAGTGATGACGGTAGGCTTTCGCTTTAGCCGATTCTTCCTATGTAGAATGAAGGAAAAATAAAAGTGCACTCACTCTTTTGCCTCCTTTCTGAATTAGGCTGCCTATACGATGAGAACTCACTATTGGCGATGAACTTGCGTGTAGTTCTTTGAGAGTGTATGTCTTGCCTTCATTATTTACTGCATGGATGTCTACCTCATCTTTTCGTGGTGCATCGAGCACTTCTTGCACATAGACCTCATTTCCTTCATTGTTATGATCAGGTGCTTTGGTCATGTCGTGCACATCTTCCTCACATTCTTCCTCTATGGAGTGATAGGGATCAACTATATTCAATAAATATAATGTTTGTGTAGCACAACAATGAAGGGGCCCAAATTGCTCATCACAAGTATAGCAGAGGTTGTTCGCTCGTTGCTCCTCCATTTCTTGTAGGCTAAGGTACTTAACTGGCAAGGGTTTGTGTTTTGGAATAGTGTGCGTGAATGTTGATTTATCAATAGGTTGCTCCCCATGTTGACGTTGAACATTGAATGTATCGTCGGCTAACAAGGCTAATCCAATGGCTTCCTATAGGGTGCAAGGAGTGTACATCATGATATTCACTCTAATTTCTTCTTTCAATCCATTGATGAAACCACTTATGAGGACTGATTCGTCCAAGCCTATGATGCGATTGGTGATATTTTGGAACTAAATTTTATATACCCTCATTGATGTGATTTGACGTAGGTGGGAAAGATTAAGTAGCAAAAGTAGGTTGGGGTCATGATATATTCTTCCATTGGCCATTTCTTGCATCACTTCTTTCATTTCTTTTGAAACCTCTTTCGAGACCTCTTTCGCAATATCCTTTGCCACTTCTTGTGACCTTCGTCCTTTCTTCGATGCCGAAGTTTTCCAGTGACGCGAACCGTAGCCACCGGTGGGTAAAATTTATTTTAAACCTTAAGTTTATACTCTAATTTTATACGATTCCACCGTTAACCTGTGTCTTTGCCAGAAAACTCTGCAAGCGACCAATTTTTTCATGATTTCTTCAGATTTGATGTATTTTTTTTAATCTACGCTTGGTCGAATCACTCTGCTAGTCTTCAACAGCCATACTTCCAAATTTTTTATAACTTCTCACTTTTATTTTCTGTCGGATTGGGTTACTATTTCATCCTTTTGGTGAGGTAGACGCTAAAGAGACTATGACAGCCTGTTCGTTCGCTGTAAAAAAAAAAAATTGGAGTTTATGTCCGCATCAGAACTCACAACCGATGTCAGAAATTTATATTATGGTGGAGCTTTATTTTTTATTCCGCTGTCGATCTGTGTTATCACAGAGGAATACGGTGTTGTGAGGCAGACCCGTACTCACTTATGACAAGGTGGCATGTAAAGTGGAGACGATGGCTTTGTGGGGAAAAAAAAATTGGATTGAACTAGCTTTGATCCATATGTAGTGAACCCAATAGAGAAATATTGATTATAATGCTAGAATAATACAAATGAATCACTTTTATTAAGGAATCATTGTTGTATTGTATGGGGAACCCAACAATTAATTAATAATTATATTCTTCGATGCCTCAACTATACCAAATGAAATGTCTATTTCTACGAGTATGAAGGTGTGATCAAAGGTCACAACCTTTGTGAAAGAGAGAGTGATTAAATAATTAACTAATAATGTGATAAGTATGGTGGTTAGGAGTAGAATCCTAACACATCGTATCATCACTTCACTCACCAATATGAAATCATTGACCGAAACAAATATCTTGAGTGCAGGAATTCAAGGGATTAAATAAAGCCAGTTGATAGGGAAGGATTGGCCATACACCATGAATATTGTAATTTCTCAACTTTCAAGGGAAACACGAGCCACAAAGATACCAATTTTGATGGATCAATATGTGGAAGGTATCACCAAAGGAATTTGGTATGATTGGGTTACCTATCTGGAGAAAAGTATGCATGGCATGCTAACAAAAAGGTAGAAGAGTTTTGGGATGACTTTTCATGCTATTGTATTTTTATTTAATGTTTTCACAGAGACAGGAATTCATTTTCTAGTCTTGACAAAACCTAGGAATATTGATGCAAGTAAGCCAACCAATTTAGAAGGAGACTCTAGATAAATCTTGAGAAAAGAAAGCACCTAAGAAAAAGGCCACAACAATACATGAGGATACTACTTCGGGTCAGTAGGTACACCACCAAAGGAAAATACCTAGGTAGTTGCAACTTTAACTAGAATAATAAGCACTTCAACAATGGTAGCAAGAGCAATCGTTAGTTCAGGAAAGGGAGGAAATCTAGCCCAGTATGAGTAAGAACAAGAAGACAATGGGAAAGAATGGCAAACAAACCTATTCTAAAAAAATAATCCAAGCCTATATAGGAGAATCAGTAGGAGGAAGAACAATCAAACTCGAAGAAGTACAAGATATGGTACAGTCCACACAATTGTTTTTGTCTACCGATCAAGGAGTTGGAAGTTAACAGGTCTCACAAACGGTAGAATACATGATCAAGGAGTTGGAATCTCAATTAAGAGCAAAAGAAGAATAGTTGTAGGCAAAGGATGAACAACTAAGAACACAAATGGTTGCAAAATATGAGTAACTGGAAGTGCAAGATAAAAATATAGAATAGCATACAAAATATAATAAGTGATATAATGATATGATACTAGGCAAGCAAACACAATTGAATGTTAAGAAGGATAATGTTTGCTCTTTTGAGGTTGATATTAATCACCATATGCAGACCATTATAGATAAGAATGAAGAGTTAGAATTAGCATCTCGAACAAAAGTACATTTGTAGGAGAATCTTAAGGAGAGTGCTACTAAGCTTGAACAACAATTAAGGGAACTCTTGAATACTATCAAAGAGACAGCGAACCAACATGGTGTGAAAGCAATAGAAATGGGCAACTATGCAGCCAAGTTGCAAAATCAACATCCAATTATTTACACTCAATTGGAATATAGTGAAGCCTTATTCAGAGAATATGTAGCCCAGATAAAACAAAAATATGAGTCAAAAATGACACTGACCAAAGTAAATTGGAGGGTAGATGTAGGTAGCAAATCCACCTTCTAAAATAAGAAGTGACAAGAGGATTTTTCCAATTTTGATAATTTTTATAGTTTTGGAAAAATGTACAAATAGGAGTAAAACATACAAAGAGGAGGCAAAACATTAAAACTAAATGGCAAAATGTACAAATTGCAATGAAATGCAAAGCAAATGCAATTTGAGTTGTAATTGCGAATGAATTTGATAAATCAAGTATTTAGACTTAGTAAAAGGGTATAATTATATATTCAATTATATATAGGAAGTTGTGAATAATGAATTGCCTCAAGAACCACTTGGAATGGCTTGGGAAATGTTATATAAGACCCCATTTTCAATTTTGAAAGTCTTGTGAGAGTCTGGTCTGATTAGCCTAAGTATTGAATGCATATCTATGACTATTGTATGGAATTGCTAGTTATTATGTATATTTTAGTGATTGTATTGCACTATTGAGAATTAATAAAGAAGAACCATATTTCATAATCCTTTCTCTTGTATTGTATGATTTTGTAATGATGGAGTAATGTTTTGCAGTATCTGGTTGTTGCATGTTACTTCTTTATGTTTATGGTTGATGATTAATGCATTGCAATGAAGGATGTAATTAAACCAGCATTGGTGTGCACCTTAGGAATGATCTGTGAGATATATAGTATCAAGAAGGATGTCTTGAATTTTTTTGTATTATTTTTTGATACTACCATTGGAAGGAACTCTCTCAACCCCTAATGGTACAAGTTGCATGTTGGTAGGAATGGAGTAATTGCCATTCCATAGCTTCCCAAAACTTATCTAAGAGATATTGGTACAGAATATTATCCAATTTGGAACCTTGCTAAACTTTTATTTTGTATAAATCATACACCATACATGCTACAAATCGTACAAAAGAAATTTACCCGATTTGGTAGTTTAGGCAATTAAGGAAAACTTACTCGATTTGGCAATATTGGCAAATTGAACAATCTAGTTACAAAAATGTGTACGACAACTTGCAAAATTGAATTAGAAGGATTGGTTGAGTGTAAAATCATACAAGAACTATCACTGTATTATTTAGGATCATACAGTGGTACGATTTGGGATTCGTACAAGTTGTTTTATGGTTGCATATTAATGGTTGTGGAGACTGTACGATTGTATGATTTGGTTCTTCAATTGAGGATAATAAATTGATCATTCTAAGAATTTTAGAACCACATCCCCACTAGTAATACTACACACTTGTGCTACAGAAAATACTATTGAAATAAATCTCACACATACAAAATACTAAAATATAACTTAAATACATGCAATAACAGAATAACACTATGCAAAAAGTAATTGTAGTATTGAAACAATATCACAAATAGCTCAAAATTGTATGCCTCTTCGAGGCGTTAACCTCCTTCAATATTTCATTAGCTTGTAAAAATATACATTCGTATATGGCTTCATATATTTTAAATAGAAAGCTACATGCAATTCTACCTAAAGGCTCAAGAGTTGGCTTACATACAAAATGCCACTTGGCTTACATGCGAAATGCGACTTGAGATAGAATATTCTACCAAAAATCAGTTATAATATTGATAACAATTATATTAAATGGCACCATCAGTTATAATCTTGATAATGGTTATATGCAATGGCACCACTTGGCTAGGTGCCTTATTTTTCACATACATTACGAGAAATTACAAAATAACATTATAATAGAATCCCCCCATATTGGAAGTGGGTCATTACATAATAAAATAAATTACAATGTAACATTAGGATGGGATCCTAACATATCCTTCCCCTTCAAAAATATTTATCCTCAAAGTTGAAGGTGAGTAAACCGGTTCTGGAGATGATGGAGAGACTCCCACATAGCATATTTTGGATGGAGTCCACGCCATTGAACAATGAATTTAGTAATGGTGTGGTTGTAGAGAGTGTGAGTTTAATTATCCAACAACTATTCAGGTTCAAGAAAGATAGAACCTTATTCATCTAACTCAAGAAGTGTAGATTATCATATACTTGATTGCCCACCACCTTTTTTAGAGAGGAAACATGAAAAAGAGGATGGATCTTGGATGTAGGTGGAAGGGCCAACTTGTAGGTTGTGGCATCAATCCGTTGTAACACTTGGTAGGACCCATAGTATTTCATGGTAATTTTATAGTATCTACAAATTTGGATGGATAACTGTTTGTATAGCTGCAAGTGAAGTAAAACCATATCACCCACATCAAAACTACACTTAGAATGGTGTTGGTCAGCCTATTGGTGCATCCGATTCTAGGTCGCATCCAAATTCATCTTCAGTTGACAGAGAACATTAGCATGTTGACTGAGAGTATTTTCAACTACATGGACCTTGGAGATACCTAGAATGTAGGAGGAAGACATGGGTGGAGGGCATCCATAAACTACCTCAAAAGGGGTAACCTTGGTTACGATGTGATAAGAGTGTTCTACCACCACTTGGCCAAGGTAATCCATTTCACCCAGTGTGTAGTATTATCCAAGGTAAAGCAATGAATTCATATTTCAAAACATTTGTTGAAAATCTTCGTCTGGCCATCCATTTGTGGATAATAAGCTAAATTCATTTTGAGTTGAGTTCCCTACAACTTAAAAAATTCTTTCCAGAAGTGACTAGTAAAGGTTGGATCACGATCGGACACAATGGAGGAGGGTAGACCATGAAGGTGAGAGATAAAATAAAAAAAATTGGGCAATGGTGGATGTTGTGTAAGGATGGGATAGGAAAAAAAAGTAAAGCATATTTTGAAAGATGATCCACTACCACAAAGATAACAGATTTGCCTCCACACTTAGATAATCCTTCAATAAAATCCATAGAAATATTCATCCAAACCTGGTCAAGAATGGGCAAGGGTTGAAGAGTGTCTGAAGAATGCACCATTTCACCTTTAATCTATTGATAGGTATCACAAGTTGCCACAAAATATTGAATGTCCTTTTTTATACCCTTCCAAAAAAAGTGTGCTTAAGTCGTTCATATGTTTTGAGATATCCTAAATGGCCAGCAGATGAGGTAGTATGTAGTTCTTTCATGAGAATTTCTTGCAGTGGGGACTTGTGGGGAACAATAAGGTAGTGGTGATAATGCAAATCATAGCCATACCAAGTGTATTTTGGACATGAAGTAGGCTCAGTGTGTAATGAAGCAACCAAAGTCTACAATTTAGAATCCTGAAGTACCTCTTGGCATAAGGAACTGATCCATTGGGGAACTAGCAATGAAATAGCACACAACATACTAAGAGTCTTAAATTGATGAGAGAGAGCATTAGCCACAATAGTCTCCTTGATATTCTTATAGGTGATATCATAATCATAGCCCATGAGTTTAGAGACCCATTTGTGTTGTTCACGGGTGACAACCCATTGCTCCAAAAAGTATTTGAGACTACGATGGTTTGATTTAATGGAGAAATTATGCTTGATAAGATACGATCACCAATGGGTTACCGCATGCAAAATTGCCATCATCTCCTTGGAATAAGTGGATTTTCCCAAATTATGGTTGGAGAGAGCTTTACTAGTGAAGGCCAAGGGTCTCCCTTCTTGCATCAACACTGCACCAATACCACGACCTAAAGCATCACTTTTAATGAAAATCAGTTTAGAGAAATCTGGCATGGCCAAAACAAGCATAATGGTCATAGCATGCTTTAATTCTAGGAAAGCCTATTCAGTGGGTCCCATACAATTAAAAGAGTCCATGTTCAGCATGGAAGTAATAGGAGCTACAATTTCACCATAGTTATGAATAAATTTACGGTAATAATTTGTAAGCCCTAAAAATTCCCTAAGACCTTTTAGAGTGTGAGTTTTTGGCCATTCTTGAACTACTTCTATCTTCTTAGGGTAAACTTTGACACCCTCCTTATTGACAATTTGTTCCAAATATTCCACTTTTTTCAATCCAAAATAACACTTGGAATGCTTAGCATAGCGTTAATGTTGTACCAATAGCTGGAGAGTATGATTCACATGAATAAGATGCTCTTCCCATGAGCGAATCTACACCATAATTTCATCAAAGAAGACTAGGATGAAATTTTGAAGGAATGGACACAAAATATTGTTCATGAGGCTTTGTAAAGTGGAAGGGGCATTAGTCAAGCCAAATGGCATTGCCAAAAACTCAAAGTAACCATGAGTACGAAAAGTAGTCTTGGGAATATCCTCACCCTTGAGCCAGATTTGATGGCACCCCAAGAAAATGTCAAGTTTTGAAAAATACATAGTCCCATGAAGTTCATAAAGTAATTCATCCACCACCAAAATATGAAACTTATCCTTGATGGTGAGTTTATTGAGCTCTCGATAATCGACACACAATCGCCTGGACCCATATTTCTTGTGCACTAGTAAAACTAAATAATATTAAGGATTGTTGCTTGGTCGAATAACACCGACTTGTAACAATTCTTGTACTAACTTCTTAATTTTTGACTTAAGAGCATGAGGGTACCAGTATGGTCAAATATTGCGCGATGTATTTCCAGGTAACAAGGTAATAGTATGGTCATGAGAGAGATGAGGCGGTAATTATGTTGGTTTAGCAAAAATAGAGTTGTGCTTGGTCAAAATGAGTTGCAAATATTTAGGAACAACATCCACCTCTGAAGGATGAGGTTGGATCACAAAAATATGAGCTATGACACCCCGAGATAATTTTTTTAACAACTCCATCCGACTGGAGTTGATAATATGTGAAGGCCCTACTTTTAAGCCATGGAGAGTGTAAGAATGTCCATTCTCTAAAAATTACATCCAAATTTCGGTAAAGTGCTATGAGATGACTCCTAATGTACCCAACTATTGTGCTCCCAACACGATATCACATCCTCTGAGTTGAAGTGCAAACATATCCCCAATATTGACCTTAACATTACGACATTTACCTTTGCAAGGCAAGGTCCCACCATTTGCTACCATCACCTCAAAGGAATTACATGAATGTATGTAACAATTTGACTGCTGGGAAATGCGAGGATCAATAAAATTATGTGTACTTCCATAATAAATCAATATGGTAAGATGCATGTCCTTGAAATACCCCACAACTTTCATGGTTTGGGGAGTAGTAATGCCATCAAGAGCATGAATAGAAATATTATCCTATGGTTCATCTTGGTTATCTTTCATAGGATTGGATGGGTCCTCAAATTATTAGGTGTCATCATCATTATGGTCACTGGTGTCAGGCTCATCAACATCTATGAGGAACAACTTCTTTTGGATGCACCTATGCCCACGAGAAAACTTTTCTTAACAATTGTAACACAACCCCTGGGTGCATCGTGCATCCATTTTAGCAATGGTTAGACTTTTGGGTGTAAAATTTGTTGCAACATGTTTTTGTTCAATCTAATTTTGGAATCTAGGAGTAAAAGAGGTTTTAGCCTATGGAAATTTCGATATCCATCTCTCATTTGTAAATTTGAATTCCGCCAAACAAGCCAACTTGATAGCCTCCATCATGGATTGTGGTTTAAACATAGTAACCTCAACTTGGAGATCCTCCTGCAAACCACTAACAAAACTCATAAAGAACCCTTCATTCATTCCTATGGTTTTTTTGGTCAATTTCTCAAATTGTATTTGATAATATCTAACTGTTGAAGTTTATTTCAACTTTGTCAATTATCCTGTAAAATCATCATACTCACTAGGGCTAAAGTGAGTGATTAATTGAGACTCAAAGTCTTCCCACAATGGATTAGGGTGAGTTTTTTGCAACCATTGGTACCACTACAAAGCTTCAAATTCCAAGTTGAAAAACTATTTTTGAACTTGGTGATATATGGGTACATCATGGAGGCTAAAATATTGAGCAAAACGACATAACCACCCATCCACATCCTTTCCATTAAACTTAGGAAGTCTAATTTGGACATCTTATAGGTAGGATCATGATCATAGGAAAAATGAGAGTCATTTGTTGTCCTTTACCTCTATTATAATACGAGTGTTCAGTATGGTGCTTAGTCTTGTTGGGACCACTGGCCAATTTGGACTCAACATCTGCAAGTTTTTATTCTAGGTGGGCTCTGGATTTAACATGATCAATTCTAAGATTTTGAAGCTCTGTCATCACATCTTGACTTGATTTTTTCATGTCAACAATGGTGCTTTCAAAATTTTCAATCATTAAGGTGATCGAATCAACCTCTTTCTATTGTCCTCGAGTGCCACTATCCATTTTGGGTAGTCATGAATCTCTGTAACTGAATTACTAAAAATAGAAGTGTGGTTTTCAGGGGTTACTATTTTTAGTGAGGACAAAAAAGTGCTTGGGTGTGATATATCAAAATGATCATTATGACGAGCTGAAAACAATGGGCTAGGACTCAAAAAAAAATTTGGGATCAAATTTTGTATTTGTGGAATATTTGGCCAAAGAGGAGTCGTGGAAAATGACAAATTTGAGGAATTTTGAGAAAAAATGGAGTTAAGACTCAAAAATTTCAAAAATTTTGTGAGAGGTGTAGGAGGGGCTAACTAAGATAACAAAACAAATTTGAGAATTTTTGGGGTGTTTAGGGATTTTTATGAATTTTTTAGGGTTATTTTTTCCCATTTTTGGTTTTAAAAATACTCAAAATAGAGTAAAGATAAAACCACAATAACTTCTTCATTATAGATCTGATTTGCATGATTTTTTATTTTTTAAGTGCAGAATCAAAAAGTAGCAAAATACTCTCTCTTTTTTTATTTGGAGATAGGTGGAAATTGGATCAATTTTCTATGATCTATACGTTTTGTCAAATGACCACCCTGTCACTGTCCTATCACCTATACTACAGTTACTGATACTAAAAATTCTATTTCTAAACCTGACCACCTATATATTTTTACTATTATAGTTGATTGTGACTATTACTATTACTGACCTAGCTATTATTTTCATTGACTTGACTAGTACTAGAATATTTTAGACTACTATAGACACTTGTAGACTCTATCCTCGCTGTTGGTGCATACAAAGTGCATTCTTCTGTGATATGAAAGTCTTTCTTCGTATGCTCACTTTTTAGGATCGTGAAAGTAGGTTCAGCAGAATAGGGATAGGTGAGTATTTTATAGGTTGAATTTTTTAACATAACCAGGGTATGCTAGGTAGAGTTGTATGTAACACCCATAGGCCCTCTTTTATACTCCAGTGATGAACAATAGTGCTCGAACCAATATTTTAGTTCACTACTTTTTGGAGCCAAATTTGACTCAACACCCAAAACCCCTAATTTTAAATTTTTTATTTCATCAAAATAGCAAAGGTTGCTAGCCCCATGATATTTTCATCTAATAAAATGACCTCCTTGTGTTTGATTTATGAATATAACCTTAACCAAAATTTATGAGATCTTTTAGAAAAAAATTATTTACCCTAAAAAGCTTACAAGGATCAAGATATAATTTCATTTATCATAAAGGTCAACCTCTAAAATGAAATAAACCCAATTATTAAAAGGTAAGGTTTAGTCTTTCATGATAATTTTCAAACTTAAGTCAAAATAAATAAAATCCCCAAATCCTAAAGAGATAAATCAAGGGTTAATTAAAAGCACCATGATCTAAAAATTCAAAAGCCTAAAATCTTGAGCATATGGTAAATATCAAGATATGCACCCCTTTGATTGAATAGACATATAAATCAAGTAGATCTAACGACAGCGCTCCATCAAGGTAAAATCGAACGGTTGCACTTTAACTAATTAATCAGATTTTTAAAGCATCATGGTCTAAGGTCGAAAGCTTAAATATAATGGTAAATTACTTTAATTAAATAGTATGTTGTTTTTAAAAATATCTAAGGGTGATGATCGTTTATATTTTAATATAACGATTGTGCTTTCAAAAATTGGCCTTGTAGGTTGAAGGAAATCAAGGGCTACGCCAAGCCCCATCAAAATCTAACAATAGTGCTTGAGTCAAAATTCAAGCAAAGAAATAGTCACAAAGATCTACGATCGTGCTTTACCTAAGATTAATCCAACGGATGTGCTTTTCCAAAGATAACACTAGATTCATTAGAGCTCAGATTTGACGGATGCGCCCAATTCTCATCTAATCTAACGAATGTGCATTTACCATGAATTATTAGGATGATAAAACTCAATTTTAAAATACACACGGATCCGAAATAAATCAATGGATTCACTCCCTCTCGAGGTGATCTTACGATGGTGTTCACTTTAAAGGTAAATTCATTGGTAAGAACAAGTCAACACCTAATTAATCATATTTAATCAAGTTTAGCAAGGGTCATAACACGTTGCTAATCCCCTCTTTTTTGCTTAATTAGGATTAATGAAAGGTTATAAGCATAGGTTTTCAGTTATCTAAAGCTTGTAGGTCACAAAAAATCTACGGCTACGCTCGATCCAAAGTCAATCCAATGATTGTGCTTTAACCACGAATCACCAAGGGTAAACTCAAATACCCTACTCGTACTAATGACTAAAGCATGTGTAGGATCAAGAAAAATCAATGGACATGCCATTGCTAAAGATGATCCAACGGTGGTACACATCTTAAAATGGTTGGCTACTAAAATATTCCCACTCAAGTCCAAAGACAAAACAACCTCATGCTCGATCATATCCGATGATTGCGCTTAGGCCTAGATATCTAACGGTCATGATCCAAGGTAATTGCCTATAAATTAAATGAAGGTTCCTTTGAAGAAATAAGCAATAAATATCAATGGTCGTGCTCAACCTAGCTTAGATCTGACGCTAGTGTTTCGTTCAGAAGATAATTTAAAGCTAATAAAATCTATGGTTGTGCTTCACTCGAGATTAATCTAATGATCGTGATTAGATAAAAATATTATAAAGGTTGAGGAGTCATAACAAAATACAAATCAATGGCTATGCTCAAAGTCGATCAGGATCCGACAGTAGCTCTACGCTTAGAGGATAAATCAAAGTCAATAAAATATATGATCGCACATGATCCCACTTAAATCCAATGACCTTCAATTTAATCAAAGTCATAAAAAAGGCAAATAAATACCCAATAATGTCGACTCTTCAAATCGAATGGTCGTGCTTACTATAAATTTAATCTGAAGGTTGTGCTCACTAGTGTTTATCAAAGGAGATTAGAACCCAAAAATTAATCAAAGTAACCCATTACACATATAGATGATCGAACGACCACGCTTGAACATGATCTAATGGTAAGCCTATAGCGAGCTAACCTGAATATAAAAAATAATACTTTTAACATGGTTAGTAACCCCTTGATTAATATTTAATGACAAATGTTAAATAAAGTTTGAAATATTGATTAAATTTTAAGAGCATAATCACCACTAACCTATGCCTTCAATATTTTGGAAGCTAATGTTCTTACAGGTCTAGAAATATTAAGAGTAGACTTATGAAGCATATCCCATCCAATGGCCATTATAAGTTAACAGAACCAATGATGATCATGAATCAACAGATTCAACAAGTACCTATTCCAAAGAATAAAATTGATGGTCTAACTCCTAGAAAAAGGATGACCATTTCATAGCATGCTCAAAGAAAGTACCAAAGCAAGAAGCAAAGAGGTGACTCATTCATGAGGATATACATGGAATGAAGAGCACTACAATGAGTAACAACTGCAACAGAGCCGAGTGAATAGTACACAAAAATTGTAAATCCAGATGATAACCAGGGAAGGAAAGATTCAAGCGATCAAAACAAATCCCACAAAAAGTACCAGGATAAGGCTAATATGGACTAATCAGAAGACAAAACCTCATGTTCAAGCACATAATTAGATCATGCATATCCACTAAGAATGATAGCATACTACGCTAAAGAATAAAATAATCTTGTTCAAAGCAAATTCATAACCAAAGCTCATAGCTTATAAATAGAGACAGTAAAGGGTAGCTAAAGGGCATCAGTGAGAAAAACAATGGAGTTCAAATAATATGAAAGCATTCATTTTCTATTCTACAAATTCTTAAGACGAAGAAAGCACGTGATAAGAGAAACATGGTTTCGACTTACGAAAAGTCTTCTACTCCATGCTTCAATGGAATATAGTTACAAGGAAAACACTTCGATGGAGTATAGTTATGGAAGCAGCATATAGTGCCTTCCAGACCTTGTTTTCCATTCCCACCTTCCTCCTACTTATCATTGTCTCCCTCCTTCTAATAATTCTCTCTTAACCGCATGGATCATCCTCCCCACACAACTCCATCTCACCACCATACATCATGCGAAGCCACCCCCTCTCCTATTTTCTCCCTTAATTCCATCACATAATCTATGTCATTCTATCTATTTTCCACTAGCATGCCACCTCTTCTCTTCAGCATCACATTGGATAACCCTCTGTATTTTGTCAAGATTTCACATTATCGGTCTGGTTGATCTCAAACGACATATCAGAATGACAAAGACAAGCAGAAGAAAATAAATTGTATACAAGTATAAATCCTTTGTTTAAATTAGCATAAGAAGAAAAACAAGTATGCCAACTCTTTTCAATGTAAAACCTCCCTTCAAACCAAGAGCAAACTATAACAGTCAATTCAGAGCCATGCCAGCTGTATAGCACACAGAGAAGATCAACTTAGAAGAAGACAGGAATAAGGCTAAGATCAAGCCAAGAATAACAAAATCAAGAACCAAAAGCTATAAAAGGAAGCACCTAGGTTTAGATTCAGCATCAACCATTAGAGATAACAATTTTTTCTAAGAGATATACTCGAGTGTCTTTTTTTAGTTGTGTTGTTGTATCCCCTTCTATGTATTTTTCTTTCTCATTTATATTTCTTCCCATTACTGTGCAGGGTTTTTGATAGGAAAGTGCTCAAGAAGCTAAGATTATTTCTAAATCTATTGAGCCTGGGGTTTAGGAACTCTATTGTTACCAAATTGGAATAGAGAGAGTAGAAGAGTTATGTTACATCATTTGAATAGATTTTCTTCATTGTATTGATATATGTTCTTTAAAAATAGAGTTAAATGGCATCCTACCCACTCTGCATGTAATATTCTATGAAATCAACACAATTTTGGGTCTCGTTCCTTTTAATTTTTTGTCTCAGTATTGTGTGTTTTCTACATAACGGATTACATTATTTTAATGTATTGCATACATTTCTCTCATTGGCTAATGTTGTGGCTACTCCACAACTAGCCCGAAAACTTGGGGACCCACTTTTAAATTTTGGTTTTTGGTAGTTTGATTCATTTTGAATGTCAATTTCTTTGTCTCCAAGGCTTGCTTAAGGGAGGTAATGAGTTTTTGGTCGCATCCTCCTTGTTTGGCCACTTGGATTTTGATGTTGTTTGATCTTATCTCCAGAGGTTTGCTAAAGTATGTCATCGTTTGAGTCCAAATGATAATTTCAATAATTCTTCTTTATGCCTTTGGAGCAGGATAGCCCAAGCATTCAAGGTGGACGGATTCTATACATTAAATCAAAAAAAAAAAATATATATATATATATATATATATATATATATTCATATATTATATATAATCATAAAATATAAGCTTATATATGTATATTCACATATATGTATAAGCTATAAATATATATATATATATAATAAAAATAAATAAAAATTTCCAATTTAAATATTTATATATATATATAATTAAAATAAAATAAAATAAAAACAAGTAAAAGGGTCAAAACAAACAAACCTTATATAAAAGATAAATGATAAATTAAAAGTAAAAAACGGGTGAGTGTCCATAGTGTGGCCACTCACCTCTTAATGGTTACATATGTTTATAAAGGAAACAAACTTTAATGTTTTAGTCTAATGCTTGTGATGTTGATGTGCAGGGTCAACGATGATGGCATTCGTGGGCCTATCTAGCGGATGAAAATACCAAGCCACTTGGCTTCATGGTGGACCCTCCAAAGGTCGTTCAAAGTCATACGTGGTCATGGGAGTTTGGCATTGTTCATGAAAAACAAGCCAAACAACCATGTTGCCAGATAAAAATAAATAAAAGTAGTGTTCGGGACCTTCAACAACAAATTCAAAAACTACAGGTGAGAGATCGTTGATATAAGGATGCTCAAGATCGTATTTTTGATGCCAAAGTAGACCTTGGGTCTGCATGGACATAATAGTTGACACAGCCAAAGAACAACATAGGAAACCACAATGTCGATGGATGGCTACGTAAGGCATAAGCAGGAAAATTCTGTGACATGGCAAGTGACTCAGATTCGAGGTAGCACCAAAAATATGAGCTGGGAGTTTCGATAGCATTTTGACAGAAGCACAGGGTTGCCTTCACATCTGCACATGGCAAAATAGTAGTTGTATGGAAGCCTTAGGCAAGGGTATTTTTAGGTAACCCGATGTATAATGATCATAGCATTGAGATGGTCAGGTCTATTTGGCAACAGGTGTTCGTCGTTGGAAAGTGCGGCGATTAAGGCTGAGGACCCCATGGCAAACAAGTTTACCTAAAATGTGGAGAAGTAGGATTGTTCACGAATGTCACCGATGGCAAAGACGAGAATCTTCAATGGTGGCCCGCCCAGATGGCAGAAATATTACACGATAACATGGATCGCAGGCAACTCTAGTGGTATGGATGAAACAACTAAAACAACAGTGAAGACCATTATAGCTAGGTACACACGGATGAAGGTACCGAAAATAAACCAATTACGATTAACACAATTGGGAGGTTATGAATGTATTGTTCGAGGCCCAAGTTGTTGCTAGCCCACGTAATGACAACACGTTAGCGCAGTGAGTTCATTGAAATGAAGTGTTCGATATAGGGTGTCGTCGATGATATTGTTACCAATAATTATAATCGTAGGCAACATACAGTCATTTAGTGGCAGATGAATTTTAGGTGACTTTTATACCATTAGAGAGTAGGGTTTTATTGAAATAAAATTGGAAGCTCTGAAATGAATCAGCATCGGGTGAATGGTATACACAAAGACCAAAGCGAAGAATGATGTAGAGGGACCTCTAGATGAATGCAGGAGAAGGTTGACGTGGTGGTAGTCATATTACCAGAATGACAGAAAGTTGAATCACGGCTAGGAGTCGACGATCATAGGGTTTCTGACATGGCGATGTCATAGAACAACGAATGATACAGAGACTGCAAACGATGAAATGGAGGCCATTTCATAGCCCAATTAACAATTAAAAATACCACATTGAAAATAAAGATTTTTTAGCCATGAATATACAACTATGTTGGATTTTAGGATCGCTAACAGAGTTGACAAGATGGACGATGAAACTTATGAGGGCTTTAGCCGCAGCGATAATTTGGATGAACCGAATCCTTTGGAAATATTATACAGTCTAAACGTCGATAAAAATATGATTGCAATAATTTTACAAAGCAAAAACCAAGTGAGGTAGTAGCCCGGGATGGTAGCTAGCTCCGAAGTCAGAGGTAGTGAATGGTGGGCCACACTGTGTATTGCAACGTAGTTGGCGAATAGCTACATAGTCATAATGTGGAGTGCAAAAGAAGACAGAGAGGTCCACGAGGCATGTTTCAGCTAGGGTTCTCCGACCAATGTGCAGATGAAAATTTACAAGTTAACAACAGTAAAGCAAAAACAACAGTGGTTACCAAACTAAGGTGGACATGCATTGGCATGAGGAATGTGACTTCGATCCAAATTCAGAAACTGAGAGTATGACCAACATTCGAATAGTGTTAGCACAGCGATAGACGAAGGCTACGACAATGGCTAACGACTGGGAAATCATAGGAGGATGTTGATGTATGGTCAAATAGAAGGACATATTGATGTGACCTAAAAAGTAGTTGATTTCATATGGTCCAAGGTACGTTACGAAGGATAACATTATGGAATATGGTAGTGTAAGGAGACATTACCATGATTTTGGTAGCTATGTTATTAAGCCACTCGTGCATGGGATTCCAAAGAAAGATAAAAATAAAAGCCCTAGCAGTTTTAAAACAAATGGGAAAAATAAGTGTTTTAAAAGAAAAGAATTTTGTTCACTTTCAAGAAAAGGAAACGTTGCATGCACAGAGGCATAGGGAAAAGGAAACGAATGAAATTTTATTTAACAAAAAAGAGAACCAAAAAATAGCCAAACATGAAAATCAAATGCAACGTTTTGGAAATGAAACGAAAAGACATGCATGATGACGAAACCAAATTACAGAAGAGGAAATGAATGGTTTTCTGAAATAATAAATATTGCACTCAAACATTGAAATAGGGTTGGAAATTTTCTGAAAACAGAGTTGCAGATCTGAGTACGTTGGGCCTATTTTGGGATTATTTTTCCTTCCATTTGGACTGGTTTTTGGGGAAAACCAGAAATTCTGCTATTGTAAAATGGAACATTTTTAATGCAGAAATTTTCAGAAATTTGCATCTTATGGGCAAGAAAGGAGGAGATTTTTTCTGCATGCTAGATTTAATTGTTTATCTTTCCCTTTCAGATTTCAGACTTATAGATGAAGTTTATGCATGTTTTATTGGTTGCTTCATGCGAATGTTTGAAATCTGAAACTTATTTTTGTACCCTAGGAGCTAGCACCTAGCTTGTTTTGATTGTGCAAAATGCAGGTCTAATAGGCTAGGTTGCATGCATGGAATACCTCACATCTTCGGTTTTGCTGGAATGGGATGGCATCATACTGATTGTAGCATACTTTGCATTTTCAGCTTTCATTTTCAGTTTTTAGATTTTGTTTTTATTTTCTAACTTTTTATTTTTAATTTTTTTTAAATTTTTGGACATTAAAATAAAAAGTAAAAAATTTCAAAATCCAAAAATAATTGCATGGTTGCGTAGAGTATACTTCATACTTCCATTATGCACTTAGAAGTTTTTACTTTGGAGTCATTTCGTATTTTTAAAAATTATCCGAAGTTGTTGTTTTTATTGTAGATTTTAAAATTTCAAAATTTCAAAATTTTCATTTTTGGGCCAAATTTCATTTTTTCAGCTTTATATCTCATTCATGAGCCTATGATGACATTCCCCTCATGAAAACTTCAATTTCATTGAAGGGGTTATGTTTTATGGCATTTCATAAATTACCATTTTGGGGTCCTAAATTGCCTTCTCTTTATAAAAATTCTGATTTTATGAAAGAGGGGTAATTTTTGCACTACATTGAAGATCATTATTTCAAAGCACTAAATTATTCATCTTTATGAAAATTTGATTTCATTTAAGAGGGATAATTTGAAGTGACATTTTAAAGCCTCTATTTTAAGGCAATAAATTATTGTCTCTTTGTGAAAATCAATTTCACCAAAGAGGGATAGTTTATTAATCACATTGAAAGCTATCTTTATCTTCATGATAAGAAGCTATATTTGAGGAGCCTATTCATCATTTCGGATTCACATTCATAGATAGATTTAATCTTTACTTTCCATGCTTAAAAGTAGGATTTAATGCAAGATAAAACTTGATTAAAATCCACTTAATAAGGAAGATAAAATCTACCTTAAAATCCTCAAGATAAAAGGAATTAAGGCACTACATCGTGGTCATATGAGGGCCAACTCACATTTACTTTATTTTGGTTTCATGAACAATCATTAAAGTAGCATGGTAAAATAAACCAACACATGCCCCTTGTTTATAGTTACTTGCAATCACTAAGGTGTTCCAAGCATTTAAATTGATACATCTTTATTTGAGATTACTAATACACATATGCAAATGCTAATATAGCGGAGACCTTGGAGAAGTTGTTTGTTTAACTTCTTTGCAAGAGGGGATTTGGAATACAAATCCTAA
Source organism: Wollemia nobilis (assembly GCA_028583015.1). Lineage (NCBI taxonomy): Eukaryota > Viridiplantae > Streptophyta > Pinopsida > Araucariales > Araucariaceae > Wollemia > Wollemia nobilis. The sequence goes on from JAQPPZ010001538.1 coordinate 1,297,606, forward strand.
GGGAGAGTGTAATTTCACAATTGGGTGAAATTAACACTCAACATTTTGGCGCTAGAAGGAGGGCATGAATTGGTTTATTTTATTTATGATTTTAAATGCTATAGGGATTTAAATTATGGAATATTTCATGCCCTATGATTATTATCTTTAGACCTCTTTTAACACACAACATTGTAGTGCTAAAAAGAGGACATGAATTGCTATTCATTGTTCTAACGCTTTTGGATTGTTCATACAGGAATAATGTGATTTGATATACTTTTGAAAGTTTTGAATTGCTAAATATTTCAAGTTCATTTGATTAGCATCTTTGGTTTCCTCTAACACTCACACTTTGGGAGCTAGGAGGATTTGAATTGATTTTTTTTTGGCCATTTAGATGCTAAATTGTTCATGTTACTTGAAATATTTATTTACAAAACATTGGTCTTGACTAACGAGGTTTTGTTTCCATATGATTACTTTCATTTGATTCTAACATTCTCTATTTTTGATGATGCATTAATGCTAACATGTTGCAAATTTGAGAATGTTCTTCAATTTCATGGTTTAATGGATACATATCTCTTGGTTGATGCTAACATGATTATTCATATGTTACATGTTTGAGATTGGTTAGTCATTTCATGTTTCTTTGTAAGAAATCTTTATTTGACTAACAAATTGGTTTTGAAGTTATCCTTTGAGTTTCACTAATGGCTACAAATACTGGAAAGTGGTATGGGGTACATGGTAATCCTTTGAACATTAGTGGAGATGCTCATGACTTACCCAAGAACATAGAGAAACTTTTGCCCAAGTTTAAGCACAATGGCACAACATTAGCCGAGGAGCACATTCAATCCTATGTGGATATCCTAGTTAGATGGAATGTTGAACATGAGGATGTGGCATGTAGATTGTTTCCTGGGAGCCTAGATGAGGTAGCATATGATTGGTACATCAATTTACCCACTAGCTCTATTACATCCTGGGCCCAATTGGAAAATGCTTTTATCAATCAATTTAGGTTGCCCATTGATCCTCTCACGATGTATCAACAATTTGCTTCTTGCAAGAGGGAACCTAATGAGCCAGTGAGAATTTTCAACATGAGATTTTGAAAGCTCTATGCGAGATTAATTGCTCCCTATACTATTGAGGAGAGTGGTGCTCTTCAAATATACTTTGGGGCATTGGATCCATTATTTGCCATGTTCATTAGGACAAATCCTTTGGTCACTAATCTTGCATCGGCCTACATGGAAGCTATGATTATAGATCAACAATTGAGGCCACAAGGTTATGGGATGGAGCAATCACCTATGGTAGGACAACTAGGGGCTTGCAATCAAACCTCGATGGTAAATCAAGCATGGGCACAACAAAATTTGATATCAAATATTTTGCCCCACAATCAATTTTACCCTACCATACCCACTTATGCTCCCACATGTGCTTATACGAGTACATCTATCCATCCAACTACTCCACAGTTAGAGAATCATGTGGTCACTCATGGAGCCATTGCAACAAGTGTTCAAGCTTTATCTATTGATATCAATCCAACTAATCCTACTACTTCTACCACTCAACCCAAGGAGCTTGTATCGGAAGTAAAAGAGCAAAAGAAGGTGGTTAAGAAGTTAAGTAGATATGTGGTTCCATCACAAAAATGAGCACATCAATGTATGCATCCAAATCATCCTAGGAAGAAAATTCATAATGCTAATCTTAATGATATTTCATGTTATGCTCCTTCAGGTGATAGAAGAGATTTTGATGTGACTTACATTGAAGTAAATACCTATTCAGAATGTCTTGAAGAGCATGAAGATTTTGGAGAAGAAATTCTATGGATGGGTAACAAGAAGTTGGAATCAAATGATCACCATCTTGTTTTGGAAAGAAAAGATCTAGAATCATTACCCACAAATGAGGATTTGGATGAACAAACCTATGAGGATATGATTTGGTCATGTGTACTCGCAAAGGAATATTGGGGCAACTATATGGAGCAAGATGTAAAAATTGATCCCATTATAGAAGCTCCTAAGCCATCAAAAGTGGTTGAAAGTGAATTTGAAAGAAAATCAATAAATGAATTTGAAGACATAATCGAATTTCACCACTTGTTCTCGGAAGATACTTTGGATGATATCGTTGAAATTGATGGCCAAGAAGATCCACACCTTCCAAATTGTGATAGAATTGAATCATGGGTTACAAATTTGGATTATGATAGCCTTACAAATTTGAATTCAAGAAATAACCCACTTTTGGAAATAATTGAACCATCTAAGGAAGGTGAAGATGAATTGGATGAGAAACATGTTGATGAATCGGAAGATGATGAAGAAGTAATTGAGCATCACAACTTGATCTTGGAAGATGATTACTATGATTCTTGGAAGAAATGGGAAGAATATGCTCGCTCTAAATCTTCTAATGAACTTTTTGTGTCAATTGATATGCAGGATAATACAATTGTTTCCTCACATGAGGATATTACAAATCCTGTACAATTTGAGAAAGTTTTGGAAGAGGGATTCGAATCTCATCAAATTTTGGAAAGTGATAAGGATTCTACAACCATGGATAAAGAAGGAGAATCATTTGCTTTGGATCCCTTTGAGGGAAAAGAAATTGAAAATCTTGATCCACTTACTGGTTCTACAATGTCTATGCCATTTCAAAATGAGGAAATTTTAGAACCTGAATGGTTTGGGTTTGATATCACCGATGATCCAATTGAAAATCTCACGTTATCTAAAACAACCCAAGTGATTGATCATGGAGATGTGTTAGTTGACCCATCCCTAGATAGACAAGACCTATGGTTTGAAAAGGATGGATGTGTTTTTAATTGGGTGCCTAATTTTGGTGTCTTTAATAAACAGGTATTCGATGATGATGAAAGTCATGAAGAAAAGGAAATTTCAAATCCTCTCCAAGTATGGATAAATGAAAATGTGCAAAAGGTAAAATCTCACCCTTTGTGTTCTACCATTCGAAATTCAAGTGAAGGTTTACCTAATGGATTGATGGATTCAAATACTATCAATGATGAAATGTCATTTGTGGTTGATAAAGAATTTGACTTAATTTCTCCTCACACCACTAATGATATTGCTTTATTGAATGAAAATGAAGTTGGTATGCTTGAAGTGTTAAATCAAGTTCATAATCAATTAGTAATAGAATCTAGGATAAAAACTTATGATGATGCTCATTTAATAAATATCCTAGGTGCTTGCAAATGGTTACATGAATTTGATTGGCCTACAAATTTGAAAAATGATTTGGCTTTAAAATTTGTAGAAATAGGTTCCTATTTGCAAGATCTCATATCTAAAAATGAAAGCTTATTTCTACACCATGAATCAAAGTGTGAAATTGACATATTAAAGAATAGACATAAAAGAATTGAAGATCAATTATTGTCTAATCAATTTGAGAACTTGAAACTCCACCATAGGATTATTAATGGAACTAAATCAAATTGGTATGGTGAGAGGGGCAAGTTGAAGTTTGTTGCATTGTTTGGTCTAATATTGTTTTTGTTGGGTTCCTACAAAATTTGGCATGTGTATCACGTTATATGTCTTTTGAAATGTTCTAATCATGTTTGGGATCCAGGGAAGTGATAGGTCAAGCTTTGCACCATCTTGTACCATATTGTACATTTGTATATAAATTTTGGTTTTTCGGTTTTGATTTGTGTGTTTTGTATATTCGTCAAGTTTTCATTGATTTTTGAGTTGTAGAGTTTGTTTCAAATGTTGTGGTGTTTATATTTTTCTTTAGCATTGGTGTTGTCTTTTGGACCCTTTTGGTTTGTTTTGAAAAAAAAAAAAAAGTGAGATGTCAGTTTATGTCCTCATGAATGTTAACTAAGATAAGGAGAATATGAAACATTGGAATTGTATTGCAGAAGGCTCCACGAGTACCACAAACACATTAAAGAATATCGTTTGAAACTTGGGATGCGTGAAGTTGTCAGTTTTGCAAATTAGGGTGAAATATTTTGTATATGCTCCATCTCATTCATCCGTATTTCATGGTACATTTCACATTGCATAAACATTGCATCTCACTTGCATCTACATTTCAAAGACAATCACCGAAAAACATGTCAAATTCTCTTAGGATCATTGCACAATATACACTAAGAAGATCTTGAGATTGGGAACTGATACCGAAACTATCTTGAACCAAACACGATTTGCACATATTAAAAACATCTTGGGTAAAATGGTCAAAACCATCCTTGGGAGAAAATGTGAGGTGAAAAGAGTCATCCTTGTCGGTCCTATCATGCAACATAGTCCATAAAATAGTGGTTTTCACCACTTCCACAATACTTGAAACTCAAAAATCAGAGTAGTAAGGATAGGGTCAAATTCTCATCATACTTAGGTTGAGAATCTGATTCCCCAAAGCTCTGAGTTTGCTTGCATCACACACCACTGACTATTGGATTGTAAGGATCGTACTACATGTCCCCTCAGAAGGATGGGTAGTCATCCCTAAGATTCAAGAAATCAAAAGCAAAATCATGGACTATGGGGCTAACCTCCATCGGGGCTATAGACGCTTGACTAGCAGTGGAGTATGCTCATGCGTGGTGACATGTCTCATTTAAAAGTGAGACCTCTGACCGCTCAAATGGATAGGCTAGCCTTGTGGTTTCATCCATAACAGGTTTAACCATTTTGGTCAAAATGAGGTAATAAACTAAAATCATAGTAAGGATAGGGTCAAATTCTCATCATACTTAGGTTGAGAATCTGATTCCCCAAAGCTCTGAGTCCACTTGCACACACACTAGTTCGGGATTGTAGCGGTTCATAACTGAGCTCTTGATCAGGTAAATGAATTCACTGCACACACATTTGGTCCTAAGAGGGTTAGACAGTTTTAGTGTGTTTGTTTATGGTACTAGAATGTTTGAGTCTCTGAAAAAACAGGTCATTCATAGCATCCTTTCAATACATTCTTTTAGCTCATATCACTTGCATAAATCATGAAGACATAAACATCCATGTGAAACTGACGATGGAATGTTGAATGGTTTCAAACGATAAGGAATGAATCACTTTGCACACATTGAGCTGATGTTGAATGATTCTGATGGTTCATGTCTTTTTGGTCTATTTTCATTCTCTGGATACTTGTTGATGCTTGTAATTTTAATTTTTGGGTTTTGTGTGTTTTCAGGTTGGGTTCTTACCGAAATGCTCAGGAGCATTTCCCAGTAGAGTCGCCATTTGTTGTGGTTGCTCCACAACTAGCCCCAAAAATTGGGGACCCACTTTTAAATTTTATGTTTTGAGTATTTTGATTCATTTTAAATGTCAATTTCTTTGTATCCAAGGCTTGCTTAGGGAGGTAATGAGTTTTTGGTTGCATCCTCCTTGTTTGGAAGCTTGGATTTTGATGTTGTTTAATCTTCTCTCCAGAGGTTTGCTAAAGTATGTCATCGTTTGAGTCCAAATGATAATTTCAATAATTCTTCTTTGTGCCTTTGGAACAGGATAGCCCAAGCATTCAAGGTGGACGGATTCTATACATTAAATCAAATATATATATATAATAAAAATATATAATAAAGTATATATAATATATTCATATATTATATATAATCATAAAATATAAGCTTATATATGTATATTCACATATATGTATAAGCTATAAAATATATATATATAATAAAAAAATAGAAAAAAATAATAATATATATATATACTTGTATTTACAATTACGAATGTAATATATATATATATAAATTCATTTAATTAAAATAAAATAAAAAAACAAGTAAAAGGGTCAAAACAAACAAACCTTATATAAAAGATAAATGATAAATTAAAAGTAAAAAAAGGGTGAGGGTCCATAGTGTGGCCACTCACCTCTTAATGGTTACATACATTTATAAAGGAAACTGAATTTAATGTTTTAGTCTAATTCTTGTGATGTTGATGTGCAGGGTCAATGGCGATAGCATTCGTGGGCCCATCCGACGAATGAAAATACCAAGCCACTTGGCTTCATGGTGGACCCTCCAAAGGTCAGTCGAAGTCATACGTGGTCGTGGGAGTTTGGCATTGTTCACGATAAAACAAGCTCGAAAACCATGTTGTCAGATAAAAAGAAATCAAAGTAGTGTCCAGGACCTTCAATAACAAATTCAAAAATGGCAAGCGAGAGATCACTGATATAAGGATGCTCGAGCTCACAGGTTTGATGCCAATGTAGACCCTGGATCCGCATAGACGTAACAGTTGGCACATCCAGCAAACAACATAGGAAACCACAACATCGATGGACAGATACATAAGGCATAAGCGGGCCGAGTCTATGACATGGCAAGTGACTCAGATCCAAGGCAGCATTGGAAATATGAGTTGAGAGTTTCGATAGCATTTCGATAGAATCACAAGGTTGCCTTCACATTTGCACATGGTAAAATAGCAGTTGTATGGAAGCCTTAGACAAGGGTATTTTCAGGTAACCCATGATCATAGCATTGTGATGGCTGGGTCTATTTGGCAGCAGGTTTTCATCATTGGAAAGGACAACGATTAAGGTTCAGGACCCCATGACAATCAATTTTACCCGAAATATGGATCAGTAGGATTGTTCACGAATGTCATCGATGGAAAAGATGAGAATATTCAATGGCGGCTAGCCCAGATGGTAGAAAAATTACACATCAACATGTATCGCGGGTGGTCCTAGCGGCATGGATGAAATAGCTAAAATAACAATGAAGACCATTACAGCTAGTTACGCATGGACAAAGGCACCAAAAATAAACTAAGTATGGTTAACATGATGGGGAGGTTGTGCATGTATTGGTCGAGGCCCAAGTTGTTGTTAGCCCACATAATGACAGCACATTAGCGCAATGAGTTCGTTGAAATGAAGTGTTCGATATCAGGTGTCTTCGATGATATTGTTGGAAATAATTATAATCGTAGGCAGCATATAGTCATTTAGTGGCAGATGAATTTTAGGAGACTTTTAGACCATCGAAGAGTAGGGTTTTATTGAATTAAAATTGGAAGCTTCGAAATGAATCAGCATCAGATGAATGGTATACACAAATACCCAAGCGAAGAATGATGTGGAGGGACCCCTAGACGAATGCAGGATAAGGTTGACATGGCGGCAGTCATAGCACCAGAATGGTGTAAAGTTGAATCACGTCTAGGAGTTGACGATCATGGAGTTTTCGACGTGGCGATATCATAGAACAATGAATGATATAGCGAATGCAAATGATGAAATGGAAGCCATTTCATAGCCCAATTAACAATTAAAAAGGCCACATTGAAAACAACTATTTTCCAGCCATGAATGTACAGCTATGCTAGATTTTAGGACCGTTAACAAAGTTGACAAGATGGACAGCAAAACCCATCAGGGTTTGGTCGTAGCAATAATTTGAATGAACCGAATCCTCCAAGAATATTGTGCAGTCTAAACGATGATAAAAATCTGATTACAACAATTGTACAAAGCAAAATCTAGGTGAGGTAGTCACCCGGGATGGCAGCTAGCACCGAATTCGGAGGCAGTGAATGGCGGGCCACACAGTGGATTGCAACATAGTTGGCAAATAGTTGTGTAGCCATGACGTGGAGTGCAAAATAAGACAAAGAGATCCACAAGGCATGTTTCGGCTAGGGTTCTTCGACCAATGTGTAGTTGAGAATTTGCAAGTTAACGACAGTAAAGCAAAAATGATGGTGGTTACCAAACGAAGGTGGACATGCACCGACGTGAGAAATGTGACTTCGACCTAGAGTCATACACTGAGAGTATGACCAGCGTTCGAATAGCATTAGCACAGTGATATAGGAATGCTACAGTAGTGGCTAACGGCTAGGAAATCATAGGAGGACACTGACGTATGGTCAGATGGAAGGACATATTGATGTAACATGAAAAGTAGTTGATTTCATATGGTCCAAGGTACATTACAAAGGATAAAATTATGGAATATGGTAGTGTAAGGAGACGTTACCATGATTTTGGTAACTATGTTATTAAGCCACTCGTGCATGGGATTCCAAAGAAAGATAAAAACAAAAGCCCTTGCAGTTTTAAAACAAATGGGAAAAACAAGTGTCTTAAAAGAAAATAATTTCGTTCACTTTCAAGAAAAGGAAACGTTGCATGCATAGAGGCATAGGGAGAAGGAAACGAATGAAAATTAATTAAAAAAAAAGAGAACCAAAAAATATCCAAACATTAAAATCAAACGCAATGTTTGAGAAATGATACAAAAATACATGCATTATGACGAAACCAAATTAGAGAAGAGGAAATGAACGATTTTATGAAATAATAAATATTACATTCAAACATTGAAACAGGATTGGAAATTTTTTGAAAATAGAGTTGTAGATCTGAGTATGCTGGGCCTATTTTGGGATTATTTTTCCTTCCATTTGGATTGGTTGTTGGGAAAAAACAGAAATTTTGTTATTGTAAAATAGAATATTTTTAATGCAGAAATTTTTAAAAATTTGCATCTTATGGGCAAGAAAGGAGGAGATTTTTTTTGCATTCTAGATTTAATCGTTTATCTTTCTCTTTCAAATTTTGGATTTATAGATGAAGCTTATGCATGTTTTATTGGTTGTTTCATGCGAATGTTCGAAATCTGAAACTTATTATTGTACCCTAGGAGCTAGCACCTAACTTGTTTTGATTGTGCAAAATGTAGGTCTAATAGGCTTGGTTGCATGCATGGAATACCTCACATCTTCGGTTTTTCTGAAATAGGATGGCATCATAATGATTGTAGCATACTTTGCATTTTCAACTTTTATTTTCAGTTTTTTAGATTTTGTTTTTATTTTCTAACTTTTTATTTTTAATTTTTTTTTTTTTTTGGACATTAAAATAAAAAGTAAAAAAATTTCAAAATCCAAAATAATTGCATTACGCACTTAGAAATTTTTACTTCGAAGTCATTTCGTATTTTTAAAAATTATCCAAAGTGGTTGTTTTTATTGTAGATTTTAAAATTTTCAAAATTTCAAAATTTTCATTTTTGGGCCAAATTTAATTTTTTCAGCTTTATATCTCATTCATGAACCTATGATGACATTTCCCTCATGAAAACTTCAATTTCACTAAAGGTATTATGTTTTATGGCATTTCATAAATTACAATTTTGAGGTCTTAAATTGCCTTCTCTTTATAAAAAAATTGATTTTATGAAAGAGGGGTAATTTTTGCACTACATTGAAGATCATTATTTCAAAGCACTAAATTATTCATCTTTGTGAAAATTTGATTTCATTTAAGAGGGATAATTTGAAGTGAAATTTTAAAGCCTCTAGTTTAAGGCAATGAATTATCATCTCTTTGTGAAAATTAATTTCACTAAAGAGGGATAATTTATTAATCATATTAAAGGCTATCTTAATCTTCATGATAAGAAGCTACATTTGAGGAGCCTATTTATCCTTTTGGATTCACATTAATAGATAGATTTTAATATTTATTCCAATGCTTAAAGTAGGATTTAATGTAAGATAAAACTTGTTTAAAACCCACTTAATAAGGAAGATTAAATCTACCTTAAAATCCTCAAGATAAAAGGAATTAAGGTACTACATCATGGTCATATGAGGACAAACTTACATTTACTTTATTTTGGTTTCATGAACTATCATTAAAGTAGCATGGTAAAATAAACCAACATGTGCCCCTTGTTTATAGTTACTTGCAATCACTAAGGTGTTCCAAACATTAAATTGATACATTTTTATTTGAGATTACTAATACACACATGCAAATGCTAATATAGCGAAGACCTTGGAGAAGTTGTTTGTTTAACTTCTTTGCAAGATGGGATTTGGAATACAAATCCTAAGGGAAAGTGTAATTTCACAATTGGGTGAAATTACCATTCAATAGCTAACTTTTAGTTTTATTACAACATTTGAAAATTTCTAAGAGCACCAGTTTCTCTTTTCTCCATTCTCTTTGTTCATATCAAATATGTTGTTAAATTACTATAACAGCCTAATGAATCTATGCACCGGTCTACATAAGGCATAACAATGGTTATTTTCTTGCTTGATAATTTTAATACATCTAGTGTAATCTAATATGGAGTGTGTAATCAGTGTAATATCATAAATTACCGTTGGGGTTTCCTTACCCATTATGTAGTTTCTCCTTAGCAATATCCATATTAAATAGAATAAAGTGGCAGGTTGACCAAAGCTTGTAATAGCTCGTTGGTTTCAAACGATTTCTTGTAGTGTGACAATCAAATCCTATGGATGCAAGAAATGGTTCCAACATTTTTTTGGCACCGTTGTCGAGGATAAAGTCTTCACAAGTTTAAACCTAGGATTTCATGATATTTTTTTTAAAACAAGTAGCCAATAGGAATAAATAACTAATGCCTTTATTTTATTTTATGATATGTATGTTATTTATTCTTTCCTGTGGTTTTCAATTGTATTTTGAAGCTTTATTTTACATCTGCTGATTTTCTTGAATTATCTTGGTTTCTTCATTTTCTTAAGAATCATCTCTTGTGAGGTTGAGTGTTAAATATAAAGCATTCTTGATAAAGCATATATTGTCCTTTCTGCATCTCGATGTTGGCAAATCTGTCTAAATGAACCCAAAATATAAAAATAAAAAAGGAAGGAGCGGAACGTGCAGCACACACTAGGAGAAGCAGTAAGGAGATATTCTCGAAATTCAAGAATCCATAGGTATTTATACATAACCAAAAAAATCCACTTTTTAAAAATATTGTTTTTAAGAGTAAATCAAATTCTAGTGGTAAGAAGTATGTAAGGA